>JACGCM010000140.1:4371981-5671722 GCA_014058105.1 Kingdonia uniflora | reverse complement strand
ATGGATCCAATAGTTTGCATTGTGGCTTTCCTCTCATTTTCAGCGGGGTCTTTCGATGTTTCCGGGATTTCTATATAAGAGTAACAGGGATCCATCTTGTGAGTAACATGGGGATCCATCTTGGTTTTGCTTAACCCAGAGTTTGTACTTAAGAACTTTATGCTTTAATAATCATATTGGTTTTTATTTAATTTTTGTATTTTTATAGCATTTTTCGTAGATGTCCCATGTTTCCCTTATTTCATAATTATTTAATACTACTAATCACACTGTTGCAATTTTTTCATGGATTATTGCTTAGTGTATCTATCCATTTGGTGGCCCAATTTTTTTTATTTTTTTTTTTTTTTTCATATTTGCGACTTTAGGGATTGGTACGTCAAAGCTCTATTCAAAACATAATCTTTTTGTGAGTAAGAATGCAAGGATGGTCCACTTAAGTTTGCCCGAAAATGAAGTTCATCTGTATCAATGGAAGCAAAGGATGCAGATTTAATTCTAACCGAAATATTACTCGCTTAGGCCTTTACTGTTAATAGCTCAAAAATTTCTTTTGAAATGCAAATTTTATTGATGAAATAACAAGTACAAGGCCAAGAGGGGGTCTGAGGGAGAGCATGTCACCCGTAGCTTCAGCACTCTTAGTCCCCAAAAAGGACGAAGTTACCGTATGTGTGTTGATTGTCGTGCATTAACAAAATCACGGTGAAGTACAGATTCACCATTCCTCGATAGATGATATTATCGATGATCTTACAGCGCTCGGTTCTTCTCCAAGTTAGATCTTAAAAGCGGGTACCACCAAATTCGCATGCGGCCAAAGGATGAGTGGAAGATGGCTTTTAAGACCAAATACATCTATATAAGTGGTTAGTGATGTCTTTTGAACTATCTAATGCACCGTCCACATTTATGCCATTGATAACTGAGGTACTACGAGACTATATCGCAAAGAGGTTTGTGGTTGTCTACTTCGATGATATTCTAATCCACAATCGCACCAAGAGGAACATCTTATTCATGTGGAGAGAGTTTTAGAGGCCCTACGTCAGCACCGTTATTGTTCAGTTGAAGAAGTTGTAATGTCCCATTTTTTATTTTTATTTTGTTCTATTTTTATTTATCATTATTCATCACGCATCCATATTTATACAATGATCATGCATCATCACTTTTCGCATCTGTATTTCCTACCTCTTATCAGGTTTGATGTCTTTTTGTGTTTCGGTGTTTTGGTGATTGGGCGGAGGAGTTGTCGTTGTTGGTTTTATCGGGGTGGGGGGGGGGGGGGGGGGGGGGGGGTGGCGTAGTTTGTTTGGTGGTGTCGTTGTTTTGTTGTTGTTTTGTTTGTTGTCCCAGGAGTGTGTGTGTGATCGGGGGATCTTGTGATCCAGGGGAAGCCTAGTATTTTTCCAGTTTTGTCAAAGTCGTTCGAACGACATTTGTAGTCGTTCGAACGAGTTGACATGTCCCCTGAAATTTTTGCCTTTGAGGGTGGTTCGTTCGAACGACTTCCTGTTTCGTTCGAACGAGTCGACTTGTCTCCTAGAACTTGGCCCAAGATCTCCAAGTCGTTCGAACGACTTCTTTGTCCATTCGAACGACTTCCTTTTCGTTCGAACGACTCTGGCAGTTGTTTTCTCCCTTTTTGGTTTTCATTTTCATTTCTCCACCTTCCTTTCCCCTTACCTCCTCTCTCACTTATCCTCTCCTCCTGTGTTTTTGGTGTTGTTCGTGGGTTAATTTTCCTCGCCAAATTCCTTCGGTGATTATTCCCTTTTTCTCCCCGTGGTTGTGATTCGAATTCTAGGGTTTTATTGTTGGATTCGAATTTAGGTTTTGTGGTGGGTTTTTGGGTTGTGACTGCGGAGTTGCGTTGTTCCAGGTGTTGGCTTGATTGTTGCCTCGGGTTGTCCTATCGTTTATTGGATTGCGGTTTGTTGGAGTTCCGAGTTTATCCTACGGAATTCGAGCCCGTTTATCAGGCGAGTGTCCCTTCGCTGCTAAATTCCTATACTAGTTTAACTTGCGTTAGTTAGAGTTGTGCATTGGCATTGAGATGTTTGTGATTGGTTTTAAACTTTATTGTTTTGTCTGTCGTAGTTGTGATTCAGCATTGTTGTTTCCTATGGTTAGGTATGTAGGGTGTGTTTCCCTTTTTGTCTTTTAGGAAGTTGCGCTTTTGAGGGGTATTCTCGTGGGTAGTCCTTGACTGCTGTGTTCCAGTCTTATAGAGGTTGATGATTGTTGGATGTTGTGACTGGGTATATTAGTCACTGTTTACATCTGTGTTAGGATTGTTTACCATCCTCTGAGGCAGGTGGTTATCCTATGTGTGTTGGCCGGGTTTGGCGGTTGTGTTGCTTTGATCCTTGGGATCTGTTTGCAGTGTGAGTTTTTATATTCTTTTAACTTAACGGGGTCAGGATACATAACAAAACTCCACACGGCTGACCCTCTTTAAGATCTGGGATTCCTGCATCGGGTTAAAATAAGTGGGTGAGTTTGGGACAAGTACTATCATACCTATTCACCCATCCGGGAGTGTGGGATGGTATGAGATAGTTTTCCTTTGGTACCCATCTTAGTCTTCTGTGAGGTTAAAATCCCTTGGAATGTGAAATAAAGTTCGGACGTTGGCTCCGTGGGTTGCAAAGCCCGGAACACTCTGATCAAGTGATAAATCCCAAGCTTGGTCGAGCTTGCTACTAATCGTACCCATTGTATCCAACTGAGACCTCTTTAAGGCTATTATGCATTAGCGGTTGATCAGCCCACTATATTGATTTATAGGGTCTAGTCTTGATTTCATAATATCATAAACATTCATTTTAGGACATTTCTAGAACCACGTCATATCATATCATAACATATCATCATACCATCACGGCATAATTCCTCATATCTCCTAATCCTTTTCTTATTCCTCTTTCACTCTATTCTGCATTTATATATATCACTCTATTCGGCATTTATAGATTACTGTACTTTAGAATATTCCTTATCACATTCATCTCTCCTCTTTCCCTGCACCTGTTATATTAGCATGTTATTTAGCCTTTTTGGGCATTAGTGAGCCGTAGTTTTACTCACTCTCGTATTTTCCCCCCTTTCAGAGGCGGTTGGTACCAGGTGTTTGCAGTTGTTGTTTCGGTGCCGGTTTAGTATTTTCCTTGTATGATCTCAGCTCTTGACGTTGTGTAGTATTCGAGATATTGTATTTACGTTTTCAGTTATGTATATATGTATTTTGCTTCCGCTTATTCCTTTTACTCTGATGATATTGCTATAGTCAACGACTGAGCCTGAACTTGTCTATGGCTCGGTCGTTTGTAGGGGCAAATCGATTGGATTCCCCGACCTGTACATCCTGAGTGATAGTAATTGGTCTAGCTACCGATTATTGGATTTTGGGGCGTGACAGAAGTGTTCTTTCTTCGTAAATTCAGTACAGTTTTTGGGGTACGTTATTTCATCAGAAGGGATCAATGTGGATGAGGAAAAGGCGGATACGATCAGGATCTGGCCAGTCCCTACCACAACGACGCAGGTACAGAGTTTTCATGGGTTGGCTACATTCTACAAGTGATTCATAAATGGGTTCAACAGTATTATGGCACCGATCACTTCCCTTATGGGAAACGTACCTTTTTAGTGGACTTCTGAGGCTGATGAGGCATTCTGATTAATCAAACAAAAGCTTACCACAGTTTTTGTTCTTGAATTACTAGATTTTGGCTTTGGAGGTTACTACATACGCATATAAGATTGGGATTAGTGCTACGCTTTCACAGTCCGGTAGCTTATTTTAGTGAGAAGTTATTTGGAGCACAATTGAACTGCAGCACGTATAATATTAATTTGCTAGCAGTAGTGCAGTCTTTACGGCATTGGCGACATTATTTGGTTCACAGGAAGATCGTTATCCACTCGGATCATGACGCGCTATGGCACATGCATAGTCAACAAAGAACGTCGATAGACAGGCAGGCCAAATGGTTCAGTTACCTCCAGAGTTTTGATTTTCACATTCAACACATCAAAGGTAAGGAAAATGGGTTTGTTGAAAAGATCAGCAGGACAGCTCATCTCTAGGATACACTACGCTCTTTCGTGTTTAAGTTTTCTGAGTTACGTGCCTTATACCCTTCTGATGTGTATTTGGGGCCTATTTACGAGTCATGTGGGCAGCACCACGTTTCTTACGAGGATTACACTATTCAGGATGGGTATTTATTTAAGGGTACAACCCTGTGTCCCGATTTCTTCTATGATGGAACGATTGATTGCAGATATCCATGTTGGGGGTCTTAAGGGACATTTCGGGGTGATCAAGACAATGGCCCTATGCGAGAGAGGTACTTCTGGGATACTATGCGCAAGGATGTTAATGCTTTTATCCGGCGATATTATTCTTGTGCGATGGCTAAAGGGAGAGAGCATAACACTGGCATTTACACACCTTTGTTGATTCCTTCTAGCCCTTAGAGAGATGTTTTAATGGACTTTGTCATGAGATTGCCGAAGACACGGGGTTTCGACTCTGTTTTTGTGGTTGTTGATCGATTCTCTAAAATGGCGCATTTTATACCTTGTACTAAAACGGAAGATGCGGCTCATGTGGCTTGATTGTTCTTCCGAGAGGTGGTGCGTTAACATAGGGTTCCATAGTCAATTACTTCCGATAGGGATCGACAATTTACGGGGCATTTTTGGAGGACATTTTGGAGACTTCTATGCTTCAAGCTTCTTTTTTCCATGGCTTTTCACCCTCAAACAGACGATCAGACAGAGACAGAGGTGGCTAACTGGAGTTTGGGTGATCTACTACGGTGTATTATAGGAGATAGACCTACGGAGTAGGATTTTTCCCTTTCACATGCCAAGTTTTCTTTAAATAGTTCTATAAACAGTTCGACAAGACTATCTTCTTTTCAAATCGGGACGGGTTATTCCCCAGATATTGCGCAGGATTTAGTACCTATTCCCAGTTAACCTACTTCTGACAGTGCTGCAGAGTTTGCTAAGTCCATTCGGGCAATACATGAGGAGGTTCGACGACATTTAACAGATGTTTACGCAGGAGTACAGGAGAGGGTGGATAGGCATAGGTTAAAGGTTACATTGTCCTCTGGAGACCTGGTTATGCTTTATATAGAGAAGGGACGTCGCACGGAAGTGACATCTAAACTTCTCTTGCATAAATCAGGACTGTATCGCATCATTCGGTGCTAAGGAGAAAATGTTTATGAGTTTGACATTCCTGGAGCGCGCTCTAATGTTGTCAATGTCAAACTTTTAACACAGTTCTATGGTGACATTCCATCACACCCAGTGACACCTGCACTGATGTTGCGTTGACTAACGAGATTAATGAAATATTGAATAGTCGTTTAGACGCAACTGGACATGTTGAGTTTTTGATACGATGGGTTGGTCGTACGGAGGAGGAGGATTCATGGATTTTAGGGGAGCCATTTGAACGGATAGATCCGACATTTTACGATGATTATATACGGCTACAGAATTCGACCTCGAATTCTTCTTAAGAGGGGAGAGTTGATAGATCATGCCTCGTGAGTTGTCTACCCACAAGGCCACGTACCTTCTACTTTATCTTTATATTAATGTTAGGAGTCATTTTGTTTTCGGTTCTTTTCTTTTGAGTTAATTTGATGCTTTCACAATCGTAGTAACTAACATTTTTAATTCTAGGTTTTTCATGCGATGTGCTTAATTTCTCACGTTTCTCTCAAATCTAATGGTTTTTGATTTATTGATTGGCATTAATGAATATCTCTCTCTTCTAATGGTTATATTAATTGGTGTCTGCTTTAGTTGTGAGTTAATGTCTATAAAAAAGGAATGCATTAGTTCTAACTATAATTATGAAGGACTTTAAATGCAGTAATTAATACTTAGTTAATGACTTCTGCCATTAATGGTGAGTTAATGCAATATATTTTGTGTGATTAGTGGCAGGTTTAATAATATAAATGTATCAACAGAAACTTTGATTTTTCAATGTGTTCACGGGTGTTTTCTCATTCTTTGATTGCTCTTTTGGGTTTTCCTAAGTAACTCATTCTTCCATTTTTATGTAGATTGTTTGACTATACGAGTTATAAATGGACCGAAAAAGTTACGACAAAGTTATGCAAAAACCCTTGCATATAGCACGAAAAGAAACACAATTTATACTAAAGTTACCGATTGGCTGTTAATCATTTAAAGGAGGGAGATTTTACTGGTGTTACAGCTATTAAGTACTTCATAATTACATGCGCAAGGGGAATGAAAGAGTGTTGAGCTTTGTGATGAAACTACGATAAGAAGTAAATTCTAAATTCTGATGAACATCGTTGTTTGTGGATACATTATTATCTTTACCTATTATTTGGTTACATAACTTGTTTATATTTTCTCAAAAATATGTATAATTTGAAATTCGACTATGCGGTAATGATCAACTTTATGACGTGGTCTTTTAATATTCGTGCATGTGAATCTTTCTAAGTAGGTATTGATCCCAGAAGTACTATTTTCGCAACTATGGTTAAGAGCAATACTTCAAGTGTAAAAAAGCTAGAAGTACTAGAAAAACATTAAATGTTTTGCAAGAAAAATCTTAAGTTATGCTCCGTGCATTTATCAGTTATAAAGCCTAAGTGCTTGATGATTAAAATATAGTGCGGAAGGCGCGTCGATGCACTCACCGTGACTTAGTCACGGGTAGTACTAGTAATCTAAAAAGGATAGTGTCAGTTTAATATTTATTAAATCCAAATGACTATTTGAGTTCAAGATACTCACAGCAGTACTGCCCTCGCATTTTGCTCCTCCCATGTGTCCATGACTTGATTTTCTAATTTAAATTCTCTGAAGTTAGCTGTCATAAACACTGTATCTCCATTTACCTGAGTGCAGAGTACTCACTTTAGAATACCGAACTGAAAGAACATCTGATAAAGTAATGAGATAATAACAAACAGAAAGTAGGGAGAATGAGAGTGAAACTAAATCACACTCACAACTAACCTCATTTAGCTTAAACTAAGACGAGTAGACTACACAGTTCAAAAGCTAAAAGTATCTTTGGCAGCACAAAATACGTAAGGAACCAAATTAGACAAAAAAATATATGATAGCTTGTAACTAGCCTTGAACAGCTTGCTAAAATGATTGTTGCGGAAGAAAACACAGAGCTCCCCTTCTTTCAGACTTTCTTGTAGGCAAAATAAGCTGCAAATAAGAAAAGAAGGACATGACGAAGGCAAGACATGTACAAAACAGGAAAGTCCACCACTGGAAAAGAGAGTATTATAAGAGAAATAGAAAGATAGGATGATACTTATGTATGGTTAACTGGCTTGCATTGTTACTGGAGAATTTTCTAATCAAATCTCCTGAAGAGATTTCAAGAGGAAACAAGTGCTTCATGCAAACGCAAAAATATAAAAAAAAAGCATAAGAAAATTTCAACAATTAGCAACAAAGTATTCATCGCATACGTAATCAAAAAGACTCTTCCCTTTCTGTTGAGATACATCATCCTTAGAATGTGCATCAGAGGCATTTTCATCGACTCTATCTGCCTGCTCAGCAAGAACCATCTCACCTTCATACATAGGTTCTCCACTTTCAAAGATTGTGGATCCTGAACTAAGTATGCGGTCCTTTCCTTCATATATGGGCCCATTTCTGTGGAGGCTTGATGCGACGCTAGTTGAAACATCTATCATTTCACAGCCCCTTAGACTATCTTCTTGCACATGAACTGAAGAAGTTGAAGTATATTGCTTACATATAAGGTCTTTGAGTGCAGAGGAAGAAGCTTCATCTAGAGAAAGTGAGTTCATTCTGATTCTAAACCAACACATCATTTCTAGTGTACTCCGTCAAATTGCAAGAATCGGAACACTCTACCGATCCTATCAGTTGAATA
Organism: Kingdonia uniflora; assembly: GCA_014058105.1. Classification (NCBI taxonomy): domain Eukaryota; kingdom Viridiplantae; phylum Streptophyta; class Magnoliopsida; order Ranunculales; family Circaeasteraceae; genus Kingdonia; species Kingdonia uniflora. The sequence goes on along the minus strand of JACGCM010000140.1, from coordinate 5,663,777 downwards.
ATTAAAATTATTTCTAGTAGAAATATTTAAATATGAACTATCGTTTTCTCCCGCATCTAAAGCTATCTGACTTTCATTGCAAGCTATGCTGGGCGCCGCTGAGGCGGGGCGCCTCTCTTAAGGCCCTGGGGCGTTTTTTTTTTTTTTAATTTTTCCAATTGTTTTGGCTTAATAATAAATAAATAAATAACAAAAAAAACAACAACATAGAATTGCCAAATCATTTAGCTTAATTATTTAATAAATAAATAACAAAAACCAACTAACTGTTTTCAGTTGCGATCTCTCTCTCTCTTCAAAGTTTTCAAATCTCTGTAACTCTCTCGAATTCAAATTTTGATTCTCTGCAACTCTCTCACAAGTAAATAATATCTCTATTTCAAGGTTATTTCGATTGATTGATTCCAATTCGAAATTAGGGTTGGAATGTTATTTTGATTGATTGATGATTCCAATTCTCATTGTGAGCTGTTTTGTTTAGGGTTAATATCTCTCTTATCTCTGAATTGATTGATTCAAATTCAGTTCTCATTGTGTTCTTCATTCTTACTTATTGTTAGTTGACTCAGTTCTTGCCCTTTTTTTTTCTTCTACAAAGAGCCAAATACTAATTAGATGTTTAATAGTTAACATGTAACAAAGAAAGAAGAGTATAAGAATATGACTAGTAACTACTTAGATGTTTGAAACTTTGAATTAAATAATTACACATACTACAAATTACACATTGACATGTTACAAATTTACATATATTACAAATTTACACATATATTACACATATTACAAATTTACATTCTCCCGCCTAGCTCCCCGCCCCGCCCTGCCAGTGACCATGCCCACCGCCTAGCGCTCCGCCCCGCCCCGCCCCGCCCCTGACAGCATAGATTGCAAGTGCTAGATTCATTTGCATTATATGCTATCAACACTTCTGGTTGACAGAAATTATGTTCATCACTAGTGTGGCCCTCCTTTGCATCGAGAGGAATACCTGATCCTTCAGAACTCTTGAGATGAGTGCTTTCATCAGTATTTACAGAGACATCAAGCCAAAAAAATTCCGCCGAGAGAGGTTCATACAATGATGCTGAAATCTGCTAGGCTTTTAGAAGTTCAGCTTCTTCCTCTAATTCACCCCTTCTTCCTTCCTTATGACTAGAGGCAGAACATGGAGAATCGTCGAAAGATCTAGCTTTTGATAGGCAGGGAGAGGGAACTCCTAAAGTTGCAGCTGTTGCAGCAGCTAAATCAATACAGTCTTCCTCAATGTTACTCTTAAGCTTTCCCTCAGTATCTTTTGTTTCAAGAGAAACACGCTCCTCCACGAGGGTATTGTATGACTTGGAGCCCACTGCATATGCAGTATCACAGTCCTGACACACATTAGCAAACAACACAGCAACGTCGATTATCCAGGTAGTAGACATAATTAATGTATGTAACATAAAGTGAATGAGCCATATTTTTAGATATGAACTGCAGTTCTCAAACTTTTTAGATATGGAATTGCAGTTCTCAATGTAAATTTCATAAACTATATTTTATCTATCATCCCCTTCACAGCGTCTCTAGATATCTTACCTTGAGGCATGAAACAATCTCTGAACCTTTTCAGATAGTTGCAAAATGTCATTTGCTCAATAACTAGTTGCAAGACGATTATACATTACGTAAGAAAAAAAACCCAATATAGTGACGAGTAAAAAGTTTTAAAAACGAGAACGGTAAAATTTGAGCAAATATTTATATCGGGCTTTTTTTTAGCATAGTAAGCAAAACCATCTTAATAAGGATCCAGAAGGGAAACCAAAGAAAAATTACAGAATACAAGAGAGCCAAAGGCCAAGGGAAAGGAAAGAAACATTCAACTAGGTTAGCACCCCTCAGACCTCCACAAAATAATCCACGAACATAGATCAATCAAATTTAAAGAAATCTCTCATGGGGTCCTCAGTCTAATATAAAATTAACGACTACCCACAATTCACTCCTTTATGCACACTGCAATCTTTTTAGATAGTTTATGAGCACTGAAGTTAACCTCAAATTTGAAGAAACTTTTATGCTTCGTGAATCTTTTTCTAACTCTCAGCCCTTAGACACGGAGATATAAAGCTCATTTGAAAGACAAAACAGCAGCTATAGGATCAGATTTCAACCAGGCAACCTTCCAACCCATCTCAGTAGTCAAAGTAAGCCCAAAAACAATACATTCAGCAAGAAAGTTAGAGACAACACCAAGACCCTGCATAAGAGAACCCAACACCTGACCTGAAGAGTCTCTCAAAATGGCTCCCCCTCTTCCTGTATGATTACCAATAGAAGCTCCATCAATATTTATCTTGACTTCGGCAGAGTTTTAAAGGACCCATTTACAATGCCAAATCCTGGGAACTCTACCGAAAAGGGCTCTCAACTCCAAGATCTCAGAGGATATGAACATATCTCAGTCCCAAAGGTGCAAAATTTAGAGAGATTGAAAGCATCTCCCACCAAAGTGAATGTACGGTCTGTGAATATATGGTAAGAAAGAGTTTGTACGGCTCTTATCAGAAATGTGTTGCAGACAGGTTTGTCATGAACCAATCGTCTAATGCATTTATTTTGTTTAATTAGTTGAATATCAATGATTAAACCCCACTTTTATAGGACCTTTATTTTCAGAACAGGATACAAACCACTTGGTTGCTGTATGGACTTCTTATTATTTTGTTAATTTTTTAGGCTTGGATCCAATCTAAAATTACACAGTTGCATCCAGTGTTTAAAAGGTGGAGGCAGAGGTGAAGGCGTTGAGTACTTAGCGAAGCGGAAGGCGGTGTGAGGCGTAAGCCTCACTAAAAGCTAGGCGTAAGCTTCAGTTTTCTTTCATACGCTAATTTTTTTTTTCCGCAAAGTTCGTTAAAGAAATAGCAACTTTAGAAGATTTATTTTGAAGATATTGTTAAAGAACCTAATCCCAAGATGTATTTTCTAGTTAAAATAATAAGTAAATGGTTAAAATTTTAATTTTGAGATTTAAGCCTCAATTATCATGGAGGCATTAGTGAGGCGTAAGCCTCAGTACGAAAGTCTTTATGAGGTGGCGAAGCGGTTCGGAGGCGTAAGCCTCAGTGCGTTTTTTAAAACAGAGGTTGCTTCCAACTAGAGGGAACAAATATTGATATTAAAAAAGTTCATGAGTAACCAACTAGAGGCTTTGTAAGTTCATACGGATAAACATATATAATTTAATGTCCATATGGAGTTCCTTCATGTCCTAAAACCCCTTTTTATTTTCATTTCTCATAATAAACATAGAAAGCTCCATCTCACTTCCTCCCTCGCCATGATCCTCCTTCCTAAACTACACTGGTTCCTGATTGCTTTGTATTAGTATAGTGTGAGTAGTACATATTTCGAATATATCCAAATACATCAAGTACTGTGAAAACTAAAGTAGTACTAAAATACGTAGTCCAAAATATAAGTGAAGACAACTAGTTATACTTGTAGTTTTCACAGTACCAATCAATTCATTACTCAAATCCATCAATTCTGAAACAATAATACTATAACAATCATTTCATTCACTCAACAAACTAAACAAACTAACAAAAATATTAGAATAACTACCTCTGAAACTGAAAGTTCACATCAATTCCCGTGGCAAGATAAGGGAGCAAATCAATTGCATCTGACATGTTCTGCTGCTGATTCTCGACATATCCAGCATCTTTGTCCTACATTTTGACCCAACATTACCGGAAAAAAATACAATCTCAAGATAACTTAACCAACATTATATGTCAAAAACCAAGTGACCCAACAAACAAGAAATCGCCTAAAAGACCGTAACTTCCATTTCTCAAAACCCCATATTTTCATTTCTTGCCTAAAAGATTATAATCCCAATCACCCCAAAATGCGTAAATCGACATGCAATCAATCACCTAATTCCAAACACACAAACAATCACATATCACAACAATACCCAATTCTATCTCGAAACAGAACAGATTGAAACCAAAACACTCAAAATAAAAACCCAAAATGATACTTACAGATTGCCAAGAAAGGGCAAGGGCCATTGTCGTTTTGAAGGATGATTGGCGTTTGACGACCCAAGAAGTGTATCATTTTGGTATTGTAGAGGGTTTCTTTCTCGACTTCGTTATCGTTTGAGAGATCATCGGTCGTCATGCTGCCCTTCCAAGAAGAGGAGAGAGGGAGAGAAATTCCTCCATTAATAAATATAGAGATCCTGACCCGATCCGTTTGACTTATCTTTACATACTAGAAGTTACACTGGACTTCTCCTTAACACACATTTATATTAATACAATAATTACATATAATTGAGTGTCGGCACTACATAATGCTTGACATTTGCGTTTTTTTAGTTGTCTTCACTTGGAGGTGGACCCATCTTTGTGTCGGCAATTTCTTTGGCACATGGGTATGGACCCACTTCTTATCTTCTTTAGAATTATTCACCTGGGTTAAGGTCCTTCTGGTAAATGGACAACTTCCTTTTTAGGGCAATAATAACAATTGGGGTCATCTTTCACCTGTCTTCTAGCCTCCTAGTAGAATACATTTTTGATGCTATCTGAGACATCCAAAGCTCCTCCATGATAAATGGACAACTTCTTTTTTAGGGCAATAAGGACAATTGGGGTCATCTTTCACCTGTCTTCTAGCCTCCTAGTAGAATCCATTTTTGATGCTATCTGAGACATCCAAAGCGCCTCCATTGAATGCATGTTCAAAATTCATTATTTTCGGCATATCTTCATTGTTGATTGACATAGGGAATCTGCTTGTTAGGATGATTTTTGGAGTTTTGTAATTTACTTTTACCCTACTTTTTCAGTTAATTTTTTTAATCTCAAAAAGAATCTGGTTGAGCATCATTGTTATTTCCTTATGGAGACGTTTCACCTATTATTTTATTAGATTTAGGGCTAAAAGCCTTGGTTCTTCTCGTTCGTTAGATGTTAAACCCATCTTGATAATGTGGTATGGAGTTTTATCCCCTTCTTTTTCGTTTTCCCAGTCAATTATTGAACTGTGGAATTGGAAAAAATGAGTATATCCTCTGCTTTAATTTTCTTCTTAAAGTTTTTTATTGCTCTCTTAAAATTGTCTGGGAAGAATTTTAATTCTATGAGATTGCTTGACGGATAATAGTAATCTATTAATCCACACAAGAATAATTGGTAGACCATTTTTGGGTCAGCAATGCTACAAACGTTGAATTTGCTTTTTGTTAATGGAATAAATTCCCAACAGGTCGTAGTCTTGACATTCGTCTTGTCTTGCCTTGTTGGACCAATAATATAATATTGCGGGGGTTATTGTTCCTATCTCGCAATTGACTTCGTTGGGTTGTGTGATTTCTGGGTTTAGTATTTCTGGCATTAAACCTCTTGGTAAGCTGAACCGGTTAGGTTTTTCATTTTTTTCAGGGGCTATGATGCCTAATTTTCTTGGGGTATTGGTTTCGGTAACATCGTTAACCGATTTGACAATATCAATCCATTTCTTACTGACAAACTTGTCTACTAAGTCCACTGGCCTCATGGATCCTTCCTTTAGTGAGGTGGTTGTTGAATGGGCTAGAAGACTCTCATCTTTTTTTTTCATTGTAGCTTTTGAAAGCCTGGTCAGCCTTTTGCCATGATTTGAATGCTTGGTGTATAACACATTTTATTTCAATCACTTTCGTGTTAGTTTCGGCCTAGAAAGTGTAGATCCCTGCATTGTTAGTGTTAAAAATAACATAATATTTTGGAGCTTTAATACCTTCTAAAGCCTGTGAAGACTGATTTGTGATATACGAATCCTCATATCTCATTGAGTTTGATGATTTTTCATTGCATCCCGTTGAGGAGCTGAAATCTTTTTTAGAGTTTTGACACACTTGTGGAGGGCTTGATTCTCCTAAAGAACTTTGACGTTCTGGACTGTTTGAAATGCTGAACATTTCTTGGTAATATGATCCTCTCGGGTCTTTTTCTTCTTTTTCTTCTTCTTCTCTTCTTCTTCTTCTTCTTCTTCTTCTTCTTCTTCTTCAGTAATTGAAAATGTAAGCTTTCATTTTTGTTTGAGCTGAAGGATTTTCATCCTTTTTTGTATCATTTGTAGTTCTAATTCTTGGGTGTTAGTATCGTAGTCTTGTTCCATTTTTGTATTTCGTTCCTTATGTGTTCTTGAAAATATGAATATTGAAAGATTAGTTAATTCTCTGGTAAGAGCATCTGCCAGACAATTTTTTGTCCCTGCAATATGCTCTACATCAAATTGATAATGATTAAACCATTGTTGTCATCGCAACAACCTTCCTTTTTTGTAGTCACCTGCAATATTGGTCCTTAAAAAATAACCAAAATTCGTATTATCACTTCTGACTATAAATCTTTGTGATAAAACATATATTACAAATTTTGTAATAGCATTTTTGATAGCTAAATATTCTTCTACATTGGAGTGATAATTTAATTCAGCAGTTTTAAAAGAACCAGAAGTATACCTACATAGGTATTCTTTCATGCTTTCATTAACTATGAAAACCTGGGATTTGAGCATAGCACCCCCATATTCATTGGATGCGTCTGTTTCAATCACCATTTTATCATTGGGCGAAGGATGATAAAGTCCTAGTAAGTCATTTATTTGTTTTTTGACTTTTTCAATATAGATAGTGTATGTTGGTGTTCAATTCCAAGGAACATCTTTTTTGAGTTTAGCTTGAAGAGGTTTTCTTATTTATGCTAGCTTGTGGATATATGTTTTTGTATATGTTAAACAACCTAGAAATCTTTGTAATTGGCTCTTATCCTTGATTTCACTAGCAAAATGTTGGACATTATTTAGAATATGAGGTTGGAGACAGTGTTTCTCATCCTCAATTTCTAAGCCCAAAAACTTAATTTTGGTCTGGCAAATTACTATTTTTTTCTCGGACATTACTAGTACTTTTTTCTTACATCTATTGATAATAGTGTTTAGGTGTTCATAATGTTCATCTAGTGTATTACTGAAGATAAGGATGTCGTCTATATAAATAACACAAAAACAAAAATATTATGCAAAGATATCATCCATATGTCTTTGGAAAATCCCTGATGCTTGTTTTAATCCAAAGGGGACTACCTTCCATTGGTAGTAACCTTGGGAGCAGCTAAACACTGTCAGTTTTTGTGATTCCTCATCTATTGTAACTTGGTAAAAACCCTGATTTATAATTTAATATTGAGTAATATTTCTTACCTCTGGTTAGGCTTATTAATTCCTCTTTCTTAGGAATATAATAACCATCATCAATAGTTTCTTGATTGAGGGCTTTGTAATTTACCACTATTCGCTTATTTCCTCTTTTTTGTTCTACCGCTTTATTTACCATAAAAGCAGGTGAACTGTGTGGGGATTTGCTTTTGCAAATTGCATGTAAGTCAATTAGTTCTTGGATGTGTTTGGCAAATTTTACTTTATTATCTAGCGAGTAAATCATAGGTTTAACCCTGATTACTTTATTTTTATCTTTTAGTCTAATCTCAGCTATGAGTTTTGATCTTCTTATTTTTAGATCTAAAGAATTTTTAGAGCAAATTTCCTTTAATTTTTCTCTTATATGTTCAAGTTCTCTTATGGATTTTAAGTAAGGGTTTTCTCCTGAAATTTCTATACTTAAATCATCGTAGTTATATTCTTCTTTATTATGAAGAATACTGATATTAGTAACCTGTGGTTTTGTTTGTGTGATTTTTACACCTCATTTTTGTTTCTTATGTTGATCAAGGAATCCTTGGATTCCAACTGTCATTGCATTTCTTACTTTACTCATTACAATCTTATCACCCATAATTGTTGAGATACTGATAGTATCCACTTTTTGGATAAATGGATTATAGAGATTTAAGAAATTATTTCCTATAAGGAAATCAACTCTAGAATCTTGTTGATGAATAGAAGGGAGATGAAACTTTTTTCCTCCTATTAGTATGTCGATATTTCTCTCTCCTCCGCCATGGAAATACTTCACCAAATCAAGTAAACATCTTTCTCTTTCTTTCTCTATCTGTCTCTAAGGGCGCAACCTCACTCAGCACCCAAGCCCATCTTGACAGCGCTACCATCATCTTTGCCCATTTTAGCTTTTATAACCTTTATCTGTGTTTTAGGTTTGTACATAGTTTACCATCCAACTTCAAACACCCCATAGCAACAACACTTTTCCTCACATCTTCTAACAACTACACCATCTCATATTACCTTCGTGACCTTACCCTTCACCCACACTCATCCGATAACAAATCTTCGTTAGAGACTGTAAAATACGTCAAAAACCATTTTAAAGGACTAAACTTAGAGACCCATAATGTTGAATTTGAGGCTTTGTTATCTTACCCTGGTGAAATTTTGTTAGATGTGCATTTCAGTGACGGGGTTGTGTGGAAATTGGAGTTAAGTGAGTTGGGTTATTTAGGGAGAGTTGTAGTGCCTTATCACACCTATTCGCCGTCTGGGTCAGTTTTTGGGAAGGTGGTTTTTGTAAATTATGGTAGGAAGGAGGATTATAGGGTGTTGGAGACATTGGAGGTGAATGTGAGTGGGTGAGTGGCTATTGTGAGTAAAGGGGCTACTCCTTAATAGGTTTTAAAAAAGATAATTATCTTAATTTACTATTGTCAATCCCAATTGGTAGGGGACGCCATTGTTGTTCTTCCGCAAGTATTTCGTCTTGGATGAAGTTACTGTCACTATGGGTTTTGTTTATACTTGTTATTACTACTTCTGATGCACTAATCCAATGTTCACAAAAATCCATCAAAGATGATGTGAGATAAATTAAGAAATCCAAAGTATAGTTGTTGTTATGCTTTAACATGAGTCTTCTTTAAAGTATAGCTGATGTTAACTTTATATTCCTTAATCTTCTTTAAAGTGTAGTTGTTGTTATGCTTTAACATGAGTCTTCTTTAAAGTATAGTTGTGGTTAACTTTATATACCATAATCTTCTCCATTTCACATGAGTCTTTAACAAAGTATAGTTGTTGTTATGCTTGTTGTTGGTGTGCTGTTCGTACTTGTTGTTTTGATTTCTTCTAATTTGTGATATACTTAGGGTTCTGTTTATACTTGCTATTAGTACTTGATGTTTTGATTTCTTCTAATTTGTGATATACTTAGGGCTTTGTTTATACTTGCTGTTATACTTTTAATAATGGAAGTTTTGTTGAATTTAGGTGACTTTCCAGACTAAACTCCCACCAAAATCTATTATATCTTGAAGAACATGTATCTTCATACAAGCTATTAGATATCAGGTAAATCATACATTACTTTGTTTACTTATTTTCTGCATGATTATCTGGACACTTTTTTGAATTATTATGTCTGTATGGGGTTTTTAGCGTTGAAGGCGCGTTAATGGATAATTATGAAGCGCCAAAGGCGCGTCAACGTAATCGTCATGGCGAGCCACGGGTAGTACTAGTATATATTTATAAACCATGGACACTAGATATTTAATATATATGTAATCGATATGTGTACCTATAAACCAAAAATGATGCATATATATACCAAAATAAGAAATAAGATAAAGATTTATAATGCACATAACCAATTGGCATATATACAATTGCTAATGGGTCGGGTTTTTAAAGGATCGGGTCATGGTGAATCCTAACCCGATCCGCTAGGTAATGAATCCAATCATTTACGGATTGGGTCATGGAAGATTAAATTTTTTTCCGGTCGTTATCATTTGTTAACGGATCGAATACAGGGTCAAATCCAATCCCTTGATAACCCTAGATACAAGTAGGGTGCACCCTACTTTGTTGGCATGCCATTTAACCATTTAGCATGCCTTTTGATCGAGGCTAAATTTGTAATTTTAAAAGTTTTCTAGTATGTTATATGTATCATGAATGATCGTAGAAGTTCCAAAATAGAATTTCTCTTTTCCACCGTACTCTAAGGATTAAAAGATTAAAGAGAATAAAATGTTTATTTAGTTTAACGCTTAATAAAACATCATAAATATTCTTGAAGTGAAAGAGTCATCCTTACTCATAGTCATCATAGTCACCGTTCTTCTCCCTTTCTAACAATAATAGAAATCAAAAGTAAGCTTTCAAATGGCCAACAAATAAGTAAAAACACAATTGTTTACAAGAAATTTCAAAATTAAAGAATAATCACAATGAAATATTAGAGTTTGTTATGGTAAGCACCACAATCATTACCCCCCACCCCATAAGTTTGATGTTATTATTTAATTATATTCGATCTTATAAACATTTATCTTGTAATAAAATTAGTTTGAATCACATAAATTTTGTGTTGTATCCCTTCAAAAATATGAGCTATTTACCAATAGGTGATTTTTGTAAGCCACTGAGTACTCAAGATGCATGATGGAATCACTTTTATCGATCCAAAAATAAACTAACAAGAAATCGTTACAATTCCATGAGTGGATTTTGCTTATGTAACATTAAAGGGAGGTCGGAGAAATTTAAAGGGGGAACCATGTTTAAGTAATAAGATGCCGGTTTATATTATCATAGTGTTGCAAAGAAATTATTTTGCTCGCTTTTGAGCTTGGGATGTTTGATATTAGTTTTTACTGGTTTCTTATCGATATTTTTCTTTTACTATTATGTTAGGACCTCTATAAGTCCTGATGGATGAGATGGAATGATTTAACATGAGAATGGTAATAGTTTGTACTATATGCAGCTAGCGAAACGACATGTGTAAATGAAAATATATACACAATCCAAGGTAATAGTATGTACTATAAATTGATATCATTGAGAATATATAATGGCATGGTAACCACTGAGTTCTTGGTTCAGTGGCTGTGTGACCCTCCACCCCATGAGAGGTCATGAGCTCGAACCCCTATGGGGTAAGAATTGGGGCCAATCCTTTGGATTCTTGCTTTATACCTCTTAAGAGGCTTCACCCTTCGGGACTTGTGGTGGCCTTCGAGCTTTGGGATGCCCTTTGGGGCTTGTTTCCACTGTGGTTACAGATCCCTAAAAACTAGCTTACCATCCAAGTATATATATATATATAATGGCATGGCACTATATAAATTAATAACATTTGGACTTGGCGTAAAGGTTAATTTACTGCATTTATTTTCTTTTTGTTGTTTCAATCCTTTTGGTTTAATTCATTAATGGCACTCTTTTGTGATTCCAGGAAGAGGATTTTAAGAAAGAGGCTCTTCGTTACCTTAAGATCATCATCCTAACTGATGCATATGTAAAATATAATAGCATGGCACTATATAAATTAATAACATTTGGACTTGGCGTAAAGGTTAATTTACTGCATTTACTTTCTTTTTATTGTTTCAAACCTTTTGGATTAATTCATTAATGACACTCTTTTGTGATTCTAGGGAGAGGTTATAAGAAAGAGGTTCTTCGCTACCATAAGATCATCATCCTAACTGATGCAGATGTAAATGGTGCTCACATTCAAACTCTTCTGCTGACATTTAACTTAATACACAAGGTAGAGTACGTATTGGTTTCCTTAAATTGTGATATTCATAATTATAGTTGCAGTGGCTTATTCCGCATCTCAGACTCACGCTTCATCTTCAACCAACATGCGAACTTTCGACCTCACCAACAGAGCACGTGGCACAGAAAGAAACAAGATAACAACATCAGAAAACACATACAACATGAGTTTCTCAACCAATACAACTCATCCCTGATGCTACTCGTGTTATTGGTTGAGAGCTGTCTTGTAATAGCTTATTTCGTATCTCAGACTCAAAGCCTCATCCTCGACCTCATCAGTATACAAGAAACACTACTAAAGAAATATTCAATATTCCTCAGTTCAAGTCATCGCTTTCGACCTCCACAGCAATAGTTCGATTTATACAAGTGTACAACAACCATTAATAGAGCCGTTATACAGAACAAAGGTCGGAACGTTACACTAGCGGGTCAAAGAATATCTAACATATACTTTGTAATGTCCACCATTAAGAATCTTAATAGTCATCAAACGGTCATATTATAAGACCTATATATAAGACTAGAAAACTACAGATTATGGACAGACAATTCTACACAGAAGAATCCTTACTCCGAAATTCCACAAACTCAGATTACTCATTATAATAAGTTAGCAACCTCAATAAGATCATCTTTTCTTTCTCAAAATCCATAATAGAGGTCGTGGTTTTTAACCTATTCAAAGGTTTTCCGTGCTAAATTATCTTGTTGATTATTGTTTACTGTTCTTGAGTGTTCTAGACACATTTGGTGTAAAGGTTAAGTCCGAATCCCGGAATTATGCCATTAGATTTGGCGCTGTTTGTGGGAACCGAAGTTCTCAAACATATTATCTTAAAAACCGCTGATCATCTTCTTTCAGAATGTTACTTCCAGGTCAGAGCACGCCGATAGTTCAAGCAGAAGAAAATACCGTACTAGCAGATCTGCGGGCCACTTTGAATTCTAAAATATAAATACATGCTGCTTTGGAGTAATAGCTAGCGAGTGTTCAGGACGTATTGATGGTTCTACAGGGTCAGCAAGTTGCCGCCCAGAAGATTAAAGCCTTAAACCTGAAGGCTCGCGAATCTCCGTTCATGGCAGAATAAGACCCCCTCCAAAAGGCAATCACGTAGGAGGTACGCTTCGATCTAATCATCATCAACAGGAAATAAAGCCCATCCCGATCCAAGAGGCCCACCAGGAAGTAGATGGAGATCCAACGGGAGGTAGACATGCTGAAAATCTACATCAAAAAGTTCGAGTCCCAGCAAAAGAACGTCTAAGTGAAGGGAGTGGCGACCATAATCCTGGAGAATGATGCGTCATATGCCCGGCAACTGTAGCTCGACAATATGTAACTCAGGAACATGTGACAGGTGAATAAAAGAATTACTCGAAGCTCATACTTTGACTAAAAGAATTTACAACATATTACTAAAATGCCCGATCGTACAAGAGCTGTTGGACGTCGAGGTCCCCACCGGGTTCCATACTCTAAAGATTCAAAAATACAAAGGAATCTACTTTACGTGCGAGCTCTAAAAATTTCTTCGCAAAAGCCTCAAGCTTCTCTCCGTGTGATTGTTTAAGACTGGTAAAAGAATAAAAATTCTTCTCTTTGTCCCTGTTGTGAGCATATGTCTTGAAGAACTATTTCTGCAGCTGGTCGAATGTATATATGGAGTCCTCAGGGAGAGAGTGGAACCATCGGAGTGGTTCTTCCTGCAGACTTATGGTGAACAGACGGCAGAGGATATGGTTGAGATTGGAGTATAACCCCAATGAATCACTGTAGTGTTGAATGTGCTCCTTCGGGTCAGTACCTTTATATTTATAATTTTTTGGAGTATGAAAACCTTTCGGTAACTCCATATCGAATAGGTCTTTGGCAATCAGACTTCTTTGTAATTTTATAATGTCGCCGACAGTACCCAAAACTTGTGCTTCGATCAACTCCTTAATTTGTTGGTTCATATGCTCTTTCGCGATGTAATTACGTGTTAGTTGAATCGTTGGACGAGCAGGTTGTGGATGATGAGTATTCGTACCTTTACTCAGACGATCTCGTGCTAGAACTTGATGTTGAGGTCACTGTTCTTCCTCCTGACGTACAGAAATTTGGTGACCCCGACTTGCTTCGGACTGAACCTCATCCCCTAAATGTATGGAGGGTTATGGCTCGTGTTGAAGATTCCTGGAAATAGCTTTACTGACGACTCCTCGAGGTCCCAATCTTTCCCTTGCAGAAACACGGGAGGTCTCGGACAACTGATTTGTGACCTATAACTGAAGGAGCCTGCTAAGTATTTTGCAGAGCCTCTAGGGAAGTCTGCATTGTTGTCATATGGTCTTCATGTCGTTTGAGCGCTGTCAAACGAGCTCCCGATCCTTAGTTAGCTAAAGTTTGAGTTCGGTGTGTTTCTCCGTTTCGGTGTTGAGATTAACCCGTAGCTCTATAAGTTGCCCTGACTCTATTAAAACATCGAGCTGGGTGCCTGTAGCCAGTCGTCTGGAAGTAACCATGATTGAAAATTATAGTGAAAGAATGCCATAGGATATCGTGGAAATCCAATCTTTCCCACAGACCGTGCCAAATGTAATGGCTAAATTTTGTAAGCTCGAAATGGCTTGGAACACCAATGAACCTGCGACAATATTCTAACAGAAAGTAAGAAACGATACAGGCGATTTTAGCGTGGAAAACCTCTGAATAGGTAAAAAAACTACGCCCTCGGGTGGAGAATTTTTGTAAAAGTATATTTATTGCTTGAGGCGGATATCTTATTAGATCTCTAGATATAGAAATGCTTGAACCTTGTAACTAAGAAGTTTGAATGTTTATGGGAATCTTGACAAGTAGTTTCTTCGTGATCTCTTGTGTGATTTTCTGGTCCTTGTCTCTTTTGAAACTTTTTCTTTATATAGGCCTTCTCCGCAGCTCTTTATCGTGCTGGAATACATTTTTTGAACAATGTTGTTAGTGGCGGTTGACTAAGTAACTGACGAGTTCGTGTGAGACAAGTATCTTTGACTAGATAAGGATTTTTCAGTTTGAAGTTCGACCCACATTCTTCACCAGTTCATGGAGTAGGTTTGAATGTTGACTCGAGAAGTTATGTTAAGAATGCGTGAGTTTGAGATAGAGGCAATTTGAACTGGCGACAGCTCTACTTTAGATGAGATCAAGGGATAGGTCCCTACAGCTGGTTAGTCATAAGGTTAATATAGATCATTCTTTTATCAATAGTCCTATCTTCATACACTCTATCTACTATATTCATTGGTATATATAGAACCTTATAACAATCGTTACGCCTCATTCCTCACCAACACTTTCACTTGAATTGCCACCTGGAGGAATTTCAGCATTACTTGGATAACCCTTATACAGGTGACGATGCATAAACTATGACATCCTACCCACAATAATTTATTTACCTTGCTTAATCATACTGTCTTCTAGAGCTCCAATTCTTGACACCATGGGATCCAGATACTCAGATCGAACCAACCTCATTTCACACTGTGTACCTTGTGCAACAAACTTGTCATAAACAGTTCTGCTTTTTGCTTGCAATCTATTGAAATCCACTATAAAGAACGAAATAACTATTGTCATATCTCTCTCATACACATCACCTGTCTTACTTTTTACCTGCTTAAATAGAATCAGCTCACTAAGTTTACTTTGAGCTTCCTTCAGCATAGCTTTCTAATATGTACAATGCTTATCCGTTTGTTCTTTTTCTTTCCACACATCGGCATTCCAAGATTCCAACACTGTCATGAATTCATCCATATGGAAAATAATAGACATTTCCCCCTCCACTTCAACCTCACGGTACTTTCTATTTACAGTACTATCGTCGAGACTTATCACAACCCTAAACATATCCGCCTCCAGTTTGGTATTTGCATCACGCAATGTCGTATTCTCTGCCTTATACTCTAAGTTCTCTAACTCTCGCGATTGAACGGTATGTTCTAGGATTTATACCTTGCCCCAAGTCTTATTAATGATTTCGTTCTGTTGATTACGAACCTCTTCCATCTTTTTTATCATCGCATCAGCAACTAACAACAATACTTCATAATTCCAAACACGAGCTCGCATATCAGCTATCTCTGCCTCGAGCATATTTACTTGAAATTGCAAGTTTTTCACATTATTTTCTTCCTCCTCTAACACTGCCAATTGTACTGTAACCTGAGTTTGAGCGGATGTCAATTCAGACCCTTGTTGGCTAGCTTGTTTAAAGGTACCTACAACTTCAATACCCTTTTTCCTTATCACTTCTTATAATCCCTCTATCTTCCTCAGTTTGATGGCTAGTTCAGCCTCTTTCTCTCGCAGTGTCTTAGTCACACATATTACTGTACTTCGCTCTTTTAAAATCTTCACCTTCATTTTTTCTTCTAATTCAATAGCACTTTTTAGTGCACCCTGACAAGAATTTAGTTCAGTATTCAACTGTTTATTTCGGATGTGTAACGCGCCACATTAACTGTGGACAGCTGTTAGTTCCACCAGTCATTATATTTTATATTTATCCAAGTTCGTTTATACAGACAAATTACATATCACAGTTAACAAGTTTAAATCAAGAACATGATATCTGAATAACAACAATATATCATTCTACTTTATCATCACAGGGAACAGATTTCATTTATCATCAAAACAAAAAAGTATACAAGGATCTTAAATATACAGGGTCGGTAATAAACCAAAACACCCTATTTTTGCCTTATCGAGATAAGCGAGGACTGCCCTTTATCACTCAAACTTTTTTTACTCGTTACTTGAACATCTACAGGAGCTGTAAAGGTCACCACCTCTTGCTGGCATTGTTTACGATGTGATCGGGGCATCAGACACTCGACCTCCTCCTCATCCTCTTTTGATAACAGTTTCCTCGACCTAGAAGTGGGTTTTTTAACAACAATTTCTACCTCATCTTTAGTGGACCACATATTTTCAGCCTTGGCATTCTCCACATCAAAATCCTTCCCACATTCTAGTATGAACTTCCTAAATTCGTTATCTACCCTCGCCAGTTCTCCTCCATAAAAATCAATGATAATGTCTATATGACGTTCTTGTTCTGTTCGAGCAACGACTTTTGGTCGTAACGGATACAGATGCTCCTTCAATTTTATATGCGTCTTGTACAACCGCTGACGCATTTCTTTTGGTAATACACCTAAAATCCCTCACATCAGCTTCTACCCTTATTTGAACAGCCACTTCTTTTGACAACCGCGTCGCTAAGGACATTTTTTGCTCAACATGTTACAATAACTCATCCTGAAATTCCTTTAACTCACCATCTAATTGATTCTGAACCTCTATTTTCTCTCTTCTTATCTTGAAAAATATAATTATCATAGCCCTCTGATCCCATATAAAGCCAAACACATCAGATAACGGTTTTACATCACCCCATACAACAGACACACCAGCTCGAGGGAATACTTTCTCGCCTCTAAACTATGACGATTACGTGCTTCTTGAGCTAAGAATATAACTCGAGCTAGGTCCGGAACTACGCCTCTTTCCTTCAAAAGCTCTACATAAGCTTCTTTTAAACCCCATTCACTATCTAATTCAACCTCAAAATACAATATCAGAGCTATCAACATACCTTGACACCTAACTTTATCACTCGGGTCATTAAAACAAGTCAACACTTTTGGTTTTTGAACTAATACCCCTATTTTCTCTTCCTTTCTTAACACCTCGTCCCACTTTATTTTTATCTTAGCATATCTACACTGGAGGTCATATAACTCCTTAAACGTTTTCTTAGAATTAAGTTTAAATTGCCTTATCTCATATTCAATTTTATTAAGTACCTGTTGAATACGATCCACGGAATCTCTCGCTTTACTCAACGTTCTCTCCAGTTCATAATTAGTTTTTCTAAATAGCTTTATGTCCTCCACAGATTATAAATATCTTGTTATCATACAGACATTCAAAAAGAGCATATTCCAAAGCATTAATCAAACTTAAATAGTGTACGACAATATAGAGTACAATCACATCCAAATCAAGCGAGCTGCATAAAGTCAAAATAGAATACCAATGAATGTTTAGAGATTCTTGTTGATTTCTACCTCAGATAGAGGCTCCAACATTTTCCCAACAGGATGGGCTGGATCAGTATATTCTAACAGAGGATCCAACATTTTTTCAGCCGATCAGATTAGCTTAGTACTTTCTGGTGGAAGCTCTAACATTTTCTTAGTAGATCGGACTAGCTAAGTACTTCCTGGTAGAAGATCTAACATTTTCTCAGGAGAAACAACGGCATCAACCATCACTTCCTCCGCAACCTCTGTAGGAAAAACTATTTTACCATATCTACCAGTCTGGCCTAGCTCCACATCAACTTCACTCAATCCAAAATCATAATAAGATTGGACGAAGTGATCTTTTTCCACTAAAAGTACTTTGACTAATTTTGACATAAGGTCATCATGCCTCGCCAGCTCTCTATACTTTTTTGTGAACTCTGCAGCTGCTTTCGCATCCTCAGCTCTCTTCTCTTTCTCTAGCTTGAGCTCCTTCATACGAGTCGATTCAGCATCAAAGTTCACCGTAAGAGACCTGAACTCTTGGATCTTCTTGTCCAGACACTTTGTTGCCCCCTTCAACAGCATTGAGAGCTGCTAGTAGAAAAATACACAAAGATAAATTCAGCACAACAACTTTTAGTCCGAATACAAAGACAATTAACGATTTTAAGCACTTACCGCGAAAGTATGTTCGTGATACTCATCATCGAGCTGCTTCGGGTTCATCCCAGTCATCAGACAGTATTTCAGTTCTAGCGATTTCATCCTGGCCGTAACATGAGGATTAGTTTAAGAACTACCCTCTTCCTCATGCTGTTTTCTCTTTATCGAGCTCTTCTGAGCCTCGGCAGAAGCAACCACACTCACTTCTAGTCGCTCCTCCACATCTCCAGAGACAGTCCTTATGATCTCTTATTCTGTGGTCGCCACCCTAATTGCAAGGGTATTTTACCGAGCTAACTTCCCCGACCTCTGAGTAATCCATTTGGTGGTTTGAGGTGTAGGAGGTGGAAGACTAAGGATATCATCAATAGTCAAGCAAGCTTTCCCCTCAACCATAGCTCGTTTCCCATGAGCCCGTTGTAGTTTGGATACCACAGAATCTACCCTTTTATCTCTATGGATATCGAGCTCACCAAGTACCTGCTTTAACTCATCCTGATCTCGAGAAATGCAGTCGAACAGGCTGGTCATATCAGGCGTAGATGAAGGATTGGGTTTTGCCAAAACAATGAGCAAAACATTATTCAACAGCTCAAAGATATGTTATTGGTCATTGGAATATTGGTCAGCGTTACTTACTCGGATTATAATATTTATGGTTCAGTTCGAGCGCTGGTTCATCTAGAACCTGCATACAGTTACCCTCTACCCACACAAGGTGATCGTTTCATGGTCTACCCGCAGATTCAAAGTTAAATATTTTTTGGCCTAGATGAATCACTATACAGGTAGCCACTACTTCGACCTTTAACATATTTCTATTTATAAAATTTTAACACATCTTTAGTTTTGAACTGTTTAACAGTCTTGTTATTTCTTCATTTTTCTTTTAGTGCCTCACATACCCTCATCATCTCATATATATTCCCATTCAGCTGGGTAGGGCAACACTGCAATACATTCATAACCCCTTTTTAAAAGAAGGTCAGAGGAATCATAAGGCCATATACGACATGATTCAAATAACATAAAAACCCATCACTCAGACCTGATAGTCCAAGGCTAGTATAGTACGAGAGATTCACATCTTCACCAATCCCTCTATCCTTCTTCTACTTCTTCAAGCAAAGGACTTGGTAGTATACCTCATCCTTCCCCTTTCCTGGGACATAGGCCCTAAACTAGCGACCTTGGTCCTCCAGATAATTCCCCATTCTCTTTGTAATTTCTTTTTGTATTTCAAAAATTCTTTACCTACATCTACTCCCTCCGGATATATGACAATTAATTTATATTTCTTCTTTCTATCTTCTTTATTTATAACATTCTTAATTTTACTAGTTTCCCCAACCTCTACAGTCATCTCTATACTATCTACAATTTCTTCCATGGCACTACACTTGTCCCCCCTCCCCGAAGATGAGGTTTCTTCCAAACTTTAAGATACTACAAAACTACTAGTGGGAATACTAGGTTTGGAACGTATACTAGACCTTTAGATACACAAAATATTTTATCATTATCTCTATTTGCAGTAAAAACAACCCCACCTTCTACCCAGTCAACAAGTCTACTTTTCCATTTCCCAAAACAAAAAACAAAAATCAATTATTTTAATTTTCCCTCTCCTTCTTCAAGTAAGCATTTTCGCTATCTATAATCTATTCATATAGCAAAACTTATACACAACAAAATTCTATCATTACGCATTCAAAGATCTTAGCCCCCTACATTATCAAACCCCTGTACCCATCAACCCAAAAAGTTACACATACAGATTACTAAGTACCAACAAATCAAACAAACAGAGACGTATGTCATCAACCTGTTCTTGAAGAACAACAATCTTTCACTTTACCCAACCGTCTTCCCGACAATGACCGCTCCCATCACTTTTCCACAGGTCTTATATCGCCCGATGAACCTTTCCCTCTCAAATCAAACTCAAAACTTAAACATTTCCTCTCTTTGGAAATAGGAGTTACACTAATTTTCTCTCTCTTTACAACTGTTGGTAATTTATAAGGGAGAGGGATACGAGTTTTTAGACTCTCCCTCGGTTTTCAAAATGACAGCTCCTTCTGACACGCATCAGCCATCCCTACTATCTCTACATGCACGTTTTTTTTTGTTAAAAGCATCATTATGACTTCTGTGAAAATGTCTACTGTCATCACGTCTATCTCTATTGTCTGCCATTAAAAATTTTGTACCTCTTCCTCAATATAGTACAAATGACCAATCACCTTACTTTTATAGTCTAACAAAATCGTACAACATTCCTAAAATAGATCAATATTCAAAATTCGAAAATCTTTATACAGTTGTTAAAATCCTACAGTTGTCCTCCACAATATCCATACACAAACAGTAAAACATAATACTTTATTCTTATTCAATCACATCGAGGCATCAACTATACCTCATCTTACATTTATATGGGTTCCAACACAGAATTCTAAAAATAGATTACTTATTACGAGATCTCACACTTCGAGCTTACCGAGCTCTCCAGTTACATCTAAAGCAGCCTCGATGGTTTACCTCCCCACACAGAATTATCTCCCCTCTTATTGCCCTTACATCCTCTTCGACAATCTTGTCACACGCGAGCTGTCAAGCAGTTAATTCCTAGACCGTGGCACTCAGCAGTGACCTACGAAATGCTTTGCACCAGAAAAAGTGATCAGACTTTGCATGCTTACCTTCGTCATCTAGTCCAGTTAGATTTTATGGCCATTCCGGTAAAACAACATCAAAAGGCAATCAACAAAAATACCGCTCACAAAGTTCAGCAACCTTGTTATGAAACTGACCATCTGCTGCCTGATGAGCACGCTAAGAACGAGTCCTCACCATGGTTAATCATGCTACCTCCACAACAAAACTATCCCTGCATAAGATACAAGTCATGCTAGCCAAGAATCACTACTTTATAGCCACCAGGAAGATCTTTGGAAATTCATATCACCCCACTGAAGGATATTTTTTTTTTGAAGTTTGTGGAACAGCAGAAAATCAGCATAATATCTAAAATATTGTGACAGATCATTCTTTCTATATTATGAAAAATTTCCTCAGATCTTATACTCAAAGATATGAAGATGACAACATACAAACTCCAGTAGGTCCATCAGTAACACCTACAAAACAAAATCATTTATTTATATAGTTTGAGACATTTTTTTGCCAGTTTGAATACACAGATCGCATAAAGACCGTATACCTTTATAACAACCCAGTCATCTTACAGAAATTATCTACTTCCTATCATCACATTTTTGAACTCCTCTAAATTTTTACACTTCACAATGAGATCCTTACAGTTTGTTATTTCAAGTACTTACATCTTTACATACCTTTACTTTACAAACTCAAAACTACTTCTAGTTCGAAACACAACATCAAGATAATAGAAAAAGCGACATTTCATTAATTTGAAAAGTTGTTACAAATCACTTTACAGATACATTGTCATTCCAGACAATTTATAAATTACTTTCAATTTACATCAAGTACCAGTTCGAAACATCTCTCAGCAGTCAATGGGAAAGAAGATAAAAAATTGAAGCACCTTCCAAACTCCGATCCTATGCTGTAAGGCACAGGAAATAGTTAAAATTGGAAATCACAGATTAAAGAACTTCTTCATGGCCTAAATCTATGGTCTATTGAAGAAAATTATTTCCCCAATCATCGCCACATCTTCCACCGTAACCCCCACCTCCTTGCATACTAGTTACAGATGAAAAGTCTTATTTCTTCAACAGGACCCACTCATTAGCAGGTTACCGGTGAGATTCCCTTGGACGAATGCCTGCCCATCATCTTCAGTTGTCACAACCTCATCCGCCAGTAACCAAAGCCCATTTCGGCGCTCTGCCTCAGATGTTAACAGATAATGGACACGTACCATCTAATAATGGTCATCCCCCACCTTCATCACTTCTTCATATGACATATGATGATAGGTGGGAGACATAGAAATTAGAGTGGGCAAATGCAACGGTTAGTATCTAAAGTACCTGATGCGCAGTTCTTCCATTTTCCTACGAATCCTAGACTCTCAAGCCTGATTCCTTGTAGTCACCATCCTTTTAACAATAGAAAAGTTTCAAGTACAATATCAAGAGCAGAAGCAAAATAGTTCAAAGACAAAGACTTGGCTCATTATACATAACTCAACATGCCTTTTATACTATGATCAGTATTCAAGGCCGACTCTTTAAATTCCCAACGTCAGAAGAATTTTCTATGCAATAACATTGACTAGAACCATTGATTATAGAAAACCCAAAAGACATAAACATACATTCATGAATATACATTGGAAATGATTCTCAAATATTAACGGCAGCATTAATGATACTTCTCAGCCAATACTACTCTCTTATAATGTTTTTCGTACTGTTGGCTGAGAGGGGGCGGTTGTAGTGGCATATTCTGCATCTCGGACTCATGCTTCACCTTCGACCAATACACAAACTTATGACCTCATCAAAAAATTACGTAGCATAATCAAAAACAAAATAACAACATCAGGAAGCAAGTACAGTACAAGTTTCTCAACCAACACCACTCGCCCGTGATGTTCCTCATGCTCTTGGTAGAGAGCCGTCTTGTAATAACTTATTTCGTATCTAGGACTCATGCTTCATCCTCGACCTCATCAGCATACGTGAAGCAATACTAAAGACATAATCAGAATCCCTAAGTCCTAGTCATCACTTTTGACCTTCACATCAATAGTTCGATTTACGTAAGTGTACAGTCATCAATAAAGCTGTTATTTGGCAACAGAGATCAGAAGGTTACGCCATCTGGTCAAAGATAACTTACACATATTTTATACCATCCATCATTAAAAATCTTAATGGTCATCAAATGGTCATATTATAAGACCTATAAATAGAACCAGAGAATTCGAGATGAAGGACAGAAGAATCTTCACTCTAACATTCCACATACTCAGAATACTCATTGTAATAAGATAGCAATCTTAATAAGATCATCTTATCTTTCTCAAAATCCTCAATAGAGGTCATGCTTTTTAACCTATTCAAAGGTTTTTCACGCTAAATCATCTTGTTGATTATTGCTTGCTGTTCTTTAGTGATTTAAACACATCCGGTATAAAAGCTAAGTCCGAATTCCAGAATTAGGCTATTACACCTGTGACTCGATTGGTGAAATAGTATCTATCTCCAAAAACACTTTTTTTACCGACGTGCAAAGAAAATATTTTGTAGGAAATAAACAAGATATGGAGGAATTGTCCGTATGTAAGATCAGAATTATTAATACGGGCCCTTTCCACACAAAAAGGGAATCTTTTGTTGCAATAAAACCTGAAGTGATGTGGATTATTCAAGAATTGAAGTCTATTTACTTTATAAAAAGAAGATATTAATGAACTTCTATGAAATGGTTTCACAAGATTCAACCAATTATCTCAATCATGGGATATCATTGAGAAATAAGAATCAGTGTTATCAAAGGATTTCCTAAGATTATTTCTTGTATGGAATAAGTCAATCATCCACTTTGGTATCTTATTGAATAAAAATGGTGATATTGTTCCTCCATTGATCAATAATTTCAATTTTTGGGATGTATCACAATCATCTAATAAGAAGGGTTTCAATTTATTCAAATGAACGATTTGAAAACCTATTGATTCTAACAACTAATTACAGAGTTGATCATTCAGACCTCTCAATTCATAGATGTGGATCCTGAACCTATGAATGGGATTATTCCCTATACTCACAGAAATTAGGGTTTGTTTGGTACATCAGGAATTGCTTGTGCTTCTCAAAACAAGTTATCACTATTTATTATTGGTAGAATGGCAGAATGTGTGGTTGTCATAGGAGGTAGAACTGGGATGGGTCTATCTGTTTTCCTGCCTCTCTTCCTGATGTTGTCGGTGGTTCATCCACGTTGTTTAGGAGTAACATTACTCACTGATTTTGGATGTGGCGATGATAATGTATCGTGGGCATGAATAACTAAGGAGTTTTTCATTTTATTTTTTTGGGACCGCTCGAGTTTGATGTAGTTATTGACAACATCGATCATTTATGTTACTATCTTGGGTTTGTGTAGGGTAAGCTCTTCTCGAACTTTAAAATCGATGTGAAGTGCAGAAGTAAATGCTGAAACGATAATTTTGGGATATGAATTCCCAATTTTTCTTATTTCTTGTAGGAAACATTTGTAAAAGCTAGCTAAGGTTTCTTTCACACCTTGCTCAAAAAAGAATAATAAATCGATTGTTATTTTCCGCTCCTTAGTATGGGAATAGTTTGACTCGATGAGCCGTTGTAACGGGCTATAACTGGTGATCAAACCTTTGGGAATAGTATGAAACCACCTAAGAGGTTCTTCCTTAAGGCTCATGTTAAACAGCCAGCATAACTTGTGATCGAGTTTGGAGTATAAGCCAAATACTGCTTTAAAGTGACGGACGTGGGTGAGAGGATCAGTGAGTCCCTCATATTGATAAAACTTTGGCATGTGAAAGTTATCTTGAATTGGCATGACATCGAGATGAGGGGAAATAGGGTTTGTTTCGATCTTGTCAATAATAGATCTTTGACTAAGATTGTCAGAATATACAGCTTATATCCTATTGTTCAAATTATCCAGGGTGATAAATTACTGAAGAGTATTTGGTACGGCTGTAACTTGAGGATCAAAGTCGCCTTCCTTGGGTGGTGGGGTTTGGTGACATGTGCGTCGACTTCCTTGGGTGGTCGATGCTGATGAAGTATGACCAAAATATCCAGAAGCTCTATCTGGGTTCCTTGATATAGATCTAGAAGTTTGAATTGGTTCTTCTCTCGGAAAGTTCTCTCTCTGGGTAGCTCTGGATCGATAATCACTTCGGGCTTGGGGAGGTGATGTTTGACGGACAGTAAATCGATCTTGATGTCTTCACAAATTTTCTATTTCTTTCTGATAGGTTCGGCTCTGTTGTTCCATGGTTTTCCTCCTCTCGTCTCTTTCGACTTGAAGAGCTTAGGCGTGGATTCACTAATCTTCGAGCCACTAGATTCTGTCAGAATTCATCTGCTTTTAAAGTTTAATCATGACTTTGCGTAGATCGATTGCTTCTGGAAAGGTAGGTACGGGGTTGATCTAGTGGTTCCTCTGAGTACTAGAGGCACTTCTGAGGTTCATATTTGTCATGGAGCTGCCTAGAATCACAGTTGGTAAAGAAAATGTGTGGTATTCCCACAGACGACACCAATTGTAATGGCGTGTTTTCTGGAAGGTAAACTTCTCCAATACTTCAATAAGAAAATTGTAATTGTAAACCTGAGCACGCTAGATTTTATGTGTAAACTCAAAAAGATCTGAGATAAACCACGATCTCAAGGAGGATTTAGGTATAAAAATCCAATATGTGCTCGTTATTACAATTGGTAAACAGTAATGACATAAAATTGTGGAAGAACAATAGAGTTATAGATCAGATTAACATATGCTTTTCCTGTATTTATAATAGATACAGGTAGTTACAAAAATAAATAGTTTCCTATTTTAGTGGGCAATGGGCGAACTTCACGGATCTTCCTGTAATGGCTCTATTTGACCAAGTGTAATGGCTACTGTAGTGGGTCGAGCTTCGCGGTTACAGATATGACATCTTCTCGAATGACAAAATATCTTTAACTAAGTTCTGCTAGCTTTTCCTTGTCGAATTTGGGAAATATGCTACTACAAGAACATTGCGACTCACAAAGCCTTGATTCAGGCACTGCTCCTCTCTAAACACAATGATGAACTTCAAATGAAGAATCACACAATACGGCCTTCTAGGAGTGCGTCGTTACTCGAATCACATAATGTTCAATTTTGGGGAAACTACTATGGCAGTCAGGGACATAAATATGGAAAGTACAAGGGAGGAAACAATGGAAACAAGAAGGGCGGGAATCAAAAACCCATTGGCCTTAAGAAAGGTAAAGGATTTTATAAATCTGGCAAACTAAGAAATGGGAAGAAGGAAAAAAACCAAGATCGGGGATCTCTTTGCTTCAACAACAATGACACATGACACTGGACACGAGAATGACTATCACCAAGGGTGACCAGAGATAACAGAGTCCAGACCCACCATACAGTTATTGACGCTAACTCTATCCCTATGGAGTTCGTAGCGTCAGATTTCTTCAGCAATACTAATGCCGGTATGGATCAACATACAGAGTAATCAATATTGATATATTAGTAGATGTGTGATGTCACAGTAGAGAGTACTTGTAGTTTCTTTCATTCAAAGACTTGATTTACTTTTTGTTAGTATTCATTTTTATTATGTTTGGAACATATCATTTACATTTTAATAAAGTGCTCGTGACACACACTCAGTATTTATCTATTAGATTTTCATTTTGTTATAAAATGTGATTATTCAAATTATTGTTTGGGATAGTAGTTAATTTGTTATATATAAAATTCTGAATCTGGTATAAATATATATATAGGTAGCCCATGGATCTTTATACCCATAGAACATTATTTGATAATAGGACGAGTCGCGACACATGTCTTGTTGACAATGGTACCACGCACTCGATCCTTCGAGATAAATTGTATTTCTCAAACTTGACCACGTATGTCAGGGACATTCAAACTATTACTGGGTCAGCCAGTATCATAGAGGGCTCAGGGATCGCCATACTATTACTCCTTAGCAGTATGATACTAAGTATCCAGACCGCGATGTTTGCTAGTAAATCTCTCAAGAATTTACTAAGTTTTAGGGACATACATGATAACGGTTATCAAGTAAAAACGATATGAAATGATGATAATCAAATTATATGCATCACCTATTTGCCTAACAGTCAAGAACTTATATTGGAACGATGTCTAATGTATTCCTCATAGCTTTATTCAAATGTCTTCAAGAATATCGAAACATATACAATCACTATTTTTTCGTCGTTACAAGAGAAAATATTTAGGATTTGGCATGATTGTTTTGGACATCTTGGACAACGAATGATGAGAAAATTATTAATAGTACCTCTGGGCATTCACTCATGGGATAAAAGTCTGAATTTTGCAAGAGGGTCCGTGTAACGCCTACTCTCAGGGAAAGCTTATAGTCCAACCTAGTATTACCAAGGTAGAGTTGGAGTCTCCAGCCTTTCTCTAACATTTCCATGAAGACATATGTAGACCTAATCCATTTGAATAGTAGTCTATTCAAATAATATATGGTCTAAATTGATGCATTTGTAAGATGGTCAGACGTGTGCCTATTATCATCTAGGACTATGTCATTTCCACAGTTGCTTGCCCAGATTATCCGATTGCAGACTCATTTCCTGGATCACTCTATCAAATCTATAAGATTTGATGGCACTGACAAGTTTACCTCAAAGAATTTTGTTAATTATTGTACGGCTAATTGGATAGATGTCGAGTATCCTGAGCCCCATGTCCATGGCAAAAATAGGATGACGAAGAATCTAATCAAGCGATTACAGTTAATTGTTAGGCCACTGTATTTCGATCTCAGCTTCCGGCCACTACTGGGGCCATGGAATTCTGCAAGCGGTCGTCTTAATTAAAATTTGCCTAACAACAAATAATTAATATTCCCCATTGCAACTAGTAACCGGGTTAGTGCCCGGTGTCGCCCGTCTATGAATATTTGGATGTTTCATATAAGTGCCAATTGAACCACCACAACTTACGAAGATGGGGCCCCAACATCAAATTAGTATTTATGTGGGTTACGATTTACCATCTCTTATTCGATACTTGGAACCTACTACCAGTGATATATTTCTAATGAGATTCGTAGATTAAAACTTTGATGAGACGATATTCCAACATTGGGGGGAGATATGATAGTCAATACTGAGGATGTTTCCTAGATTAGTTAGAAAATACCATCGTTGTCTCATTTAGATCCCCTAACCAATCACGGTAACAAAGAAGTGCAGCGAATTCTATACTTACAACAAATCATTAATGAATTTCTATATACATTCAACGATGTTGCTAAAGTAACTAAGGTGCATATACTTGCAATTAATATACATTGACGACTGGATGTTCACGGAACTAGTGTGCAACCCATAAATAAATCTAAGTCGCGCGTCACAAGAGGACGCCCCACTGCAAAGAAGGACGCTGCGCCGAGGGCTAAAAAACAACATACAGGAAAAGAAAAGACTAATGGTGTAATCGGTTCATCAGGGATGGAACCTCCCATTGAAAGGGCTATAGTAGCTACGTATCCACATAAAATATTTGGAGACAAGCCCGACGTCGAACATGTACATGATAATCGAGAGATCTCAATTAACTTTGTTTTTAATGGCACCATGTGGGATCATTTAAAAGTAGTAGTCGACGAAGTATTCACTTTCACTATTACACTCGCCATTGAGAATGATTATCTAGAACCACTTACTATAGACAAATGTAAAAGTCGTACAGTGGCCAGAGTAGGAAACTACGATCAATGCGGAGCTCAGCTCACTAGCTAAACACGAAGTGTTTAGACCAATAGTCCCTCGACAAGATACAATCAAGCCTGAAGGTTATAAATGAGTATTTATACAGAAACGTAATAAACTTGGAAATATAGTAAGGTTTAAGGCAAGACTAGTTTCCCAAGGCTTTTCTCAAAGACCTATCATCGATTATGATGAAACCTACTTTCTAGTCATGGATGCTATAACGTTCCGTTACTTGAGCAGTCTGTTAGTCGCTGATAATGAGCTTGGCATGCATCTTATGGATGTAGTTAATGCATATCTATATTATTAGATATGAAGATCTACATGAAGCTACCAAAAGGGTATAAGCTTCTGGAAGCGACAATGTTAGGCATACGGGGTGCCTACATAATAAATTTGGATATGCCATTGTATAGTTTGAAACAATCAGGGTTCATGTGGCATAACAGGCTAACAAAATTTTTAAAAGCTGAGGGCTTTGCAAATAGCTTTGTTTGCCCATACATTTTCATCAAGAAAATGAATACTGGTTTCGTCATTATTACAGTTTATGTAGACGATTTGAATATCATTGGAACTTTGGGGAAGATCGTGAATGTTGTCGAATATCTTGGGAAGGAATTTGAAATGAAAGACCTTGGGAAGACTAAATTTTGTCTTGATTTGCAGGTCGAACAACTTGGTCGCGGCATAATCGTGTATCAAGCTACGTATACCAAATAAATCATAAAACGTTTCGGTATGGATATGGCACACAATACCAAAACGCATATGTATGTCCGTTTATTGGATACGATACTGTGAACAAGGACATCTATCGTCCTCCAAATGAGGGGGAGAAACTACTAGGGCCTGAGATGCCATATCTAGGAGCTATCAATGTTTTGTTATGCTTAGCAGGGTACACTCGACCCGATATCTCATTCGCAGTAAACTATTTGGTACACCATAGTTCTACATCTACCCAAAGGTATTAGAATAGGATCAAGCACATTATGAGATATCTCATCAACACGAAAGACTGGGGTCTGTTATATTCAAAATTTGGTAAGCAAGAAATTATAAGATACGCCAATGCAGGATATTTGTCAAATCCACATAAAGGCCGATCATAATCAAGTTATGTGTTATTGTATGGAATACAGTGATTTTATGGATATTAGAGAAGCAGACGATGGTTGCTACATCGTCGAACCACGCAGAGATTCTTGCACTTCATAAAGCTGGTATAGAATGCTTCTGGTTGCGGTCCATAATCAATCACATCAACGGTAGTTGCGGTCTAATTTATATTCATAATAAACCGATGAC
Source organism: Kingdonia uniflora (assembly GCA_014058105.1). Lineage (NCBI taxonomy): Eukaryota > Viridiplantae > Streptophyta > Magnoliopsida > Ranunculales > Circaeasteraceae > Kingdonia > Kingdonia uniflora. The sequence goes on along the minus strand of JACGCM010000140.1, from coordinate 5,633,709 downwards.
TCTTTATGAAGACAACGCAACTTGCATCATTCAAGTCAAAGGCAGATATATTAAAGGTAATAGAATGAAATACATTTTTTCCAAATTCGTCTACATACATGAGTTGCAGAAGACGAATGAGATTGACATCGTTTAAGTCCGTTTAGAAGATAACTTAGCTGATCTATTCGCGAGGCTCTTGCACATCCTACATTCAAGAGACTGGTATACAGAATCGGCATTCAAAGTTTAGACGATTTATTATCTCAGGGAGATTGATGTCAAGGGGAGTAATCTCATCCTGGCATGGACACATACGTGTTGTATTCTTAATTGAGATCCAATCTCTTAAACGAGTTGTCGGTAGCCAAATTTCTCAGAATAACGATCGAAAGCATCGGAGAGGTATGAAATCCGTACCGTTCTGAAATAGCTGAGAGTTTTGCAAGCCTTATGGTAACTATCCAAGGGTTTGGTTAGTCGAAGAGAAACTCTTAATCGCGATCCAACATTTCATGCAAGTTGTTGGTAGCCATGCTTCTTAGAATAGTGATCTAAAGCATCGGAGAGGTACGAAATCCGTATTGGTATAAAATTCAAGCTGAGAGTTTTACGAGCCTTTTGGTAACTATCCAAGCATGTGGTCAATCAAAGAAAAACTTTGAATCACAATCCAACCTCTCAAAAAAGTAACCGGCAACCAAGTTTCCTAGAATAGCCATCCAAAGCATCGGAGAGGTGCAAAATCGATACCAGTCCAAAATTCAAACTGGGAGTTTTTTAATCCTTTTGGTAACTACCCAAACGTGTGGTCGGTTGAAGAAAATTCCTCAATCTCGATCCAATCTCTAAAATGAGTTGTCGGCAGCCAAGCTTTACAAAATAGCGATCTAAAGCATCAGAGAAGTACGAAATCTGTACCGGTTCAAAAATCAAACTGGTAGTTTTTCGAGCCTTTTTGTAACTATCCAAGCGTGCGGTCGAAGAAAAACTCTTAATCACAATTTAACCTCCCAAATGAGTTGTTGCTAGCCAAACATCTCATAATAACGATCTAGAGCATCGGAGAGGTACGAAAGTTGTATCGTTTAAAAATTCAAGCCGAGAGTTTTGCGAGCCTTTTGGTAACTATCCAAGCGTGTGGTCAATCAAAGAGAAACTCTAAATTGCGATCTAACCTTGCAAATGAGTTTTCATTTGCCAAGCTTCTCAAAATTACGATCTAAAGCATTTGAGAGGTGTGAAATCTGTACTGGTTCAAAATTCAAACTCAGAGTTATGCGAGCCTTTTTACAACTATCCAAGCCTGTGGTCGGTCAAAGAGAAACTCTTAATAGCGATTTAACCTCTCAAATGTGGTTTCGGTGGACAAGCTTTACTGAATAGCAATCTAAATCATCTAAGAGGTGTGAAATCCATACCGGTCCAAAATTAAATCCATGAGTTTTATGTGCCTTTTGGTAACTATACAAGCGTGTGGTCGATCGAAGAGAACAATTTATCTCGATCTCTCCTCTCAAACGAGTTGTCGGTAGCCAAGCTTTACAGAATAACGATATAAATCATCGGAGAAGTGTGAAATCAGTACCGGTCGAAGAGAAACTCTTAATCACGATCCAACCTCTCAATCGAGTTGATGTTTGGTAAGCTTCTCAATATAGCGATCTGAAGCATTGGAGAGGAATGAAATCCATACCTATCTAAGTTTGTTGTACTGGTCAAAAATTCAAACTGGGATTTTTGCTAGCCTCTTGGTAAATATCCAAGCATGTTGTCAGCCGAACAAAATATCTTAAACACGTTCCAACCTCTCTAACGAGTGCTGGTAGCCAAACTTCTCAAAATAGTAATCTAAAGCATCGGAGAGGTGTGAAATCTGTACCGGTCCAAAATTTAAACCGGGAGTTTTTTTAGCCTTTTGGTAACTACCCAAATGTGTGGTCGGTCGAAGAGAAACTCATAATCACGATCCAACCTCTTAAGCTAGTTGTCGGTAGCCAAGCTTCTCAAAATAACGATATAAAGCTTAAAAGAGGTGTGAAATCTGAATCGGTTCAAAGTTTAAACTGAAAGTTTAGCTAGCTTTTTGGTAACTATCCAAGCGTGTGGTCGGTCGAAGAGAAATTCTTAATAGCAATTCAATCACTCAAACGATTTGCCGATAGCCAAGCTTATTAGAATAACGTGATAAGCATTGGAGAGGTGCAAAATCCGTACCGGTCCAAAATTTAAACTGAGAGATTACCCAGCCTTTTATAACTATCTAACCGTGTGGTCGGTCGAAGAGAAACCCTTAACCACGATCCAACCTCTCAAACGAGTTGCTGGTAGCCAAACTTTTTTAAATAGTGATTAGGTGAGGGTCAGGGTCAAATTATTATTATTTTGGTTCGTCCGAATTATTTTGATGTTTAATTTGTTGGTATACTTTTGTTTATGATACTTTTTATTTATAGCTTTTAGTATAAGAACCTAACCCTGTTTTGATATGAATTCGATATTTTAATGCATCTTTTGACCACATTTTACAATTTCCATTGCTTTTTCATTTTATAATTAATTTGCTCTATGTTTAACGAGCAGTTAAACACGTGCATACGCGCGTGCAAATGCGTTATTTTTGAGAATAAAATGGGGTTTTGTATTATCTTTTGAAATATAAATGTAATTAATTTTACGTTGGGTAAACTCTAGAATGTTAAAGGGGATTTGAGTTGAGTCTCCTCATGACCAAATATATATTGGGTAAATAAGGGGAGACATGAGGAATCTGATGTCCTCTAGTTCCACTGGCTACTTGTGCTTCAAAATGGTACCAATATATTAAAAAGCTGAGTGTAATAAGAATTTCAACATGAGTTGCCATGAGGAATTTTGAAGGGTGTCACTTGTTCTGAATGCTTACATGTATGCACAAAATATCTACACACTTAGTCTCTCGATGCCTGATTGATCAGGTTAAGGTCTTAGGTGCAACTCCTAATTTGAGGTGAAGGTCTCAGGTGATATAACTATTGATAAGGGTTTAGTAGAACCCCCAAAGATCACTGTAAGACATGAAAGGCAATTCTAACTCTCTCTACCGTTGGGTTAGCATTTTAAGAGCGATGTTGCTAATGCGCTATCGCTATGTATTTTATCGTATATACTTATTTTCTAGCATGAGCCATGAACTTGCACGCATGTCATTAGTTTAGTTTTAATTTTACACATTCACGTGTAAATGAATCCTTAGCTTACAAAAGTTTATGTTCGAGTGCAGAGGTGAGCAAAGCTGAAGGTGGCAGCCCTAGATATCGCCATGGAGCTTAGAGCAGAGAAAGCTCTCGAAGCTATCTACGTCTGTTATTTTGATAAAGACCCCATAGAAGAAGACGATGAGAGAGTACTTCATGTCATGTTTCGTGCAGTATTCCTAACTGTTGGATAATCTGAGATAGATAAAATTGATAGTGAGAAGGCAAAGAAAGTGGTTGAAGGTGGCAAGGAAGACAAATATCCAGAGATCTTCAATTCCTACAACAAAACAACAGTGAAAACTAATAAATAGACAACCCTCTTTGTTGTAAATTGAGCAAAACTGAAAGTGGCAGCCCTAGATATCACCATGGAGTTTAGAGCAGAGAAAGCTCTCGAAGCTATCTACGTATGTTGTTTTGATAAAGACCCCATAGAAGAAGACGATGAGAGAGTACTTTGTGTCATGCTTCGTGTAGTATTCTCAAATGTTGGATAATCTGAGATAGATAGAATTGATAGTGAGAAGGCAAAGAAAGTGGCTGAAGGTGGCGAGGAAGACAAATATCCAGAGATCTTCAATTCTTGCAACAAAACAACAGTGAAAACTAATAAATAGACAACCCTCTTTGTTGTAAATTGTAAGTTTATGCTTATGGCTAGACCAGTGGGAGTGCGAGTTTTTGACTAATCACATTAGAAGTCGCCCAGTAATTCCTCAAAGGATCTTGGTCTGCCTTAACTAAAACGGAGTACGTCTCACCCGAGTAAATGTTCAAGTTCTTTACCACGAATGGCTCAACATAGTACCCGTCAGCCTCAACGACTATCATGTTATGGCCTGTATAATAAGACCAATTTATGTACTTAGAACCACTACTAATTTCCTACATAAGCAATTTTTTACTTAAAGTGATCTAGGGAACTATGAAAGTTACCTCTATTTCAAAGTTAAGCGCGGATAAAGAAGTCAAGCTGGCAATCCTTAACCGGTACGTCTTCCCGAGAATGACTATCAACAAATAAGGAGACCATTAGGGTAATGTTGCATTACAAACACCTGGTTCTAAGCTTGGATAAGTCAGACTAGAGCAGTTGAATCTTCCTCTGCCTTGTATCAGAAGCGACTGAAAAAACTGTATTAAATCAAAGACATATAAGTCAATAATTAAGCCAAAATTGTGTAAAGGGTAAGCATAAGCTATTTCCAGCTGTTTACGATAATTCACCTGAGGCTTTCCAGCTCATTAAAAGGGTATTGAAGAAAGTCATGTTGCTTGTTAAAAGGGGGTTTTATAGTACCAATCGTTAAGTATGATACTACGGTCGTAGTCAGACAAGAATGGCTCTGTAACTCCATCAGGAACTGAGACTCGTATAGAACCGTATAATCCAGCTTCTCTTTGTATTCCATAATGCGCATGGTATAACTATGTCCCGGACTATATAATATTTCCCTCAAATCTTAAAATCTAGCATCTTTTGAATGCTCGAAAAGAAGCCAATTATAAGACTAAATGTAGAAGTTTAAACTGAATAAGCATACCCTATCAACCACGAATTGATACACGAAAGTGTCTCTGGGCGTAATTGGACATTGAGTTAGTCCTTCGGTTCTATCACTCCATGGGCTTCCAATCTGTTTCTTCAGATATAAATCAATCAAATGATCTAAAAATAGAAGAAAACACAGATAAATGGAAGCTAGACTATACCTGTGGAATACCATGCCAATGAATTACAATGTTCTCCGTTAGCAAACCGTTCTTAAGCTCAACAATGACTGTATTACCCTGATGTACTAATATTGATGGTCACGGGGGTTTTCCATTGATAGTAATCACTAGTTTCTTAAAACAATCTTGAGCTTTATACTCATACTTCACCTTCCATTTGTACTGACGTATTTTACTTGCCTCGACAGTTGATACCGTTAAGACAAATAAATTATCACAACCAAAGCAATCCAAATAAAACTCTTCTCACCACTCAAACTCTCAGTTCTAAAACGAGGATAAAAAATGAAAAAACTGAAATGGGGTTCTAGAAATTGTTATTTGAGAAGTGCCCAAGATGATAGTTTAGATGAAATAAAATCAGTCGTGCTTCTAATATATATTAGTTGCTCCTTCGTCACAAAGAAATATTCAATATTAGTTGGGTTTGATTTTATTAGAAGCAACATTGTAACTTTCCTTTAAAAGCTTCGTTCTAGTTTTCTTAGACCAAGTTGGAAAATTATAGCTGGAAACATTTCGTACAAGACTTCATTTTACTCTGCTTTATTTAGTTTTGGACATCAAACAGTAGGCTTTTACAGAATTCGTCCTTGACATTTTATAAATTGTAAAGGTTACCTTTCCAAGTATACATGGCTTTCCTAGCAATGAAATGGGCAAAGCGGGGCTGTTATTTGCCATTGGATTACTTGACTACAACTGTGATTGGACACTTACCCCCTGCAGCTTTTTCGGAGAACTTTGCACATCCTGATCTAGATTGTCGTAAGCTACCACTCTTGTGTTTCTTAGTATGGGAGGGGGAGTCGAACTCTTCTTGTAGGTTCCTACAAAAGGCTGAAATTTCAAAGAGAAAATTCAGTTACTTCTATAAATTGGCTGTTTCAAGTTCCAACTTCTATTTAAAAAAGTTGTTGATTAAGGGTTTATGTTTCAGTAACATAGCCACTTTTGGGTGCATCAGCAAATGTGGTGTATGTATTATCAATGGCCTAAAACTCGAGTAAACATTGAAGCTTATATACTCATGTAAACCGCAATGTGGCTGTTCTTGAAGGGTTTAAATTAATAATGTAAAGAGGAAGAATGTACCTACAGCGGTCTGTAAAGGAGATCTTGGAATGCTCTCTGCTCTCGTTCAGTAACACTCTTGCTCCTTGGAAACTTTGACATAGAAGAAAACGGAACAACACAGCTTTTTCTAACATTTTTCTCTCCCTTGTTAAAGTCCACCATTTTAGACAAAAAACCGCCACCATTCACTGAAGATCTGATAACAGCGTTCGTTCTGACCAGGTAAGTTAACCCCCATTTCTTGTTGAACTACTACTAGGTTTCTCTTTTCTAGGTGTACTCATGGCATCAAAATCAAAAGGAATTGGCTTCACAACCATAAGAGAAGCAGCAAAATCAATCTCATTTTGCTCCGTTGATCCCTAAGAACCTCGTTTATGAGCTGAGAATCTCGGGTTATACGCCCTTTCTGTTTTAACCCCATTATTTCGAATATCCATTATTGGTTCCGGGGTGCCCACTAATGGGTGTCGTCCAGGAATCATCTTCGTCCCTTGGATGATTGGAACATGAGATCTTAGTTCTAGCCTATCAACATAGATGAACTGTCCAAGCTGCATCTTGTTTGAAATAATTTAAGTCTTATGAACCTGTAAGTATAGCTTTCCCTTCTTGAAGTTGTAACAGCAAGATGTTATAGAAGTAAGGTATTTCAGCAACAGTAAAACAAGTACTTCGGCAATGAACAACAGCAACTCAGATGTTAAACAACGGCAGGGACAACAGCAACTCAGATGTTAAACAGGCAATAGTAACTTGTTGTAACAGCAGTGATAAACAACAACCTCGAACAGGCAGATTCCGACAAACAACAAACAGTTATCAGAATTGGTTGTAACAGCAGCAACAAACAGGCAGATTCCGACCCCGGTAAGTAGCAAGTATTGCAGGAAGCAGTCACTACAGTAGTGCAGACGGCAGTTTCAGTAGCACAAGAACTTAGTTATTACAACAGCAACAGATAGTGAACTCCGGTAACACCGCAGTTTAAACTTTGGACAAACAGGAGGTAACACCGCAGCTTGTATTCCAGGCAAGCAGTAGCAAGAAAGAACTAACACCGGTACAGCGCCTACAACAAGAGAGAGAGGTTGTGATTGCTCGAGGCGTGGGTCGCACTCTCTTTAAAGAGTATTTCGACCTACCTCGGGTAAGGTAACGAAGGTCTGATCTCTTTCCAGGATACAACGAGCGTAACGTATACAGTAGACTTCAGTTATCCCGGAAGTCTACGTAAGAATGAAGTATGCACCACAGGTAACCGTACAAGAGAGAGAGAAGAGTTGTGTTCTGTGTTATGTTTTAGAAGGTGGTGAGGAGTTGTTTTTATAGAGAGAGTTTGCCCAACGGCTCTCTCTTTGTTCAAACGTGTGGGACTTGTCCCTGAGGATTAGGTCTCCTCAAGAGGTGGAGAGAACAAAGTGAAGACCAAGACTAAGGAATAAACCAAGCCCAAGCCCAATGAACGTTTTGTTAAAAAGATTATGGATACCCAAGCCCAAAGCCCCCAAGGCCTCCAGAGCCAGAAGAGCCAATTGCCCAATCCCAAGTCCGAGCCCGAGCCGGCCCGGCCTACCGGGCCGCCTGAGAGAGGTCCAAGTGTGTATAGAGTATAAAATCCTCTCACACACTCACACAACTATACACTCTCTCTATGTCACATGTTACACACATGTCACATGGGTACTACCTTATATGTTTAGTTCCTCTATTATTTATAAACAATGTGGGACTAAACTCTAGGCTATAGTATAGGAGTCACATAAAATAGATGACCAAGAGGTCATGGGTTCAAGGCTCAAAAGAGGTATAAGTTTTGAAAAATTCCAACAGTTCCGGGGTGCCCACTAATGGGTGTCGTCTAGGAATCATCTTCGTCCCTTGGATGATTGGAACATGAAATCTTAGTTCTAGCCTATCAACATAGATGAACTGTCCAAGCTGCATCTTGTTGCTTTATAAGCAATAATTAGACACCTCAAACAAAAACTCTTCAAAAGCAAAGCGGTTAAAAAATAAAATTCATAGACATCATCTCTAAATGAAGTGTAAGGCTGCTCTAGGAATCTGCTAGAATCAGTAATACAGAGATCCACAACAAGAACTCTAAATTCTTTCACATAAATTGAAAGAAACGTAAGTCAAATTTCTTTTTATGTTAAAAATTGAATGAATTAAATAATTATAGTTTGATGAAATAGAATAACATAATACTATCAAAATTGACTATAAATGTCTTAGTCTCAATTGATTCTCTAAATACCTGAATAAAAAAAAAATGTTGTACCTCATAGTTACTGCAGGTTCTCTCACTGTATGAATCATTTCCATAAGCGGAGCTTTTGGTTTCTTCTTCTTCTTCCATTTCTTTTGCCTATTTTGTTTGGTCTTCATTTATTACTTCCTGGGCTAGCTCATTTTCAGTGGTTTCTTCATTTTGGTTTGTGTTACTTGTATTTGCACAATTTTTTGCTTGGAATAATTTCATTCTATTTGATCTTGTAAATGTCGAAAGTCTCTCGTCTTCAGCATCACTAATTTGTTGGAATTGTTTATCTCCATTTTCCTGGATTTATACATAGTTAGCATAAAGATAAGAATAATTTAGGAAAAATATTTATAACTATATATTACCATTTGTTGTTCGCAATCGTGAGGTAAATTTGTGATTGACTTTAGAGGAGTACTATTAATTTCTTCCACCTATAAATAAATAAATGAATTTATTTTAACAAGAGAGATCTATTATAAAATAAAATATTTTTGTAAGTTGAGTTTACCTCACTATTTTCTAGTTGAGAGATCTTTGTTTTCTTATTACTCTTTAAAATGTGTTTTTTTGTCCTCTAACTTTGTTTGCTCTTTTTGTTGAATTCTTCTTGAGTTCAGGTCCTTACACTGGAGTATTGTTAGCAATTTCTTGAAGATCTGTAGTGCTTGCAGTGGCCTCGCTATCTTTTGTATTCATTGTTAAAGATGCAATCTGTTTTGTTGGAGTTTGATGAATGGTTGCCAGCTGGAATTCCAAAGATCGATGAGTAGATTTAACTTTCATAATGGAAGACATATATGATAATAAGTAATGTATATAATTTACCTCTTCTTGATTAATCTCATGTACTCATTGTTTCTTTCTGGCTCTCCCTTTACTATTTCCTTGACTGCCTATTTACAGGAAAGTTATCGGTAAGACGAATATGATCTAGAGTCCGACGTAATCCATATTTATTGACGGCCGTGTTGGCTGCTCTAAAGCCTTGACTATAGGCTGCAGAAGTATCGTGAGCAATTAAATGCATGAAGAACTCGCCCAACTTCTTTTCAGTATTGGACTTTCCACCCTTTTTAAACGAAGAGGTGGAGGACGAAGAAGATGGCATGTTTGTCGAACCTGACATTACTTCTGACTCTAGCCACATGTAAGAAAGCATTTGACATATGCTTTCTTCTACCTTAGGACTCAGATTGTGGTAATCTACATTAATTTCAAAACAAAACATTATGATAGGAATCAAAAACTCCAAGAGTAATGATATATCATTTCTTCCTGAATAACGGTATATCAAAGAAATATTGATAATAATGATATCATAACTTGACGCTACAATCTTGAAAATTCAGCATCACATGTCGACGTTTCATAATGTCTTATACAAGAATGCATTACAATTTGATAACAACAAAGAGAACATTCCCTATAAAAGTTATCGAATTCATACACCGCATTTGTATCATAATACAGTAGCTACAAGTCTACAATATATACATCACCAAGTGATGACATATATATTATCTCGTGACACTTGGTTTTATAGGCAAAACATGAAAGAATGCAAAAAATGGAGGATGAAAGTTTCACACCTTTAAGACGCAACCAACCATGTATCAACTCATGAGCAAGAATAGAACCTGTTAGTAATCTGTAACGATAAAGGGTACCAATATATTAGGCTTCGGGCAAGGATTATTCATTATTTTCAGACTGAACATTCACTGTTTCATGAATAAATCATGAACATGTAAATTCAGTGCCATGGAAATGTCATTTCCATTAATGCAGGGCTTATTTCCTTGCTCTTAGTTGGAATAGTGAAAAAAATAGGTGGAAATACTACCTTGGAAGGCCGTATAGAACAAGAATAGCTTTAACTTCACATTGTTGTGTCAATTTTGTGGATGTGTTCGCATACCAATAAGCCAGTTTCCTCCAATTCTTGGCCTTCCAAGTATCTAGATATGAAAACAAGTAAATGAGGTTAACATAATAAATATGTGTTACATAAGGGGTTCTCTGCTAACAATTACTTTAATCCATTATGAGGATGAGAATCAACTATCGGCCACGTCACAAATCTCAAGCCTCATTTTGGCTATTTGGCCTTTTTTATCTGTTTGCTAATCATTCTTAAGGAAATGCTTATGTCCAAAGGTTTCTACTGAACATGATTCTCCAAATAGAAAGAGTTACTAGGATAATAACTTCGCAATGGCCATTTAATGAGTAAATTATGAATTTAAAACAAGGTTTTGTAGAATATCTAATCGCCCATTGGTAACAGTCTGCTCCTCGGATAGACATAAACCTCTAGTCCCGGACATGTGATGAAATCCCTACAAACAAGAATATGGGATAAACAAAAATGTTTCTTAAGAGTACCACATAAATAAATGTAGGGTGGAAATATCACGTACATTCTTCTCCCCCTCAATAGCTTTGTTAAGGGTCTGCCTTTCAACAAGAAGCATGGGTATCTGTTGATCTAGTCTCATGTTCATTCCTTCATAGTAGTCTCTGCTTGCATGGTAAAGTGATTGGCTATCACCGGTATCCATTATAGCAGACTGCATACATTCTAAGCATAAACTTCTTCAGTCTCCCAGAGAATTGTATCCCGCATTCCACGACTTGAGCACAAAATACAAGAATTTAAGCAGATAGACAACATGTTAAGAGATAGAGTTTTTTAGTTTAAACCCCCCACTTGGTTCCTGATAATAGTGTTTACCCCCCATATTTGTTATTTATGAGAGTTTACCCCCCATTTTGTCGTTGACTGCTAGTTAATGAACTTTGACTAACGCTGACTCGGTTAAAATTTTTGTTAAGACTATTTTACCCTCACGTGACAAGCACATGACCTTCAACTCGTTTGACTTTCAATTCGTTCGAACGACAATAATAGTCGTTCGAACGACAAGAGTTTCATGAGTCGTTCGAATGACGAGAGTTTAATGACAAAAATTCCAGAGGACATGATTCTTCGTTCGAGCGACAAGAAAACTCGTTCGAAAGAAAAATAAATATAAAAGCTCATCCCTTTATCAGTGAGTTCTACTTACCTTTTGTTCAGTGATCTTCATTTGTTAGTGTCTTCAGCTGAGATAACCTCGAGACTCCACAAACACGAAATGAGACAAATAAAACCTTTCAATCTCCCCCTTTGGTTCATTTCGTGACAAATAAAAACAAAGAAGAACACACTACTCTGTAGTACTTCCCAGCTACAGAGTGAGTCTTGACCTTAGAATATAGTCACACAAGCGAAGAAAAAAAAATGAACATATAAATCCAGAGAAGCATTTGCAAACCGGTCATGTAAAATCGTTCCTCTCCCTTTTTGTCACGAAAGACACAATCAAACAACTACTATAAACTATCTGAATGAAAATAAATTAGATACATCGGATAAACAGATAAACAAAAGGTAGTACTAGATAAACTGATAAAGTTAGTACAAAGACTCCTATCTTACGGGCTCTCAAAACAAAAAAGGAATCTCAAAAAGGAATCAGACAAAAGAAACCAAAAAGGAGAGCAAATGCGAGGACATAAGTCTAGCGAAGGCACCCTGTATAGTCAGGCATCTCCAGAACCAAATTCATACTCAAACTCCTGCGGCTCCTAGACCTGACAAAGACCCCTAACATGCCTCAATAGTCTCCAGTCTACCCTCCATAGTCCACAGACATCCCTCAATACCACCCAACCTGGTCGACACCGTCTAAAGCATGCTCCTAATACTCTGAAGAGAAAATACCTCCTGAGGCTGTGCAGCTGAGCTAGAAGAACCTATGTGCTCTCCTGGAGGAGCAGGTTCATAAGGTAGCACAGGAAGAAGATGAGATACACTCTTGTGATAGTTACTCGCATCCAATTTTTCAGTTTTGGTATCCTCAGGTTCATTTGGAAATACCTAGTAGCCAGGAGCAGTAAGAATTACCATAACAAGTCGAGCAAACAGTAATGAACTCAGAGTCGCCATTTTGGTGCTCGCATCAATCATCTCCTCAATGATGATATTAGGTAGATCTATCTCAATATCATTCTTGAATGCATAAAGAAAAACCTTCATCCGCTCAGATAGTTCATTCTTTTGAGATCGCGGAATAATGTTCGTAATAGCTATGCTATGTACGAGGTGAGACTCATCATCTAACATCTTTCGGGAAACAATACCCGATCCAGTATATACACGATGCTGAGCTGTGATGTTAATAACCATAACAGGCAGCGCAGGAAGAATAAGAACCCCATCCTCCTCAAACTCCCCCTCAGAAGTAGCAGCAGTCCAGGGATAATACGATACTGGCCAAATACATCTTGGTACCTCAACGTACTGAGAAGGACGGAAACCCAAAATAGCGTAGATATTGTCCCTAGTGACTGTGAACGTGGTGCCATCGATAGTAACGGAGAATGTTCGACTATATAGTATGCGGACATACTCCAGTTGCAGAGAAGCATTGAATAATCGGACAATCCTCGGGTAGACCTTACTAGAAGGAGTAAGAATCTTGGTTCAATTTCTTCCTCTAAATTTTGTAAACACCTGTTCATATCCTGCATTAACCTCAGAAACACTCTTGATGTCAACAATCTGTTCTTTCACAATTGGCCGATCTCAAAAGCCTTTGTCTGTAGCCCAGTATACTGGGTTATCACAAACCCTTTGACTATCAAGAATTCCAATTTCATCGGAGCGTGGCCTCTTTGTTGCTCCCCATACCTTTGGAGCCATAGCGAATATTCAAAGAAATTTGTCTACAACACCAACAATACCAAACCAAAGAAACTAATACCCCAAGTTACAACTACTTCCACCAATAGTACGCCAATAATCAAACCCAAAAGATGCAATAAACAATCCACCACCTCCCCAAACTTAACCGAAACGGTTAAGCAGGGGAACCCAAAGAAGCACAATCTCAACCTAAAAGCTGCAGTAATCAATCCTAACTCCATGCCCCAATTCTTTTCCAATTATGTTCAACAATGCACCCAACCAATCAAATAATTCTTCAAACACACAAAAAATAAATCACCTTGACCAAACAGTAAATATGTAATTCCAAATTCCAATAATGCACACAATTCTTACAATCACATAGATGCAATAATCAACTAAGGGAATTCCTCATACAGTTCTAACCCAATTTGTCCAAAGAATCATCATAGATAAAAACTAGGGCACAAACAGCATGGAGAGCAAATCTTACCAAATTAAAATCCACTCAACGAATTGAAGTTGTAGAAGGAGAGAAGATAGCAATTTCAATGTCCTCCCTTCCAATCATGACCCAATCAACAAGCTCAGAGAAACAATGGTGAAGTGCAGTTGAGAAAGAAGAAAGAGAGACAAAAAAAATCAAACCAAATTTGTTTTATAAAATAACCAAACCCGAGACTCATTCAAATGTCAAGATAAGTCGTTCGAACAAAACGAAATCTTATCCAAAAAAAATACACTGCAGCTTGGAAATGGATTAAACAAAAGAAGTAATTGATGAAAAAGAAGAAATGGATGAAAGAAAAGAAAAACTATATATTCTACAAGAACACAAATTGATCCACAAAAAACTAAATATACATCCACACAAAAATCTGTATATACATACACAAAGCACCACTAAATACATTCAAAAGTTAAATATGCCATCAACCCTAGCTCCACCACTAAATTCATTTTATTCTAGGTTGAACAAATTCTTTCTTGTAGGGATTTGAACTTGAAGCTTGAGCTTGAGACTGTTGGTTTTATGACTGCCTTAGAGCTCTTACTTGTGATTGAGAAACGTGTGTATCACCTTGTGAATGTCTTGGAGCTTGAGAAGTAGATACATGAGTAACACCTTCTGACTGCCTTGGAGCTTGAAAAGTTTGCTTTGTTCTACCCCTGGCTCCACATCTAGCTCCACCTCCCCTTGTACCAGTTTTGCCTCCAACATTCTCTCATCCAGTTCTTCCTCCCACTGTATTTCTTCCAGTCCTCCTTCCACCTCTAGTTTTTCCTCTATCCCCACCACCCCTTGCACCAGTCCTTCCTCACACTATATTTTTTCTAGTGCTCCATCTACCTCTAGTATTTCCTCTATCTCCACCTCCCCTTGCACTAGTCCTTCCTCCCACTGTATTTCTTTCTGCCCTCCCTCCACTTCCAGTTCTACCTGCATCTCTCTCACCTCTTGCATCCACTTGTAAGGTAATATTTATCATATAATTAGCCCTACTGATATTTGTGTCTAGCCTTTGTCTAGTTCTAACCACACTTGGTGTTGGTACTATAGGTGGACCCTTACATGTTGTTTTGTTATGACCAAAGCATCCACATGTACTACACCTTTTATGAGGCCTCTTTTAATATGGATCATGTATCCTTTCTTTTCTTGGCCTTCCAGGTCCTCTCACTAATGGTGGTGGTAAAAAGTAAGGAGGTTGAGGCTGTATGGACATAAACAGACAAAAAAAACTTTAAGAAAACATATGGTATTGGGACATATAAGAGTTAATTATGATAAAGTTATACCTGTCCCCACTATGAAGGATTAACCACAGGATATATAGCATCTTTGTATGTCTTCACATATGAAGACACTTTGTAATATTCAGAGACAAAACTGCCAGTTAATCAAGCATTGTCACATATGGATATATTAGGCATTAAAATAACATTAAAAGTACATTAACATGGAAATAATACTAAAGAATACTTACATGGCCCATGAATATCTATAAGGGACTATAACAAACACAGCATGGACACATGGATGTCCAATAACCTGCCACTCATGACAATCACATTCATGTGTCCCTAAATTGACTCTCCATCTCTGTCCACTCACAGTAATTACAACATATTGGCTAGTACTACCATCCCCCATCTAAGTCCATTCAATCCTATATTGACCATACTGTCTCTTTAGTTTATCAATATGTGTTTGTGCTCTAGGCACTAACATTAAACCTGCATTTAGAGAAGCATAACAATTATATATATATAAGTATAACAATTATATATTACCAAATTGTAAATTAATTAAGTTAATCTTATATTTTTCTTTCCAGTCCTTTGCTTTTTGTCTCCTATCAAACATTAGCTTCATCAACATTAAGTTCAATTTCTCTAGTGCTTTATGAAGTAGTATATCCCTAATCTTAAGAATCCAGTTGTTGAAAGTTTCAAAAAAATTATTTGTGATATGTTCACACTTAGAAGTGAAGTCAAAGTGGGATCTAGCCCAATGCTCAAGTGGTCTTTCATCAACCAGTCATGTGTTAATGGGTTGTCCAACTTCAGTTCATCTAACAGATTCTTCTTCTCTACCTATTTATATGTTTTTGCTGCTTTCCAAACCAAACTCTCCAAATGTGTACCCCTGTAAACCTTTTTCATAATCTTATACATGTGTCTGAAACAAAACCTGCCATAACACACTAATAACAGCTCAAGTACTTGTGGTTTGAAAAAAATAGAAAAAAAAGAAATAAATAAATAAAATAAATAAAGTTATATCTGTTGTTTGCAAATGGAAATATGTTTGCAACTGCATCGATAAGTCATTTTTGCCTATCTGAGATTAAAGTCAACTTTGTATTATCCAAAACAAAATAGGGATGCATTATCTGTAGAAATGAGTGTTATGTGTCTTTACACTCAGACCTACAAAAGTATACTCCTAATGGGATGAGTCTATTGTTACCATCAAATCCAATAGCTGATAGGCACACACCCCCATATTTACCCTTAAGAAAACATCGATCTAAGCCAACAACAGGTCTGTACCCATTAAGAAATCTATCAATATTTTCCTTAAACATCACACATGTCCCAGTCCACTGGTTAGTATCATGGTCTTTGCTAACAACAACTATGCTCCCAGGATTTGAATGTAATATCTGTAAACACAACTCTGGTTGCATGATGTATCCCTCATCATATGAACCTACTATCTTCTCCTTGCAGATTGACCAAGCATTCTAGGTTGTATAATATAAAATGTCTACACCAAATTGTCTTGATATCAATTCTTTGATACCAACAGGTCTAGCAGCCCTCACAAGCCTCATCACTGACTCAACTTGTTTGGCCACCCATGTAGCATTTGTCAATCCATTCATAGCTCTACTACTACAAGTATGCTTAAGGTTACTGCTTTTTCTTAAAGTTAATGTGTGACCATCAGTAGTCCTCATGGCATAAAATATCCATTCACAGTTTTCATCAATGCAAAACAATCTAACCCTATAATTTTCATTTTTTTTCATGATAATACTCAAACTTATTCATTATAGACCATTGTCTAATGTATGCCCTTCATTCATACGCAGTTGCCCACTCCATCCCAACTCTTAACTCACCATAAGTAGGTTGAGGAGGTACACTATGAACTGCATCCTCTTCTTCAACAAAGATGTTATCATACTCCTTAACTAGATCTCTGAACTCAAAATCACATTTGTCTATGTTTTCCTGAGTGGAACCATCATCACCATCTTGAGATTTATGTGTAGAATAGTAGCCTTCTTCTACATTTAGATTATCTGGATCTAATTATGCCCAATTATCAGTGCTTATACCCATATCCCCAACTCTTCCACGATGATCTCCATCAATAGTATTTCCACCCATATCCTCAACTCCTTCGCCAACAATGTTTCCACCCACATCAGTATTTTCTACAATAACCTCATCATCACTAAAATATAATGGTGGGAGCTCATCTAATGCCTCTTCAAGTAGCTCAGATGGTCTTGTTTTTTTGTTTTTGGTTTACTCCTTGTTGTAATTTCCTTTTTCTCTTCCCTTTATAAACTTGTTCTTGATCTTGGACTCGTTCTGGAACTTGGACTTGCCTTGGTTCTGGAACTTGGGCTTCAACTTGAACTTGTTCTACATCTTCTTCATCAACCAATTTCAAAAGAGTTTTTTTCTTCTTTGACCTTGACTTTGTGACTAGCATTTTTGGCTTTTGAGCTTGAATATTAAAAACAATAGGCTCCATAATAGGTTCAACCTGAGTTGCAATCTTTTTAATAGGAGCATCATCATCACTATCAATTAAAAGGACTTCAGGAATTGCATCTAGATCAATGGGGTCAACAATTCCTAATGGTACCTTATCCCTTTGTTCTTTATAAAAGTGAACATCCCACAAGCTTTCTACATCACCCATCTTTCACATTTTGATTAAATCTGTATCATTTCTCACTAAGAATTTGTTACCAAGATACAATGTTATAACATCTAACACAACACCAGGCTGGAATGCTGTATTCATTTCAGACATTGTACAAAAAACAAAGTCTAATAGTCCATGGAAATATAATTGGTCCCCATCAACATAGAGGTCGTGGGTGTATCATATATCTCTTCTAGAATCCTCCCACCTCCCCCCCCCCCAATGTAACACCACATGTTTAATAGAATCCCTGCTGGTATATGGCAACAATTATTAATACACAACAACATCAAACAATATAACAATGTAAACTACAGAGAGAGAGAGCGCTAAGTAGAGAGACTTACATCTTAAAGTAGTGAGAAATCAGTTGTTATACTCCCATGGAAACTCTCCACACTATGAGAATCTTGATCACAAAGTGGGCAACATTCAACCTGTAAGAAACACATATATACAAAATTAGCATTCAACCCTATTTTACAACTTCTACCAAGGTTTCACATCCAACATTAAGCAAAACTCATATCAAACATTCAACCTAATACGCAACAGCAGTTCCGCAAACCTAATAATGCAATCACTCACACACCCAACAATCAACAACCATATTAGTTCCACAAACCCAACAATGCAAGCACCCAACAAACCCAACAAGGAGAAAGAGAGAGATTAAAGCAAAGCTTACCAAATTGGAAAACCACACTTTGAATTGGAGGTGGTGAAGTAGTAAAACCAATGAGAGGTAGAGGAGAATCGCAGTAGATGTGAAGGAACTCGAAGTTAAACAACAATGGTGAGAGAGAGAGAGAGAGAGCTTGAACAAACATGAACAATAATGGTAAAGTGAGGAGCTTTTATATTTATTTTTCGTTCGAACGAGTTTTCTTGTCGTTCGAACAAAGTATCATGTCTCTTGGAATTTTTTTCATGAAACTCTTGTCGTTCGAGCGACAAGAATAGTCGTTCGAATGAGTTGAAAGTTCCCTGGAATATTTTTGCCATGAAACTCTTGTCGTTCGAATAACTATTATTGTCGTTCGAACGAATTGAAAGTCGAATGAGTTGAAGGTCACGTGCTTGTCACGTGAGGGTAAAATAGTCTTAACAAAAATTTTAACCGAGTAAGCGTTAGTCAAAGTTCGCTGACTAACAGTCAACGGAAAAATGGGGGGCAAACCCTCATAAATAGCAAATATGGGGGGTAAACACTATTATCAGGAACCAAGTGGGGGGGTATATACTAAAAAACTCTAAGAGATATATGGTACATGTAATACTGATATTCGATACATTGATAACATAATTTACTAGTCTTATACATACCAGATATATCCTGACATATATGTAATACATCGGTCAATGTTAAACAACCAACAAATTATAAAGGTAATCGATGTATTGATACATAAGAAGAAACTGTGTATGCAAAACATAATAGAGGAAAAGAAAAAAAGTCCATAGTGGGAAGTAACAATACCTCTAGACGTTCACACCCCTTTAGTAGTTACTCCTAATTCTTACAATAAAAGACTTCATTTTTCGATTATTAAAGCAAATGGGTATGATTAAAACTAACAAAATGAAGCTTATGAATCCTAAAACAGCAACAAAATTGAGAAAAAAGGGAAATTTAAAGGTTTAGAGTTAGAAGTTACACTGGGAAGTTGAGGAGGAGGTGGAGGGTAAAGGGATTGATTAGGAGGGAATTGATTGAGTAGAGAAGGCATGTACATGAAATTTGACCCATAAAATCCTCTGCTTCCATCTAGAGTTCGGATCTCTGAACCAATCCCACAAACCACAAAGTACTCGAAGTTCACAGCCATTGCTTTTCTCTCTCTCTCTCTTCGAGGCTTTAAGAGAGATGAATGCTTTTTTTTTTAAGATTTCTATCTAATTTGGCTTAATAGACCTTCGAGATCGACTTGGGATATGAACGGCTGGGATTTAATTTTTTGGACAAATGTTTGGATCAGACGGTTCAGACCCTTTTTTTTTTGCCAAATTTGCTTGCATCTTGGAAATAGACGGCCGAAACCCAATAAAAAAGATGACCTATTCCTTTCTTATTATAGATAGATAGATAGATTACATTATGATATTGTTGATTTGTAGAACTGATATATGTTTGGTTGTGTTGGAACATTGATGTATTTGATTGATTTATATACAGAGTTTAGGTCTATAGGGCAGAATATAATGTTTCAACTTTTAGGATTATGGATTGAATTTGGGGTTTTGATATTTTGACAAGATTTTTGCTCAAGGATTTTAGAATGTATTTCTTAGGTGTGGTTGGTAGGGACTCAATGTTGGTTGACAATTCACAATAAGTTGCAAAGTTTTGCTTATTAATCTTGGAATTCGGTGATTAGGGGATTTTCCTATTCTTCGAAGGCTAATTGGTAGTGTAATAAATCATTGATCAATTTGTTGAAAGCCCAAACCGATTAAAAATCTATTATGAATTCTATGTTTTGAGCATTTCTTAGTATTCTGGCACAAGGTTGTTGGTGCCCTTGTGCCAACCTCGAGTCTTTCCCTACAATGTAATCCTCCCCAATATTCTTTTCTTGTTACTTTCATTCACCATCCGTATACTTTTTGTTTGCTCATTTGTCCCTCTTTCCCTATAAATTTAAAGAATTTGTTCAAAGTGAAACGCTAATTAAGAAATATGTGTTATTCCATCACATTCAAGTTGTTCTATTTTTCTGCTGAATTGAAGTTTATGGTAAGTTCGACGTTTCTTTTCTCCTATAAGATGAAATTTGGATAATAAAAAACCTGAAATCAAGTGGAAAATTCACCTCCCCAATTGTTTTACATAGCAGCCTATGTTGAGATATATGTCCCACATTGGGCACATAGAGCATTGCACCTCAAAATATTAGATCCTGGGGCTACTCTCACTACCAATTTGTTTTGAGATGGAACCCGCAGTTCTAATATGGTATCAGAGTGGACGTGTACGTGTCAAGCCCAACAGCCTAAGTGCTACTATGCGTCACCCATTTATTCGTCCACGTGTTGAGCTCAAAACTTACGCCACACATGAGGGGGCATGTTGAGATATAGTCCCACATTGAGCACATTGAGCCTTGCACCTCAAAATATAAGATCCTGGGGATACTCCCCTCATTGCCAATTGGTTTTGTGATGGAACTACCTGTTCTAATAGTCTATTCATAAAAGATCATTTAATCTAGACATTTTACTTAACATCAAGACTTCAACTGGAACATATTTTATCGTCCATGGACGAGTATCGTTTCTTAGTCGTGTTGGTAGACAAGAGTTCTATAATCTAATGTTTCAATTCCCTCTGAATTATACTTATTTAAAAATGTTCCTTATTTGAGAACCAGATTTTGTTTCCCTAAAGTATTATTTAACACTTAAACCTTTTTTTCATAAAGCATGCTTCACTGTAGTCATTTTTGGCACTTTCTTTTTCTTGGTGTCTAAAGATCTTTCATGAAATTCTCTGGATTTAGCACAATTCATTCAATTAGCCCACTGAACTATGTAAACACACAAACCTACTTTAAATTACTTCCAACAATCAGCCTTAGTCGGAGCTCAACTACCTTCATCTCATGCACAATGATACATTTAGGTGTAGTAAATCCTTCATACCCTCCTCTGTCCTCAGTGTAAGAGCCATCTGTGTTGATTGTGATGCATTTATGGCTTGCACTTCCAACTAAAACTTTAGCTGCAAGTAGTGAGATATATGCAGGTGAAAATAACTGGGGAAAGCCACTTTGCATTACTGGCAAGCCACCATGAATATATGTTGCATTGATCGTAACATCCGTTACTTAAATAAACAAAATTTTCTTCCTAAATAGTTTTATATCTATTTATACACCTAAAAGAATAACTCAATAGCCATTTCTCGATATCAGCCATTCGTTTCCCATCTCTTGTGAATCGAGGATTATTTAGGCCACTCAGATCTCTCCTAGGCTTTAAAATTAAGTCCCAGCCGTCGGATCTCACAAGAAATTTCAGACTTCCTTCAAACTTAAAAATTGCCATATCATCTGCCAAATTAGGCTAAATTTTTAGTCAGAGGGAATACAAAAGCCTTCATTACATCACATGCTACAAAAGAAGAAATACAAAATGAATAATCACCCCATAAAAACTTGTTGTTTTGGTAAATAGCAAACATTAACCCTTCTTGCACAACACAAACTTCTAACACCTTAACTGTCCTATCCAAAAATCTAGTTACATTCACGTTCTTGCCAGCTATATTCACCCCTTTTCCACCCATTAGAAGAATCGTCAGAAGAATCATAATCAGGCCTGTTATGCCGTAAATTAAAATATGTTGAATGTTGCTCTACTCATAACTTATTTTCTAGTCATCCAAATTCTAATTCCCACTCAATTTTAGCTTCCCTGGCTTCTTCTACTTCAACTTATTGTAGTGTTGGATCGATTTTATCGTGAGTTGGCGAAGAAACTGGGATGTGGACACTATTATAACTCTCTGCCTCATCCATGGAAAAACACGCACAAATTAATTTATAGACCCAGTTCAAAAAACTAAACCCCATTGTCAGGCCTATGAAATAAAGGGACACGCCTTAATAGAAGTAAAATGTTATATAATTGTCATGCCTTAACAAAACATGCTTACAATGTACGGGGTAACCCAGAAGAAGCTGACAACATAAGTTTAATCATATGTAATTTTCGACCACACACATTCGACAATACATTATCGATCACTTAGGTGGTATTTGTTTTTAAGTTCCCAACTGCTGAATTTTTTTGCTGAATTTTTTTTTTCAGCACTTGAGAACTTAAAAACAAACACCATCTTAGTTCTTCGACAAAAAGAGAACTCTACTTTTGTCGAATCCCCCATAATCGACAATACCGGCCGCCATATTGTTGACCTATCTAATACATGTTTACAGTTTAAAATGAGTTACTCATTGCAAGTGTGAGGTACAAGACTGATAAAATGTCGAAAAATATGCATACTCGACAATTTTATTAAAGTAATATTGTCGGTACTTGACAATTATTATTGTTTCACATTTCAAGTTCAACTGCCCCATTTCAAGGGACCCCCCATTTCAATGCACAATACTGACAAAAATTGGATTACATAGTAAAGCCCACATTATCCGTAATGTCTCCAAATTCTAGAAATCTCCTAACTATAAATCAACATTACATCAGTATAAGCCCCAAATTCTAGAGTTTCGTAATCCTAAAAGTTTCACAGCATTCTATTCAAAAAAGGTGTTGGAAAAAACCTTATGGTTTTATCCGTAGTTTGAATGGTTGATATCTAAGTGGTTTATTTTGTACCACATTCGGCATGTAGGTTACACAACTTTAGATTATAAGTAAGAGTGTACTTATGAGTTGTAATGTGCGTGATTTGAGTTGCCTCCAACAGATACATCATGAGGTGCTAACTTGAGGTGTGACCTTTTGGTGAAGAGGCACTAACTTGAGGTGTGACCCTTGGTGAAGAGTCACCTATTCTATATAAACCAACTTCATTTTTATTTTTTATTATTAGTTTTTTAGAGTTTTCTTGAGTCATTTTTCAATAGAGAAAACAAACGCAATCAAGGTTCGTTTGACAGAGAGATAGAAGTGCTTTCTTCTCTCTGCGACTGCTCGTTGTATCCTGGGAGACAGGGGCCAATTATATCCTGCAAAGCACTGTGGTAGGGGCGAATCTGTCTTAAGGAGATAATGTGCATGCACTAGACTCGATCATATCCCGATAAGTGTTTTGATCTTTTTCTAATCTCCTTAACTTATTTTTGATACTTTCGATTTTGAACACAGGCTAACAACAGTCTTAAGATAGATTTATATCTTTTTAGTGTGTTCAAATTTTGGTACAAATTATTTATCGCATAGCAAAATAGAGTTTTGTTTTTGTTTTTGTTTTTATTTTTATAGGGATGACCCTCTTGATAAACCATCCTTTATAGTTGAAAATAGTGACTCAAAGGAACGTGGCTTTTCATTTCTGTGAGTAATTGAGGGTGAAAAAGAAAGTGAAACACTTGTAGAGCCAGAGAAAGAAAATTCTATTGCGGGAGAGGATTATCAAGACTTTCCCAATCTTCACCATGAATGGTTATTCCAAGATACAAGATTTAGATTAGTACTTATGGGTTTGGTTTGTTCTAGTTATTCGAAGTACGGAGGTATGACGATGGGTTTTGAGAATTGGGTAATTAGTTTTTGTTCTCCCTCGTTCATCCATCTCAATTCGATTTATGTTATTTGGGTTTTGTTTGGTTGATGTAGCCAAAGTATTAGTTTGATCCATTTGTCAAATTGTTGATTTATGGAGACAAATTAGGGCTTTGAAGAGTCAGAAATATAAGGGTCACTCATTTCATATTGTAAAATTGTGTAATGCCGAAGCATATCAGTATAGATTATTGTTCTCCCTTGTTCATCCATCCCAATTCGATCTATGTCATTTGGGTTTTGTTTGGTTGATGTAGCTAAAGTATTAGTTTGATCCATTTGTCAAATTGTTGATTTATGGAGACAAATTAGGGCTTTGAAGAGTCAGAAATATAAGGGTCACTCATTGAGGAGTTGAGACATAGGTGTTGATTTCAGAGGATTTAGTAACTGTAACTTTATTGCTTGAGAAATAAGCCGATGGAAATATAATGACAAAGAAATATAAGGGCCTAGGAGTTGAGACCTAGGAGAAAGGACCAAAAAATATAAGGGCCTTATCTAAAGTACCTCTCCAAGAAATAAGCCGATGGAATGCTCAAAGACTTACATGAAGGAACTTGTAGCTCCTATGCCGCAGGTCAGTTACTTGCAAACAAAACAATTGCACAAGGAGTATTCTGGCCGGAAATGCACAAGTAAGCGGAAGAATACTTACGAATATGCGATACATGTTAACGACATGGACATATGATACGAGCTCCTGTACTTGAGCTCCATGCAAGTAAAGTATTCTGGCCTTTCAAGCGGTAGGCGTTTGATCTCGTGGGAGAATTTCCCAATACGCCAGGTAACTGACGTTTCTTACTCGTGGTGACAGATTACTTTACAAAATGGGCGGAAGAAGTTATTCTTTGTCGAACTAGAGAAGAAGAGGTCATCTTTTTTGTCTGATCACGCGGTTTGGATGCCCCCACCTGATTCTCATCGATAACGGGCCGTAGGTTATTGAAGAAAAGGTCGTGGCTTTCCTCGACAAACACAACATCATTCATTCCCTATCCAATCCATACTACCTCCAAAGAGACGGACAGGTCAAAATTACCAACAAAATAATAGTAGATGGACTCAAGAAGAGGCTTCAGTCACAAAAGAAAAGAAATTGGATAGGAGAACTACCTCATGTCTTATGAACGTACTGTACGACACCAAGACATTCAACTGGATGTTCCCCCTTCCTCCTGTCTTACGGCACAAAAGCCACCATTCCAACGGAATACCACTATTCTGTCAAAGGTCATGAGCCAATAGACAAAGAAAATGAGTTTGAGCTAGCCTGTAATGTGAACTGGATTGATGAGATCCAAGCTCGAGCTATTGCCAACCTTGGTCGATATCATCATATACTAGCCAACTCATATAACAGAAGAGTCTGAAGCTGTGAGTTCCAAATTGACAATCTAGTCCTCAGAGAAATCCCCAAGAGCATAAAATAGTTAAATGCTGGAAAGCTCATAAAAAATTGGGAAAGCTACTTCATAATCGCTAGCCGCACTGGCCTTGGATTATACTACCTCACGAAAGAGAAAGGCGTCTGAATACCAAATCTCTTAAACACTAGAAGATTGAAACAATATTATTGTTAAATCTCTAGTTCACCATTACATATTACTTTATTCTCGTTCTTTAGATTCTAAAAGTGAGATTTCAATCTCCAACAGTGTGTACATTATTTTCTACTAAATGAAATTTTTTAAGTTTTTTCCCACATTACTCTCTACATACATGTAGACATTACTAAATCTTAAAGATTAAAGCAAAGGCTATACTAGCTTTCAATCGATCCATTTATACATTTATCAAAGATTAAAGCAAAGGTAATACTAGCTTTCACTAGGCCAAAACGAGTAAAAAAACGACGGGGTAGGTCAGTCATTATTTTGCAAAAGTGACTTTCATTTTAGTCGAAAAAAACGTCGTTCTTTTTGCAGTAGTTTTATGTTTTCAACTTGAAATACGTCGTAATATTACGGCTGTAAACCATGTCGTAATATATGTCGTTTTTAGTTATAATTGCGACACATTTATGAATCGTTTAATGCGTCGCAAAAAATATACACAAGTATCAGTCGTTATTTTCGTCGTATTTGTTACATTTTATGATTTATTTATCCGTTGTTTTATGTGTTACAATTTTACGACGGCAAAATCGTCTAATTTGTCGTAATTCTAAAAAAATTCGACATACAAACTAGTCGTGCTATCTGTCACGTAAAAATGTCGACGTATTAGACATAATTATTGACGATGATTTTAGTCATTTCTCCCAATTATAAATTTTAAAATTTTATTAAATAATATTAGTTTACTTAAAGAGTCTATCATATACTTTTACAATTAGAACTAGATGGATTTGAACCATCATTGTCTCAAGTTCATGAGAGTTCTTGCCATTTAGAGCTTATAGTTCTATCAATAAAGATGCATAAAAAGATAATGTGTATAATAGTAGCAATTGTGAGGTTATATTATTAAGAGGAAAAAGTTGTACTATATTCATTTGTGTCTATGTTAAAAGATGACTTACAATTTAAATAAACAAAAATATTTAAGAGCAGCATAAACGGAAATAAGATATCCCTCTCCTCTCCCGTACATATATATAAATTCTAGCCGATTAACTGGCCTGCGAGTTGAAGTTTATAGGTCGACTTTCTATACAATGACAACGTGTGATTTAATCAAATTCAGAGAGAACACTACAGGTGAATACGAGATGTTATGATACAAAATGAGAAAAAGAAGAAGTATTACTAAAATTGATCAACAATTCAACATTTGATCTAGAAGTCACATCTCATACAATATAAAGAAAAAGTGTAACCACTTGAGAATATTTTCAATAAGGTACATCTTAGCTCTAGTTGTCTTACTAAATACGTTACTGGTTTCCAGTTTAGTGATCTCGCCCATAAACTTAATAATGAAACATATATGTACTTACAAACTTACCAGACAACACAATTGTCGCAAACTAATGTAATAAGTGCATTCCATCCTGAAGCACATATTGCAAAACAAGTTATGCATATAAAGAGGGAAGGATAAATTTAAAAATTCCAATAATATAGTTACAAAATATATCATGCATTAGTTAGCTGAAAAGAATCCAAGTAATAAATTTATACAAAGCTACAAATATTAGTTAGCAAAGAAAAAAGAAATAAATATATTAGCTAAATCCAGCTTAAACTATTCCTGACAATGTTTTTCTGCATTTGAAGCTTATCACGAACAAGATGGTTATCAAGTTGGAAACCATGATAACCATATTAGAAGCTTCCTACCTACGTAGCAAATCTGAAGTACTCTGTCGATGGAAACTCCAAACTAGTTTCAGTAAATTTCTACATCAGCAGAAGGCTTGTTTAGAAACATCTTCTTTGAACTCTCATATAAATGCAGTAGATCCAGCTACAAATTCTGGTTTGGACAGTCTCATACTCATCTCAGGAACTGGAGTTTGGATCCCATTATTAAACAACCAAGACTAATGCAGTGGATTGAATGGATGAAAAATGGAATCAATAGATTATCACCTTGAATGTTGATGGTTGCCTAAATGAAGAGAGAAGTTTCAATGAGGGTATGTATGTATGTATCTTGGGGGTGAGGAAAGGTTTCTTGATGCTTTTTTGACCTCTTCGAGAGGGGTGTATTTTTTTTCTTGATCTCTTGTTAAATCGTTGTGTTAATTTTTTCATTTTTATCAAAAAAATATATATAAATAGAAAATGGTAAGCATTTCAGGCATTCTAAGATATCAAACTCTAAGCTCTCATAGGGAAAATAATCTAGCATGGTCCTATCATGGGGTGAACAGGCTCCATCAAATAACAACTTACAAGTAAATGCCAACCAAATGGGAATATAAGGACTCACCTAAAACAGCATAGGGAAAGTTGAAAGCCGTAATAACACCCACTATTCCATGAGGATTCCACATCTGAGAAATACAAAGCACGATGACATATTTATCTTTATTAACATATTCATATATTACCATTCGAATGTGACATATTTAAGTCCAAAAGCATGCACCCACCTCGAACATCATATGATCTGGACCTGTTAACCAAATGAGACAATTTAGAATAATATGCTAATAGCTACCTCCTGTATGTACGATTTCATATACTATTATATATATATATATATATATATATATATATATATTAACGTGGTCTATGCAGAAATACTGCAGTTCTACAAATAAAAAAGTTTATGGCACCATAAACCACTGTAACCCAAAGGAAATTCGGGAAATAAGAAACTTACAGAAATCAGGGTAGCTCAGGAGAAGTTTGAGTAGAAACTATGAGATAAAACAGATAGACATCAAGCTATCTTTCGAAATCTTCTCGGTAAAATAAGTCTATCTAAATGCGGTATATTCCACAGTTTTTAAAACCATAACGAAAGGATAATGGATGTTTTCTTCTAAAAAAATAAGTAAACATAAGAACTCACGTTCTGATGGTATAATTGAGCCATTCAGTTGCCGACTTAAACCAACAGCATAATCACACATGTCGGTGAATTCCTGTAAACATAATGTCTATGGATAAGCTTATCAAAGTTGGACTAACATAACATTTGAGTTAGAAAGTTGTTGGCAAGTATTATACCTGAACCTCGCCAAGTCCTTCAGTTAATATTTTTCCCATCTCAAGTGATATAAGCCTACCAAAATGCTGTATTTTGGTTCTCAATACATTACCTATTTGTCGAACAATCTCACCTCTCCTTGGAGCAGGAACCTGAGAGAAAAAGTTAGAATTTAAGTAACACAATAAGTAATTAAAAAAAAGCAATATTATTTTACTTGCATCCAAATCTTTGCTGCATTACTACAAGCTTTCAAACCATCCTCGTAATCTTGCATAGATGCCTCAGTCATATCCGTGATTTTTTGGTTGTTAGCAGGGTTGACGGAGGTAATGAGAGGACCGTTTCCTGTCCAAATGCCATCGATGAAGCAACCAGGATTGGTAGGTGCAATGCCGAGCTTGAACAAGAACTCAATCCTTCTTATCGAACACCATAATCAACCTAATCCCAACCATAATGCTTCAAAAACTTATAACCCCTTTATCCACATGTGTTCTGCAATTGCAATAAACCCCCAAATTATACCAAAAGAACCCTAAATCACTACCAAAGGAAACAATTACAAAACCCAAATAAAAAACTCACCTTGTTGCTTCAATGTCGAGTGCAACTTGTACAGATCAATGTGGCGAATCGAACTCAGAGTTAGTTAGGGCATGAAATTGAACTCAGAGTTAGGGCATGAAATCGAACTCAAGTTAGGGCATGAAATCCAACTCACCAAAGCCAAATTGGAAGAAAAATCGAATCAGGGAACACCTCACCAAAACCACCTTAAATCTAATAGAATTATTAACAATGGGGAAGATGATATTGGAGGAGTAGAGGGAAGGATAATTTCTGGTTTAGAGACCCATTGCAGATGGAGATTATGAGGGTAAGATTCTGAGGCGGGAAGTTTCAAATTTTAAGAGAATGAAATGGAATTAGAGGAAGAGAAGCTTGATTTTGGGAAGAAAAAAAAATGGGGAGAGATGAGGGAGAGAGGAGAAGAAATGTATAGAGTTAGTCCTCAACATTCTATCTGGTTGATTTACGAAGAAAACATGAGTTACGATGGTTTTCGCATGTAAAATGCTAATGTTCACTATTTCACAATTATGTTATAGAAAAAACACTATCAAATGTCATTTTTCTTGTAGTAAATGATGTATAAAAGGGAGAAAAAGAGAAATAACAGTCTTTAAAGTTGAAATTGAATTGTTTTCTCGACTACAGGAGGAGTCAATTTTTTTAGTTGAAAATAAGAAGGGAAAAGTAAAAAACGATGGTGGTTCTAAAATAACGACTATTAATGGAAGTCATATTGTTACAACAGAGCAACCAAGTCATAAATCTATCTCCAAAAGTGTCATTATTTACAGTTTTTGGCCTAGTGTTTGAATCGATCCATCTATACATATATCAAAGATTAAAGCAAAGGTAATATTAGTTTTCAATCGATCCATCTATACATAGATCAAAGATTAAAGAAAATGTAATATTAGTTTTCAATAGATCATCTATACATAAATTAATGATTAAAACAAAGGTAATACTAGTTTTCAATCAATGATCTCTGCTATCTCTAAGATACAAAATAAAGCAAAGGTAAAACTAGCTTTCATCTCTCTACATGTCTAAAATACATAATACACAAGTCACTTTTACAGGTTTTTCTTTCAGGAGGTCAGCTGCGCTTTCCCTTACGTAGGAGGTCGTGCAGCCATAAACTCTGGAGCTTGAGCATTTACAGTATCCCTTCCTCGTTCTACTTGTTCCGCAGTAATGGGGCCTAGCTCGGTCTCCATGGAGTTCAGACTATTTCCTTTATCTATTTCAGTATTACAAATACAGCCTTAGATTACCAAACAGTCATGTAAGGTATCCCTTTCGAGCTCAAGCCTCTTTACTTCTTCCATAAAATAGGCGATGACCGTTATTATTTCCCTCGATGCACCTCATCCAGGGAAATTCTATTTCGGTCCGGCATGGCTAACTCAGAAATTACGTTTTTAGTGTCTTATGATGTTTATTCAACTTCACGTAATGGGAGTCTGCCATCTCTAAGCGCCGCTCTAAGCCCGATATGACCGCATTCAAACTCGATATCAATCCAGACGACTTCTCTTACTCAGCTAGATTTTTAATTTTTAGCTCCTCCAATTCACCATGTAGTACCCCCAACTCCACCTTATTTACATCACGTCCCCCGGTACTAGCTTTCTTCAATAACTCATCCCTTCTCTTGATAGCTTCATTTAACTATTTCTCTTTAAGTAGAGCACCCTCTAACTTATCACCACTCTCTCTCTCTATCGTTCATTCGCTTTCCTAACGATAGTTCGAACGCAAACTAAATCTGCCTCTAACTCTTTAATTCGAGTTGATAAATTAATCACACCACCCTTGGTAGTCGCGACCTCGGCATCATTATTTTTCTTCTTTGACCGCTCTCCAGCCTCGACCTTTTTGTCATGCGAACTAGCCAAGTCCACCTTCAACTTCGCAACTCGCTCATTTAGTTTGTCACATTGATTTTGGGTGACCTGAAGGTCAATATCTTTACTTTGCACAACCTCACTCAACTGCTCCACCACACTTTCGGAACTCGTTAAATCAGCTCGTGCCTTCACAAGTTCACTTTCCTTCCTAGCCACTTGACCCTTCAAACTGGCCACATTGTCCCGCAACTCTTTAGCTTCCACCTCTAACATTCTGATGCGATATTGTACGACATTCGCATCTCTACCTTTCGCCCCCAACAATTATATACTGCTCTCTAATTCCGCGACCTCACTCTAAACATTAATGAGTTCCCCTAACAAATTTTCTATTTTAGCATCTCTACTCTGGGTCTGCTGGGTCAGTGCATTCATATTCTTCTCAGTTTGTACAAGCTTGATCTCCAACTTGACATACTGATCCGCGCTATCTTCACTTGACTCTTTCATCTTTTCAAAATCGAGCTTAAATACATAGTTGCATTCCATAGCGTATTCTTCACTAGCTCAAACAGCTTCTAGCTTGGCCTGCACAAACAGTTTGATTATATAATACTCTACAGATACGGTATGTAAACTATAATTTGCTGTACACATATCTAATAAAGTTATATTTATCACAAGCCAACAAAATGAGAAACTACTTAGCCCTCAAGCTGCAAAGTTATCTCACATTGATGACCATGCTATCTACATTTCCTCATATTTCAAGGTACAAATTTTCTACGTTCTCATTCTATAGCATTCTAACACGATCTAATTCTTGGATCATTTTCGATAAACCTGATTTTATTTTTAGCTGCCCTCTTACATTCTCTAATGCAAGCGCTATAAATATAAAACGAGCAAGTCAAAAATTTCGAGCTATTTTCTAACCTGTAGCTCTATATGCGAAGTCAGCAAAGTTGTTGAAGAGTTTTGCTCCTTAGCGAGCTCTTTCTCTAAATCTTTAATTCTGAGGTGCAAACATTTCAGTTCCTACAAATCAATATTTACAACATCTCTTAGACTACCCCATAAATATCCTCCACTTACATTCCATACAATCACAGTTTTCAATTAATAAAAAACAAAAACTTCATTGTTTACTCTACCTTCTCGTTCTCTCCTCCCTGGTTCTCTAAGCCAGTTCTCGGGGTGACCACATCTAATCCTTTCATAATACCTTGAAGGAGAGCTACCAGTAACATCAGGCTCCTCTTCAGCATCGGCCTCTTCGACATAACGCCCCTCTATAATCGCTTCAATATTGGACATAAAGTATCCAACATCTAGGAGCTTCTAGCCAAGGTTGTCGCGAGTAACTGAAACTTCTTCGACATACTTCTTCGCCTCCTTCGCTGAACTCGAACGTTCTTTTTCCAGAGCTAAATTGCACTACAAGAATAAATGGTATTTGCCACTGAATAATCTATGGCAAAAAGTTTTTTGCCACAGTTTTTACCGTGGCTAGGGTCGTAGGCGTAGATGGGGTGGCTAAAGCTTTCGCACTGTTTTTATCGTGGCAAAAAGTTATTTTTTGCCACTGAAAAATCCCTGGCAAAAGCCTACTTTAACCACTACAAAGTCTGTGGAAAAAGCTTGTTTTCACCACTACATAATCCGTGGCAAAAGCCTACTTTCACCACTGCAAAATCCGTGGCAAAAACATATAATAAATAATAATAATAAATTATTTCAAAAATATGCAAAAAATTAGATAAATTATAAGCATGTTTCTATATACACGAAATAGAAACATGATACACGAAATAAACTTAAGGCTACAAAAGTAACTTTAGAATTTATATAATAGTCAGACAATGGCTAAAACAAAAAAGAACATAATAAAAAAATGTATAGTGGAGAAGGTTCAAACATGAAGTGCCAGCTGAAGGATGAAAAATGTTCCCAGTCTCTTTTGTGGCTTCTCCAATGACAGTAGCAGGAGATACAACCTTAGATGGTGTAGTACTTATTGTAGTAGAAGCTTGATCACGATCACCTGTAGAATGAAAGAATACATAACTCAATCACCTGTAGATATTTTCACCTAAAAGAGAAGAGAAGGGAGAAAAACACAAATTATAAGATACCAATTTTCCTTAATAAATTGAAAAAATAAAATTTGGCAAAAACTTACATGTGAGCCAATCCATGAGCTGAATGCATAGTTCCAACTAGGCCAAACTGAATAAACATAGACATGACCCAAAGTCAGATGAGCAAACAATGTGTTGTGAAGTGCCGCAAGGTAAACCAAGAAGTGGATGTTTATCAAAGTAATCCAGAAAGAATAAAGCTCAAAAAAGAGAAGTTGTGTATTATTCTAATGGTTTTGCTGCTGATTCATCATCTTTAGCAGTCTTGTTGCATAATTAGGACTATAAAATTGCATTTAAGTTATCCTCACAACAGGGAAGACTCACTATCATCACACATGGACCAAAGAGAAGCAATCTAATGACCTGAATATAAACAGCTAAGATACAAGATATACTTTAAATAGTAATATACTTTTTTAAGATACAAGATAAAGGGATGATGAAAATTACCTTACATAGAAGGGGAATCCGAAAATATTCTCTGAACTTTAGATTTATACATTATGTGCAATCAGACCAGTTGATTCCTTTTTCTGGTAATGATGGGAGCGTATTGAGCATACACTGCATTGCATCAAGTAATAAATTTTAGTCAATCGACAAAAGTGCTCATCAAGTAATAAATGTTAGTCACAATTAAGCATATTCTCAAGATCCAAGAGAACCAAATTATCTACAACACATGTCAAGGCATATTACTAACTTCAGTACTTCACAAGAAAAGAAAAATAACTGAAACGATTACACCGTGTTGATATAAACAGCTAAGAAAGATGCAAACACCGGGCTGATACGAGAGGAAAAAGCTGACAGGTCAGATGGAAAAAGAACGTGGAAAAGAAATACGATCATGCACAACGAAAAAGAACGTGGAAAGAAATATCCACTAAAGAAATGTACAAAATACTTTTTTAGCGTCGTTAACACTAATGACGCACCCACAGGCCACAGACTAGTTGCTTTTCTTGCCTAAGTCCCGGTCTTCCTTTCTTTTTGTACAAGGTTTTAATTGCCAAAGGAAAAAAAAAAACACAGGCTGAATACCACGAGGAACTCACTACTTCATTCTTAATATCTCTGTACAAGCATAAGAACCACTCATTTATATTCCTTGTCTAACTCAGAAACACGAGCAAGAACAAAGCTTTCTCCCAAAAAGCCTCGAGTTGGGTAAACAAGTAGAGTGTGTTTACCCACTCAATTCTAACCAAAGCAATATTTTAGTGGAAACTAACAACGGTCATCTTGAGATGCAAATACACCCTTAATGCAACTATGACTTGTTGAAGAGTACATATTAAGAGATTATCATATAGTTTAGTAAATTCTTAGTCGTTGTTAACCCGACACACTTACAATTATTTAAGTAGGACATTTAACGAGGATGTAATGTTAGTATTTTTAGTAAATTTAAAGAGTTGTTGGACTCAAATTTATTTCCTGAAAAGGCAAGATCTGTTTAAAAATTGGTATGACCTTTAGTTCAGTGGGCCTAATTGTTGTTAAAAATGGCCATTAATTCTGGTAGCTACTAAAATAATACTAAGAAAGTCTTAATTAATAATCAGGGGTTTGAAAAAGACAGTTGAAGAAACTAACCTTATCAAGAAACTCTTGATCCTCAATCTGTTCTCTAGCTTTCCTTTTTCGGTCATCGGGAACTTTCTCCGATTGCTCTGCGCTTGCAGCCGATCCACCGGACGACTCTTCTGTTGCCAGAGACGGAGGCACCAGTCTGGGGGTTTCGCTAGAAGTAACAACAGCAATCTTATCCAAAGTGGAGAGGTCGAGAATCCGGGATTTGAGTCTTGAGAAATGCATAAAATTATGGAACTTTGATGTAGTGGAGTCAAATTCCTTAGATTTTGGTGGCAGTGGTATTGGCGGTCGAGGACGGTATGAGTGTCTCTTTAGTAGTGTTCCCGGGATAGAAAAGATCAGTGCAGAAATTGCGGTCGAAGGAGGGATCATCAAGCGAGTAATGCAACCACGAGGCCATCTCGTCTTCCTGCATAAACAAATTATATTATTGGTCGCTGCTGCATCAGTTGATTGATATTGTTGCTGCTGAATCCTCCCCTTCTACTGGTTCTGTAGTGAATTTCCTGCAACAATATCAACTTTAAGTTTACGAGCAAATTAAATACTACTAACAGAGATTAGACAAACCAATGAACCTGACGGATGATGTCCTTAGTTGATTTGTCGAAATATTTTACGACTTCCAAAACATATGTTACACCCCCTTGATCTAAGAAATCTGAACCGAGGACACAGTCGAACCTCTCACTTGTGGGCTTTTCATGCAAAGAGATGAGATACTCTATGTCCTTAGTAAATTTTGAAAAGTTTATGTACGTTAGATGAATCAAAACCACACTTTCTAGAGCTGGCTCAAGGGATATCCGAGCCCTGGTTATTATCCCAAACTGGCCTAAACCACCAAGAACTCCATAAAACAGCTCAGAGTTTTCCTCCTTTCAGCATGTTTTGAGCTCACCCTTACCTGTTACGACATCGAGTTCATAAACATTACTAATTTGAGGGCCATGAATAAAACTTTGACCGCCAACTCCAGCGTTAGAGAGGGTTCCACCTACTGTGACATACAAGTAATTTGTCCATGATTTTGGTGCCGGCCCGTATGTCGTTGTCCAGTTCAACACATTTACCCACAGATCTCCACCCACTTAACTACCCATCGGACCCTGAACGGGTTCTTCCTCTCCTGCAGGCTCACCTTTGTCCCAGTCATATCTATCACAACCCCATCAGCCACTTGAGACTGACCATAAAGTGAGTATTCACTTCCTTTAGGGGAAACCGGGAACGCCTTCTCAGACTGATAAGACATCTTTACCAACTCAACAATGTCATGTGCTGAATTGGGGTACAAAACAGCCAACGACTCAACATGTCTCACGTTACCGAAATCTAGAGATGTTCTTTTGATATCGGAGGGATTAATGCTTATATTGCCATGAAGCCTATTAAGATTCAGTGCTAAAACTACTGTGGAGATCAAATGAAAGAAGAAAAGCGTCAACATGAGTTTAGAAACCATTTTCACTCTTAGAGTCGAGAAGGATAAGTGAGGCTCACAAAACTCTTCCAAAGAACGACTGCCTCTTTTATACATGAAATATTCAAAGAATTAATCTAAACTTCCAAAGAATTTGCAAGTTTGGCTGACCCAAAGAAGATAGGATCACCAGGATATGAATAAGTGCGCAACTTGAAAGGTATGGCTTACTAACACAATTTCACCCTGACTCGTCCCTTGGAACAAAAAAAATAGCCTAGGCTACAACATTAAGAACACTCAACGTCTACCGTGGCATCTGCCCAATTTTCTTGTAGTGAAAGTGATGAAAACAACAGCAATGTTTTCAGGAGTTTTTTTTTTTTTTTTGGGAAAACTTGGTAGAAAAAAGTTTTCTCTGGTAAAGGTATCTATTCTACTAATGCATATTTATACGCTCGTTTGAAATTATCAAAATCCGATAAAATAATGGAGAGAAGCCGAACATACATAGATTGAGCTCTTGTGAGGTCCCAATTTTTTCTGGCTACTGCTGAACTTGAGAAGTGGCATGAGAGCAAATGGGAGCTCAAAAGATAATATCATCTGCAAATTAATAACAAAAAAAAATAAGTCATAGACAAAGATATTAATTATTTGAATCAAGAAGTTGGGCTATGAACCAAAGGAAGAATTTGGTGATGGTCACCGTCTGAAAAATATGGTGGAGGTCGCCGTAGTATCCGAAATAGTTGCTAACCTCTATGAAGGTATATTTGTCGTATAAAGATTAGTTTGTTTTTTCTAGGGAAAATATGTGTTTAAACGAATCCCACCTCTGTAAAAATTTGTTCCTAGCATTCCATTAATCTGCTGAAATGAGATGTTGTTTACTTAATGTTTACAACATCTGTGGCTACCAAACAAAAAATCAGTGTTGATGTCATATCCCCCTATAAAGCTCAGGTTTTTGCTCTTAAAGAGAAAATAGGAAACAAATATGGGGCATACACTGACTTCTTCGTGAGTGTTTGATCTGTTGATGGTTTCCAAGGTGGTGAGGAGGATGTGATAATTATTTCTACTGTGAGGTGTAATGGGAGAGGATCAGTAGGATTTCTTTCTAATTGCCAACGAACTAATGTGGCTCTGACAAGGGCAAGGTAATAACGGGGAAATGTAGAATTTTATTCAATCTTCAATCTGGTGAATATGATAAAGCCTTTATTATTTTTATTTTTTTAACATTTCAGGTACTCTCTATGGATTGTAGGAAGTGGTTCGACATTAACTAACAATGTCTCGGTGTGGAAAAAGTTAGTTCTTGATGCAAAAAATCGAGGATGTTTTTATAACACCGAAGAAGACCAAAGATTATGTAATGCAATCATAGACATTGCAATTGAGCTTGGGCAGTTTGATTATTTACTTAATACAAACTCCATTCTTTTTAGAGGAGCAAGGTGGAAGGTATACTTATGTTGATCTAATTGGCATCCCTTGAGAGAATAGTTTCCACATATTATTATTCAAATTGGTTTATATAGTTTTCATTTCTTGTAACAAAAGTTTTCATTTCTTTGTTTGATGTTTACAGGTTATCTTTGGAGATGGGTTTTGGAAATCAATATCAAATATGAGAAACATGGAGACCCGTAAGGAAGTGATTTCTTTCTTGATGAAGCTGTCAAGTCGTTGGCGTCTTCCTTCTTAAAAGAAACAAGAAAATCTTAACATCTTGGAGGGGGCTTCTTCTCAGCTGTTAGAAATGTACAGTGTTCATGGCACGTCGATACTTAACCTTCTTTGGAGCGTAGATATTCTCATAGATAATTCAACACGTATCCAAGTGTTAAAGTTTTGGGGTATATTACCTTTTCGAGATATTTCAAATCTAATTAAGGGACTAGATATTTTCTTTGGAAATTATACGGTTAATACTATGAACTGCTGCAAATTCAGACAACGTGAGGGGTAAGAAACACCTCTAGACACGAAAAATATACAATGAAAGGACTTTGTCCTTGTGACATCCTTCGTCCTCACAATACACAATTAGTATTTTTTTTAACTCTCATGTGTATATTATCCACTTGGTATTTTTGCTTTCACATTCTCAGGGAAGTAGAAGTTCCTATTGAAAATTCTATGTGCTCGTAATTAATGTATTTCGAGAAAATAGGTCAGAAAAATTTCTATCAATCAATAGTCTAAGGTTAAACAGAAACAATCAAAAGCAAAGACAAGAAATTAAAGGACGCAAGAAAATGTTCACCCTGTGGAAACTCCGTACTCAGGAAAAAAACCACAGGTTGTTGTCGAGAATCACGACAACCAAAAGTTTCACTAATCAAAAAGAGTTATACTGAATTACACTTACAGATTTAATAACCTAGTCTCAAGATTATCACTCTTCTGACTAAAGCTTCACGCTCCACCTTCTTCTTGTTCTCACAACAACTCTTATTGATCTCTCACCAAGAAACTTCTTCTATTCTCGCAACAGCCCGTCTTGATGTCTCACCAAAAAACTTCTTCTAGAATCGCTCTTGAACAAATAATTGGGAAGTCTTTGAAACCCTAACTCAACATCAATCTTAAGATCAAACGATGATTGATTGAAGTTCTTCTTCCTCTCTGATAACGTCTTTTGGAGTCTTTAGAAAGAATGAAAAAGAAACTAGGGTTTCTTTAAATAGTAGTTCTATTTCTCTCGATATTCGTTCGAACAAGACCAAAAGTCGTTCGAACGAATCACGACTAATTTTGTCAAAAACCCTAGAAAGTTTATATCTCGTTCGAACAAAAAGAAGTCTCATTCGAACGACAATTACCTATGGGCCAAATTTCCAGGAGACATGATACTTCGTTCAAACGACAAGAAAACTCGTTCGAACGTCAAAATTGTTTATGGGCCAAATTTCCAGGGGACTTGACACTTCGTTCAAACGACAAGAAAACTCGTACGAACGTCAAAATAGAGAAAGGCTCATCCCTTTTATCAGAGAGTAATACTTACCTTCTGTCCAGTGATCTGTGTCTTCGACTGAGACAACCAGAAACTCCACAAACATGAAATGAGACAAATAAAGCCTTTCACCTATGAGTTGGGAAATCGCTTCAGATGCAGTTGCTACAACAATGAATATCCAAAAATATAGACTTGTGAAGCATTTATCGTGCCAGTTAGCTTCACTCAACTTGAACAAGAACTGACTCAACGCATATATGTAAGTTCTTTGGTGAAAATGTTAGTGAATAATTTGGTTTGGGTTTATCTCTTGCTCCCCTATTATCATAGTAGTATTAACATATCAAGAATGCTTTCTTATGTTATAAAGATGTGTAATGTTATCAGATCTCTCTTTGACCAAACAATTGGGGGATAAAATTTTTGAATCATGAAAAAAAGGGCGTGTATTTTAAAACCACAAATTAGATGAGAGAATATTCAAATCTGTATCTGAATAAATGTCTAAAGAAAATAAGGTCGTGCACTTTTATGTAATTTAGTAAATTAGATAATAATTAGGTGACTAACTATATTTAGCCAGGCTTTTAGGTTTTTTTTATCTTTTTTTTTTGTTGTAGACAAGTACTTAATCCAATTTGGGGTACATATAACAAGTTTAGCTAATTAGAATAGCCATTAATTTTTATGGAAATTGCAGCTTTTGACAGCGCATTTGCTGATCCAATTGTTTTCTTATTTTTGGTTTCAGTTTTTGTCACGAAAATGTGATGTTGGAGCTGGATACTTGATATAGAGTGCGCAGAGTTCGCGTATTGTGTGTTACTGTATAAATGATGTTTTTCTGCTATCCCTTTTTGTATAAGAGGAGTTTTAATGGGCCATTTACAGGCATATCTGGAAAGTGTTTTAATCATATGATTTTGAAACAAGAGCAAGTAGATAAAAAACATGACCATACCTTTTTCTTGCCAGTGGGAGCACCATCAACGCCATCTGGAGCACTACTTTCATCCGCAGCAATTTCTGATTTCAGGATCTTTGTGCGCCATTCGTCCAACACATCCTCCATTTCATAAGATACGTCCTTCAGCTTCTCTAACCATGCACTTTCAGGAACCTTCTTAATTTCATTTTTCTCCAAATTAAGGTGAACATTCTTCACATGTCTCTTTTCTGCATCGTCGAGAACATCGCGGATGTTGTCAAATGTATCATGGAGCTCTTGAACGTCTTCAGAAGCACCCAATACCAGTTTGACCTCCTTCTTGAGCTTGTCAAGGAGGAAGGGGCCCAATTGTTCCACCAAAACGAAAATAAGTGCATCCGCCATAGTTGATTGATTTCTGATAGTGTGATCTAAGTACAAATTTCTCTCTAAAGATAATGTTAAGTTTGTATGGAGAAAAAAATGATACAACTTGCTGATATTATTATAAGAATGATAGGAGAAAAAAATGTCACTTCATACAACTAACTTCTATAAATGCTTCCATGATAGACATTAGATATATTTTTAATATATGATTGCCCAACTTATGAACGTTTAATATCATGAATTTCTAGAATCGTAGCACCTTAACCGTATGAGATCTTTAGGCGTTTGATCATCATAATCCACCCATACATAAACTGAAGTGTGACGCATATCCTTAGTGTAATTGAATGTGACGCATATCCATATTATAATTGCTTGTGGCGAAAGCAGTTGGTGATGAGGGGACCTCTCTTGCCTGTTAAAAAAAGTTCTACAGAGACCCCATTTTCCATGAAGATAATTAAACTTAAACAACCAGAATTCATGCCGTACAGAAACAATTTGAGCCATAAAAATTCATGTATTGAATGAGCTTTGACAAATCCAATGGCTAGCTATTGCAGCTCACTTATAATTGTTTGGCGAAGGAGCCAAGGAGTGTTGTTTTATTTGCGGAAATAACTACATCCTAACTTTGATTTTTGTTTTTTCAAAATAATTCTAAATAATTTCTTTTGCAAGTTTTGTTCTCAAAATGAATCACGTTTTGTAGGAATTCATGTTTACCAAATTTGCAGTCAAGAAAGAACGAACAAAGCTTACCCATTTTGCAGGAATTCATGGTTACCAAATGAAACTTCTAGTCAGTGTGCCTCTATCCGAACTAAAGCTTCTCAATTTTTTCTAATATTATCAAAGCTTACCCGAGCCCGACAATTATCTAGTAATAATATCCTATGAAGTACACCAAAAAGAAAATCTAAAACTTGTAATAGAGTAACAATAAAACTACAACCTACTTTCTAGATATATCAACCCTAATAATAGAAATTGAGTTTCTCCAACTAACTCAAAATGGGTATTATAGTTTCATCATATACAATTTAAATAAAAGTGGTAATGTTAAATTCAACTGTTAAGACAAATTCTCCTGTTTTTTCATCGAAAAGTCACAATTCAAACAAAACGGATACTGGGTAATGGTTTGGTTGCATCAAACTTCATTTCAAGCACAAGATATCATCATAACATTTCAATTTTACTAGTTTTAGCACAAGTCAAAGCTTGAATAACTCACTATTCTATGCTCCACGAGATACCGCACCGTCTCTCGAATACCCGACGAGATGAGATTCGAAGTAAATCCCAAAAACACTTTACACCTCACAAATTCTCTAAAATTCAACAACCTCTCCTCCTCACTACAACCTTCCATCACAACTTCATGTGATAATCTCCAATCTAACTTCAACACAATAAAAAAAATCAAACAAAATATAAAAACCATACTTTACATCAAATTACGACTTTATGAGATGAAACAAAGATAGGGTTTTGAAATTGTACCATTTGATTGATGACTTTGATTGCGTCACCGAGATTGGATGCTTGAAACCCAGTTGAAACCATGGATATAGAAAATCAGTGAAGAAGAGAAGAGGTGAAGGTGGTTAAATTTTGTTTTATAAAATCGGTGAAGGAGGAAGGATCGAGTAGAGAGAGGAGAGAAAAATTGAATTTCTGTATTTTGATTAGCGGGAAACAGAGGCGGGAGTAAAAACATTTTCCATTTTAGTTTTCCCCAACACTTTTGGCCACTACTAAGGATTATTAGTCACGATAAAAGTTGTGGCTTGTCTGTTACTGAAAAACAATGGTAAAAACTAAAAGCCATTAGTGGCAACTGCCCATTTTTCTTGTAGTGCATTTTCTAAGTTTCCTAAAACCTTGGTTAGTTACAACACCTCTTTGCAAATGTATATTTA
Organism: Kingdonia uniflora; assembly: GCA_014058105.1. Taxonomy (NCBI): domain Eukaryota; kingdom Viridiplantae; phylum Streptophyta; class Magnoliopsida; order Ranunculales; family Circaeasteraceae; genus Kingdonia; species Kingdonia uniflora. Next base: position 5,591,560 of record JACGCM010000140.1, on the reverse strand, counting down.
ACTAAGATTCCAAATATTTATCCAATTCCAATATTTACAAGCCTAGTCCCTATCAATTTTGCACCCAAGAAATGTTTATAGAACGCCCCCGAATCTACGTATAAATAAGGCAATAAAGGTGACTAAATGGTGATGCTTGGGGCAGCGAAAAAGCCATTTGTAAAGACAGGAGTGATATGTTCAGATCATTGTCATGAATTTGTCTATTTAATCCAACCCAATATTTTGCCATGATTGTGACTCACTAGAAATTTTTATAGGGAATATTTTGAGCAGTGTTGGAATTATTTCTATAAAACTTGTTTGACCAAAACCCAAATACAATCATCTTCATTGTACTACTAATTGCAATTCAAATAATTCAGCAAAAACACAAAAAATACCAAGTCACTTGGCTAAAACTACCAATAAACAACTAAAGGTGAGATTTTTATTCCTCAAAGACAAAATTTACCTGTTGCTTTGAAGAAATGTCCACAATATCATCTTCAACATCATAGCAATCCCTACTATTATGTTCATCATCATCAAGTGAGTCCATATCGTTAGCATCATGCATATTATCCTCCGAGTCAAGAACCACTATCGTTGGAAATCATATTGAAGTGAGAGAGAGAGAGGGAGAGAATCAAAACATTACTCAATCTTTCACATAACCTCTATAGAACAAATCAAATAGAAATTAGAGATTAAAACCAAAGTTGAAATAACTGCATAAAACTTCAAGGAAAGATCAAATCAAGCAAATTAGATGTTCAAATCAAAACCTACATAGAGAAAAGGAAAGGGATCATCACCATGAACCCAAAAATTTGAAATCGCTAAGATAATTTATTAAGTTTTTTAGTTTATACCCCCCATTTGGTTCCAGATAATAGTGTTTACCCCCATATTTGTTATTTATGAGGGTTTACCTACCATTTTGCCGTTGATTTGACTAACGCGGACTCGGTTAAAAGTTTGTTAAGACTATTTTACCCTTACATGACAAGCACGTGACCTTCAAATCGCTCGACTTTTAATTTACTCGAACAACAATAATAGTCGTTCGAGCGACAAGAGTTTCATAACAAAAATTCCAGGGGACATGATACTTCGTTCAAACGGCAAGAAAACTCGTTCGAATGAAAAATAAATATAAAAGCTCAACCCTTTATCAGTGAGCTCTACTTACCTTCTGTCCAGTGATCTTCATTTGTCAGTATCTTCACCTGAGATAACCACGAGACTTCACAAACACGAAATGAGACAAATAAAACCATTCAATCTCCCCCTTTTGTTCATTTCGTGACAAATAAAAACTAAGATGAATACACTACTCTGTAGTACTTCCCAGCTACAGAATGAGTCTTGACCTTAGAATATAGTCACACAAGCGAAGAAAAAAAAATGAACATATAAATCCAGAGAAGCATTTGCAAACCAGTCATGTAAACTCGTTCCTCTCCCTTTTTGTCACGGAAGAAATAATCAAACAACTACAATAAACTAACTGAAAGAAAATAAATTAGATACATCGGATAAACAGATAAACAAAAGGTAGTACTAGATAAACTGATAAAGTTAGTACAAAGACTCCTATCTCACGTGCTCTCAAAACAAAAAAGAAATCTCAAAAAGGAACGAGACAAAAGAAACCAAAAAGGAGAGCAGATGCGAGGACAGAAGTCTAGCGAAGGCACCCTGTGCAATCAGGCATCTCCAGAACCAGAATCATACTCAAACTCCTGCGGCTCCTGGACCTGACGAAGACCCCTAACATCTATCTCAATAGTCTCCAGTCTACCCTTCATAGTCCCCAGACGTCCCTCAATAGCACCAAACCTGGTCGACACCGTCTGAAGCATGCTCCCAATACTCTGAAGAGAAAATACCTCCTGAGGCTGTGCAGCAGAGCTAGAAGAACCTATGTGCTCTCCTGGAGGAGCAGGCTCATAAGGTAGTACAGGATGAAGATGAGATGCACTCTTGTGATAGTTACTCGCATCCAATTTTTCAATTTTGGTATCCTCAGGTTTATTTGGAAATACCTTGTAGCCATCAGCAGTAAGAATTGCCATAACAAGTCGAGCAAAAGGTAATGAACTCCGAGTCGCCGTTTTGGTGCTTGCATCAATCATCTTCTCAATGATGATATTAGGTAAATCTGGCTCAATATCATTCTTGAATGCATAAAGAAAAACCTTCATCCGCTCAGATAGTTCATTCTTTTGAGATCGCGGAATAATGTTCGTAATAGCTATGTTATGTACGAGGCGAGACTCATTATCTAACATCTTTTGAGAAACAATACCCGATCCAGTATATAGACAATGTTGAGCTGTGATGTCAATAACCATATCAGGTAGTGCAGAAAGAATAGGAACCCCATCCTCCTCAAAATCCCCCTCAGAAGTAGCAGCAGGTCAGGGATAATACGATGCTGGCCAAATACATCTCGGAACCTCAATGTACTGAGAAGGACGGAAACCCAAAATAGCGTAGATACTGTCCCTAGCGACTGTGAATGTGGTGCAATCAATAGTGACGGAGAATGTTCGACTATATAGTGTGCAGACAAGCTCCAGTTGCAGAGAAGCATAGAATAATCGAATAATCCTCGGGAATACCTTACCAGAAGGAGTAAGAATCTTGGTCAAATTTCTTCCTGTAAATTTTGTAAACACCTGTGCATATCCTGCATTAACCTCATAAACACTCTTGATGTTAACAATATGTTCTTTCACAATTGGCCGATCTCGAAAGCCTTTGTCAGTAGCCCAGTATACCGGGTTATCACCAACCCTTTGACCATCAAGAATTCCAGTATCATCGGAGCGTGGCCTCTTTGTTCCTCCCCGTACCTTTGGAGCCATAGCGAATACTCAAAGAAATTTGTCTGGAACACCAACAATACCAAACCAACGAAACCAATACCCCAAGTAACAACTACTTCCACCAACAGTACACCAATAATCAAACCCAAAACCTGCAATAAATAATCCACCACCTCCCCAAACTTAACCAAAACGGTTAACCAGGGGAACCCAAACAAGCACAATCTCAACCCAAAACTTGCAGTAATCAATCCCAACTCCAAACCCCAATTCTTTTACAATTATGTTCAACAATGCACCCAACCAATCAAACAATTCTTCAAACACACAAAAAATAAATCACCTTGACCAAACAGTAAAAATGTAATTTCAAATTCTAACAATGCACACAATTCTTACAATCACAGAGATGCAATAATCAACTAAGGGAATTCTTCATACAGTTCTAACCCAATTTGTCCAAAGAATCATCATAGAGAAAAACTAGGGCACAAACAGCACGGAGAGCAAAACTTACCAAATTGAAATCCACACAACGAATTGAAGTTGGAGGAGGAGAGAAGATAGCAATTTTAATGACTTCCCTTCTAATCAACAAGCTTAGAGCAACAATGGTGAAGTACAGTTGAAAAAGAGAGAGACAAAAAAATCAAACTAAATTTGTTTTATAAAACAACCAAACTCGAGACTCATTCGAACGACAAGATAAGTCATTCGAACGAAATGGAATCTTATCCAAAAAAAATACACTGCAGCTTGGAAATGGATGAAACAAAAGAAGTAATTTATGAAAAAGAAGAAATGGATGAAAGAAATGAAAAACTATATATTCTACAAGAACACAAACTGATCCACAAAAAGCTCTATATTCACAAAAAACTTTATATATATCCACACAAAAATCTGTATATACATACACAAAGCACCACTAAATGCATTCAAAAGTTAAATATGTCATCAACCCTAGCTCCACCACTAAATCCATTTTTTTCTAGGTTGAACAAATTCTTTCTTGTAGGGATTTGAACTTGAAGCTTGAGCTTGAGACTATTGGTTTTGTGACTGCCTTAGAGCTCTTACTTGTGATTGAAAAACTTGTGTTTCACCTTGTGAATGCCTTGGAGTTTGAGAAGTAGATACTTGAGTAACACCTTCTGACTTCCTTGGAGCTTGAAAAGTTTGCTTTGTTCTACCCCTGGCTCCACCTCTAGCTCCACCTCCCCTTGTACCAGTTCTGCCTCCAACATTCTCCTCCAGTTCTTCCTCCCACTGTATTTCTTCCAGTCCTCCATCCACCTCTAGTTTTTCCTCTATCTCCACCTCCTCTTGTACCAGTCCTTCCTCCCACTGTATTTCTTCCAGTGCTCCATCTACCTCTAGTTTTCCTCTATCTCCACCTCCCCTTGCACTAGTCCTTCCTCCTGCTGTATTTCTTCCTGTCCTCCCTCCACTTCCAATTCTTCCTGAATCTATTTCACCTCCTGCATCTACTTGTAAGCTAATATTTATCATAAAATTAGCCCTACTGATATTTGTGTCTAGCCTTTGTCTAGTTCTAACCACTCTTGGTATTGGTACTACAGGTGGATCCTTACATGTTGTTTTATTATGATCAAAGCATCCACATGTACGACATCTTTTATGAGGCATTTTTTCATCTGGATCTTGCATCCTTTCTTTTCTTAGCCTTCCAGGTCCTCTCACTAATGGTGGTGGCAAAAAGTAAGGAGGTTGAGGCTGTATGGACATAAACAAACAAAAAAATCTTTAAGAAAACATATGGTATTAGGACATATAAGAGTTAATTATGATAAAGTTATACCTGTCCCCACTATGAAGGATTAACCACAGGATATATAACATCTTTGTATGTCTTCACATATGAAGACACTTTGTAATATTCAGAGACAAAACTGCCAGTTAATCAAGCATTGTCACATATGGACATATTAGGCATTAAAATAACATTAAAAGTACTTTAACATGGAAATAATACTAAAGAATACTTACTTGGCTGATGAATATCTATAAGGGACTATAACAGATACAACATGGACACATGGAAGTCCAGTAACCTGCCACTCATGACAATCACATTCATGTGTCCCTAAATTGACTTTCCATCTCTGCCCACTCACTGCAATTACAACATATTGGCCAGTATTACTACCCCCCCCCCCTTCTTAGTCCCTTCAATCCTATATTGACCATACTGTCTATTTAGTTTATCAATATGTGTTTGTGCTCTAGGCGCTAACACTAAACCTGCATTTAGAGAAGCATAACAATTATATATATATAAGCATAACAATTATATATTACCAAATTGTAAATTAATTAAGTTAATTTTACATTTTCTTCCCAGTCCGTTATTTTTTGTCTCCTATCAAACATTAATTTCATCAACATTAAGTTCAATTTCTCTAGTACTTTATGAAGTGGTTTATCCCTGATCTTAAGAATCCAGTTGTTGAAAGATTCAAAAAAATTATTTGTGATATGTTCACACTTAGAAGTGAAGTCAAAGTGGGATCTAGCCCAATGCTCAAATGGCTCTTTCATCAACCAGTCATGTGTTGATGGGTTGTCCAGCTTTAGTTCATCTAGCAGAATCTTCTTCTCTACTTGTTTATATGTTTTTGCTGCTTTCCAAACCAAACTCTCCAAATGTGAACCCCTGTAGACCTTTTTCATATTCTTATACATGTGTCTGAAACAAAACCAACCATAACACATTAATAACAGCTCAAGTACTTGTGGTTTGAAAAAAATAGAAAAAAAAAAGAAAAAAGAAAAAAAAGAAGTTATATTTATGGTTTGCAAATGGAAATATGTTAGCAACTGCATCGATAAGTCCTTTCTGCCTATCTGAGATAAAAGTCAACTTTGTATTATGCAGAACAAAATAGGGATGCATTATCTGTAGAAATGAGTGTCATGTGTCTTTACACTCAGACCTGCAAAAGTATAATCCTAATGGGATGAGTCCATTATTACCATCTAATCCAATAGATGATAGGCACACACCCCTATATTTACCCTTAAGAAAACATCCATCTAAGCCAACAACAGGTCTGTAACCATTAAGATATCCATCAATACTTGCCTTAAACATCACACATGTCCCAGTCCACTGGCTAGTATCATGGTCTTTGCTAACAACAGCTATGCTCCCAGGATTTGATTGTAATATCTGTATACACAACTCTAGTTGCATGATGTATCGCTCTTCATATGAACCTACTATCTTCTCTTTGCAGATTGACCAGGCATTCCAGGCTGTATAATATGAAATGTCTACACCAAATTATCTTGATATCAAGTCTTGGATACCAACAGGTCTAGTAGTCCTCACAGAACGCATCACTGACTCAACATTTGCCAATCTGTTCTTAGCTCCACTACTGCAAGTATGCTTAAGGTTACTGCTTTTTCTTAAAGTTAATGTGTGACCTTCAGTAGTCCTCATGGCATAAAATATCCATTCACAGTTTTCATCAATGCAAAACAATCTAACCCTATAATTTTCATTTTTTTTCATGATAATACTCAAACTTATTCATTATAGACCATTGTCTAATGTATGCCCTTCATTCATACGCAGTTGCCCACTCCATCCCAACTCTTAACTCACCATAAGTAGGTTGAGGAGGTACACTATGAACTGCATCCTCTTCTTCAACAAAGATGTTATCATACTCCTTAACTAGATCTCTGAACTCAAAATCACATTTGTCTATGTTTTCCTGAGTGGAACCATCATCACCATCTTGAGATTTATGTGTAGAATAGTAGCCTTCTTCTGTATTTAGATTGTCTGGATCTAATTCTGCCCAATTATTGGTGTTTACACCCATATCCCCAACTCTTCCATGATGTGCTCCATTAACAGTGTTTCCACCCATATCCTCAACTCCTTCGCCAATAGTGTTTCCACCCACATCACTATTTCTACAATAACCTCATCATCACGAAAATATAATGGTGGGAGCTCATCTAATGCCTCTTCAAGTAGCTCAGATGGTCTTGTTTTTTTTGTTTTTGGTTCATTCCTTGTTGTACTTTCATTTTTTCTCTTCCCTTTATAAACTTATTCTTGATCTTGGACTCGTTCTGGAACTTAGACTTGCCTTGGTTATGGAACTTGGACTTCAACTTGAACTTGCTATATATCTTCTTCATCAACCAATTTCAAAAGAGGTTTTTTCTTCTTTGACCTAACTTTGTGACTAGCTTTTTTGGTCTTTGAGCTTGAATATTTGAAACAATAGGCTCCACAATAGGTTCAGCCTGAGTCGCAATCTCTTCAATATGAGCATCATCATCACTATCAATTAAAAAGACTTCAGAAATTGCATCTAGATCAATGGGGTCAACAATTCCTAAAGGTACCTCATCCCTTTGTTCTATATAAAAGTGAACATCCCACAAGCTTTCCATATCACTCATCTTCCACATTTTGAGTAAATTTGTATCATTTCTCACTAAGAATTTGTTAACAAGATACAATGCCATAACATCTAACACAACACCAGGCTGGAATGCTGCATTCATTTCAGACATTGTAGAAAAAGTAAAGTATAATAGTCCATGGAAATTAAATTGATCCCCATCAACATTATTTATAATATGCTTATGACCATCAACATAGAGGTCATGGGTATATCCTATATCTCTTCTAGGGTCCTCCCACCTTCCCCCTCAATGTAACACCACATGTTTAATAGAATCCCTGTTGGTATATGGCAACAATTGTTACTGCACAACAACATCAAACAATACAACAATGTAAACTACAGAGATAGAGAGAGTTAAGTGGAGAGACTTACATCTCAAAGTAGTGAGAAATCAGTTGTTATACACCCCGGGCAACTCTCCATACTATAAGAATCTTGATCACAAAGTGGACAACATTCAACCTGCAAGAAACACATATATTCAAAATCAACATTCAACCCCATTATACAACTTCGACCATGGTTTCACATCAAACATTAAGCCAAACTCACATCAGACATTCAACCCAATACGCAATAGCAGTTCCACAAACCCAATAATGCAATCATTCATACACCCAACAATCAACAACCATATTACTTCCACAAACCCAACAATGCAAGAACCCAACAAACCCAACAAGGAGAGAGAGAGGGATATAAAAGAAAAGCTTACCAAATTGGAAAATCACACTTCGAATTGGAGGTGGTGAAGCAGTGAAACCAACGAGAGGTAGAGGAGAATCGCAGTGGAGGTGAGGAACTCGCGGTTGAACAACAATGGTGAGAGAGAGAGAAAGAGAAAGAGCTTGAACAAACATGAACAATAATGGTAAAGTGAGGAGTTGTTATATTTAATTTTTTGTTCGAACGAGTTTTCTTGTCGTTCGAACGAAGTATCATGTCCCCTGAAAATTTTGTCATGAAACTCTTGTCGTTCGAACGACAAAAATAGTCGTTCGAACGAGTTGAAAGTTCCCTGGAATTTTTGCCATGAAACTCTTGTCGTTCGAACGAATTGAAAGTCGAACGAGTTGAAGGTCACGTGCTTGTCATGTGAGGGTAAAATAGTCTTAATAAAAAAATTAACCGAGTCAGCGTTAGTCAAAGTTCGTTGACTAACAGTCAACAGCAAAATGGGGGGTAAACCCTCATAAATAACAAGGGGGGTAAACACTATAATCCGGAACCAACTGGGAGATTTAAACTAAAAAACTATAATTTATTCTTTCTTCTTCAACCTTATCCCAACTTTCACCGAATCCATAACTGCATATAACAAAACAATCAAAATCAGAGATCAATATTTTAATAGGGACTCAAATCGATTCTGAAATCTAGAGTAAGATAGATCAAACATTACCTTATTTTGATTGGGGACAGAGTGAAGGAGAAAGAACTGAATCTTGAATCGATAAAGAAAATTGGTGTAAGTAAGATCGATGAAAGAGGTGAACAAAGTTTTGGAAATTCCTCGAGCAAAGAGTGTGGTGAGTATAAAGGGATTTCAGTGAAAGAACAAAGCAAGACCGCGGGAGTTCAAATAATTCGCATACATTTTTTGCCACAGTTTTTATTTCTTTTCCCACGGTTTTTCTAAAGTACGTACTACTTTTGTCATTAGTTTATTTTCGCAAGCTACCTTTTGGCCACTATTTTACTCTAATAGCCACAGAATTATCTGTGGTAGTTTTCCACTGACAAAATAGTGGCAAAAGCTAATAGTCCTCCGTGGCCAATGCCCTATTTTCTTGTAGTGTTGGCCTAAAGTTGAGCAACCCTCTCCTCGTGCTCTGCAACACTCTTCTCGAGCTCCATCCTCCTATTCTCAAATCCGAGATGGATTCTTTTCAACAAACGGGACATTTACAACACAAAGTAATATTTCAGTTCAAAGATTACACAAAATTCAAATTGAACGAAGCGTTTAACTTACCCTACAAAGCTCCAACTTCACAGACATGTCCAGCTCCTCAGAACCTTCTCGAGCTGTTACCCTCGTCCTATTCTCTAGAACCAGCAGCTCATCCTCCACAGTAGGACTATTCCTAGCCTCCTTCACCACACTTACAGGAGCAAGTATGGCCACCTTCCTCTTTTTTAAACTCATGGTAACCTCTCCACTCTCCGTGGTCGTCGAGTTCGAACCATCAACCTTCATAGTCTTCCTTATTGGGTGCCTTTAAATTAACTTGCTCGATGTAGCCCCCACGAGATTTGCCTTTAATGAGATCGGTGCAGCCTTTTTTAATGTTGGACGTCCTTCAGGGTCTGATGCTACCCTCCCTCTATCTCCAATGGTCGCACCAGATCCTGTCATTTTTTTCTTCGCTTGAGATTTTTGAACCTTTTCTGACCTACTATTAGCCCTTTTAAATTGGCTAATTTCGAGTTCTCCCAAAACAATTTCGAGCTCTGATCATTCTCGAGCTACAATATAGATTAACGATTCCTTTCTCGCAACTAGATCGAGGATCTGCAAAAAGCATAACACATTGTTGCATACAGATAAAATGTTAATACAAAACAGTTCGATATCACAAACCATTACTTACTTTTCTTTAGAGTTTTATATATCAAATCCATGGGTTCCTCATCTACCCTTTGGACACAATCACCCTTCACCGATATCAAGTTATCATTACATACTCGTCCTGCCGAGTTCAGATCGAAAGACTAAGGTCGAGACGAACTAAAAGAAAAATATGTACCCCCCGTCGCCGTATAGTATTTCACAGTATAATACTACAAAATGTCTACAAGGGTTATTCCCCCTCCATACCATTAAAAGCCCACCTTCAATTCAGGTTATCATATACGTTTATCACTTCCCACATATTCTCATTCAGTTAGGCAGGGCAGGCCTCAATAACATTCAAAATACCTTTAGCAAGATTGCTTAATGGCACCATCAATCCAAAATCTAACTGGCAAAGATAGCACAAAAATCCATGATCCAGATTACTTTGGACACTCCCAGTAAAATACTCAAAAGATATAGCCTCATCCACTCCCCTCTCAGATTTTTCATGCTCTAAATCAGGCAATAAGAAAAAGTATTCATTACCGCTATCAACTGTGCACCCCCTAAACGACCTACAGGCATATTCTATTACCTTACTCCATACACCACCTAAACTACCTTTAATTTTACAAAACTCCTTGAATATATCTGACTCTGCATGAAATTGTAAGAAGTACCAAGGAAATCTATAAACTTTAACTTATTCTTCCCCTCCACTTCTACCTCTACTGAGACAGAGCTCTCCGTTCTTAGTCCCCCCCCCCCCCCCCCCAGAATCTACATTATCAAATTTTTACATCCATATCCACATCCTCAATCAAACGACCAGATGTCAAAGTCTTCATATCAAGAGTATGCTTGAAAGTGAAACTTATTTCTACAACAGAGCCTTCTCACACTTACCTGCATGCAGGTCCAAGTATTCCAATTAAATTTATTTATAGTTTCTTTTTATATATATATCATACCTAACACATGCTTATTCATACAAAACTCCAACTTACAACCAAAAGACACTTTTTCCAAGAATTTCTTCATATAACAAATTTTTTAAATTCAAATATACACAAAAATGGTAAATTTCAAAACCATACACAATGCTTTTTCTACAATCACCAAAACACAAACCAGAAAAATCAACAATAACATATTAACCTTCAATGTCCGAATATGAATTTGGGATGTCACATGCCTCCCCTTTCATAACAAAACTTCACAACACAGATTTTTTCTCCACTTGCACAGTATCATGATCCTTTTTACTCTCGTAACAGTAACTACTCTCGTTGGTTCTCTCTCTCTTTATGATATCTAAAAATCAATTTTTCCTTTCTCTCTCTCTAGATTTTTGTCTGCTTATTTTTTGAAAATGTTTAGACTAAAAAGATGAAGGGTTATTTATACTTTCTCTCTCCAACCGCTGGCAGTTATTAGAGCTCATACAAGCAGCCCTCGGCCTTAGAGCCAAGCATCCCTTCCACTATTTATGTCAGAAGTTTCATACCTTTTAGGTAAAAATGCCTCTCCCTCATTACCCCAAGTCCTTTATTTTTAATATATTTCTCTCTCTCCTACCCAAATCCCCCTTATACCTTCCTATGCTCATTATGATACTCTACTCACACGCAATCAAACTTTTTCTACCAAATAACGACTGACAATCTGATTCTTATTCTCCTACTACTATTACTTATAGACCTACTCACGTCAGTTTTAGTGCTACTACATTTCAAAATTGAAATATTTCTTTTTAACAACATTCACCACAAACAAGGAACAAATTCATAGAGAAGTATTCTCCCTTTATTCAACTTTCAATTATTCAACCAAACGAAGTTCGCTCTCTCACAAATAATCACACATAAAATAACCAAGATGCCCTGGAGTACCACACCTAATCAGTTTATGTCGAGCAATCCACTCATCTTCCTCAGCTATTTCCTCTAGAGCAATTTCCTTCACCGCAGCTTTTCTAGTTTCAGGCTTCAAGACCAATTCACGAAATATCTCACAATACATGTGACGCCCAACCTCGTTCTCCCTCGCCCTCGCAGTCAACCCATCAAACTGTATTGAAGATTCAGGCAAGTGGGCATCATACTCTAATTGCCCAAAAATCCTCTCTCGAACTTCAGCCGCCTTTATTACTAAGCGCCCTCCGACGCATGTCGAGCTCTTTAAGAACGAGTCATCACCATTTTTTGTTTTCTTCATCCTCTCTACCTCATATTTCCAGCGTTGTTTATACATACAGATTACGATCACACAAAATCCCCCCCCCCCCCCCCCCGATACCACATATAGAATAATAAATACCAATTCTCATTGTCCATAACTGACAACCCTAAAATTATGCTAGAAATTTATTTGATTTTATCTTTTCAGAGCAAACTCATTGCATTTGTTCATTCGACCATCTATTTTTTGGCCTAACTTCCAAAATCTCTCAATTGTTTTACACACATCCAAAATCACTCCACAGTTCACATTCTTTGTTCTCAACATTCCATATACTATTGCTAGAGCTCTTAAATTAGTTTCAGTTAAATATTTTTTATCTACAACGTACACACAGCTCGAATATTCTGTTTTACAATATTATCTTATTTGACGAGGTGATATGTTACAGCTCTATCACATAGATTTATTTTAGTTCGATATAATTAACCGTTTCATACATGCAAAATTTTACTTCAGGTTATCCATCACACAGACAATATATTTATCATACTAATTTCTAGTTCGATCTATCAACAGAGAATTACTGCAAAAATATATTTTTCATAAGTTTGAAAACTCTTACAGAATATAGAAAGCATAATATTTTACACTTTCTACAGATCGATCTACAGGTTACAATACTTACCAGTCTTCATCTATACTTCATATTCGGGCACATCAGCTCTTTCAGCATGAAACACTTCTACAAGAAAAGACTGTTGGCTGTAACAGAGCCTGAATTTAAATCCGAAGACTAGAGCATATTTCCAGTCTGAAATAACCTCCAACATGAAACACTTCTTCAAGAAAAGAGCGATGGTTGTAACAGAAGAATATTTCTAATCAACTACTACCGCCACCGTCTCTTCCTTCGTAACCTCCACCACTTCATAAAGACAAAGAAAGAAGAATGATTATACTTTTACAAAGCCCAATCCCTCGCATGATTAACGACAGTACTTCCGGGTACGTACACCGGCTTCCTCATCCGTCTCCTGAATATTATCCTCTACAAGCATACGAAGACATACCCGACGATGCTCACCTAACAGAATCAGATGGTGGAACCACCACATTTGATAGTATTCATTCTCAGCCTCTGTTGTTTCCTCATCCGTCATCCCATGATACATCGGTGGCACCAGTATAGGAGTGGGCATATCTAGAGGTTAGGTACCAAAATATCGCAATTGAAGCTTTTGTACTTCAGCAAGCACACCCTCGCTTCATATAATTAGCGCCTAGTCGTTACCATTCTCAAGACAAGCAGAACCACAAAGTATTTCTAGAGACAGAGTACTTTTACAAGGATGACAGAGGATACCGTATCAACAACATTTATAGCAGAGCCACATTCAATGCAAGGAAAGAGTTCCAAAGTAGTCATCATTCAAAGCCAACAATTACTTGGAAACCCAAAAGCCAAATACATTAGTCTTTTCTACGTAAAAAATGCCAAATATAGTCTTCAACACAGAAGTGACAAGTCCTCAACTAGTCTAATTCAACAGTATACCGATCCCAACTCCAGTACACAAAATTTATACAGACATTTCTCAACTCAAGCCACCTGTGCCATCAGTTGTGAGGGGGCAATTGTAGGGACATGTCCCTCGACCTACTCTGAACATGAACTGATTACAGGGATCTGTCCCTCGACCTATTCCAAACTTGAACTACCGTACCAGACTCACGCATTATACACATGACATATACAATCAGCAACGACACTTGGACCACAGAATGATAAAAAACGTGGATCGAGCAATGCATAAAATATGAATAAGACAAAAACGTCTGTCTCCCATGAACTAGCAGTTGCATACCTGCCCCATTTTTAGGAGAACATGCCTCTACACGATATCGAACTGAGAGTGAGGTCTATAAAATGAATGAGTTCCAGAGAATAAAAGACCAAGAATTTTAGATTACAAGACCTAGATTTTTTAATTCAAAAAATCAAAACTTGTAATCAAATATCAGCCTCAAGCAATAAAGTTACAGTTACTAAATCTTCAAATAAAAGTCGTGGTTTTCACTTATTCAAAGGTTTCTACTCTAATCACATGTGTCTTTTTATACTAATTTTTGTTACATGTACATTTGATGTAAGAGCTAATTTCGAGCTACTACGAAGTTTGCCCACTACATAAGTTATTCTTGGAGGAAGGACCTTGGAGGAAGGATGGGGAGAGAGAAAGAGAGCTAGAGATAACAAGAGAGATAGAGAGAGGAACATGAGATCAACAAGATAAAGATACATGAAGAGAAAATGTTCTTTTACCTGATTTTACTGTATAATTGTAAATGTGTCAAAAAGTTGTGAAAAGGCAAATAAAGCCCAGCTTCATATTTTAGATTAAAATCAACTCCAAATCTTTCAATTAATGTGTATCTTTAACATATCAAACGTCAATAAATAAAATCCGATTTTTGAAAAAGGATAAGATCAGCATTTAATTTAATTCATGAAAAAGATTAGCCAAATGGATCCTAAATATAAAGTAGAGAAAGAAAAAGTGTCATCTTGGTACGGTTCAATGTACCTTAGCTGAGACTTCATCATTCTGAGTTTCCTATCTTTCGCTCGCTCTCTAGGTTCACCATGAAGTTGAACAATCTGTCTAAGAAGATTAAAATAAAGCAATTGTTCAAGGCAAAATCAGGTAGACTGTGATCTCAATCTCTAGCCAAACTTACGTCAGTTTTTTCTTTTTTTTGTATGATTCATGCAACCCTGTAAATCAATGGCAGAAGAAATTTCTAGTAATCCGTTTTTCTTTTGGTTCAGGAAAATCGATCACTCGAAGCGAACCGCCTAGTCATTACGAGCTTAAAGTGGAAAACTTTTCCTTCCTGAAGAACATTCCACTCGAGAAATGGGAATCAGGTGTATTTGAAGCAGAAGGTTACCACTGGAAGCTCCTTCTATACCCACAAGGCAACCTTAGGGATCGCGGGGAGAAACATGTTTCGTTGTACTTGGAGCTCGTTGATATGGGTGATCTCCCTCAACCATTTGATGTTCGAGCCGCATTTCGATTCTTTGTTTATTGCGAACCAGATAACGAATACGAGATACTCTATGGTATAATTCTTTGAAAATCATTTTACTTTACTAGTAATGATTCCTAGCTTGTTAATGATGAAAACCCCATTTTTTTGTTGTTGTTGTGGTTTTCTTCTCAGATACTCGGGGGAAGTTTGAGCGGTATCACAATATGAAGACTGTATGGGGATTTTCTCGCCTTATGTCCCTTGATGAAATCAGCCGTCGTAGATCTACCTTTGTGACAGATGACACATGCACTTTCGGCGTTGAAATTTTTGTGTCCAAGAAGACCGTAAAAAGCGATGTACTATCTATGATTAAGAGCGGTGTTCCTACAACAAACACTTGGGAATTAAACAAATTCTTGCGTCTACCTGATTTTGTTCAATCCATACCCTATCACGACAAAGATCTTACATGGTTAGTTTTCGATGCTAGCATTTGTACTTTATACTTTATTTCAATGTAATAACCTGTGAATTATATTTGGCAGGCGTGTCCATCTTTACCCCCATGGCAGAACGGAGGCGAATGAAACGTTCATATCACTTTTCCTGAATTTAGATAATTCGGTGATTTTGGGTGATGTGAGAGTTCTGGTAAAGTTCACTGTTCGCATTGCTGACCAATTACAGAAGGGTAATGATATCAAGAGAACGGGTAATTGGTTAAACTTTATGAATATATATTCTTGCACATTGTTATTTAAGTTATATTACAACCTGAAGGCTAACCCCGCATGAACATTTCACATAATTATTTGTGTTCTTTTAGACCTTCCCACTTCAATGATGCTCAGAATTTTTTGTTGATTGCAGGCTATTACTGGTTTACCGCAGAGGATAACGAAAACGGCTGGCTTGATTTCGCTGAACGGGTCCTTGTTGAAGAAATTGGAAGAGGGTATGTGGTGCATGGGTGGTGTCAAATTGAGTTTGAGATTAGTAGGCAAGGATCACTGGTGTCGAAGATTGTTCCGGATGAGATTTTACGTATAGGTTACAAAAATGAAAGTCCTAGGAAATTAACAAACTTTTAGAGGGAATACGGTTATTTGTGAAGTTCAGGATATACTGTTTGTTTTATGCAAACTAGGGTGATTTAGGTTCATAATTTATCATTTGCTCTACTAATCCTTGGGGGCAGGATATGATGTTTTGCGGTGCTGACGAAATATGTATTTATGAAATTAAAGATACACTATTGTGACTTATCAATCCAAAATTGGTTTGGTATTCACTAAGTAGATCCTGTGCGTGGGAGAAATATGCCGATTTGCTGCCAATGTAATTGGAGAAGCTGTGAAATTTGAAACCTATTTACAGTTTTTAATTCTGCTTTTATGATACCTCCCCTTTCGCTAATTCCGACATCAAACTTAGAATGGACGGCGGAGGCCTACTTTACAGAAGAGCTTCACATATTTCACAAATTCTGGCTTCAATCTTAGGAGTAGGTAAAATTTGCAAAGATTACTTAGCGATGTCCAATGATATAATATTATGAATGATGTTTACCAAACCTCTTCCCTTCCAAAATTCTCCAATCTTAAACTAATAAGATACAACATTATTCCAATAATTGTGTTAATGTGTCACGTACAACTTCAGGGGTCATTGGTTGATTATTGCAATGGGTCTATTGCTCAAAGTATTTTCACTTTCACCATGGTCTACTATCACAAGATTTACTCCTTAACATAACTCGTGCTTTCAAGTTTCAACCCTTATTCTTCAGGCAAAGTCACATAAACGTTAAGATTCACGATCAAAATGAAGAAAATTCAGGTGCATAGTGCAAAGAAGAAGATTTGATCTCATGCAAACTTGAGCATTGAGTTTTTAGTTTTTTGCTATATTTAAATTAGAATTCCAAATCAGATCTCTTAATCTTCGTCTTCAGAGTCCAATGATGCCCCTCAAGAGCTGTGTTGTTGCCGTGTTGTTTCGTTTATCTGAGAAGTCTCCTGTAAGCGAAATTATCTGGTTATAGCCTATAGGCCGTGTTACTGATAGTTGTTTCCCAAAATGTTACTGCATGTATTGAATAAGGTATCTTTAACTTAGAGAGGGATTTAGAAATTAAAAATTATTTGTTGCATCCCAACAAGTTCGTCTTTAGTTTAAGTAAATCAAGACTCAAGATATTGGATTTTTCCTAAACAAAACTTATTAAATTATCATTAGGTTAACAACTGCTCAAAATTTATGCAGCTACTCCTCCACATGAGATTCTATCAACTGTATCGAAGGAGACATTTCTCGAACGAGGATGAATCTGAGTATAAAATTAAAATCAATGAAGTACTCAAGGAATTGGGGAAATTCTCCACTACATAATCAACAAATCAATTTTTTTTGCTAAGGAATGGTTACAGATCTGTTCTAATGTAGGGTAAAAAGATATTACTGCAAGCTAAAATAGAAAACTTGGAGCAATTTTAACAGCATAGGCTTTCAGCCAAAACCAAAGCGGTTTCGTGATGCCCAGGTTTGTCAAAAGAAGCACCATACATCAACTGTCTAAAAAGACGCTTAATTAGCATAATGGCTTGCGACACAAGCACACATAAGCAATACATCACATTTCGAAACACCAACCAATGTAGCTATTGGAGTTGCAGACTGGAAAAAAATTGCTACCTGCCAACCACCAACGCATTATTAAACAGAGAAAAGAAAAAACTTGGAAGATCTCAAGATCCTTCATAGAAATCAAGTGAGAATGTTCAAGACTTGGAGACCATTCAAGGTGCTTAACCCCACCACCATATAGCAAACATTTTCAACTTATCTCTCTCAATTGGTAGAATCCCCAACACCATTTTTCAAGGATCCCACCACCATCACTCTAACCCACACCAAAGAAAAGAAAGTAATCAATGAAACAAAGAAGAGTAAGGGCATTCCTATCACTCAAAGAAGAAAACTTGAAAGAAACCAAAAGCCTCTAAAGCAAAAAAGAGATGGAAAAGCAATAGTAGTTCTCATATGGGTATGCATTCACCATGAAAAGAACCAAATCACAAAGATTACAGTCGTTCGTATAAAATGTGATTTTATATCGTGTATGATCAAGAACACATTTTCCATATCAATTGACATATATATTCGTCATCCATGGCAATAAGAGCATCCCCATTAGTTGGGTGTACCTGCCCACAGGTCAGACCCAAAAAAACCCAACCCACACTCTAAATCTTCCAATAGTTGGTGCTCATGTGGTGGGTCTTTATTTAATGAAAATATTTTTTTAGTCCGCGGCAGACTTTTACTCCGCCACAATTATTCATCTCCTCCTACACCCATAAGAAAATATTTAATTTGCGCGATGTAATTTAGTCTGCGCGGTAGTCTGTGCAGTGCTTTAAACTCCTCACACCAATTTTTTTGAGTGTGAGCTCCCCACACCCGGTTGGGTTTTGACACTGCCAACTCAGCAACTCACACCCCATTTTTTTTACTGTTGGAAGGAGAAAAGTATGGGTTTTGAGTGTGGGGTGACAAAAAAAAAAACCAACCCACACTAAAAATCTCAACTGCTGGAGATGCTCTAAAAATAACATACATATATCTTATTTTTGTATAAAGATTTTCATATTAGTTCATTCAAAAGTTACAACAAAGGCTTTAATCTAAAGCAAAAGAAAAGAAAAGAGTATAATGCCTGGGATTCCACCCATTCAATTTCAAACAGTAAAGTACATTTGCAAAGTGTAGGAGAGGAGAAACAAGAATTCAAACAAATATGCATCCTCCAAAAAAATCATAAGGGAAGAAAAACTCAGGAAGCTTTGATTAAAGAATCAAGTTCCAGATAGATACAAGATAATTTACCTTCATAGGTCTTGAGTTCTTGAAGTGCATGGCACACTCCCATTAAGGGAAGAAGAAATGCTCAAATGTGGATTCAACGAATTTTGGAATTTTCCCTTCTTAGACCACAGCCATATCTTTGAAACAGAAAAACTGTCACCTTTACTAGCACTACTCAATTTCTTCCCCTCTACATTACCATCAACCAACGAATTACCATTGTTTTGTCCTAATTCTACTCCTCCCCTTTTGAAAGACTTCAAATCACCACTAATATCTCTATCATGGGACAAGGCTACTTGCAAATTTGTCTCACCCTCCACATACTCATATGAACCCAGTGAGTAACATCTCCTTGCATCTAAATTGCTACTACTAGTCTCTGGTTCTCTCTCCACACTTCCACTATTGATATTTCTGTACTTACCAAGTCTGACAGGGTAAACTCTTTTTTCAGCAACAATCTCTTCCACTGCTACTTGCTTTTCACCAGTAGAAACCCCATTTTCACAATCACCATGTAATACATCTTCATCCCTTGGATCATCGAAATCAAAAACTGGGTTTTCAATGGGAAGGCCAGGTGTGAAAAGGGTACCTCTACAAAGAGGGCATGTCGAATTTGAGAGTAGCCATGTGTCTATACACTTTATGTGAAAGGCATGGCTACACATAGGAAGCAATCTGAGATCATCCGTTTCCGAGAATTCACAAAGACAAACCGCACAATCAAAAGGCTCTTTCAACCCCATTATCTCCTTATACAAAAACACAGGAAGAGCATCTATAAAAGCTTGATCAAGACCTGAGTCATGAAGATGGAAGAGTTGTTGGAGTTGTCTTTGAAGGGCATCTGCGCCAGACAACTCTGGGTATCTATTAGAATGAGAACTGGATGATGATGATGGTTGTTTAATAAGGAATCTCACAAGTAGGTGAAGCAAACCAGAGATAAAAAATATCACAGCTAAGATAACTATGACAAAAAGAACAGCTGGGCTAATCCTATTTGCAGATGTAGATGGAGGTATTGGTTCTTTCTGATAATTACTAATATAAGGAGGTAAAAATGGTGGAGCTGAAGAAAGGGGAAGAGCCATAGGTGGTGCTTGAGTCAATACACCATCCCTTTTATAAACTCTCAAACTAATCCTAGACATTCTTACAAGTTTTGGGTATCCTCAAATTTCTATTTTTAACCTCAAAACATTCTGAAATCAAACATAAACTCCCCCATAACTATCTCCTACAATACTCAATCCAAATTCACATCATTTGATGACATAGATTACCTCAAAACACAATCTTTCACCTCAACTTTCTCAAATCTAATCCAAAAAAAACCCACCTCCAACCTAAATCAGATAACAAATTTCACAACATGGGTATCCAAAAAATTCAATCTTTCCCAGATTTAACACCTATCCATTAGCTTAAAAGTGGGTTTTGTGCTAAACAAACATTAATTTCATTGCTTTGACATGAACCCAAAGTCAATAAACTCTACAAGTAAAGTACCAAGTACCAAGTACCAAGTACCAAGTACCTACCTCTCTTAGTTATGTGAATCCACCATTAATGTCTCATTCTGTTTGTTGGGGAAGCTCTGGTATGTACTTGGAAAACTTTGTTGCAGAAAAAAAAACCCTAAAAAAGGGGTTGTTTTGAGGGGTTTTAATGGGGAAGAGAAAAGATGGGTGGAACTCTGGTTGTGGTAGTGGTGGTACTAGTTTCCAAAGTGCAAGGTAGGGAGGAGTGTGATAGATTGTCATATTTTTTGGCATATTTTTATAAATATCAAGGTTACTTCTGTCACTTTGTATACTATTATCGAATCCTTAGATTTGACTCTCAAAAGGTTTTTGTTCACTAAACAAGTTGTCTTAAAATCACCCCCTAATTTTAAATCTTATATAAGTTATAAAACCCATCATTCAACCATTAATTTGCCTCAAGATATGTGTAAGTTTGCAGCGGTTGCACCGTTGTGTACATTGAGCTGTGACTCGTGTATTTCTATGGGGATCATCGGTCTTTGCGTCGAGCTTATGGCTCATCAAGCGTTGTGGACGTTCGTTGACTAGCACCAACCGAAATGAGAGGAGTATGAATTGTTCTTAGCTACAGGTTGTAAGTACATGTGCATAAATACGGGTTAGGGTACTAAGTTAATAGGGATGTTGCTTAGAAATGTCTCTTTTGTAAGGAATATAAATAAGGATTAAATGAAAAGCAAATGATTGATCTCATAAAGAAATGTATATTGTTGTTTGTTGTTTGTTGTTTAATTGAAACTAGACTTGATTAACTAAAAGATTTTTGAGGCACAAAGTCCTAATGTTTGAGTAACATATATTCCAGTGTTCACGCCTCAAGAGGCCTTGAAAATGTTGGCACTCTACCTGCTTGTTGTATTATTCGTTCGAGACCGGATCCTGTGGAAGCGTCTTTGGGCTAAATAGAGCAACGAATTTTCTTAATTTTTTTCTTACATTTTTTGGTTCAATATTATTTTTTGGGAGAGGATTTCCCTACACCAATTTCGCTACACACCTCCTCTACACTCTCTCCTAACCACACATCAATCTGACCTGCATCTCACGTGGCATCTCACTCAACTCACTCACTCCACTCAATCACTCTCTCTCTCTAAACCTCTCTCACTCCAATTCAAATTTCATTCTCTCTCTTCTGGTTTCCCTCAACTCAATCACTCAGTCTCTCTCAATCCAAAATTCAAATTCCCATTGAATTCTCACACTCTCTCTTTCTACCTCTGGTTAAGGTACGATCATTTCTCAGTTTATGTCCTTGTTGGGAAACTGTATTTCCGTGAATGTAATGTTGAAACTGTGCTACAAAGGTAATCTGTGTAGGCGTATTGATTATTTTGCTTGATTTAACAGGCTAGTGGACGACATCCCAACATCTACCAACAAACCCAACATCTACCAAAAGGTGAGTGGTGTGCAAATTTCTCCCAATTTCTCTCTATAAATTTAAAAAGTTTTGTACAGTACATAGTTGACATGTTATTGACGAAATGTCGCATTACGACAGTTTATGCATTGATCGACAATTTATGAAGTGCCAAAATTGTCGATTTATGCACTGGTCGACAATAAATTGTCGATTTATGCATTGATCGACAATTTATAAAGTGCCAAAATTGTCGATTTATGCATTGGTCGACAATAAATTGTCGATTTATGCATTGATCGACAATATATAAAGTGTCAAAATTGTCGATCACCATGTTTTCGATAATATAACTGTCGATTAATTAATTGAGTTGGTAATGAAGTCTAATTATGACATGTGTATATTTAAGGGAATGGGGAGCAGGGAATGAAGAGTAGGAGGAAGACCACATGGAAGAAGAGCATGTGTAATGAAATATCATAATGCATCGTCAATGTAATGTAATAGTATTTATGGCTTATTAATGAATGACATATTGCCATCCATTTGAATGATCTAATATAATAATATTTATGTACAAAACAATGGCTTTTGTGATTAAATACTCTTGGTTGTGTTCTATTCTTTCCTGTCACCCTTATTGTTGCTTCTAAATCAGTTTTTTGGTATTTGCCTTATATAGATTGCAATTTAGCTATACTTGCCGAACATATTAAATTCTCGAAATTTCTACTAGTCGACAATTACTGTAGTGTATACCACCGTTTATTTCGATGTGTAACCTCACCTATTTATTTTCGAGTATACATCTACTCAACAATTTAATAGGTAATATTCGTTCTGGATGTGCATTAGAAAATTTTGAGTAGTACTCTAATGGACAATTGTTTGGCTACAATATTTGAACTGTGGAGTGACTATTAATCTAGAATTTTTTTTTTTTTTTGAAAGGTATCTATATATTATTGACTACCATTGAATCGACAATTCGTATATCAATTGATTTATATTGTAAACATATGAAGATTATCGATGCCTAATATAAGTCAACAATTACACATACTATATCAATCCATATCCACGTAGCCATCAAATATGGAATTAGATGCAAAAATTTTTTTACAAAGGTAGCACAGTTAAAAAATATAAGGAGTCCATTAATAGGGCAACCATAACAATTAATTATATAATATTACATTGAGGATGCATTATGATATTTCATTAGACAACTCTTCTTTCGTGTGGTCTTCCTTCTGCTCTTCATTCCCTACTCCTCATTCCCTGAAATATACACATGTCATAATTAGACTTTATTACCAACTCAATCAATTAATCGACAATTATATTATCGAAAACATGGTGATCGACAATTTTGACATTTTATAAATTGTCGATCAATGCATAAATCGACAATTTATTGTCGAGTAGCGAATATATTTTTAAAAGAATCGACAATAATGTGTCTTTATCTGCAGTCATCGAGATAAAAGCACACAGTTATATTATCGAAAACATGGTGATTAACATTATTGTCTGCCATCATATTGTCGATATTAATGGGCATCGACAAATGAGTTGTTGGTTGATGCATTTCATACTAAAAAACACTAACAAATTTGTCGATTAACACAATAATTCAACATTAATTACCAACAAAAGTTACACTCTACTAACCTGTTTGTATTTGTTCTTGAAGGCGTTCTTCAAGGTCATTAATCGTTCTAAAAATGGGTTGAAATGCAGATCTGAGAAAGGGTTTAAGAAAGAGTGAGAAATAATAATTTGAGAGGGCAGATGATTTGAGATGGATTCACCACTAACAGAGCTTTAGCCGGTGATCTCTTACCTTTTGTTGTGGTTGAGTGAGAGAAAGAGAAAGAAAGAAAGTTAGAGTTGAGGAAGAGAGACTGATTTGAGAGGGTAGAGTACAACAGAGGAGAGATATCACAATTTGAATTTCTTCCACGTTATACATTTTCGCCACATCATCCCATTTTCCCTCTTAAAAATATAACAGCTGTGTGGTGAGGAATGAGTGTAGCGTGAGTGTAGCAAAAATGGTGTGCAGGCGAATCCCTCCCCTTATTTGTTCTCCTCTAGTTTTATACTTTTATGAACTTTGACGATACCCCATGACAAATATTAAGCAAGTTCATCTTTTACCACAAGTTTAAATGATTTACTTTGGTCACAATCTAAAGCTAATGTAAAATTCCCTACTCTTTCAGAAGAATATCAGATGCATTTAAAATATCAGATATGTCCTCTTTCTTTGTGTTCACATATCTTTACATGTAGCTTTAGTCTAATTGACATATGTAAAAAACAGTTTATCTCCTTCAATCCAATATTACTCAACATTCTTCATATCTTCCTCTTGTTGTCACACCTAAAATCAGCTATGGCCGATGCCCTTGTGTCTGCTGTGGTTGAACAAGTAACATCATTTCTCCTTCAAGAGCTCAAACAGGAGGTGGGACTAATTATTGGTGCTCCTAAAGAGATCGAAAAACTATCAGATACATTTGAAAGTATTCGTGCTATTCTAGATGATGCAGAGAAGCAACAATTAAAGGATACTAGCTATGGTTTGAAGAAGTATGAAGAAAACAAGGATTCTGTTAGTCTTTAGTTAGAAAAGCTTAAATGCGTATCTTACGACATGGAAGAAATATTAGACATGTGGCATACAAGAAGTTTGAAGTCAGAAATTATTGGGATTGATGATGTGAGCATAGGGAAGAAAAAGGTATGGTCCTACTTGCAATGTCAATGTTCTTGTTTAAATAAGCTTAGTTTACACCATGACGTTGGCCGTAGGATTAAAGAGTTTAAGAAAAGACTAGATGTGATTGCATCTAAAAAGGTCAAAAAATAAATACAAATTTGAAGTAAGAACATTGAAGAGGTATAAGTACGACTAAAAACTATCTCCATGGTTAATGTACTGGAGGTTTATGGTCGAGATCTTGATAAGGACTAAGGAGTACTTGTTAAGCAAGTTGTTAAACCAGAGTAGTCATGTAGAAACTGATGTTCCTATTATTTCT
The DNA here is from genome assembly GCA_014058105.1 of Kingdonia uniflora. NCBI lineage: Eukaryota > Viridiplantae > Streptophyta > Magnoliopsida > Ranunculales > Circaeasteraceae > Kingdonia > Kingdonia uniflora. The sequence continues at coordinate 5,566,665 of JACGCM010000140.1, read as the reverse complement.
ATAGTAGCCATGGGGGGGGGGGGGGGGGGGGGGGGCATTGGCAAGATGACTCTCGCACAACTAGTCTGCAATGATAACATAGTGACAAACCACTTCGAGAAGAAAATTTGGGTGTGGATGTGTTTCAAATCCCTTTGATCTTAAAAGGGTTGCCAAGGCGATTATCGAAGCTGTAGGTGTTGGGGGGTGAACGTGCGAAATACACCCCCCACACGCAATTTGGTTTTATCTGTTATCCTCATGGCATACAAATAATCAACTAAAAAACTAGAAACACAATTAACATGCACACAAAACACAATATTTGCCGGAGGTTCACCCTAAGGCTACTACCCCCCACCACCAAGTTAGAAATCCACTATGTATCCAAGTTCAATTACAAGCCCTCAAGGGATTCCAACAAATATGGAAATCCCCAATCTCGCAATAATCCTTACATAGATTTACAAGAGATAAAAAAAACATAAGAAATTCATCAAGAACCTGAATATTACCTTAACAAAGGCCATGTCACATACCTTCTTCTTGAAACCCTTCAATCTTCTTTCTTCCTTGATTTTTCATCTTAGCAACCAAGAGGTACTTCCCCTCTCACCATCAAATCCCAAGAGAACACCCTCAACCTTCTTCCTTGTAAAGACCAACTCTTTACAAGGTCTATCATAGAGGTTACATCTCTTCTAGATTTTAAGTTTCTCACACATTGGTTTTTTAACTCACACACTATATTTATAGACTCTCTATTAGGTCATCAGTGAAGTATGTATCATGAGACAAACCATCGCTTTAGAATTTATCCCTAGAAAGTGAACTTACGAAACAAACAATGCGGTTTTCGTTCGAACAACTTTATGTCTCGTTCGAACAATCTCCACCTCGGCGAAAAACCTCAATTCATGTCATCATTGACCATCCATAGCGCGAACAAACCCATCAATAAAGCCGTTGAACTTGTTTACTACGTATCTGCTACCCACGATCAAAACATTTTCGTACCCAAAAGCGGATACCTTCACTACCAAAAAAATGGGTTTTAGCAATAGACTATATCCATTGCAAAATTCTTTTAGCAACGGACTTTTTCTGTAGCATAAATGTTGCCATAGGGGGTGTTGCGGATGGAGCTGCAACAGAGAAAGTCCGTTGCCAAAAGTAATGTTTCTGCTATGGATAAAGTCTGTTGCCGTTGTTAGACTTTTCGCAACGGGCTTAGTCCGTTACAACAGCTTATTTTCTATTGTAAATAAGATATCTTTGGCAATAGCTATTGTCCGTCACAAATTCTTTTTTCAAAAAAAATAATAATAGCAATGAAATTACCAATAAATATCACATAAACTTACATTATTACATAAAAAATACATTCAGGCAACTTTATTAATATCTGAAGATCTTCATCCAACAATTAATTAAGAAGATTGTATCATATTGTCTATCTTTAATTAGGTTATAACTAATAGCTAAAAAGCCATTTAACTTGACTTCTTCGTGCTTGTAATGGAGGCTGGATCAATGATCCCATGAAACAACCAACAAATTAGCCAATGCACGTAAGTCGATGATCTGAACGGCAATGCTAAATAACAAATCATTGTTGAACTAGGTAAACTTTTATGCATTTAGTATGAAGCTACAATATTCGAGAAGGTATGGAGCAACTACATACCTATGATGTACAAAGTATTTCCTGCCTCTTCCTTTTTCCATTGAAGACACCAGGGGCGGAGCCAGGATTTTATGTTTTGGGGGGGAGGGAGGGGGGGGGAAAGATAGTATGATGAATTATATTAGGATATCTGGGGGTTTAGGGGCGGAGCCCCCAAATTTTTTGTTGTTACCATTTAACAATATTTTAAGCTTAAAAATCAATCAAATATAATATTATATTTGACTAGCAAATTATACGGATTCGCTTCTCCTCTTGCCAAAAAAATCGAAGTTTTTTACGGCAATGACATAATCAGCTTAAGGTGAAAAAAATATCAAAATAAGGTTCTTATTTGATGACATCAAGAATTGAACCTTAGACTCTTAGATTATGGGCTCCTCACATTACCAGTTGAGCTAACTTTCCTTGATGTCATTAAGACAAAAAAAAATATACATATTTAAAATAAAATAAAATTATATACCTATATAGGTATTTTTTTAACAAAATTCTTGGGGGGCGAATAGCATCCATGACCTAAGAATCATAAAAGAACTCAATGTTGGTTTCAAGTAAAGAAGCAGACAAACCATAAACAGGTGCAAATGGAAACCACTAAAAGTTAAATAAGTAAATGTGTGTTATGATGTATCATCTATCAACAATCCATGATCATCGGGAATTGGAATAATCTACAAAAACATATTTAAAGCATAAAATTCTGACATGTATGGAGATAAACCAACTTTAAATTGCTAGAGGTTCAACAGTAGATAAGCCCTTTCAAAATGGTGTGAAGGCAGCCAGACTTCCTTGTGAGAGTAGAAGATCTACACATTGAATATTATAGATATAATATCAGCTAAGACTAATGTGACCCTGCACTATAAAGGAACTTTTAGGGGAAGCACAAAATTAGCAATTTCGTTACTAAGTTTGGTAAGATGCTTCATATATTTCCTGATTCATGTTTGCAAAAATGTTTAGAATTTCTTCACAATCATTCAAAATTAAAGACACTAAATCAAAAAGACTTACATAATTATATATAATAAGTGAGCTCTTAGTGAATCACATGGGTACCCCCTCAATCATAGAAACTTTTTGCCTAGATAGAATTTTGTAAGTGTAAATAGAATCTTTCAAGTTTACCAATGTTTAAATACTGTAAGAGTATTAGAAAGAATAAAGCTCAACTACATTGCCAACCAAACTAGATTATCGTGAGGGGGGAAATGATATTTTTACCTCATAAAACATATAATTTTTATCTCTTCTGTGACAGTGAGTTCACGACTATCTGCGCAACGGGCAAAAAATCCCAGTTCTAGCTATAACAAGACACTAAATATGAAAAAGATTTGAGCCAAATGAAATATTCTAAATTAACGGTACATGTATTTACTCTTAATTAGTGATAACAAATGCCTACCATTTTTCAGCGCCTTGTTAATAATAAGCCTATGTATCACCTCTGTTTCAAAATGCTATACTCCTTCAAAATCAGGTCCTGAGTCCTCTGACGCTTCTGAAGAAAACAAAGGGTAGTTAAAAAAGTATACAAGGTAGTTTCATCAGTAGTGAAAAAGTATACAAGGTAGTTCCATCAGTAGTGAGTCCAACGATCTCTACTGCAGTAATAATGGACGAAACCCACTAATTTCCCGCAATAATATAAATAGTGAACTTTTTTTTAAAATTTAGAAGTTAAATATTACACATGAACCAGCGATCTCTACTACAGTAATAATGGAAGAACCCCATTGATTTCCTGCAATAATATAAATAATGATTTTTTTTTGAAATTTCTAAGTTAAATATTACGCATGAATACCTCAAACTAATTTTTCTCATACTCAAGGGTATTAAAAGGTTACTAAAAGCATGAATTCAAAGACAAAAATTGAATATTTACTTGAATATCCTTGGGTTTAGGAGCTGGAATATGCTAGAGACACTTTGATAAGGGATCGGGCCTCCATGTTCTTTAGAAAAATCCCTTTTAATTTTTTTGGGGCACTTTTATACCTTTACATGACCATAGTAGAGTATTTTTGAGCTGCTAATAACAAGTTTACAACACCATTAAACGTATTAACCAAATAAGATGACGCTACAATACATGACTATAAGCAAGTGTACCTGCACCCTGGTGCTTTTGCTTCTTTCAAAGCTACACGGTATGAGTGAAGGGCTTTTATTATCGTCTTCCATGTTTGTGAAACTATTCTTATTGGTGAACTCAAGAGCCGGTAAATCAGTTCCAGATCCCCCATTTGTTATATCTAGAATAGTGTTGTGGATTGGCTTAGGACAAGTGTCTAACGGCCTACATGACTTCTTAATATCTTTTCTTTCTACAATGGTTTGCTACAGAAGATTGTCCACACTGCAATCCTGCTCTGCGTGGTTTTCGCAGAGATCGGGCTCAATTTGACAGAAACATGTGTCCCTAGACTTTTTGGATGGGTGATCATCTTGTGGCATTTCCAAACCTTTATCACAAAATTGCATGGCCTTCTATGTTTCTCCGGTTTAGTTTCAGGCTACATAAAGGGAAGCTAATAGAACAATATAAGAACACAAACATATTTTCTTTTAGCGTTAAGAAAATGAAATTAGTTCAAAATTACAAACCTGACCTATATTTCCTGAGGATCTGAGAAGTGAATATGCATATTCTTGAATCTTGCACTTCCTGAAAAGATAATTTATATATTTCCCAAGTATTCAATGTCCTGAACTATAAATTGAAAGGTCAAATTTAAACCATACATCAATCTGCCAATGTTCTAATATATCCTTTAATATATGTGAATATTAGGTATATTTTTCCAAGATTATAAACAGTATTGGCGGTATATTCGATATGTATCGGAACTTCTGTGATGACTAATACATCAATAAATCTTTAATTTGTATGAAAATAGTAATAAAAAATTATGATGGTTGTGAATTATGCCGAATGATATAAGAAATTGTCGTTACTTTACCCATTAAATCTGGATATCTCCACAATTCAATACTTCTTTAAGATGAAATATCTGTTGATGTATTGCAGTCAAAAGGCTAGCGGCATATCAATTAGAGATATCAATACATCTTAGATATTGATGGTATGTTAATATGTGTGCTTCAATTCAACCAATAAACATAAATAGAGAAAGTTTGAAGATAACTCTAAGGTCCCAATACTTTCATATAACTGTGCTTTTTTCATCTTTCCCTTCTGCAAATATTAATGAGAAATAACTTCAACATCTAACATAAATGACTAACAATTAAACTAAAATATGAAAACACCATACCACACCTTAGACTTTAGAAATTTCTTTTCTTGCGAATTGGTGAGGCATGGCTTTTTAATTGTTGGACCCTTTTCTAATTGCTATACCCTTATCAAAGCTCCCCTTTTATGGGAAAATAGAGAGAAAATAAGGAAAATATAAAGAAGGAACACGAGTTAGGATGAGAAGAAAAAGGTTCTCTTGGCCACCTCCTACATCCCCCTTGATCGATAAAAGTTTAGGTCTATCAGGTTACAATAGCCTCAAAATCAGTTCAAAATACAATATCAAAGGCTGAAGTGTGTTTCACATGACAGAGAAGAAGAAGACTTCTTCTTTTGCCATTTATTAACAAATCTCGTGAAGAAAGATAAAAAAAACTTCTCATGTACTGAATTTTTCCCCAAGACCTAACCGCAAAGTCAATCTTGTACTTTAAGCAACTAACTTTCTTACCTAAAGCTAAAATAGCTTGTACTAGTAGGCTTTCTATATATGTCCATAAATAAAATAAAATAAAAAGTATGGATCAAGAACCTTTACCTACAAGTTTTGTAATCCCGTGACTTATGAAGGCACATCATTGTCTTATTAAACATGAATTTAAATTGGTTACCCAAAAAAATATTAAAACTCAGAAGGGTCTATGATGAAGGAGACCATTGATTTTCACAAATCAATCTACCATAACCGCCACAACCCTTCCTCTACTGGTCTTACTCTTCCTAATCTCCAAGTATTTTTCTTGAGGAGAAATTGATTTTTTGATCCACACCAAATTTGATTTACAATTCTTTACTAGGCCTAAACCTCTCCCCTAATCAGTTTAGTGGACTAATACCAATAACTTTAGGAATTTTACAGAGTCTCACTACGCTTGTTTGGAAAAAAATCATCTCAGAAGCTGATGACTTGAGGTTTGCCCCTTCTTTGGTTAACTATACTTGCTTAAAATTTGTACCTAAGCAACAATTATCTAAATAAAAGTTTTCCGCGTTCCATTGCCAATCTCTCAACACAGCTTAGTTACTTATAGACACGAGGAATTCGAATATCTAAGGAAACCCAGAACATTGTAAAGTTCATACTATTCTCTGTGGATGTCTAATGTGAATGTTTAATCTTCTTACAAGACTTATTTATGATTTTATTGGAGATTTTCCCAATCTACGGGAATAGAACCTATTTCGTAATACATTTTCAAGGAAATTCCATTATTTGTCAATGACATCACAATTGTCAGAACTTAACTTAGATGCAAGAAACTTACTAGGACATGGTCTGTCAATCCTTGAGTGCTTAAAAGGCTATTCAAGATTATATCTCTCAGGCAACAAAGCTAGTGAAATATCTACATGCAATATTAAAGTCAGTTAGATCATTTAAATGAGTTGCCAACGTTTCATTTTTATTCATAGACTTTCTACGTATATAAGGGCTTCCTACTGAGGCAAATTCCATTTTAAGTGAACATTTACCGCCTAGCTGTCTATCACTAGTTCAGGTGAATTAAAAGATAGGCTATCAGTTCTTATTTGCCGTTATTGACACTCACCCTTAGTAAACACAATTTCAAATGTCTTATGTACTTTAGCTCAAGTACCTCCTCCTTGAAATTGGATTTTAAACTCTTTAGAAATCAATGAACTAGAATGGTTCTCTGGGCCTTTTGCTCTCATGACTGAAAGAAAGCTCATCTGGTATATCAAATTGTAAAAAGAAAGCTCCTCCCTTGGTTTTACTATCCTCAACACTATTGGCTCTCAAACAGACCTAAGAGGAGGCATTGAAGGTATCTTTAAGGACCAACTTGGAAACTATATGCTACAGGACAAGTTATCCCTTCATTTATTCTTCTAGTACATCAGATGCAAGTTATCCATAAAGGTATTATTCTTGCTGTCCAGATGGGCTGCGCCATGTTATGGGTTGTTATAATCTCGAAGTGCATGGTTTCCTTCATTCAAGATCAAGTAGAACCACCATGACAGCATATCCTCCTTCTCCAGGACATTAAAAGACTCATTGACAAGCTCTGCGAGTATAGGAAGCAAACTGTAATGCTGATTTTTAAGCTTCCTATACTACCCTTTTTTGTATTGTTGTTACCTTACCTAGCAGTATGCCTTCCAACCTGCGGTTCATATCTGAGGATGATGGTAAGGGAAGTCAATATATAAGGCTATAACTATATATTTGGTTATTCATACATCCTGGTTCAGGGGTCCTTGCCCAACCCTGCTTTGCCTAGCAAAAATACACACACACACACACAATGATGACAACTTTAACTCTTTCATTTCTCTATTAATTTTCTCTGTCCAATTTTACCTCTCGGTATTCTCCCTATCGATACTCTTTCAAAGTTCAATTTTTTCTATCCATTGTTCTCACATTAAACTAAACAACCACAATAGGCACGAATCTTGCTACCAATCTTACATTTAATTTAGACATATCATAGACTAAATTAACTGGAACGGTAAAATGATGATAATTTCATTTTCAGCAAATGAATCTCTAAATGCATACACAAAAAATACAACAGTAAACTATTCAAACACAACAAACAAATATTCGAGGTTTAAAAAATTACACTAACTCGAAATCGAACCTTCATCTCCTTTCCTAGCTTGTAAGCAGAGACTCATCGATATCAATCTTAGTAACGTCACCATCCTCAAACTTATCTTTCCTCGGTGGCAATGGCGTAACCGGAGACCTTGGTGGTTCTCTTCCCTAATCCTTACTCTTTGGCCTTACCTAATCTACAACAACAACAAAACAACAAAACAATTCAACACTTAAAAACGAATATATCACCAAACAAAACAAACAATTCAACATTAGAACAATAGCATTGCCCTTACGTTTCCAAAAGAGTGATTGAATCATTTGCCTTTCACAGTTTTCTTATCGCCTCTACCACAATACACTGTAGATAAGCATGAATTAGGGCAAAATCAATTAGTCAGTGACAATGAAACAATTAGTTATTTGAATGGGATTGACATAATGGACATGTTTGAAGTTCACAGAATGTGTTTATGAGTTTGAAGGGATTAGTGTATATGATAAAGTAGTGATTATAAAGAAATCATGCAAAATCAAAATAACCAAACCCTTAAACTGAAATTTTTTGAAGCAAACCCATAAATAGAAATCTATAAAGTAACCCCATATAACTTGAAAACCTATAATTGAAAACCATAAGTGCTTACCCAAAACCCCTAATTTCATAAAATAAGTTCAATTGGAACCCTAACTATGTACTTTATCAAACATAAGTTCGATTGTTGCTTAAAGAAGAAGAAGGAAAGGCTGAGGGAGATACCCTTATTGCAGAGGAGTGCGAGAATAGATTGCCATAAAATATAAAGAGTCCAAGAAAAAGGAGAATTTGGAGAGAAATGTGGGGGAACTAAAGGTTAACCATAGCAGATTCGTTCTTGAATCGTGGAAGAAAAGAGATTTGCGGGGGGGGGGGGGGGGGGATCTTTAAGAAAGAGAGGGAAGCTTTGGTGGGGAAATTTGGGAGAGAGACGTAAAAAACCATGAAAGTATTTGGGGTCTACTTTTAATAAACCTTTAGCAGAACAGACTTGGAGATATTGCAATGGACTTGGACTATTGCAAACGTGCGACAAACATAGTTTGTTGCCAAAAGCTATATGTGTGTTTTGCAAAAGGCCCTTTTTTTGGTAGTGCTTCGCCAAAACCGACGAACATCCATTAGCTTCTTTTCTCTCTGTGATAAACCACACTTCCGAGCTTGCTTCACCTGCAGCCATGAAACAATACCGCTCCAACTTCTACTTTGAACACATCTTCATAAGCACAATCAAGTCTACCCCTGAACTCCATCACATAAAAAAGCCTCTAAAATAGTAATTTCATCTATACCAATGAAATCACACAATTTTGCCTACACCAGTAAAATCAGAACCAATGTATGTTTAATCTAGAAAGGAAAAAATTAAACATTACACACTAACCCGGCCATGTCGAACAAACCTGCAAATTCTGACTCTATGTCGCAAACCTAGAGTCTCCGCACATCGACACACTTTGTCACCACACGAACCATAACTTGAGACCATGATTCATAAAATTATGAACCGCCAATTTAGTAATCAACGATGGTGAATAACTTGAGGTGCCACCACGATTACCAAATTTAACGAACATCAGTCCTAGAGAAAAACCATCCCCCTTTACCGAACTTTTGAAGCTTTTGCCAGAACCGCTCCACCTTGAACAAAGTACCATGTTCAAGCCTTTCCCACAACATAAACCATGTTGCCATGTTTGTGCACAATATCGTTTTCATCTAAATCTCTTCCTCCCAAACTGCACCGCTTGAAAAAATCATGTGGCCAAAATAACCAAAACCAAATCCATCTTGAAAAAAATCAAATATCCGAGTTAACCATCGAACCCAAGAATCTTCAAGAACTATAATCCCAAGGTCTTAACCTCGCTCTGACACCAATTATTAGGGGGTGAACGTGTGGAATACACCCCCCACACGCAATTTGGTTTTATCCATTATCCTCATGGCATACAAATAATCAACCAAGAAACTAGAAACATAATTAACATGCACACAAAACACAATATTTGTCGGAGGTTTACCTTAAGGCTTATTCCCCACCACCAATTTAGAAATCCACTATGTATCCAAGTTCAATTACAATCCCTCAAGGGATTCCAACAAACATGGAAATCCCTAATCTCGTAATAATCCTCATATAGATTTACAAGAGATAAAAGAAACATAAAAGATTCATCAAGAACCTGAATATTACATTAACAAAGACCATGTTGCATAACTTCTTCTTAAAACCCTTCAATCTTCTCTCTTCTTTGATTTCTCATCTTAATAACCAAGAAGTACTTCCCATCTCACCATCAAATCCCAAGAGAACACCCTCCACCTTCTTTATAAAGGCCAACTCTTTACAAGGTCTATCATAGAGGCTACATCTCTTCAATATTTTAAGTTTCTCACACAGGCTTTTTAACTCATACACTGTATTTATAGACTCTCTATTAGGTTATCAACGAAGCACGTATCACGAGACAAACCATCTCTTTAGAATATATCCCTAGAAAACAAACTTACAAAATAAACAACGCGGTTTTCGTTCGAACGACCTAAGTTTCGTTTGAACGACTTACTTTTCGTTCGAACGACTTTATGTCTTGTTCGAACGACTTTCTCTGTTTTGAGCCATAACCTAACATTAGGTGATGATGTTCTAAATATCACTGAATGGGAAGCTTGGCATAGACATCTACGCAAATTAATTGAGGCAAAGTGATATTTATTTGTGCTAGATAATACTTGGACTGAGAATCAAAAGATTTGGGGCCAACTAAAGCTTTGCCTTGATTTTGGTGCAAAAGGCAGCAGAATCATGGTTACAATCCGCAATGATATTGTTGCAGTTACAGTCGGTTCAAAACTTATAAGCATGATCTAGGACAATTATTTGATAATGATTGTTGGTCATTAGACGTCTTGCCTTTGAGGGAAGGAATGAAAAAGATTGAGGTATGTTGGAAAATATCGGTAAAAAAATCTCAAACAAGTGCAAAGGTGCTCTTTTTTTTTGCAAATACCTTAGGAAGCCTTATGCGATATAAAAGAACCACAAAAGAATGGCAAGATGTATTGGCAAGTAATATATGGGAGCTGCCCAAAGTCAACCAAGGTGTTTTACCCCCTTTGTTATTGAGTTATCGTGCTTTTCCTTCATACTTGAAGCGGTGTTTTACATATTGCGGCATCTTTCCTAAAGATACTAAGATAAAGAAGGATAGCATGGTCAAGATGTGGATGGCACAAGTTTTTCTTCGTTCCGCCACAACAAGGCACATGGAAACAATAGGCGAAGAGTACTTCATTAATCTTCAAATGAGTTCATTTATCTAGGATTTGGAAATAGCTGAGGACGACGGCATAACTCACTGTAAGATGCATGACCTTATGCATGATTTTTCAAATTTTCTTGCAGACAATGAATGCTTGATTGCAGAAACCACGGACGAAGTGGTAAACTATACAAAGGCACATTATTCAAGTTTAATATGTGATAACGAGGATATATATAATATTCCACCCTTCATTTGGAATGTGAAGAATCTACGTACTTTACTCTTATGGATCTCTTTTAAAATATTCAATCATAAATCTGAGTCGCAGAAGCAAGAACTTAGATTGATAAACGTTAACCTAATTAAAATTAGGGTTTTTATTAACACTAAAACACAAAACTAACTTTAAATCAAAATTAAACAAAAGCTTAAACTGAAACCTAAACTGAATTTACTTCAAATCATCAACTTCAACAACCTCCACAAAATAGAGAACCTAGCCTCCCTTTTATAGAACATAAGGGGGTGGAAACCCTAATTATGAATATTCTAGAAACTGGGAAAAATACCTTCTTAACCTTGTGTTGGTTAATTATGAATTCCCTAAAACCTACTGAGCATCTCTAACAGAGAGACTTGAATTAAAATAACATAAATATAAATAGTCTATTAACATATGAGAAATAATCATGAGAGATGATTCACATCAAACCATCCGTCTTTGGAAGATTTTGACAAATTTTAGAATATCACTGAAATCGAAACTCTTTGATGCGGCCTACCCATCTTCAAACATTGAATTCTATCACATAATTTACTGTAACCCAAGGTCGTACCCAAGAGTAGGGGTACCATGTTATCACTAACATTCTTAAGTCGATCAGCACCCAAAACTAAAGAAAACATTGTGATTTGTTTCTCCAAACTCACGACAAAACCCTCCCAAAAAAGATCAACAAACTCTTTCTCAATGACATCATCTGGATACGCATCAAATATTGGGGGTTTGTCCCAATAAATGATTAGGAAAAATTCACAATCTTGTATCAGAGTATGATTCCTAAGAGCCTGGTTGGACATGTGTGAAGTTTCTTTCACTTGCAAATTGTCAATAATTATGTCGTTTAAGGATTTCAAACCGGAAGCCTTTTCGATCCTAATTTATGCTGGTTTTGCAACTTTGACAACTTCGGGATAGTTGTCATAAATACGCGGTAAAATTTCTGTTGGTGGCGAATTCGTCCTCGTTACCTGTTAGGTAGGGATTTGGAGAGTACCTGAAGTAATTAACTTCATAAACTGGTTGATTTGGTTGAACAATTCATCGTATATTTTAACTTTATCAGTCAATTCATCGTATCCTTTAATTTTACTGGTCAACTCAGCGACTTGTTTTATGAGTTGAGCATTTGTTAATGGCACCATAGGGAACGAAAATGTAGAAATCATTGTAGCAGTCGCACAATCACTATAGTAGTCGCAAAATCACTATAGCAGTTGCCTGAAATTACTGCAGCACCTCATGAACTAGAGCGTCAGTTGATTCGTTCAAATCTACGTCACCCCGCGATCGTCTTGCATTGGATCTTGCTTATCTTGGTCTTTTTAAAAGGAAAATACCTTAAAGCAACCTAACCGATGCAACCTAAGCGATGCAACTTTCTCCATTCTGAGCTTTAGCCCTTATTTAACCCCTTATGTCCTTAGCTCTTTTACACCGTACGCTTACCTAGGATCCTTCTTTTGCTAAAAGACTTCTGCTGGTCCTCAAATTCTTTAATCTTATTCTATGGAGAAATCCGATTCTAACCCCACCTTCCTTGTTTACCTCTGGTGTCCACCTCTGGTTCTAAAACACACTCATAGTTTAGGATCCTACCAATGATGTAGATTAGGATCCTAAACTACCTAAGCCATTAACTACGTGGTTTAGAAAGCTTCTATGACTCCTAACTACTTTTTATTTAACTCCTTTTAAACCACCACCTCCAATGGCTCCGCCTCACTTCTTTTAAAAGTAGCCTAGCTCCTAGTAGATTAGAAAGGTACAGCACACTCCTTAGTAGTAGAATCTATTCCCTGTACGCAAGTGCCTAGAAAAAAAAAACCAAGCTCCCGCCCTTTCTTATCTCCTAACTTTCCAGTCCTTGGCTGCCTTTTAAGTTTGACGTACGCAAGTTGGGCCTTGTCGCTGTCTCTAACTACTCTTTAGTCTACCAGTAGTTAAGGAATTGTAAATAGCTGCTCATCTTCCCCAGTCTGCTAGTAGTTAAGGAATCGCCCGCTACTCATCTTCCCCGTACGCAAGTTATAAAAAGAAGAGGTCTGGCATTTCGTTCTTAGCCCAATGACTATGCCCATGAGGCCCTAGTTCTGCCTCGCTCTTTTTTAAGTCCTAGGGTAGACTCGAGCGAAAGGTCCTTAGGTAGCCATAGTCGGGGTTAAAAAAGAGTAAGAAGTGCCCTAAACTACGATCGAATTAGACTTCTCTCCGTCTCACTAAGAAGACGCCTAAGGCGCCTCATCCAGGAAGGAAAGAGCAGCGAGTTCTTACCTTAAGCCTCGACTCTATCCTGTCTTGTGGCAGGCACAGTGTTAAAAAAATCTTACAAAATTTTGCTAGCTCCGGTACCAATTTAATGTAAATCTGAGTTGCAGAAGCAAGAACTCGGATTGATAAACGTTAACCTAATTAAAATTAGGGTTTTTACTAACACTAAAACACAAAACTAACTTCAAATCAAAACTAAACAAAAGCTTAAACTAAAACCTAAACTAAATTTACTTCAAATTATCAACTTTAACAACCTCTACAAAATAGAGAACCTAGCCTCCCTTTTATAGAACATAAGGGGGTAGAAACCTTAATTAGGAATATTCTAGAAACTGAGAAAAATATATTCTTAACTGTGTTGGTTCATTAAGAACTCCCTAAAACCTACTAAGCATCTCTTGCAGAAAGGCTTGAATCAAAAGAACATAAATATAAATAGTCCGTTGACATGTGAGAAACAATCATGAGTGATGATTCACATCACATTCTCTCCAAACCTAATTTTATGCATAAAGTGACCTACCTGCGGATACTAGATTTAAGCTTCACTTCTATTAAAAAGCTACCAAAGGAGATAGAGAAAATGTTGCTTCTCAGGTATCTTGACTTGTCAGGCACGAAGTTGGAGGAACTATCTGAAATAGTTTCAAATCTTTGTAACTTGCAAACATTGAAGATTAATCGTTGTCTCTATCTTAGGAGACTTCCTGAAAGGATGGGAAAATTAGTAAACTTGAGGCACCTCGAGATTGAAGAGACTGATGGACTAGAGTGCTTACCGCTGGGAATCGGGAGATTAAAATCTCTCCAAACTCTATGCAAGTTCATTGTGAGTAAAGGATGTAAACTGCGAGAACTAAAATATCTCAACAACCTTCATGGTTCCCTAGATATAACTAATATCAAAGGAAAAGGGAACGAGTATGACGAGGCAGAGTTGAAAAACAAAGATTACTTCAAGGTTCTGAAGCTGAATTTTTGTGCGGGTAATAATGAAGAAGATGAGGTGAAATTGCTGGACCAAAATGTACATGAACTGCTTGAACCACATCTAAACTTGGAGAACTTTCTGCTGCGTGGCTACAATGGTCCCAATGTCCCAAGTTGGATGGAGTTCTTAGGGAAATAATTTAGATTGTCAATGCAATATCTCTGCCATTTCACAATCTCCTGATACAGCCAGTTGAAAACATTACCCCCTCCCCCCTTGGAAAACTTAAATCCCTTCGACACCTGAAGATACATAAACTAGATTCAGTCAAACCCATTAACCTCAAGGTTCTTAGAATTTTAGATGATGGTCAAGAAGGTGGTACTACAGAAACACCAGAACTAATATCTTTCCCCAAGTTGAAGGAACTTGAAGTTAGTTTCATGAGCTGGGAAAACTGGGTTATGAAGACGAAAGAATATCATACCGTCATGCCTTGTCTCCAAAGATTGGTAATTGATGAATGTCACAATTTGAAGACACTGGCTCACCATATCTTGCCAGATACGTTAAGGGAGCTATATATAGGGGCAATTCCTAATCAGACTTGGACAATCTCATGCCTTCCACCGCTCCTTGAAAAAATGACTTTAGGTGAAGATGCTGGAGAGCTATCAAGGTCATTAACCGTAAAAAAGCACACCAACCTCAAGTCTTTGTTCATCCTGCGCTTTCAACATTCCACACTTCCAGAGGGCTTAGCGCAACTCACGGCACTACAAATTTGAAAATCATGTACTGCCACTCCTTAATATGCATGCCCGGAGAGTTGGAAGATCTTAACGCACTTAATGAATTGAAAATTGGAGGATGTCCTATTCTTGAACCGCTTTGCTACAAGGATGTAGTTGTAGACTGGAGCCTCATATCCCATATCTTAAACATTTTTATTGGTAGAGAGAAGATTATATGATGCATTTCCTCTCAGATAATGACTTTCTGAGATAACTATTCACTAGTCTTCATTTCTTATTCACATAACATTTGTATTATAGTTGTGCTTATATTTATAGAGTGATGGAAGCCAAACCACGTTAAAATAAATTCAGTTATTGAGATATCTCTCTCTGCTATCAGTTTCGATTATTACCTCATCTAC
This sequence comes from Kingdonia uniflora, assembly GCA_014058105.1. Classification (NCBI taxonomy): domain Eukaryota; kingdom Viridiplantae; phylum Streptophyta; class Magnoliopsida; order Ranunculales; family Circaeasteraceae; genus Kingdonia; species Kingdonia uniflora. Next base: position 5,551,206 of record JACGCM010000140.1, on the reverse strand, counting down.
CATTATTAGAGTGTGCCACAACTTGAATTTATATTATTTGTGAGTTCTTGAGAATGTTATGTTGGTTGCTTAAATCTAACGATGAAGGCTCCTTTGTTGGAAGACCGTTATATAATAAGGTCCATTTTGGCAGATAAAAATTGAGTTTCATTAGATATGAATATTCTACAAGTAAATATGGAGAAACATGCAACTATTTATCTTATAACTCATATATAACTGTCTTAAATCTAGAGTAGAATATTGCATCTGTTTGTGTAATTTTTGTTAGTATCAAGATCGAGTGTGCGACTAGCAGGACAGAAAGTTGGGTTTTTTTTTTTTCTTCTGGTAGGTTGGCAGTCCATTATAAAGTAAGCTAAGAACTTCTAGAATAAATCTTTGTAAAAGAATTTAAACTACAGAAATAGCAGGGACTTAATTTTTTCTTATAGAATCTGACTTCATTGACTAAGAGAAAATTATGAGGTGGGAATAGGACATAGAACCAGACCCTTTAGAGAGGAGATAGATCCAAACCCAATCCAGATTGTTCCATTGTAAGGGCTCCCCTTAAGTTCATTGGTGGCTCGATAGTACAATCAGTAAATATATTAGGTTGAGTACTCCCAAGGTTAGAACTTATAAAGCAAATCAGCTACAACTTCCTATTCTGTTTGAATGCTCAAGGTATTTATAGTAGTTCCAAGTCTTTGTAAAAGGCAGAATTATAAAGAAAAATCATCCCTTGCTCTGAAGAGAAACTAAACTACATCCTTAAACAAGCAAATCTTCTTTGTCAAAGAGGATAAAAAAAATTACATTACTAGGCACATAATAAAAGGCTGGAAACAACTCAGCAAAAAGAAAACTGCCACGCTTAGAAAAGAGGTCAGCAAGGATATTGCCTTCTCTATTAAGTGTCAAAGATATTTTATCAAGGATCCTACCCATCCTCACCACTTCACTTACCTTACGAAGTTTCTAATTCTAAGTCACAGCAACTTGATTTTTAGACCAATTCAAAAAACAAGAGAGTCATCAATAACAAGGGGTACAAATTGATATTGTTGCAATACTAAAAACTAATCTCATCCCCAGTGTTGGACCAAATCCAAGATCCCTGGAGAAAGCAAGAACAATATCCGCCTGAATACCTTAATAGCTTTCCCCTTTGTGTGTTTAATGAGCAAGCTGAGACATGAGAGCTTGAAGGGCCAGTTTTTTTAAGAACTAACTAGGCTTTGCAACCTTGAATTTAAAACAAAATCCTTCAACACTTGTATGTGTTAGAGATAGATTTAGCATTAGTATAATGCTAAGGGTAGTATAGTATTTTCCTTTTCTATTGTAGCCTATAAGTAGTCAAGTTGCTTAGATTGTGCCTACCAAATTTAATCAAATGTAGTCTTTTATGTTTTTTAGTTTTCTCTTCATTCTCTTTATCTTCTAAGATCTATTATGGTATCAGAACTAGGTCGATTCTTTCTCTATATTCGCATCTGCACCTATATAGCTTCCATGTTTGAAACCAAAGCTTGAAATCAATATAGGTGTTTCATCTTCTTTTCTTTTTTGTACAATTTTGATTTGGGTCTAATTTCTCTCTGCATTCCAGATAATACTATGATTTAGATATGATTATTGAAGATCAGTTGGGTATGATGTCTTCATCCAATGATTGCAAGTTATCTTTGAGTTCTTGTATTAGGTAATGATTGTTATCTAATTTTAGACCTGAATTGGTGTTTTTGTTGCTGTTTAAGTAGAAATATAGTTTGGTTATTTGATTATAATTGATTGGAACTAATATGTGGTGTTGTGGTTTGTATTTGAAATATTAAGTTCTTTAATGGTGATTTGAATCAAATGATCAAGCTTGAGATTGGGGTCTTAAAGTTTTGATAATGCTTGATAAATTGGTGAAGGTCGCGAATCGAGTTGGGTTACTTGTAATATGGATATTTTAAGTAAGTTAGGTATTTAAGAAATTATTGGCGCGCTCGGCGATTAGTACGCTTCTGGCTAATATTTAGTTGTATTTAGTACGTTTCTGGTTAATATTTAGCGGTATTTAGTTTACATTTGGCTAGTAGTTGGCGGTTATAGTTTGTATTAAGTTACTAGCTGGCATTAGTTTGCATCTGTTTAGGATCTGGTGTTAGTATGCATATGTTTAGGATCGGGCGTTAATATGCACCTCTTTAGATTATGGCAGATAGTTTGCATCTGATTAACATTTGGGGGTTAGTTCACATCTGATTAGTATTTGACAGTTAGTTCGTATCTCATTAACATTTGGCGGATAGCTTGTATTTGATTTGCATTTGGTAGCTAGTTGATATCTGATTAGGATTTGGTGGTTAGTTCGCTTTTAGTTGTTCTAATTTGGTTTGGTAGCATTTGATTTGGTGATTGATATGGCATCTAATTTTTGTCTTTTGTGTAGTTCTACTGCATCTTCCTGTTGGTAATATCCAAGTATTTTTGGGCTTTGGATCTGTTCTGGTGGGCATTAGTAAATAACATATGTTTCGCATCCAAGTTCTAACATTGCCTTGGAATTGATCTTTGGATATGGTTTAGTGCTTCTATTTTTTACTTGCAAACTCTCGATGTTACTTGTTATATTAGAGATAGATTTAGATTGTAACTTTTAAGTAGTATAATGCTAGTAGTATAGTATTTTTTTTTTCTATTATAGCCTATAAGTAGTCAAGTTGCTTTCAAACTAGTCTTTGTGTTCTTCAGTTTTCTCTCCATTCTCTTTATCTTCAAAGATCTATTAGTATGATCTTGGTAGTGATAACTTTGGAGTTCATGGCAAGCACATCATTAACATTCCAGGCTTCTACCCATTAAAGTATCAAATAGTCATCCTTTATAGTTAATAGCAAGAAAACACCAAAAAAACACATCTAAAGTCATTGGTGTAAGACTTATTATGGCCTACATAAGTATGGGTCATTTAGTAATTATGGGTTTCTAATTATGATGATCCAAGTCCTAATAGGAAACTAATTCTATAGGTTAATAAGGTTAAGGTTTCCTACAACTCTCTACTTTGATGGAAAGTAGTCATAATTGAAATAGGAAACTAGGTCCTCTCTCTACCTATATAAATGTGTCTAGCCCATCAACTAAAGTACTATCTTAAAGCAAAGGTTAAGGGAGAGAAAACCTAGTTGTCACCGCTTGTTGCCGCCGACGAACACAAGGACGTACCTCAATCAATCAAGCTATGGATCAAGGTATGTGATTATGTTTTTACATTATTGTTTATAGTGATTATCACATTAAGCCTTAGGTCTTTATAGATCTTTAATGTTTATAGATCTTGCCATGTTTTACATGTGGTATCATGAGCTTTGTTGGACTTTTTGTGATTTTTTGATTATGATTCATTTGCGTTATGTTTCGCTGTTATACAATCTTGTAAGAAAATTAACTTTCACAATTTTTTCGAGTATTGATTATTAAATATAATTAGGGTTTCTGTACCTTATAACATTAAAGTTAAAATAGTGTTCTTGCATAAAGTTTAGTTTTATTTTAATAGATACAAATTGGTGTTGGTTCTTATTATAATTCAATCTAATATGTTGAGTTACAACACTGAGATATCTGTATATATTTTAGGCTAAAATATTAATGCAATTTCATAGGAGCCATAGTATAATATTAATGCACTTTATCATGTATTTAATTTTTTTCATAAAGATGTATGTGTTTGCCGATTTATTTTCCAGTTCTTGCATATAATGTGAGTATATCATCCTTAAACTTATCGATTTAAGATCCGTGATTTTGGAAGATTGGAAGTCACCAAAGTGACCCAAATATTATAAAGCATGGATATCAAACCGAGAACGTAATATGATTTATTTATCTCAAAATATTATGAATTCGCCAAAAGGCATATTGACTTTTACGAGATTAATAAATTGAAACAAGGGAATTGATATGTATTCTAGTTTGTGTTTAGAACTAATAACCCAAAGGTGAAGGACCTTACATAATTTGGCGTATACTTATAATTAGCCCTATTAATTTACTGCTATAACAATTTGAGTGAATACTTTATATATCACAGCTTAAGCCCAAAGGTTGACTTGTGATTATATTATTAGTTTATCATCGGAATATAAATTTTTGTAATTTCATATATTTTGACTTATTTATTTATTTATTTATTTATAAATCATAGCATTAATATTTTGTAAACTTTTAATTATTTTGCAGTACTAACCCTATTTTGCTACATTTGCATTCTTCGTCTATTCCAATTCTCAATGGAACTAATATTTCAGATTGGAGTGAACAAATTCAATTTTATTTAGGTGTTATGGATCTTGATTTAATACACTTGGCTAAAAAACCATTGATATTTCTACTAAGAGGAGTGCGGATGAGAAGACTTTCCATAAAGCTTGGGAAAGGTTGAACAGGTTAAGCCTTATGTTTGTGCAGATGATAATAGGGACTAATATTAAGTCTTCACTTCCTAAGTCTGAAAACATGAAAGAATTTTTAACATCTGTGGAAAAACGTTTCAAAATTGTTGATAAGTCATTAGCTGAGACTTTAATGGCTAAACTTACTACAATAAAATATGATAGTGTACAAGGCATGCATGAGCATGTCATAAAAATGACAAATCTAGCTACTAAACTTAAAATGTTGGGGATGGAAGTGAATGGTTCCTTTATTATTCAATTTATTTTGAACTATTTGCCTTCTCAGTTTGGTTCATTCCAAATTCATTACAACACTATCAAGGATAAGTGGAATGTGAATGAATTGGCTAACATGATTGTTCAAGAGGAGGCAAGGCTTAAGCAACAAAGAAATCATTCAGCTCATTTTACAATACAAGAAGCTATAAAGAATTGGAGGAAGCCTGATAAGAAATGAGGATCACTCAAGGTAAGGGGGCCTTCTAATGTTACTAAGGCTCCTAAGACAGAATACGATAATGAACATAATAGGTGCTATTTTTATAAAAAGACGGGGCATGTTCAAAAAGATTATCAGAAACGTAATGAACCACTATACATAACAACCTAATGCCCAGCCCGACCCAACCCTCCCTATCCCTCCTGGCTCCTGCCTTTCTTTCTCTAACAAAACACAGAAGAAGAAGAAAAATTGAACTCCCGCCATTTCTCTATATATGAGGTACCTCTCTCTCTCTTGTAAATCATGGTTGCAATTGCAATCTCTCTCTCTCTAGTTTTGTTTGATTAACCCCTAGCTCATAATCAATACTCAATTGTTATAGGATCATGAAATCATTTTCTAGGGTTTTTCATCAAGAAATGATGAAATCATTAAAAGAAGAACTTAATCTCAAAATTCTCACTTGTATGTATTAGTATATGTTATGGGGGCAGAGCCCCATAACATGAAATTACTTAAATACCCTTAAACACCCCAAAAACATTTTCTTTACTACAACCCCCTACTTTAAAATGATAGGTCCGCTCCTGTATCTTAACATGGTCTACCTTCATAGGGATGCTATCATGAAGTGATTTGTTTCTGCACTACCATAGTTTCCAAAATATAGAAGCAGGTAGAATTGCCTTTAATGATGCCCAACTGGAACTAAGCGGGGAAATGTAGACCGTGAATGGAAGGGTAAAATATGAACATTGCCATGACTATACGATTTGAAAATAAATAAATATAATTGATAACTAAAAATCTCAAAAGAAAAAAATAAATGAAATGCTTCAACCACATTAACACTTTGCCTCAAATATTTTAGGTATAAAGCTGCATAAACATGGATAAAACACATTTTCTCTCGCAGTCTTCGCTCCCATCTTGTATCTGGCTTAATTTCTGAATCTGAAATCCATCCCCGGTCATGGTTCAGAAACCATTGACATTTCCTCCTCCTCCTTTATGCCATCGATCATAGCTGCAATTTTATCCATGCTAGGCCTAGACTCCGAAGAAGTATTTATACACTTAAGTGCAACTTGAAGCAAATTCACCATCCTCTCTTCACTCGCACCTTCTCTAACAAGAGCTTTATCAAAGACTTCTGCAGTCCATTCTTCACTAACTACAGAGTGCACCCATCTAGCCAAGTCAATCCCATTGTCCTGTTGTGCTTGTTTCCCCGTTAGTAGCTCTAGGAGAACGACTCCAAAGGCATATATGTCTATCTTGGACGTGCTATAAACGCGGTTATTCACACTTTGATCCGAGATTTTGTAGCTAAGATTACCATTGGCATGAGATGAGTGCTCTTGAATGTCAACCACCATTAAACCATATTCAGTGATGCAAGGATCCATGTTCTTGTCTAACAGAATGTTGGAGGATTTTAGGTTTCCATGAGCGATTCCATCGTCAAGTAGTTTCCTGTGCATGAAAGCCAAAGCCTCAGCTAGAATAGCTGCAACACTTAGTCTGCTACTCCACTCAAATGTTTCCCCCTCTTGAGACCCTGAAATTCATAATGAAAAATATCAACAAAACCTTCTTAAAACGAAAGAGAAAAATGCGGTGAAAATAATTACGATAGTTAGACCCTGAATGAACAACGTGCTTTACATCTTATTTACACGACCAGCATATAACTTGAGACCTTATGAAATGAGATTTAATATACGTTAGAAATTATGCAACTACTGTGGAGAAATCGTAATGATGAAATTCTGAAATTAGCTTAAAGAAGTGTAGAGAAAGTTACCATGTAAAAGCCTGAACAAACTTCCGTTCTTCTGGTATCCGTAAACCACGAGCTTTTCTTGCTTTGAACAATAGAAGGCAATGGGTGGCAACACGTTCGGATGCTTCACTTGGTCAATCTTCTCCATCCTCTTCTTAAAGTCTTCACTTGAAATAGCCCAGTCCCTTATTCTCTTCACAGCCAACGGCAATCCATCTTCAAACACAACCTTGTACATGCTACCATGTGTTCCTCTCCCAAGTAATTCGGCTGGAGCTTTGAGTAGATCCTCGAAACTCAATCCCCCGTGCACCACTGGACTTGTGAGAACCACTAGTGACGTTGACATCATTCCACTCTCTGCCGAATAGTCTATCTTACTCATGCCCGTCTTGTAGTCACTAGAAGCTGTACTAGGCTTACTGCTAGCGTAATCTCTTTCTGATCTCTTAGGTATTTCAACATCTCCCATTTCCTCGGTTGCCTTCTTTTTCTTGATTAGCATGAAACCAACAAATATGAAAAATGCCAAACCTATAATAATGTATCCCGAGTACATGAGAACATGTTCGAACGAGTGACCCTTTCTTTTCTTCGGGCAACTATTAAGCAATGGTTCTCCACACAACGCAGAGTTACCAAGAACACTATCCGCTGAGAAACGACCTTTGAGGTCGGGAATAGGTCCCGTAAAATTGTTGAATGAGATATTGAACAACTGAAGATTGGAGAAATCAAACTTGGGTATTTGCCCAGTGAGATCATTGTATTGAGCAAGGAACGATACCAGACCCGATATCTTTGGCAGATTTGGCAACTTCCCAAAGAACTTGTTGTTTGAGATATCAAGCCTCTTTAAATTACTCAACCCCGAGAGAGTATCGGGAAGGACACCCTTTAACTCATTATCGTCTAAATACAAGTGTGTCAATTGCTTACAATTCCCAATCTCCTCAGGGATCACACCGTCGACTTTGTTCTCTCTTATGCTAAAGGTAGTAAGACCTGACGCAACGCAGAGTGAGTCTGCATCAATATATCCACTAAGTTCAAGGCCATCAAGAATGATTTTCTTAACTGAAATATCCCGAGCATCACAAATCACACCCTTCCATTTACTCCTACATGGGTCAGAGCTCATGTTCCAACCCCAATCAGGATTTACTTCACCCGCGAGTTGCTCCATGAAATTTACCAATGAGCTCTTTACATCCTCTTCTTCTGAAAGTGTCATGTGGAGAAGAAAAATGAGCAAAAAAGAGAGTACCCAGATGGTTTTTCGAACCATTTTCGATATGGGGTTGGAGAAATGGTACGCAAAGGGGTATTTGATGATCTTGGTTTTGAGATAATGTTATGAAAAAGGGATGAGTGATTGAAGAAGAGAGACAAAGGGGTCCAATGTTTTAGGTTGATGTTTAGATGAGTTTTAAATGCCAAATGGCTGACATTACAATGAAATTTTGTGATGGTTTTGGACTTGGTTTTGGTTGCCGCCAATGACAGAGAAGTAAGCAAAGAGGTATTTCAACTAACTTTTGAAAAAATTGCCGGCCAAAAACGGTTGATGTCATTTTTCTTTGTAATTTTAGAGGGAATTGGACCTAGGTCCCATGAAAATCGGGCATATTTGAGGTTGGTCCCAATTTTAAAATTTTATTGTAATTGGTCCTTTTTATTTCACTCCGTTAAAAACCAAAGGTTAGTAATAAACTCGCGTGCCTCTCCTTCATATGTTGGGATTTCACTTATTTTCCTTCAAACACCTCTTTCTCTATTTTAAGCTGTTGAAAAGGATGGAGCAGTTCTACAGGTGCTAAGATCAAGGAGACAAGTAATTCTCGATGGTCTTATTCCACATTAATTGCAACGATATTATCTGCTTGATAAAATTGATATTATCGATGGTCTTATCTCCTTCAAACCCCTCTCCTTAATAAAATTGCACGATATTTTCTCTGGAAGCTTGATGCACTTATTCCACATTAATTGTATTATCTGTTTTACCCTATGCATTGATGTTCAACTCATGGTCTGCGAATGAATTTGGAGCAGGACGCATGTAATACGAGACAGAAACATCTTCTTGAGCTTCCTCCAGTTGGTTTTATTAGAGGGCATAAAACAAGCAAAGAACCTATAATGTGGCTAATTGTGACAGCAATCCCGACGGTGTCGTTTGAATTCTAGCATTATTATTGCCGATAGGAAAACGACTTGACTGGTTGTTGCAGTGGCAATATGAATGCAGCAAAGGTAATCAACGGAAGAGGGATGGAAGAAGGAGAAGAAGAAACTTGACTAATTATTTAAGTAAGCTGAATACATGAAAAAAAAAGCGCGATCATCTAACAAGTAAGTGTATATGATCTAGTTTACGGCATTGATTTTTTTGCACTTGTAAACCTCGAATTATTTGCCCACAATTTGTTCGCTAAAATGTTTGCTAGAATTAGGATTATGTGCTTTGTTATATAGGAGCATTGTTGATCAAGTTTCTCGTATTAATTATCAGAAAGAAAGTTTCTTATTAACGTAGTTTCATTGGTGAAAACTTGAGTTTCTTTGCTTGTGCTATTCCCTCTAATAAAACCAACTGGAGGTAATAAAGGTTTGTTCATGCTGTCGTTAAGAGCGAAGATGATGAATCGACCTGTTACTTATGATGTGATATAAAGGGAGTAGTGCAAAGTTCTTACTTGTGTTTCCCCCAGTGGAAGGAAGCGACATTGGATTACATGTGGGACTGTCTTCCATCCATCTCAAACTGCTTTAGCCTGATTATGACAGCAATTTGCCTCAGCGACAATCAGGTATGATCCAGCATTTGTGTTTCTTCTAAAGGCTTTTGTTGGACTTATTTGTTCCTGTAATTAATATTTCCTTTGTTTGTTTCCTGTAATTAAAATGGCATAAGTTTTAGAAGGATAATCTCTCTGAAACGATTATAAGTATTGCATTTGAGAAAAAAAGAAAAAGAAAAATGAAGGTAGGCATCAATAAAGGTTGGGACCGTGGTTTCATCATATCTGTGTCTTGCTCATTTACTGGACTTATTTGTATTACATTGGAGAACATGTAGTATATTCTTGACTGTGTTTAGTTTACTAATGGATCCATAGCTCAAATGGCAAGAGCACTCACATTGTGAGAAGATGTTGGTTTGAAGCTATCTGGATTCACATGATGTCATAAGTTATTGATATATCAGTATTTGTGTGCTTCAACTTACTTTATCAAAAAAAATTGCTTCAACATGTTCCTCTGATGGTATACATATTTCACCATCAAATGAACTATTCAGTGCTTGCTTCGTCTTGTTTTTTTTCATGGCCATCTCTTTGAGTTCAAGAATCTTGTTAAGACTTTCATCCAGAAGGAATATGCTATCATTGATCAGGAAGTTCAAAATGTTCAAGTATACTCCCTTCTACTGTTCTTTAGCAATTTGTTTCCATGCATTGCGATGGCTAGAGACTTTCCAAAGATATTCCAGAAGGTCAGCAATATTATGAAGAATATTGAACTTGTCATAGAACTGTGTATGAGAACCCGTGAACTCGATATCAACATAAAGTTTGAGAAGATTGTGAACAAGGTACTGTAGAGAGAGCTGATGCAATTCAAAGAGGGAGGTTGTTGATGTAGACCCGCTTATATGGGGCATCCAGCAATACAAGACTTCAACCATCTTTGCTCTTAGATATGGATTTTTGTTGGAATTTTTCAAAACTTATACCTCTTTTGAGCCTTGAACCCATGACCTCTTGGTCATCTATTTTATGTGACTCTTATACTATAGCCTAAAGTTTAGTCCCACATTGTTTATAAACAATAGAGGAACTAAACATATAAGGTAGTACCCATGTGACATGTGTGTAACATGTGACATAGAGAGAGTGTATAGTTGTGTGAGCGTGTGAGAGGATTTTATACTCTATACACACTTGGACCTCTCTCAGGCGGCCTGGTAGGCCGGGCCGGCTCGGACTTGGACTTGGGATTGGGCAATTGGCTCTTCTGGCTCTGGAGGCCTTGGGTCCTTTGGGCTTGGGTATCCATAATCTTTTTAATAAAAAGTTCATTGGGCTTGGGCTTGATTTATTCTTTAAGTCTTGGTCTTCACTTTGTTCTCTCCACCTCTTGAGGAGACCTAATCCTCAGGGACACGTCCCACACGTTTGAATAAAGAGAGAGCCGTTGGGCAAACTCTCTCTATAAAAACAACTCCTCACCACCTTCAAAAATAACACAGTGACAACAACACAACTCTTCTCTTTCTCTCTCTTGTACGGTTTACCACCTGTGGTGCATACTTCATTCTTACGTAGACTTCCGGGTAACTGAAGTCTACTGTATACGTAGGCTCGTTGTATCCTGGGAAGAGATTAGACTTTCGTTACCTTACCCGAGGTAGGTCGAAATACTCTTCAAAGAGAGTGCGACCCACGCCTCGAGCAATCACAATCTCTCTCTCTCTCTTGTTGTAGGCGTTGTACCGGTGTCCGGCAATAGTTCTTTCTTGCTGCTGCGGTGTGTCACGTTACCGGAGGAGTTCACTTACTGCCTGCAGCAACTGAGTTACTGTTCCTGCCCGAACTTGCGCTGCCAATCCAACGATTACTGCTGCCTGCCTGCAGCAACTGAGTTACTGTTACTGCCCGAACAGAAACTGAGTTACTGCTGCCTGCTGCTCTTTACTGTTACTGTTGCTGCCCGAACAGAAACTGAGTTACTGCTGCCTGTTGCTCGTGCTCAACCAAAGGGAAGAATAAACTAAGTTACTGTTGCTGCCTGAAACATTGCTATTGCTACAGGTTCATAAGACTTAACCTATTACGTTATAATTACAATTTTGAAGAGTATTGTATTTCCTATAATATGGCTCTTTCCTCAGAAGTGCTGAAGTTTGATTCCAACAAACCCTCTAGGTTTGATGGTCTCAACTTCAAGAGGTGGAAGAACAAAATGTTCTTCTATCTCACGCTTAAGGAAGTGGCGTATGTTCTGGAACAAGAATGCCCTGTTGAGCCTCCTGTTCCCGTACCTGCAATAGACCCTGACCTGATTACAAACGATTATGACAAAACCTTAGAATCAATTTCGAACTGGACTGAGGCTGACTTCAAATGCCGTAATTTCATCTTGAACGGTCTAGCAGACGAATTGTACGATTACTATCTACAGTCCGAAACTGCGAAAGCCGTTTGGGATGCATTACAGAGGAAGTATGATACGGAAGAGGCAGGCTCTAAAAAGTTTACCGTAAGCCGATATCTCAAGTTCACTATGGTCGACGATAAGCCAGTAATTTCCCAATCACATGAGTTGCAACGAATTGCACATGAGATCGTGTCCGAAGGGATACCTCTTGATGAACAATTTCAAGTTGCCGTGATGATTGACAAATTACCGCCTAATTGGAAAGACTATAAAAATATCCTGCGACACAAGTCAAAGGAACTTACCATGGAGAACTTGATTACTCGTCTTAGGGTTGAAGAAGAATCTAGAAAACAAGACCTGAAAGAGGAAATCCTTTTGGTTCAAGCCAAAGGGAAGGTCCATCTGAAACCTAAAGGGAAACCTTTCAAGGCTAAGAATGGCGGTAATCGGAACAACCGTCTTAACGGTGGTAATCCGAATAACCGTCAGAAAAATGGACACCAGAATCCTAATAAGGGAACGAACCAAAAAGCTCCACCATATAACGGAACAGTTTCTATTGTGTGCTTCAACTGTAACAAGCCTGGACACATATCTAGAAACTGCCAGAACCGAAAACCTGTTGCTCAGGCCAACGTTACCGAAGAGCCCTTAGTGGCTATGATCACGGAGATCAATATGGTCGGTGGAACCGACGGGTGGTGGGCTGATTCGGGCGCTTCTAGGCATGTATGCTATGAACGCAATTGGTTTAAGACCTATAAGGAAACTGAAGACCAGAAGGTGCTACTTGGGGATTCCCATTGCACCAAAGTGCTAGGCACTGGAGATGTTGAACTGGTATTTACCTCTGGAAGGACAGTGACTCTGAAGGATGTGATGCACACTCCTGAAATGAGGAAGAATCTTGTTTCTGGCTATCTTCTCAACAAGGCAGGATTTCAGCAAACTATTGGCTCAGATCAGTACATTTTGACTAAGGGTGGGATTTTTGTGGGAAAGGGTTTTGCTTGTAATGGAATGTTCAAAATGAGTATTGAAATGAATAAATCTGCTTCTGCTTACTTATTGTCTTCTTTTAATATTTGGCACTCTAGACTGTGTCATGTTAATAAGAAATTAGTACACAATATGAGTAAACCTGGTATGATCCCTAAAGTAGATTTAAATGATTTTAATAAATGTCAATCTTGTAGTCAAGCTAAGATTACTAAAACCTCACATAAAAGTGTTGTAAGGGAAACACAACTTTTAGATCTAGTACACTCGGACATATGCGAAATGGACGGTACATTAACTCGAAATGGCAAAAGATATTTTATAACCTTTATAGATGATCATTCAAACTATACTCAAGTTTATCTGATGCGTCACAAAAGTGATGCTATAGATATGTTTAGGACATATGTAACCGAAGTGAAAAATCAGTTTGATAGACACATTAAAAGATTTCGTAGTGATAGAGGCACAGAATATGATTCACATGAATTTCAAAACTTGTATGAATCCTTAGGGATTATACATGAAACAACTGCTCCTTATTCTCCAGAATCTAATGGTAAAGCTGAACGTAAAAATAGAACGTATACTGAGCTAATAGTTGCTATGTTACTTAGTTCTGGATCACACAAATCTTTATGGGGTGAAGCATTATTATCTGTATCCCATGTTTTAAACCGTATTCCTCATATCACATCTGAATTATCACCTTATGAAATTTGGAGAAAAAGAAAACCTAATATTAGCTATTTTAAGGCTTGGGGTTGTTTAGCTTATGTTCGTAAACCTGATCCTAAACGGACCAAACTAGCCAGTAGAGCTTTAGAATGCATTTTCATTGGTTATGCTATAAACAGTAAAGCCTATAGGTTTCTTGATATTAAGGATAATATAATAATTGAATCACTAGATGTTGATTTCTATGAGGACAAGTTTCCCTACTTACTGAGGGACAGTGGGGGTAGTAGTGGGGGTTCACAACCTTCTACGTTTTCGACCCCTAATGTACCTCAAGTAAATGTTCCTAGAGCTGTTGATTTTCATGATACAGACCCAGAACTTCGTAGAGGTAAACGTTTAAAGATTGCAAAAGATTTTGGTAACGATTTTGTTGTAAATACCTTAGAATCGGACCCCAATACTATTAAAGAAGCGTTAACCTCAGGTGATGCTGATTTGTGGCAAGAGGCCATTGATGATGAAATGGATTCTCTTACTACAAATGAAACTTGGGATTTAGTTAACTTACCTCCTGGTAGTCGCTCTATTGGGTGTAAATGGATATTAAAGAGAAAACTTAAACCAGATGGTACTATAGATAAATATAAGGCAAGACTTGTAGCAAAGGGATATGTGCAAAAAGAAAACATTGATTTCTTCGACACATATTCCCCAGTTACTCGTGTGACTACCATTAGAGTATTATTAGCCGTTGCTGCCGTGCACAATTTGTTAATTCACCAAATGGATGTAAAAACCGCATTTTTAAATGGAGAGCTTGAAGAGGAATTATATCTGGATCAGCCTGAAGGCTTTGTGGTACCTGGTGAGGAACACAAAGTCTGCAAGCTGAACAAGACCTTATACGGTCTAAAGCAAGCTCCAAAACAATGGCATGATAAAATCGACCAATTACTTCTTTTAAATGGTTTTAAGATTAACGTTGTTGATAAATGTCTATATTATAAAGTATCTGGTGAAAGTTGTATTATGATGTCTTTACGTTGACGATCTACTTATTTTTGGTTCTACACTTGACATTATTTTAGAAACCAAAAACATGCTTAACAATAATTTTGATATGAAGGACCTAGGCAAGGCTAGTGTAATTTTAGGCATGAAGATCACACGCACAGACACTGGTATTACTCTTGATCAATCTCATTATATTGAGAAGATCTTAAAGAAGTACAAATATTTTGACCGTAGACCTGCGTGTACTCCTTGTGATCCACAAGTTAAACTTTTAAAGAACTTGGGAGAGGCAGTTAGACAGAAAGAATACGCAAGTATTATTGGAAGCCTTCGCTACGCTACGGACTGTACTAGACCTGATATAGCTTATGCTGTAGGGGTTCTATGTAGATTTACGAGTAAACCAAGTTTGGCGCACTGGGGTGCCATTGATAGAGTTATGCGGTACCTGAAAAAAACCATGAACTTGGGTTTACACTATCAGAAGTTTCCCGCGGTCCTTGATGGATTTAGCGATGCAGATTGGAACTCATTTTCGGATGATTCCAAAGCCACCAGCGGATACGTGTTTAGTATAGCTGGAGGGGCGATTTCTTGGAGATCCAAGAAACAAACGATTCTAGCTCAGTCGACTATGGAGTCTGAGTTAGTAGCACTAGCTGCAGCTAGTGAGGAGGCAAGTTGGTTGAAAGACCTCTTGTCTTATATTCCTTTATGGAGTAAGCCTATACCACCGATACTGATCCACTCAGATAGTACTGCTGCGATAGCCAGAGTACAAAACAATTATTATAATGGTAAGAAGTTAGCGATACGTCGCAAACACAGTACGATGAGAGGTTACCTCACATCTAGTACTGTTACAGTGGATTTTGTAAGATCGGAAAACAACTTGGCAGATCCTTTGACGAAAGGATTGTCTCGTGACAAAGTGTGGAGCACATCCTTAGGGATGGGGCTAAAGCCTGTTATTGAATCACAAGTGGTGGGAACCCAACCTAAATGACTGGAAATCCCAAGAAATAGGTTCAATGGGGAAAACAAATCACTGTGATATAGAATCATGCAAATAAGGAGCTTGTCACTCCAGAGTTCAACTCGCAGTACATAAATGTAAATATGCATGATATCTTGAAGCGAATGTTAGGCTGAGTTCTATATCTCATTTATTTGAGTGGGGTGTCTAGCTACAAGAACACTCTTCATAGATTCACCAAGGTGATTGTGGAAGTGCGGCCGCTTCCTATGAGAAATTAGGCTAACTTCTCTAAAGCCTTCACCTATACTGGGATTAAGCACATGGCCGAAAAGTGCTGGCATTTAGATATTGCACATGGTAGGGTTATATGTAGTTTTCCTCACTGTATAAAAGCGAATAATGAGTTCAAGACTCTGTTCACTTATTATTCTTATACGTTGAAGATTGTCTACTACGTAAAGGTTCAAGTCTAAGGACACCTTCACTTAAGTACAACTCTATAATCGAAACCGTACTCTCGTTTCATTCATCTATCATTTTTCAGAAGTTTTTAAAAGTGGGGGATTGTTGGAATTTTTCAAAACTTATACCTCTTTTGAGCCTTGAACCCATGACCTCTTGGTCATCTATTTTATGTGACTCTTATACTATAGCCTAAAGTTTAGTCCCACATTGTTTATAAACAATAGAGGAACTAAACATATAAGGTAGTACCCATGTGACATGTGTGTAACATGTGACATAGAGAGAGTGTATAGTTGTGTGAGCGTGTGAGAGGATTTTATACTCTATACACACTTGGACCTCTCTCAGGCGGCCCGGTAGGCCGGGCCGGCTCGGGCTCGGACTTGGACTTGGAATTGGGATTGGGATTGGGATTGGGATTGGGCAATTGGTTCTTCTGGCTCTGGAGGCCTTGGGTCCTTTGGGCTTGGGTATCCATAATCTTTTTAATAAAAAGTTCATTGGGCTTGGGCTTGATTTATTCTTTAAGTCTTGGTCTTCACTTTGTTCTCTCCACCTCTTGAGGAGACCTAATCCTCAGGGACACGTCCCACACGTTTGAATAAAGAGAGAGCCGTTGGGCAAACTCTCTCTATAAAAACAACTCCTCACCACCTTCAAAAATAATACAGTGACAACAACACAACTCTTCTCTTTCTCTCTCTTGTACGGTTTACCACCTGTGGTGCATACTTCATTCTTAGGTAGACTTCCGGGTAACTGAAGTCTACTGTATACGTAGGCTCGTTGTATCCTGGGAAGAGATTAGACTTTCGTTACCTTACCCGAGGTAGGTCGAAATACTCTTCAAAGAGAGTGCGACCCACGCCTCGAGCAATCACAATCTCTCTCTCTCTCTCTTGTTGTAGGCGTTGTACCGGTGTCCGGCAATAGTTCTTTCTTGCTGCTGCGGTGTGTCACGTTACCGGAGGAGTTCACTTACTGCCTGCAGCAACTGAGTTACTGTTCCTGCCCGAACTTGCGCTGCCAATCCAACGATTACTGCTGCCTGCCTGCAGCAACTGAGTTACTGTTACTGCCCGAACAGAAACTGAGTTACTGCTGCCTGCTGCTCTTTACTGTTACTGTTGCTGCCCGAACAGAAACTGAGTTACTGCTGCCTGTTGCTCGTGCTCAACCAAAGGGAAGAATAAACTAAGTTACTGTTGCTGCCTGAAACATTGCTATTGCTACAGGTTCATAAGACTTAACCTATTACGTTATAATTACAATTTTGAAGAGTATTGTATTTCCTATAATATGGCTCTTTCCTCAGAAGACTTCAACCATCTTTGCTCTTAGATATGGATTTCTAATATACTCGAGACTCGCCATGAACATGATAATAAAGTTCAAGAAGTCATCCAGTAAGAACCCATTAAGAACTTTAGGGGTTCTAGAAGCAGAAATGAGCAATTCTAAGGCATCCTCAACAAAATGTTCAGGCATACAAGCAAATTCCATTGGGCAAGTTGGTGGCAAAGGCATTTTATATCCACCAACAACACCAACCAACCAAACCACCATTAACCGGTAGAAGGATAGAGCACGTTGAAGAAACGCTCCATCTCTCAGGATCTGGGCTTCATAGTAAAGCTTCTCCTGTGAATGTGATTCAATTTCCTTCTCAAGGCGAGCTACATCCAGCTCCAACTGAGGAGAAGGTGATTGCGCCTGCATGGTTCTATACATGGACATCGTATCTTCAGACCTTGACAAATCCTGAGCTAGACGTTTAAAGTTCAAAAACGCTTTTAATAGCCCCATGTTAATCACCCTTGCAGTCATAAAGAAGCATTCACAAATAAATGTATATTTACTTTTTTCACTGTAACTTGCCATTGGTTTAGCCTTAGACAGAACGTAAAAGCACCACTACGATTATTGTGGAAAGTTTTCAAAATATCTTCCTTTGGTAAGGGAAACTGTTTTCCAGTCAAAAGGTGAGTGGTTTCTACACATCATAAATAATTACTCAAAAGATCATTACTCTATGAAACCACAATTCAACAATCTCAATGATATCAAAGTTCCATAAATAAATCACCCTCATAAGATTCATAATAGAGTTTGAGACTTCCATAATTCTAAAGTATATGTATAATAAAATTTTAAAATACTCTTTGACATCGCAAATAATCATATTTTGATCTACTACACACCAGTCACATCCAATGCAAATATTACACATTCGACGATGGTGGTCCTTTGCAACTCCTTGCATTATGTCTGAAAACCCTACACTTTCCACACTTGTATCCGTTTCTTTTTCTTCCTGGTCTCTCTTCATCACCAGCTCTTACTCGGGTTATCTTTGGCCTTCCTGGTGGTCTTCTTAAAGGAGGTGGTAACACACGAGAAATAATCTATAAAGAATACATGCATAAAAATGGTCAAAACTAGGTATTTTAGATAGTCACATACACTATCAGAGAGTATATAAGCAGTTTAAGAGTTTTTAATAAGGTGGGACTTACATTATCCCAAGTTGACATGTGAGAAAAAGGAGTTATATGATCATTGAAAGTATCAATGTAGCTTGAAATTCTAAAACAGGTATGACAAAAGCTGCATACAGAATACAAAAATGGTTAAGAATCTATATTAGTTGATAGAAAAACTTTTATTTTAAAAAAAACTCACATACCTTCCCCAATTCCACATTCGCTTGTCTATCAGTAGGCTAGCGTGAACATAAGGCATTCCACTTAGTTGCCAGACCATACATTCACATGTTCTACTATCAAGGTTAACTGGGTACCTACTATGAATAGTTTCAACCAACCATATGTTACTGGTTATACCCAATTCTGAATCAATAACTCCTCTATAAATGTACTTCAGATATTCTATTTTATGACACTCATGCAATTTCTTCGCTCTGGGAACAACGTCGTCCATTGACCATTCCCTTGCCTTTTTCCTCCTATCAAACATAAGAGTAACGATTTTCAAATGAAGTTTCTCTACAAATTGGCAAACTGGAAGATCACGTAATCCAGTCATCCAATTGTTAAAGGATTCAGAGAAATTATTCGTTAAGTGTTCACATTTTGCAGTGTGATCAAAATAAGCTCAACACCATAAATTGAATGGTATTGCTTTCATCCACGCCCAAGTCCCATCAGACAATTCCTTCAATTTTTCCATGCAACTCTCATGTTCAACCACTGTGTACGCTCTAGCTATCCTCCATACAATATTCTCAAGAGCTTTCCTTTGTGTTGCTTCTTAAAATTACTATAAATATGACGCATGCAAAATCTTTGGTTGCCGTTTGGAAATACCGCCTCGACAGCTGAAATCAAGCTTTTTTGCCGATCTAAAAATAAAGTGACAGGGAGACCGTGGTGAAGCATTGGAGCTAATAACTTTAAAAACGATGTCCAGTTCTCTGCGTTCTCAGACCTACAAATATATATGGCTAATGGGAACAACCCATTATTCGCATCTAATGAAGTAGCCGATAAACATACACCCCCATACTTTCCTTTCAAAAAATACCCATCTAACCCAATTATAGGCCTACAACCTTTTTTGAATCCATCCAAAGATGCCTTGAAACTAAGGCAAAAGCATATAAATTTGTCATATTCATCGACGCCATACTTTGCAATAGTACCAAAATTGCAATTTAAGATATATTTCGCCAACTAAGGTACTTGGAATATAACTTTGATCGTAGTTCCCATGTATTATTTCTAAAGCTTTTGCTCTTCCTCTCCAAGCCACCCAATAGCTTATTTTAACTCCATATTGTTTCCATATCTCAGCTTGTATATTAAGGGGCCTATAGCTTTGATGCGCTCTTAGCTCTGGCTTAATCATCTTTACAACCCAATCAGAATCTGCTAAAAGATTCGTGAAATCTCTCCCCCCCCCCCCCCCCCCCCCCACCACCACCACCACCACCACTGTACAAACATGTATTGGTTGTTCAATTTTTTTTATTTGAAACGAAAGTCCATCATTCAATACCGAGGTACGCATTTTCCACTTGCAAATGTCATCTATATCTTTGCATTTTACAAGCACCCTAACTTTATCATTTTTTGTAAATTTGTATTGAAAATTGTGTTTGATGGCATACAACTTCAAATAGTCTCAAAATTCAGTCACATTGGAAAATATCATAACAACCTTTAAAATAATATTATTTTCTGTAGGTTCCACCATATTTTTTATATCTTCTGAGTACAAGTCATCAACTGCCCTTAATCCTTCTTCTCCAAGCTCACCACCATCCATATCCTCTTCGACTGTACTACATTTACTTGGTGCCCCAGATAAGTACTCCTCGACAGGATTCACATGAGGATCGTCGTCATTTGGTTCCTCAACATATTCTTCTTCAACTTCTTCTACTTGTTCTTGCCTACTTGGGGAAAGTGGAAGCTCGTCTAACTCCTCTTTTGGTAGCCAAAACAATGTAGATCTGCTGCATACATCATTTTTATCCCGTAATGGAGGTGTTATAACCCTAGGAGGAGGATGTAGCATTCCGATTATAGTCTGACACCTCACAAAGATATGACCAACAACTCCACACATAACAAACTCATCGACCATCTGTTTTATTGAAGATTAACTAACTATTAACTTAATCTCTCCTCCACTTGACCAATACATGTCTATAGAATTACCTCCTCCGGGTATCGGTAAATGTTTATAACAAAATCGTCGAAGGCCGAGTAGAGTTAAAACCTCTTTGGCGATATTAAAAGTTTGATAAACAATGCCTCCTTCATAATCGTGCACCTGGTAACCATAGCATCCAGGTGGTCGAAATTTTCCTCCAAAATGGATATTTAGTTCTATAGGGATATCCTTGAAAACTACACAATATAAAATTATAGTTTAACTTATTTTACTCTCTAAAAAGTCTAGTTATAACTTGTGAAGAAGATAAATTAGTCAATGATAAAAACTATCTTCACGTTCACGAAGACTCGAGATTGTTTTTTGTATGATATTATTAGTCGTATAAGCAACAATTAATCAAAACCAACAGACAAATAGAAATAGAGATGAAAAAACCCAAATATAAAAACCTTAAAATATAAAAAGGAAAGCAAAGGGATTGATTCGAACTTACCAATGACGAGTTCTTTCACAAAATCCACAAAAGCAAATAATATGATTTAGAGCTTCTAGTAAGTTTAAGATTCTTCACGTTGGTTTTGATTCACCAAATTGAAATAAAAAGACCTATTAAAGTTGAATCTAAGCATACTATTACCTATTAAGATTTGATGGATTACTTGAAGGATTTGTATCATCATAGTAAGATTAACGAATTTCATCATCGGAAGAACGCCAAAATACCTTGATTCCGATCCATTGTTCTGAACGAGAATTTGGAGAATAAGTGAAATCTTAATATATGAAGGAGAGGGGTACTTTAGGCATAACGAGGGCATGTGAGAGTCATGTGAGTTTACTAACCATCTTCTTTTTAATGGAGTGAAATATAAGGGACCAATCGCAATAAATTTTCAAAATTAGGACCAACCTCAAATATGCCCCATTTTCATGGGACCTAGGTCCAATTCCCTCTAATTTTTATTGAAGGAATTACCATAAGAAGCTTCAAGTAGGCTAAAAACTACAATTAAGACCCTGATATTAAATAAATTACTAGTAGATCCTAATTTTAAACATAGTTTACTTTTAATACCCTAATAAATTAGAATCTCATGTTTACCCTTTTTTCAGATTTGGGCAACCTCGAGAAACCGGTAACTTCTTAACAAATAAGAGAGTATATTTCTTCTAGGTAACAGAAAACCTCAATCATTCTTGGAGTCTTTAAAAGTTGAGATGTCTCTCTCCCTTCCTCCCTCCTACTGTCATTTCTCAACCCCATTTTTATCTTTCTCTCTCATAAAAGTAGAAGAAGAAAACTGTGAGCCTTACCATAACCTTGCCTACAACAATACAATAATGATCATAAGCAGTAGAAAGAAGAGGTGATGATACATAGCAAGTAGAAAGGGAAAATTAAAGTGGGCTACTTAAGAGTGGATTATTGTTTGTTAACAATGCACAAACAATAATAAAAAGTTATAACCTCTTAGATTACTAATCCACAACATATACATCATCAGTAGGAATGTTAGAGCTCAAAATTAATCAAATCATAGCTTTATTTGTCAAACAAGCAATTCCCAATAAGATCCCAAAATCGATATGAAAAATAGCATTTATTCAAACATAAAAGTACTAATCAGTAATTGGGAAAAAGATACTATAAACTCCTTGCAAATTGAGCAATGCATGACCCTTTTCTCCTTTGCTTCAGACCTTCTCCTTTTCACTTCTGGACACCCCACTCTTCGTCTTTTAACAGGTGGTATTACATTTTCTAAAACGAATCCTTGAGGCAAATCCGGTAAGACTGGATCAATTGGGTCGTGGTAAGCTAGTCGATAATTTTGCATATTGTAGCAGGGGTCACAAAATATATATATAGATCTTCCCGAGATGGAATGAATAGCAACTGAGGCATGGGAACACAAGAGACATAGTTTTTGCTAACCTAAACATGTACATGTATTGCTTGATAAATCAACTCTAAACCACCAATTGTTTGTATCGCGAACCTCATATACAACATTGCTTGCGGCATAGACATTTTAATCTTTGGACTGCTTTACAGCTTCTGCAATTTTTGCCTCAGCATAAGGTGTAACTTCTTTGTTTATATGCAAAGCTTCATTTCTTCATTCACAGAATAACTTCATCAATAAGATCCTTATTGATTCCAACATAGCAAAAATAGGTAAGAACCTATAAAAGCAACATTAGTTAACAAATTTTGTTTTTATGTCTAAATACTAGTAAATAATTAAACAAATGTAAATAGTGTCACGCCCTAAAATCCGGTAATCGGTAGCTTGACCAATTACTAGATTTTAAGTAGTGCAGGTAGGAGAATCCAATGATTCTACCCCACAAATAGCCAAGCCGTAGACAAATTCTGGCTCGGTTATTCACATATAGCAATAATCATCAGAGTAAAGAAATAACAATGCCACAATATAACAATATAACGCGGAAGCAAAAGACATAAATATATACATATCATGACGAAAGAAATACAACATCTCGAATAAAAACTCAGCGACATGTGCTGAGAACACCTACAACAATCTGACACTAAAGGAAATCTACAGCGATAAAATCTGTCTCTGGACTGGCTACCCACGCGGCAGTCCAATCTAGTCAACCTCTGAAAATGTTAAATGCGAGAGTGAGCAAACAACGAGCTCACTAATCCAACAGAACTAAATAACTTACTAATAACAGGTACAGATAATAGAGTAGAGACGAGTGTGATAGAGACATAAGTAACTAAACAATTCTAACAGTATAATCAGTAACCATCAATGAGATAAGTAATCAATGCGGGAAGGAGGATTGAGTGATAAGAGAATGGGGAATAGAGTCAATGCGGGAAGAGAGTAGAGTAGATTCGGAAGGATAATAGAGTTAAGAATATGCGAGGAGGGAGATGACGGTATGGTGCAATGCTATGATGTGAAGTGATGACTAGGATAATCCCATACTTATCCTAGATACAATACAATGATGCGACTTGATGAGCGGGGATATTCCCATAAATATCCCCTAATGCAGAATGATTCAATGATTAAAGTGAAAGCGATCCTACTATGATGTAGTTAATCAACCACTAACGTCTAAAGTTATCTTAAAGAGATCAGTAAAGGGATACACAGGTACAATTTGTTTAAGCTCGACCAAGCTAGGATGGTCGCACTCGATCAAAGTGGAAAAAGGTGTAACAACCCCCAGAGCAATAGTCCAGCACATTTCAAGGAATTTCAACTTCAACGAGGATAAGTTTGGGATCGTCAGGACTCTGTCTCATACCAATCCACACTCCGCGGTGGTTTTGCTAGGTATGATAGTGCCGTTCCCAATCTCACCTGTATATTTTAACCCGATCTCGCGGACTCCATGGATCCCGTCGGAGGTCAACCGAAGCGGAGTGTTTCTATATCCAATCTCAATAAGTTTGAAAAATGCAATAAGTTATAATGTATAATCGGTGCCCAAGCACAACCCGGTTGCCGCTAACCTGAAAACTCAAACAGGATCAATAGGGACTTGTTGCACCGACTCTGCATAGCCAAAACAGCAACCTAACCGTCGCCTACGTCCAACCCACAATCTCTTAAGGCTGGAAGGGGCATTCCTGAGCAACCACGGAACATGAACCCCAACCACCCTTAGCTAACCTCAGGTTTCATACGAACCAAAACCTAACCTCATAATCAATTTACTAACCCAACTACTAGTTAACATTTTAAACAGGATAATTGCTAAGTTAAACTATAGTTAGACACAAGCCATCTCCAAGTTCAATACTACTCTCTAAAACAATACTCATAACTAGTAAAGAAACTTAGGAATGTTGGAATATAAACTCGCCTGATAATATCCAAGTCCGGCGGAAAATCCAACCCAGAAACCCAACTCGGAAACCCAACTGAAATCCACGGAACGGTCGCGGAACGCCTGAAAACCTAACACCAACCAAGGAGAACAACAACAACTCATCAATTTAAGGAAAGGACAACAAAACCTAAACCCTAGAAATCGAACCCTACGCCGAAATGAAATGAAATCGAGAATTACTCACCGAGGATAGGAGAGAAGATCGCGGCGAAGCTGAGAAAGAATCTGCAAGCAAAGAGGAAGGTTGGATTAGGAGTGAGGAGGAGAAATGAAAAGGTTAGGGAGAGAAGAAAGTGAAGGAGTGAAGAGAGGAATGATGAAATGAAGTATATAAACCCAGACGCAGCTAAAATAGCGCCTCTGTTCGAACAGGAAGCCTCTGTTCGAACAGGAAAGATCTTGTTCGAACAGATTGTTGCAAGGATGAAAGAAAACTGTCCCTGGAAGATCCTGTTCGAACAGAACTGGTCTGTTCATAAACTGGACTTACCAGACATGCTAAGGAATTGCCGGGAGACACCACGGACCACCCCGGGCACCCCGAAACTCCGCGGACCACCTCCACCACCACACAAACACTTCTACAAACCCAACCAAGGTTCCCCAAGGTGAACACACCACCTCTACCGCCCCTCGGCAACGAAAGCTCCTAAGCCCCCCAAAAGGAATCTTTTCCTCGGGCGACCCCGAAAATCTACCGGCCACTCCAACGGTTCACCGGAACCACCCCAAATCAGACACACAACACTTAAATACCACTACCAAACTTTCTACAGGCTCCCAAGGCCACAAAACCACCTCTAACTCCAAAACACCTCCGAACCGCCCAAAACTACTAAAGGAATCTAATACTAAACCACCGAAAGGAATAAATGGATGCATAAAGGATGAGTAGAATGGATGAAAGAGTACATGCGGAAAATGAATGTGGAACTTAACGTGAAGGAAAGGAATCTAATATGCCAATGATATTAAGAATAAGATTAAGAGTGAATATTAGGAATAATTAAATACGGGTCATTACAAATAGTGCCTTACTTTCATAATCCATTGATTAAAGGTTTCAGCCATATTAGAAGTGACATATCCATATGAATCACCAATGAACTTTGATGTAGCCCAAGTATTTGGGTTACTTGCTTTTATCCATTCAACAGCTGATGTATTACGCTTATCCAAACGGGTAAGAAGTTGGTTGTATTCCTCATTCGTGAAGGCCTTCACAATTCGTCAAAAGTGAAACTTCACAATATTCCTACCAATTTTTTTGCATGTTTTGTGTGAGATTCCATGAACATCTACCATGCCTAGCCTCAGGAAAGTATGTACTTACTGCATTATCCAACCCATAAAACTCGTATGAGATAATAGGCATATGACTATATTTTGGATGTTGGAGTAGTGCATGTGTAAGTTGATGAAAAAACCATTCCCAAGTTATATTCGACTCTACCTCCACAATTGCAATTGCAATCGGGAACATGCCATTATTTGTATCTACTCCAACTGTAGCAGGAACGACTCCCTTGTGTCCTTGCTTAATATGTGCACCATCGATGAAAATAAGTACAAACCCAACTATAGATGCCCTATAAGCAATAAATAACCTATAAAAGCGCTTGTAACCTACTGAGATAGTATTATCCACTATACCACTAGAGTCAAACCACTATTGAAATTGAAGAGCAGTAATACTTCCCAAATTTGTCTGAGACAAATAATTAATATAATTTGGAAGTATTTGATATGCACCGGCCCAAGACCCATGAATACGAGTTAAACATCTATCTTTTGCTCTCCAAGCCGTCGTGTACTTAATCACAAGGCTATACTGAGTTTTGATGAATGTTACGATTTGGTTTAAGCTTGGGATGTTCACGGATCATGTCAATTACCTTGTTACTAACCTATTCAGATGCCGCCATCTTGTTGCCCCTGGAATCTAACCTAGAGCATGTGTGTTGGTCTATTAATGACCTAAAAGCAACTCTATCAATGCCCTACATGTTCCGAGCGTATATTACCCATGTGCAGTTACCACCTTTACACTTAGCTCTAACACATTTTTTGGCAGACTTAATGAATTTTATTTCAAACCCAACTCTTATAGCAGTATCAATCAACACACTGTAAAACTCCTTTGCATCATTGAACTCCTCGCCATGCTTTACTGATAAGGGCGCCCTTACACGCTAAACACTTTCAACACCTTCGATTGGCAATAATTCTTCATCTTTACTTGCGCCACTATCACTAGTGTATTCAGAAGGTGAACTTGAATGATATTCATCGCCGCTGGCTACAAAAATATTTAGTAAATACATTGTTTTGTATAAAACATTTTGGTCGTAAAGTATATTTGCAAAGTAGCAAACCTCTCTGGTCTACCTTGTAACTTATTTTCCATTAAGCCACTTTGAGCCTCCATCTTCCATATGGTAAAGAACTCTGTAGAAAATCGAAGGCAGAAAATCACACATACTATTTTTATCATCATGAGTACAATTGTATAAGAGTGTAAGGTCAGTTTGGTTCTTGAAAAAGAGTGTTAAGAGGCGAATCTCACTATCAAGGCCTATTGCAATCAACTGCCTGCTGAATGTTACTTTCTTTGGCAATCTTCAGTCCTAGTTGTTGGCTTTCAAAATTACAGTCATAATTCCAACTACGAATAAGCATGGGATTTGCAGTTGTAAGAAAAATTTAGGTTCTTTAAATACAAGTCTACATGGCTTGCAAACCTGGCAACAATTAGGTTTGGAGGTCGCTATGAAGATCATCCCGCCCCATATTAGTATGGAGAGATGGAGATATGATGGCCTCCAGAATCTTGTTTACTTAGTTTCATCTTGTTTACTTGTCGACCTATAACATATATAGCCATGTATACTCAATAAGTTGAGATGTTATATTGAACAACTTAAGTTCTTTATTTGGTTTTGGGTCAGTTGTTCAATAAGAGAAACACTTCTAACTTGAGTTCTCTATGATACCCATCTAACATATACATTTATTAAAGTAATCATGTATTAAAAAGGTTTAGAACTAAATTACAATAAAAACCTAATCAAGACTCAAGACAGATAGTACCTTCAAATCAAACAAGTGGAAGCTTGAATTTTGACTTTTGTTTCTATAACACACCAAATCAATGGTTAATTCTCTAGAGGGTTTGTGAGTTTCTCTCCCTCCCTATTTTAAGGAGTAATGGAAGCGCCTCAATACGCAATACTATTTCAGCCTGTTGCTAAAAGTTTTAAAAAGGGGTAAACTTGGTATTTATAAATAATAGGGTATCAAAAGTAAACAATGTTTGAAAATAGGGTTTAGAAGTTATTTTTGGAATTGTAGGGTATTAAATATAATTTTTAGCCTACTTGAAGCCCCGGACGGTAATTCCTTCATTTTTCTTTTATTAGCATGGGTTGGTTTGGCTCGGTTTTTGTATAGAACTGAAATCGTAAACTTCAGTTCCTAAAATTCAAAACCGACCGCACTATAAACCTAATCGAAAAAAAAGAGGAACCGAAACTGAGCCAAAAAAATTAGTTCAATTCACCTCAATTTTCTTCCCATCTATATAAACATATAATAACAGAATCATTGTAGAATTGAATTCCGTTTTGACACGTGTCACAACTATATGAATGTTACATAAGCTATTTTGACCTCCTAATTTTATTGTGCATCCAGCGAATTTTTTGGCGCCTCTACTCACATCCTTTTAGAAAAGGAAAACCTCTCTGTTCTATTTTTTTTTCTAGGCAAGCTGGGGTTAGGTACCCCATGGACAACCTCTTCATTCTCTGTGATCAAAAGAACCTATTCTCTCTCTTTCAAAAAATTGTTTCATCTTTAAAAGCAACTCTATCTCGCTTTCTTGGTCTGGTTTTGGAAGGGTTGCAAGTTTTACCAGTTGGGGCCAAATCAAATAACAAAACCTAATGTCAATTACTGCTTCTTCAAGAAAAACCAAATTACTACAATTATTCAGTGAAATCCAATCCCAAACAATCCATTTTACCATTATAATCGCTACAGCGATCCTAGTTGCATCGCTGGCTTACTACTCCATAAAACCTTAAGATGCTCAGATTAAGTATTAAAATAAGTTTTTCGGTGCAATTATGCAAATTAGGCTTCCTAGTAAATATTCTACATTATTGTGTCTTAACATAGTTTTACGAGTGGGTATCAGGTTTTGACGTTCTCCATTTTTTCTAGATATTTATTTTTATCTTTCATATTCTTATTGTGAGCTTCATATCCGGAGGCTCAATGCCTGTATTTCATTATTTGAGAAGAAATCATGATTATTTTTATTGTTTTAGGTAGTACTAGAGGGAGCTATTGGAGGATTCAAAATAATGTTTATTGCGTTTATAGTTCCAATTCAGTAAGAGAAGAAAGAT
Organism: Kingdonia uniflora; assembly: GCA_014058105.1. Lineage (NCBI taxonomy): Eukaryota > Viridiplantae > Streptophyta > Magnoliopsida > Ranunculales > Circaeasteraceae > Kingdonia > Kingdonia uniflora. The sequence goes on along the minus strand of JACGCM010000140.1, from coordinate 5,522,306 downwards.
ATGGGGGTGTAGTTTAGCCTTCTAAGAGTTTCATCAGTATAACATTTACTAGACTCAATTTGAAATAAAATAATCACATAAGATTAACCAATTTTGATTAATTTAGGTCAAAATCAATAGGTCCAAAAAACCTAGAATTAACGGTTTAACCCTAGCCTAATTTCAAGTTGGTCTAGTGTTCTAGTGATAACAAGAAAAGGTAAATTAAGCACAAGAACAAATAATTTTAACCCTGTAGAAAACCATTTTTAGAAGAAAAACTCACAGGTCGCTGCTGAATTGCTCGACAACTAAACAATTCAATATTGAAACAAAATTACAAGAATTCAATTATTTAATGACTCGATAAGCACATCCTGTGGTTACCAATCATCTAATTAAACTCCTCGCAATCAATTCCATGTTATCGCAACGCCCTTCGTTCTCACAACGCCTCACCTCAGATAACTCACCAAAGCTTCAAAGCTTGAATCGCTCAAACTTATAAAATTTGAAATTGAATTTAGGTTTCTCAATATTCGATTAATTTAATTTGAGTTTTACTTTGCATTGAATCGCTCGTTGAAATCTCTTTTCTCTCTAAAATCTCAAGCCCTAAAGTCTTTTGGAAGAGGTAAAAAGTGAAATAAGAAATGATGTCTTTTATAAAAAAAAGCTAAAAACTGAAAGTTTGTTCGAACAGACAATGCTTTATTTAAACATAACAAAGATCCTATTCGAAGAAACTAGGTTCTGAGTAACCTATTCGAACAGAGAAAAAGTCTATTCGAATAGGGTCTGTTCGAACAGGAAAAAAACTGTTCGAACAGGGTCTCTTCTAACAGAAAAAAGTATGTTATAACAAAAAAGATATGTTCTAACAAAAACCTATTTTTTTTTTTTTAAAACATAATTCCTTTTTGATCTTTTGTAAAATATTAAGGCTTTGATATTTTTTAGCGAAGAGGTGCAAACCCACGTACCTATTCAGTATCAGTTCAGCTGTAGTCAGCTCCATGTACAATTTCTAACGTCGAGTAACCACGAGAAAGTGTTGACACCTATTCTAGACACGGAATGAAACACACTCTAAATATGGATGTTTCAATCTCCTCCTTTGGTTCATTTTGTGTCAAAACTAGAACTATAAGAAATAAAAATACAACTCGATGGATTGACTCAATAACTGAACATCCAGGCTCAAATCTCCACTTTCATCGTATAACATACTCTAGAATCCCTACACACTAAACAAGATACATCATGTAACCGCTCAAATAAAATAAGGGATCTAAAAAAAAACATAACTTTCCTGGCATACCTGTCAGGATCATCTCTCCCCATTTTTAGCACAGATGAACAAAGGTTAAAAGAAAAACACAATAGGAGATAAATAGAAGAAGCTGAACAAGAAATTAAGAAAAATGTATAACAGTCATGGAATAAGTTAACCATAGAATAGATGAAAAATATATATCAAGAAATGTTAGGGCAACTATTTTGAAAAGAGAAACTGTCAATACATAGCATATCCAAAAGTTAAACTAAATAAAAATGAACATGTAGTTAGGAATACGCTAAACACCAATACCCCAAAATAAGATGCAACACCCCCTCAAAATAATGGTAACCCCCTTAAAATGAAACAAAAGGAAAACACATACGGGGAGTGCCATTGAAATAAGCAAGCAAAAGAGGATAACACTCCCCCTAACACAAGGCATGATAGAAAGACAGTGAATCTAAAATATTCTATAAACACCAGGACATCACCCATGTGTTATAAACCAATCACTAAATGAATTACTTGGTATGTGTGTGCATAGTTAGATGGAAACCTGGTTTTTAACGTATTACTCAGCCGCAGTTAGAATACTATATTGAAAAGTTATTTCAACTTAGGCCTCACTAGGGTGGTTACTCAAAAATCACTAATAATTAACTAGCAAACACTCTGTGTGAAATATGAATATGAGTATGTGAATAAAAAAAATTAAATTTCATCAAATAAACTGCGCACTATAAATTAAAAAATCTCACGGACATAAAATCAATTGTCATAGATGGTATCAAGTTAATTAACGTAAAATCTCTATCTCTCATCTCCACTAAACTGACTGTGCTAAACTCAAGATCAAACAGGTCTTAAAATGGTTATAATGTATGCAAGGGAAGGGACATGACGGAGTAGGTGTTTTATTGGCATTCTAAGACTACAGTTTAAACTTTTTCACCCTTTTTCTTTAAATTGAGTTCACCTCCCGTCATTCTTTCTCTTTATTGAGTTCACATTGAATAAAATACTTCTTCGCCCTCCTTTTTTTTTAGCAAGCCTCTTATTGATATACTAGCAAAAATATTGGGGATACTCTATTTTTTTATTCATCTTTCCCCAGTTAAACCACATGGTTTTACTCCTTCCTTCACTTATATTTTATTGAAAAATCTCATAACAAATGGGTTACAAGGAGTTGGATATAAAACAAATGGCATATTGAAGGCACAAAAGGGTTGCAAACGGATAAAATTTGGGGTAAGCATAGGCGAAGGCCAAAAAGGTGTAACAATAAGAGCCTATAATCATATCTTCCGTCTTACATAGTATATTTTTCATCACGAATCAAGTATAAGAAATGTTTAATTAGACTAACTTAAACTTGAAGTTACCATCAATAATTGATTATAAAAAAAATGAGATAAAAAAAATGATGAATCAGGAAAGAATTTATGAAAAATTACTCAAAGCTTGTAAAAAGGCTAGATCCTCACATAACATTAGGTACAAAGTCTCTACAGTTATCGTCACGTGGTTCTAATCACGATAATCTTTTAGTTTAAACAAGATGATCAATGACTATTGTGAAATATGATTTTACCAAATAATTATCTTATGAATGAATATAACACAAAAGTATAGTCCAAGTCTAACAATAATATTCAACATACAAAAGCTCCTAAAGTGCAAAGTACAAATAAAAACAAAATAATACCCTATTATTCTAAAAATAAAAATAAAAATAAACTGAGACAGGGTAAGAAACGTACCTAATCAATGAAACATACTAATAACCCATCTCAATTGATATTCATTACCTTATCTATGGCGACAAATCATCATTTCACACCTAAACATCTCGACTAACCTTTCGAGCTGATGCTTCTTGAGCAAACCACATATTTACATTCTTACTTTTCACATTAGTGGAAATCACATTTAAGTTATATCTTTGCCCATAGAATGGTCGAGCATATGGTTGATAGGATCCAACAAATCTATACTAGGATGCAATATGACCCTTTCGACTACATATTCCACAATAATAAATATGAGAGTACGAGAACATTTTGGCTTGATTACGAGTGGAGAATATTATATTATGTTTGGGCAATGATGTAGTTGCAATTGCTTTGACGAATTTCATAAGTTGAGGAGTCTTGGCATTAGAGAGATGTTCCTAATCTCCTAGACCCCTTTTATCAGTATCCGTTTTCCCCATACATAACATCTTATCAAAAAAAAATTCTCCATGACAAAAAATTTCAAGTTTCTGCTGAGATAAAACTAAATCAAGTTTGGCCGTATGTAGTTCATCCAAAGTTGATTTTATTTTTTCCTTCGCATCATGAACTTCTTTATCTATAATCACAACCTTGTCACGGAGGCATTATTTTTCATCTTCAAGCATTTCTATCTCTTAACTTGTATTCTCAATTTTTTCTTGAAGTTCACACGTGAGTGTATTAACTTGGTATTTCAAGACTTAGCTAAGTTTTACAAGTTTAATACACTTCGCAAAAGTCTAAGCATACAAGACTTCAAGATTCACGTCCTCAAACTTATTTTTTTCATGATCACTTTGACTTTCAATAGAATTTTCAAGTTCGAAAGCGTCAGAGTTATTATTACTACAATTTAGAAAAATAGGATATGCGCAATATTGTCCATTCTCAACTACTTGGGGATGATCCTTATTATTATTATTATTATTATTATTATTTTCATCATCACTATTATCCCAAGTAACACTAATGTTCATAGCTTTGTGATTAGTTCCAGATTTCATATTGGGACAACTGTGAGTATAATGACCAAACTTGAGATACTTATAACATTCAACTGATTGCCTTGTTTTTGAAATTGACATTTTTTTACAAGATTTTTAGGCTGGTTGCTTATAGAGGTAATCTGTGAATCTGGATCGGACCCATCATCATTAACTGAATCAGATGAGTTAGTAGCTTCTTTGGTACCGCTAATAGATTATATTACCTTGATTCAAACAATATCATAGATTTTGTCCCATTGAAAGCCTCTTCATCGTAAGATGAGTTGTGAGAGGCAATAAGTGACGTGACAGCTTCTTTGGTACCCTTAAAAAGTCAATGATAAATACAAATATAAAACCAAAATAACAATAAGAAATTTACGTGGTTGGTCCCATCGTTATGCGGTAAACTAGTTTATATAACAACATAATTTCCCACGCATCTGTAGAAACGATTGTGGTACTGCCTCTTAGGAATTAGGGTAACTAATCCCAATCCCCCGCCCCAAGAACGATAAATGGAAACGCCAATAAGAAATTATACGAAAGCAATAACACAATGATTTACCCGGAGGAGGAAAGTGGAAAACCCCTGCGGATAAAAAACCACTCCCCACGAACAATTCACTAATCAAAAGATCAAAGGTTACAACGATCTCTCGAGCTTCTCAAGCTTTAATGGAGTCTTTTCAAACCCTAGCCTCTCTAAGATTAAACTCACAAAAAGATAGCTAACAAAATAGCTAAGTCCTCTTTATATACTAGAGGACCAAAAAATATAAGCAGCACGGATCTTGAGGCAGAACTCTAACATCTAAGGAAAACCTACGCCAAGCTCGCTCGAACGACTTTGCGATAGTTGGTCTCAAACCCTAAAAATATAACATCTCGTTCGAACGACATCCAAGCTCGTTCAAACGAGATTTACTCCTGGGATAAAATTATAGTGAGTATAAAAGAGCTCGTTCAAACGAAATCAAAGTTCGTTCGAATGAGATTGACTCTTGGGCCAAAATTCCAGGGAGTATGAAAACGTTCGTTAGAACAACTATGAAGCTCGTTCGAGCGACTTTGACAATCCTACTATTCAAGTTCATATCCAACAATCTCCCACTTGAAATCGAATCCCGAACCCATCTCCAGATCTCCAAATAAATTTCTCGTACTACCCGGACCTTCAATCTTAAAGACCCACTTATAAAATTTCACAATCTTCAACAAATCTCCCACTTAAAATTTGAAATGTGAAGTTCCCGTAACTTCACCTATCTTTAAAGTAACCACACTTGTAACTGTGTCAAACCGAACTCTTCTCGCAAAAAGCTATCGTACCACACTGTACTTATGCCTTTGTAATCAATTATACAATTAACCATTATCATCTCGATACCCAAAAGGCTTCAGTATAACACCACAAAACTGTAGTCCTTTCCATGTCACTAACGTACTTTGTCATCACAAGTAAACATAACCCTGTAAGCTGAATAAGAAGCACTTCATAGTTATAAGCTACAACCGAGTCTTCTTTGAATACATAATATTCATTATCAACGTCTCACAACTTCCACTTCATGAGAAAAATCTGGTCTCAATTAAACAATGACATACATTAGCAAACAAATCATCAATGAGTTTAGACATACCTCGATCTATACTCATATCGCATTCCATAGCTAAACAAATACGTGTCTCAAGCCTGAAGTATCGACAAATGGTACGCTACCAAATAACACTCCAACCAGTCTTAATGTACTATGTCAATAACAACTTCTGCTTCACGTTCTTCCTGTTGAACTATACCATATGAACAAGGATTAACCAATCCATCGGTCCAATCCTTTATTGAGATAACCGTTCCCACGACTCTTCAATCTCATCCGTGCTAGAACTTGCAAGCGTAACTAGCATATCATCCATACTCTAAGAACGGATGATCCATGAGTTCTCAAAAAAACTCATAACATCAACAATGGTCTCTGTGGAATTTTTAAAAAAAGCCACCAATGATATACGCATATCTAACTTAGAGCCCCATCGTTTCGGTGTATATCAAGAACACGCATATGAGCTCTCATGTATGAGCCTCCATAATGCACCTCAACCCGGTAACTATGTACCCATGTAGCCGACTTACATACTCATCTTCAATAAGATCAATCATGAAGAATTTTTATTCCGTATCAATAATCACTCAATTCGGAAGAAAGCAAAATGCCACCACAAAACAACTAGCTTCACAACCGGTGAACCAAAACATCTTGACATAAACACCTGCTTCTTCTTGAAAATACTTTACCACAAGTTTTGCCTTGAACCGCTTGAACAAACTTGTCTTCGTTTAACTTGTAAACCAACTTGTAAAGTAAAGAGTTTTACCATCAGTAATAGGATTACATCCTATACCCAATATGACGATGGAGATCCCATCTCATCATCATCTATGATAAGCTCTCACTTGCCCATGACCTCACCTTGCAGTCATCACCAATACCGGCTAGCCACAAACAATGTCAAGAGTAATGATAACGGGCCGCAGTTCTCAAAACCTTGGTTCTTCTTTTCATTATAATAGGAGAAGTATACGGCTCTCGTTGGACCTTTTCAACCAATGGTTCCAACACTATCTCTGCAGAGATTTTTACATACTCACATGACCCCGATAAATCTACTTTTTTGGTCCACTTATCCATGTCTTCACTAAAGACATCATCATTGGATATCACATCAACAAGTTGGATAATTTTACAATTCTTTGCATCACAAGATCGGTCACCAGAATCATCACAAACATATCCAATGAACATGCACAAACTATACATATAATCTAGTAATGATCTACTACTAGAATAGACAAAAAAAGTATAAATTATTACCTCCTTTTTCATCCAAGTGATCTCTTCTAATAGTCCAAGATCTAATGCATACCAAGACTCTATATCAACTGCCGAATCTACCGAAAACTGCTTTGACAACTCGATAAAACATTTCATACTTTGTGCCCTTTTAATAATCTCACAGACCACACTTTCAGCCATACCAAACTCTCGTGATATTATTGGGATCTTCTCAAGCCTTTCAATCCCAATAAATGTTTTATCAATAGCAAACTCAACACAACAAAATTGATCACTATCACCGTTAGACCCAAGATGCTTCAACATTGGACCAGTCTTAATCTCAGCCCAAGCTTTCCATCTAGCGAAGACATCAAACCAATCCGTTCCATTCTTCAAGAAATGTATACCAAGCTGTCGTGTAGAATCACCAATAAAAACAACCAAAACATGAAATCCCCCGTTGGAACTAACTCTAGTCGGTTCCCATACATCATCGTATAACTGGTTCGATCCCATATTCAATTTTCTTCTCTTTCTAGGAAACCCAACTTTTTTTTTGCTTCACCAATACAACATCTTCACAAAAGAACAAATCTATCAATTTTAACTTGTCGAGTATTCTCCTCGAGAATAATATTTTCATCCAAATGCTCACGTGACCAAGTTTCTCGTGCCATGCTCTAGAGTTCACCATCGAAGTAACGATACCAATAATCTCATCATTAGCATTACACGTCTCTAAGTACGCATCTTGTCTTTTGTTCAAAGCTAAAGCAATAGCCTCCTTCATGATCTCAAAAGCATCATCGCCAAAGGTAACCAAAAGACCCAAGTCCGATAGTTGGCTTGAAAATATATTTCTAGCCATACTAGACACATATTACACCATTTCCGAACTTAACGAATTATCATTCGTTAATGAAATCCGAACATCTTTATTATCTACTATGTGATAGCACTAATTATAGCTAGACAATTCGCTTTTACCCGACGTAATTTTCAATGGAGCAACAAAGTCTAACCTCAACTTTTTTCAAACACCATAAGACAACCACCATGACTTCTCCTGAGTACCATGAATTACATTGCACAGTTTATCCCAAATATCACAAGTCATATCAACCAAATCATTAAAAATAAGATTGGAGGCACTATCAAAATTCTTACCTTCCCCGGAGAAAGTCACCGAACGTCTCTTCACAGATCTTCTCTTCTTTGTCGATCTATAATCTTCCTTCTTATAACCAACTTTACCGCAATTGCAACAAATATCTTGTTTATTGCAATTCCATGCCTTTATGCGCCTTTTGCTTCCATTTTCCATATGTGAAACTCTCTTTCCTCTAACTTCAGCATCCGAGTAATTCAATGTTAACAACGAAACTCCAAGAGGTATTACGCGAGAATCATCTCCAAAGACTTCAACCATGTCGCTGAAAGTAACCCGCTTATGAGAATTTGAAACACTCGTAACACACTTCTGATAATTTAAATCACTCAAAGTTGATTCAAATATCTTTGATAGCTTGTCCAACATCTCTAACACAATACTCACTTTAGGTAATTTAGAAGAAATAAAACTTGAGAGTCTTGAACGAACTTTACCAAGAACATCTTGATCAAAAAGCTCCCACTCCAAACAATCCATATTGGTCGGCTTCGTCGAAATCCCTCCTAGAAGAAAATCACAATCCTCCGCATATAGAAAATCTTCTACTTGCATCTTCCAAATCCCAAAGTTTAATCAATTGAATTCATTGATTTCTAATTTCTGCATATCGTCCATCGCTCAAATCATAAAAGCCCTAACCTTACGCTATGATACCAGTTGTTAGGAATTAAGGTAGCTAATCCCAATCCCTCACCCCAAGGAAGATAAGCGAAAACGCCAATAAGAAATTATACGAAATCAAGAAAATAATAATTTACCCAGAGGAAGGAAGTGGAAAACCCCCGCAGATAAAAAACTACTCCCCATGAAAAGTTTACTAATCAAAAGATCAAAGGTTATAACGATCTCTCAAGCTTCTCAAGCTTTAATAGAGTTTCTTCAAACCCTAACCTCTCTGAGATTAAACTCACCGAAAGATAGCTAACAAAATAGCTAAGTCCGCTTTATAAACTAGAGGACCAAAAAATAAAAGTAGTACGAATCTCGAGGCAGAACTCTAACATTTAAGGCAAATCTACGCCAAGCTCGTTCGCGCGACTCTTAGCTCGTTCGAACGACTTTGCGATAGTTGGTCTCAAACCCTATAAACATAACATCTCGTTTGAATGACATCTAAGCTCGTTCGAACGAGATTAATTCATGGGCCAAAATTCCAGTGAGTAAAAAAGAGTTCGTTCGAACGAGATTGACTCTTGGGCCAAAATTCTAGGGGGTATGAAAACGTTCGTTCGAACGACTATGAAGCTCGCTCAAACGACTTCGACAATTTCCCAACTTCGCAATCCTTCTATTCGAGTTCATACCCAACACTGCCACGTCACTTTCTCTATGTTATGTAGAGATGATTTATGTTCCGCCACATCATCATTTTTAATTATTCCACTTGTGTCAGGCAAGTATGTTACAAAATCAATTAAGAAAAAATTTGGTCCACTGGTATCTTTTTGATTTCTATAAATAAACTCTTCACAACTCTATGTTGAAGAGTCTGGATCCTCTCCACCGTGGTGGAGAGAATCCATCTCTACTCCTTCAATAGATTTTGTAACTTGTGTCTATTACTAATCCACAGTTATTTCATTTTTCTTTTTGTTTTAATATTATTTATTGTTATAATAAATAAATAAAATCAATAAAAAATTAAACAAATTCTCATATTCTTCTATTCTCTCTAATCTAAACTTGTTCATAGAAAAATAGTTCTTCAATCATGTCACTTCTTTAACCATGTTTTGCAAATATCACTTTGATGTTCATGATAAGGGCTTATTTATTTAACATGACGATGCACAATCTATATTTTGAGTCGGATGTCGTTTAATCAATTTCTGAAAAAGAAAGAGGGTAGTAAAACCCTTTCGAAGGATCACGATAGCACAAATTTAGGGTTTTGGGAATCTTTGGCATTCAAATCTATATCTAGGGTTTCTTATTACTCAAAGTGAATTGAAATCTAGGAATCTGATCAAAGAACCTATTGTTCGTGCTAAAAAATTCTAAAATTACAGTGGTGCAATTAGTAATGCCATTTCTTGAAAGCTTCCATGGCTTCAAAACACAGATAATGACAAAAATATTTGTGTTTGATGGGTAGAGAAAGAGTATTTATGTTGCTTGAGTATTTGAGTTGTTTTTTTTTTATATTTAATATAACAAAATTATATTAAAAGATAATGCAATGAAGGAGATAATAGAGGGCAACAACGGGTAAATTTAAAGTTAATAATAGACACGTGTTAGACAATTTGTTGAAGGAGTAGGGATGGATCCAGACTCCTATGTTGAAAGTCGTAACTTTGCTAAACTCTTTCCATGATTTCCCTTCTCTGTTTAATCTTACTTAATTTATTGTTCTCATATCTCTCTCTGTAGAACATTCAAAACTCAAGAATAAAAGTAAACGTAGCAGGGTGTGGGTTGAGTTGGGTTTGCAAACCCACACTTTGGAGTCTCCCAGCAGCAACTGTTTGGGTGTGAGTTGGATGACCGACGCTATAGTAACTCAATAGAGTGTGAGGATCTCACACTATTTTTTTTTTAGTTTGGCTGTGTTTAGATCACCGTGCGGTGTTCTTTTTACCGTGCGGTAAAAGGAACACCGCGCGGTGATCTAAACACCTCCAAACTCAATTATTTTGATCAACACTCCTTGACTACTTCTTCTTCCCTAAAACCAATTCCAGAGCAGAGAAAAACCTTTATGTTCTCCCCAAATGGCAAACTCTGTCACCAGTAGTAATAACTCTACACCGTCGACCCCATCATCCCACAACCCACCTTCAACGCCATTCACTCAACACCCATCATCATAATTCACTCCATACCTCTATTAAAACCTATCGCAGTTTCAACCTCAATTCCAATCACAGGCCCCACCTTCATTTACCATGTCGCAAGGGGATCCCAGTTATGGATAATATAAAAGTCTATTTACACTCTCTCAACTGCAACCTCAGGCGTTTAGCCCATACTATCAACCCTATCCGCTCACTCAACCTTAAGGTTTTCAACCTCCAAATTGATTTTAGAACTATCTATTTCATGGTGAATCTACTCAGCACAGTCAAAGTGACGCAAATGTGTCAATACCTGTTAAAACGGCGGCTCCCCAGAAAGAAAAAGAAAAAGGAAAAAAGAAAAGAGCACCCACAAAATAAAGACAAAGCCTGCAAGTGCCAAAAGATGCTTAGTTTTTGGACGAGACGGATGATGCTGGATTGCATTGGACGGAAGCAGACTTTACGTGTCTCGCAAGGGCGTGGGTAATAACTTCTGTCCAAACAAATGGTCGTACAAAGGGTTTTACTTTTTATCAAAAGGTCAATATTGCCTTTAGCAGAGACCCCGAGTACCCCACACGACGATCAAGTGGGTCAACCAAATCTCAGTGGTATTCCCTTAATACACAATGTGTGGCGTACACGGGGATAGTTGCTCAAGACCGATTTAGGAATAGCAGCAGAAAAATAGAAGAAGATCGAGTACGTTGTGATTTCTTTTAACTCAATTTTAATTATTTATCGCGGATATACACGTTATTTATTTGTATTGGGTAATTTTGTGAATTGTAGAAAAACGATGCACACAAAATTTATCAAGGCTTGAATGGCGGCAATGACTTCAAGCACCGTGAAGCGTATACGATTTTGGCGCGAGAACCGCGATGGGCCAACCTAAGGGATGATGGGTTGAACCATGCGGTGAATATAACAAGAAATGTAGCCAGGAGAACATCGGACAATTCTTCTCTGGGGAACTCTGTCGGACTAAATAATCTATCGGAGGACCCCGACGACCCACCTACACCTCAATTTGTGGGCCCAAATTCTGACTTAGATGGTTCGTTGTATGAAAGGCAATGGAGGGTGTTGCTGCATTTGGTAGCGGTATCCAAATAATGTTGGATGAACTACGATTGGAAAAGATACAAGTGAAAGAAGAAAAAGAAATAAGAAGAGCATAAGCAATGCAACACTCACAAGCCAAACTAGATTTGGAGCAAGCAAAGGAAGATCGCAAAATCATGGAGAACAACTTAAGTACTCTTTCTGAACATCAATTGCAATACTATCTGCAAAGGCAAGCTAAGATCATGGAGCGTCTGGCCAAGAGGGGTGGACCAGGTACTTGAGGTGGTGATAAAATGTAATTTAACTTTTTTGTATATAAAAGTTTTTTTATCCATGAATGTAGTTTAATAACTAATAATGTAAACGTTTGAATAATGTACTGCTCAAAATTCTACAGTGTGTTTTTGAAATATTTATTTCCGATAATATTAGGTTAAAACAAATACAAGATCAATAGTGCGTTAAAAAAATATGTTTAATAAACTTGTACGACTAAGAGAAACATTAAATTATCAAGAACATATAAATAATACAAGAAATGGAGTAATAATTTTGAATATTTCCCTTCACGGCCCACAAATACTCGATTACATCATCCTTTAGATCAAAGTAAAGTTCTCGACTTCGAATCCGATTCATTTTCGATATAAAAAAATTTATTGTTCCGCATTCGTGTACAATATCGAATCGTTCGCCTTCGATAGTTGAGGGCTCGGCCGGATTACAGTCTAAGTATGATGGGAATGCACCTCGTTTCTCTTCGACGATCATATTGTGCATTATCACGCACGCCTTCATGACATTGCTCAAAACCGGGGGGTCCCGCAATTTAACCAAATTTTTTACAACATTGAACCAAGATTGTAAAACCCCAAACGCCCGTTCTACGCCTTTTCGGCAACTTTCTTGTTGTTGAGCAAATAATTTTTGTTTCGCTGTAACCGGATTGGATATGGTTTGGACAAGTGTTCCCCATTTGGGGTATATGCCATCCGTTAGGTAATACCCCATATCATAAGCTTTTCTGGCAATTGCATAATTGAAAGGTGGGGCGATACCATTGGCCAGGTCGGTGAAAATATGTAATTGTTGGAGGACATTGATATCATTGTTAGACCCTGGTAACCCAAAAAAACATGCCAAATCCAAAGGTCGTGTGAAGCTAGCGATTCAAGAATCAGTATCGCCTTGGGGTAATGACCAGTAAATTGACCGTGCCAAGCTTTGGGATAATTTTTCTATATCCAATGGATACAATCAAGGCTTCCTAACATGCTGGGAAATCTCCAGGACTCTCCGATTGCTTTTAACTTTTCGACGTCGGCTGCGTTTGGTACTTGAAGATATTCCTCGCCAAAAATTTGTATAACCACAACACAAAACTTTTTCACACATAACAAGGTTGTGCTTTCTCCTATTTGGATATATTCGTCAAAAAGATCTACCGCAACACCGTAGCTTAGGAAACGTAGTGCTGCAACTACCTTTTGGTATGGTGATAACCTCATAGTACCAGAGTTGTTGGGTTTCTGGACAAAATAATTATCATGTACAACGACTGCATCGAATTGAAGCATAAACATGTCTCTACTCATACGAAAATGTCACCGAAATTCCTATGGCTCATATGTATAATTCGGCTTGAAGTAGTCTCGTATAATGCTGTAATGCCCCAATGAGTGATCTCGCTTCTTTCTCATATCCTTACGGCCCATGACACTCTCGCCGTAACTCAAAGTTGCATCCTCAACTACTATGTTTATTACAGCTTGGTGCGAACACAAATTGCCGCCGCACAATTAAAGATAAAATCGTCATCGAAGAACGACGATGATAAACCTGGATGATCGGGTATGGATGAATCGGATGATGAAGAAGACATTTGAGGCTGTGGAGTTGAGAGAAGTGTGTAATACCAGATGGTAAATAAGTTTCCAATGGAAGAGAGAAGTGTAAAAATGGGAGAAATGTAAAAGGGAAAGAAGTTGCGGGTCTTTTTTCCTAGATTTGGCGGTGAAATGAACACTGCGCGGTATTCATTTCACTGCCAAATCTATGTTTCTATTCGACCTCAGTGACAATTTTGTTCGAATAGAATTAGGTTCTATTCGAATAAAACTGCTCAGTGCCAAATTGTGTAAAATTTATTCGAACATACAAATAGTCTGTTCGAATAGACATTGAAAAAACTCTACCAAAAACCTAAAAACTTCACCAAATAGTCTGTAGAAATGTAAAACACCTCAGTGCAAATTTATTCGAACAGACAAATAGTCAATTTCAACAAAAACCAAATAACTTATTCGAATAGACTTAGGGTCATCTACATAATCATACCTGAGGTCATCTACACCTCAGTAAGCAATTTATTCGATTAAATATTAAAAAAAATCTTCTAAACACCAGAAAATTTTAGTCAATTTCAACATTAGATAATCATGGCTAATGAACATTAAGAACATCCAAAACATCATCTACAAAAATATCGTCTACCTAGAATCATCTACATAATCAAAGCTGAGCTTCTACATCGTCTAAAAAACATCAAAAACACATATATCAACTCATAATCATCTCTAGTACCCCGCCCCCTACGGCTAGTATTGTCTCCCCTGGTTTGCGGACCAGATCCACGCTGCCTCGTCCTCGCGCCACCTCCAGGTGGTAGCGGCACCACCCGTACATCACGCCCCCTCCTCAGTTGTAGGTCCTGAACGGGACAAATATACTTTATAAATATTTTGACAAAATAAATATAAGATTAAGAAAAAACACCGCAATAAATACATAAATAAATTACTTACATGGGCATATAGCTGATGATCTATACTGTCAATTTGCATGTGGGCAATAGCAAGCTCATCCTCCAGCTCCTTGAACCACTGTGCATCCCGCGCAGACTCTGTAAAGATGAGTCATCGCATACCATGAGTTAGGTGTCACAACTCCTCTGCGGCGCAGAATGAAGACATGGGTGGCGGATCCCTCAAGCGGGCGATGGGGAGCATCTCACGTCGCCCTGTCCACTCCATGTGTTACCCCGGGTCTGGCCCCTCTGCCTCGCCAGGCAAATTGAAGTCCTGGGACGCACTATAAACCGACGCTGACGTAACCACCACGGGTGTAATACCAGCTCTGAGTACAATCGGTCCGAACAGATCTATATTCTCCATCCTCTAGGAATTTGTTAATATGTGGCCTACCTCCGAAGTTTATTCAGCCCAGTATGTGGCGTAAGTCTCTCGCTCCTCCCCTACCACAAACTGTTCACAGTCAACAAACCCGACCTGTCTTATCTCATGTAAAGCCGCTGGACTAATATGTGGTGACATGCTAATCGGAGGATCCAAAGGAATATGCGCCTCGCCTTTCAACTGCCTCTAGCATCTATCCCCCAAGTAATATTCACAGTTTCCGTTTGGTACTTTAAGTGGCATCCTCTTACAGGATATGAGTTTTGTAGTTAGTACGTCATCTATCTTAGACACCTCAGACTCTAACCAAGATTCCCAGGTGATCGTCTCAATCGTGCGGTGGCCAATGTGGTATCTGCCTAGAATAAATAGATTGGTTGTTTGGTCATTTGTTTCCCTCCTGTTCCCCCTCTCCCATGCTCTGAGGTACGGATAGGCTGAGAACTTTACCTCTTCCTTGACTATAGGGTGGTCAACCCCACAATACTCGTAAAACCAATACTGCATTTCGAAATAACATAAAAAATAATAAGAATTGATATTTAAGACGTTTATTGGAAGATATTTTATTTGTAAAAGGAAAAAGTGTTAGTGTACCGTAAGAAGTTGGACAAATCCAGTGATGGCACCCCCGGTCGTGATTGCGGTATCCAAACCATGGTATAGGGAAGCAAGAATAGCAGAACCCCAGTCATATTGGGCAGCCGAGTCCAAATTGGCCACGGCCGCGAGATATCCAAGTGGGACGGTGTCGTTGGCCATTTGGAACCATAAATGTCCTATCATGAAAAGGATAAAAGAACGAGCAATAGTAATATCATCCTCCTGATCAGCTGCGACGGTCAAGTACGTCCTCAAATGTGCAATGTTGATGTTCCCACTCTCTATATGGCTGAAATCAATGTTGGGGAGTAATTGTCTTGCATTGGATAAAATATACCATATGTCGTCATATGGCACCTGTGTCCGATATCGGCCGATTGACAATGATGTCAGCATAGTAAAATCGAGAGGAGTGACTCTTATCTCCATACAAGGGAACAAAAACATATGTGTGGTCGGCCACCAACGCTCTGTAAGCGCCTGAATTAGCCGATTATCTGAATTGCCCAAGCGTATATCCATAAGCTGCCCGAAAATATTCACCACGGCGTCCCTTATAGGTAGAATTGTGGCAATATCCTTCCACACTTTGAACACCGTAGTGAATGTGTCGTACACACGCATCGAATCCCGATTCTGTTCATTGAGGCATTTTGTCAAACACTTGATTTATGGAAAAAAAAAAAACAAATTCACAATTACACTAAAACTTACCGTGAGTTCATTTCCCATGTAATAGATGTGATTGACTCCGTCTGGGAGTTGGGTAATACACCTCCGCGAGAAGTTTTCTTGGGTTGGGTTTGGTATAGATTGGAGTTGGACATCTTCAAATTCCACTCGCTTTTTCTACCTTCCGGACCTCGAGCGAGTTACGACACGCTCTAGATCTCTTGTTCCTCTAAGCCGAGGCATAGTACTAGGGTGTGGTTCTCCCTCTGGCATATGAATTTTGATTTTGTTGGAACCATAATTTTTTTACCAGGGGTTTTTGAGAGAGCTAGATGTAAAAATTGTGAAAATAGTCGAGTTGGATGTGAGTTTTACTTACAGTTGAAGCGACGGTGTTTTAATCTCCTCAAAATTAAAAAATAACTCCACGTTGGAAACTCACACTGGCTGCTGGGAGAAGTCGGGTGTGAGTTGTGGGTTTGGTGGGCCAGAGTGTTAGAACTAACACCCAAACCCACGCTCGCTGCTAGGGATGCTCTAAGAATGATGAATCTCTCTCTCTCTCTCTCTCTCAAAACTTTTGATTTTCACAGTTGGTTTTCTGTTTTCGTTCGGTTGTTGATGCTTGATCTCTAATGTCAATTTCAAATGATGCTGTCACAACAAGACCATATCTCTCTCTCTCTCTCACGCTCACTACAGTAATTTCGAAATTATTGTAGTATTCCTACATCTCACTCCCTATAATTTTTATATTATTATTGGGTGTTAGGGTTATATTGTTAGGGGTTTGGATTTCCAATTTCTTTGTAGTATTATCCTGCGTAGCTAATTAGAAATGTGATAATTGTTCACTAATATTCTTTTGTAGCAAAAATTGTCACTAATTAAATACTTTTGTGTTTTCATTGTAGGAAAATGAAGAAAATAGAACTACAGTATGCAAGGTGATTTTTGAAGATTCCAAGAACTTTTCGAAGGAATTCTTTATTTGTTTTCACGGATCCCAAATTTATATCACTAATTAAGATTATAGGTACGGTAGAAACTAAAATCTTCTAGCTATTTTCTTTTGGCATATCATGCAGGTCCTTAATACTTGAAACTAAAGGCATTTTTTATATGTATAGCTATAATTCAGAACATATCAGAGTGTATATAACTTGCATATATACTCACCACTGGGATTGAATTGAATTCAGACATCAACTATGCAGAAAGATGTTAATTTCTCACTCATCATGCCAACCCTGTCTTTCATGGTTTCTTAATTCTCTGAAATATTTCTTTCATTATGAAACCTACCATGAATTAAACTTAAGCCTGTCAATTTATGATGACCAATTTTTTTAGAAAGATACGTATTATGGGTAGAGGAGTTGGTTTTATGAAAAGAAGCAAGCCTGTTATAAGTTGATGGTGTTAAGAATGTCCGGAGGAGAAGATATAATTTATGTAGAGTTTATCATGTGGTTTTTTCTTCTTAGATATCTCATGTCTCTTAGTTAGCCTACTATAAAATACTTAAATGGCAGAAATTCGTTAAGTAGAGGCCATGTTATATTAAATCACTCAAGTTTGGATGTTTCCTTCTTATATTGGATTGTTCATGTTTCAAGAAAATCATTTAAAAATGCTTATGTTTTGGATATCATATTCCCTTAAATATGTCTATTTGGTCTTAATTCTTTTTAGGACATTCTTTTTGTTGTCAAAAAAATTCAAAATTACTCTTTACTTTTTCCATCCACCCTTTTCTCGCCCTTATCAAGCTTTTTCTTAGTTCAAATGGGATACCTTAAGCATGTAGCAGAGAAGTGTTTAAGATTCACACCTCTCTACATCATTGAGATTTCAAAACCATGTCCGTAGAGAAAATACACCATTAGGGATTGCTGGATAGATTTTGTTACTCTCAGGAAGGTTCGTGTGTTTCGAAAGGTTTAGCAAAAAATAGATAGGCAAAGATAATATTTAAGTATGTTTTGTGAACTTAGTTCCATGTCGATCCGCAAGATGGTTCTTGTTAAGTACCCCGTGTAAGCAGTGCTTTCCTCTATTTATTTTATTGATAATACAGTATGACAGATGAGTTTCTTTTTGATTTTATTGTGTTTTTTCATTGTTTATGGACGTAGCACTGCACAACCAAGAACCAAAAAATAAAATAAAATATGACTTGAATATATGGTGTATTAAACCCATATCAAAATTTTCTTCAATTTCATCAATATTGGTTTCCTTATAAATTAAAGGTCATTTGGTTTGTATGTCATTATGATAAATAAAAATTATTTGACAATGTTAAGCTTTCATCATCTTATGATTTTTTTTTTCTTCTTCTTCAGGTTTTAGATGACAGAGATTTCATCCAAAGGTTACATACCAGATCGTCAAGGGCGAGCTGATATTACATGGCGGACCATCTAACATAGTTGTATCACAATTGGTTATGTTTGGGTATGAATTGCTACTACTTTGAATCTTTGTCATGACGTGGTCATTTTTGTTTTCTTGCAGAAATAAATAATTAGAGTAGTGTAGTTATATAATTAATATTAATTGTCGTGTACCTGACCATTAATTTTTAGTTTTTTTTTTACTTTCGTATTAATTGGTTAATAGTGGATTTCCATTAGGTTGTGGGACGACTGGCCAATTTACACGTTGAAAGTAAGACCTTTGCACGAGTTATCATGAGGAGATGAAACGATGAGATTGTTGTAATAGGAGGTATTGTGCGTTGGGTCAAAAGATTGGGGAATACAATGAGGATTTCTTATCAAAACTAATAAAAGGCTAAAGAATTTCAATAAAAAATTATGATGAAAATTGATTATAAACATAAGAACCAATAACAATGCAAAGTGTGTTATTAGGCTACCAATAACTCCCTCGAGTTAACTGTTTCTGGTATTGAGATAGAGACAGAGGGCTCCTAGCAATTGCTTATTCATATTTGCATCTTTAGCTTAACTAGAAGAGCCATTGAAAATAAGATTTTGTATGTCTTCTATATCAAGAGGCAGTGTTTCAGACCTACCAAGAACCTATAGCCCAAAATGTGATACAATAAAGCTTTTTTCTTCTTATGTTCTATCTGTACATCTTCCACAGGGTTTTGACATGCAACTCATCTTAATCTCCCAAATCATTCATGATTCATATTTTCTCAGTTAGTATAACATGTCCATTGGGGATTAAACCCTTTCTCCATAAGGTTCTTTTGACAAATTTTCATGGGTATTCACTTAAAATATGTACCGATGCAATTTTTCTTTTCCCCTTAAGATTGAAACATAATTTTGGTGTGAATTCATTATTATATGCTTTTTCAAGGGTTTTTCCTCATTGGTTTGACATGATTTGGATTTTTTTAGTTGTCGTACAATTTGAAGTCTTTTCTTAATTCAACAATATACATAGATGGCAGGATTTTGAACTATTAATACTTAATTTTCAGCAGAGAGGGGATCACATGTTGGCTCATACTCTTAGGCTCAAAGAAGTTATCCATTACGAATATAAAAACATGAGGTACGTTTTCACATTGTTTTAGTTTACTAAAAATGAAAGAAAAAAAAAAAAACCCATATATTATTGGTAAATATAGCCAATTTAAATGTTCCCTTCTTCGATTTGAAGGTGTGTATCATTTTCATTGATATTAGTAACTGAAGACTGAAGACTGAAGACTGAAGACACTATTAATATAATATCGGAGCCTGGGTAAAGATATTTGAAAGTGAGTTCGAGAAGCTTCGGAAAACATTGCTTCAGAACTTCAAGGGGGTATATAATGTGTTATCCTCTCATATTTTTCTTCTTTTATCCTCTATTCACATAATTAGGTCATGACTTACTCAATTAACTCTTAACCTTTCTTACTTCTTACTATGGTACACTTTCATTGTTCGCACATCACAAAGGTTTAGGTGGATTTTTTTTTCAGTAAGTGCTACTGTCTTATGTGAGAAGATGCTTCTCCAAAGCAAATGATTTTTAGCGTAGATTAGCATTTTTCTTTCTAATCATTACTATTGTTTGGTTAATCAGGACACACAAACATGCTCTCTCACATTTATGCATTTCAATTATTTTTCGAACTGATGTGCCACATAATTGGGTGTTCACTTTTCCAATTAGAAAAAGTTCTTTTAGTGAAAGTTGATGCATGCTAAGAGCCTAAGGGCATTTAATGAAGTGAAGGAGTAGTAGGCCCAACAAGCTAAAATGGCTAATACTGAGGTGTTCACTTTTCCAATTAGGAAGAGTTCTTTTAGCGAAAGTTGTTGCTAAGAGCCTAATCCCTAAGGGCATTAAGGAGGTGAAGGGTAGTTGGCCTCAACAAGCTAAAATGGCTAATATTGTGGTGTTACAGCTTTTGGTTTTTAACGACGGGTTTTCATCATGTATGTTTGATATGCCTATCCTGTATGTTTGATCTTAATCTTACTTGTCGTAGGCATAAGAAGGAAGGTGGTGAAATTTCTGGACGAAAATCAAGTTAATTGTGGCATTGCAGTTTTTTGCCTAAACGCTCTACTCTAACAACAATTTTTTGAAATGGGTACCCAACTTTGCAAAATTGGCAACCCTGATGAGCAAAACATCATATTGCAAAGAAACGAGATTAGTATCCAGGTTTGTCTTATTTTCTCTTTGCAAGTTCTTGGGCATACTAATGGCAGATTACGTTGGGCAGTTTACTCATCTTCTTTCTTATATGTTGTGGGTTAAGGAAGCACTAGCCACCATATATATAGTGTGATGCTGGTGTTTATGAGCATATTACATTAGAGACAATAATCTATACTGATATGCTTCGGCATTACACAATTTTACAATATGAAAAAGATTTTAGGCCGTTGTTAATCTAAAATATTAATGAAGTTAAGGATGTCATTGCAGCTCTTTGGTACATAGACAGTTCTGCGTCAATGTCCAATTTGGAACAACTGAAAAAGCAATCACAAAGAAAATACAATTCTTATTATTATATAAAATGCCATTATCATTATTCAAACAAGAGAAGCAGGATCCTGAGTCAATTTTCGATGTTAAAGCCGGAATGGAAATACTATAATCTTTTCAACCAACCCTACTTGGTGAAAAACATACTCCTTTCGCGTACAAATGCAACAGTGCCATTAAACTTTAAATAAATGATGAAAGCATACTGTATGGAAGATCCCATGATAGCTAATGAAGGTTGTTGATATGATGAGTTGCCATGTTAATCTTATTGAGGCTAACAGTGCTGATGATGTAAATAATAATGATATATAAACACATTCATTTGGTGCTGTTATGAGAATTTTATAATGCACTCTTACCAAGGTTATGAATGTGGATGTAAATACTAAGGATATAAATGCAAATATTCATTAGATTGTAAAAGACGGTTCGCAGTCCTGAGCGCTTTATTTTTTCTGATTTTAAAGTTGCCAGTGCTAAGCTCGAGCTTATTGCTACATTAGGCAAAAACTTTATGTTGTAAAAAGAATGCAAAATGCCTATGTACATCAAAGAGATGGCACCCTGCCAATGCTTCTTTGATCTTATTGAGGTTAACATGAATGCAAATATTAATTTATTTGGTGCTCCTTTGATTTGATTGAGATTAATAACATTACCAATAGTTCCCTATGTTTAAAACGAATAAATGCCATCTCAAATTGAATTCGGCTATGGGATTATCTACTTAAACAAAAGTTAAAATAATTCTTCATATTTTCATATCCAAAAGTTAATTTCCTCAAGTAAGAATCATATTATATTCTTTATTAAATTAATTTTGCCGTGTTATAACTAATATAAGAGCACCTCCAACAGCATGACATGTTGTTAAGGTTTTCTCATACTCTTGCAAAAAACTTATCTAACAGGAGTATGGGGAGGAGTATTCGCATACCGCGCTAAAACCGATAAGCGCCAACAACTTTTAAATACAGTTGACATCTCTCTCTCTCTCCCATCGCAGCTTTGTTTTCTAATATGACATTTAATTCGACGTTTTTTGTTAGGCGCCTAACCAAATGATTTGGTGTTTTCTGTTGTGCACTGAACCGTTGAGCGCCCAAGAGAAAAATCGTAATTCTCTATTGGATGAAAATAGTATGCGATTCTGGAATACCGATATGGTAAACCGAAATCGCAAGTGACTCTGTTGGTTCAGATTAGTTCGGATTCTTGGCTTTTTGGTCACCCATATACTTAGTATATCATATCCTAGTGGGAAACATCCCGAAGGGTTGAAAGTGATAGTTTTGGTTGAAGATGATTAAATCTTTTGCGACTGTAGTGTGTAAAACTCTTTCATTTTTTATTCTCTTGCGTTCAGACTTCGGAGTGATAAAATAGGAAAATTATATTAGTTAACTTAATTGCGAAAGAGACCATGAAATATGATATTGACTATCGGCTTTGTGTTCTTCACTCAAAATTTTATTGAATCAATCACGATCCAGTTCTAAAAATTTGATGGAAATCTTTACGAGGAGAGGAGTCCAATTTTGTTATCCAAAATATGGTGTCTTAGCTATCCTAAAAGGGCTTGTAAATAGTTTCAAAAACTATAAGCACTTAATAGAAAAATAAACCTTCCACATCATACGTAAACCAATCTCACGTTTCCTTCTTACCCAAGCCTTTTTCCATTACTACCGTGACGTACCGTCCCATTAACTCTAAACTCAACATCCTAAATCTCAAATCTCAAATCTCATTAACGATTCTCTCATTTAAATAGTACTCTTGTACCTTGAATTCTAAAAGTTAACATATTAAGTCTACAGAAAATATTGGAGGGAAATAAGGGAGAGAGATGTGAATTGAATGGTTGGTGAAGAGAGAGAAAATTAGGATTTGGAAGGTTTAAAATTTCAAACTATTTACAAATAGCAAAATTGGACAACTATTTACAAGACTTTTAGGATAGCTAGACACCAAATTTTGGATAGCAAAATTGAATTCGAGGAAATGATAAGTTGGATAGATAGAAACCATAGCAAAATTGGACTGAGGAAAGGATCAAGTTGTCTCCCTAAGAAAACGTCTCAATAATATACATATGGTAGCAAAGCTGTTGGACAAGTATAAAACTTAACGTTGCTCTTAGATACAAATAGTTAAGCAAAAACAATCAGACGGCCACTCCGATATCTCAGTCCAGGTTTAGCCTAGGAAATGGTCATTTTCATTATCATCAAAGATGAAAATGATAGAAAGGGACTTTCAGATAACATAGGCTCCTTCGGAGATAGGAACAAAACATAAAACACCTTGTAACGGTTTAGATATATTAATGAAAGCCCAACTGCATAAGAGCATCTCGAACAGTTTGGGGGAGAGAAGATACTTTAAAATTCTAATTTCTAAGGAACAGGGTAAATTTGCTTGAAAAACTACAAAAGGAGGCAATTCTCAATTCTCAATGTAACTGACAAGGCGCCATCACGGGTACTGCAACTGTTGCAGACACTATAAACCATAACAGAGAAGATAGAATGGGAAAATGGTAGATCATATCATTAAATTATTATCCATTTTTTATGTTTCAGTTTCTGTACTAATGGATTCTGATTCCATTTCGTTCCAGTAAATACACGTGATGCCAAGCTCTAACTACCTAAATAAATTTACATACAAACTAAAAGAGCGATCAGTAATACGGAACCAAGGTTGAAATAGAAGACAACACACACAAGTTCCTTAGGGGTCTGCATGTCCTGCAACATCATCGTCACTTGATGCTATACTCTGCCCATCACTTATGTCCTCATCTGAACTCTCCTCTGCAGGACCATTGGCGATGTTCTCCTTCTTTGCGTAACGTTCGCAGTACTCTACAATCAACAATCAAAATATGTGTTAATAGTATTCTTGAAAGAAAAGTCTTGTGGCTGTTGGCTAATAAAAGAATGGAGGTTTCAATTCACCTCAATTATATAATGGCAATTAGACAGACACATACACCACCAACATTGTTAACTGTAGATTTCACCACCACCTTATTATGGCATTGGGCATTGTAAATCCCACAGATATTTTGAATTTGACAGGATTATATCATCAGAAATAAGACTTGTACCACCAAACTTTTCGAAGGCAAGTACCGTAATTAAAGAGGTAATTTTAATGTTGGGTGCAATAGTTTTAATCATAAATGGGGGTCAAAATAAATACATCCCCGAAAAAAGCTATTTTTTTTCTCCTTCCGTTTTTCATAGACGGTTCAGTATTTGAGCAAAAAGTTCATGTGTTTTCACCTTTTACTTTCTGTTCGTATTGTGGTTTGTCCTTCAACATCAAAGATGCTGCATCACCGTTCAAGGGGTCGGAAGGATTTGGGTAAAGCAAAAGTTGTGGAAGAAAAACTTCAAAGACATTCAAAAGATCTGCAGCCAACAAAAGCAATTGTAAGATGACTGAAATGCCCAGAGATAGGAAATAGGTCAAAATACACGTAGAGTAAACTGCAGTAAACAAATGATAGAGCATTTACAGTGGAATAAGAAAGAGTTTAGTGATGCTACAACCCTTTCATAGTAAGATTAATCACTTTTAACTTCTCAGACCTTACATAAAAGCCATTCTATAAGCCAAACACTAATGACACTACTACTCTTACTAATATTAATAATATTAACACCAAACACTACGTACCCATTACTAAAAATAATAGGCAAAAGGAGAAACATAAATGCTCCCCCTTACTATGCATCTTCAAACTTCAATCAAGGAAAAAAAATCTTGAAGCTTTAAGCTATACCATAACCCAAGTCATGAACTCACTCTTCACCCATAGACCGTAATTGAAGATTCTTCAGTTCTGTCTTTCACATAACACAATGACCAAACTGAGTATAATTTCTTGAAAATCACAACTCAATCTTCAACCAAAGACCATAATTGAAGATTCTTCAGTTGTCTTTAACATAGCACAATGACCAAACCAAGGTTTAAAATGATATGTTATAACGATGTAACGGAAAAAGGCCGTTACCGTTATAATAGTGTTATAACATCGTTACGTTTTCTTAAGCCAAAAAATAACTCAAGTGTAGCCAAATTGTTATATGGGACACTTAGCTCGCACCTCCGCCATTACAGTAGTAGACATTACGACATTACGACATTGTTTTATATTTTCTCAAATTTTGCTATAGTTTTCAATTATAACGGCTGTTATTTTACAAATAACAGTTTATAACACCGTTATAACAGTATATAACGGCAAAATAACGGTATATATCTTCGAGAAAATACTGAAAATAACGCGTTGTTATAATAACGGTATGTAACAATAAATAACGGGTGTTATTTTCTAGAACGGAACGGCATCAAGGCATTATAACAGTTGTTATAACGATTATTTAAAACCATGGACCAAACTGAGAATAATTTTTAGAAAATCAACCCTGAATTCTTTATTCAATGCAAAGGCAGGAACAATGATCGCCCAACTTAAGACTTGAATAAAATGGTAAAGGGACACATTTTGTTTGAAAGGCAAGCCAATTTTATAGAGGGATCCATAACCCTGAATTTCCAACCCCATGGGGACTCCTCTCTTGGTGGAGGGTCACAACCACCACTCCTGGTAAAGGGACACATTGTAAACTTAAATGTTGAACCACTACCACGAACTCAATAGACTTCTGGAAACGCCATGTCCAGCTACATACGAGTACTACCATGTACCACCACAACAGTAACACAACACTTCGGTCCACTCTATACTCTTAGTTATATATATCAACCAACCAACCCACGATTTTCACCACAAAGGCAAAACCTAACACTTTGGTCCACTCAATTGATTATTGGTTAGATACAGTCTAATGCACCAAAAGACACATGATACAGTTCAGTCCAGTGACGATAGCCTATTTTGTTTACACATGAATATAATGGAAAAAAAATGGACCAATCTCCTTGATTCCTGTAGTTGACAAATCAACTCGTAATCACTTTCAGCTCTGCTGCATGGCTAGGTCCTTGGTGGGCCCATAGGTAGAAGAGGTATTGCTGTATTTACTATCTAAGAAGATAACTTGTTGATGAATATTCCAAAGTAGTCTTTCGAAAATTGCCGAGAAGCTTTGGTTTCAACTATGTTCTATCTGGAAGGGAAGGTGGCATTTCGCGATTATACCTGATTTGTGTACCTTTGAAAAGCCGCCTTAGATTGGTTACCCCCCGGCGTCCTCCTTCCCTGACCCGTCAGGTGACCTAGCAATCCCTAGTACCCTGACTACAATAGTTGACAAATCAACACTTTGATCACTTTCAGCTCTGCTGCAGTGGTTAGGTTCCTTGGTGCTCATGGATAAAAGAGGTGTTGCCCCTCTTAGTAGTCTCATTGCTTACAATATGGGGGTGCATAGCCTGTGAGTGTCATTAAGGAAGAGGAAAT
Source organism: Kingdonia uniflora (assembly GCA_014058105.1). NCBI lineage: Eukaryota > Viridiplantae > Streptophyta > Magnoliopsida > Ranunculales > Circaeasteraceae > Kingdonia > Kingdonia uniflora. The sequence continues at coordinate 5,495,533 of JACGCM010000140.1, read as the reverse complement.
AATAATTAGAAACTTCTTATGGTCTGGTGATGTGGGTGAAAAGAAAGGTAACAGATACAATGTCGCTCTTGGTTCTTCTATTTGTACTGGGGTCAAATGGGGTTTATCTGAGTTGGAGAGTAATACAGGTAGGTTGATTGGTGATGGATCAACCATTGACTTGTGGGGGGACAACTGGTGTTCAAACAGGTCTCTCAAAGACGTTACTGACAATGATAACATACCTTGGTGCAGACTCAAAGCTAAGTTGAGTAGTATTATTGTGGATGGTAAGTGGGCTGCCCCTTCAAGCCTGCAAAACATTCTCTTTAGACCCAACATTGATCTGAATACTATACAGATACGCAAGGGTAGTAAAGACTCTAAAATCTGGAAACCTGATCTGCATGATAAGTTTTCGGTGAAAAGTGCCCATAATATTATCAGGAAAAAGAATCAAAAGATTTGGTGGTTTAAATATCTCAGTAGGCATGGCAGTGCATCCTAGAATGGCTATATAGGGCTGGAGACTTTGTAATAGGGCCATCCCCACTAATGATAAAATCAAAAAGATAGGGGTGAGAACAGTTTCAATGTGCTGTCTTTTTAAGCAGAATGAAGAGTCTCTGGATCACTTTTTCTGGGAGTGTACCTTTAGCCAAAGTTTGTGGTCTTGGGTGGCTAATATGTTTAATATAAGCATTCTTTCTCTCAATATTATGAGCATGGTTAAAGCTGCTGATAATAAGAGTGCTTATATTAAGACCTTTGGCTTGGAGTTGTGTAGGGAGGGTCTAAACTACTATGGCTGGCTAGGAATAACTACATTTTTGAGGGTGAGCAAATTGACATGGAAAAAGAGAAAACTAAATGGATGGCTAAAATCCAAGTTTGCCTACCTTTTTTACTTCTATTATGAAGATCTGTCAAGCTGAGTTGAGTACTGAGAGTTAAAACAAGACTTAAAAAAGCCCCAGTCATTAAATATTTCTTTTGAGACCTGCCAAATTAGAATGAAGTCAAAATAAGCACAGATGATAGCTAAAGGGAACCCTGAACTGGATTCATCATAAGAAATAAAAATGGTGAAGTTTTGAGAACTGGTGTCATGGGGCTGGGTTTACAACCAGCTTTATGATAGAGTGCAAGGCCATAGTTAAAGGGGTGGCTTCCTCTGCTTTAAAAGGATGGATGGTGGCTTGGGTGGAGGATGATTCAGAAGCTGCAGTAAAGGGCCTTCAAATCTAGAAACATACCCTGGTCATTGAAGAGTGAGTGTAGTGTTGCTGCAGAAAATATGGTGCACATCAGATTTTCAAGCAATTGGAGGGAAGCTAACTTTAGTGCAGGTCAACTGACTGGCAGAAGGGATTGCAAGAAGGAATGAGAGAATACAGCGAGGGAGACCTCATTACTTTCACAAAATTGCTGCAGAAAATGTTTCGTGTGTCTCAGATGATGGTAGGTACAACCAATATTTTTAATAAAATTAGACATGTCAAGGCTAAATGGAAGTATGTTGAGTTGGTTTGGCTTCAAGGAAACATTCCTAAGCATAATTTCATAGGTTGGTTGGGTTTCCCAAGATAAATTGCTCACTTGGGGGGTTGTTGAGCAATCTAAATGTGTACTGTGTTGGGGCCACATGAGAATTAAGATCATATATTCTGTGAATGTCCTTATTCTAAATAGATTGCATATCTGAAGAAACTACACTGGGATATGGAAGTGGACTGGTAGCTTGATCATTTTAAAGGTCAGTCTACAGTCTATAACAAATAGAATTGAGAAACTTGTATTGTGCTCCTTTATGTATTCTATTTGGCACGAAAGGAATAATAGAATTTTTGAAGAAAAGAGCAGATTGGCAAAAGTGGTGCTTCAACAAATTCTCAATGATGTCAGAATTAAGCTAGCATGCCTGAAAATTGGGCTAGAAGACAACAGCCATAAACAGAGATGCTTTAAGTTTAAGAGATTGGAATGTTGACATTAAGTGGGAAATGAAGCCTGTGATCAGATGCAACTGGTATAATCCTCCTGAGGGTATGTGAGCCTTAAACACTGATGGGGCACTGACTGATATAGGAAGCTTTGGAGTTATGCTTACAGAACATTCTGGGAAAGCAGTGAAAGTTTTTGCAGGTATTGCCAGACCAAAGACTGTTCTGATTCATGAATTACAAGGGATTGAAAGTGGCTAAAGATGGCTAGAAATTGTAACTGCAACAAGCTTTATATCAACACAGATAATATGAATGCTAGAAACCTGATTACATTTTGCTTGGTCCCTCACAAGGTAGTTAATGCGTGTTGCAATACGATGCAATCACGAGGAAAAAATTGCTACTACGAATAGCGCGAATACTGCAACGTAATTGCAAATATTGCGATACAGTAGGCAAAAATTATATATATTCCTAATATATGTGCATATAAATCTATACATGCAATATATTTATTAAGAAAAGCATATAAAATATAATATAACATAACTAACAAATTTTGGTAATCCAAAATGGAAATGAATAACTGAGATATCTACATATACCAAGTACCAGCTAACAAACATAACTAGGAAATTCAAATATGTCAAGTATTAAATCAATACATCTGGTTGAGGGGAGTTCTTGGAATGTATGTGTTTCATATTTTAGGTTCTACTTTGAATGGGGTAATTGAGTATCTAGTTTCCCACATCTCCTATCTTAATCTTATTAGAAAGCTTATACTTGTAATTGTATTATATATTAGAATCGTATAATAGATTTAGCAATTGCTTATTATAATATAAGGTCTTTTTCGCTTAGTATTAGTGTATACTCGCACAACATTTTCCTTCTTTGTGCTTTCTATCGTGTTTCAGTTGGTTTCTCGCATTGCGCTGCATTAGGAAATGCGATAAAATGCGACAAAAATTGACAAATGCGACAAAATGCAACGCATCTGCATCCGGTCACATTTAAGGAGTTGCGACGGATATACAATGCAATTTCAGGTCGCACTAAACGCATATGTCGCAATTGCGAGCGCATCTATCACATCTGACTACCTTGGTCCCTCACAAGCATAGAGAAACTAATAGAGACCCAGACATTCTCACTAAGATTAGGCCTCCTTAAGGATAAATAGAGATTGGATTTTGACAATCATCTGAAGAAGATTGTTAAAGAAGATGCAAGAGTAACTGTTTACTTTAGTAGTTGCTTTCGCACCCTTGGTTTGCTCTGAGAGAGCCAAGGGTTTTAGTGAATAGTATCTCTTTGTTTTTTGCTTTGTTTTATTTTGTTTTTAGGGCTTCTCCTGCTAATTGAAGTTTTTTTAAAATTGATGGCTAATCAGATACAAGAAGGCAAGCTCACTCTCCATTATAGCAAGAGCAAAATCCTCTTTACAGGTATGACCTCTTTTGAAAAAACTAACTTCCTTAATGTGCTCAATATAATTAAAGGGACACCTCCTATTAAGTATCTTAGTCCCCCCACGATATCCATAAGACTTAAAAGCAATCCACTGCTTGCCTTTGGTGGAGAAAATGTATCAGAAAGTTAACTCTTGGAATAGTAGACACTTGTCCTATGCTGGTAGGCTTGTGTTATTAAAAATTGTTTTGAATAACATGCTTCATTTTACCCGTCTACATCTCTTGGGCATGTATCTATAAGAATATTTCTTGGGCAAGCTCAAACACTGGATATAAGGCTCATATGATTAAGTGGGATTCATGTAGTAGTCCTTATGATTAAAGGGGACTGGGTATAAGGAATATCACGGTGTGTAAGTCTGAAACATCATTTCTAAGAAGAACTCCCTATGGGTGAATTGGATAAGTCTGAAACATCATTTCTAAGAAGAACTCCCTATGGGTGAATTGGATAACTCAAATCTCATCAGAAGGAGGATTTTTGGAGCATAACTATACCTCAAAGTTGTTCTTGTGTTTCGGGAAACATTCTTAAGGGAAGAGAGGATGCTAAGAAGATGGTCATACATGTTATTGGGAATGGGAGAGACACTATGTTCTCTAGGAAGATCCATGGCATCCAGATGGTATTCTCAAAGATTAGTTTACTTAACAGTATCTTTATGGTAGCACTTTTAACATGGAGGCTAAAGTCAGTGACTTTGTCTGGAACATAATAGAGAAGATTTCCCCGTAAGAAGAAATGGTTTGGTCAGTGTTAGAGATAGATTTAGTATTAGTATAATGCTAAGGGCAGTATAGTATTTTTCTTTTTCTATTGTAGTCTATAAGTAGTCAAGTTGCTTTGATTGTAACCTAACCTCTTCTAATCCAATGCAGTTCTGTTGCCTCCTTTTTTTCTTAACTTAGATTATGTAATATAGTATCAGAGCCAAATCTGAGTTGTTGGGTAACTTGAAATCTGCTCCTTTCTGTACCTTCTCATCTTATAAATCTCTGCAGTGCTGCGAATTTTGAATTCTATTAGAGTTTTTTCTTATGAACTAGTTTGGTTTTTTTTTTTTGAGAAGAATAACAAATTTAGGGAAACCAATTTAGGCCTCTTCTGTTATTTAGGGCTTTTTGTCACTTTGGGCGGCAAGTGCAATTTCTTTGAGAAGCTGTTAATATCCTGCTTCAAAACTTCAAGAAAAATGATTTAAGAAAATTGAATAGTTTCTCGAATAAAACAATATCGATGTTATAATTTTAATAAAAATAATTTTGTAATTGGATCGACAACTGAAGTAATAATGTCGGAAGTAAACAAATTCGAATAAAAACTTATAAACATAATGATTTGTTGGAGAGTAATCTGCGACAACCAATGCTTACAGATATATAATATTGTAGAAGAAAATGATTCCTTACTAACTGAAAAAACAAATTATGATTTTCAGGTTAAAATAAATGGCTGAACCAGTTCAAAATGCTAATTGTCCTGATGTTGATGCAAAAAAGTTTTTGAAAACCTTGTCGATGTAGAACCATTAATAATCGATGTGACTACCTGTGTACAAAATTTGGGTAGAAACTACAGGTTAGGGAGAGTAGTGTTGACATGGCTCATGAGAATCGAGCCAGGTTGGAAATTGAGGTTGTCGAGGTTTCTGATGGGGAGAAAACAAAAACTGATGTGGAACATGAGCTACAGTCAAGTGATCGAGAAGAGTGTGCTGGTAGGGGTAGAGAAGGAGGCGAGGCAAAGATAGATTAAAATGCAGATGAGGAGTGTTATGGGGATGCCGAGGAAACCAATGAAATGTTGACTTTCAAACAGAAGTATGGCATCCTGATGATATTAGGCTGAAGGAGTATCTTGGAGAAATGACTAACCAAGAACTCCCTATGGAGGGCATTCTCGTTTATCAAGAACAAATAAAGAAGGGGTTGAAGTTGCCCTTTCGAGCTGACCAAAAAAAGTATTTAAATTTTTTCAATGTTGCCCCTGGTCAGTTCAATCCAAATGTGTACGATCTGTTTAGGGTGGTGACGGTGTTAAAAGGTTGACTAGAGGAAAGGGGAGAGCAGGTGATCTTTGTTGATGACTTGTGTGTGTATTACACACTAAAGCATAATCCTCATAAAGTTGGCTATAGATACCAAGCCAGGTTTCTTAAGAGGCCCTTATTTTATGAGATGGTGTTGACTAGGAGCAATACTTTGCCGACTGCCTGCTTGTTTCGGGGAACTATGAGTTCGACCCTAAAGACCCTGGGGAGCCTTTGAAGAGGAAAGTTTCCATCTAGGTTAGTGTTAAATGTGTTTGATTTAATGTAGGAGTAATTTGTTGTCTTGAAGTATGAAGTATTGTTGTTTGACGACGTGTTAACTGAATTTATATGTTGTAGCTGCGCAAAGGAAGTGGGCAGGAGCTCGAAGGTGACAGAGAAATTGTACAACTTGAAAGCCAACTATTTTGAGTGAGTCGACTCTCTTGTTGCAGATCAAGGGAGGGTCGAAGAGCTATTCAAAGAAGTTGGTCTAAAAAAATCTTGAATGAAAGGTTTTGATGTTCCAGTTATTGACGGGAAAATGTCAGCAAAAAATAAAAGAGCTACTGATTTAAGTATTTCCCTCGATAACCCTGCTCTCAGTGGGTATACCACTGACTCCGCTGCTGCAGAGAGAGATTCCCTATTGAGTAGGGTTTTTGGCAAAAATAAGAAAAAAAGAGCTGCCAACCCTCATCTTGTCCCTGCACAATCATCAAAGAGGTTGACTCGATAGGCTTCAATCGAGAAGGGGGATAATTCTGGAGTTGTTGGATCAGGGACTGCCAATGCCCCTAAGTCGACAATTGTTACGCAGCAGAAGGCTGTGACTGGGAAGAAAAGTTCCCCCAACGTGCTGAAGGAGAAGGCTGTTGGGAATCTTGGAGATTCCGAAGAGGAGGCCAGCGGACCATCGAGTCCTATGTTGCTGGGACAACGTCCTTGGAGGAAGATTTTGCTGACTGCTTAGTGGGAGCAGAGAGTTTGTCGACCTTCTTCATCGAAGGTTATAGAGCAATGAATAAGGTGAGGAATTTTCATGTCTTAACGTCGATTAACAAAGTTACTTCCGTATTCGAGGTCTCATATTATTACTATCATGCAGATCAAAAAGTTGTTGATCGGTGGGAAGCCTTGTCTGCTTGGTACTGAGACCTTGGCGAACCATCTGCTCATCTACAAAAATATCAAGAAAAAGTTTGTCAAGGAAAAAGATGAGCTGGTTAAGGAGAAGGAAAGCCTGGAAGCGAAGCTGGAAAAGCTAAAGCTTGGCGCGGTTAAGTCGAAGGAGACTGCCGTTCGCGAGGCCAAGAAGATATGAGAGGCGGAGAAGAGGAAGAAGGTCGAGGAGATAAGGGTCGATCTTGCGAAGGAAAGAGAAGAAGCTTTGGCTCTGTAAAAATTCAATTTTGAAGACGATGTTCGTGAACAAATTTTATCTGTGCGAAGATCGATGGAGGTAAAGAAATTCAAGGCTCTTGCTGAAACTACTACGGAATCAGATTTGATTATGATGGACTCTCTCAAGCGTATGAAAGCCAACTTCTCTGGCAGTTCGACTTTATGGAGGGGAAGGATTTTTACAAGGACTTGGCTGTTGTCGCCCGTCGACTCTGATGCGGAGGAGATTCCCGAGGCTCAAGAAGTTGCCCCTGCTTTGGCCGATGGTGCAGAGCAAATAAGAGGGGAGCTTCTTGATGATCTAACTCTTGGTCTTTCAGCAAAGCTAACAACCTCAATAATCTCCCATGAGAAGTAGATAACAATGTTATAATCTTTCTCTTTTTTTTTCTTTTTTTTTTGTGCTGAAGTTGCTAAACAAGTTTTTTGTACAAGTAGTAAATGGGACCTGACAACTTTTGGATTTTGATGACGTACTCGTGGAGCCTCCCTGCCAAGACAATACAATGAAAAATGCGTATAAGAGAGTAACAATTGTCAGCCTCATGACTATGGACATTATGATACTGGCACAAGGGTTTATTCGGGACGTCTAGAATTTCCAGTGCTTCCCGAAATAACTCATCCCCCTTAGTATTGGTAAGATGGCAAACAGGGTGGTCGTCATAGGAGGCAGGATGGGATAGGTCTATCTTTTTTCCCGTCTTTTCTTTTGATGTTGTCGTTGAACCGCCCACGTTGTTTGACAACAAGTTGTTTGACAACAACATTGCTTGCCGGTTTCGAGTGTGGCGGTGAAAGTATATCATTAGAATGAATAACAGAAGAGCTTTTCATCTTATCCTTCTTGGATCGTTTAAGATCGATGTAGTTATTAACCACATAGATCATTTCGGTGCCTGTTTTAGGTTTGTGAAGCGTAAGCTCTTCTCGAACTTTAGAATCGATGTGGAATGTTGAGGTGAATGCTCGTACAACAATCTTTGGATCCGAATTCCCAATATTCCTTGTTTCTTGCAAGAAACGTTTGTAAGAGTTTGCGAGGGTTTCATTCACACCTTGTTCGAAAAAGAACAACAAATCAACTGTTATCTCACACTTTTTAGCATGTGCGTAGTTTGATTCGAACAGTCGCTGTAACTGGGCGAAGCTGGTTATCGATCCTTCGGGCATGGTGTGAAACCACCTGAGAGGCTCTTCAGGCTCTTCTTTGAGGCTCATGTTAAACAAACGACATACCATGTAATCAAGTTTAGAGCTCCATCTGTACCAAATACTTATTGAATTGTAGAAGAGTGCTTGGTGCAGTTGCAGCCTGAGGATCAAAATCTCCTTGTCCTTCTGGGCCCAACCATTCTTTAATTGGTCGTCTCAGAGGTGGTAGGGTTTGGTGACGTGTTCGTCGACTTCCCTAGGTTGTCAAAGCTGATGATGTGAGGCCAAAATGTCGTGATACTCTATCTGGGTTCCTTGATCGAGATCTTGAAGTTCGATTTTGTTCTTCCCTTGGTATGTTCTCCCTTTGTGAAGCTATGGATCGATGATCACTTCGGGCTTGGGGAGGCGATCCTTATCAAACAGTGAATCGATCTTGTTGCCTTCGTAGACTTTCCATTTCTTTCTGATGGGTTCGGCTCTGTTGTTCCCGAGCTTTCCTCCTTACGTCTCTCTCGACTTGGAGGGCTTGAGCGTGAATTCACTTCTGAGGTTCATGTTGGTCATGGTAATAACTGTTCAAGATGAAATTTGGTATAGAAAAAAGTAGGTTTCCCACAGACGGCGCCAATTGTAATAGCTAGTTTTCCGATTGGTAAACTTCGCCAATACTTTTAGTAATGAGGTTATGATGATTTTGTAAATAAAGCTAGAACATACTAGATTTTACGTGGAAACTCGGTAAAACCTGAGAAAAACCACGACCTCGAGGAGGATTTTAAGGTATGAATCCAATATGTGCTAGATTATTACAATTGCAAAGAGATGGTAAACTTCGCCAATACTTTTAGTAATGAGGTTATGATGATTTTGTAAATAAAGCTAGAACATACTAGATTTTACGTGGAAACTCGGTAAAACCTGAGAAAAACCACGACCTCGAGGAGGATTTTAAGGTATGAATCCAATATGTGCTAGATTATTACAATTGCAGAGAGATGGTAAACTTCGCCAATACTTTTATTAATGAGGTTATGATGATTTTGTAATAAAGCTAGAACATACTAGATTTTACGTGGAAACTCGGTAAAACCTGAGAAAAACCACGACCTCAAGGAGGATTTTAAGGTATGAATCCAATATGTGCTAGATTATTACAATTGCAGAGAGAATTGATAAGTAAGGTCAAGAATTATATCAAAAATGAATCCCCTTGTTGACATTTGATCTGCCTGTATTTATAATGGACATAGGTAGTTACAAATAATTGGTCTCCTGGTTTAATGGGTGGTGGGCGAACTTCACGAATCATGTACAACGACTCTTTTTGACCAAGTTAAACGGTTACTGTAGAGGGTCGAGATTTGTAGACGTGGACCTGTTACCTTCTCGAATCTATCAGATACCTTCGATGTGGTTCTGTTAGCTTCTCCTTATCGAGTCTAGAGAATATGCTACTACAGTAATACATACTCTAAGCCACATTTAGAAGGTTAGAAATGTTGTTATCTTTAAGGAGTCCACTTTCTATTGGGAAAAGGAAAAAGTGAGGATCTTAACGGCCATAAAAGAAGCTAGTAGAATATCGAATGCGGAGATGTACAATAACATGAATGAATTGAGGATCATTAAAAAGATTGAGATCCTTTGTAAGCATCAAAGACCTCAGAGGATTAGAGGTTGTAAATGGAACCTCCCATGGTTTGAAGAGATTAAGTTGAACTTTGGCAGGGCTTCGTATGGCACCAGGCAGGGCTTCGTATGGCAACCCTGGTGCAGAGGGAATCGGTGCTACTGCTAGAAATCACAACAGTGAAATGATAAATGTCTTGATTCAAGGGTTGGGGGTAACAACTAGTTATATTGCGGAGAACTATGCCATTGCTAATGCCCTTAATGGGGCTGTTGAAAAGGGATAGAATAAAGTATGGATTGAGTCAGACTCGGAAGTAGCGGTTCGATCTTTCGTCAATGACAACGTTCACTAGAGAGTTCGGACTGTTTGGGACAAGATCAAGACCAAATTTGTTTGGGTCAGGTTTTCCCCATACGTGGAGAAAGAGCAATTTCTCCGCAGATCAAGTGACCAAAGAAGGAAGTAGACTGCCACAAGGGACTACGCAATGCTTCGAGGGGAGACCTTCCTTCATTAAAAGGATGGAAGAGCCATTTAGGGAGTATTTACGATTCGAATGAGCTGTTTTTGAGCTTGTAGGGGTGGCTGTTATTTGGCTGCTATGTTTTCTTTTTTTTATGCGTTCTTTTGGTGCAAGCCTCTTTGTTTCTCTGTAATAAATTTTATTCTCTTACTTTTTACACAAAAATAAATAAATAAGTCTAATTGAGGTAGACTTCGAGTCCTATTTTAGAAGAATATGTTAATAGCTATTATAAATAAGGAGCTTTGCCCTTAAAGTAGTCACTTTTGATTATATGTAAGTCTGAGTACTATAGAATAAAGATAGTATTCTAGCTCAAGGGCATGGATCCGGAGACACTCACCAAGTGGACACTCACCGAGAAACTCGATCCCTACCACCCATCTCAATAAATGGGTAAGTTGAGATTAGAGTGAGTTGTCTTTGTGGGACCACTACAATTCTCTCCAAAAACAAATCACAATACATATTTCTCTCTCCTCCCGAAAACCTCTCTTTCTCCCAATTTTATCAATCTGCTTCTCTCTCTTTCTAGAAAAATGGCTACTCTCTCTCTCTAGAAAATTGATCGCGATTGATGAAATCTCATACTCCAATCACATTCATACTAACATTACCGTTCCAGATCTCTCTATGCAACAAATATTCAGAGATGATATTATCGAATATTCAAAGATGATTTTATCGAATCTATAGTTCGACAATTATTCAGCCAATATTATCGAAGCCAATATTATCGAATAGTGTATATCATTCAATGATTTTATTATCGAAATTCGACGATTTTACATGGTTTTTATCGAATAATCCCATAATTCAACGATTTAATAATGGAGTAACATATCATTCGATGATTTAATTATGAATGTAATTACGCATTGCTATTCAGAGTTTTTGAGTCAATTGAACCAGATAGTTTTGATATAATAAACCCCTAATTGCGAGTACAAACAACTTGTCGTCGAAGAGAGAGGAGAGATGACAAGTAATCAAGATTCAAAAATAGGTTTTTTCAGAGATAAGATTGATGGGTTTCAATGGTGAATGAAAGAGAGAAAGTGTCGGAGAGGAGATGAATTCAATTTTTCTAAGGGAAATAAAATCACGTAGTAGCCTGTGTTGTTTTAATCTCAACCAATCTCATAGGGGATGGGTGGTTGAGATCGAGTGTCTGCAGAGTGTCCATAAGGCAAAGTGCCCACGAATTTATATGCAAGCCCTATTATAGAAGGATGTGTAAATAGCTATAATAAATAAGGGGATTTGCCCTTAAAGTAGTCAATTTTGATTATATGCAAGCCAAAGTACTATAGAATAAAGATAGTATTTTAGTTCAATTAATTATTAAATTAAGCGTTCAAAAGCCTAATTTGAATCTTTGGTCGAATTGATCATAATGTATCGGTCAACACACTCAATAATCCACATATGCTTTAGCATTTAATTTACATATTTATGCAGTCGAGAATAATATGAAGATATTAATCAGGATGTGAAGTGAAAAGCCCTAATATAACACAATTAATAGCAAATTATGTACAAGTGTCTAAGCGGTCAAAAAGTACTGTTCAGTTGGAATGCATGGAAAATATACTGTGGATATTTGCATTAGTAATTCGACAAAAAATTATGTACAAATGTCTAAGCGGTCAAAAAGTACTGTTTAGTTCAGTTGGAATGCATGGAAAATATACTGCAGATATTTGCATTGGTAATTTGACAAAAAATGCTTGGTGAGATACCTAATGAATATTGCAAACCACAAGTATACATGATCATACAAGTATGCGCTTGTGCAGTAACAGATTTGTTAGTTTACCCATGAAATGATCTATTAAATCAGCTTACCAAACATCGGGCTCCATGATTGGTTGATAACATCCAAGCATACAGAACCGGACCTGCAATTCATAGTAAGGTACATGACAGTTAGCATGGAATATCAGCAGGATCAACTTCACGTTAACTGTTTATGGGACAGTTATTACTCAGAAGTGTCAAAAAACAAAGAAGTCTACTATTATGGGACTGAGTAATGCATGAAGGGTCGATTGGGGGTGTATTAGCTTTCCAATGAGGTTCTGCATGAATTTACAAATGAGATTTTTTGATTGACGTAGATGCTGAATTAAATGACTGAGTAGAGTATGCTCACAATTCATCAACGTTTGGATGGAATATTTTGTTCAAAAATCCAACAGACGGGGACTTGTAAGGATAAGCATCTGGCAGCTCTACACGTACTTTCCACACCCCACCTTCATAAAGACCTGCAAGTACCACACAAATCACACAAACAGATAAATACCCCCACACCCACAGGAAAGGGACGGTAGGAAAGTCGGATGGGAGAACCGTCTAAAAAGATTGTGATGTAGCCAAAAGTCCTTCCAAAATAGAAAGTGAAATAGCAATGAAAAATGTTTTATCTTACAGATAAATAAACATAGAATAGATTACTATAACTTAAGGTGATATTTTAAACCCCACCATTAATGCTTACGCAGCTTTTCATATAAGGAGTACAGTTTTTACTAATTCGTTACATAACTTCCAGGATAACTGATAGGTCGTGAGTCGTCACAACCATGACCTATGCGCACGTTTCAGTGACTGAAACTTCCAGGATAACTGATAGGTCGTGGGTCGTCACAACCACGACCTATGCGCACGTTTCCGTGACTGATCTCTAGTTGTTTCTTTATTTTGTTTATTTAATATTATGTTATTTTGTCCTAGAGAATCCTATAAAAAGAGGATTACTCTTGCTAATTCGCTACATGTGAACTTCCATGATAGGTCGTGAGTCGTCACGACCACGACCTATGCGCACGTTTCCGTGACTGATCTCTAGTTGTTTCTTTATTTTGTTTATTTGATATTATGTTATTTTGTCCTAGAGTAATCCTCTAAAAGTTTCCTTTTCAGTTAGGAGTGTGGAGAGAAGGGTGGAGATCACCTATAGCAGGGTTGAGTTTTGAAGAAGTGGAAGAACCCTAGGGAGAACTAGAGAAAACTAAAAGGAGAACTTGTAGTAGTAGTTTTATACAATAAAAAGAGATCACTTATCGTTTATTTGCTTTCGCAATCGTAGTGTTTAACAAATTGGTATCATGGTATCAGAGCTAGATCGAACTTGGCGTAGAATTTCTTTTGCGAAGATGGGTAAGAAAACACCGAAAAAGGTTAAGCAACTAACTCAAGGCGAACGTTTGAAGACGGTTGAAGAATCTAATGCATTACTAGTAGAATCCAACAAAGAGCTTACCGCCTCAAACAAATTGATGCCAAAGCAAATCGAGGCTATGATGATCGCGGTGATGTCAATATCAACAAAGAATTTTATGTCCAATAACGAGCGAGGGACGGAGAACGGCGATTCCGGTAACGCCGGAGTAGGGCAGGGAAGAAGTGTTCCAATAGGGGATTTTATACGAGACGGTTGCAATGCGGGAATTAACCCGTTAATCCCAACACCCTTATCGGTCGTTGGAAGAGGAAAAAAGACGACGATGCAAACCGTTCCAAGAGAAGAGAATTCAGCGTTGGCAAACGACGGTGAAAAAACCCTAATCTCAAACTCGTTCCAAGGGTTAGAAGTCGATGTAGAGAGCGAGGATAAATTTGTCGATTCAAGGGACGAAGAGGGTGTCCTCGATGAACAGTGGAGAGGGGTATTCAGTGTGGGGATCAACGAGAACGCCACCGGATCTAGGGAGCCACCAGCAAGAGAGAAAATCGCGGCAAAACTCACGAATCGTGACTTTGACGCAGGCTGGTGGTGACGATGCACATGCAGGTCATGAGGCAAGGCATGGAAGGCACGGGTCAAAGCACATGGCACAGTGACATGGTTGACATGCCGAGCGGCACCGTTCACGAGCCAGACATGCTCGTCGCACGCGTCGAACATGTCGGATCGTCCAATGCTGGGCAGGCTTTCTTAGATTTTGAACCAAGCCCAACTGGGATTCCGGCTCAGATCATCAACCCTGACAAGGATGATCCAAGCTTAATTCAACCAGTGAGGCCAGCTGTTGTTTTGCGAACAACAAGTCATCTTCCCAACTCGGATTCGTCTCTGCCATTGTTGGGGAGAGAACCAGACCAAGAAGATCGAGCTCGTCTCCTCCATTTAAGGACGGACCTCCAAACATCACCAATCGAGTACAACAGTGATGGAGAGAACCCGACCAATCATAACCGTAATCCTGAACTGACGATAAGAGATACGCTACCCACTGTCACAACCGCATCACTGGCAACACAAACAGTGCCTACTCTCCCGACGATGGCACCATTTGTTACGGCGCCCCCGGTGCCTCTCTTTGGGCAGCAAACCCTGATAATATAGACAACACCAACGGGTGTGACAACTCATGGGTCCACACAACAGAGAGGTTTTGTTTCGCAGGATCAGCATAGGGATTTGGGGGTCGTGTTTGGTGGCGTTGACAAAAATAGTAACGGATATGTAGGAACCATTAGCGGAGATTGGCGAAATACAGGAAAATCCTCAGGAAGGCAAGTGTCGGTAGGGACACCGCCTTATTTGCTCCCTCGACCACAGAGGATCCCTACGCCTCCTCGGGGACCATAATACTCAAGACAGGCAGTCAGCAGAGACAATGGGTTGGGAAACGGGCCATTAATTGAGAACAAGTATTGGGATGACTCTGACATGAGGATAGGTACAGTTTCCATGACAGAAGAGGTCGAGGTCGTGGTAACATACCAAATAACTTCGGAACACGTTCTCGCGTGGAAAACTATCAGCCAATTGTAGCCAACTGCAGGTATTGGAGCTACTGGCACAAACAAGAAGCATAGTATGATATTCAGGGGTATATCTACCAGGGAAACCCAGAGAGTCAGGTCGTGGTCGCCATTATTTCTGCGTTCCAAAATCTAAACTCTGACGTGAAGATTACCGTGCCAAATTTTGATGAAAAATTAGATGCGGATGTTTTATAGATTGGTTAAATAGGGTTGATAAGATGTTTGCATTCAAGAAGTGCACTGGACAGAGGGCGGTAACACTGGTAGAGACAAAACTGACAAGATACGCACTAAATTGGTGGGAAAATATTCAGTAGTTACAGGTATCCAGCGGTCATGATTACATCACAGATTGGGAGGTTATTAGGGGCGAGATGATGACTCATTTTATCCTGAGCACTTACGAGGAGAGTTTTGCTAAGCTTCAAACCATACGTCGGGGTCGGAGTCAGTTTGTGGATGATATCCTAGTGACTTTTACATGTTATCGTCACGTGTTGTTTTATCCGAGTCAGAGGCGCAACGGGTTAGTCGCTTTTGTTTGGGTCTTACAAAGTACATTTAGGACGGGATGATCTTATTCTCTCCACAATCCTAATCAGCGATAGTAGAAATGGCTCGTAGAGTTGAGGCTAAGATAACGCCATCAGGATATCCGTCTTTTACAGCACCAGCTACAGTGACCACGACACTGACTTCTACAGCGCCAGTAGTTACGGGCAAAGCAGCAGGGATAGTCAGGACAACCATCTGTTACAACTGCGGGAAGACAGGACATATAAGACGTGAGTGTCCTAACCCACGTCAAGTGATGACGCTCATTTCCCAGTAGCTACATGAACACGTAGATGAGGCACTTGAACAGTCATTTAGTCCAGAGTATGAGGATGCGGAGGTGACAGCAATTGATCTTCCTTCTCATTGAATTCGTGGACAAATCCTTCAAAGGGGGGAGAGTTGATAGGTCGTGGGTCGTCACGACCATGACCTATGCGCACGTTTCCGTACCGATCTCTAGTTGTTTCTTTATTCTGTTTATTTGATATTATGTTATTTTGTCCTAGAGAATTCTCTAAAAAGAGGATTACTCTAGTAGTTTCCTTATCAGTTAGGAGTGTGGAGAGAGAGGTGGAGATCTCCTATATATGAGAGATCCTAGGGTATGAGGAGGGGGTTGAGTTTTGGAGAAGGGGAAGAACCTTAGGAAGAACTAGAGATAACTAAAAAGAGAGCTTGTAGTAGTAGTTTTATTCAATAAAAAGAGATCGCTTGTCGTTTATTTGATTCCGCAATCGTAGTGTTTAACAATAACGATTAGTATTTTAATAAAAATAAAAGCTTATCAAAGATCAAAAATATTAACTTAATCTTTGTCTCAACACTTTGGTTGATTAATAGCGGTTCAGACAGACCATAAAAAGTCAGACCTATATAGTCATTAGGCATCTACCCCGGATTTTCTCTCAAGAGAATCCCCTCAACAATCTTGGGATGCGGGTTTTCATAGGTGAAGCACAAAAACATCAGTAACAGTAATTATGAAATTAACCCTGCGAATAAGGTTGCAAGCTTAGACAAACAGGAGAAGTCCACACTGTCAAGATTACAAGATTTCTTATGCGAGCCGAGGAGGGCTTAGTTACGGAGGTGAAAGTCTAACATGACGATGTTGTTGATTGTGGATTTTGTTAATTCGGACTGGCTAGCTCGTCTGCCTAAGTACAGGACACGTCTACTTAGCTTGTAACCTAAATACAGACGAACTTGTGAAAAAGTTTGATGTTATTGGTGTCTGTGGATTTTGTTAACAGTTAGAGTGTGTTAGGTTCGTGGAAAACGAAGGACAAAAAGGAAACGATTTTCCATGCAACAGATATTCCATGAAAATGGTATAAAAAAATGAACTTATGGAAACGTACTTTCTTTTGTTTGGTTGGACAGGAAAAGTAAAAGAAGTATATGCTTGTTTTCTCTTAATAGGCTTCCTCACTAAATTCTCTTTGATTTTTCTCCCACTAGACTCATTCCAAATTTCTCTCCCCCAAGGTTTCTCTCCAGATCATGTACACCTCTATCGAATCCACTTTCCACTGATTTTTTTCTCCATCTAAACCCTCTAACCCAGATTTTTCACTCCAAGTTCAAGTAAGAAAAACCTCATCAACAGCAACTAAGAAACCTATAGCCTTAAAGTAAACCTAATCTACTTCAACGGTACAACCTAGTACCTATTGACTAAGAAAAAACATATACCAGTAATTGAAAAACGAAAATAGCGTTATAACACAACAGAATCAAGTGGTAGGGAAGAGAAGATATACTTTCTTTTGGACCATGGAATTCCACATTAAATTCATTAATCCCGTCATTGATTGGCTCCACAACATAGTCACTCATCATCCTATCATGAAAAGAGGCCCAAACATAATAATTATGTGCCAGATAACATTAAGAATGGTCTAAAAAGAAACATAGTATTAGAAGACTAAGAGTAAACATTGAAACATACAGCTTCATGACATCCATGTCCCGCCTCTTGCTCGGAGAAGACATTTTTCCCCTACAATATTAATTCAGCTACTAACCTGCTGATGCCCAGAAATATGTGAAGTCCCACGCAATGATAACTCATTCACATAATATATCTCAATATTCAAAAACTAAAACTAAAGTAAGTCAAACACATACTTTTGCAAGGGTCCCACCGGTGAGATGCAACTGCTCAGGATTTTATCAGACAACTACAATCTCAAATCCCTGTAGTTTTAATTCCCAAAGCTAAGAGTAGAGAAGCACAACTGCAAGGCTAAAGACCAAAGTCAATTAATCTAGGTAATTCACGATATACAATATAGATGTGAAACTTAAAGCATAACTATAAAGTTCAGTAAATGATTGTAGTCCAGCTCTTTTGCATGTGACAGAATTGCTCAAGCAGTGATACTCTTATTTGTTTTTACCTATAAAAGTTTTCTCTGCTGAACAAAATGGAATCTTTCAAGGTAAATAGCACTTCAAGGACAGCATACATAGCCCTAACGACAGGAAAAAGCTAATCTATCACTTGTTTTTTTTTTTTTTTGCAAGGTAAGCTGGGGTTAGGCAGACCCCATGACCAGGTATATCTCAACCCAAAACACTATTACATCCTATAGTGAATTGTTCTCCTGATATCCTCATCTAAGTATACAAGAAGTCTGAGAAGAAAGGATCCAGGGTACATCACTATTTCTCCTAATACATCATTGTAAGAAGCAAGAAAGTCAGCACAAGCACTACATTCTCTATACTAGTGTTGGATACTGAATTCTTCAAGGCTGCTATCATTCTCTTGATTCTATTCATCGTGGATCTACACTCCCAAGGTGGAGTAATACCATCTCTTAAATAGCAGGCCATCAGTGTAGAGTCAGTTTCAATAGCAAGGTTAGCAACCCCCATATCAACAACCTTTTCAAGACCGCTGCGAAGGTCATACTGCAGTATCCAGTGCAGTTACTTAAAAGGCCCCCATAACCACCAGTAAGGGAACCATCAGTGCTGAAGAGCCAAGTGTTCTGTCTGGGAGGTCTCCATTTTGCATTCCTTGACCACCCTGGTTTTGAAGTTGTAGCTCACTCCCCAGTTCTGCAATAAACCTCTATTTCTGTTGTTATCTGTTAAGTCATTGACATGAATGTTCAGTCTCACTGCAGTATCAGTCAGAATATTCTTCTTAATACTTGCAGGAAACAAGATCTTCATGTTGAACAGCTTGTCATTCCTAGCTATCACTTGTTACATTCTGAACCAAATACGCTCAGCCATAACCTATTTTCTATCTCTGTCCGTCTAGCTTACCATACAAATTTATGTCTGAACATTTTTATTTATTCAAATGCTTAGGCTTTCGTGACGTAACTTAATTTTACCCCATGGTTATTTCTCTTAATATTGTACTGCACTGTACTGGTTCTTTTGGATATTACATATTCAATCAGTAGGTCATATTTTCAAGAATTGAGGTGTATGCTTCAATACATTACCTTGATTTGACACGTACCGATGTCCAAAAAACAATTCCACATCTTTATTGAATTGTACTTTTGCTTGATTAATAACCAACTTAACCTTCTTATCAATATATATCAGTTTGTGTGGATATGAGTATCGCCAGTTCTCCAACTGTTACTTAATGCTAGTTTCAACGGAATCCCACCTTCTCACGAACTCGAGTTCAATCTAAACCCTACAAGTTTGTTTAGTAAGTTTACTATAAATAATATTTCATATTTTGAACTTGCAATAACTCTAATATCAATCAGGCATGTAGAAGAGTTGCTTCGCCTTCGCATATGCAAGACCAATGAGCACATCAGAGCTGCTGAATTTGGGGGAAAGTGAGCAACTGAGAGAAATTACTGCTTTCGAGAACTCAATTTAGGATTTCTGGAAAAACTCTGGCCGTTTTCTTCAATTTCTAGAGAATTAGGTTTCTCCTTTTCGCATTGTATTTCCCTATTTGGGAAGCTCAAGCGAAATTTAATCGTATTTGGATGCTTGATTATTACTTAATCTGGTTTGGGTTAGTGATTATCATAATATCAGTTTTTTGATTTTTCTTAATCGCGGGATTAATATATATTGTAATCGAATTTTGATTTAAAAAAATATCATAATTGATTTTGAGTTAATATCTACCGTAATCGAGTTTTGGTTTTTAAGATTGTCATAATAGAGTTCTTGGTTGCAAAATTACATCAGACACTGCGATGCAACACAAAATGCATATTGTGATGGAAGACACCGCAATTGTGATATCACAAAATACAGAGAATTGCGAACAGTGTTGTGCAAGTGTTGTGAAGGCTGCACCAATCACAATTGCGCTCACATCTGACTACCTTGACGACAATAGACACCTCCACATTTCCCATATACAGTCAATTCCATGTAAGAAAGATAGCATCACTCAAGCATCCACTCATTCTTCTAAACCAGTGTTAAAATACATCAAACATCCCTTTCTGCCACTCTTCCACAAACAAAAACAAACTAGCTTTCACAAAAATCACCTATAAGAATAAAATCCCACTACATCCGACTTATTAAGAAAAGAAAACTGGAGTTTCCCATCATTCATTTTCGATGCCCTTGATGGTTGCCATAATCATTTCCAATGCCACATACTCCCATAAATTCTTGAATGCCTCTTCGCGTACATTACATTTTCATTAATAGGCTTCACAAGCCACTACCTATGATGAGAGTAATACCGACTTCTAAAGATATAGAGTTGATAGGCATCATTATAAAGTTCTTAGTGTGATAGTTGAAATGTTATGCGGTACTTATATAGAACCAGTTCCCTCAAAGTAGGCATATTACTGAACGTACAAGGTAACTCAATAAAAAGGAATATATAGATTCAATATTTGTTGAAGATAAATTACTTTTTTTGATAAATAATGGTTATGATAAACTAAATAAATTAGATTTGATATATCAAACATATGTTGTTATCAAACGACTGCAGGTAGGGAGTGTATTTTCACACTCACTACTCTTTTTTCCTTTAAAACGAAAATTTTCCATCTGTAACCTCTGTAAATAGTAAACAATCTCTCCAATCTCTAAAGATTTTGGTTTAGAATTCAATTACAACAGTTTGCGTTCTCTTCTCCATGCTGATTTTAAGGTTTTCATCTGGTTTTCTGGATTTGGATGTTGCTTTTTGGGGAATTCAGGGTTTCATAAATCATGGCATGATAAGTATTTCTCGCGGCCACCAACTCTGGTTGTTTCCTCTCGAGTTACCTCACCGGAATACTAGTATAGAAGGTAATAACACAATAAAGGAGATTCCGAATAAATATCCAATATTTGGAATCACGGCATCCTCTAATGAAACATTTAGGATCCTAATAACACATTATAAACCATCCACATGTGAGTTATTTCAAAAGTATTTCTATTAAAACTGTGTGTAATGTACTACATTTAACTTGGGCTAACTTATTTCCGCCATCTCGATAAACACCAACCAAAAGCTAAGTTCTAGTATTAACATAACATAATTCCTCCTAAGCCACACACAACAAATGATCCAATAGTTATTATACAAAAGCAGTGTTACTTGAAACAACACATGAAAGTACATTTCTTTTCTCTCAATTATCACCATTCAAAACTAATAAAAAAAACTCATCCCTTTCGTCAGATCCATTCTAACAACACTCCTCGCCCCCATCAAATCACAAACAAGCATTTGCTTACACAGATCCAATAATAACTTGAAATCAACAATTAAACAAAATCTAAAGAGAGAAAGAGAGAGAGAGAGATATACCAGGAATGCCGAGTTATCTCTGCAACAACGATTTCCGATAATAAACAAATAAAAAAATACCTCTTCTTGTAACCCAACACTCAGATCAGAGAGAGAGAGAGAATAGACGCCGAGTCGTCGGCACATTATATGCACGTGATCAAAAAGGGGATGACGTGGCAAACAAAATTGTAGGCTTTGTCTACTGTACACATGTCATGGGACTAATGGCTAACTTAGTATAGACATCGGGTGTATGAGCTTGATAAACATGAACAAAGGGCTTCCACAGTTTGTAGAACTAGCATCAATAAGCCCATGCCAGCACGGGCAAAATTATATTTATGAAGAACATAATATGGTTCTTACCCAAAGGTTCGTATTCATAAACCGAAATTGTAAAAAACCAACCAAATATTATAATTTTGGAAATAATCTTATATTTAACGAAATGGAAATTTAACTTTGTTAGTTGGTTGAGCTAGCATTTGATCAAAGTGCAATAAGTTGATATAATCGCCTTCTATAATTTTCACTAAACCCCAAATTACTTATACTATTTTAGCAGAGGACATCTCAATTCTAAGAAAATGACATATATCCACCCTAGACACGATGTCTCTAGTTTCTTTTGAACGATACTTATGCAAGAATCGAGATGATAGTGCACCACTAAACTAAAGGTGGAACTTACTAACACCCTCATACGCTTTAAATCTTTAATGTCCACCTTGATCACAAACATCCTGCTTACAAACTTGTCGCTTAAATATCACAATTCCTCAAATTTTCTTGCAAACAACATGCTTTCTCTTGGTTAGTTACAAACTTCAATATAAAAGTTTACTTGAAGAAATATCTTGATTTCTCGAAAAGGATGACCAATGATAGCTTTCTCATGTGAGATATTAATTCTTCTTACCATTACCTTAACATGCAAATAATGTGAAGTATGCACACATTTTGTTATTCCTGAGACACAAAGTTAGAACACTAACCTAAGAATGATGTAAACATGAAGCACACAGTTCTGCAAGATCTAAACAAACCAACATTTTCTTTTTATCTCGCTTAATCTTTTGTTTACATATATGATGATCTTTTTCACATTTCATCATAGTTAAGACAACAACTTCTACAAAATAAAGGGTTGTGCAAACACTTGAACACATTAACCACAACTACTGGGCCAAGGAAATTACAAAAATATAGATAAATATAGCATAAAGTCAAGTGAAATGACAACAACTATAGAAGATGACATTTTGTGAATGCAAACACATTAATGACATAGTCAAGTACATTAAGAAAATAAAAAACACACATTGTTTGTTGTTCAAAAACCACACCAATAGTTTAATGTCAATAAATCCAATTTCAGTAATTTACGGAATCTTGACGGCTTCGAACCACCATCTCTTGAGATATTCCATATACAAACCAAATTCTCAAGGGCTCTTCCATTTGAGCTAAAGATCCAATATAAATATGAATATGAAATAGTAAAATATATTGTGGTAGGGATCAGGGGCGGATTTAGAAGGGGGCGGTCGCCCACCCAAGAATTTTGTTAAAAAATGCCTATATCGGTATATATATAATATATATATATATATACATTTTTCTTTCTTCTAATGACATCAATGAAAGTTAGCTCAAGTGGTAAATGGTAGAGCTTCTAGTCTAAGAGCCTAAGGTTTAATTATTGATGTCATCAAATAAGAACCTTATTTTAATTTATTTTTTTCTACCTTAAGTTGACCATGTCATGGTCGCAAAAAGCGTAAAAAAAAATTTACAAGAGAAGTGAATCTAGATAATTTTTTAGTCAAATATAATGTTATATTTGATTGATTTTTAAGCTTAAAACACCGTTAAATGGCCAAAAAAAAAATTATCCTAATATAATTCATCGCACTACCTTTGTCCCCTGATAGGGATCCTCATCCAACCCTAATCCCAACATCTACTGTCAAGATTTAATTTTCAACATTACAAACTAATGTATATCATGATATACATGGTTGCGAACCTACGCAAGAAAACAAATATTATTTACACTGGATAATCTACTGAAATGGAATGTACACTTAAAAAATCATTATCTCAAAACTTATAAATTAACACCACTATATATCTTGGAATATGTAACATTATCTAACCATACCTATTTTGCGTTCATCTTTGCAAGTATATTGACTTCTTTTTGAGTAATGAAGACACTCAATTATGAAATTTGATGATAAAAGTAGCATACTGAAGAGCACCAGTCAAAGAACATCAAAATTAGTTTTCGTACTCCCTTCAAAACAAACACCAAGTAATAACATATTAAAAGTGTGTAAATATAAGCAGTTTAAAACCAGAAAAATAAAGCTAAAATATGTAAGATACTAAAAAACTACTGCAGAATCACTTTTAATTCATATGCATTTCGTTTATGATTTAGAGTAAGAAGGTTAACTCACATGACAAAATGGAAAAGGTCACATAACTCCCCAAGACCCAACTAATACTATATGTATCATATATACATAAAGAAACATGTGTTTACTTTATCATTCCACTACGGCGATGATGGCAAATTCTTTGGTTATCTTCACAATAGTTGCTCTGTACAAATTGCCCCTACAAGAAAAAATACTTTTAATAGCACAAATTTGACAGCATATATATTGAATGCTATTAAAAATGAACATTTATAGCATATTTTACATGAATGCTATCGTAGCCTATGTTTTTCTCACAATGGGTAACTTAACGGGTTCGGTATTGTTTTTGCATTACGCAATTTTTTTTTCTCTCTCCTTCATCTCCCCTCTTTGAGCTCTCTCCTAAAATCAAACTCCATCTTTATCTACCTTTGATAAAATCAATCATAACTTATTTACTAATTTGAAGGACAATTTTTTCTTTTCTCTCTCTCACAATGGAAGCGATCGCGAGAAATTGTAAGTTTTTAAGCCCTAATCTCTGATTTGTTCTTATTGCGATTGATTTTTTGTTTTCATTTTGACATTTTAGGGATCTCTAATCTCTCTGTTTATGATTTTAGGGCTTCAATTTGAAGAAAAAGACTTACATAATTCTTGCTATATAATTGAAAAAAAATAATCAGATCTCCATTTTAACTGTATTATCTGCAGCGTCCAATGTTCTTATATAGAATTGTTAACTTATTTATATTTTGATTTCTTATTCCCGAACTGAACCGCTGTATATTTTGGCAGAGAACAGAGTTATATGAATACCTAATGGTGCTCGGAAATTCGCAGTCAGTGTTACTACCATTTCAGCCATATAAGCTTATGTATGCATACATGCTAGCTGAAGTTGGCAAAGTTTCTATTTCCATGGAGTAAGCAGATACATTTTGAATTTTGATAGTTGTACACAACCAATTTCAATCAATCAGAGGCTGTTTTCTTAAGAAAAATTGAATCTTAGTGTTATGTGGCAGATACTGTCAAGCAATATTAAAGTCTTTGAAGACTGGCTGAGCACCAGAAGTTGAGACATGGAGACAATTGGTGTCAACGCTTGACGATCGATTAAGAATCAACCAGCAGGTAATCTTCAAGTACTGGAATTCTAAGTTGAAGTATTCATTAATTAGGCTACTTTGTATTGATTCCTTGTAAATGTGTTACATCCAGGGTGGATATGGCACCAATTTAGCCCCAAAGCTTGTGGGTAAATTACTTCTTTTTATTGATAGATCAATTCACCGCATGATTGGAGCATCGCCTCCGCCTGCCCCATTAACATCTCCAAACAGCGTTCGAAGCAATGAACATGATTTCCATTCAATTGGCCCAAGAGTGTCTAATAGCCAATCAATGATGTCCATGTCATCATTAGTGCCTTCAGATTCAATGGAGCCAATAAGTGGATGGACTGGTGATAACAATAGAAAGGGTATGTACAATAGAAGCATTTCAGAGCCAGATTTTGGTAGAACCCCAAGACAGGTAACATCGTTCTTCAATGTGCACAAACATTATATTATATCCTAAGCACTGCTTTGCATGTCGTTGTATTCATATTTACAAGTTTGGGATATAACTGCAATTGAACAATAGATGGGTGAATATGGATAATTATATGAGAAATGGGAATAACTCAATTGAAAAACATACATCAAAATTTTAGTATAAACAACATGACATTGTAATTGCAATTTAAAAGTTAGAAGGAGATAACAGATAACCCATTTTGATAGCCTTTGGCAAAGAAAAATCAGACTGCAATTCTTGTCTAGATGTATAAAAATACTAAGGGGCTGTTTGGGAACTCTAAAAATTGGTGCGACCAAGTTCAAGTCCAACCTTTGGCATATTCTAAATAAAATGATTTTAAATTGGTTCTACTTCGTTTAGTGGCCATTCCTTCTTAGGTTTCATAAATCAAATAATTACATAATATCTCCAACTTTTTCATGAATAAATGTTTTTAATGAAAATATGACATCATGAAAACAAGTCGCTGATACCAAATGATTCATCGTTTCCACCTTCACAATTTCATTAACAAAAGATGAGGCTAAAATGGAGATGAGAGAACCCTATTTGTAGTAGTATGGATTTTAAGGCTCATGAGTACAAATATAGTAAATTTGGCCACTTTCATGTAAGTGTGAAACTACCGAGAACATGTTGTGTTTTACTACTTTGAGACACCCTAATCAAGAATGGTGAGTGGGCTTCATAACTCACTTGATCTTAATTTTGTTCCTAATTTTGTTGTGATTTTGGTTGATGTGACAGTGAGAGCAACCATTATTGAAGCAAACTAGGTTTACTTTACAAGTGAATCAAATAGGAGTCAGTAGTGTCGGTTGCTTTATATTTACATAAAGGTGACTAGTCTTAATCTAGACTTTAAACAGTTTGAAATAATCTTAGGTAATAATTTTGGTGCCAATGGGTACTCATGGTTTCACAGTGTCACAGTGAAATGAACTAGTTGCAGCAAGTAGCAAAGTTTGTTGCTTACCCCAAAGGTCATACTCTTTTTCGATATGGTCTATACACACTTATATGACCAACAGCCCAACGCCACGCCTAAAGTCATGCACCCTATAGGAATGGTGCTTTCAAGTTTTGCTCCATTTCCAGTAGCTTACTTCACACTCATATTTTGAACAAAATTTGCTAGAGGTCTCCCGCAATCCCTCCTTGACCCTTTGTTAGTGTTCTATAGTAAATTTTCTAGGATAGTCGAGGAGTCGAGGACCCTGACCTCCCCATACACATATTTTTCCATGGTTATAACCTACCACGTAGACAAACACACATCTTCTACGTCTTGTAAACCACAGAGAAGTTCCAAGTTCTTAGGGATACTCACCATGTGGGACACTACACCAAACTTTCAGAAGATATATAAAGATTAGGAAAACAAAAGAAAAACACTGCATAGGTGTACAGGTCTCATCTAATGAAAGTTAGGATTACATGATTCAAACATGAAAGCAACATTAAAACATGAATAATCAACAACTGCAACAACAATGTAGATGTTACTTTCTAGATAATTATCTAATGTTGTTAGCCATCGAAGGTTGCATCTCATTTTAGTCCAAGTTGATTCAACCAATCTCTTCTCTACTCTAATCATGTCTTGGAACAACTTATTATTATTATTAGATCAACACAACTGCTTATTCTTAAGATCTTCTAATTAACGATCTTTTGTATTATTCCTCAACAGATAAATATAGAGTAACTTTAACCTAAAGCCAATGAGATTCAAGATAGTTAGAACACCTATATGGAGCTATCAAAATAGTAGATCTTGGCTAGGTGAGTTCCATTTCATAGATCAAATATTTATTTTAGCCATTTTTGAGGTTCAATAGTCTTCGTATTATTTCTATTGTAGTTATCTAGAAAATAAGCATTTCCTGTTATGTAGTAATTGGGGCTAACTCATGTTCGACACTTACCATCCCTTTATACTTGTTTATACTTGAAGTACCTCTATCACCCAACTCCACATACAATAAATACTTCACTTTGAAAACATAGCTTTGGCACTCTATTTTGGTAAACCTGTTAAATGGGTGCATTGGTTTTCCAAACAAAGCATAGATTCTTCATAGTAGACATGAATAATGTCTCTTTTTTGAGATTTAAAACTATTTTTATGGTTATCATTTGAAAGCTCTTGGAGATATCCTTAAAGACTAGTTCTATCATCTATGGAATTCCAACTTATAGTTCTAAAGCCGTTTCAAATTTTGTTTTGTTTTAATAAATGTAGTAAGCAAAAATGAACCTCACGGCCATAGGCATAACATGTATCATACAGACTATTTATAAGTTGTTTAACCCACCCTCTCATATTTATAGACATGCTTAAAACAATATGAACTTCTAATGACCATCATAGTTTATAGGTATTGAAGTCCGTCATTTTGCTTGTTAATGAAAAAGGTCTTATATTTGGCTTTCTTTTTATTGGTATCAAATTTCCATCTGATATAGTTGGTTTCTTAGACAATCTTAGTCCACCCTTTAAAGTTTTTCTGTGATCTTTTATGATTTTGGATATTTTTGTGTGTTGAGTAAACCTTAATTAGGAGACATGATTAGGTTTTTTTGCGGAGTGGGTTTTTGATGGAGGAATTAAACTTAGAGGTGATAGGTTAACTAAAGTAGGATCGATTTAGTGTTTTAATGGAAAATTCAAAGTAAAGTTGAGATATGCATTTGTAGGTAGGAAGTGTTTGTTATTATGCCCGAACCATTTATGTTGGAAATTTTTTTCATTGGGGATAAGGGGAGCTTTTCTTCTGTATGTGATCTTTTCCTATAACTATATTAGTCCATCTCGCGAAGAGACTTGGGGATGATCTAGTTTGCGAGAATGAATGGTTGTCTTAGTTTATAATTCACTAAGAATAATCTAATTAGTGTTTCTTAAAGATCTTTTATGGTTTTTCAACGCTATTATATGTATTTTTTCTTGTAGTGATCTCTTATAAATACTATTATTATTTTTTTTTTCCACATATTTCTCATTTCTTTCTTTTGTTATTTTATAGGCACAAAGTGTATCGGATGATGAAGTATTATAGACACAAACGTCTACCCCTAAGTAAATCATTTTCTTTTTGGGCTTGCTTTTTTATCAGATAATTTAAAATAATACACTTTGGGTTTGTTTTTTTATTACATACACCTCATTCACTCTCCCAAAGAAATTATAATGTGAAAACAAAGTAATCTCTTGTAAATACTATTATTAGTTTTTTATAATCCGTCACTACATCCATATATAATCCAATTTTTATACATTAGTAGACCTATAACTGATCTTTAAATAGGAAAAATTAAAGTAAGATTCATGATTGATGTTCATTTTCGAATTAGATATGGTATGATTGTTTTAGTATTTATAATTTAATTTGTTTATACTCTTTTTCATATCTTTTATGCAGTTTATAATGAAGTCACAGTTGAAAATGACTTCTTACAGTGTTTTGGCCATTGTACATAGATAAGAAGGGATTTGCTTTTATCTTTCTTCTTTTTTGTTGAAGACCTGAATATGATGATTATAAGAGCAACTTTTATTGTACTAGAGTCCTTTTTATAGTAAAGTTGTAACTTTTATTTATTTGATAAAATGTTAATTTTATTTTTGTAATTTAGAAAGTATTAATGATAGCGTTTATTGAACATTGTAATTGTCTTCTACTATTAATTTGTTGAGTAAATATAGCATTTGAAGGTGTTATATTATAGATAATTGATAGCATTAGACAAATGTTATAGAAAAGATAATAGATAATATTTTTCTAATGCTATGAAAAAGATAATAGATAGCTTTAGAGAAATGTTATGGAAAAGATAATATATAACATTAGACAAATGTTATGAAAAAAATAATAGATAGCAGGGAAAAAACATTTTAGAAAGTCAACTATGACGTTCTCTAAACGTCATTTAAAATAAATTGATAGCGTTACTCAAATGTTATTATTTAATGGTGTTCAAAAAAAATGTTATTGTAAAAATGATAGCATGGGAGAATAGAGCGGACGAAAAATGTTATCATAGCTTTTATAACATTTTCCGTCTGCTATAAAAAGCTATGATAGACGGGTATCAACATACTTTCTTTTCCCCACCATGAAATTAGTAAGAATTGCTAGATGTTGGGGCACCAGTATAAATAGAGTAGATCTTAATCATATCAAAGTTAGTAAATGACGTAGGTAGTCAAATAATATAAAATAAATAATCCCAAGCTACTATGAAGCATGGTAAAAATCATTGGTTAAAAAACGGAAATACTTTATCATCGCTAGAAGTAACCATAAAAGTGTATATAGTAACAAACATTAACTTTTACCTTGTGTCCAAGGAGAATAACAAAAGGGAAGTAAAGTGATGCAAATTGGAAGGTCTTTGACGTGATTCTGTCATTAGATCGAAAAAGTTGATATCATCAATGGTTCTTTTTGATTTACAATTAGATTAGTGTCAGTGTGTGTGTGTGTATAAAAAAAAGGTGTACTCTGGCACTTGTAACCTTGTAAGGCATGTAGATCATCAAATAAAAGATTAGTAATTAAGGCATGTAGTATGAAACCAATAATCCCAAGTTATTGTTAAGCATAGTAAATCTGATAAAATTTGGGTAAAACTTGATGTGAAAAACATGGAAATACTTTATTATCGAAGCTACGAATACACATAGCAACAAACAAACTATAGGAAACTATATTTGTGGATGAGAATAGGAAAGTTAATACATAATTTCCCCTTGATCTCTTTTAGAAAAATTAGCTATAGTAAAATTCAGTGGAAATGGTTTCCTTGAGTATAAAAGGAAGGGATTTTTTCATGGAAAACCGCTTGAAAAAAAGGGCTATAGTAAGATTATGAGTAGTTCACATATTTTAGAAAAAGAAGAGGTTCGAAGAATTGTAATTTCTTCAAAAGCCTTCTTGAGAAAACTTTTTCATGGCTAGGGATAGTGTATACCACGTCTTGTTTACGGAACTTAAAAAGCTAGTGTAGCAGCAATCTAGTCCCAATATATAGAGGCCTACACCCTTTTAAAGTAGTATTATGCAGAATTATTGTAGAGGAAATGGGGAACCTAAAAGGTATCATTTTCAGATCATTCTCTTTACTACTAAGTTTTTCAATATTTATCAACACACTTAATTAAAACACTTTGTAATGTTTTCCATATAGATACATATTAAGATAAAAAAAAAAAGTATCCCCACATTTCCTATACAAAACACATTCTTTTGTTGTAGAACCAATTTATATATGCCAAAATGTCATAACTTATCAATATAATGGCATCACATGAATTGCTAAAATAGTACGAAGATGAAGCTTTATACTGTGCATCAATATCACATATAGTAATTAGTAATAGCAATAGAGTATGACTTCCAATTATATCTATATTTAGAATTTTTTGAGAAGTTAAATGGTCGTACCTCATAAAAGTCATAAAGATGACGACAACATTCTCAAGTCTGATAGCTTTGTTGATTAAAGTTAGGTTGTTGTAATCAAAATTATAACAATTTAGCACAGTACGAAATGACATTCACGTTCTCATCTTCGTACTGTGATCAAAGTTGCCTCTATATTTATTGGATATTGTCGTGTTACAAAATCATGAGATTTGTGTACATTTTAAAGAAGTCTGGCATAAAAATAAAACCACTATAATATCAAGTCTTAAAGAAAGAAACATAGATAGAGAGATTTATCACTTACAAAGTTAAAAGTTAATCTGTTCCCCATGTCCATGCAAAGATAAGAAGTGGAAAGGGGTCTGCTTCATAACAGTTGAAAGGGCCCCAACCAAGAGGGGTTCAAATTAATATAACTTCTACCAACTAAGAGAACTGCTGACAACCACGACCTTCAAACACAAAGAAATCATAAGATAAAACTCGGAGGAGAGAGTTATAGCTCTCTATCTAATGCTGAAGAAATAAAGTGGACTACAGTTTTAGACTTACCAAGCTTTTCCCAAAATATATGTTCACTTCTAATGGGGCACTATCGTGAAACTACACTGTGTATTTTAATCTTCAAGATGGGGCACTAAAAATCCAAATCACAAAATCTTGAGCAGTTATCATGGTCCATAAAAACTTATGCAATATGTTATGGTGTTTTACATATTAGCAATTTTATTGTATTAAAGCACATTGCTTGAAGATATGGAAGGACGGTTGAAAACTAAATAAATTTTCATTATTTTTGCATCACATTTTAGGCTAAGAACAACATGAGTGGTCTTTATGCAAAATAGTCGTCTTCCCTAAAATTTTGCCCGAGTACAATGTCAAACTCCTCAAACAAACAATCTAAGTAGCTCAATTTCAACTCCCATTGCCAAACGCTCTTCCATTTAACTAAGATCCAATATCAATAAGCAATGTCGGGGAGAGTTTGAATATAGAGTTGTAGATAATTACAGCCTCATGAATATAAGTTTTAAATTAACTTATTGCAAACTCATATTGACATATGAAACATATGGCTTACAAACTTATTCAAGAAAAGCTAACTAATTACTTGGGTAACTCTCGTAGAGCGTAAAATAAATGTACCTTGCTTATTGTGTAGGATTTGTAGCCTTTTTTCTTCATCAAATCATTTTGGGGTATTCTAAACACTCGATTTGGAAGTTTTCCAATAAGGACACAATGGACGCAATGCAATAGTTTATGGCAAGTCGTGAATTTTAATAAGATTTCTTCATACATAGCCTTCTCATTAATCATATTGGATCTTCATCTATTATTGCAATAGAGAACAAATATATTAGGAAAAAGCAAAATAAAATAAAGTAGACAAAATAATATAACAAAAAATTGCATGTAGAAACACCTAAAAGCTCATATTTTGTAGGCCTAAATGTATAAGCACCTCAGATTTTTATAAGATCATAGGACCGACTTTCACCGAAAAATTCCCTTACCATTCATGGCACAACCATATATTACCATTTACAACTTCATCAGTTAAATCCACATATGGATGTTAGGTAACCTTGATAAGATCAGATCTTCTATTCATCATGTAAACCATTTTCTCTATAAGTTGCCACTGAATCCGCCATGTACAGTAGTTTCCCAAAATATTTTATAGGATGGAATTGTAGGAAAAGTGCATAATATTAAATTTACAACCTATTAAACACTCAACCATTTGAGTTAAAGATTTAATATAATTTAGTTATGGTAGCGGATTTCTCTTTATTTATGGCAGTGCTTACTTTTGATTTATTGTATTCTAAGAAAATTGATAGGGACATATTAGTGAGAAACAACATTTTCTTCATCTTCCATTATAAAGGGGAAAAACCTGGTGCTTCAAAGGTTTTTATCCTTCAAAATTGCTTCAAACATTTTTATCCTGTAAATTTTGAAGAAACTTGTAGAAGATACGCCACCCAAATCAATACCAACTTATCTCCATTTTATTCCTCTTCTAACAGACTTTGAAGGGGTCGATCACAATCAAGAGGAAAGTCTAAGCCGTCTGGTGCGTATTGGACTTGTGGAAAGAAGGGTAATTTTAGGCAAGATTGTAACTCTTCTTCTAAGAAAGTTAATGATGAAAAGAAAGATACAATAAACCTTACTAAGGAGGTTAGTTCTGATGAGGCTCTAATTTCGTATGATGATGTTAATGAATCTTGGATTGTTGATTCGGGTGCCTCATTCTATGCTACTACAAATGTAGGTTTCCTAACCAATATTATTAAAGGCGACTTCGGTACGGTCTTTCTTGGAGATAAGAGTCAACACAATATTAATAAAAAGGGAAACACTTGGTTGATGTGGCCTTCGGGGGAGACGTTAGTTTTACAGAATGTGCGACTTGTAACCAAATTGGGGCGTAATCTTATATCGGTTAGCAAATTGGCGGATGATGGTAGATATGTACACACCTTTGGTGTAACCTTCTGAAAGGTTATAAAAGGAGCTATGGTAGTAGCTCAAGGCTTAAGATAAGGAATGTTGTATACAACATAAAGTACAATTTTTATAATTTGTGCAGCCACTCTGGGGATTGATACAAGTACATGGCATTAATGGCTCAGTCACATGAGTAAAAAGGGGATGAAGATGATGGTAACAAAGGGAAAACTAGAGGGTCTTGATGATGTTAATCTTAAGTTTTGTGAAGAGTGTATTCTTGCAAAGCAGAAGAAGCTCAGTTTTAAAATAACTAGAAGATCAAGAAAACCTAGAAAACTGGATCTTGTATACACAAATGTTTGGGGGCCAACCAAGGTATCTTCTCTTGGTGGCTCTCATTATTACATTACTTTTATCGATGATGTTACTCATAAACTGTGGGTCTACTTTGTGAAAAACAAATCAGATGTGTTCGATAAATTTAAAAGGTAGAGGGCTCTAGTTGAAAATTAAACCAGTTTGAAACTGAAATGTCTCAGGTTGGATGGATAATAGAGGCGAATACTGTAGTGACGAGTTTGAAGACTTTTGCGCATCAAACGGGATTGGGAGAGATAAGACTATTCCCAGAACACCGTAACAAAATGGTGTTACATAACGCATAACCGAACAATAAAATAAAGAGCGAGGAGTATGAGACTTAACGTTGGATTGCCAAAATATTTCTAGGCGGATGCGGTTAGTTTGGCGGCGTACTTGATTAATAAAGTATCTTCAACGGCTTTGGACTTTGGACTTTCTAAAAAAGCATGGAGCGAAAAAGGGGTAAACCTTGCTCACTTATGTATTTTTAGTTGTATCTCATATGTGCTTGATAATTCATATACAAGGACGAAGTTAGATGTAAAGTCGACGAAGTTCATATTTATTGGATATGATGGTGATGAGTTTGGGTACCGATTTTGGGATGCAAAAAATCAAAAAGTCGTTCGGAGCCGTAATGTTACATTCAATGAGGATGTCTTGTATAAAGACTTTAAAGTACCTATGGAAAAGAATCGAAGTAAAGCAGCAGAAAGTGTCAACATTGATGATGAATCCTCTCGAGAGGTTAATGAAGAAGTCATGGTTAAGTCCAATCCACCGGATCAAGTTGAGGAACCTAATGGTTTAGACATTCCAATAGCCGAGAATTCTAAGAGTTATGGCCAGGTATGTTAACTCCCTAAATTTCTTGTTACTTATGGATGGTGGTGAACTAGAAAGTTACAAAGAAGCTTTAAATGTAGAAGCCAAGAGCAAGTGGGAGCTTGCTATGGATGATAAGATACAGTCATTATCAGTAAATTAAACTTGGGATTTAGTTCGATAATCGAAAGTGAAGAGAGCATTGCACAACAAGTGGGTATATAGATTAAAATAAGAATCTGATGGTTCAAGGAGATTCAATGCTAGACTAGTGACAAAGGGCTTTCAACAGAAATAAGGCGTTGATTTTGGTGAGATCTTTGCTCTTGTTGTGAAGATGTCTACTATTTGGGTTGTGATGAATATAGTTGCAGTTGAAGATTTGCATCTTGAAAAGATTTGCTTTTGTTGTGAAGATGTCTACTATTCGGGTTGTGATGATTATAGTTGCAGCTGAAGATTTGCATCTTGAGCAGCTTGATATCAAGATAGCATTTCTTCACCGCAACCTTGATGATGAAATTTATATAAAGTAGTCTGAAGGGTATTCGATTAAAGGGAAAGAAGATCTTGTGTGTAGGCTCATGAAGAGCTTATATGGTTTGAATAAAGCACCGAGACAGTGGTATTTGAAGTTCAAACAATTCATGTCCTGAAATGATTATTTGAAGAGTAATACGGATCACTGTTGTTTTATCAAAAATACCGGGAACTCGTATAATATTCTACTTCTGTATGCAGATGATATGTTGGTAGCAAGTACTGACATGGGAGAGATTGTCAAGCGGAAGGAATAATTAACCCGAGAGTTTTCTATGAAGGACTTGGGTGCGACAAAACAAGTTCTTGTTATGCGTGTTACATGGGATAGAAAGCAGCGAGAATTGAAGTTATCTCAAGCTGAGTACATCGGCAAAGTACTTAAGCGGTTTAATATGGATAGTTTTAAAGTTCTTAGTACACCATTGGGTGGTCACTTTAAATCGTTAAAGGATTCTTGTCCGAAGACGCAAAAGAATCGTGATGAAATGCGGAAGGTTCCTTATCAATCCGCAGTTGGTAGCCTAATGTACGCTATGATTTGTACGAGACCAGATATTACCCAAGCAGTGAGAGTTGTTAGTAGGTATATGAGTAATCCAGGCTTGGAGCATTGGAGAGCTGTGAAATGGATACTGAGGTATCTAAATGGGACTCAAGATATGGCATTATGTTATAGGGGTTCTCAGATATGCTTACAAGGTTTCATTGATTATGATACGGCGAGTGACATTGATAGGCGGAAGAACACTAGTAGTTTCGTATTTATATTAGGAAGCGGTACGGTTACATCGATTTCTAGGCTATAAATGATTGTAACTTTGTCTACGATGGAGGTGGAATATGTTGTGGCTACAGAAGCTTGGAAGGATATGGTTTGGCTTAAAGTGTTGATGAAAGAGCTTGGTAAAGAACAACATTCTCCTAAGTTCTATAATGATAGTCAAAGTGCTATACACTTAATAAAGATTTTGGCTTTTCACTCTGGGACCAAGCACATTGATATTAAATATCATTTTATTCGCTTGCTCCTTGAGGACGGTGTACTGAAGCTCGTAAAGATACATACTGATGTGAATCCGGCCAATATATTTATGAAGGTGGTGACTTTTTAGAAGTTGACGACATGTACAACTTTTGTGGGCCATCAAGATTGAAGGTCCGGGTAGTTTGAGCAATTCATTTGGAGATCTAGAGATGGGTTACGGTAGATTCGATTTCAAGTGGGAGATTGTTAAGGTATGAACTTGAATTTATGTTCAAGGTAGTTTCTGTTCGAGCTAGTTCAGTTCGAGGATTGAAGAGGGATTAAAAATGGGAATTTTTTAATATTCGTTTTGAACTGGTTCTGTTTGACAGTTTCTATTCGACATAAAGTTCAAGCTATTTAAGTTACCTGAAGATTCGAACTGGTTCTGTTAGACCAAGTTCGAGCTGTTAAAGTTGAACTCGAAATAGGTCAAAATCGTTCGAACAAAAATGGATTTTGTTCGAACGAGTTGTCTATTTTTTACGTTTGGAAACTTAAGACCGAAGAAGTCGTTCGAACGACATGTGTGCTTTATAGGGATGGAACCGTTAGTCGCTAAAGTCATTCGAATGAGTTTGTGTTTTGTTCGAGCGAAATGTGCGTAGGTTGTCTTTGAGAGTTTTTCTGGAACGTTGAGTTTGCCTTGAGATCCGTTCTACTTGTAATTAGTCCTCTAGTATATAAAGATGACTTAGGTTATTTGTTAGCATATCTTTTCTCTGTGAGTTTAATTTAGAGACCTAGGATTTGAGAAACTCTATTACAAAGCTTGAGAAGCTTGGATAAATCGTGTTACCTATTTGATTATAGTGAATTGTTTGTAGGGAGTAGTTTTTCATCCGCAAGGGTTTTCCACTTCCCTCCTCTGTGAAATTCATGTCTTCTTTATTATTCTCTGTTTCTTTGTTTACTTGATTGGCATATTTTGCTTATCGTTCTTGGCGTAGAAGAGTGAGTTGCTACCTCGATTCTCAACATAATATTGTTTCAGTGCTAAAAAAGGGGTATATAAGGATCTAATTGATTTCACATACTTCATAGTTATATCGATGGATGATAGTAGTAGTGCAGGGGAGATGTGAATTATATGTGACATTAGACCAAAGATTTAAAGATAAACCTTCAAACTACTCAAGTAGTGACCGAAGTTTAAAGAAAAAACCATTAAACTAATAAACCAATTACCAAACAGAAAATTGCCGAACTATGCATACAGGTAACCCCTCGAGACATTTAGTTTTGAACACATACATAACTAAATGAGTTTAGGGGTTGCGGTAGTTATTTCTAGAACTTGGTAGTTACTAACGTAGAAGCGGAGAGCTATGTTTTAGAATCTATGGTTCCTGATGGTACACATAGAATATTTATGTATCTCAATATTTTCAGTGCTTCTGCAATAACTAACCATTTGATTTGTGTACGATGGAAAATTTAATCCAATGGTCAAAATTTTCCAAATCACCAAAAATATTTATGAACTATGTATTAAAGATCTTAACCATGCATTAAAGGTTTTACTGAGGATAAATATGTACCATAGTTGTGATTTTCCAAGGATAAGTATGTACCATAGTTGTGATTGTTGGGTTTTTCCAAGGAAAGGTGTGTACTGTAGTTGTGTGCGAAAATTTGCACGGTTTTATCCTTATATTATTTCGATGTTAGAAGGTAATAGAGCCATCAAGAGCTTAACTTCCAAATAAATATGGTAATCATTAATTCTTTGGTAATATTCATGTACATAAGCTAAATTTTTTCTTATTATTCATATAAGGTTGCTTGCAGTGCCAGATAAATGCAAAAAGAGAGAGGCAAAATGGCATTCTTTGGTGGACCAAAGCTATGCTACAAATAGTCCATTACCATTTGGAAGAATCTAAACAACATTGGTCCGACTACATTTAGCTATACCCAATAAGTAAAGGGAAATGGTGTATTTTGTTGATTAATAATGTAGACCAAAATATTATGTTAATATAAAAGGTTATGTTATTAATTCTATTTTGTGAAGATATTCGCTTTGTTATGAGAATTCACAACAGCCTTAACTTCATCGACGAAATGTACTTTTGTAGTATGAGATGATGAACATTTCCGGTTTGGAAATATGTTAAGGGAACTTCAATATAATGTTTATAATAGTGCTATAAGCTTTGTACTTAGTATTGCTTAAAATGTTAATGCATATATTAATGACCGCTCAACTACATCATCTGGTAAACATTGAAAAATATAGGTTTGTTATATATCTCTCTTCAAGGTTTGGTTAAAATGCACTTGAGAATTATAATTAGCCTCATTTGTGAACTTAAAACATTCGTGCATAGCGCAGGTTCATAACCTAGTCTATATTACAAATGAGGAGGGTTATCCTACGTAGAGGTGTTTATGACATGGCATCCCAGTCACAAGACCAGTCATAAGAGCCTCTCCAAAAGTACCTCACTCACTTGGTTGAAAAAAGCCAAATCAAAGTGAATGAGGTTTTATTTCTTCCAACAGTACTAGACTTAGATTTTCACATAATTCAAATAGGCACGTAACATTTGGGCGCCCGTTTAAATAAATATTCATATATATATATATATTAGGCGCCCGATGGGCTGAAGCTTTTAACTCGAATCTGTCTTCCTCTCTTCTCAACTTTAACTAAATCGCAAAAACCTTTAGGGGTGCTTTGTCTTCAACTCTACACACACACACACACACACACACACACACACACACACACACACACCACACACACTCATATTGGATTTAGAATTTCTAAACTAGGTTAGGGAATTTAGGTAAGTATTTGCTTATTTAATGGTGGGATGGAAATACCCTAGAATGCATAATTTGGGTTTTAAGGGCTTTGCTAGTGTATGCTGATTTCCTACCTGATTTCCTGGTGGGAAATCAGCAATTGAGATATAGGTTTCTTCCCCATTTTCATGTACCACTTCATCAATGAAATATGGTCTTTCCCTTCATTTTTAGTTTGTAATTGCAATAATCTCTAATTTTGGAACTATTCATGTAAGGATTTGATGATTATAAATGGAACGTACTTTACACTTTCTCTAATATTTTTTTTGTTATGCATCAGATAGTTTGAAATGTACAATCAAAATTTGTGATTCGATGTTGATTATAAATGGGTTTATACATGATTGGCTTAGTTGAACTTTCTGTAAAGGCATATTATTTTGAGAGAAGAACTTTGAGTTTGAAGTTGGGCTTATAATACTTTGGAAATTATCTCGCGTTACAAACTAGGTAACTACAATTTGCACTTTCTCTATTAACTTTCTTTACTATATTTTTTGTTATGCATCAATAAGCTGCAATTTACACATGCTTATGATGGAAGATGTTGTATATAAGGGTCTTGTTATGAGTAACTTGTTTTGATTTGAAGAATTATGTTTCAAATAGAAATATAATTTGTTTGAAACATTTTGGATTATATTTTTGTTATGAAGCTTTTGTATATTTGTAATATTTCACAGAAGTTTTTTATGTTGTTGGTGTTTTTTGTCCATGATTGTATTTTCTTGGTTGTATATCCAAATTATAGTTGGGATTGTTAAAAATAATGGCTTAGTATCATCTGATAATGTAAAAATAGTGAATCCCTGAATCAAAACTGAGTCTGGAACTGAATGTGGATAGAAGAAGGTTATGAAAATGAACTAGAACTACAACTACAACAGAATGAATATGAAGTTCGAGGTGTGGATCACACACTCTTTAAGAATAATTTTTCGATCTGCCCAGAGGTACCGACAATGTAATGATCAGTTGTTCCCTAAGATACAATAAGCAGGAAACTCTATAAGTGTGACAATACTGATCACGCTGTACTTTGGTTGCACCACTAATATATCAGACGAAAGCAAAAGCCTGTGCCCTAGCTCAAGTCGGCCCGGCCTATCGGGCCGCCCGAGGGATGTCCATGTATGAGATGGTCTAAAACTTCCTCTCACATACTTACCACTATGCACTCTCTCTTATCCTAATTGTATACTAGTTATAAGTGTACCTTAGGTTTTATCTCTTTATATATACGTTTATCTCACCAATGTGGGACTAAAGTAGAGAATATAAGTTGTTTGGATAACCAAGAATAATTTTATAAAACAATTTTTAACCAAGATTATTAAAAATCCAACAGGATCATACATATTAGAAATTGGCATTGTTGTGGTCATTATATAGATGTATTGTTAATATTTACATATTTCTATATTGCCCGTCCATTTCAACAACTAAGACCCCACCCCTCAATTAGTATTTTTCTTGGTCAAACGATATTTGTCTTTACCTTTTTGTTCATCAACAACCCCGGCATCTTCGGATTTAGATAAGTCAACCGGTTGAGATACTTGCGACTGAGATGATTAAGATTGTGAGGGATTGTCGAATGGAGAAGGATGCTAGAATTGAGGGGATTGACAAATTGAGAGGGTTGTCCCCAATTTGGATTTATACTAAGCTTCATGACTAAATTTATTTTCCCTTTTTTAGTTAAAAAATGAAGTCATTTTTCCCTCTCTTCACCACATAATAATAAACAAGTACACCACAACTTCTCTTCTTCACTCTATCTCCATCAAATTAGGTTTGACATTGTTGAAGCTTGATCTCTTAAGGTAAGTTCATGTTTAATCTTACCATATCACATAAATTTTTAGATTATATTAGCAATAAAGGGTTTTAATTTTTCTCAAAAAAATTTTTCTTGATTATTAATAATACTATCTATATTGAAATTGTTAAATGATTTCTACGAATACATTAATGCAGAAGAAAGATTTATACTATCGAGAGTAGTTTGAACCAACCCAATAATTGGGGACAATAACAATAATAATTAATTCTACCTAATTGGGTACAACCCTT
This sequence comes from Kingdonia uniflora, assembly GCA_014058105.1. Classification (NCBI taxonomy): domain Eukaryota; kingdom Viridiplantae; phylum Streptophyta; class Magnoliopsida; order Ranunculales; family Circaeasteraceae; genus Kingdonia; species Kingdonia uniflora. The sequence continues at coordinate 5,454,731 of JACGCM010000140.1, read as the reverse complement.
GCAATTCACTCATTCCCCTCAACCTCAATCATCTTAATCATATCCCTTTTAATCATTTAATTCGCCTAATAATTAGGTACAACCCTCTTAATCGTTCATAACAGCTAATAATTGGGGACAATCCTCTCAATTTTTCAATCCCGCTCAATTCTAACATCCTTCTCCATTTTCCAATCCCGTACAATCTCAATCCTCTCAATCATAAGTATTTCAACCAGTTGACTTTTATCAATCCTAAGATGCCGAGATTGTTAATGGACAAAAAAGCAAAGGCAAACGTTACTCGACCAAGAAAAATACCAATAGAAGGGTAGGGTCTCAGTTATTGAAATGGACGGGCAATCAAAACAAAAATCTTGCGAAAGCTTGGATTCATATCTCGGAGGATATGATCAAAAACAACAACCAACAACTTGGCATTTTTTGGGGCTCGATTTTGGATGCATTATATGATTTTTGTGAATAAGATGGTGAATGGGTCGAGCGTACGGTGTCATCTTTGAAAATCATTGGTCAGATATTAATCGTGTTTGCAAGGTTCGTGGTACTTATTTGAAAAATATGATGTTAGGTCTCATAAGCAGTATGCAACAAGGAAATTACGTAAGTAATTCATCATTCCTCATTTCTTAATAAATTATAAATTATTTTTACCAAAATTATGTATATTTTTATTATCTTAATCTATTTTATAAGACGATGCCATCAAAATAATTTATGAAACACGTGGTAAAGACAAATGGGTGTATAAAGAAGCTTATAACATTTTAAGTCGTTATCAATGTTGGAAAATCTTGCAAGACCAACACCTGGACACTTTAGTTTGCAATGTAAGAATGAAGTAAATATCAAATTCTAACCCAGGAATCTCTAATCCGACAACACCCGATACACCCGTTAGCTCAAGCTTTGGCTATCTGGTATTTAATGAGTATGTGGAGACGAATCGTTCTGGCGGTATCAAAAATGATAAACTAAAGGAAAATAATGAAAAAGACAAAATCTTCTCGCTAATTTCCAAAATATGCTTATTAGTCACCTTGACCAAATGGAGAAGAAGAAAGAAGAGTATGTTGCCGAGAGAGATAATATAAAAGAAGAGTATATATCCGAGAGAGATAAAAAGAAAGAAGAGAGAGATGCCCGTATAATAAAGCTAAGAGAAAAGAAGACAAAGGCCGTGGTGAATTTTGAAACTCAATTTCCAGCTTAAAACGATTGGGAAATGGTATAAATGGATCGAGAGGTAACGGCGATGGATTTTTCTACTTTGGACGACATTCAAAGGGTTTATTGGGTGGTACAACATAATGCAGTTATAGCGAGAATATTTAAGGCTAATAATAATGTCTAAGATGTATGACACTCAAGAATCTTATTTTGGAAGTTTGGTTGTATTTTGTTTAAGGTTTTTGTTTTTGAAGTTTTCTCAAATTTTGTTAAAAAATATAGCTGTTTTAGATGTTTGGATGTATTTTGGTGATTCTTATTTAAAAAGTTTGGCTGTACTTTATTTAAGAACCTTGTTTAAGAAGTTTGGTATATTTCAAATAATATAATCTTGTTGAGAAAGTTTAGTATTTTTAATTAATTTATATTTGAATTTATATTGAAATTGAAATAAATTTCTTAACTAAATTCCATAAAATTTCTTAGTTGAAATTACATAGAATAGAAATAAAGTTGCTTAAACATTAAAATTACATAGAATTAAAAATGCTAATTGTTTCCCTGATGCTTCCACAAATGCTTAATGAGATTATTTCAAAGTGTCATATACTTATCGGAACTTGTCATATTATCATACTTTGCAATGCATCCTTGTAAGATAACTTCTTCTTGATTTAAGTTAATCGGTTGAGGGTCTAAGACAAAATGTTTGGTCAATAAGCTTACTCTGTACCTGTTAGAAAATAATAGCTTAGTATCACCTGATAATGAGCTAATAGTAAATCTCTGGATCTGAAACTGAATGTGGACAGTAGCAGGTTCTGAAATTAGTTAGAACTGCAATTATAACAGAAAGGGTGTGAAGCTCGAGGTGTGGATCACACACTTTTTAAGAACAATTTCCCGATCTGCCTAAAGTTTCCGACAATATAACGATCAGTTGCTCCCTAGGATATAACGAGCAAGAAATTTTTTTAAGCGCGGCGGTACTAATCACATCATACTTTGGTCACACCACCAATATCTTAGATGAAAGCAAGAGCAAGAGGGAAGAGTTAAAAAACCAGAGAGAAAGATAAGCTGTGTTTTTGCTAATCTTAAACAGTGGGGAGCTCATTATCTTTTATAGGCAAATTCTACAACGACTAGTAATAAATATGAGCAAAACAATTTCTGTAAGTTATGAAATAAATATAGCTGCTATGAAATAAATATGGGTAGGAGTTACAAAAAATGTTTTGTCTGTTATGAAGTTAATTCAAATATGAGATATTTTGACTACAGTCCCATCTATAAACTGAATATTTACCTTTAGTCCCCAAGTTGTTTAAATATGCAGTTTTGGTCCCCAAATTACCTCTAACCACAGGCCAATCTCCGTTAAACTCAAATTTTGACATAAACTGACTAAACTACCATCACACGAGTTACACGTGATTTCCTCTAACAGGTAAACAAGTTGTCTTCCGGTCTTCTCTTCACCAAAACTCTGTCTAACCAAAAAATTATTCTCAGAGGGAAAATTTGGGAAAATTTGAATCTATTCCATTATTCGATTAATATATCGACACATACATTAATCGTAGTTTTGCAATGTATCAAATCATAATTTAATTTTTTTTGGTAATAAACTGCGCTTAACAGAAAAATTAATGTATCAACATATCAGATAATGCAAGCTATTTTTCTCCTTAATTCGACCACAGTTGATAGAGTTGCTGCTTCTTGTAGTAATATTAAGGAGTGAAACTTCGAATTTTCTCTTGCAGTTGGAGTTGGAAAATAGGGGCTGAAATGGAAAAAACTCTAAGCGAAAGATTTGGGGTAAAAATCTCCTTGCCTAATGTTTCTTCCTCCTTACTTGAAACTGGGAATAATTTATTTGTAACAACCTCATTTTTATTCTCCTCTGGGTTTCCAGCCCCATCTCCTTTACTTGTACCTGTTTGAACCTTAATTATGCTATCAGATTTTCCACGTCTGGACCAAATGCTTGGTCCATTTGACTTCTTCTCTGATCTTATTGGTAGGCTTTCTAGATCTTTACTTTCAGATAACGCATATATGGAAAAGTTCTCAATTAGGTTTTGTGATTTCCAAATGGAACTCTCTTAGTATGAAATAATGAAGAGTTCCTAGATTCAGATGCAATATGTATCGCACTCTGGTTTTCTTTTTCTCTAAGAAATTAAGGATTGGAATAAACATTATCTTTGCATCAATGAATAAAAAATTCATTCTCTCTCAGGCATTGGAGGTGCCGATGGAACTTGTCTTTGTTCCCGTAAAATTGAAAACTGATTCTCATTCTATGAAATCAAATAACAAACATATATATAAGAACCTTGGATTCAGCTACTTGTTTACCTGTAAAATTTTCCCAAATTTTCCCTCTGAGAATAATTTTTTTGGTTAGATAGAGTTTTGGTGAAGAGATGACTGGAAGACAACTTGTTTACCAGTTAGAGGAAATCATGTGTAACTTGTGTGTGGGTAGTTTAGTTAGTTCATATAAAAATTTGAGTTCAACCGAGGTTGACTTGTGGTTAGAGGCAATTTGGGGACCATAACTGCATTTTTAAACAACTTGTGGACTAAAGACAAATATTTAGTTTGTAGGTTCTGTAGTCAATATTTTTCTTAAAATATAGCCGTTATAGTTTTGTATCTTCAAGAAAGTCCTTGGAATTTTTGGTAAAAGGATTACAAGGCTTAGCTCAACCCCTAAGGGTCTCTAGAGCCAATTGCCCAAACCTAAACCCAAACCTATGCCCAAGCCCAAGCCCAAGCCCAAGCCCAAGCCCAAGCCAGACCCGACCTACTGGGCTGCCCGAGGGATGTCCATGTATGAGATGGTTTAAAACCTCATCCCACACACTCACCACTATACACTCCCTCATATACTACTTTTATACTAGTTACAAGTATACCTTAGGTTGTATCTCTTTCCATATACGTTTATCTCACCAATGTGGAACTAAAGTAAAAAAGAAAATATGAGAAGTTTGGTTAACTAAGAATAATTTTATAAAATAATTTTTAACCAAGATTATTAAAAATTCAACAATCCCCTGCTTATAAAATTCGACGAAGGAAAACAATTTTGAAGTGAGATATATAGAACTGTGAATAAGTAAAGTTATCTAACGACTTTGACCTTTACGTAGTGGACAATCCCCAAAATGTAAGAATAATACGTGATTTAAATCTTGAACTCATTATCCGATTTTATGTAGTGATGGAAAACCACATATAATCTTACTTGGTACAACCTTCAAAATAACTAGCACATTATGGTCCATGTACTTGATCCTAGTATAGGTGAAAGCTTTAAAGAATTTATCCCCAATTCTAGTAGGAGGCGGCCTCACTTCCATAATTACCCTGATAAGTCTATCAAGAGTACTCCTGTAGCTAGGCACCCCACTCAAAATATGAGATATAGTCCTCATTAAGAGTTTTAAGAAAACTCAACCCAACTATCACTGTAGGATATCATGTACATATAATATATATACATCAGGATGAACTTTTGAGTTATAAAAGTCTTAAGTTGCATGATTCAAATATCATGATATGGCTTATTTTCCTATTGAACCTTGATAATCCGTATCAAATCGGGTTGTTGAAACATAAGGGTTTCGTTCTCAGAGATGCAAAGATTAAAATTGTGATTTAAGAAAAACCATTCTTTATTGATAAATAAAAGGTTTACATCCAAAAATATAAGAACTACGGTAGAAAAAAGGATAAAAACTAAAAAAGATAACTCTCATCTCCCTTTGCAACTCTCCCTCTTAACCTAACTCCAGCCCTCATCTCCCTCAACAACCCTCCTTTTGTGGAGATCTTTTAGCTAAAATCTTTGACTAAGTCTTCCAACAGTTGTTGACTAGTACTAGGCCATCTCCAGCAGCTCTTGACAACTGGTAATCTTCAACAACTCTTTAACTTGTAAAAGTTGGGCTTTAAGACCGAGCTTGGTTGCAATTATCTTATTACCTGCAATAGTCAAACATACTTTAATTAGGCTCAGTGAAACATAAAATAAGGTCCTAGATAATATGAATTGAAGGACAAAAATAAGCATTTTTCATGCCTATCAAATACCCCCAAACTGACATATTGTTAGTCCCTTAGCAAAAGAAAGGAAAACTAAACTCTTTTGTGGTTTCTTACGATTGCATTTAGCGTATGCAACAAGCCTTTCAACCTATAGGTTACCCAAAGAGGACGAGTTGTGTCTCGTGAGGGTTTTCAATGAATATACCCACAAAATTCTATCACAGACGTTCTGGCATTATAAACAACTAATAATCATTACTCCTAGTATCTCTGAAAATGGATTAAATTCATCTCTTAGATATAATACTTAAACAATAGTTAACCATCAGATACGTTTAGAATTTATCAAATCAATTATACTACAATCAGATTATATCAAATTTCAGAATTTCATCCTTTGTGTAGTGAATTTAGTATATGGAATCAAGAAGTTTGATAATTCTTTCAAATAATATTAGCCTTATCTTGAGTATGGTAAAAGAAATCTAGAAGTTTGTTCGACAACTACCTTAGTTTGTTCGCTCTCTTTTATTGATCTTTCATGGAAAATATCTATCCACACAAGTTTTCCATGGTAAGACTTTTGCATTTGAGTTTTCATTTGTTCTTTTATACGTGCAATTTGTCCTCCTTCACATAGTTCTCAACTATACTCATAGAGACTCGATTTTTACTTCCTTTTTTTTGGTCTCTTACTTTCACATTGATTCATGGTTTGCCTCGAGATTAATAAAAATTCTTCATCTTTCAGTTCTAAATCTTGCGAAGGGCCTTGAATTGCGAATGACTTTTTTTTTTTTTTTTTTTGAGTATGTCAGCTTCGTGAAAGGAGCCAATAACTTGTGAAAATACATGCAAACCCTTAGTATGAATTTATGATAAATGAAATTTTCCAAGGTAAATGTCTCCCTCATTACAAATTTTTCCTAACCCAAACTGCTGATTAATCAAAAGGTGATAGTTAGTTTTAACAAAACCTTGATAACATAACTACGTGAAGTGCAATTATAAGGGTGATTTTCTTCTGAAACACATCTAATAGGATGGTAGTACCAAAAACGTAAAAATTCTTAACGCACTAAAAATTTATGGTTTAAACCATAACCTTATAATTTTATCCCAAGTGCAACTCTAGGATTCTAAGAATGTCTAAAGATCAGAGTATACAAAAAAATGTGTCTCCAATACCAGAATGCCCTAGAATAATAACTTTTCTTGGAAAAAGTTATGAAAATCTTATTTACCCCCACCCTCAAACTGAATCAGCATGTGTCCCTATATTTGCCAAAAATGAAAAAAGAATAGGAGAAAATCTATAAATATTACCTGAACATGATAAGGGTTGCCTCCCCACAGGCGCTAAGTTTAATGTCTTCAGCCAGACGATGGTAGGTACCCCCAAATGAGATAAGACTATGGGTAGAAATAAAGATACCTATGTTTCATATGATGGGTCCCGTAGATTCATATCCTCACTCGAACCCGTAAAATACTCGTAAAATGGTTTAAGTCTCTGCCCATTTACCTTATTAATGTGACCAGTACGAGAGTCAAGAATTTTAATAGCTCCATGCGGGAAAACAGTTTTGACAATGAAAGGCCCGGTCCAACGGGATTGAAGTTTTCCAGGAAACAAATGAAGACGCGAAGAATACAATAAAACTTTTTGATCCACTTAAAAGTCTTTCGCAAGATATTTTTATCATGGAAAACCTTAGTTCTTTCTTTGTATATCTTTACGGATTCATATGCATCATTTCGGAGCTCATCCAACTCATTAAGTTGTAACTTACGATGGGACCCAACTGTTGAAGTGTTAAAGTTAAGCGTTTTTATTGCCCAATAAGCTTTATGCTCAATTTCTACAGGAAGGTGGCATGCCTTCCCGTAAACGAGTCGGTAATAAGACATTCCAATCGAGGTTTTATATGCAGTACGATAAACCCAAAATGCATCAATTAATCTTACAGACCAATCTTTGCGATTTAGGTTAACCGTTTTTTAGAGAATATTTTTGATCTCCCGATTTGAAACTTCGACTTGCCCACTCGTTTGCGGGTAATAAGGTGTTGCCACCTTATGGGTTACACCATACTTTTTGACAAGGGCAGGAAAGTTTTTGTTGTTAAAATGTGTCCCTCCATCGCTAATGATAGCCCTAGGTGTTCCAAATCGAGAAAAAATATTTTCTTTTAAAAAATTGAGAACAACTGCACTGTTATTCGTTTTCGAAGGGATGGCTTCAACCCATTATGATACATAGTCCACTCCAATAAGGATGTACTCATATCCAAAAGACTTGGGAAAAGGGCCCATAAAATCAATGCCCCAAACATCAAGAGGTTCAATAACTAAAATAGGGTGTAAGGGCATCATATTTCGTCGAGAAAGGGCTCCCTTTTTCTGGCATCTCTCACACGCTTTGCAAAATGCATGCGTATCATGAAATAAGGTAGGCCAATAAAAACTGCACTGCAAAATTTTTACCGCGGTCTTCTTAGAGCTAAAGTGGCCTCCACAAGCTTTGGTGTGGCAAAATGATAGAATATTGGTAAACTCAGACTGGGGAACACATCTCCTAAGGATTTGGTCAGTACAATACTTAAACAAATCTGGATCATCCCAAAAGAAGTACTTCACTTGGCTAAAAAAATGATCTTTGTCAAGTTTAGTCCAATGATCAAGAATGGTATCTGTGGCTAAATAATTAGCAATGTCAGCAAGCCACGGCAACTCGGGAACTAAATTCACAACCATAAGCAGTTCATCAGGGAAGGATTCCCTAATCGGCAAGGACTCGTCAACAGACTCAATCACTATACGGGAAAGATGGTCGGCTACAACATTATCTGACCCCTTTTTGTCTCGAATCTCAAGGTTAAACTCCTGCAAGAGTAATACCCACCGGATTAGCCGTGCCTTAGCATCTTTCTTTGACAAAAGATGTTGAAGCGCAGCATGATCCGTGTAAACAATCACTTTAGATCCTATAAGATAAGATCTAAATTTTTCTAGCGCATAAACAATGGCCAGGAGTTCTTTCTTGGTGGTCGTGTAATTCAATTGGGCGTCATTTAACGTTTTACTAGCGTAGTGGATGACATGGGGGCGTTTGTCTATCTGTTGTCCCAAAACAGCGCCTACAGAATAATCAAATGCATCACACATTAACTCGAATGATTCATTCCAAACAGGTGGTCTAATAATGGATGATGTTGTGAGCTAGGTCTTAAGCTTATCAAAAGCTACAAGACAAGGTGCATCAAACTCATATACCACATCTTTGGCCAAAAGGCTGCTTAAAGGACGAGCAATTTTACTAAAATCTTGGATAAAACGACGGTAGAAGCCTGCATGTCCAAGAAAGGAACGAACATCCTTGACATTTCGTGGTGGGGGGAGGTTAGAAATGACATCTATTTTGGCCTGGTCAACTTCTATTCCTTTTTCAGATATGATATGCCCCAAAACTATCCCCCTTTTACCATAAAGTGACATTTCTCCCAATTTAAAATAAGATTCTTTTCCTGGCATCTGAGTAATACTAGAGAAAGATGATGAAGGCACTGGTCAAATGAGTTGCCAAATAATGAGAAGTCATCCATAAAAACTTCAAGGAATCGCTCTACCATGTCAGAAAAAATGCTTAACATGCAACGCTAAAACGTCGCAGGAGCATTGCATAAGCCAAAAGACATGCGACGGTAGGCAAAAAGGACATGTAAAAGTCATTTTCTCTTGGTCCTCGGGTGCGATGGGTATTTGGCTATACCCAGAGTAGCCATCTAAGAAACAATAAAATTTGTGCCCAGCGAGTCGCTCGAGCATCTGGTCAATGAAAGGTAAGGGGAAGTGATCTTTCCTAGTGACCGAGTTAAGCTTCCTGTAGTCTATGCAGACTCTCCATCCAGTGGTCGTTCTAGTGGGTATGAGGTCGTTATTCTCGTTCTTTACAACAGTGATTCCTGATTTTTTTGGGACAACATGGATTGGGCTAACCCACGGACTATCAAATATGGGATAGATGATCCCAGTATCAAAGAGTTTTAAAATTTCTTTCCGAACTACTTCGGCCATAGTCGGGTTCAATCTCCATTGTCCTTCCCTGGACTTTTTGGAATTATCTTCCAAATTGATTTTATGCATACAAACCGAGGGACTAATTTCATTTATGTCCTCAATACTCCAGCCAATAGCTCTCGTATTTCCCTTAAGAATACAAATCAACTTCTCTTCCTGAAGGGGTTCTAGGTCAGCGGTAATAATGACGGGCATAGTTTCGTCAAGACCTAGAAAGACAAACTTAAGGTGAGCGGGAAGAGGTTTAAGCTCTATCTTTGGGGAGGTTACTTGAGCCTCCGGAATGGGTTTCTTAACATCTAAGATTTCATGCTCACCTTCAGGCTCTAAAATTTCTAAAGCCGAAATCTAATAAGGTTTTCACCTCATGGATGTATGAATCGTCCTCACAATCTCTATCAAAGTTGGACAAAATTACCTCTAAGGGATCTGAGGTACTTGACCTCTCAAAAGTGGTACTCACAAGACTCTGGATCATATTACACTCAAGTGGTTCAGAATTAGAAGGGGAATGCGACGCATGAAAAATATTCAATTCTACAGTCATGTTCCCGAAGGTCAACTTCATAATTCCATTGCGGCAATTGATTACCGCATTAGCTGTTGCCAAAAAGGGTCAACCTAGAATCACAGGGATCTCGTCCTCAGGGTTTACCACTAGCTCAGTATCTAACATAACAAAGTCTACTGGATAAACAAATTGCTCAATCTGGATCAGCACATCTTCAACTACACCCCTAGGAATCCTAATAGATCGGTCAGCTAGCTGAAGGGTCATATTAGTGGGTTTAAGTACTCCGATATCCAATTGCTCATAGACAGAGCAAGGAATGAGGTTTACGGCAGCACCTAAATCAAGTAGAGCTCTTCCTATCTTACGGGTCCCAATCATACATGAAATAGTAGGGCATCCAGGGTCCTTGTATTTTGGAAGGGATTTACGCAAAAGGACAACACTAACATGTGCATCTAAAAGAATAGACGTATCACTCTCGTGAACATGAAAAGCCTTTTTCGGGACATGTATGCGCCGCTTTAAATTACAAAGATCTTTGAGAAATTTTGCGTAATTAGGAATATGTCTTATGGCCGTAAGGATAGGAATGTTAATTACACAATGCTTAAAAATCCCTAAAATCTCTTCATAAACGTTGCCCTTCTTAGCAAGAGTTAACCGCTGAGAAAAAGGAGTCAGCGATTGAACATGTGTTATCGTGATTTCTTCCTCACTCGCACTCGCAGGTTCTTCTATAGGTTTACTTTGAATTTCCAGCTCGGGTTCCTTAGGCATTTTCACCAAATTATCAATTTTCGTACTGCTCCTAAGAGAAATGATGGCGTTGACTCCATCACGATTGGAAGATCTAGGATGTTCAGTATTCCCTTTAGGATTAGCTTGAGTTTGACTGGGGAACGTTCTTTTGTCTCTCGTGCTTATCCCTGTTGCCATTTGACCTATTTGTCCCTCAAGTTTGGCAATAGATGACTGAGTTACTTGCATAAATGCTTTAAGAGTATCTTCTAAGGACTTGGCTGGAGGAGGCAGATTCCTATTGTGCGGAGGAACATAAGGCTCATTAAGGGGAGCTTGGTATGATGAATTTTGTTGCCACGAGGAACTAGACTGCTGATGGTTTATTTGGTTATGCGGTTGATAAGAGACACTTCCAGAAGGGCCTCCTTGGTAATTTCCACTTCCCCAAGAATTGGAGTTGTTAGAATTATTATTCCATCCACCATTGAAAGGTTGGCTATTAGGACGTTGATACATGGCATTGGCCTGGTCTTTTCTACCCTCCCTTAAACTAAGCACATCAGAGCAATCTTGGACCAGATGGTCCGAACTCTCACAAACCACACAATTTGGCATCGCCACATGGTTAACAGACGAAGTGTTAGGGTGTCTCTCCCTTTTGCCAATCTCTAAGTTCTCGATTTTCTCATGAATGGTTCTAAGAGTGGCAGACTCTGAATTAGAGTTCACTTGGTGGACATTTGCACGGTGACAAGGTATTTCCTCTCTCATCGTTTGCCATTGGTAGGCCTTATCCGCTACATCATTTAAAAATGTCCAAGCTTCAGTGTCAATTTTCTCATCGAATATACCCGCGCACATAGACTGAACATGAGCTCTAGTGTCATAGTCTAGACCTTCATAGAGAGTTTGAACTATATCAATTAGCTGAATCCCGTGATGTGGGCATCCTTGCTCTAAATCCCTAAACCGTTGTAAGTAGTCATATAATGACTCTCCTCGGTTTTGTGTGAAGCTATAGATACTCTGTCGTATCTTAGCAGTTCTGTGGTTAGGGAAATACTTCTTTAAAAACTCCTTAACGAGTTGTTCAAATGTATTTACAGAGTTCTCCTCGAGAGTGTACAACCAATCGCGTGCGTTTCCCAACAGAGAAAAGGGAAACACACGTAATTTCAAAGAATCCTCTATAATACGTTCGAAGTTTAATAGAAGCATATGATCCCTAAAGTCCCTAAGATGGTTATACGGGCTTTCAGTAGGACTACCATGAAATTTGGGGAGCATAGACAAGAATCCCAGTTTTAACTCAAAGTTCCCTACATTTCTGGGAATCACAATACATGAAGGTTTACTAACTATTGTAGGATGCATTCGATTACGGAAAGTGATTCTCTCTGCAACAGCAGGTTCAGGACCGTTCCTAGGAATAACAGGTTCGGGACCATTAGTACCATCAGTCTGACTTATATTGATTCTAGTAGTGTTCTTAGTCCAAGCTTGGGTGTTACCCCAATCTAACATACAATTCAATCAATATATGCGAACACACTAAAAGGCCTAAGAATGATGCAAGCACTCAAGAACGTTTTACTGGTCTCCTTTTAGGTTAATTTGTGAACCCGGTTTCGGGGTTCAATGCTCCTACTCCTGACAGTAGATCGGTTTACACTTGAGTTGTTTTTACTCGCTTTGGCGATAGCTCGCATGCTATCTAGTCACCTAGATGCACCTATGCTGGAAGGCGGGGAAAACTGCTTAGAGTCACCTATCTACACTAGTTATGCCAGGGAACGTACGTCCTCCAGCAAACGTAGTCACTTATCAGGTTTTCCTAGTGAGTGTGTTGCTCCAGGTCCGAGCGAAGCCTTTTGATTAACTATGTTTTTTATGGCCTCTTATCTGAAAATCTTTTAAAGAGGTTGGGACTGTAGATATCGAAAAGATTTAAAGCCGGGTGATGAACTCCCAGAGTCCTAATGCATGGGCACGCACGGGTGATGAAACCCTGTTTTGATTCACCCTTATCTAGGCGTTGTTGCAAAATTTAAACATTTAATCAATCAAATAATAGTTACACACGATGTACCGCGACAGAGAGGGTGCGGTGAAAAGATGATTACCTATAGGGCGGCCTTTTTAGGGGCACGTTGGTTACCCTGGTGAAACCATTGGGAATGCCCACTCAGGATCGTTTGCGAAGTAGGCGTTGAAACGATTTCTGGCCTGAATAGGGGTTCCGACGCTGTACCTGCAGCAGATTACAATTTCCTCACCTTACAGAGCGTCACTCATTAAAACTTTACATAAACATTTTCTCAATCCTTACAATACTAAAAATACATAAAAAAAATATAAATTAACAACTAGAGGTCTTTTTGGCTTCGTCGTCTTTCTTTGATCAACCATATCCATCTCCTTCAATAACGGTTTGCAGCATTGGCAGAAAGAACTGCAAACAACAAAATCCCAATTCCAACTTGTAAACAAATCAAACCCAACAACAATAGTAACAGTAACAGAGAATTACAGGCAGCAGCAGCAGCGCAGCTACAGGCAGGTTCTCCCTCAACAACAAAATCCCTATCTTTGCTAATCGTAAGTTAACACAAACCCCAATTGCTACCAGTCAGACCATCACCGTGAAATCAGATACTCGTGACCAATCAATACACAAAGGAAAAATCTGTTGAGACCAACAATTACGAACAAGCAATTCACAAAGAGCTAAAGAGATAGAAATGAAAAGTACCAACCGTGAAGCCGAAGAGCAATGGAAAAATCAATCACCAAATAAACCACTTTCAATTAAGAAAAAATCATGCTAAAACAGATTTTACGCAACCCTCTCTCAAATCTAGAATACCCAATTGGGTTTGGATTTCTAAACCCAAGAAGTTTATTCGATTGAACAAAGTGATAGAGCACAAGGGTTTGTTCTTCTGAGAATAACTGTGTGGAGAATAGCAAATAGAGAGAGAACAACTGCGTAGTTTGTTCTAATTCTCCTAAAAACAAATGCGACAGAGAGAAAGAGCAGTTTTGTTTGTAAAGAGAGTCACAGAGAGATATTGAGGAGAGAGATGATGAAAAATAGATAAAACAACAAATAAAGCAACCAGAGTAGAAGAAAAATCAATAATTACTGAAGAAAAACTCGTCAAACGAATAATAATTTAATACATGAAATACAACTTTAAAATCGATTGCATCCCCGGCAGCGGCGCCATTTGATAATCCGTATCAAATCGGATTGTTGAAATATAAGGGCTTCGTTCTCAGAGATGCAAAGATTAAAATCGTGATTTAAGAAAAACCATTCTTTATTGATAAAAAAAAGGTTTACATCCAAAAATATAAGAACTGCGGTAGAAAAAAGGATAAAAACTAAAAAAGATAACTCTCATCTCCCTTTATAACTCTCCCTCTTAATCTAACTCCAGACCTCATCTCCCTCAATAACCCTCCTTTTGTGGAGATCTTTTAGCCAAAATCTTTGACTAAGTCTTCCAACAGTTGTTGACTAGTACTAGGCCATCTCGAGCAGCTCTTGACAACTGGTAATCTCTAACAACTCTTTAGCTTGTAAAAGTTGGGCTTTAAGACCGAGCTTGGTTGCAATTATCTTATTACCTGCAATAGTCAAACATACTTTAATTAGGCTCAGTGAAAGATAAAATAAGGTCCTAGATAATGTGAATTGAAGGACAAAAATAGGCATTTTTTTTGCCTATCAAACCTAATTCTTGGGATCTCTAGTTATTTAGGTTGAGTTCCTACCATACCTGATTCTAAAATGGGCTTAAGTGCCATCCCTATCGATGTGTTCCATACTTTGCCTCGAGACAATCCTTTTATCAAAGGATCTGGAAGGTTATTCTTCGATCTTTCAAAATCTACTGTCACAGTACTCGGCGTGAGGAGCTTTCTCACCATGCTGTGTTTACGACGAATTGCTAACTTCTTACCATTATAGTAATTGATCTGTACTCTAGCAATTGCAGTAGTACTATTACAGTGGATTAAGAATGACGGTATAGATCTACTCCCTAAAAGCACATAAGATAGTTGGTCTTTCAACCAACTTACCTCCTCACTAGCAACAACTAGTGCTACTAACTCAGACTTTATAGTCGACTGAGCTAAAATAGACTATTTCTTGGACCTATAAGAAACTGCCCCACCAGCGATACTAAAATCGTATCCACTGGTAGCTTTAGAATCATTCAAAAATGAGTTCTAATCTGCATAGCTAAATCTCTCAAGGACCGTGGGAAACATCTGATAATATAAACCCAAGTTTATAGTCCTTTTCAGATATCGCATAATTCATTCAATAGCACTCCAGTACTCAAAACTTGGTTTACTCATAAATCTATAAAGAACCCCTACAACATAGGCTATATCAGGTCTTGTACAATTTGTAGCATATCTCAGGCTACCGATAATACTTTCATATTTTTACTGTCTAAGAGTATCTCCTATGTTCTTGAGTAATTTTACTTGAGAATCACAAGGAGTACATGCAGGTCTGCGATCATAATAGTTGTACTTCTTTAAAATCTTCTCAATATAATGAGATTGATCGAAAGAAATACCAGAATCTGTGTGTGTGATCTTCATGCCCAAAATTACGTTAGCCTCACCTAGGTCCTTCATATCAAAATTTTTATTAACCATGTTCTTGGTTTCTAATACGAGTTCTAGAGTATAACCAAATATAAGTATATCATCAACATACAAACAAATCATAGTGCATAAATAACCAAATACTTTATAATATATGTATTTATCAACAACATTAATCTTAAAACCATTTGAAAGTAGAAGTTGGTCGTTCCTGTCATGCCACTATTTAGGAGCTTACTTTAGACCGTATTAGGTATTTTTTATCTTGTAGACCTTGTGTTCCAGACCAGGTAACACAAAGCCTTTAGGCTAATCCATATATAGCTCCTCCTCAAGCTCACCGCTTAAAAATGCGGTTTTCACATCCATTTGATGGATAATCAAATTGTGCATAACAGTAATGGCCAATAATAATTTAATGGTAGTGTAGTGACCCCAATTTTTAATTCCTAATTTAGCTTATAGCATACTCATTATCATAATACTCCACACATTCCTATTCACTCTCACTTCCGCATATTCATTATCCACATTTATATTCCGCATATATTCCTCATTTACTCCTTCATCCATTTTATGCATCCATTTATTCCTTTCGGCGGTTCGGAGGTGTTTTGGAGTTAGAGGTAGTTTTGTGGCCTTGGTAGCCCATAGAAAGTTTGGTAGTGGTATTTATGTTTTGTGTGTTTGATTTGGGGTGGTTCCGGTGAGCCGTTGGAGCTACCGGTAGGTTTCTAGAGTCGTCCGGGGAAAAGATTCCTTTTTTGGGGCTTAGGTGTTTTGGCTGCCAAGAGGCGGTAGAAGGGGTGTGTTCACCTTGGGGAACCTTGGTTGGGTTCGTAGAAGTGTTTGTATGGTGGTAGAGGTGGTCCGTGGAGTTTCTGGGGTGTCCGGGGTGGTCCGTGGTGTCTCCCGGCGATTCCGTAGCTTCCCGGGTAAGTCCAGTTTTTGGACAGACCAGTCCTGTTCGAACAGGACTTTGCCTGTTCGAACAGGATCACCCAAGAACGTTTTTTTTTCATCCCTGTAGCTTTCTGTTCTAATAGGATGGATCCTATTAGAACAGGATCCACTCTGCTCGAACAGGATCCTCCCTGTTCGAACAGAGGCGCGATTTCAGCTGCGTCTGGGTTTATATACTTCATTTCTTCACTCCTATCTTCACTCCCTCACTCTCTCCTCTACCTAACCCTTCCCTCACTCCTCCAAACTCCTAATCCAACATTCTTCTTCGTTCGCGGATCCTTGCCGAGCTTCACCGCGATCTTCTCTCCTATTCTCGGTGATTAATTCTCGATTTCTTTTCGACTCGGAGTAGGGTTTGATTTCTAGGGTTTGGGTTTTGTTGTCCTTTCCTTAGATTGATGAGTTGTGGTTGTTCTCCTTGGTTGGTGTTAGGTTTTCAGGCGTTCTGTGACCGTTCCGTAGATTTCGGTCAAGTTTCTGTGGTTGGGTTTCCGAGTTAGATTTTCCACCGAACTCGGATATTATCAGGCGAGTTCTTATTCCAACTTTACTAAGTTTTGTTACTAGTTTCGTGTATGGATTTAGAGAGTAGTATTGAACTTAAAGACGTTTCGTGATTAACTATAATTTAACTTAGAGATTATTCTGTTAGAATTGTTAACCTGTAGTTTGGGTGATAACTTGATTCTGTGGTTGGATTTTGGGTCGTAGTTATTAACCTGTGGTTGGATGGTAATGATTATGGAGTTGGATTTTGGTTTATATAGAGCCCAAGGTTGGTTAGTGGTGGTTGGGGTTCGTGTTTTGTGGTTCACCCAGGAATGCCCCTTCCAGCCTTAAGAGATTGTTAGTTTGGACTTAGGTGACAATTAGGTTGTTGTTTTGGCTATGCAGAGTTGGTGCAACAAGTCCCTATTGATCATGTTTGGATTGCCAGGTTAACGGCAACCGGGTAGTGCTTGGGCACCGATTTCACGTTATAACTTATTGCATTTCTTTTAAACTTATTGAGATGGGATACACAAACACTCCGCTTCGGTTGACCTCCGACGGGATTCATGGAGTCCGCGAGATCGGGTTAAAATATACATGTAAGATTGGGAACGGCACTATCGTACCTAGCAAAACCACTGCGGAGTGTGGATTGGTATGAGACAGAGTCCTGGTGATCCCAAACTTATCCTCGTTAAGGTTAAAATTCCTTGAAATGTGCAGGACTACTTATCCGGGGTTTGATCCACCCTTCCACTTTGATCGAGTGCGACCATCCTAGCTTGGTCGAGCTTAAACAAATCGTACCAGTGTATCCCCTTTACCGAATCTCTTTAAGATAGCATTAAACGTTAGCAATAAATCATTTTGCATTAGGGGATATTTATAGGAATATCGCCGCTCATCATAACATATCATTGCATCTAGGATAAGTATGGGATTATCCAAGTCATCACTTCACGTCATACCATTGCATCATCATCATCATCTCCCTCCTCTCATATTCTTAATTTTAATCTCCCTCCGAATCCACTCTATTCTTCTTCCGCATTCCTCATCTCTTTCCTTTCCCCCTCTTTATAGGATCAACTTTAGTCGTGTGGTTGTTTAGCCTGGTTGGGTTAGAGTGGGGCGTGGTTTGGACACTCTTTGTGTTATTGGCTTTCTGAGACTGGAGGGTTAGCAAGTGGTGGTTCCTCATGAGTTTCATATTGTGTTGTTGAGGACTATGGTTGGTGCTTAGTCTCTGTGGAGACATACATGTTATATAGGTTACTTATCTATTGGACTTCATTCTCCTTTTCCTTATCAACTCTCATCCTTCTTTTTGTATTGGTTTACGTATTTTATTAGTAGTTATTGATATTATTGTTAGAACTGTTTAGTTATTTTTTTTTATCGCACTCATCTCTACACTATTTTCAGTGCCTGTTATTAGTAAGTTATTTAGTTCTGTTGGATTAGTGAGCTCGTTGTTTGTTCACTCTCGCATTTAACATTTTTTAGAGATTGAGTAGTTTGGACTGCCGCGTGGTTAGCCGGTCCAGAGATTGATTTTGCCGCTGCAGATTCTTTCAGTTCTAGATTCTGTAGGGGTTCTCAGTATTGTGTAGCTGAGCTTGTATTCGAGATATTGTATTATGTTTTAACATGATATGTACATATATATGTCTTTTGCTTCTGCGTTATATTGTTATATTGTTGTATCGTTATTTCTTTACTCTGATGATTATTGTTATATGTGAATAGCCGAGCCAGAATTTGTCTACAGCTTGGCTATTTGTGGGGTAGAATCTTTAGATTCCCCGACCTGCACTACTTAGAGTCTAGTAATTGGTCAAGCTACCGATTACTAGATTTTGGGGCGTGACAGGTAGTAACGCGAGTAATTGGGGAATATGTGTTAAAAAATTGATATTTTCCTTTTGCATATATCCCTTTGCTACTAATCTTGCCTTATATTTATCAATAGTACCATCTTGTTTAAATTTCCTCTTTTTTATCCATTTACTACCTATAGGGCGACTACCACGAGGTAACTCAACTAATTCCTAAGTCTCGTTAGAGATAAGGGAATCCATCTCATCGTCAATGGCCTCATGCCATAAATTAATGTCACTAGAAGTTAACGCTTCCCTAAAAGAGTTAAGGTCACACTCTAAGTTGTTCACAACTAAATCATCACCAAAATGTTTAGCCCTTTTTATCCATTTACCTCTTCCATGTTTAGGGTCAATATCATGAGTATCAATAGGATCCTCAAGTCGAGGTACACTAGGGGTTGAAGATGTGGATTGTTGAGAACCTCTACTATTACTATTACTACCCCCACGGTCTCTCAACTTGTAAGGAAACTTGTCCTCAATGAAATTTGCATCCAAAGATTCTATAATAACATTATCATGTATATTAAGAAATCTATAAGCTTTGCTATTAATAGAATATCCGATAAAAATGCATTCATAAGTTCTGCTTTCTAGTTTTGTCCTCTTAGGATCAGGTTTGCGTACATATACCAAACATCCCCTTACATTAAAATAACTAACATTTGGCTTCCTATTTCTCCAAATTTTGTAAGGTAAAATATCAAAAGTAATATGAGGTATACAGTTTAAAACGTAACATACGGATAATAAAACTTCACCACACAAATATTTAGGTGCCCCAGAGCTAAGTAAAATAGTAACTATAAGTTCAGTATAAGTTCTATTTTTACGTTCAGCTTTTCCATTGGATTATGGAGAATAAGGAGCTATAGTTTTATGTATAATCCCTAAAGATTCATACAAGTTATAAAATTCATGCGAATCATATTTAGTGCATCTATCACTACGAAATCTTTTAGTATTTCTATCAAATTGCACTACACCAATTTTACTAAATTACCACAGACCTAATTTGTGGTAATAGTCGTTTTGCCACGGATAAAGTCTGTGGTGGAGGTTTGTAGTAAATGGTGCATGGCAATTATTTTGCCACGAACTTTGTCTGTGGTTATCTAATTTAAATTACTACGGAATAAATCCCTGGCAATTTTTTTGGCCACGGAGTTTGTCTGCGGTTATTTAATTTATTTTGCTACGCAGTAAATCCATGACAATTTTTTTCCCACAGATTTTGTCTGTGGTTAATTATTATAAATACTGTAGATGATACCCATTTTTCCACGGATAAAGTCTGTGGTAATTTTTATTTTATTTAAAAAAACAACTAAAAATACTGCAATATTGCACTCCTGAACCTGTAAAACACTCCCAATTCTCCAACAATACATTTCATACATACTAATAATACATGGACAACAAATATATATCCAAAATAAATCCCTCATTCCATTAAACATTAAAAAAATCTAAATACAATTGTTCCATATGCTAAAATAACATATGTATAAGAGAAAAAGAAGATATAATAGAGAGTAATCTCGTGGTAAGCCAAAAATGTTCCAAATTACAATTCTTCCAAATTTTACAACTTGTTGGAAAGCCGAAATTGCCTCTACACTTTGAACGCTGTTAGCTTGTGTTGCACCAAGTAACGAAGGAAAACATCGGATCCACGACTACCTTAGTAATTGAAGTGATAAAATCTTCGCATATAGCTTTAAGGCTTCTTTGTAGATCCTTCAATAACAAGATTAGACAGATTAGACATGAAACAGATCTTAAACATGATTTTCCTTGCATAACACTAGCTTCATTTTGTACAAAGTTTCTATGACCAGTAAGTCTATATGTGCTACGAAACAATTAGTGCAAGTATTTAGAGAAATATAAATTTGATTTTTTTTCTTCTCTTTTTTGATCGAAATATAGACTTGACACCTTAACTAGAGCTGTCCATGAACTGGAATCCAAGACTTGACCAAAACTTTGACTAAAATTCAGATATGGAGGGCCTTTCATTGATCTAAATGCAATCTAATCCAACAGTCTAAATTCTGGTCAACTTTGGATTGTACTTCCCCAATCCAATCCAGGTAAGAATACCCAAATGTATTTACTATTTAGACTCATGGCCATATAATGTACATAATTTCATCAGCTTTGTTAAAAAGATAAATCATGTGGATTCAATCAAGAGTCTCTTGCGTATTAATGAAATGAGAATTCGATATTCATTGCAAACATAAATGACTAGTAACAGAAACTAAATGTGCTTTCATGTTCCATCCAAGGGTCAAATGACGAATTTTATCATTAAAGAATACTGTATATAGTAACAGTCCGAAAGATATATCAAATAAAAATCATTTCGGTATATCACGTTATTTTAAAAAACTGGTGTGAAATTACAATCTACTTTTTTGTCTTCAAATTAAAAGAGATAACAAGAAACAATAATATGCAGTATCCCATATAGGATAGTATCAGTATTCCAGCCCATATGGCGCGGTATTATTACCAATCGATTAATTAATAAGACAACACTTATCTAGCTGATATATCATTCCAGTCACTTTGATTTTCAATAGGTCAGTTAGATATGTCAGCTCCACAGATAATATGTACGATGATGCAACCAAATTGAATTTTCCATCTTTGAAAAAATTGTTTTTTGAGCCATTTGCCTTAAATTGTCAATGGCGGACAAAATAAATTTGGCACATGTGAACCATAACCCCAGAAGCAAGCCGAAGGAGAACCATTTTTGTAAGAGGTGACCCGACGGAGAACCACTAATAACTTAAATATTGATAACTGAAGTACTACTAAGAAACAATTAACTTACCAATGGATCCAACTCCAGATTCCTCGTGAGAGATTGGAGTGGTATTCTCCTAGACCGATGCGCGTTAGATGACATTTCTTCCATTGCCTGTAAACAAAAGTTGTACCAAAATAACTTCTCAAATATGAAAAGAAAAGAAAATCTAGATAGAACACAATGCAAATAAGAAAGTGAAAGACACAATTTGAACATTTGCATGCTTCAATTATACCTGACAAAGAGGAAACAATAAAAATAACCAAATGTGAGTATTCATTTTTCTTTATTTTTTTGCAGAGGCAACAAAGAGGAAACATTTGTAAGGCAGACCCATTAAAGAATAAGAAGCATATTACATTTTATAAAGTCGCTTAAGGTAGCATCTTCATCTATTTTACACATCGTTTGGGGAGGTGCTAGAAGCAAAGACAATCACACCAAAAGTAGTCATAGATGCAGCTAGATGAACTTACACAACCATTGCATTCACAAAACACATACAAAATTTCAAACTCCATAAAAGAAGAAGCAATTTGCTTGATGGTCGAAAGCATAGTGAACCAGTTCCAGGAAGGGCAAGCATTGTCAACGATTTACTTAGTCATCATTTGAGAATTAGTTGTAACCATATTCCCTGAATCACATTGTTTGCTTGTTTTTTGTTTTGCTTTTTGTAAACTGGAAGTTTGTGGCTGGGCTACATCATCAACTTGATCCTTCTATTATGGGCATTAGCTCTATACCTAAGGCTTGTTGGATTTGGAGCTGCTGATGTGCCTCCTAGCCGATTTCTAGCGCTTACTGACTACTGGCCAAAAATATGTGCTAGTGTTGCGCGAACTGACCCATGTAATAGGATGACAGAATGCTAGAAGCAGCGCTCTTCTCTAAACTATGACCAGCTTACGTTAGAAGCCATTCTCGCCTTTCTTTACTTTTTTCTATGATTTCTTGCTCTTCCTCCTCAACTACTAAATAAAACTATAGGCTAGACTAATAGCTAGACTGGCTAGACTAAAGTATTGACAAGGTATTGACATACAAGGTATTTGCTTTCAACCATTCTCCATAAATCTTTGCTTCTCTTAGAATCATGCATAAGTGCGATGTTAAATCAGAAATAAATAGTTCAACCAATATAGACAAGGTATTGACATACAAGAACCACACTATTTACAGTTTGAAGTTTCAACTCTTTTCCATCTTTTCACTGAAGTACTGCTCAGTCCTATTACTTAACCAAAATTCTGACATGTGATTATCTGTACTATAGAATAAAACACCAAAGTTGGAGTCTGTCAAATGTCTCACGCGAGTCACGCCATATCTGCTTCCTTACCACGTCTCCTTTCCCTCTCTTAACTTTGACTCCAATCATATGAACTACATCTTGAAAAGATGATAGAAACAAAAACTGTAGAAGATATAGTAATTAGCTTACCAAACGTCACAGAACTGTATCATCCAATTCTTGTGGCTTATTAGTTGTACCTGCATTACCATTACATGAATCTCAAACAACTATATATTCATTTAGATTTACTGCAGCATAGAGTTGAGCACATTAGATATTAGAAAATAATGCATAGT
The DNA here is from genome assembly GCA_014058105.1 of Kingdonia uniflora. NCBI lineage: Eukaryota > Viridiplantae > Streptophyta > Magnoliopsida > Ranunculales > Circaeasteraceae > Kingdonia > Kingdonia uniflora. The sequence goes on along the minus strand of JACGCM010000140.1, from coordinate 5,431,774 downwards.
TATATCCTCATCCCCTAACACATACAAAGTTTAAACTAAATGGTCTAAGTTCTCCCTCTCTAATCCCTCCCAAACTTTCCTAACTTCTACAAAGTTGATTTAGAATATCACATAAACGAGATTTTATGGGAGAACCGGACATTCAACTATGGATGGACAGGACAAAAGTGATTGCAGGAAATAAACCATAGTTGGAGAGGTGAGCAAGAGGAAGCAATAAGTAGAAGGATAATAAGGCACTGTAGAGGTGTGGGGAGCAAGTAATGCAGGATTTTGTACAAGCTTATATACCAAAAATGGTGTGATAATGAAAAAAATAATACTTAAGAGAAAGTCCGTCATAAGCAACACACTAAAATAGCAAGAGAAGTACATACAAACAAAGCGATATATCTTGTGAGCCTGAAGAGGAAAAAATCTTAAAATAGATCTGTCTAGCTTACCAATTACTATTACTAGATCATCAGGATTTGAGGGGTCACCCCATCAAACTTGACAAGGAACTTTGATTTCAATCTTCTACTTGAATCATTCTTATTAGCAAGCCTTGTCGACATAATACTATCAATCTGTAGAGAAAGAAAGCCACCACATAAACCTATTACAATTATAAGAATAATGAATTTATGAGACATAGTTTAAAGATGTAGGATAGGTGGAAGTACTCCACCACGAAAAGTGGCTGGCTGCCTGGAAATAGCAACCATGAAAAGTGTCCGAACAAGCTTTTCAGCCTCTCCAACCTGTTACGTCATAACAACACTTAAAATATTTTTTTTCAATTCACACTAAAATTAAAAATTAAATAAATGCCATTTCCACCCCTTCGAGGAATAAGAGCGCGAGTGAGAAGATGTGAGAGAGAGACTTACCCACTTTGATGTAAGAGAAGAAACGGAAACATTAAAAAATGTCACATCTGACTCTGATGCGATAGCTTTAGCCAGCATGGCCTTCCCATTACTAGGTGGGCCAAAAAGAAGTAGACCTGAAATATAAAATGCATTTACGTTGCTCAAAGAAAAATATAACAAAATACTTAAGAGACTGTTAAGATAGTCCACAAGTATAAAGAAGGCAAATTTCACCAACTTACGAAAAATTGTTTTCAATGAAAGGGACTGTAAATAGTTTGACTTATGATGGATAGATCAAAGAGTGGTGAAATGACTATGTGCATCTACAAGCTTAATAAAGAGTTTGACTATGTGCATCTACCCCAACATCTACAATTTGTGAAATTGGGTGATTCACCCTTAGAGGGGACCTCAGTCCTATCTATATACTTCTTTCGGCTATGATTTGCATGTGTACTCATTTAGACGGTGTTTGGATAACCTATGGAGAAAATTAAGAATTAAGAAGGCAAATTTCCGTAAGTCATTAGTCATTAGTCATTAGTCATAATTTCATCATCCAAGTCAGAAATAAAGAGTAACATTCTAATAACCATAATTAGGTTATATTAACATAATTAGGTGACACATTAAAAGATATCGTACATTAAAAATTGTGTGCCTTATCCTCCCACTTCACAACTAGGTTGAACTGCACTCCTACCCCAACATGATCTACAACTCGAGTAAACAAACACATGCCCAAGAACCTAATCAGTAAAAGGGACAGGTAAGCATCATTTTTTCCTTGCTGAGGTGCAGCATCCGCGATGAGTAAGAATTACTATTTATTTTCAAGTTGCATGAGTTGCATGTTCCTGGACTGGAACTAGCTTTCCATGATAGCAGATAATACAACTCCCTTGGTCATCCCTGACGATGCCTCCATAACTCCCCCCATTTGAGTTTAAGCTACCATAACAGTTTATCTTGAATGAACCTTGGTCAGGTGGCTCCCATTTGCACCAATTGAGCAACTTAACAGTAAAAACGAAATGAAGATTCCATGAATTACATATGTATATATCTAGCTATTGTTGAGTCAGGAACCTTGGTAATATTATGAATGAGTCTGTTACTCACATCTGTCATAATGTGTTTGACAGTATCATTAATGTGGGCTATCTCGCCGAGGACCTTGTATCTTCTCTGCCTATGCTGCATGTCTCACTATCTTCATTTAGCCAGTTCCTAGGAGCTTTATGAATATTGCATCTTTCAAGTATCCAGTGCCATAGCTGCTTAACAAATAAACAGTACATGAGAAGAAGGTCAATGCTTTCGTTACTAGCTTTGCTAATAGGACACAGAGAACACTTCACAACCCTTATTCAAGTATCTACTACCCTAGTTGTTTCCAAAAAACTTATTCTCTGTTGTATAACTAAACATACGTGTATGCAGTAGTTCCCTGCATTTTCAGCCGCCCAGCCAAAGAAAGGGGAATAGGCTTCCATGCCTTTTATTCACTCTTTTTTTTTTCTTTCACATTTTCTTTGATGATGGAAAATAGGATCCTCGTCTTCTTTTTCATCCTACCTTCTTCTCGCTATGCTATAACTATGCTATTGACTGCTTCTAGCTTCCTGTAGCTATTGGATTCATATATGATAAACTGACTCTTAATCCAACTGCTATGCTTTTGTTCATGGCTTAAGTATATGTCAAAACAAATTGGTATCAACTAGAAGTGGGCAAAAATAAAAGAAGAATTGATAAGCTGACAAAGGTACACGATGATTTGAGAGTGTTATAAGTGTGTCTACTTTCTTTTGAAAATGCCACTCACAATAGGTCTTAAACTTGGAAAAACTAGGAAAAGTATGCAGATGCAAACCTTTAAAGAGCAGCACATGATAGCATCTGAATTATGCCAAAGTGTGTTAAAAATTGATTCACTTCCTTCACCGATAGGCTTCAGTAGGTCATCACCAAAATAGCACCTGTTATAAGAGGGAACAACAAAAACTTTTAAGATTGTTACCAACATATAACACATATCAATGGCAAAGCTAAAGTTGATAAGAATCACCAGGTTTAATACTACGCCCATCTATTAGAGCTCCATCCTTAAATATATACTCGGAGGAACCTAAGAATAATTTTTTAAAAATTCTGCATTGTATTTATAGAGATTAGAAATGCCCCAGCCGAGGAGGAAGTTTTAAGTAAATATACTTGGGATTCTAGGTTGGTACTGGTGCATGAGTCTAAGACAGATGAAATGCTAGATTTGTAGTCTACGCAAGTTAATGTGAGTATGTGTGTGTGTGTGTGGAGGGGACATTAGAAAACACATCTAAATCCTTCATACGTTGGTCTAGTTTTATCTCCTAATTTACCATTCTCTCCAATTTCCACATCTAAAATAATTGTAAATTCTGGATAGCACATTTACCTAACTGTTTCAGTAATAATAGGTAAGATGGTTCAGAATTAATGTAGTTACTGCACATTATTGATATATCATTTTCTATTAGTACTTTCTTTGAAGAAAAAGTTGGGAAATTGACAATATAGAATGCTAGCAACATTTTTCCCACCTGTAGCTATGACAAATCCAACGAGCAAGAGTGTGTGATTCATGGCTGCCTACAGGTGCCCGAAGACCAGAGTGAGAATTGAATAGGGAAGGTGAGAGAGCTAGTGTCACCCTCTGAACAGATGATATAATGCTGCGAATATATTGCCTAGCCATGGATGCTACATTCTCTTGCAGATTGCTTTCAAATGCAAACTGGAATGCTAATGTCATAACAGATCTCATGCTTGCACAATTTCTAGAGTTATCACCAGCTGCCCTATTTCTCGTTGGCCCAATCTCAAGAGCTGAAGTAAGATCAAGTGTCCTGTTAGGACTGGAGACATCCTGCATTGTGTTCATACTGACTCATGTCATCAACCTTAAAAAAGCAAAAGGTAATATAAGGGGCATGTTAACTACTACTTTCCCCATTATACCATCGAATGTTAGAGTTACAGTACATATGGTGATTACACTTTCCTTCAGATAACAAGGTTCAAGGATAAAATATTATTTCATGTACAAGTTGGAAGGATGTTCAACTAATAGAAAATGTACATCAAATAGAAGCTCCGACAATACATGCCTCAAATAAAAGACTTACCACCGTAAGGTCAACAGGAAGAATGCGGAAACCAGAGGGTAAGAGAGGTGCATCATCAATAAAAGTTGAATCAATGGGTGCAAAGATAAGTTCAGCACAGGTACCAACAAAATTGTCATCCATTCCACTACAGACCTGTGGATACATAGTACAGAGAAATATAGGCACATAGTTAATACACCAGTCTGACTAAAAACTAAATCAAAGTAAATCATTAGCAAGCTTGTTCGACAGGGTACAAAACTGACAGGAATATCGAGACTCGTTATAGGAATATACAGGTCAGATCTTTGGTGAAGTCATAAGGTGTACCAACAGTATGAATCTAATCTTTAAAATTCATAAAATCTCGTCGGAAAAGGTAAACCTTGTAGCACGCACAATAGCAGTTTGCATATATATTTACCTAAATAATTAATAGAACACTCCAAATATATATATATATATATATATATATATATATATATATATATATATATATGGGGTGGGTCCTCAAACTTATGGGAGTTGACCCATAAATTAATTCTAAGGCCATAAGACGAGGATAAAAAACATAAAAATATCAGTATCTACTTTTGAATTAGTAGTATACATTTTACTTTTTGTTGAGAAAATATATTAATCTTATAAATTTATATAGAAAACAAAGGTTTGACAACTTTGTCAAAGAAGTTCTATACTAAAGCGGCATGAACATAGTGCTTCTAAGCATATGGTCGGTTAATATTTGTGTGCCATAAGAAAGAAAAAAGAATGGGCACTCTAGACATAATCGAGTCTTCTGGATAGTGACCAATGCTCTCCAGCTTAATGACCTCCCAGAACTGCTTAAAACAAAGAAAACAATGTCAACCCTGCTAATGCTCAAGAACAAAAAATCAATAGAGTAACTTATTTACCCATGCTCTATGTAAGTAATATATATTGTACCTATGCATATGTATAGAATATTTCAAGTAAACCCCCTCTGTGTTAAATATAATGAGGATTAACACAGGAAAACTAATAAAGTGAGTTAGAAGAAAGAAGTTTGTGCTTCTTTGATGAATGAAGTTTCTTTAATCAAAATCGAAGTCTCGAGCAAAAATTAAACATAGATCTTAAAAATTGGGAGGAAGGACCTCAATCCTCATGTGGAAATTGAGAATAAGAAAGGTGGTGAAGAAGAAGAAGCATTTGAAGAATACTCAAGAGGCCCGAGAGGAGCATTACAAAGGGGATGATGCTTCCAGTGTTATAGCTCGGGAGACCCAACTTACAACTACTGAGGCTGAAAATCAAGGTTCAGGAACCTCAAGTGAGGAACAGAAAGTAGAAAAAACATAAAATGTTGAGTTTCAGCAGGAAAATAAAACTAACAGCAGTGAGGATGTCACTTCCAATACAAATGATTCACTCCCAAAGGCGTCTGGTGATGGTGAAACCGTTCAGAACAACTCATCTGCAAATATCGCGGAGAATGAGGAAAAGGGTACAGAACCAAGTAATATATCTTATTCCAATTATGTAGTGATAGAACTAAGTAATCAGCAAGAACATAAGAATAGTTCAGCCACAGAGAATTTAGAAGCCACTCATTCAGAAATAGGAACTTCAGAAACTTCTATTTCATCTCAGCAACATGGAATGGATAGTCATGATCAAAATGCAACATTGATGACGAAAACTTCTAATGAGGGTGAACAGAATCTGGAAACAATTTTATCAGAGAAGATCGAGAATTCTAGTACATCAACTAAGGCTAATAGAGTGGTTACATAAAACTTGTATATTGACTATTGCTTCGGAGAAGGATCAAATAGAGATTTTAAACTCCCTGAGACAACATTCACAAACCATCTTTACATTAGGGTCATACATTATAGCAGTTTGGGCTATTACTACTGTTAGAATAATAGTGGCTAGACAAGGATTTTCAAGTTATTTAGAGATAATCTTGCCTCCAAAGATGGTTTGGGCATGCAATACTCTTGACAGGGAATTTTGGTGAAGGACGAAAGGACTCAAAAGGACTATAAAATATGAAAATGGTACAGATGGGTGTATGTAAACTTCATATTTCTTGACAATAAATAATGGGTAAGAAATAAATATGGAGTTGAAGGCCTCAAATGAATATGGAAATGATAGAAATGATATTAGATGAAAACAGTGAAATTTTCATTTCACACTTTGACCACCATTATTTCCTAAAGAGACATAGAGGAGTAAGATGATCACGACAAATGGCTGAATTGACTTCTTTGGTATTTAAGTTACTAACTTACTATACAGAGTTTGAGAGTACCCCTTAGAATTGTCTTTCTCCCCCACCATATAATGCAATAGCAAGAAAACTATCATAAACTACAATACTTATCCAAGAATAGGAGTGCTCATTTAAGCGAAATAATCTATTGAAATCCTAAACCACTACTTCAAAACTAAATATCACAACATTGAACAAAATAAGCATAACATTATTTGAAGCAGAATGAATCTTGTATGTTAAAAGAGATTATACCTTGAAGACAGAAGCCCAGTAGTAATCAGATCGATATGGAAATTTTCTTCTTTTTAAAGTGTAAAACATATTCTCAGCTATATAATTATAGAACCCAGATTCACACACCTTTGTTGTCCTAATATCCGCACCTACAAAATACCAAAAAACACATAAATAAACAGCATCAAAACCTCATGCCAACAGTACCCAAAAAATTCTCAAAAATCCAAACCCCATGATAGACAATATACATCTAACCTCGAAATTAACCAAGCCCCATGACAAATATACATGCAAAACTTCAAATAATCCAAACCCCATGACAAATATACACATAAAATTCAAATAAGCAAAACCCCATGATAGATATATACACATAAATTCAAATAAACAAGACCCTATGACAGATATATAAACATAAACTTAAAATAATCCAAACCCTACCTAACAGAACCCAATAATTACACAAACTCAATAGAGAACACATCAAATTAATCGCTTGAAATGTGAAATGAGCAAAAGGGGATATCAATTAGTTACTTGTGGAGACAATTCTGTAGTTTACAGTGATTTTGAGATCAAGTGTGTGGGGATTTTGAGCCCTCTTCCCTCTGTTTCTCTTCCCTCCTCTACTTGATTTTGGTTTGCAAATTGCTCTTCCCTCTTCTACTCGATTTCGGTTTGTAAATTGTTCTTCCCTCTGTTTCTTTTCCTCAGTGTCTCTTCCCTCGGTTTCAGTTTCAGCAAGTGAGCAAATAGACTCCAAGAGAGAAAATGAAAATATTGGAGGGAAACCAAAAATTAGAGCTAAATTAAAAAAAAAAAAAAAAAACCACAGACTCTAATTTATTTGCCACAGATAAAATCTGTGCCTAATAAAGTACAGATAATATCTGTGGCAAAAAAAAAAAAAAAACTGTGGCAAATTGACTGTTTTGGTGTAGTGTTAGTTTTTGACCTCAGTAACATAAGTTCTAAACATATCAATAGCTTCACTCTTATGTCTCATAAGATATACCCGAGTGTAGTTCGAGTGATCATCAATAAAAGTAATAAAATACATTTTTCTATTTCTGGTTAGGGTACTTTCTATTACACAAATATCAGAGTGTACAAGTTCTAATAAATGAGATTCTCTAACTATACTTTTATAAGATGTCTTAGTGATCTTAGACTTAGTTTGACTACAATGCTCGCATTTATCAAAATCATCTAAGTCTACTATAGGAATTAATCCAAATTTACTCATGTTGTTAACTAGCTTCTTATTAATATGACAAAGTCTAGAATGCCAAATATTGAAAGAAGACACGATGTAAGTAGAAGAAATATTATTATTATCAATGCTCAATTTAGACATACCGTTACAAGCAAAACCCTTACCCACAAAAGTTCTCCCCTTTGTAAAAATGTACTGATCCGATCCAATCGATTAATGAAAGCCTTCTTTGTTAAGAAGAAATCCATAAACCAGGTTCTTTCTCATACCAGGAGTGTGCCATACATCCTTGAGGATAATAACTCAGCCAGATATAAATTTTAGTTCAACATCTCTACTTCCCAGTTCCTTAGTAGTGTGAAAATCACCCAGAAGAACGTTATGGTCTTCTACATTCTTATAGGTATTGAACCAAGTCCAGTCATAATACACGTAACGAGTAGCCCCGGTGTCCAACCACCATCCATCGATCCCACCGATCATGTTCACTTCCGTGATCATAGCCACTAGAGGCTATTCAGTCGCATTCACCTGACCAACAGGTTTACGGTTCTAGTAGTTGCTAACAATGTGTCCTCCTTTACCATAAACAAAGTACACTATAGGAGTTGTTCCATTGGACTGGTGGTTTTACTGGTTCCTACCCTGGTTAGGACTTTGGTTACCTCTATTGTTGTTATTGTTCTGAAAAGGTTTCTTGTATCCATTACCTGTAATGACCTGTATTTTTTTTAATTAGTACTCTTTATATTCTAAATCTGCATATTCCTATTCTTTAACTTCCGCATATTCCTCTGCATTATGCATCTGCATATCTTCCTATCCTTAATGCATCTATATTATTCTTAGTGTCAGATTTGGTGTAGATTCTTTGTTGGCAGCGTTTTGGTGGTTTTGGTAGTTTGGGCATTTTAGTTTGATTGTGTAGTGTGTGTTCGGAGAGCAGTTTCTATATCCGAAAGAGGTTTTTCGCTTCTCTCCTCCGCGTGGGTTGTAGTATTTTTTATTTTGGACGAACCTGGCATTTCTAATTTTCGTTCAGGGGTGGAGAAATAGGGATTAACTACCCCTGGTTTCCCAATGCCTATCAGACCGTTGTCGAACTCCTTTCATCCATTTTATTCCTTTCGGTTAAGTTTCAAGCCGTTGGATTACTTTTTTGGGTATTAGGAGTTCTGGCGGCCGTTCAGCGGTACAGGTGGTGTTAGACCTTGGGAGCCCTTTGTGGTGGTTGTTCAGGTTGCTTCAGTCTTCTGAGGATCTTAGAGTTGTGTGTGTGTGGTTCAGGAGGACCTCAGAGTAGATTTCCCAGATTGTCGCTCGAACGAGGTTCTTTGTCGTTCGAACGAATCTTTGTGTTTTCTGATCATTTCTGCGTCTTCTGGACATTTTGGCCATTGGACAGATTTTTCGTTCGAACGAGATTCATTGTCGTTCGAACGAGTTGACTAACCTCCTGGAATTTGGCCCAAGGCCTCTTGGTCGTTCGAACGACTCTCGAACTCGTTCGAACAACCTTCGTATATTCTGACTACTTAAGTCTTTCTTCCTCATTTCTTTTGGTTGGCTTTTCTGTGAGGCGCTGCTTAGGACGATTTGAGAGAGAGAGCGTTCTTGAGAGAGGATTCTTCTCCCCCAATCATCCCCATTGATCAGCTCCTCCTCATCATCATCATCATCTCCACTCCTCTCCCTAACCTAATCCTCTCACCTCAATACTCTTCACCCAATCTTCCCCATCGCTCGCGGATTCTTTGCCTTGCTTCGTCGCAACCTTCACTCTTATATTGGGTAAGTGATTCTCGTTTCCCTTTCCATCAATTTCGCCTGATTTGGCGTAGGGTTTGATTTCTAGGGTTTGGGTTTTATTGCCGCTTCCTTAATTGTTTGGTGGATTGTTGTTCTCGGTGATTGCGTTAGGTTATTCGGGCATTCCGTAGCTGTTCCATGGATTTTAGTTGAGTTTCTGGGTTGGATTTTCTGCCGGACTTGGATTATTATCAGGCGAGTTCATATTCCATCTTTACTAAGTTTCTTTACAAGTTCCAGTATATTGTTTTAGAGAGTAGTATTGAACTTAGAGATGGGTTGTGTTTAACTATAGTTTAACTTAGAGATTATCTTTTTTAGATTGTTAACCTGCAGTTGGGTTGTAGTTGTTAACCTGTGGTTGGGTTGTGGTTATTAACCTATTTTTGGGTTGTGGCTGTTAACCTGTGGTTGAGTTGTATATCGATTCTGAGATTGGGTTTTGGTTCGTATGGAACCTGAGGTTAGTTAGTGGTGGTTGGGGTTCGTGTTCTGTGGTTTACCCAGGAATGCCCCTTCCAGCCTTAAGAGATTGTTGGTTTGGATGTAGGCGACGGTTGGGTTGCTATTTCGGCTATGCAGAGTCAGTGTAACTGAGTCCCTATCGATCCTATTTGGGTTGCCAGGTTAGCGGAAACTGTGGTGTGCTTGGGCACCGGTTTCACATTATTACTTAACACATTTTTCAACTTATTGAGATTGGATACACGAACACTCCGGTTTGGTTGACCTCCGACAGGATCCAAGGAGTCCGTGAGATCGGGTTAAACGAGACGGGTAAGATTTGGAACGACGCTATCATACCTAGCAAAACTACCCCGGAGTGTGGATTGGTATGAGACAGAGTCCTGGCGATCCCAAACTTATCCTCGTTGAGGTTGAAATTCCTTGAAATGTCCAGGACTATTGTTCCGGGGTTTGATCCACCCTTCCACTTTGATCGAGTGCGACCATCCTAGCTTGGTCGAGCTTAAACAAATCGTACCAGTGTATTCCCTTACCAAATCTCTTTAAGATAACATTAGACGTTAGTATCATCATTCTGCATTAGGGGATATTTATGGGAATATCCCTGCTCATCACGTCATATCATATCATTGTATCTTGGATAAGTATGGGATTATCCTAGTCATCACTTCACGCCATAACATTGCATATCAATCATTATCTCCCTCCTCTCATATTTTAACTCTATCCCCCTTCCGAATTCACTCCACTCTCTCTCCGCATTAACTATATTCTCCATTCTCTTATCAACTCAATCCTACTTTCCTTATTGATTACTTATATTCATTGATGGTTACTAATTATATTGTTAGAATTGTTTAGTCACTTATTCTTTATCACACTCGTCTCTACTCTATTTTCGGTACCTGTTATTAGTAAGTTATTTAGTTCTGTTGGATTAGTGAGCTCGTTGTTTGTTCACTCTCGCATTTAACATTTGCAGAGGTTGACTAGCTTGGACTGCCGCGTGGTAAGCCGGTCCAGAGACTAATTTTGCCGCTGCAGATTCTTTCAGTTCTAGATTCTGTAGGTGTTCTCAACATTGTGTAGCTGAGCTTGTATTCGAGATGTTGCATTTCTTTCGACATGTTATATATATATGTCTTTTGCTTCCGCGTTATATTGTTATATTTGTTATTTCTTTACTCTGATGATTATTGCTATATGTGAATAGCTGGGCCAGAATTTGTCTACTGCATGGCTATTTGTGGGGTAGAATCTTTGGATTCCCTGACCTGCACTACTTAGAGTCTAGTAATTGGTCAAGCTACCGATTACTGGATTTTGGGGTGTGATATTACCCTTGACTTTCATAGCCTTACCCTTAGGTTTCATATATACTTTACTCTTGGGTTAAACCACGAGTACATCTTTTTGACCCTATTTTTTTGCTTCCTCCTCAACTCACAATCGAGTAATTAAGCTTTCCATAGAAAAATCCTTAAATGTGTGCCTAAGTATGTTCTTGAAGTCTTTCTAGGAAGGAGGTAATTTTTCAATCACAACCGCTACTTGAAACTATTCATCGAGTATGATCCCCTCGGATACTATCTTGCGAATGATTTTTTTATAGTTCTTGGGATTGAGAGATTATAGACTTCTCGTCGACCATCACATACTTAAGGTACCTACTAACGACGTATTTCTTGGAGCCAACATCCTCGGTGTTATATTTTTTCTGTAATGTATCCCAAACGAGCTTCGCTGACTCAGACTATAAATAGAAGTCATACAAGTCATCTTCTAACCCGTTCAGGATGAAATTATGATACTTAAAATTTGCCTCTTTCTAATCGTTAAACACTTCTAAGGCCTTATCATAGTCAGACTGAATCAAATCAGTATCATCAGTCTCAGGTGCAACAGGTCCAGTGGGATAATCAGTCTTTAAAATGTAAGCAACTTCCTTAAGGGTTAGATAAAAATACATCTTGCTTATCCATTATTTGAAGTTGAGGCCTTCAAACTTCACAGGTTTGTTGGAGTCATACTTGTTCGAATCAGAAGCAACTAAAGCCATATCATAAAATATAAATTTGTTCTTATAAATATTGGAAAATAATGGCTTGGTATCATCTGATAATTAGCAAATAGTAAATCCCTTGATCTGAAACTGAATATGGACAGTAGTAGGTTCTAAAATAAGATGGAACTGCAACTGTAACAGAAAGAATGTGAAGCTCGAGGTGTGGATCGTACACTCTTTATGAACAATTTCCCGATCTGCCCAGAGGTACCCACAATGTAATGATTAGTTATTCCCTAGGATACGACGAGCAAGAAAACTCGATAAGCGCAGTGGTACTGATCATACTGTACTTTGGTCAAACTACCAATATCTCAGACGAAAGTAAGAGCAAGTGGGGAGAGTTGAAAAACTAGAGAGAGAGATAAACTAGTGGGAAGCTCATTCCCTTTTATAGGCAAATTCTACAATGGCTAGTAATAAATATGAGCAAAACGGTTTTTGTAAGTTATGAAATAAATATAACTGTTACGAAATAAATATGGGAATGAGTTACAAAAAATGTTTTGTCCATTATAAAGTTAATTAAAATATAGCCGTTATAGTTTTGTATTTACAAGAATATCCTTGGACTTTTTAGTAAAAATATTACAAGGCCTAGCCCAACCCCCAAGGGCCTCAAGAGCCAATTGCCCAAACCCAAACCCAAACCTAAACTCGAACCCGATCCCGTACCTGTGCCCATATATGAGATGGTTTAAAACCTCTTCCCATACACTCACCACTATACCCTCCCTCTTATACTACTTGTATATCAGTTACAAGTGTACCTTAGGTTTTATCTCTTTCCATATACGTTTATCTCACCAATGTTGGACTAAATTAAAAAGAGAATATAAGAAGTTTGATTAACCAAAAATAATTTTATAAAACAATTTTTAACCAAGACTATTAAAAATCTAATAGTACCTATTGCGTTATTTCTCAATAATAATCTTGTGCATAATTATACATGTTTCATTATTTTATCGAGGTTTTTGAGTAACCAACTTCTTATTGGACCATTCACAATGGTAAATCTAGATTAAAGCACACCGAAAGCTTATTCTACGTCTTTTTAATATAACTTTTGTTGCTTGGTAAAATATTTTCTAGCATTACTTCAAGGAAATCGTAAGGTTTAAACAAGCGTTGCCCATTTCGGATATATACCATCCGTCAAGTAGTATCCCATGTCATGCGGTTTTATATAGACTTTAAAGTTGAAGGTGGAGAATGACTATGACAAAGATCTCGAAAGAGATGTGATTGATCAAGAAAATTTACGTCGTTGTTGGAACTAAGCATTTCAAAAATAGCGTGTAATATCCATAAATCATGAGATACCACCACTTACAAAATGATTTTTAGTGTTTTCTTATACCCGTGTATTGACCCGCTTAAGCCGTGGGGTAATTTTTTTACTCCCAATGCATGCAATCTAAACTACCTAGCATGCTGGGAAATTCACGCTTCTTGACAGTGTATAATAACCATTTCATATCATCGAGAGTTGGCGATCTCAAATACTCTGCATCGAATTGCATGATCATCGCCTTACAAAATCTCATAAGGGGATCAATTGTTATGGTCTCTCCAATTCAAGCATATTAATATATGCTGTCTGCCGACACTCCCAATACAAGCATACAAAAAACTCTCACAAATTTTTTATGAGGTGATAAACCTAAAACATTTGCGCAATTTTGCTTTTGAGTAAAAAATTTGTCATAAGCAACCATTGCATTCAAAATATGATCTAAAATTCCTCGCCTCATATGAAATCTCTGACATAACTTTTCGCTTCCGTAAACATTAAGATCACGGAAGTAGTCGTGCAGGAGTTGCTTGTTATAGAAAATACGTGAGAGATTGATGGTTTTATACCTGACAATCGAATTGACACAAGTTTTTATAGATTTTACTTCTTCTAATTCATCAATTTCAGCTTAATTTCTAAATATCTCTATCTTAATCGCATCAATAACATTATCATCACTATAATCAGTTAAAAATTCATCGATATCTTATTCATTTTCCTCTTTGGATGAAGAATCGATGAAAAGATCAAGAACCGCCTTAAAATTCATCGGATACGACACGTAACACTAAAATTCAAGTAAGATAATATTGGGATTGATTATGGGATAGTATGGGGCTCATTATTTGGTGGATGTATTTCCTGAACCAAATATAGTTGTTATGAACCCATTATAGCCGTTAGGAACAAATTATTGCTGTTAGGAACAAAATATAGCTGTTTGAACAAAAAAAATTAACTCAGCGAAATAGGCGCCTCTATTGTACTAAGTAAAAAAAATCTTTACAAAACTGCATGACTTCAAATAGGAAAATATGGATACACCAATGACCAAACAACAAAAACTATCCATGCACCACTAACTGAAAATAAATATCCATAGACCAATATCCATACATCGCATATGAACAAAATTTTTAAGTTAACTAACGACGAAATATCAAAACATCCAAGTTAATTAAAACTTCAAGTTAAACAAAAATTATACACCACAATTGAAATATTCAAACTAACCAAACTACTAAAAAGATCCCCGCGTCCGTCTTGATCGTCGGGGAGGAGCAGCCCCGCCTTGAGATGTCCTTCCTCGTGATCCCCTCCCCCTTGAACCCCTCCCCGTCAAAGTCCCCGCTTAAGAAATTCTTGCTTCACCTTCATCATCTTTCTAATCGACTACAGCCCCCTGAAACATACAAAATTATTTAACTATTAATTAAATCGAGAAATCTTAATTAATCGGATAATTTTTCATAAAATTCTATTATTAGCATTGCAAATGAAAAATGTTCAAACAACTTACTTCTCCATCTAAATAGTTATTCAATTAGGAAAGATGGTACTTTACACAATTAGGCTTGTGGTTAAATATGTAATACGAATCTCGCTATAAAGGTATCGAACCTCCAAATCTAAGGTTATATCAAGTAAGCTTCCACATACCCTCAGTCATAGCGAAAAAGTCATATCATATTGGCACATCTATAGTAGAGATCGTAGCAATATGGGGAATGGTATGCCCACGTGGACCCATGTAGCACCCTTAACTCCATAATCTATCTAGGGTAATCACAAAGTCGTGGGGGAGGGATTTGTGTCTCCTGAGTATAAAAATCTACAGAGGGAAATTCTACATGTGGAAAGGTAACTCCATCTATCAAAGTACCAAGGCCTGGGATGTCAATGTTGCCACACCTCGCAATGTCCAACATTAGTACAACATGTGAAACATGGCCCCAGTTGGCATCATAGCTGACATGGTGACCTACAATATAATTTTGCACTTCGATCTAGCCCGCTACTCAGATGGAGTGAACTACATTGAGACTCAGGAAGCAATGGAGTCTCTTTGGTGGGTCGTAAGGCACTGCACGATGCTCTAGCTAGACCCAACAATAGTACCTAAGATACTACTCATATCCACCAAATGGGCTTTGCAGGAGTATTCTTTTACGACTGATATTACTGGCGATGATTACATCCCGTTTTATTGTATCCTTAATATTTCTAAAAGGGTTCCATTACATATTATGGACTATACACAAATCCAGTTATTGCCTCATCAGTTCTAATGATGCTTTGCCTGATTTTCTATATATGTTTCTGTCTTTTAGTGTGTCAGGCTAATATCCTTGGCCAAAAATCATCCAACCTATTATCTATCAAGATATGATGGCCTATCTGACAATACTCATAGTACTGATACTGTAGAAGATAAAAAAAAATTTCTTCTAAATAGCCTTCAATAAACAATAAATAAATAACTAGAACTATTAATTAAAATATTATATCTCGATCAATTGGATAAGGCCACCGATGTATTTCATCTCTTGTTTTGATGCTTGGTCAAGGTAATAGTAGAGATATCGTAATATAGTGGAGCTGAAGTCAATCGTAGGTCCCTTCTTCACTTTGAGGAGAATTGGACCTAACAACTCTAATCGAGCAGAACTCCTCAACTTCTCAGATAAGATACCTCTAAAGTACAATGATATAAATGCTCAAAAGATTGTATTAGCATTAACGCAATCTTTAATGTTTACTCTGGTATTGTCAAGGTAAGTTCGAAGGTGAGCAAAACTAACCCATCCTTTTCCATAATCTTTAGAGACCATATTAAGGAAAATTAATGTAGCGTTACCATATTCTGTGTATGAATCACCCAATACCATCGGTTCTCCTGTCTAGATACATATCCTAGTATGTGTAATGGCCAAATTTCGTAAGCTCAAAATGGCTTAGAATTTGCTATCACACCAATGAACCTGCGATAATATTCTAATGAAAAGCAAAAAATGACACATGTGATTTTAGCATGGAAAACCTCTGAATAGGTAAAAAACCATAACCTCGAGTAAAGGATTTTTGTAAAAGTATATTTATTGCTTGAGGCGGATATCTTATTACAAGTGATCTCTAGATTTAGAAATGCTTGAACCCTTGTAACTAAAAAGTTTGAATGTTTATGATAATCTATAAAAAATAGTTTTCATGGTGATTTCTCATATAATTTTTTGGTCTTTGTCTCTTCTGGAACTTCTTCTTTATATAGGCCTTCTCCGCAGTTCTTCATCATGCTGGAGCACGTTCTTCGAATAATGTGGTTAGTGGTGGTTTGACTGAGTAACTGACAAGTTCGTGAGAGACAAGTGTCTTTGACTGGTTAAGGTTTTTTGGTTTGTGTTCGGCCCACGTTCTTCACTAGTTTGTGGAGTAGGCTAAAATATTGACTGGAGAAGTCATTGAAAATGCGTGGATCTGCGATGGAGGTAATTCGAGCTGGCGACAACTCAATTTTAAGTGAGATCGAGGGATAATCCCCTACAAATGCCCCCTCATAACCGAAGTCACGAGTGGCTTTGGTTGAGAAAGGATCTGTGGGTAATCGGTATTCGGGTTTAAAGATCTTGGTTATTGAAATAGAGTAATGATGGTTTTGACTGTATGGGAGTTATATGGGTTATGGGGAAATGACGTGTATTAAATGAGGATATGGATGCTAATGTATGTGACGGTTATGATTTGAAGAGTTGTGCCTGCAATGAATGATAACATTTAGAGAAATGCACCTGTACAATAAATGTAAGTTTATAAATAGTACCTGTATCGAGTTTTGAAGTAAAGTACGCTTGTAACTCGTCAAATTCTCTGAAAGTTTCGAAGATGGTAAAGACTTGGTGGATGGTCCTTGAAGAGAGGATTGCTTCTGAAATATAGAGGTTGAAGTTGAAGTACTATGGCGACCAACCCCTGGAGATGTCGATGTCTGTTCTTGTTCCTCCGACTTATCAAGGTATATCAGAAGACGAAGCAGTTGAAGCTGAGGAGGAATTTTACTATAGGTGGAGGCTTCATGTTGTCGCTTTGATAGGCAAGAAACGTTGGACTTGTCTCCGTACTCTTTCCGAGGACAAGGTTTGGGGGATAGATACAGGGATAGGCATAACTACGAGGCAGTTATGCTGATTTCTTGTGTCATAATGGATTCTAAGGTCGGGCCCACTTGATCTCTACCAACTCTTTGGAGGTGGCAGTTTTAGAGGGGGAGGTGATGGTAGTGAAGGAGGGAGGCAAACAGTGGAAGTCTTCTTCTGCATTTCCATTACTTTTTGGTACTAAGAAGACCTTTAGTTTGAAGAGTTGGCTCCAGCACTAAGTCTACTGCTTGTATAGTTTCCATTTGAAGTTTGACTAGACTTCGACCAAACTCATGTGAGGAAAGCTTTTTGTTGGTTCTAATTTCTGCTTTGTCTTAGGGTGAAAGATTACTGAAGTAGGATAAAATGAAGGACTTAATGTGTGGAGTGCCTGAATGACCTGTTACTTGTAAAAGCATTGAAAAACTTGTTATCTATAAAGTACCAATTGTTGAGTACTTGAAAAACTTGTTATCTGTAAATGTATCCATTATTTGATTCAAAATGAATAATATCTGTTCACCAACCATTGTGTTGATATAGAATAAAATATCTCTGGAATCGTGCTAAGTATAATATTATGAGTTTGCCAAGATACTGATAAGATGATATGTATGACATAAAAAATTATTATTATCATAATCGAACTGTTAGAAATATGTTGTCATGTAGATTCCATAAGGTTAGGCCTGTTTTCGGATCGGATCGGATCGGAAATAAGGTGTTCGGAATTTTTCCAATTTTTTTTGGAACTAGAAAACCTGTTCCGATCCGATCCGATTTTTTTCGGAACTGCCAAAATAAATCCGAATCCGAAATTTTTCGGAATTTCCGGAATTCGGAACAAAATTCGGAATTTTCGGAATAAATTTCGGATATTCCGAAAAATCCGAATAAATTTCGAATTTTCGGAACAAATTATTTTGATATTTTGGATTCGGATTTATTCGGAATATGTTATTTTCGGAAAAATCGGAATAATAGTATTCGAAAAAATCGGATCGGTTATTTTTGGAAAAATCGGATCGGTATTTTCGGAAAAATCGGAATAATATTATTCGGAAAAATCGGATCGGTTATTTTCAGAAAAATCGGAATTTCGGAATTACAGAAGCCTATCCGATTCCGATCCAAATTTTTTCGGAAAAAATCGGAAATCGGATTTTCGGAAATCGGAACTGTAAAATTGGGTTCCAAAATCGGAAAAATCGGATCGGATTTCTGAAAAAATCGGAAGTTCGGACAAAAGTTGCAGCCCTACATAAGGTCAACCTGGGATTGGATAAAAATATAGAGGAAAGGAAATAATGCAAATTTTAGAATAGTAGGTCGATTTGTGACAATTTGCTAGAAGGAATCAGGTCGATATAAAGTAGGATGAAATGATATAGCTTGATTGAAAGAAATATGTTCAGATATAACTTCTACCAAGATTCTATTGTTTTTGTTATGAGATAACAGGAGAACATCCCGAGCTGCATGGATTTTTATAGTCAGACAGTGTATAAAATGAAGAGGTGATTGAGGAGGAAGAAATAGGTGAAAGGAAAAAATGATAAGGTGGACTCATTCTAAGAGAATCCATTACGCCGCTGAAGGGCAATTGGCTATTAAGATAGCCAAAGTGCGTGAACATATTTTTGAGTTGCTGGATTATGATACAATTGCCAGTGAGGGAGGTGAATGTTGAGGGTTGGGATATGATTGGGATAGAGCAGGAATATGAACATCGCTTTTATGAAGGGATGTTTTGAGAAATAACGGTGAACCAAAGAGCTCGAAAAGAAGTAGTGAGATTGCTTATTATAGAGGAGATTGAGTCTGAAGATGTGATAATTGCTGGAGGATATCTGATCGGATGTGGTCGCCCAGGTCATCAAGGCTATTTTAGGTATAATTATATGTAAAGTGTTATCATAAATAAATGTGAGTTTTTAAATTTTAACAGAAAATATGAAAGTCAAATTGATCCTCTATAGTTACAAATGCCGTTTGAGACTGTTTTGATAAATAATTTTGAATAACTTTGAAAATTTTGTTAGCTTTGAAAATGATGTCACTAGTACTATAAGTGTAAGAAACAAGAACATAAAAAACAGGAGCTTCTAGTTTGGTTTTTTATGTAAAGCTACAAAAATCTGATATCGTGTGAGTGTGAGTCATCATGAGTATGGGAAGGTCAGAAAAAGATATGGAAACAAGAGAGAAAAATAGAGTAAAATATGAAGGGAGGAGTAATGAAGGAAAGACGGTTTTATTGAGAAGGTACAAGACGTCTAACATGGATAGTGGAAAGAATGCCTCAGTTCCAAAACTAAGGACGGCTCGTACGAGGTACTGCCAGCCGTTAGAGAGAGAAAGAATAAATAGTGCTTCTTCCTCATCATTCAAACGTTTTTCAACTTTTAAAAACTTGGAGAGCACAGAGAAAGAAACGGAAGTGGCTATATAGCAACATTGTGAGGGAAGAACTTGGCGCTGCTTCAGATTTTTATTCTGACACTAAAGGTTAGTAGAAACGTGCGTTGTATGTATGTATTTTTGTTTTGCAAATCGTAATCTGCTTTAAGCGAATCTCTAAAAAATTGATATTTATAGTAATCTAAAAAAATTGAAATATATAGAATATATGAAAGATATTTTGTATGTGCATGATCGATGTGTATGAGATAATGATAGATACATGTACCTGTATGTAGGTTAAACGTGAGAGGTATTTGTGTAGGATCAAGCCTTTACCTGTAGAATTATAGTTGAGATGGATAGTTCACCTATTAAGGAGATATCGACTTCTGGTCGGAGGGTAGAATCTGAAATTGAAATGCTTGACAGTGAGGTCGAAGTAGGGTTTGAACAATTTCCAAGTTTCCCTAGGAAATTGGTAACCTATTCTCTCTATTCAGATGCATCTAAAGAGTTTTGTAAAGCCAAGGTTATTGTAGGAGGGACATGGGTAACTGTACATAATACGCCGGTAGGCTGTTTAGGATGTGTACTATAACAACGGGGGAAGAACATTTTAATTTATTGGCCGACTTGGAGGAGGAGAAATGAGATAGGGGTATAGATGAATCGATCTCGTTGGAATATTTTGGAGTGTTCGGAGCGACATTTCAGAGGGATTTTAATGTTACCTGTCTCAATTAGAGTACGGGTTGATTCTTCCCCTTACCAATTTGGCAAAAGGGATTATGAATAAGATTGGGGAATGTCATGTTCAATTGAACAAGAATATGTGGGAGGTAATAAGTGTTTGCGATCATCTGAACGAAAAATGGGATAATGAGGGGAAAGTGAGAAAGATATCCCCTGCGGATGTAGTGCAGTTTTATTGAGTAAAGAATTTTCATACCAGTGGTGGGGCATATTTCTGTGTGAGCCCAACTCGGCCTCACTTCTTCGATCTGAACTCAGCAGGTCGAGTCTGGAATGATAACGTAATTTGGGTGAAGGGTAATTGCCTTCAGAGAGATGATAAAGAACTTTTGGATCTTCTGTTTAGAACTGTAAAATAAAGTAAGTATAGCGATGCATAATGTATAATATTGATATGTTTAAACTGTATGATCTTTTGTTGATAAAAATATTGTCCATGGCAGGCCCGAAGTCTCAGGTGGAGAGGAAAGATTTACTGCTGGACGAAGTTGCTGAGAAAGAGGTTGAGCTTAAATTTGTGTTGGAAGGACTTGGCCTTAACAGAAAGAAACGGGTTGAGAGCAAGTCCAAAAAGGTTTAAAAATCTTAATTGACCAGGCTGATGGCAGGTGTTGATGATGGAAAGAATAAATGAACTGGTGGGGAAGGGTGAACAAACTTTTCCAAAACCCCAAGAATAGACAGTTCGGTCAAGCTGGAGTCTATTACGTCTAGCAAATTAGCTCGAACACTTCCAAAAAATAGATGTTGAAGCGTCCGTCAGCCTATGGTACCACTGGAAGTGGTGAGGTTGATGGAAAAGAAATAAGGAGAAGTATTGAACCTTCGGGAAAATCAGAGGAAAAAGTCGCTAAAGATTGACCTGCTGCTACGGACGATCTTAAAGAGGTGGAGGAAAGAGCCAGGCTGACAACTTTTCACGGGGAAGAGGACATGAGCAAGATGGTAGGTCTCTTATGCTCGATTTTTGTAAAATATATTTATGTATTATGTTTCGAGCTTACGCTGAGGTCAACTTATACTTTACAGGTTGCTCGTTTGGTAAGAGGGATTTGGCTCAGAGTCGAAGATGAGAAATCTGAGCTGAAAAAGGTGATGATCGATCTTGAAAAGAAGGTAGCTCGAGCGAAGGCTGATATTCTCAAGGATGAAAAAAAGTTGGAGGCCATGAAGGCTTCCCACGTAGTGGCGATTGGCTATCTATAAGTGGAGGCGAGAGAAAACCTGGAGGAGGTGGAGGCGGAGCGCGAAAGACTCGGGCGCCACCTTATGTTGAAGGGTTATTCTGAGGATGAGGCGGATGTTATTAAGGCAGACACCTATGTCGAGGAGGGAGATGATGAAGAGGTGGAAGAGGTTGCGGTTGGAGTTATTGATGGGCTGGACGGTGTCTCCCGCCAGACGGTGCTGGACAATCAAGGGGATGACACCGAGTTCCCAGAGGGGGAGCATGAAAAGGTAGGGTAGAGAAATGACTTTGTATGAATATTTTGAAAGTGTTTGTAATTTGGGTAGATTGTGTGTATTGAATAGACTTCTGTAGGATGAGCTATTGTTTTGTTAACCCTTTTGTAGGCACTTAGAGAAATGAGTCTCAGAATAAAAGATTTAGAGACCGAGCTTGCTAGGGAAAGAAAGATCTTCACCTCCTTGCTATCTCCGCAAGCGGAGCTGTAGGTTAGATTGGAATAAGCCTTTTGACTTGTATAATATATTAACATAAAGCTACCAAGTAAATAAGACAACATAGAACGTAGAGGTAGACCAAAAACTTGTTATCAGTTTTAGGAAAATAACACTAAAATAGTACATAGGAAAAATCAAAGTTTAATACAAATTTGCATATTGAGAACGTATACCTTAGACCTTGAAATATTTGTCATGGTGCATGCATCTGGGATCGTACTTTGACCTTTAAGTCTAGAAGTAGTTGCACATGGTAGATGTTAGAAGTCAGTTATCTTGTTAGAAATGAGATATATATATATATATATATATATATGTATGTTGATGGGGTGTTATGAATTGAACTGTATGTAATGTATCTATATTGTGCAGATTGAATTGGATTCAGCTCACTCGCGCGAAGATGAGGCACTCCAATACAACCAAAAATTTGAGGAGGAGTTGGATAGGGCGAGGGAAGCGAATGAGGAGAGAGAAAACTGACATGTAGATGTGCACTTCAAGTTTGCCGAGGCAACCCAGACTGCTGCTGACCTTACTCGTAAGATCGAGGAAAATGATGCTAAAATTGATAAGGGGATAAAAGAGTTTGCGGAGATAAAAGAACACGCAACGAAGCTTCAAAGCCAGATTGACATGCTGATGGTAAAGAGTAGGCATGCTAACATGGCTCAATATCATATTCAGTTGCTAGAAAGATCATAGGGACAATTTCAAGCTGATTTTTAAAATGGTAGTAGCAAGCTGGAGCGACTAAAATTGAAAATGATTGAAAAAGATAACGAGTTGAAGGTAGCTTGAGAGGAGCTATTGGCTTTTGAAGCTGCCGCCAAACACTTGCATACAGTCCTACCAGCCAAGGATATGGAGTTTCGAACGATACAACGGAAGTGTGACGAGCTAAATGTGAGGGTGACACGATTGAAGACCTAGTTTGCGCAAGCCAGCGCGTGTATTAGAAATACCAAGGCTGGAGAGCGCTCGAGGAGGAGTATAAATTATGTTAAGGTTCCTCTAGTCTAAGGGGATATAGTTAGCCTGTCAGGTCAAATTAGGGAACTGGAAGGTGACGTAGCTCGAATTCAAGGACATGTGCCAAAAGGGAATGTAAACTTAATGGATTGCCAACATAAGTTTGATGTTGCTCTTGTCAGAGAAAAAGTATTAAAAGGGGAAATGATGACGAAGGAGATTCCGGTGAAGAAAAAAGATGACCTGTTAAAAGATACTTCGGCCAGGAAAGAGTTGAATGCCGAAATCGAGAGACTTTGCACTCAGGTGGTGGACTTAGAGGCCATTAATCAGGATGAGTCAGCTAAAGCCATCAAAAAATTGGAAGAGAGTATAGCTTTTGATGTTCTAACAAAAAGGGAAATGTACATCAGAAGAGACTGTATACAATTTTGGAGTCACGCCTCGAGAAGGTGAGGTCTCATTTTTTGAAGATAGTCGTATCTCATGCATCACGCTCAGACCTGTTAAAGTTGACCGTTGCTTATTTTATAGAGGAAGTAAAAAGACTTGAGTTAGAACGAGATACCTTGTCAAGAGTCTGCCAGACAAGGGTTGTATTTGTAAAGTTGATATAGATCAAGGGAACTGTATGCCCTCCATAGAAATGAATTTAGGCCCTCGACCTACTGATATGATAAAGAGGGGCAGGGTTACTGGAACTCGCAAATTAAATTCTGATCGACCTCTTCTTATAGGGTAAAGTACGGCTAACATCACAACAGCAAAAAAGTATCCATTGTAGTAGTTGTGAATGCAACCTAAAAATAAATAGTATCTGTCGCAGACATAGCGAGATAGATGAATACTAGTATGACATTTGCCTTATCTTATGTCTGGTAGGGTCATTGATATAAAACAAGTTTTTATATTTATTCTAATCGCAGAGATGGGTTAAGTCAGTCAAACCAAGTGAATCTTGATTTAACTGTAGTAATAATGCAGACATATTGAAAAAGATAAAAGCTAGTATTTCCTTTGCCTTATTTAATGACTTTTAGAGTCGTTGATATAAAACAAGTTTCTACATTTGTTTTAATAACAGAGATTGGTTGAGTCAGTCAAACCAAGTGAATCTTGATTTAACTGTAGTAATGTTACAGACATATTGAAAGAGATGAAGGCTAGTATTACCTTTGCCTTATCTTATGTCTATTAGAGTCGTTGATATAAAACAAGTTTCTACATTTATTTTAATCGCAGAGATTTAGTAGAGTCAGCCAAATCAAGTATTATCCTTGATTTAACTGGTATAATATCCCAAACAAGTTGAAGTAGATGAAGGCTAGTATTACCTTTGCCCTATCTGATGTTTGGTAGAGTCTTTGATGTAAAATAAGTTTCTACATTTGTTATAATCGCAGAGATTTAGTAGAGTCAGCCAAACCAAGTATTATCCTTGATTTAACTGGTATAAGATTGATTAAAAGCTAGTATTATTTATACTTTAATCTATAGAATGTAGTTGAATCTACGTAAGTAGAGAGATAATGTAAAAAACTTAGAAGTTTCATTGATCAGTTCAGAATTTATATTGGATGGAGATGAAAATCTCACTTTTGGAATTGTAAAACAAAAACGAGAAATAAAAATAGAGCAGTGAGACGCTTAACGATAATATCATTTCAGTCGCCTAGTGTTCCATGGATTTGAAATGGGAATTCCCTCCTCTGTTATAATATAATATGATCCCAAGCCTGAGAGACTTATGATAATGAATGGACCCTCCCAATTGTCGGGTAATTTTCTAGCGTGAGGCTCTTTGGATATTGAGGAATCTCTCTGAGGACGAGATCATCGATTTGGAAGGTACAGTTTTGACTCGGCTATTGTAAGATCTGGCTAACATATGATGATATCGACCTAGGTTAGCGATGGCGCGTTCCCTGGTTTCATCGATCATATTGAGGTTGCAAACCAATTCAAACTCATTTTCCTTGTCAGTCAGCTTGTAATCTCGAACTGGATTATGGTATTCAAAAGGAATGACAGCCTCAGTGCCATAGGCAAAGAGGAATGGGGTGCATCCTGTTAACTGTCGTGGAGTGGTACGATATGCCCATATAATATAAGGCAACTCTCGAACCTAATTCCCTTTTTTCTGTAAGTGAAGCCATTTTATGAGTCTATCCACGATGGTTTTGTTGGTGATTTTGGCTTAGCCATTGCCTTGAGGATAGTAAGGATTGGATAGTGAGTGGATGATATTGTATTAGTTGAGGAAGGTTATGATTTTTTCTCTAACAAATTGGGGCCCGTTATCAATACGAATTAGGTGGGGGCACCCAAATCGAGTGATGATGTGTTCCCAGATAAAAGAGATGACCTCTTCTTCTCTGGTTCAACATAGTGGAACTGCTTCTACCCATTTGTAAAATAATCGATAGCTACGAGTAGGTGACGATGATTACCTAGAGAATTTGGAAACTCTCCGACGAGATCAAGTGCCCATCTTTTGAATTGCCAGAACACCTTGCTTGCATAGTGTTCGAGCGCAAAGGTGCGTATCATTTGTCTATATCTTTGGCTGGTGCCACATCTACGTGAGTACTCCTCTGCCTGCTTGCCCATGCCGGGCCTAAATACTCCTTGTGTAATAGTTATGTTTGCTAGTGACCGACCTGCGACATGGGAGCCACAAGCCCCTTTATGTAATTCGCAGAGCATTTTATCTGCTTTTGGCTTGGAAAGGCAGTTAAGCTAAGGCCCTGTAATGGAAAGGCAGTATAGCATATCATTTTGATTTGTGTAGTGCTTTGAGTTGTTGATCAGATGTTGGAACTCTTTTGGATATGTTAGAAGTGGTCCATTGCAACTGTTATCAATACCGAGGTAGGCTAAGAAAGGCTTTTGTCAATCATCGTCTCCCCCTTTATCACCCCCAATGTTGATCGTGCATGCAGAAATGTGATCAATGTTGGGGGTTGAAATGATTTTGTAATGAAGATATCGAGCTTCTGTACCTAAGGTACCGGCTAAATATGCCAAAGAATCGGCGTATCAATTTTCAACTCGAGATAGATAATCGTGAGTTGCTTTCGTAAACTTTCTCATCCAATCTACAATGAGGGCTGCATATTCGATCATCTTTCCATTCTTCTTATATTGCTGTGTAGACTGAGAGTTTGGGGATATCAAGCTTAAGAGCGAGCTCGAGTCCATGAATGAGAGCTTCGTATTCGGTGACATTATTTGAGGCCTCAAAATCTAAGTAGATTGATTTTCAATTCTCTCATTGGAAGGGGTAATCAATGCGATTCAGATTCCTAAACCACCAGGTCCTGCTGATCTATCCGTAAGAAGTCTCCACCCTTTTGGTTTAATCCATTCAGCTCGTTCGTGAAATAGTTTGGAGGGTGGATATTCGGAAATTTCTTCTATAAGGTCAGGGTCGTACTCCTTCCACTTGGGATCTTCCACTGGAAAATCCATGAGAAAATCAGCAACAGCCCGACCCTTCTCGAAAAGACGTTGTTCGAACTTGATATCATGTTCTCCCAAACTGACTGACCATTGTTGCACTATCCTTGATATATCTTTCTTGGATAGAACTTCCCAAAGTGGGTAGTTCGTTATGACTTTGACTGAATGAGCTTGGAAGTATTGCTTGAGTTTCTGTGAAGTGTAAATAAGAGTGAGAAGTAGTTTCTCAATTTTATAGTACATCGTTTCCGCTGGAGTGAGGGCTTTGCTGATGTAGTAGACTGGTTTCCCAATTTTTCCTTCAAGACAAATGTGAACCGAGTTGAGTAAAGTATCTGTGACTGTTAGGTAGATAATCAGTTCCTCATTATCTATTGGGGTGCTCATTTTGGGAGACCTCCCCAAATAGGTTTTGAGATCCTAAAAAGCTATTTTGCATTCTGGTGTCAATGTGACCACTACATTTGGCAAAACTTTTCCTCGTTTGGTTTAATCACGGAGTAATAGGATTAGCCAATGACAACGGTCTGAAGATTTAGAAACAAAACAGTTGATAGTAGCAATCTTGCTGGCAAGTTTTTGAACGTCTTTCATTATTTTTGGAGAAGGCATGTTGAGGAGATCCCAAATCTGATATAGATCGGCCTCAATCCCTTTCTTGCTGATGAGGTGGCCTAGAAATCGGCCTGAATGTACCCCGATACTTATTAGGGTTGAGACGCATCCATTAAGATCAAAGAATGTTGAATATAGTATTGAGATCAGAGGTGTGATTGGCTGAATGTACGCTCTTGCACAAGAGATCGTCGATGTAGACTTCAACGACTTTCCGTAGATGTGCTTTGAATATAGTAGTTATCAACCATTGATAGGTGGTGCCCACATTTTTGAGTTCAAAGGGCATGAATTTGTAGCAATAGAGACCTCTTTCAGTGATGAAAGTTGTCTTTTCTTGATCTTCTTCCAAAAGTAGAATTTGATTTTATCCTGGAGCAGCATCCATCATAGATAGGACATGGCCTGCTGTAGAATCGAGGATCTAGTAAATGTTGGGAAGAGGGAAACTGTCCTTGGAGTATATTTGTTCAGATCGGTGAAATCTAGGCAAACTCGAACTTTTCCATTCTTTTTTGGGCAACGACAATATTAGATTTCTAGTCTGGATATTTGGCTTCTCGAATAAATCCTACTTTGATCAATTTCACGATCTCGGTGTTAACTTCATCACGAATAAGAGGTGATAGTCGTCGTTATTTTTGTTTGACCACTGTGGCATTGATGTTGATGACCAATTTGCGACATGCCTTGGCCGGATTGACCCCAGACATTTCTTACAAAGACCACGCAAAAATGTCCCGATTTAGTTGCAAGAACTGATTGAGAGCATCTTTTTGTGTTGAACCATCTTAGTACCAATGAAAGTACCTCTGATAGGTCCATAAATGTTGATATATTTTGTGGGTTCCTCCGTGGAAGGTTGATTATTGAGGTGATCAGCTTCCTGTAATTGTTATGCAGTAAATCCATCTGAAGTATCTAGGATAGCAGAGATGGTATTCTCACAAGCTCGAGAGAGCTTTTGACAACCCCTAATCTCATAAATACCATTATTGTGTTTAAATCGGAGTGCCTGATGATAGGTGGAAGCAATTGCTTCCATGTTGTGAATCCAGCAGCGGCCCATAATCCGGAGATAATTAAATTCGGCTTTAATAATATAGAAGATGATGTCGATGGTAGCTGGTTCTGTTGTAATAGGTAAGATGATCTTGCCTACTCATTCTTCTTTAGAACTATTAAACCCACTGATATCGGTGTCGCTCTTAATAACTTGGTCGGCCAATCCTATTTGGTCGATAGTGCTCTAAAATAGAATCTCAATATCGCTTCTAGTATCGATCATCATCGTATACATAACAAAGTTCTTCATTTTGAGCATTATTACTAATGCATCATGATGTAGAAATTTGACATGGCTAGTATCCCAATCTTTGAAGGAAATCCCAAGCCGTCGATTGCTCGACTCAGGAAGAAGCTTGGCTTCTTTGTCTTGAGGTATAAGATCACAGCATTTTGATAGTCTCCTGCGCTTGGATCTGTTAGAATTGGTGATCTAGTTGATTTCAATCATGTTGCTGTGGCGCATATGGTAAAGATACTTCTTCTCAGCTTGATCATTGACCTGAATAACTTTGAGCTGCTTCTTGTAGATGCCATCTTTGTATAATTCCAGGTCGACAATATAATTGAACATTCATCCCTCTTTAAGAATGTACTCAAGCAATCTCTATAAAGCATAACAATTGTCAGTAAAATGATGGTTTACTATATGATGCAGGCTATATGGTAGACTTTTGATTGGTTTAAAAGTAGTGGAAAAATTATGGAGATTCGGACGTTCATCTTTAGGAGGATGGGTTTGTTTGGTGGATTGCCTTTCCGAGGGTAGCCAATATTTCTTTTGGTGCGCTTCTAATCTCCCTATTCCTCCTTTAGTTTAGTGATTCGATCTATAGATGGACCTTTGGTGGTAAGGACGGATTTAGTAAATTTATGTCGCTCAGACATCATCCTCTCCAGGTTGACATAACTATTGACCTTGGTGATCATATTCTCCAAGGTCGCAGGTTTGTTGAGGAAGAGGTGTTCTTTGGCCTTACAATCTGGCTGGAGCACGTTGGTAAAAGCGGTAACAACTATTTTTTGATCTAGATAATCCACTTTACGCGCGAGCGCTAAAAATTTCTTTGCAAAAACCTCGAGCTTATCTCTTTGTGACTATTTAAGACTGATAAGAGAATATAAATTGTCCTCTTTGTCCCTATTGTGAGCATATGTCTTGATGAACTATTTTTGTAGCTGGTCGAATGTATATATGGAGTCCTCAAGGAGAGAGTAAAACCATCGAAGTGGTTCTTCCAACAGACTTGTAGCGAACAGATGACAGAGGATGTGGTTGAGATTGGAATACAGTCCCAATGAATCACGGTACTATTGAATGTACTCTATCAGGTCAGTACCTTTGTATTTACAAATTTTTGGAGTATGGAAACCTTTCGGTATCTCCATATCAAATAGTTCTTTGGTAATCAAACTTCCTTATAATTTTGTGATGTCGCCGGCAGTACCCAAAATTTTTGCTTCGATTAACTCCTTAATACGTTGGTCTATATGCTATTTCGAGACGTAATGACGTGTTAGTTGAATCGCAGGACGTGCAGGTTATGGATGATGAGTACTAGTACTTTTACTCAAACGATCTCGTACTGGAACTTGATGTTGAGGTCACTGTTCTTCCTCCTGACGAACTGAAATTCGGTGACCTCGGCTGGCTTTGGACTGAACTTCACCACCTAAATGAATGGATGACTATGGTTCATGTTGAACATTCATGGAAATAGCTTTACTGGCGACTCCTCGAGGCCCCAATCTTTCTATTGTAGGAATACGGGAGGTCTCTCTGGCAACTAATCGTGACCTCTTGTTGGAAGAGCGTACTAAGTATTTTGTAGAGCCTATTGGGTAGTCTGCATTGTTATCATCTAGTCTTCATGTCATTTGGGAACTGTTAAAAGAGCTTGTCGTTCTGTGTCGATCTCCTTCACACAGAGCTCTCGATCCTAAGTTAACTAAAGTTTGAGCTCGCGCGTTTCCCTATTTCGACATTGAGATTCGCCCGCAGCTCTGTAAGTTGCTCCGGATCCACAGAAACATCGAACAGGATACATGTAGCCGATCGTCCGGAAGTAACCATGATTAAAAATTATTATGAAAGAATGCCTTAGGATATCATGGAAATGCAATCTTTCCCACAGACAGCGCCAAATATAATGGCCAAATTCTATAAGCTCGAAATGGCATGAAATTCGCTATCACACCAATGAACCTGCTATAATATTCTAATGGAAAGTAAAAAATGACACAAGAGATTTTAGCGTGGAATACCTCTAGATAGGTAAAAAAACCATGACCTCGTGCGGAGGATTTTTGTAAAAGTATCTTTATTGCTTGAGGCGGATATCTTATTACAAATGATCTTTAGATTTAGAAATGCTTGAACCTTGTAACTAAAAAGTTTGAATGTTTTTTAGATTCTATAACAAGTAGTTTTCTTGGTGATTTCTCGTGTAATTTTCAGGTCCTTGTCTCTTATGAAACTTCTTCTTTATATAGGCCTTCTCCACAGTTCTTCATCGTGCTGGAGCACGTTTTCCGAACAATGTGGTTAGTGGTAGTTTGACGAAGTAACTGACGAGTTCATGAAAGACAGATATCTTTGACTGGTTAAGGTTTTTTGGTTTGAGTTCGACCCACGTTCTTCACCAGTTCGTAGAATAGGTTAAAATATTGAATGCAGAAGTCATTATAAATTCGTAGGTCTGAGATGGAGGTAATTTAAACTGGCGACAACTCGATTTTAAGTGAGATCGGGGGATAGGCCCCTACAGTATGCACCGTAAAATCTAGGAGTAATCCCTAGCTTTTCACAAGGTAAGTGAAATGTGTGAGTGGTTGCTCACCAATGCTTAACCATCGACACTATTATTGGGTTGTCTCCATTCCTAACATTACAATCAAATAAACTCATCAAATTAGTAGCCTTTAATCTTTGCTTCAAGTGAGGTACCTCAATAAGTATTAAGTACACTTCATAGAGCTTGACTAACATTGATCAATATTGAAATCCCATCTGAGCCTGTAATGACATTAATAAACACAAATAAGAATATCTAAACTAAATTCTACCTGAAGTAAATACTTTGCAATAATTATAAAACCAATAATTGCTAATTTGGGTTGTTTCAACTTACCGATGTAGTAGCAACTAATGTGGACAAATGACCCTTCCCATATGATTATGTAAGTCGTCGAAAGTCACACAGTTCATAATTTTGTGGAGGAGGTTCGATAGAGACATTGAGTTCTTCGTAAATAATTTTTTATTTCTCGCCCAATTGAAATCGTATTTAAGTTGGTTGGCCTTCACTTTTATCGAACTCGAATTCCTCTGCCTCATCGCCGGTTCCATCATATTCTTCCTCTTCTGACGACATCGTCAAAACCTGTATGAAAGTTAAACAAGCTCCACCATTCCTAATTAACAACAGCAATAGCACAAGAAATTCACATTACATCAACAACAATAACAATTTATGGTTAAACTATTTTTTAATTTAGCATATATATCTCATATAATCATGCATATATATGAAGATTCTCACAAAAAACAGTAACATTTATTTTCATCTAATAACTTGGAATAACATTGAATACAAACCCATTTCATCCAAGTCATTAAATAACTTGGAATTGGTTGAATGATTGATGATCAAACTAAAACCCAATTTCATTTAAACCATTAATTAATCTTAATCAAAGATGCCTTTCTTGCAAATTGCTAGAATTATTGAGGGGGATGAAGATAATGGAAGTACCCATGATGAATCTCAATGGCTAATTGCCATAATTTCATCTAAATCATGTTTATTACAAAGATTGTGATAACAAATCTATGATTTTGGCTTTATAATACCACAAAATTGAAATAAATTTCACAATTAGAGTTTTTAACCTTTTTTTGAGAGAGAAAGATGAGCTTTGAATTTGCAACTCTTCTTTGGGGTCTCAATGAGTTTAATGGATTTAAGACAGAGAATAAAATATTGGTAAAAAGAGGAGTAAAGTTTTGGGGGTTTCGTTTTGGTTAAGTTGAGAGGAGAGGAAAACAAATTCGAGTTGAAGCTTCAGTCCATCGAGTACTTCACAATTGGGCGCCTAATTTAGAAAAAAAATAAAAAAATTAGGTGCCTAAATGTTAGGCATCTGTATATTTATACAAACGGGCACCCAAATGTTATGTGTTTATTTAAATTATGTAAAAATCCAAGTCAGGTACTGTTGGAAGAAATATAAATAAAATCTCACTCACTTGGATTTGACATTTTTTTCAACCAAGTGAGTGAGGCACTTTAGGAGATGTTCTAAGTCTAATCAACAACTTAAACAAATGAAAAACTACCTATAAAAATACTACGTCCACCTTTTTGGTATAACTCCTTTGAACTTCACCACAACTCTCTCTAAATACAACATCTATAGCAACTACCCAAAACTATATCTGAACTCATTATATCTCACTCGAGCACATTTTTGTTGTTTTCCTTTTTTGCTATTTTTTCCATTGCCCCAACCCGGTTGTGACATGTAGACATTAATGAGTTGTCAAAATTCTCACTTCTCTTCTCCTGGCCTGAGACTTTTTGGGGTAACCTACTGGGTCCCACATCTTTTATCCCTCTTGAGTATCTATCTCTCTTTCTTTAATAAATATTTTGCTTATTTACATCTCTCTCCTCTTCTGTCTTCCTCTCTCTGCCTCACATTACCACATAAACCTACACTCTAGTTTGCAAAGCATCTCATGATGGGCGACGGTGTTTCATGATTTCACGTACCAAGAGAGGAATCTATAGCTCATAATGTTAGCTATATGAAACTCAAAAAGGTAGATTCTGACTTCACGCACCAAGATATAGGCGATGGTAGCTATATGACCATTGCCTATCTTGGATCTATAACTCATAATGTAGCAACTTAACTCCCAAATGGCCGCGTTTGATCCATTGATCAACTGATAATGGTCTTTTGCTTCATTGAACTCCCCCTCTCAAGTTGCATAACATATCTTTGCTCTCATTGCCTATTGTGCTTTTCATCAATGATTATCTTGGAATAACATGTTGTCGGGACTGATTTAGTTCCTTAAATAGGTGTTTATTTGATTTGTAGCTTTCATTTGATGAATTTAAAATGACTTAATGTGTTATATTATATCCTTGATTGCAGATAATTATTATACGGTGAAAATGACGATCATGAAATAATCACAACTATGACAATATTGATATGAAATTTCACCTGCGAGACTCTTTTCGCAATAGGTGAAACTCTAATGAATATTTGGGCTAATATTGCTCTTTTGATATGGAGGGAGTTGGTCAAATAAGATGCAAACATGTTCACCGTGACTTGGTCACGGGTAGTACTAGTATATACAAGCATGTTCTTTTAGGCTTATTTTGTTGTTATCGATCAGTGTTTATTTGTAACCACTATTGAGATTTTGATGGGTAATACCTTGATAAGATTCTACCATGATAATGGATTTAGCTTGGATTACTACTAGAAAGAGAGGAAAATTTTAAATCTATCATATAGAAGTCATCTTAGATTTATAGACTTTGTAAAAAATTCGAGCTAATAACCTTTATGGTAACATGCTTTTGAGTTCCGTGCTTTATTCCTTTGGTTTGACACATAACTATTACTTGTATTGTGCATTGCATATTGTTGGATAATATTGGATACTATTCTATCAGTTAATCAAAAGCAATTATATTGAGAGAAGAATAGAGATTTCTTATTGATGAATAAATCTCTTTGTATCGTCAAAGATTCTTAGTTACAAAGGATAACCCAATATAGGTTATCTATATCTACTCAAACTCTCCCCATAAACCCTAATGGTCTATGGGCTTGTTAGGAGTCTAGTAGGACACCCTAGCCTAGTTGGGTTCCCACCTAGGGCTGGACCCAACTCCTAACACTCCCCTATGGGATATTCTATACCAGGATGACTTGCCTCATCAAAGCCTCTGCCTAGCAAAACCCCTTAGGCAAAAAGCTATGCAAGGAAAGAGTATAATCTTATGCCCCATGTGGGTTATGGACGCATATTCATTGCTTCATCAAAACCTCTAGTCAGTAAAACTTCCTAAGATTAAAATTGTACTATCAGGAAAAAGAGTATAACATGCATGTGTCCACGTCAGGATGGGATTACTCCCCCTAACGTCGATCTTCCTGAGATAATGAATCGTGTAAACTCCGCATGCTAATTTCGTGTACCAGTATCTTGAACGTAGGATGTGCAAGAGCCTTCGTGAATATATCAGCTAAGTTATCTTCTGAACAGACATGAACAACGTCAATCTTATTCGTCTTCTGCAACTCGTGTATGTGGAAGAACTTGGGTGAAATATGTTTCATTTTATCGCCTTTAATAAATCTTCTCTTGACTTGAACGATTCAAGCAGCGTTGTCTTCATAAAGAGTCATCGGTTTATCTTA
Organism: Kingdonia uniflora; assembly: GCA_014058105.1. Lineage (NCBI taxonomy): Eukaryota > Viridiplantae > Streptophyta > Magnoliopsida > Ranunculales > Circaeasteraceae > Kingdonia > Kingdonia uniflora. The sequence continues at coordinate 5,396,865 of JACGCM010000140.1, read as the reverse complement.
GATAAAACTTAGACCGCAACTTCTGTTAATGTGATTAATCATGGACCGTAACTAGAAATCTTCTCTATCAGTTTCATGAAGTGTAAGAATTCTTACGTTGTTCAAGGATGTAGCAACCATTTTATGCTTCATTGATCTCCATAAAATCGATGTATCTCCATACAAGAACACACAACCCGATTGTGATCGACCTTTATGTGGATCTGACAAATATTTTGCATCGGCGGATCCTATATTTTCTCATTTGCCAATTTTTGGATAGAATAGACCCCAGTCTTTAATGTCGATGACTTATCTCAGAATATGCTTGATCCCATTTCAATGTCTTTGGGTAAGTATAGAACTATGGCATGCCAAACAGGTCACTGCGAATGAGATATCTGGCCGAGTAAACCTTGCTAAGTATAACAAAACATTGATAATCTCTCTCTATCCTCAAAGGTTCTTAGTTACAAAGGATAACCCAATATAGGTTATCTATATCTACTCAAACTCTTCCCATAAACCCTAATGGTATATGGGTTTGTTAGGAATCCAGTAGGACACCCTAACCCAGTTGGGTTCCCATCTTGGGCCAGACCAAACTCTTAATACATTTATATATCTAGAGTAAATTTGAGAACCCCCCACGTCAAACTTAAGTTGACCGGTGCTGACTCTGGTAGACTCAATGAAAATACCCTTTATACACAAAAAAAATAGAAATAAAAGCACTTAAAAATTAGTGGATAAGAGATATCATTAACCCCAAATGAGCAGGAATCGACGTATAAAGTTCTCAAGGCGATTAACTCAGCAATTCAACAACATACTCTGTTCCCATATGATCTCAACTCAATTCTCAACCCCTCATGGAATCATATGCGATTTAAACAATGATTCAAATAATCCCAACATCACATCTCTTCACTTAACAGAGTTAAGTTTCATGTACGTTTTAGATTACTCTTCAAATCTATCTTGTAATCCCATAAGCGCCTCTTTCACCTCTCAAATCATAACCCTTACTTACCTCATAAAGCTCTTTTTCTACAAATGCTTTGTGGATGTAAATACGAAGATTTCCCTCCCTAGGTAACTGTCAGAAATATAAATGGGTTTACCTCATTTCTAGTATTATGTAAATAGTACAAAGAGATAACTGGAGAACATATAAACTTTAACTGACAAAGTAATAGTAGCAAACTGGAACAGATTACAAGGGAGTGGCCGTGTCACGTACTAGGTCGTTCTCTTTAAGACGTTTTGTACAGCTGCCCTAAAGCAAGCAGATAGAGATCACGTTGCCCCCAGGATAAACCGACGTTACGGTAAATTGCGGATTCCCTTTGCAGGGAAGGAAACCGTTCGGATAATTTTTGCCCTTCTATGATTACTCATATTCAATAAGGCTTCAATTAAATAGACGGAGAAGAAGAGAGAAACTCAAAATTGTGTTACTTTGTGTTAGAAAATATTGCAGGGAAATGGTTCTTTTTATAGGCCAAAAAAGAGATGTTGTGAGAGAGAAAAATGGGGTGACACGTTCTCCACAATAGCTAGTGGGACTGATTAATTCGTAGCTAAAATCGTAACTAATAAGTCTGAGTCAAAACCAACTAATAGATAAAACGGCTAGAATTAATTAGTCAAAAATCTTAATTAAATAAGCCCAAGCCTAAAAAATATTTCACCAAAAAGAATAGGAGGCCCCTGAGCCCCATAGCCAGGAAGAGCCAAATCTCAAAGCCCAAGCACGAGTCTAATCCCGAGCCGGCCCGACCGCCTAAAGCGGTGTGTGCAAAGGTGTTGGAATAAAAGCCCACCTACACACTCACACCCACCCACATTCTTCATATTTACTCATGTCTACAATCATTAATTAGGTAAGAGGGTATCTATCTCTTTATATTCTCAATTCCCTAGCAATGTGGGACTATATCCTAAGACCAATTTATAAGCTACTCATACCAAGAGGTCATAGGTTTGAACCCTTATTGTGTTTGCTTTCATTTTTAGAGAAATACCCCAACAGTAACTCTTGAATCTGATTTCCACCATTGAAGAACTCATCTTCATCAAAAACCCATCTCTGTTTGGTACTCTTAGTGGCAAACTCAATTATTTTAAACACCTCAAGAAACTCATTCTCCTTGGAACTAATATTTCTAGAGAAATCTCAATCAAAATCTCAAGTTTCCTATTAATGGAGTAAATCACATTATCTTGAAATGGGTTCTTTGGATTCGTTCTAATAAGTTCTAGGGCTTTAAAGATGCTTAAAGTTCTTGATTTGAGGCACAATGGGTTATAAGGGGTTCTCCCGAGTTCACTAGAAAATGTCATTGAGTTAATAAAACCTGATGTTGGGTCGAATGTTTTAATGGGAGAATACCAAAAGAATTATCATTGTTGCAAAAGCTTAAGTTTTTGGATTTGAGTAATAATGGTTTCTTACCATTTGTGGGAGAAGAAGAAGACATACATTCTATTTGGGTATCTATAGTTGGATGAAGATTATGTTTATCTTTAGGTTTTTATTATAAGTTTGTTTTGTCAAGTTTGTTAAGTATCTCGAGGTTACAAGGGTAGAATTGGGATTTTGAAAAAAATGAATTTACTCAATCGAAGGTCAACTAGGTTTGACTATTGACTCAGGCAAGAATGGGGGGATATCGCTAGTTTAAGTAAATATGAGGGTCAATGTCAAAACGGTGTACAAAAGTGGGGGGTTTTCTCAAATTTACTCATATATCTATCGAAAATATGTTGCTAAGTAATCTTAAAATGAAAACTATAACATATAAACAATTAAGGATCTATGTAGCTTGGAAATACCAATAAATCCCTCAACACACATGTAATAGCCTAATTTAGTGATTCGAACTTAGTCTTTACACCAAAGAGATTCAGAACGATTAGCAAATAAAGAGTAATAATGTCACGCCCTAAAATCCAGTAATCGGTAGCTAGACCAATTACAGAGATTCGAGGATGTGCAGGTCGAGGAATCCAAAGATTTACCCCACGAACAACCGAGCCGTAGACAAATTCTGGCCTAGTCATTCACAATAGTATCACAATAGAGTAATAAGGAAAGACAGAAGCAGCGGAAGACTAAGATAACAATATCTAAACGTAAGATTCTATAAACCTCAACGCAGTAAGCCCGACAGTAATAACTGGAGAATGAGCCTCCAGCTCAGCTCCCCAAAGATTACCACAGCAGTAACTAAAACCTGAAACAACCTGCCACTGAAAGGGGAATGTGAGAGTGAGCAAAAAATGAGCTCACTAACTCTCAAGAATAGCTAAACGATTATACTAACCAATGAGATGGATATAAATATTAATGATAATAGGATATGATAATATCTAGCGATAAATAATATATATATATATATAAATACCAAGGATGTCCGATAGGTATATAACTAGTCTAATGATTATATGTAACTATACTATAATTATATATATACATCTCGAGCAAATGAGTGTTAAGACCATAACTACACTTAAATCACTACCGTAGCCCCCAGCGCCACAAGCAACTAACCTACCTCAGAAATACAATCACACATGAGGGTAAACACCATCGGCTCACAATAATCCAACCGGGTTATCCAAACCCCAACCAGGCACGACCCCGAAGCTACCACAAGCTAAACGAGATTGCCCACAACCAAAAACCAGCCTAAAGCTCACAACAACCAACCAGACTAATTAACCTAATAACTTAAATTAGATACGGAAGAGGGAGGGATAGATCCAGAGAGGAGATAAATATGTAGAAGGAAGATGAATCTAATTACACCTCAAATCAATTAGGAGAAGATGAATTTAATAAGAGGAGAAGAATATGATGAACTAGGATAATCCCATAATTATCCCAATGCAATAATATGTTATGATAATGATATGATGGAAAAAGATAATCTTATGATTATCCCAAGTGCAGAAGATTCTATATTAAACATAATGCAGAAAGGGTTAATGATTTTTATCAGAAGAACCTACGAATAAGGAAGTATGCGGAGATGCAATGATATGCTTGATGATGATGATGATGATGTAGATAGATTTAGCGATGTGAACCCAAAGGGCTAGCCCCTAAGACTAAAGTGGGCTGGCAACTGCTGAAAAGGGATTTACCTTACCGGATATTGTTGGATACAAGGGTACGATGTACTGCACTAGCTCGACCAAACTAAAGGATATTACATCAATCTATTAAATCCCACGGAGCCAACATCCGAACTATATATACATTCCGAGGCATTTCAACCTCCCCGATAAGCCCTGTACCGGATAGTAAATACTATCTCATACCATCCCACACTCCCGAATGGGTGACTAGGTATAATAGTATTCATCCTGGACCCACCTTCTATTTTAACCCAATTTAAGGAATACCTAAACCTCTCGAGGGTCAGCCGATGCGGAGTTATTTATGTATCCAATCGCAGTAAGATAAGGAGATAATATATTATCTATGGATGTGAGTAAAAATCCTAAAGACTGAAATACAACTGCTGTTAACACAGCCAGTACACCATAAGATAACCACCTGCCTGAGAGCGTGGCAACCAAAACTAACACAGATGCCCACCTGTAACTCAGTTGCACCATCTAAACCTAGATGAAACATCAACTTAACCGTCACGACATCTAAACAACACAGTCTCTAGGATTCCTCAAAGCGATATGATTACCATCAAATGCTACAGTACTATAGCTGTCAACACAGACTAGTACTCATGGGGTGACCTACAAGTGTCCAACAAGTAGTCAACAATCCTCAATAACAGAACTGCCTCACAATCCTCTTAATCATGTACATAAGTCTCTAACACGGATGTTCAGGAACCGGATTCAACAGGAGGTTTCAGCCGCATTCCAACATCTCGGGTGACGTACAATTCATAAACCACCTGGCTCAGCCGCGTACCTCACTGAGCCATGCTGTCTCGCTGCCTCCTTAGATGACGAAAGGAAACACAACCCTAACAGCCTCATCCCAGGGAAGGAAGGCTTACGAGTAAGCTCTAATAGCTCTAAGAATCATGAGGACAATAAGTGTCACAACACGATAAGTAAACAATCCTAAGGAAAACTATTAAAAGCTCAATATCCACGACTAACCACCACAGACAAGCCATCTGCTCACCACCAACTACTAACCGTCTAGGAGATTCCACACTCCCACAGGGAATCTAACATTCCAACCAACCAGACAAATCACAACGATAGTGCTCAAAGACCAGGCCTCCAGAACACAGAGTACACCTAGCTAATCCTAAGATAAATAAAAACAATAGCAGGCAAGAGGACAAGCTCTGAATCGAAGACCATGTCTTACTGAAGCTATGTCTCCCCAAGACTACCCTGGAACTAAGTCCAGCAACCTAAACTAACCAAGGTGCTACACTATAAGGTGAGAACTATAGTTTCTGAACTACACTATCTCAGAGAAATGACGGCTAACCCACAGCCGTCCATACATCTCCATTAATAGCCAAACCTAGTTACTAGTGCTCTGAAACAAGCTGGGCACCCTAATAACTAACTAACAATACCACACTCAATATATTATATATAGCAATACTGAGGCATCGCAATACACTAAAAATGCCTTGTTCTCAACCTCCACAAAGAAAAGATTCGTGAAAACCACCCTCAATGAAATCGGTCTAAGAGGAATCTCAGGAGTCATCGTCACATCGACGATAACAGAGAATAACCTCCTCTGGCTAATCATAACCTATGGATTATATCTAGTAACTAAACTTACATTATTGCGGGTTTTACTAACTTATCAAACCCTTAAATACTCTCGTCTAAGGTAATGCTAAACGGATAACCAGTAAAGTATCCTAAACAATTAACCCACATACTAACCTAGTCACAGATATAATATACTAAACTATGCATTTCTATAACTCATGAATCAGCATAATAATCTAGTTATTTAGGAAGATAAAACTCGCCTGACGATATGCTCGGAACGACAATCTCGGCAAAACAGTCCAAACAGTACCCCACCGGAAATGTGCTCCCCAAATCGACTTACGGAACTCCAAATCAATCACGGAAAGGACCAGGAACATCACAACATCAACCACTATGAAGTACCGGAGCCCAATTGCAACTCCAACAAAGGATACCCGCCCGAAACTGCGTTTCAGATCAGCACCACAACTGAATTCAGCAACACAACTGCAGTAAAACCCACAATCCACCATGCTGTACTACGCCACCCTGATCACCCCCAATCACATTAAGATATACCACTCTAATCCAAACAAATCAGCCGCCCAACAATCACATACCCGGTGTTTAAAGAGGGTAAAAACAGCCCTAGCCCTTCCTCTAGAATAACAGTAACTACAACAGTAATTTCTGAACCAAAACGGCCACAATTGTCGGCTCAGCCAGCCCTCTCCAAAACGGCAACAACTACTACCTTGAATAACCACCATACCCCCTCTTCTCAACCACACTAAACCCCAATCATACCACCGAACACCCAAATCCCTCAATCAATCACAAACCAACCATCAATCCAACACAAACAACCCATACCTGCAAATAAATCATACACTTCTGTAACCCCAATACTCCACAATTATAAACACTGAAATCAACCCCTCAATGACCCAAACCAACATCGGAATCAAATCTGAAATTAGGAAGAGGGAACGGCTGTAACCGGCGAGGGAACGACGTCCAAAACGGCGATGGTCAAGAGGAACGCATCCCTCTCTCTCTAGAACACCGAAACATCTCTCTAGAATCAAAAGCTAAAATTTGGTAGTCGGAGGTGATGATTGAAGATGATAACCCAACGATGTCCAATTCAAAACCAAGGAGTTAGAGGAATTGGAAGGGAGGAGAAGGGATCTTTGGAGTCGGTTATGAGGAGAGGAAAAAATTATGAGGAGAAAAAAATAAGAACTTGTATTTATAGGTGAAGGGCAACGCTTATCTCGAGAAAAGACCAACGCCCAAAAATCTCCCAAAAAGACCCAATTTGGTCGTCTGAACGTGCCCTTTGTTCGAATATTTCTATACAGTCCTGAAACAAAGCAATTGGTAAAAAAAGAAATCTATCAGTGAAAAATCATAGAAATCCAAGGCTAACCAACGATTCCCCAGAATCACATTCACATCACTACACCACCATAAAACGCCATCACCAACCCATACAGGGGTTCCCAAGGTCTAAACACCACCTCCACCGCCTATTGGCCACCGGAACTCCTAAAACTCAGAAAAAGGAATCTAACGGCTAGAAAATTATCTGAAAGGAATAAATGGATGCGGAATGGATAAAAAAGACTCGTGAGGAATAATATACAAATGTGTGACATGTTGAAGTGTATACGGAAGCTTAACGGAAGATAGAAGAAATATTTTCTGAAGAAATGGACAGAAAGGAAGAAAATGGACAGAAAGGAATAAAAATGGACGGGAGGAATCTGACAAGCCAGATAGGAGGGGAAGCATCAAGGAAGCCCAAATCTACCATAGGATTCCCTAAGATCACACCACACCACCACACAATAATATCACACAACCACCAAGCCACAACGGGCACCCAAAACCAAAACACAAACACTTCCGCCCCGAAAACCACCGAAACCAACAGAACTACCAAAAGAAATCTAATACAAACCTACCAAAAGAAATAACACGGATGCATTACGAATAACAATATATGAATAATAGTAACAATACTTAATAATAAACAAAAAAAAAATACCCTAAAATTCCGGAACATTACAATCTACCCTCCTTAGAAAAATTTTGTCCCGAAATTTAAAATACTTACCTAGGTATAGTATAGTATATTTCAAACGTAATGTGTAACCATATCGTACTAGTGGTTACACGAGGTCGATAAAGTAAAAGCCCCCTGAACTCCTCGTCCAGGTACACGATAAAACCTTTCTAGGCAGCCTAGCAAATATTTTGGGTAAAAATATATCAATAGTTTGTATGAAACTAATAGTTTGATTATAGATGCATATAACCATAAGGGAAGGTGAAATATAATGCCCCTTTCCCTATATGAACAACGTGCGACAATCTGATGTATACACAATCCCCAGTCTCATAACACGTCTGCTATGAGATCAAGTCTGTGACACAAGAGATGAAAATAATCGGTTAAAGCGAAGCATTTCAATAAAAAATGAAAACCAATCCAAACGATCAGATCCAATATCCAGATCGATCTAGATTCGATTAAGGGCAAATCCCCAAAACTCAATAAGAGAAACACTAAAATGGAATACGTGTCGAAACTACTACAACGGCAAACATAACGCATAACGTCGTCCAAATAACGTAAAATTATAGATCTGAAGTCGAAACTCAATACCAAAACAAACAGGAAACCACTACCACTAGAAGCTCAGTTTGAAAGTCTACGAGACTAGGAGCCTAAACTTCAATGAAACTCAAAGTAAGAATAATGGCGGCTTAAAGAACCGAGCCCTAATCTTACCGATTTCTCTCTTCAATTATTCGATTTCTCTCTGCAATCGTTATCTTCTCAATTTCAAATTGGGGCACTTCATTGAATTGGACTCATGGTAAAGTTATGGCTTTTTAAAAAACCCTTTTTTTAGGTTTAATTTTTGTAAATCAATCTCATATTAGTATGTATCTTCAATTGCAAGAGACCCAATTTGTGTTTGCAAGAGACCCAATTTGTTATCTGCCTGCTTTTATCATAAACAACAACTTGCTACTCTTACAATTTTACATGGTGATGATTGTATTGGTAGTTTTTATATAATAATGGTTTCTATATAATAATGGTATAAGTATTTGCAAGACCCAACAAGTCCAATTCTGTTTGTGACTGTGAAGGTCTCTTGATTTGGTATCGTCTCTTGATTACTGCCTTTAGAGCTTAGACACATCATACCCAATACCCTTCTCCCATTCTCTTTCTTTATAATTTCACTTTTAATTTATCAGTTTTCTAAGAAAAATAGATTCATACTGTAAACCAACTCCATTAATTATTTAATTTGATGACTATTTACTTTTCGCATGCAGTTAATTGATGTTGGCTGAGCATTGGAGGTTTTGACAAGTAGTAAAAGGTAAGAAATTTAATTTAGTTTCTGGACGATTCTGTTTAATTTTTATTATTATTTACCACTTAATTGTCATTATTATGACTACTTTGGTGGCAAGAATGAATTATTTAATGCGATTTTTATGTGTCAAAATTAAGTTTGTATAGTTTGCCACTATCTTACAGTATATATTTTTAGTTATACTAGGTTATGAGCCCGTGCTACGCACGGCCGTTTGAGTTTGCAATGATAGATAAATGCATATTGATGAGAATTATAAGTTCTCAAATGCAGTTTAACCAATCTTTGAACGGAATGGTCTTTATTTGCGATACTTTAACTGTAAATCCGATCCTTTATTATTATCGTCCAATAGAATTATTATAGACATTAACATTGTATATAGAAGTACCCTCGTATATATCCAAAACAATCTTTATCCTCTCACACTACAAAATTACATTACATCGGTGACACTAAAGTTGACTCTCATAACAAAATGAATATCTACACAAAATAGTTTTACTAACATAACCTCGCTAGAACATAACACTTAGGAGCATTTTAGATTAGGAAAATATACCATTGCTCTGATTTTACACATATCTAAATGAGGCAGGAATAATGTTATTTATAGACTCTTACACATGGCAATGGACTAATAGTAGCAAAGCTTTTGTTCAGCAAAAAATATCAAAGAAGTGCAACTGATAAAAGGAAATCAAGGGAAAAAGATAAGGGAATGGCAAAGTTAATAGTCCAATTGGTCATTGACATTAGATTTGATGTCTAAAAATGACCTTCCTATTTACATTGCAAGAAACTTCGAGGTTATAGATGCTTCAATGCGCAAGAGTTTTCATTTATGGAAATTCAACGAAACCTGAAACCCTCAATCCTGGATCTGAAATGCAAATCAAAAAGAAAATAGAATAAACAAAGAAAGGAAGATACATAATTTGATAACCATAAGTAAATGTGATGAGAATTTGCTTTGCGCCCATTCTACTACAAAAGGTAAATAAACTCATGAAAATGTTGATGAACTTAAAATTAGCAGGCGTCTCTTGCTTTGCTACATCTGTTTAATACCATTATCCAAGTGCAGATTATCACCTCAGAATAAAATCAAAAATAGGTTATGTGAAATGTGAACTTGATATGATCAGTAATATAAGAAGAAAAATAACTAATCACACTTAGATTGCAGACTATGTTGCATATCGTAATCATAAACATTGCAAGAAATAAATAGTGTGAAGCTCATTGTATCTAGATCATGACTTTGCACTATATTAGTTACGCATTGCTTATTTTTTTAATTGAATATGCCTCCTTCCTAGCAAAAAAATATGTTTTGGGAAGGTAAAATTTAAGGACTATAAAGTGATCCAACATAAAACTTGTTTATAAAGTGATCCAACATAAAACTTTAGATACCTCACTAACCACACAATTAGCCTTTCACAAACTATAAAAATAATGATAAAATGAAAAGAATAGTGATAATCACCTTTTAAGCATTTTTGTCTTTGATTGCGTCGCCGAAACGGGAGACGGTGCAACGCGTGCATACTTTCAATTTTGCATCCACTTATAAATATTTGTTTTTTTGCTAAATTTCAGCTAGCATCTTCAGTAATAGGAGCATCATTGTGAAACAACCAAAAATAAATAAGAAACTGTAAAAAGAATTTACTAAAATAAGAAAGTTTAAAAGAATTTACTAAAATAAGAAACAAAAACATATACCTAAAGCTTACTGTTGATCGAAGCTTGGTTGCGATGCACATCTATCCCTTTTAAGCATCTTTGTCTTTGATTGCGTCGCTAAAACGGGAGACGGTGCAACGCGTGCATAATTTCAATTTTGCATTTACTTATAAATATTTGTTTTATGCTAAATTTCGGCTAGCATCTTCAGGAATAGGAGCATCATTGTAAAACAACCAAAAATTATTAAGAAACTGTAATTGAATTTACTAAAATAAGAAATAAAAACATATACACAAAGCTTACAGTTGATCGAAGCTGGGTTGCGATGCACATCTATCCCTCTAACACAGAGATAAAAACATTAACATCTAGATAAAGAGGAAGAGAAGCTGCAATCTTTTTGGTATTACAAAAATTATATCTTATCCTTAATGATTAACCATGAAGCATCGTCTAAGAAACCAACAAATCAAAGTGTTTTTGAAAACTTTAATTATGAATGCAAAGTTACAATATCTTAGTGGGAATTGGGGGATTTAGAGAGAGAAATGTGTATATTGAAGGATTTTGCAAAGTTACTTAAGAAGAATTGGGATATGGACGACAAAAACATAAGTTCATATGTTGAAAGATGGAAGATGTGCAACCTGAGATCAGTCAAGCAAAAAAAAATTGATATCTAAGTTATAAAAATAAAAATACCCAATTCGAAAGAAATAAGTTTTTACTTTATATAAGCAATTCCAGTTTGAATCAAGTCTTAAAATCACCATGGAGGAAAACTCTAACCAACTAAGAAGAAGATAGATACACTATCTTGTTAAATTTCTAGATCCAAAGACTATTGTCCCAAATTAGACTTGCATGGATCATACAAAATTTACTAGGTTTGCTCATGTCTCATAAAACCCAATCTTAATAACTGTAGAAAGATTGAATTGTAATGAACTGAATGATTTATTCTTCTTTCTAGGAGGCTTTATATAGAGATTATGCAAGGGCAGTTACAACAACCATTAAGTAGTTGCTACAAAGCTAAATAAAATAGGGGGTTGCAAACCTAGTTAAGGGGCTGCTACAAACCCAATTAAAATACGGATTTAATAATACTAAATAACCTATTACAATACTCCCTCTCAAGTTGGTGCGAATATATCCAGAAGACCCAGGTTGCCAATCGAAGAACAAAGATTAGTAGGTTTAACTGGCTTGGTAAGAGTATCAACAACCTGTAACTTTGTCCTAACAAAGGAAGGAGTCACAATTCTTAAAAACACTTTCTCTCGCAAAAAATGCACATCAATCTCTATATGCTTTTTCCGCTCATGAAGGACAAAATTAGAAGCTAGATGAATGACAACAAAGACTAACTTACTCAAGATGGAACGCAACCACATCACCTCACATGTTCCATGTGCTAATGCGCGATACTCTGCTTCACCAGACGAGCGTGAGACAACATCTTGCTTCTTGATCTTCCATGAGATAAGGTGATTTCCACGAAAAACACAAAAACCAGTAGTAGACTGATTATCATATGACCCACCATAATCAGAATCTGTGTAATACTCGAGTAGACCCTGTACTCCAACAACATAAAATAATCTGAGACCAGGACATAACTTTAGATATCGAAGAATGTGATAAACTGCTTCCAAATTAGATTGACACAGTGCATGCATGAACTGACTGATCTGTTTACAATATCTGATCTGGTGTTTGCCAAGTAGATCACGTCCAAGCAGCCAAGGAAATGAGAAGACGAACAGAGTTCAGTTTAGCAACCGAAGCAAAAGTAGCACCAAAATCACGTCTAGGTAACTGTGTAAAGCCCTAGCAACAATATGAGCCTTATACCTTTTCACTGTCCCATCTGCCAAGAATTTTACATTAAACACCCATCGACACTCAACTGGCCGGACCTCAGGAGATAAAGGAACCATTTCCCAAGTCCGGTTCCGTACAAGGGCATCCATCTTAGCTTGCATAGCTACTACCCAATGGGATCTGCCATAGCCTCAGTTACAGATCGAGGAATCTGGATCACAGAAGTAGAAGATATATATGCACGGTAATAATCAGACATGCCCTGGTAAGAAACAAATTTGGCAATAGGGTGCTTATTAGGAAAGCCATCCTTTTCAGGAGGACCACGTACCCTGGTAGGGTAATAAGACGCAATACCAGGTGGAACAATAGGAAATGCATCATCGCTAATAGGAATATTAATAGTGGCAAGTGTATCATTAGAAACAATAATAAGGAGGTTAGAAGAAGGTATATTACTTGAGGCGGATTGCACTGGAGCAGGGTGAGCGTGTGGACGACAAGAGTACACCTTGAAAGGTTGAGCAGTAGGTGTTATAAGAGAAAAATCAATAATAGGCATAGGATAAACAGCGGAAGGTTCCTCCGATGGCGGCAAAGAGTCCTGTATAGACAAAGTAGTACCAAAGAAAGGAACATGCTAAACAAAAATAACATCCATAGTATGATAAATATGACGATGAGAGGGATCATAACACCGATAACCTTTAGAGATAGGAGCCCTAAGAAGATACACTGAATAGACTTGTCATCCAGTATTGTACGTGCACTCTTGTCATGAACATAACAAACACAACCAAACACTCTTGAACATAACAAACACAACCAAACACTCTGGGAATAATAGGAAAAAGGACATGACTAGTGTATACAAGCTAGGAGCCTTACCACTAAGGATCTTGCTAGGGGTACGGTTAAGCAGGTAAGAGGAGGTGAGTACGGCAAAATGCCAGTAGGACTTGGGAACATTCATACCTTTTAACAAACAACGAACAACACCCATGAGAAACCTATTTTTTCTCTCAGTAACCCCATTTTGCTCATGAGTATATGGACAAGTAAGTTGCTGAAGAAAACCCTGTTGATTAAGACGCGAGACAAACTCATTAGACACATTCCTTAGCATTGTCAGACCTAATCCCCCGAACAGCCACATTAAATTGTGTTTGAACAAGTTACAAAAAATGGGTAAATAAAGGAAAGACCTCAAACTTTTTACGAAGCAAGTAAACCTAAGTAAATCTAGTGTAATCACCAATAAAGGTCACATAGTATCTATTCCCAGACCATGCAGTGACCGGAGAAGGTCCCCTAACATTAGAATGAATTAAGTCAAACGCACAAGGTGATTTATACATGCGAGGAATATAACTATTGCAAACATGTTTAGATAAAGAACAAATCTCACAATGAAACATAGACTTGCATGCTTTTACTAAATCAGAAAACAAAAGACAAAGATATTGAAAATTCACATGACCAATCAGGCATGCCAGGTTTTGACCAACTCGGATGAAAACATATAATGGCCTGATTCAGGCAAGACATTATCATGTAAACTGGAAATAGATGACTGTGGAATTGGTGGTGGATCACCAAAGTACATGTCATCACGCTCATACCCCTTTAAAAATTTGCCTCGTACTCCAGCCTGAATGTAACAAGAATTAGACAAGAATACAACAACAAAGTTAAGATTCTTGGCAAGACGATTACCAGACAAAAGATTAAGAGTAAAATGCGGAACATATAAAACAGACTCTAGGGAAATCTTAGGTGACAAGTGACTGTGCTTTTACTATGAACTTTAGTGAGTGAACCATCAACAATAAGAACATGTTGATTAAATGGGGTATGTGGATTTGCAAGAATTTTAGACTCGTCAGCCATGTGATCATTGGCACCTGAATCAAGAATCTAGGTAGAGGGGGAATTTACAATCTTAGCATGACATGCATTGGGTATACCTGTGGCAGCTGGCATAGCTGTAAAATTGCCAGCGGTTTTCTCCTCCCTGAGAATGTGAAGGATCTGGTCCATCCTCGAATTCAGTGTCCTTTCAATAGTGGTAGTGAGATGATCTGGAGCTCCCCCTGAATATAAACCTTGAGAAACCTCTAAAATAGCTGTTGTACGAGATTTATTCCCACCGGACTTGCCATACTCTTTCTTCAGTCGTAGATCTGGGTGAAGCTGGAAACAAGTATGTATGTAATGGCCATCTTGTTTGCACTGATCATATTATGGTCGGGTACGTCTAAGATTTCTCCCAAATAAAGGAGCAGAACGAGAATCTCGTGATTGTACTTGAATACGGGAGTTGGTAGCAAATGACATCTGATCAGCCAACGGTAAAGCATTAGAAACAACTGTGACTTTCGAGGTCAACTTCGTACAACATTCATGTTTCTTAATTAATGCATATGCTTCACCAAGATTCGGAAGAGGTACAATATTGAGAACTTGTGTGTGAATTGCCTTGAAGTCTGACTGTAAGCCAATAAGAAATTGACGAACCTTTTGTTTTTCCTCACTTTTTTGAATCACAGACGCAATGGAAGGAGTCATATCAGTAATATTCGTCAGAGGTATAGACTGCAAGTTCTTCCCACTTCTTTTTTGGATATCCAAAATAAGTTGTAATAGACAATGAACCTTGAGAAGCCTGTCCAAGTTCCCTGTATAACTCAGAAACTCAGACTTCGTTATTAGAGGTAGAATATATTTCTGATAGAGCAACCCACAAACCGTCAGCCGTCTCATGAAAGGTGAAGAACTCATAAATCTCAAATTCCACAGAGTTGAAGAATCGGCCAAGAATCATGCAATTGGTCATAGAAGGACAAGGCAGTTTGTCAGGTAGTAGCTAATCAATTTTACCCTTATCTCCCAAGAAAAGCCGGATTGATCTGGACCAAGACAGGAAGTTTCGGCCATTTAGAAGAACACTAGCAATCCGATGAGAATGTGGGAAATTCAGCAGATTCTCATTGCCATTTTGAATAGTAGAGTTAAAGGCCGTGAATTTCGTTGATGCAGAATATTCTGTTGAAGGGTTTGTCATATTAACAGAAGCAGTGGAGCAATACCAAACATGTACTATAACTTAGAACTTGACAAGACAAAAAATTTGATAAGACAAGGACTTAGAAAGAATTGGACAAGACAATGGTGTGTAGGAACAACCTTAGAAAGGGCTGGACATGAGAACAACAACGAAGGGCAATGCAAGATGGCTTTTATGAAGGGTAGGATTCATCTTTTTTCTTCTTTTTCTCTACTTTATATCTAATACTATGTAGAGAGATTGAATTGTAATGAACTAAATGATTTATTCTTCTCTCTAGGAGGCTTTATATAGAGATTATACAAGGGCAATTACAACAACCATTAAGTAGTTGTTATTAAGCTAATAAAACAGGGGCTTACAAACCTAATTAAGAGGCTGTTACAAACCTAGTTAATAGGCTATTACAAACCTAGTCAAGGGGCTGTTACAAACCCAATTAAAAGGTGGATTTTAATAAGACTAAATAACCTATTACAATAATAACCAATCTAGAATCCAATCTCAACAACAGTCAAGCTTCGATTTTTCCTGCGAAAAAAATATAGATATTTAGGAAAGCTCAATGGGTGCACCAAATCAAATCGAAGAATATATTTTTAGTAAAAATTTGTTCAAAAGAACAAAATGGAGAAATTGAGAAAATTTCAGTGTTTCAATTGAAGATTTGATTTAACTTCATTGAGAGAGAGAGAGAGCAATCCGCAGTTGGCGAAAGAAAGATGGACTCGAGAAAGTGGGTTGTGGAATTGAAAATTTGACAGTTTTAATGCCCAAATTTATTCCATTAAATCTCCCCATTAGAGAGAACATTGTTGTTATGTTAAGTTTTAGAGAGAAGATATGAGATGTAAATGGAAGAATAGAGACAGAGAATGGGGGGTTTCAAACTTTCAGAAGAGATACGCATTGGGAAGGAAAATCCTTAAAGAATAAATCGGGTAAAATAATTTTTCGACGAAACTGCCCTTTAAATATAGAAACTGTCGTTTAATAATTAATTTGGGGAAAAGCATTAACATTTTCCAGGTACGAACCTATTAGGCTAGTACTATTCTTGATATCAGACGTACCTAGCTAACTTTAGATGCAACATGTCAAGAGCACTGTATAAAATATTTGTCTTACTTCACCTAAATATTCTTAAAAACTTCAAAATTCAAAGGATACTCTCAGGAGCATAAATAACCGTCTTACCAAAATCTCACCAATCATAAAATAAGTATTACCCAATAAGAGGCTAAATGTTTTTGGTGTCATTAAATCTATATGCTTTAGTGAAAGACATGTAACTTGATATTGTTGTGGGTCTTGGCTCTGCGACTAATATTATGGCTTTGTTTGAGGGCTTTAAGTATACGGCCAGCTTAGGAAGGGGGATATCATGGGTGGAGGTAGATTCAGTTCCTGCTGCCAAGGTCTGTATATTGAAGTTAGGTGGATAAACGTGAACAAAAAAAATCAGAAGCATCATATTTAAATCCATATGGAGGGAAACAAATTTAGCTCGGATTTTACCTCGAAAAATAGAAGGTACATGTTACGCAGAAAAACAAATTTAAAGTACAAATACAGAAGAAAAAAAATGATGATAAAAAGATTCTAGAGGGGATTTGGTACAACAAAGCGTCAAAAGGTACATGAAAGATGTTAGAAGTATGCGATTTATTCACCGATTCGCAGATTGACCCAAATAGGCAATGACATTTTGATTAACATCTTTATTTGTATAGATCCAAATTTTCCTGGATATTAGAATTGTAAAAGAGAATTATTACAAAAACAAAAGCTAAATATCATGGGGATTGAAATAAAAGATAATTTAAAGAATACTGTAATTTAATTTCAGGAACTAAAACATTTACTTCAGTAATAGTTAAATCCGAACATACGAGAAAACTGAATAACAACATAAATTATTAAAATTTTATCCCATAAAAATTAGTTGACAAAAATTACCATGAGAAAGATCAAATTCTACAATGAGATTGGAATGCAAACCTTGGTTATCATACCTTTCTAGCTTTGTGATAGCGGTAGACCTTACACACTTTATTTTAGTGAGAGAGCAAAAGATACCCAAGAAATTCTAAAGGAATTTAAGCTTCATGGATTTTATTATAGCTGAATTAATGATTGGGGTTTTGCTAAATTGGTAATGGATTTTGAAGATTGATTGGGTGAACTCGTCGTTGGGGGAGATACTTATAATTGCATAAATAGAGAGAAAATTATTGTTGTGTTCAGTTGTGGAAGGAAGACAAAGAGAGAAAATGGGAGTTTAGGGGAAAGAGAAAAGGTTGAGGAGTTTTTACAGTCAATACAAACTTTAAAGGAATGAATAATTTTAAAGATTCCTAAGTGATTTACAGAGAGAGCAATCGATGGAGGAAGAAATAAAAAATGGAAGGAGAGAGACCTAATGTGGTGGTCGCTAATAGCAATCGTCGGACTTCATAATTATTGACGATAATAGTAGTGGTGCTCACATTTAACGATTTTAATTCTCTCTTTTAGTCTCATCATTAAGCTTCTCTTTTAATCTTTTCCCAGTCAGTTTTTTGCATGCCACATAGGATAAATGATGCCACGCGGGACAATCGCCGCCACGTAGGACAAAACTGAGATGATTTTATAATATATAGATAGATGATCATGTGAAACAAGTTGCAAAATATGTTAATGTTAATAATTTAGTCGAAGATACTCATGTAAACTATGTTAGTTCCTAAGATCTGGAAGTATTTGTTTAATATGATCACAACCATTTGCTCTTTCATATAATTCTCAGCTTGAAACCCCTGAGATTTTTCTATTGTTGTAAATTGAACAACAATTATTTTACCTTGCAATCAAGTCCAAGAGAAGTATATTTTAGGAAAATTAGTTAAATTAGTTTGGAACGTTTCATAAAGTATTCTGAATAAATGTCCGACGCTTAGGTGCATGCTCCTACAGAAGTTCATTAGTGAATAGCCTATGCTAGTGAGGTTAGTTCAACTCACTCTCTCTCTCTCTTTCTCTCATGGCTTGAGCTTAGCTATTGCCTGTTGTGAGTAGTAGTTGCCTTCTTTGGAAAGCTGAGCAGCAACTGATGTAGCACAAGTTATAAGCTAATCGTTATTGAGTTTTATCGGGCTTGGATATGCGGAGTTGTGAAACAAATTTTTTGTGAAATCCTGAATCCTATTAGAGATTTAACCCTTACTACATACATGTTTTTAGGATATATATATCATAAATGAGAAACCCAGACTAATGAAGTTAGTTGAATTCTCTCTCTTGCTCACATGGTTTATGCTTGCCTATCGCCTGTAAGTTAGTTGAATTCTCTCTTACTCACATGGTTTATGCTTGCCTATCGCCTGCAAGTTAGTTGAATTCTCTTTTTTGCTCACATGGTTTATGCTTGCCTATCGCCTATCGCCTATCGCCTGTTGTTAGTTGTAGTTCCCTTATTTGTACATGCTTTTAGGATATGTAGCTCATAAAAGAGAAGCCCATGGTTCACTATTGGCATAGGAGCACATTTCTTTAGTAGTCTTGTTTTGGTGTTTTTCTTCTATGAGTGTTAGAGTTGTAAAATGAAAAAAAAAAAAAAACAACATTAAATAGTGTTAGGTCGCGATGGTTATACTTTACAAACATCATATTTCATTATAATACCGTATTACAAGAGGGTATAACAATGACATTTGTAATAATTACTCGGCGTTAGCTGCAAAATTGATGTGGTATGCCTTTCAGGTCACTTTTTTAATGACATGAAAACTTTTTTCTTGTAGTGTGTGCGACCTCTTTTCTTAAAAATCTGCATTTAACAAAAACTCAGATCCTAGAATTGAGGCCCCTACAGCAAGTGAGGCCCAAAGCAACCGCTTTCCCCTAGCGCCGACTCTGGTTGTAGGAAACTCCAACGTCCTTAACCAATGAGATTAGTTTCCCAATAGGGCGAGATACCTCATAATTAAAAACCTACGATTACTAAAACAACTACAATTCATGTCGGCCGTAAAAGTCTTACACAAGCACGTTAGTAAATCGGGTATCCTCATCCTCTTCGTCACTAGTGTTTCTCAAATCGGGGTTGTGGAAAAATTGTTTTTTCCCACGCCTACTACTTGAATGACCGGCTTAGGAGGTTCACCCACATATCTTAGTTCACCCGCTACTAGTACCTCTTCCTTGCGGTACTCCACCCAGAGTGATATCTCTTTGATGTTCACATAGTGAAAAAAACGTGGTGAATGTAGTGTCACCCAAAAAAGTTAACAGATTTCTCCGAACGAAGAGAAGCTCCACACAAATCTCCTTAGATCACTACATAATCCCAGCTGTCTCCTTAGATCACAAAAACATTCTCAGGTCTCTATTAGGGTTCTTCAGATTTAGGTACATCTCTTTCCGTTTGATTTTGCAACAGTTCAATTTTGTTGTATTTATTCAGGAGATTTTTTTATTATTATTAGCTATTTGTGAATGAGTTGGTGTGTGTTTTGAATCTACTCTTTTCTTTTGTGGGTAAACCTGAATTTGGCTAAATAAGATCCCAGAGCCCTAATTTTGTGTATTTTTCTTTTAATATCTAGGTTTTTCAACCCAGTCGCTCTTGCTAAAAGGTAATCTTTATTTCTCCACCGTTTACAGATCTAGTGTTTGATCCCAAGATGCCAGACAGCAGGTAGGGTTCGCATGCCCGCGAACAATCGGGTTCATAGTAGCGCGGCCTTACAAACTTACGATATCTGGAAAAGTGCAATAGGTTATGATCCTTATGATACTGAAAACACTAAATGCTACTGAAAACACTTATGATAGCTTCAAAGACCTTATGGACCGACCGTCTTCGTCTTACAGGATTTAATGATGACAAACTTCGTGGGGCTTGTAAGAACTGTGGCTTGGTCATCATCCCTGCCAGTGCCGAAACTTTCATAACTTAAAACAAGATATCAATAAAGAGAACCGCGGCGAAACTATTCAAGGTGTTGTTTCGCTGAAGATAGATGGAGCAAAGAAGAAGTTTAAAGGTGGTGGTTTAGAGAGCTCTGGTGAAAGCAGCTCAGAAGATTACCAAAGTGAGAGTGAGAGATCGAACTTTGATATTTATCCTGTAATAGAGAGAATTATCGCGTAACGAAAGTTGACAGATAGAAAGAGATAAGCATTTGATGAAGACGGTCCGGTCCGGCTTCTGATTCTAAAGAGAGAAAGAAGCGAGGTAGTGAACAGGAGAATAGGCAGTGAGGATTCGGAAGATGACCAATAAACTGGAAGGAAAAGAAAGGAGAAACGAAAAAGGAGTGATAGTTCTGATGACGAGGAAGAGCGTCGTTCACGCACAGGAAACGGAAGACTAGGAGGGCAGCTTCACGTTCTGATTCACGGGGAACAAAGCGTTCAGGACGCATCGCCACGACGATGAAAGATCTTGAAAGGTAATTATTATCTTGCAACTTTAATGTTAGTCCTTTATGAAATATTCTGTACATGCTTGCTTGTTATTAATTGTCTTTAGGGACTTGTTAGCTAATTGGGATGCAACACAGCTTATTATGGTTTAATTTTTTAAGAATTTATAAAAACTTAAATTGAACCAGTGGGGCATTGGAACTCATGGTCATTGTTATTAAGCAGCTTTATCTGAAGCTTTAAAACCTGAAAACCATTGTCATTTCTCGGTTCACATTTCTCCGAAGGTCTTATTTTCAACCAGGAAATCACCATAAACATATTCTGCCGTTGTAAGCATAATGTTGGATTTTTTCAAAATTTGAATGACTTGGTTTTGGTCTTCACATTCTTTTCTCTACAACCAACGGCTAGAGACTTGATCTTTAGGGAGACACGTCTCACGTTTGAATCTCAGAGGGCCGTTGTAAAACATTTCTATATAAACCTCTGTGTTACCACCTTTCAAAACACACAGAACTGTTCATCTCTTTCTACTTCAATTTTTTTTTTTTCTCTCTCTCTTTGTTTCGGTTTTAAAAGACTTCCGTATCGATCTAAAGATCACCGCTCGTATCCGGGGAAAGATTCGATTATATAACTTGTACTTGGGTTAGTCGAGATACTCTTTAAGGAGAGTCCGTTCCACGCCTCGAACTTTCGTTCATTTGTTACCGTCATCTTTACTGCTGCTATAAATCAAACTACAGTTCATCTCTGCTACCATTGTTGCAAATCAGATCTACCTGAGTTCATTTTTGTCGTTGCAAATCAGACCTACCTGAGTTCATCTTTGCCGCTGCAAATAAGACCTACATGAGTTCATCTTTGCCGCTACAAATTAGACCTACCTGAGTTCATCTTTGCCGCTGCTTATAACTGTGTTGTTGCTGCTTATAACTGAGTTGTTGCTGCGTATAATTGTGTTACTGTTGCTGCTAATCAAGTGTTACTGTTGTTGCTGTTAATTACACTGTTACTACTGCTGCAAATCCGACTATTGTTGCTGTACTTCGGAGTTCATCTAGTTATTGCTGTTCCGTTCTGGGGAAAGGGGAAAATGAATTACAGGTTCCCTTAATAATTATTTTACAATTTTAAAGAGTAGCTTCTTATCTGTAATATGGCTTTTACCTCAAAAGTGTTGAAGTTTGATTCTAACAAACCCTCTTAGTTTAATTGTCTCAACTTTAAGAGATGGAAGAACAAAATGTTCTTTTATCTCACACTTAAGGAAGTTGCTTATGTTTTGGAACAAGAATCCCCTGTTGAACTTCCCGTTCCCGTACCTGCGGTAGACCCTGATCTTATTTTAAACGAATATGACAAAACCTTAAGAGTCAATTTCAAACTGGACTGAGGCTGATTTCAAATGCCGTAATTTCATTCTGAACGGTTTAGCGGACGAACTGTACGATTACTATCTACAGTCCGAATCTGCAAAAGCTGTTTGGGAAGCATTACAGAAGAAGTATGATATGGAAGAGATAGGCTCTAAAAAGTTTGTCGTAAGCCGATATCTCAAGTTCACTATGGTCGACGATAAGTCGGTAATTTCCCAATCACATGAGTTGCAACGAATTGCGCATGAGATCGTGTCCGAAGAGGTACCTCTTGATGAACAATTTCAGGTTGCCGTGATGATTGACAAATTACCGCCAAATTGGAAAGACTAAAAATATCCTGCGACACTAAGTAAAATGAATTTACCGTGGAGAACTTGATTACTTGTCTTAGGGTTGAAGAAGAATCTAGAAAACAAGACCTAAAAGAGAATCCTTTTGGTTCAAGCCAAATGGAACATCAATCTGAAACCTAAAGGGAAACTTTTCAAGGCTAAGAATGGTGATAACTGGACAACCGTCCAAACGGTGGTAATTCGGATAACCGTCAGAATTATGGACACCAGAATCCTAATAAGGGAATGAAACAACAAGCCCCATCATATAATGGAACAGGTTCTATTATGTGCTTCAACTGTAAAAAGTCTGGACACATATCTAGAAACTGTTGGAACCGCAGACCTGTTGCTCAGGCTAACGTTACCGAAGAACCCTTAGTGGCTATGATCACAGAGATCAACATGGTCGGTGGAACCAACAGGTGGTGGGCTAATTCAGGCGCTTCTAGGCATGTTTGCTATGAACGCAATTGGATTAAGACCTACAAGGAGACTGAAGACCAGAAGGTGCTACATGGGGATTCCCATTGCACCAAAGTGTTAGGTACTGGGGATGTTGAACTAGTATTTACCTTTGGAAGGACAGTGACTGAAGGATGTGATGCACACTCCTGAAATGAGGAAAAATCTTGTTTCTAGCACTTCTAGGCATGTTTGCTATGAACGCAATTGGATTAAGACCTACAAGGAGACTGAAGACCAGAAGGTGCTACATGGGGATTCCCATTGCACCAAAGTGCTAGGCACTGGGGATGTTGAACTAATATGTACCTTTGGAAGGACAGTGACTCTGAAGGATGTGATGCACACTCCTGAAATGAGGTAAAATCTTGTTTCTGGCTATCTTCTCAACAAGGCAAGATTTCAGCACACCTTGGGTTGGATCAATACATTTTGACTAAGGGTGGGGTTTTGTGGGAAAGGGTTTTGCCTGTAATGGAATTTTCAAAATGAGTATTGAAATGAATAAATCTGCGTCTGCTTACTTATTGCATTCTTTTAATAGTTGGCACTCTAGACTATGTTATGTTAATAAGAAGTTAGTACACAATATGAGTAAAATTGGCATGATCCCTAAAGTAGATTGTGTTACTGTTGCTGATGCTTATGAGTTGCTGCTGCTGCGTATAATTGTGTTACTGTTGTTGCTGTTAATCAAGTGTTACTGTTGTTGCTGTTAATCAAGTGTTACTGTTGTTGCTGTTAATCAAGTGTTACTGTTGTTGCTGTTAATCACTACGTTACTGCTTCTGTTAATCACACTGTTACTACTGCTGCAAATCCGACAATTGTTGCTGTACTTCAGAGTTCATCTAGTTGTTGCTATTCCGTTCTGGGGAAAGCGAATTACAGGTTCCCTTAATAATTATTTTACACATAATAAAGCCCCAATTCTAAAGACCAGTTTCCTGAAGCTAAAATGAAAATTTAAAAACACTAGATTCCATATGGGTTTACTAGACGAGCGAGCTTCTTTATATCCTCAGTATTCAATAAGAATTCTTTTTAAGAGACGCTAAACCTTTTGAGAACTCTTTTTTTGAAAAAGAAGTAAAACATATTCTTTAAATAAAAATCATCGACTACATATATGCACAAATACGTTAATAACCCCCTCAAACTTGCGATATATTAATGCTTAGTGTTAGCTAGGAATATGCTAACAAAATAATTAATGAAATATTCAAAAAGCTTTATTGTTTTTTCTTTTACATCAAGTTGCTTAGGATGTATGAACCAATACTCAGATTGGAACAATCATTTGCACCGCCTATAATTCAAAAAATAGCGCACATTCTAACCTGACTTAACCTACCCTATGCTCTGGCTCAATAAGGGCAAATAGAAGTTCTAGCCACTCACTACAATAACCGAACTATGGACATCTAGAACAAGTACTTGAACAAGGCAAAAAACCATTAGTCTCCGCAAACGTGTTGTCATTTTCGTATGATACGCCACCTATACTTTCAGGATCCCACGGAGTTGGTAGAGTTTAATTAGAGAATCGGAGAAGACTCAACTCGTGCTCACATGCAGGTCACGGGGACGAGTCATTGGTTGGGCAAGGGTTTAATAACAACTCGCAAATGGGACGGGCCTCACACCTAGGTCACGTTGGGACGTTCCCTGTTGGAGTGGGCCTCTATATTTCAAAATACAAACCCAACTCACCAAATGGTCGGGCCCACTACTCACCTCTTCACCTAAATCAACTGAAACTTATTACTGAACCACTTGAAAATGATTGAAGAAGGAGAGAGAGACTCCAATCGAGGACATCGAGACTTGACTACCAACCTGTTAGGTTACGACTCAAAACAGGGGAAGTCGTTCGAACAAAAAATGCTTTGTTTGTTTGTTTCTAAGTTCGTTCTGAAGGGGATTTATTCCAAAGCGATGGATTATCTCATGATGCGTACTTCAAATATGACATAATGAAAAGTCTATAAATATAGAGTGTAAGTTAAAGGCCTCTTTACAGGGAGAAAGAGTTAGAAAAAGAAAATGGAGAAATCTAGGATTTTGCTCTAGAGAGATTTTTTGGGTTTTCATTTTAAGGTTTCTTACTGGAGATTATCTGTAAGGGTACTAGAGGTGAGTTTGAGTGATCTCTGTAACTTCTTGTAACCCTGAGTGATAATATATTCGTCGTACTTGTCGGGGGTGGTTTTGATCCTTTAAAGGGTTTCCACCTCAATTAAACCTTGTGTATGTGTTTTATTTATTGCATTTGTTTGAATTCTCCGTGGTTAGAGTTGGATCTTAAGTTATTGCTAAATCGTATTGTGCTTCCGCGATTTGCCCCCTCGGTTTCCCATCACAGCCAACAACCGCTCTTTAAAGGTATCAGAGATACATATGGCACAGAGATACATATGGCACCGACGACAACGACGAGTGCAATGACTCCACCAGCAACAGTAACAACTACAATTGACCCGACAATGGTAACTCCGATTCTAATGGTTACGGCTCAGCCATTAGCGAGGACCGACAAACCAATATTGGCCGATACCAATAGGCCTAGGGGAGATTTCATGAATTTTGGGTTAGTTTTGGAGCAAAGATCGTGTTGCTGGTGTTGTATCGGTAATTCTTGCACTCCGTTGCTCTGAATTGCATTCTTCTCCCTCTCTCGAATCGGCAAATTTGTCCACGCTTTCGATGTCAAGCCCATGGAAAGTGTTGGAAATTAGGGTTTCTTTACCGCCTTCGTCTAAATCAAAAATTTTTCACGTTGGATCTGGAAACATCGCACACGTACAAAGTTCGGTTTAACGGATTAATTCCTGCATTGTTCACCTCCCATTGGAACACCTCTTCCTCATCCTCGCCCCGTAGTAGTGCTCCCTAGGTTTTCATTATCTCCTTCACTTCGATCTCCGTTAGAACTAGGATTTTCGTGGTGAGAGTAAGTATTAACGCCATCATAGCTCCCATCTTGTTCACCATTAGGTTGTTAGTGACCTTTAAACTCGCCAATCGCTCGCCTTGCGTTGGCTTCTTCAACTTTCGTTTCGACAAAATTCCCGAGAATTTTTTGATATGATGCCAAGTTTATACGAACTAAACGGAAGCAACAATTATAATTTTTTGCTATGATGTCAAGTTTATACGAACTAAATGGAAGCAACAATTAACAGAAAGCTAACAAACTTTTTTATTAATTACTAACAATAAAAAACAATAGATCTCTCTCTCTCAATCTTTCTAGCATTAACCTAGGCTTTCTCTAAAACACCAAGTCTACTTACTTTTATTCCAAGACTCTTTTATAGAAAAGAAGCTCTCTCCTTCTCAAACCCTACTTCCCCCAAAATAGGAAACATATCTAACTAGAGTCTAAGCATACTAGGAAACTAAAAAGTCGGACCCACGATGAGTACGCCAATTAGAAGGCGCCCATGATTGGAATGTGTGTTTCCATGGACTCGGCTGAATTTGCCTGAAGCAGTTTCAAGTATTTTGTAGCTTCCAATAATGGGTCTTTAACCTGCAACAATTTTGCACCATGAGGATCTAGATCAACTGCTTTAGCAGGCTGACGTTTTCCAGATTTGGACACACCAGAACCACCCGACTCTCCATTTTTTTCTTCTTATGGGCATCTGCCTTTCGCTATCTTTGTCTCATTTTCTTTTTCTAAGAAGGAAGCAAATTTGACATTTCATCGTCTTCTTCAGAAGCTGATTTTGGAGAAGAGTCGTGTACCTGTATGTAACATCTGATAGATCCAACTGCCGCTTTATGAGAATAAGGATGTGAATGCAATCGATCTTGAAGTTTCAACATCTCCTCATAGGCACGCAGAGTCATTTTCCTTAAGCAATAAGAATGGAAATCAAATTGGTCTTCAGTCATGTCGGCGTAGTGCTTTTTTACAGCCAGAAACTTTTCAGAGCCCTTCCAATATCACCTTGACAAAAATAACTTTCGCCAGAAGCAAGTTCATACCATATGCACTGCATGTCATGAAGGGTATTGTGCTGGTCCCCGTCCTTTGTGAGTAACACTGCTGTTTTCTCTGCTAATCCGACCTGATCAGCCTGAAGCATGCACTTGACACATTCACTATTTAGGTAGCGAGCTGCAAGATTTATAGATCTGGCCTCGTGTGCCAATTCAGCAGCTGCTGCTAATTAACCGGCATGTTTTAGAATTCTTCCCTTGACCAGCTCTAAATCAATCAGGGTTGGAGTATGTTGAATAGCCTCGTCAATTTTAGCAAGGAGCACGTCCACATAAGTTTTGAAGGAAGCTCTTTTTCTGTCCTCCCTGGATATCCTCCATTTGTCCGAAGGGAACTTTCAAACTCAAGAATTAATTTCTCAATAGTGTCTGCCTTTTCAGGATGACCATATAAAGGACAAAGATTCGAGAACAGCGAAGGAACTCCCTTTCTTAAGAGAGGCCTGATATAGTTATCTGTTGCTTACCGGAAATTTTCATCTTTCAGAATATCGAGTGGCATTCTCTTAACAGCAGGTGACTAAGTGTATTGCTTCTGAAGCGATTTATACAAGGCGTGCAACTGGTAAACAACATCAGACCACCCGTACATGCCAGTATCTGAATATAGTTCAAGACATTTTTGCAGGCCTTCGCAATGTGTAATTGTAGGGATTTATAGAAAGCAAAAAATCCTATATATTTTTTCTCCTTCCCCTAGAAGATTAAGCTTCACTAGCAAAGAAACTTGTTGTTCCTTGTAAAATACTATCAACGATTTTAACTCATTTTTATTAAGTTCTATATAAAGAAATCCACATTCTTCGAGTAACAAATTCTTATATAATTGCATTTCTCCATGTTCACAACGTTCATTTTCTGGAGGATGATAATCTTCCAGTGTCCCTTCATAGGCTTCTAGTATTCCAATAACTTTTGGAACATTCGAGTTTAAGTGATGGGCGACACCGAAACCAATCCAGTTCATCCAGTGATTCGGTTTTAGGTCAACGGGTTGCTATCTTGTCTCAACAAAACCTGGCAAGTCTCGCATCTGGGCCTGTAAGAGAGAGGTCTCGCAAATTTTTTTAATGTCGTCAGGCTCAATCCTCACCATTTCTATACCATTTAATCACTTTCCTGTATTCTCTGTCAGATCTATACAGAAGAACATTAAAATGCCAGCAAACATGACTTTTGAGGTCATTCTTAAGTCCACGCCGCACAAGTTCATATGCTTCAGGCTAGCGGTCCATGCAATTTAATGTCAATCCTTTCATTGATAAAATTTCTCCAAGCTCAGGAAACTTTTTCAATATAGCATCAGTAGTCTTCAAACCCTTTTTATATTGTTTAGTTTCGTAAGATTTTACGATGAGCTTGAAGAGATTGGCTTCTTTGGGTGGGAGAGACGCTCCCGTTGTTGTAGAACTCGAGAGGTCTCGAGGAAAAAAGAGAGGATATGACGCCAGAATTGATATAGGGATAGTATGTAGTAAACATATTGGGGAGAAGCTTAAGTATATTTGTGTTCTTTCTATGCCCAACGTTCTCCAGATAGCTACACTGGTTCAGTATCTTGATGACTGCTAAGACTAACACAGGCATTATGCTTGCGTTTTGTCATTTCTAGAGACATGAAATGATGGAAATATCTCACTTAAGAGGCAGTTCGCTCATTACGGCTGGAGGTATGTTAAATAAGGTTATACAGAAATCTGAGATGTAAGAAGCAAGCAATGCCAGAGTCTAGTAGACAAGCTTTAGTAGCTGGTGAATCCCGACAACATTAAACACATCGTACAAGAGAATATATGTAGCCAAAACATAGGCTACCTTTGTTTATCTGTGCATATAAATATGAATTCCTCATACGATGTGTTTAGAAGGTGCCCACATCTCTGACCGTCTAAGTATAAAGTGGGGGAGGGGGGAATTACTTCACTAATCTTTAAGAGAATTGCATTTACTTATCACCATATTTTCCTGTAATCGTAAATATACTGCTAAGAAAAGAATTTCTCGTGTTGTATATTTGTCGCATGACGTTCATATATCAAACCTGGTTTGCCGTAATTAAAATTAATAATGTATTTGACTTTATGCGTACAATCTGTTCACTATTTATATGGATTAGCGCATTTATGTTTTTTCATTGTGGTGTTCACAGTAAATAGATGTTCGTTAGAAAGATGATCATTTTCAGGATCCAAATGGTGATTTGCTTTATCTGTTATTTTACTTGCTAAATCATTGAATTGCCAACTCTACTCGCATAACAGAATCCCGACTGTCCGTTATCTCTTTGGCTTAACATCATTTACTTTCTTCTCTCATTTTGTCCTGCAGCTCCCCTTTCCTAGGGCCCTTCGTGTCCTTTACATCATCCCACTTCCTCTTCTCTCTACTCATGCTCTTCTGGATTCAAACCGCCCTCTTTCCCTCACCATAGTCCCTCCCTAATTTTTAACGGTGAATACATAAATGTTTGTTCCGTCCAACTCTCATTGCTGTTTGTGCAGGCAATAAGCGGGAGATATGTTTGATCCGACTAAGCTGAGATTGCTCGTCCAGGCCTAAGCAAATCAAGATTCAGAATAAGCAGATGAAGCTCATTACATAAGCATCATTATGATTTGAAATTCACTTGTCATATGAGAAGACTGCTTTCTGGAGTTGCTTCTCTATTATAAACTGTTGACCATTCCTATTCTATTATGATAATACAACACTCTTATGTGGCTTCCGGTGTGGTATAAGTAGTATTGTAAATGGTCTATAGGGCTTCTCCCAGCATTAGTTTTAATGCTGATCATCCATGACTCTTGGATGGATTGGCAGAAGATGCAGCCCTAGTACATTGAAACATATCTTATTGTACCAAAGACCTTGGTCCCGAAATGCATACAATATCTAATTACAACCATTCTAAATGCATAATCTTTATTTTTTTCACACTATCAGGTTTGAAAGGTGTGCACTTAAATTGGTTTTCAGTACTGTGGGAAGTTTTTGGAAGGCTGTCTAATTGTGTAGATGAACTTGTAAATGGGTCCAGACTGTAATAACTGGGTGCAATTCTTAGTCACATCCTGAATTGTTCTGGTGTAAATTATGTGTGATGGTTGCAACTTACAGTGGCATGGTTAAGGATTTTATTCTTGGGTAAGTTCAGTTGCAAGAGTTCTCTGTACCTATATATATTTACATAGTTTTGTGGATCTTGCTTAGACTTGTGCATGTAGGAGAAATACATTGAAGAGCTCTTTTGCTGCGTTAATCAATGTGATTATATGTATGAGAGTAATATAATCTATGTTTTTCATCCTCAATACCAATCGAGTTCTCTGTACCTATATGTATTTACATAGTTTTGTGGATCTTGCATAGACTTGTGCATGTACGAGTAATACATTGAAGAGCTCTTTTGCTCCTTTAATCAATGTCATTATATGTATGAGAGTAATCTAATCTGTGTTTTTCATCTCCTCAATACCCATCGATTGATTGGCAACATATACCATATTCCCACGGCAATCCCCCCAAACCAACTCCAATGCTTCAACCCGTTTACACCTCACGTTAGCTGGGAACCATGGCTCCTATCGCCAAACCAGAGGTATTTGGTTTCTTAATTCTATGCAAGACCAGGCCTTCACATAAATAACCAGGATTGCGCTAACAGCTGACAGAAGAACATGTCTGCCCTTGGAAGATATACGCATTGACCAACGGGATCAAGAAGTTCCCAGAGACCTTTAGCACCCATGCTTATGATTATGATAATGTGCACATTGTCGCCAAATTAAACAAGACGATGACGGTTTAACTGTACAATGTCAATGAAATTGTTTCGCCGACAGTCATGATTCCCTGATACTGGAAATAATGGTTCTAAAATATAGTTAGCTATTAAGCTAGAATTATGGTTTTTCTCTTTTTTTGGCTTAGGTTAAGAAAATTCTATATGTTAGGAGTTGGGTTTGGCCCAAAGTGGGAGCCCAATTGAGTTGGGGTGTCCTACTGGACTCCTAACAAGCCCATAGACCATTAGGGTTTACGGGGAGAGTTTGAATAGATATAAATAACCTATATTGGGTTATCCTTTGTAATTAAGAACTCTGGGGATACAGATATATATATATATATATATATATATATATATATAAAACTTATATTGGGTTATCCTTTGCAACTAAGAACCTCTGAGGATACAAAGATATAGATGTAGATAACCTATTCCTCTCTCATATCATTTATTTTGATTAACTGATAGAATAGTATCCAATATTATCCAACACGTTATCAGCACGCCGAGTTAGTGAATTAGAAGGGATAAAAAAAACTCTCAAAATCAGCGTTTTTTCGGGTTTTTTTGCGTTGCTGAGAGGTATTCTTTACCCAATTTCGATTTTCTAAATATTAATTGTTTCATCTATGATATGGGATATCTAGATATGATTTTGTAGGATTATTATATATATATATTTGGATTAAAAATGTTATTTTTAGTGATTTTTAATCCTTTTAAAAGAGTTGTTTTCAAACTAAAATAACGATCATTGTGGACATTTGATTGACGCACTATTAATTTTGTTGCGTAGCCTATTCCACAACGATCACATCGGTATATGGCACATCTTAGGGAGATATCCAAATCACTAGAAAATTGGCGTTGAAACTCAGCAATTCATGACCAAAAAACCGCACTTTTAGGTCATGCAGACGTCAGCTGGGTTATTATTATTATTATTTTTTATTATTTAAAAAAGAAAAATTATTTAATATCTATTTATGACATCATCAGACCTAATCCATGGCTGACGTCCCAGGACAGGAGGGGCATGCCATGTGCCACACACAATGGCATGAAGTGGGCATGATACGTGGTAGTCCATCATTGGTAACACGTGGCAGTTCATCATTGGTGACACATGGCAGTTCAGAATGATGACAAGTGGCAGTTCAGTTTTAGGGACACGTGGCAACTTGATTTGACTTGGTCAAATCGGTTCAGGCCTTGACCCAGACTAATCCAGGAGTGGTTCATACACTAAATTGGCTCTAGAGAGCTCAATTTTTGGTTAAATTGAGTCAATGTTTTTTTGAAAAATTCCTATTGACTGACTGAACCTACCCTACGGGAGACCCATTTAAAAAAAAATTGAATTTTTTTTTGAGGAACGGGTGTCTTGTATAGAAAAACTAACTCACTTATATGTGATATAAGTACATTAATTAATACCTATATAAGTATCTTACAATAGCTAATAAGATATTAATGGTATGTTAGTAGGATACTAATTATCATAATCAGGGATCAGAGATAATACGAAACCAAGACTAATTTAGAATACGACTGAGAGTCATATCTAAATCACAGTTAATTGTCAAGGAAAAATAATTAGAGCTCAATTGGGGATTGACTTAGTCTTATTTCTAAAAACTTGATGTCTGAGAAACCAATTTTACGTATCTAGGTGCAATTAGATGTTACATAATAATAATTAAAGGTATATAAATACTGATATCAACCTATAATACCCTTGAATGTTAGCTCAAAGACATGCATAATCTACCTATTTTATGAACTCAGTAGACTTCGCGGTAAGACCACTTGTCAGCTAAAAATCTAATACCCCTTATATTTGTAGCAAATTAGCCATTTGGCTAGAATATACCAACTTTATAGAACTTTAGAGATTAGAACACCCTAGTTATTAGAATAAGGATCGCAACATCTAGTAGTTTTGAATAGATGTCTTGGCTAAGACACTATTAAAACATATTTTAAGATTAAGATCGCCATAGGATCTCATGAGTATAAAGCCATGAACAGGGTTCACTTATAAATTTGGGATTTGACGCTTAATAGGATTTTATGAGTATAAAGCCATGAACAGGGTTCACTTTAAGTAATGATTGAGATCATGTACTTCATTCTGCTATATACTACGAACCACAAGTAATGATTGGAAATCATGTACTTAAATATGATTTCATGAGTAATAAGATATGAATTAAGGTTCACCTACAAGTAATGATTGGGAGTTACTGACTTGAATACTATGAATTATCTTTATGCGAGGAATGTTTATCAAGTACTACTACTGGTATTGATTTACATGTATAATAGATGTTGGTGACACTCAGAACATTGAGTACCTCCCATACTGCAACTTCTATTTCGGTACCAATAAACTTGACCTCTATGAATACTAAGATCCATCTGCTATTGCAGAATCTGGTGAAGACTATTGTTAAGAGCAATGAGTCTCTAAATAACAAAGTAGAAGCTTTGTTTACACCCTCGCCTCCATATTCAGGAAGACCTGATAATAGACTACCATATACTATTTTAGTATTATATGACTGCGACAAAATTTTTATTCGGCAGTACAACTCCATTGTAAATCTCACTTGGAGAAATAGTTGAGGTTAATAGAAATATTGAGAATATTCTATTATATTTTCTACGCTTCAAATATTGAGCTTCCGAGGTAACATTTGGTAGATCACTGTGCACGTAGACCTAATTCAAGTTTTCTTCATTTATGAGCAAAACAATGAGCTACTGGTTAATAACCTCAAGCTTATGCCTACTAAGAGTAAGCATTCGTCAGGGTCATATAATATTGGGTTTAGTGACAGGTAAAGTAATGGATAATGCCGCAGCCGTAGATAGACGAGAGGTGGTCACAACGACAAGATTACAATTCCAGCCATCAGTAACCTGAGGCAAGGGGAACAAAAAGTTCACCAATTGACCAAAAATAGAATAAGAAGAATTCTAAAATGGATACGGGATAGTTGGGCACCACAGATGATCTACAAAAATGAGTCCCAGACTTATCACGTGATCGCAGCTGACATAGACCTCGCCACGGCAGAATCTGTAGCCATAGATTTCTCCCATGATACTAATATAGTTTTGGATCAAGTTCTAAGAATGAACAGTAGTAAATTCTTAACAGATAAATGATGTCACCTAGAGAGCATTGCCAAGTAGTTACTTAACTTGTTACATAGTAGTAGTTTTGCTTTATTAGTTCTATCATTGACTGAGTTGAGAACGCTTTAGTGTTTGGTTTAATAGAATGCTCGTGACATGTACTGGTTTGGTATCCCATCTATAAGATTGTGCTTTTGTTTTTTTGTTTGTAAATTTATTGCTTGAGAAGTAGTTAAATTCTATGTATGATAATTGATCTACTATATGCAACATGCCTATGGATCTATCTACTTATTGAGCATTACCGATAATCGGATGAGTGACGACATACGTCTAAGAGACATTAGTACCGCACACTCAATCCTTTTAAGATATTAACATATTTCTTATCTCTAACCTAATGCGTCAGGGATGTCATGAATATCATTGGCACGACCAACCTGATGGAACGCAATGAGTGTGTCACACTATAACTATCTAACAATATGATTCGGGGTATCCAATCTACTTTATATACTAGTAAATCCCGCTAGATTTTACTAAGCTTAGGGAGATACATGATAATGTATATCATATAATGACTATCGAAGAAAATGACAGATAAGGTTCGGTGCATTCCCTCAATGTCTAAAGGTTGGAACACGCTATTGAAACGGTTTTCAATACACTCCTCAAGGCTAACATAGTGAGGAGGATTATCAGGATTATATCTCAACTTTCCTTTAAAGGAGAGAAGATCCAAATAGTGTACGTATAACGATTGATTTTAAGAAAAATTTATTATTTAATCATAGTATGACCAATGTGGAATAGAATCTCCAGCCTTTGCTCCAAACGCATCCATGAAGATACATGTGGACCTATCCATCGCACACTTAAGTATTTATGGCCATAATAGACTCATCTGGGAGATGTTCTTATGTTTGCCTATTATTAAAATCTATAAATTCAACGTTAACACGACTTCTCACTTAGATCATTCTATCGCAGGCTCAGTTCCTGGATTAACCGATCAAAGTCGATCGATGCAACTTGACAGGGGTTTGAGAGTTTGACTCACAGGCTTTTGATGATTATTTTTGCCACTAAATGGGATAGATGATTGAACATCGTGAATACCCCATACCACACCCAACTCGGGATTGGCAGAGAACCTAATCAAGAGATTTAGGATAATCGCTAGGCCACTATTATTATGATCACAACTTCTGGTTATTATGTGGGATATGCATTCTTGCTCCCACAACACTGATTAGGGTTCGTCCCATAGCAAGTCAGTAAATTATTTTTTCCCCAAAACAACTAGTAACTGGGTTAGATCCTGGTATTGCCCATCAATGAATATTTAGATGCTTCGTAAAGGTGCCAAATCGTACCACCACAATATATGAAGATTGAACCCTCAATGTCAGCCTAGTATTATGTGGGTTATGATTCACATCTATCAATAGATATTTAAAACCCATTGGCAACGTATATACTGTAGGGTAGATAGTCACTTTTAGGAGACTATATTCCCAATATTAGGAGGAGATATGACAGCCAACGTTGAGGATATTTCTAAGATTAGTTGAAAAACACCATCGTTGTCTCATCTAGATGCATATACATAAGTTACGTGACAATAATGGTCAACGGATTAGAAACCTCCAATAGGTCGCAAATGAATTGCCAAACATATTCATAGACATTATTGAAGTACTGTAAGTGTATGTACCTGTAAGTAATACACCTACACAGCTGAACAATCTATGGAAATTAGTACCATAAATGAATTTGAGGCTGACGCTAGTGCAGAGCATCGTTGGAAGAAAATATTATGTGCCTGCAGAATATGGGACAAATATGACTAATGGTGTAGTCGGTTCATCCAGGATGGAACCACCCATCGACGAAACAATTATAGATACTCAACCAGTTGATGCATTACGAAATAATACTTGGGTCGCACATACGTTGATAATAATGAAATCTTGATCTATTAAAAGTTTGTAATAGTACAACGTAGGATCGTTCAGTAGACATTTGTTGACAAGGTATTCATATTCGCTGTTGTGCTCGCCATCAAGAATGAAGATTCAGAACGACTTATTGTAAATGACTGTGTGTTATTGTACATTGTCCAAAGTGAGCATATGGAATCCAAGCGGAGCTCCGCTTGTTAGCATAATGCGAAGTGATACCATTGAGCCTGTCGGTTATAAATGAGAATGGTACGGAAACATGATTAACTTGGAGAGATAATTTTGTTAAGGCAAGACCAGTTGCCCAAGAATTCTTTAAAAGATTTGGCATCGATTGTAAACCTATTATTCGGTTAGAGACGCTTTAAAGTTACGGTACTGATCAGTTTGTCAATTATCGAGGACAAGCTAAACATGCGTCTGATGTAAATACTACACATCTATATAGAAACTAGATACAGATATTTACATGAAGCCTCATACAAAGGTATAAGCTTCTAGAAGCAATTAAGGCCGATACATGAGGTGTGTACATAATAAAACTAGAAAAGTTATTGTTGACTTGAAGGAATTAGGGCCCATGAGACATAGTAAGTTGAATGAGTATTTGAAGGTCAGGGATTTTGAAAATATCCTTATCTGTCTATGCATTCTTATTTAGAACACATAAATTAGACCTTCGGGGGAGATCGCGAGAACCTCCAAATACCTTGAGAAGGAATTCAAAATAAAAGATCTTAAAAAATCAAGTAGTGTCTCAATTTACAGATTGAACATCTTGGTAGTGGCATACTCATGTACCAAATAATATATATCGGAAGAGTTATCTAACACTTCGGTATGGATGTAGCACACAGTGCTAAGTCATTTATTGCGCGTGTATCACTTGGATGTGGATAACGACATCTTCCACCATCTTAATGGGGAGAGAAAATCTTAGGGCCATGACGCCATACTAGGAGGTGCTTTGCTATAGTTAGCTAGGTATACTAGACCCGATGACTCATTCGTAGTAAACTATTTTGCTTGCGATAGTTCTGTTCCTACCTTAAGGCATAGGAATGAGATCAGACATATTCTGAGGTATCTGATCGGTATGAAAGACTAGGGTATGCTCTACTCGAAATGGTAAATGGAAAATTATAGGGTACGCCGATACATAATACTTGTCAGTTCCACATAGGGGCCATTATCAGATGGATTATATGTTTATGTACGGGGATACATAAAGAGCCTTGGAGATCGATGAAGTAGATGGCGGTAGTTATATCTACGAACCATGAGGAGATTCTAGCACTTCATGAAGCTGGCAGAGAATGATAGTTGCGCTCCAAGATATATCACATCAACTGAAGATTGTGACATGTTCTATCCAAGATAAAACACCGACTATGTATGAAGACAACTTAACTTGTATAATTCAAGTCAATGACAATTTTTTCAATGGCAACAAAACGAAGTGCATTTCACAGAAGCCATTTATTTATCCTAATAAATTACAAAAGGTGAATGAGATTGGCGTTATTCAAAATATTTCAGAAGACAACCTTGCAAGCCCATTCATGAAGATTCTTGCACCACTTATGTTCAAGCAACAGTTACATGGAATCGGCATGTAAAAGTTTTATTTATTAATATCTCGGGGAGATACATCTCAGGGAGATACATCTCAGGGAGATAGATCTCGGGGGAGATCGACGTCAGGGGGAGTAGTCCCAACCTGACGTAGACACATGTGCGTTGTATTTTTTCCCTGATAGTACAACTTTTATCCTAGGAGGTTTTACTGATTGAAAATTTTGATGAGGCAACGTATACGCGTCCACAACCCATACGGAGCATAGGATTATACTCTTCCCTTGCACAACTTTTTTCCCAAAGGTTTTTTTTGCTAGGTAGAGGTTTTGATGAGGCAAGTCGTCCTGGTATAGAACACCCCAAGGGGGAGTGTTAGGAGTTGGGTCCGGCCCAAGGTAGGAACCCAACTGGGTTGGGGTGTCCTACTAGACTCCTAACAAGCCCATAAACCATTAGGGTTTATGGGGAGAGTTTGAGTAGATATAGATAACATATATTGGCTTATCCTTTGTAACTAAAAACCTCTGAGGATACAGAGAGATATTATTCATCAATAAGAAATCCCTACTATTCTCTCGTATCATTGCTTTTGATTAACTGATAGAATAGTATCTAATATTATCCAACACTATTTTTATAACTCTTTAACAAAAGTAGAAAAACCATAATTTGCACTACTGAGAGAAGAAAAGCAAGATGGGTTGGTGAGACCTTCCAGGGGAACTATTAGGTTTGATCTGACATTATCATCTATGTTTCATCTTTGAGCGTAGCCGTTTTCCTACAGTTTGTAAGAGTTGGCGATCAGTATATCGGGAACCCCATTTCAAACTTACCATGGGTCGTGTTATGGAACAAGCATGGAATACTCGATTCGTATGAACTCTTCAACCTAGATTTTAAGAAAACGTACACTGTCAAGAATACAAATCCTACCAATGGAGCTCAAAAATTCGAATTACAACTTTGGTTTACACGCTTCAAAGCAAGGTTGGTTGTTAATCTATACTACTACCGATACATACTTTCTGCCAACGTCTAATACATGCCGTTGATCTCCCATTTCTTGTGCGTCGAGGATGTTTTAAAAGGCTCGGATAGGTTTGAGCAGTTAAGTTTAAAACCCAGTCGTCGGATCTAGAACAAATTTTTGTTTTCCATCTCAAATTTTAGTCTCTCCTTTTGGCAAATTATTTGGCACAATTCGCTTTATACTACGAGTATCTCTCTCTGCTTCAAATTTCAGTTTCTCTAATTTCTCAGTCTCTCTCTGTGATCTCTCTCTCCATGATTCTCTCCAATTTCTCCAATATCATTGGTAGTGGAGGAGGGTTTGGGTCTTCTAATCGGTTTGGGGGGAGATCTGATGGGTGGAGGAGGTTTAGGGGTTTTGGTTTGTTGTTGTTACTGTTTGCGCTGATTTCAAAGAAGGATTTGATTGAATTGGGGTTAGGGTGGGGGTTTTGATTTTTTTATATTTACAGCAATCGAAGAAACCCAACAATGAATCGACCCCAATTGAGGCTAGTGTATCAGTAATTTTTAGTACTCAAATTTAATATTTGAGTACTAAAAATTATTTTTGTATATTTATTCAATGCTACCAATAATTTGGTGAATCTCTTCAGTTTTCTATACTTGGGCGTAGCATTTAAGATTGCCTTAGAGTACTGTTAGCTATATCTCCATTGATTAAGTCAGAAGTTACTAGTATCCAAGCAATGAGTCTCTAACTGTTTTCTTCTTGTTGTTTGTATGCAATTGCAGTTGTAGCTTTGATGGCGATAAAAAATGATCTGAATGATCCTTACAGTGTATTGGAGAATTGGGATATTAATTCAGTAGATCCTTGCAGCTAGAGGATGATAATCTGTTCCCCAGATGGCCATGTTTCCGCTCTGTAAGATGTTATAATCCTTCATCTCATATTTAACTTTAAACACATTACCAAAACAAGGAAGGGGTTTAGCAATGTGCAATCATTGAAACCAATTCCTGGATAAAACTATGCTTGATCTATAATTGTTGAAACCGTTCTTGGTTGTTCGATATAATCAGGGGGTTCGCCTAGTCAGAGCTTGTCCGGGACCTTATCACCAGGGATTGGAAACCTCAGCAATCTGCAATCCGTGTAAGTTAGAAATTTGGGAACTATCTCCGTTATTTTGCTTTGTACTTAACTAGCAGTAACTCATGTCTATATATGATACTCCTAATCAAGCATTCAAACTACATTTAAGAAAGTAGTGCCCAGTCTACATGATTTGGCTAGGTAACAACGACACTTCACTTTTAACAAATAAAACGTGTCTGACACCCCGACACTTGGACACACGTGTCTAACACTATTTACAAGGTGCTTAACAATTTTCTGCCGTTTCCAACACCCCGTACCCGTGTCGGACACTGATACCTGTATCCGTGTCGTTGTTATCTAGGTATTTGGCAATCAACTCTCTGTTCCTATCCACGTCTTAATACTTAACAGGTTCTTTTAGCACCAATTCCATTATAATGCCTTTGACATTATGTCTTCTTCCAATTTGTTGTCAATAATCATATCTTGGATGTTTTCTTTCATTTCCCTATGTCTAACTAAAGGAAATAAAGTATTTTTCTTTGATTTTGTTATCTACCATTTTCATGAAAAAGTTGTTTCATGGGAAATGTTTTCCCTTTTTCTCCGCTTTTCATGAACGAAA
Source organism: Kingdonia uniflora (assembly GCA_014058105.1). NCBI lineage: Eukaryota > Viridiplantae > Streptophyta > Magnoliopsida > Ranunculales > Circaeasteraceae > Kingdonia > Kingdonia uniflora. Next base: position 5,356,404 of record JACGCM010000140.1, on the reverse strand, counting down.
CACACCCTAGCAGTGATTTTAATTCTCTTAACAAATTTTATAGTTTCCATTGATCTCTTTGAAGGATCTAAGCGAGAGCTCTCAAAGGGTCAAGTTTTACGGATTTCGAGTTATAAGCCAAAAGTTATTCTAGTTTCAAGTAAGAAAGCCAAGGCAAGATAAAAAAAGATAAATATTTTCTCTCATTGCCGATGGCAGAATAGACGTGCCACACGCTTGATTCTATTTTGGTTGTTTTACCTTTTACCCTTCTCACGTTTCTTTATTTATAGTTAGTTTTAAGAAAATCTTTATTTTTTGCGAAGAGCTAAGATAATCTCAACTTCTTATCATGATATTACCATATTTGACCAAGGCAACAAAGTTCAATGCAATCAGACAACATGATGTGTTTAAAATCGGGCTTTCATTGTCCATGTAGAATGTTGACTCTAAATGCAACTTATGGATGGCATAAAATTCTTCTGTTCATTTTATAGATTGCAGATACTTAATAATTATAGGCTTCATATTGCGCGCAATTGTATTACTATCGGCTTATATAAAAAAGAGATCGGATGTACTTATACTTTTATGAATGATTTATCTAATGTTCAACTTCTTGTACTTTGATGTAGGCTGCTGCAGAATAATGCTATTTTTTGTCCAATTTCTGTCAATATGGTAAAGCTATAAAAGTTACAAACACTTGATCTCTCAAACAATAAGTTCAGTGGTGGAATTCCAAGTTCCTTGGGAAGCCTTAACAATCTAAATTATCTGTAAGTTATGATCCGAAGCCTGTCATAATTGTGGTTATACTGTCTTGTTTTCCTCCTAGCGGCTAGAAAGTTTGCTCCGAACTTGTCTTTTCTGACACTTTGTGTGTGCAAATCAGTCGACTAAACAACAACAGCCTTTCTGGACCCTTCCCCGAGTCTCTTGCAAACATTGAAGGTCTCACTCTCGTGTATGTATCTAGTCACTAACTCTCCGTTCTATTTTCACATTTTAGAGAAAAAACATGAATATGAAACCCGTTCTTCTTGACTGCATTAGGTTATGAACTCAATCTTCTAAGTTTGAAATGACTCTCAGGGATCTTTCTTACAATTATCTTAGTGGTTCGCTTCCAAAGTTATCTTCAAGAATATTCAAGTAAGTCATTCTTCTTTAATCTCCCAGCACTCACTTTAGTATGAAGTTATGTTTGATCATTTGAATTTTTTTCCTTTTCAGATTTATTGGAAACCCTTTAATCTGTGGGCCAAACTCGCAGAATAACTGTTCTGCTGTGTCTCCTGAGCCGCTGTCTTTTCCATCAGATGCTTTAAGAGGCAAGCTTATATAATACGCTTTTGTTATATGAGATTTACATCCGTGAAAACTCTGTAAAGTTATCTTGTGTGGCTATTCCAAGCCGTGGATACCTTATCTTACAGATCAGTCACAATCTGGTAGGACAAGGAGCTACCGCATAGTTGTTGCATTTGGTTCTGCTGTTGGGTGTATTCTTTTTTGTCATCATTACTGTTGGATTTTTTTCTTTGGTGGAGATACAGACACAACCAACAAATTTTCTTTGATGTCAATGGTTAGTCCTTTTGTTCTAGGTACTTCCTTAGATATCAGAATATCAAATCATCACACTGGATGCAAGTGCACGTACTGCTTATTTGTGTGAATGCAAACAAACATACATAGTGAACTTGAGGCATGTGAATTTGAACACTGTCCGTCGGCGAGCACTTCCTGGGGTGGATCATACTCCAGAAGTGTATCCAATTTGAACTCTTGTGATTCTTATGTCCTCTACTTTTTTGCATGTTTTGTAGCTGAAAACTTCTTATATAGTTTATGTTCTACTTTTTGTGACCTTGCTGGTAAAATTTTGGGTGCTTGATATTCTTCACGAGTCAGCTTGATTCAAGCATCCAGATTAACAAGTTTGTGATCCTCAAGTATTGTACGAGATGTGGGGTACAAAATTTGTAGTGCTCAAGATTTGCCACTTGTTTGTTACATGTGTACAACACAGAGGTATATTGTCGAAGAAGAGTGGGGGAGAATTTCCTGTTTGCTTTTGGCAATAAAAAACTTGACAACTATATAATGAAATGTTGTGAAAAGAGAATTTCTCGCGGGTAATTTTTGTAGAGCGTCATTAAGGTAGACATAACGAATCTAACTTTTATCCATAAGATGATAGGCGACCTCAAAGAAGATTATCTTGTAGGGCAATCATATCATCTTTTTGAGAACTAGCACATATAACTGCTTCAAAACCTGAAATCGCCTCTTTGGACATCTTGTAGGGCAATCAAATTATCTTATTAGTAAAATTTTGTACTTCCCTCAAGGATTTATCTTGAAGACTTCTTTGGTCACCGCCGTGTGGAAGTTGGTTCATATTGTGCATATGATACTTGCGGTATTTAGTGTCATTTCAAGTAAAATAAGCTGCTTATTTTCTAAGCTTGATAATTAGCTAATACAATTCAGCAGAGTATGTACCATATTTAGGATAGTGCTTTTTATGAGTACGTATTTTTTGAGTGTGTAAATCCTTCTTTGGCAGATCAATTCGATCCTGAAGTATGCTTGGGTCACTTAAAGAGGTATTCCTTTAAGGAACTCCGAGCTGCTACTGACCATTTCAATAAAAGGAACATTTTAGGGATTGGAGGATTCGGAAAAGTTTACAAGGGAGACTGTAAGACAGAACTCTTGTAGCAGTAAAAAAGTTAATAGACTACAATGCAGCTGGTGAAGTCCAATTCCAGACAGAGGTAGAGATGATAAGTTTGGCAGTCCATTGAAATCTTTTCCGACTATATGGCTTCTGCACAACAGAGAGTGAAAGAATCCTTATCTATCCCTATATGCCAAACGGAAGTGTTGCGTCCTGATTAAAAGGTATGTGTTCATTATATAAATTGAATTTGTTCTCGTAGTTTCCCTATCCGCTAGCCCGAAATGATAATTACACCAAAATACTTGATTCTTTAAAATTTAATATCTTCTCAATTGTCATTCTTAGCAGAGAATTCTAATGGGAAGCCGGCTTTAGGTTGGTCAAGGCGAAAGAAGATAGTACTTGGAACAGCTAGAGGACTACTGTATCTGCATAAATAGTGTAACCCCAAAATTATTCACCATGATGTGAAAGCAGCGAACATTCTTCTTGATGAAGACTATGAAGCAATTGTTGGAGACTTTGGATTGGCGAAGCTCTTGGATCATCGAGATTCTAACGTAAGTACAGTCGCCCGTGGGACCGTTGGACATATAGCTCCAGAGTACTTATCTATAGCCAGCCATCAGAAAAGACAAATGTATTCGGTTTCGGTATCTTACTCCTGGAGCTTATTACAGGCCAGAAAGCTTTAGATTTTGGACATGCGGCAAATCAAAAAGGTGTATTGCATGATTGGGCAATCCCTCTTATCCTCTTAATCAAACAAGAATCACACCAAGTTACGGACGTATAAAAGATGAATTCAAACACAACATTATCTAATCTAGTTTGCCCCTAATTGCCACCTCTTAAAAGAGTTTGTGTTGCCACGCCTATTTTGTATGCCCACTCTGCATGAACACAACATATCTAGCTTTTCTTTGTATATTCGACATAACATTGTAAGTGATATTGGTGCAGGTGAAGAAACTTCATCAGGACGGAAAGCTACATCTCATGGTAGATAAAGATCTTAAGAACAATTTAGATTTGGTTGTGTTGGAGGAAATGGTTCAAGTAGCTCTATTGTGTACCCAATTCCACCCTCTACATAGTCCAAAAATGTCAGAAGTGATGAGAATGTTAGAAGGTGACGGCCTTGCAGAGAAATAGGAGGCCTCACAAAAGATCGAAACACCAAAATACCGATCTTATGAAAATCTCCCTCAGAGATATTCAGACTTAGAAGAATCTTCATTGGTTGTCGAAGCAATGGAGCTTTCAGGACCGAGGTGACAAAAGTTTACTCCTTCCACTCCATTTTTATCCTTCAAAAAGCTTTGTAATGGAAAATATTTTCAGTGTTCATAGCTATTGAATGCATGTATTATTCTTCATATGCACAAAGGATAGTCAAGTATAATTTGTCATTGATCATTAGTATTATTTTTTCTCCATCTTTGCCTTTTGACTTCATCAAAAGATAATGTTATCCTCATATTTTTTTACAATTGCACCTATTCTTTCTGATCATTCAGAAGGTGCTAACAGGGGGAATAACTTTTGTATGGTTATGTTTACAAAACTTGCGTTCCTAACTTCCTATATTATGTAGGACTACTCCCAATGATTTAATCCAGTTATTTCTGTTCAAATCATTCCGTTTTGCTAAAGTGTGGGTGTTTTATTCAACTCCTAGCCAACTGTTGTGTTTATTTTTGCAATTCTCTAGATATGGTTAAGTTTCACTTAAGTGGAAATCAACCTGAACATACTTTCTAGTAGGGTTGTCAATGGTAAGGGCTAAATCCGTAACCTGGTCCGATCCGATCCGTTAGTAAATGTTTATGGGCAGTTTTTTAGATCCCTTGAGAAACCCGGTCTGTTAAAGTTTGGTCCTATAAGCTAACGGATTGGATAAGGATCCACCTCAATCCGATCCATTAAAGATACATATTACGGGTACCAATATTATAATTATCTTCTAATAAAAAGGTTAACTTGTCTCTATATAATTTGAAATAGTACCCATGGCCCAAAATAAAGTATTTTTTTTCGCTTAAACTAAGAATAATTTTTAGAATGAGTGTTTGTAAAAAATATTGATTTTTATGAAACAATTTTTTAAGATTTTACATTTTTAGAAACGTCTTTTTTTGTTAAAGGATCGGTTCGGACTGGGTTAGGATCGACTAAATTACTAACGAACGGGGTTAGGTTCGACTAAATTACTAATGGACTGGGTTAGGATCCACAGTTTACTGGTCTTATAGAATTCGGACCGGGTTAAGACCTAGGGTGTTTATTAACGGATCGAACTAAAATCTCCTAGTTCGGTCCGATCCATTGACAACCCTACTTTTAATGCAGTTATTCTATTTGGCTGAAGTGTTGTTTTTGACTTACTGCGACTACCCTAAAGGATTTTTCTAAGAAACTCATGCCTGCGAAAGCTCATACACTCAGACTGGTGACTTGTACTCTTCTATATCCGTGGACGACCGACCTACCTCACTAATCACAAATAGCTTGGAATTACCGTGTATTGAAGTTGTATTCTACATTGATCTAGTTAACCTCTATAACGGGCATTCTTAACTCGTCAAATACATTGATCTAACTTAACGGGTGTTATGCTTTTCATTGTAAGTCAAGTGTCTGTAGATATGTGAATGCTCTACGATGGAAATGGAGGCTAATGCATCAATTGAAATTACTATAGTTTTTGAAGTTGGTTCTTTGTATATTCTGATGATATTCCTCTAACTTTCTAGGCCATTACTATACATATATAGATAGGCCCCCTAGAGGTAATTATAACCATCAAGTCTAATTTTATATTCACAAGCCAGTGGAAAGCATTAGGAACCTCGAACAAATAAAGCACTGGTGGAGAACACTAGGAAACCCGTGCAAAAACATGGGAGAGATTGCTTTTTCCACAGAAGTTTTTTAATTACGCACTGACTATAATTGGCTATTGAAAATTTGCATCATGTATATCAACTTATTATTTTTTCTCATCCTACTCAGGCAATATATGTTCTGTATCCAACAGTTGGACTCAAAATGGTTGTCCTTGGTTTGCAACTTTTTGTAGATGGCGAGGTACGTCTAACCATTTTGTACGGGCTATGGTGACCCCATATTTACATTATATTACAACATATTGGTGATGCATCTCAATTATTTAAACCATGGCTTCCCTCAAGCATACGTTTTCCCTATATCTTAAATTTTAGTATGTTTTACAAATCATTAGACACAATTCATTTATGTCAGTAATTTTAACAAACCATTCGGCAAAATTCTAGTTTCTCTGTTCTTTCTCTTCAACTTTCTCCCTGAACTCCAGATCTTGGTTCTCTACTTCAATGATGAAACTGGGGTTTCAACATAACAACACTCGAAGATCTTGCTTGCATTACTCTCTCTAACACTCATTGTTGGATTCGTCTCTATTCCTTTGATCTGGAATCAATTAGTAAGCTCTCCCTCTCTCTCTCAATTGTGCTTGTAGTATACTACAAATATGACTTTTTCTTGCATGCTTATCTAACGTGTTTAGCCTTAATGGTGTGTCAGCATTTTATTTAAACAAAGATTACTTATCTATAGGATTTCAGTTAATGATTCCAAGAGCTTGCAAACGGACCTAAACCTTATGAGAGATTTAACAGGAAGTCTGGAGAGAATATCCATCACGACTTCATGAGGGACGTGAATCCTTCCTCAGCCATCAGTTCTGCCAAGCCGACTCATCATCTTCAGTTTCTTCATTGTCTTTGTTGCAAACTTTTTCATATCTCAAAACTTAATAACTAGAGAAGGGCTCAACATTGATAGATAGCTCTTTAAGTCCTACCTGTAGTAGTTCTACACTTTATAATCCCGCAAGTCTTTCTAATAGAGACCAGTAACTAATTTTAGGGTGTTACTTTATTTATTCAAGTGGGATTACGAAAATAGAGGAAACAAAATTATTCTCCTCAGATTCAAGACTGAAATAATGGAATTACATATTATGGGCCAATAAAATCCAACACGTTTAGGATTGGCTTCTCTGCTATGTGGTACAAGAGAGTTGTCCTTAGACATCACAGTGCCTCAAAAATCAAGTCTGAAAGTTAAGTTTTAAGTTTGTTCACAGGCGCCAAACTTTTAGGCTTCTTAAGGGTTTTTTTTCTTCAAGAAAAACATGATCAGAATGAAGTATGAGACTTCGATTTTGGTCCGAAGAATGTAATATTTAACCCATAGGGGGATATCTCATCCCAGATTCACATCGCTTTTGGGTAGTAGAATAAATTGAGGCAGACACAACTTTTTTGGCTACTGTGGTCAAGAACCTGGTCTTAAATGCTTACATTTACCATATCTGGAAAGAAAGGAACAATAGAGTGTTTAAGGAGGGTGACAGAACTACTGTGGCTGTCTATGAAGCCATTGTCTATGATGTTAAAATGAAGATCCTTTCTAGACACTTACATCTGGAAGCAAACAATGAGAATTTTAGAGTTACTAAAAACTAGAACCTTGATGTGAATCGGTAGAACAAATTAGAAGATCCAAGTGGCACTACAATGGTGGTCCCATTAAAGCTTGTGCTGGCAAGTTTAGAGGAGAGACTATCACTATCCATGAGCTCCAAGGGCTCCAAACTGGTCTTGTTATGGCAAATGAATAGGAGAGCAAAAAACTTTACATCTATTGTGATTCTGAAGCCATTGTGAATATTATCAATAACAACATTAATCCCCCTTGGAAATTTAGAAGATTAATTAGACAAATCAGAGAAGAGCTAGCCAAAATGGATCACTATATTTTGATCCATGTGTACAGAGAGTGCAATGGAGCTACTGACAACCTATCTAAAATGTTGCAGAGTATGGGATATGTTGAACTAAGACCTGAGGTATTTGGAGAAGACCTTCAGAAAATTGTTGATGATGATGCAAGTGGGAAAATCTACTTCAGAGGTTAGGGGTGCAGTGCACAACCCTTCACTATACTTTTTGATGTTTGCTTTTCTAGGTAGCCATCCTAATGGGGACTGAACTTTTGGGTTGTTATTTGTTTAGTTCCTTTCCCCTTCCTTCCATTTATTTTTTTTATTTTTTTATATTTTTAATATTTAGTGTAGTTTAGTAGATAATCAGGTCGATAGATAAAAAGATACAATAATAAAAGAGAAAATATGTATATGAATTATGTTATAAGTTATCTCCCCCTCCCCGCTTTTTGACTTTCCCTTACACTCACTTTTATTTTATCTATAAGAACCTGCATTCCAGAGGCTTATCTTTATAACTATGCTTGTGTGGGAGCATCCTTACAGTGTAGTAACCAATTCATGTGCTAATGATTCAGGGTCTTTATTATAGGTTTGTATTTGCATATATGCTATACTGTACCAACTTCTCTGCCTGTTGCTATGTACTTAAGATAAATCACAACAATGCTCTTCTGGAGAAATTTGTAAGTTGCTTGATATTTTTGCTAGAGTTTATAGCTCTTTTCTCATTGTAAGTCAAGTGTCTGTAGATATGTGAATGCTCTACGATTGATATGGAGGCTAATGCATCAATATAAATTACCATAGTTTTTGAAGTTGGTTCTTTGTATATTCTGATGATATTCCTATAACTTTCTAGGCCATTACTATACATATATAAATAGGCCCCCTAGAGGTAATTAGAACCATCAAGTCTAATTTTATATTCACAAACCAGTGGAAAGTATTAGGAACCTCGAACAAATAAGGCATTGGTGGAGAACACTAAGAAACCTATGCAAAACATGGGAACGATTGCTTTTTCCACAAAAGTCTTTTAATTATGCACTAACTATAATTGGCTATTGAAAATTTGAATCATGTATATCAACTTATTACTTTTTCTCGTGCTACTCAGGCAATATATGTTCTGCATTCAACAGTTGGACTCAAAATGGATGTCCTTGGTTTGCAACTTTTTGTAGATGGCGAGGTACATCTAACCATTTTGTACGGGCTATGGTGACCCCTTATTTACATTATATTGCAACATATTGGTGATGCATCTCAATTATTTAAACCATGGCTTCCCTCAAACATACGTCTTCCCTATATTTTATTTTGTGTCAAAACTGAAGGAGTAGAGAAAAATTAAAATTTACTCTTCTAAAAGATAAATTTATCTAAGATTTTACTGTTTTACTCTTTAGGTATGGAAGAAAATTGTCTACGTAGATCGATTTTCCATTTGTTCAGATACTTTCCTCGTGAGCAATTGGCAATACCCGAATTTGTATTCCAGTTGAGTTTACGTGTTATTTTCTCAAACTAAGTTTCTTAAAAATTGATTTTGGAAGCAACGCCTAATGATAACTTTTATGCTGGCACGATCTTGAAGTGAATTGAGGGAAGGGTCTAATTGTGGACCCTAGAAAGAAATATGTATATCACAGACCATAGGATAGTAAGAACTGTAGTTATGACAGGATCTCGTGTATCATGCCCTTCGGGAATTTCTTTATTCATTTGTTTTATTTTCTTTGGTATATATGTTGTAGATTGATCTCTTTTTTATTTTTCAGTTAAACGTTATCTATAACATTTTTGCACATGTAATAAAATCTCTTTCTCTTCCATTTTCAGTCGCCCATTCGGGAGATTGAAAGGTTTTGGTTTGTCTCATTTTCAGATGTAACTAATATCAATGTTAAACCTTTAGACACTTATAGATTTTGGTTTGTCTCATTTCGTGTAAGGTTTGCCTCATTTGATGTAACTAATATCAATGTTAAACCTCTAGGAGAATATTTATGACCATTAATAATTTGCAGCAATTCATGTTTTAGCTAAACACCTCACACCTCATGTACCCCCTGAATATAATCATCCACACAATAAGGGCAAATATGTCATTTACTATTAATCTCATAAGTAATTTCTAACACAAAAGATGGCACATGTACCTTTATATATACCTACATTTATATGTGCATAATGATTATTCAATATCTCTAAAATCTCTAAAATAAGCCAAATTGCCTAATAATCATAACCTATTTTAGTAGTAGTTTTGTCAACAAATTTCAGGCCCAACCCATATCAATATATAGATCGATTCATATATAATAGCCCACCCAATAATAATCTCCTAAGTAATTTTTGACACAAACAAGGGCACATGCGTCATTGATTCAAAAGTTATACAAAAGCCTAAAGTGTCGGGCTAGCATGCGCGTTAGCGCGTGCCTTCGTGCTCGTGTCTATTAAGGGTTTATGGTTTGGCTATGGTTTTCGTAGTATGTTATTCTTTTTTTGCACCTTCACTAATAAGAGGATCAACCTCCCTACGATATCCATTACAACATTAGGAAAAGCGCGACGACCTTCTCTTCTCCCTCGACTTCTCCTGATTGTGTTGTATTCATCATTAGACATGATCATCAGTCCCAAACCAAACGAATTGAAACATATCGTCTTGGAGAAGGAGGCGTTACCTGGACCACAAGTATTGTTTCCCTCGTTTGTGGTTCCTTGTCGTTTAGGCATGTGATTTACGTGCACGGATTTCTCTTTTGTACGTTCTCAAATAATACAGATATAAGACCATGTCCTCAATTGTATATTGGAGTGTTCGACGTGGTTCAGAAAACTAAGACTAGCCTTTTATGACATACAAGGGCCTATTTTAGTTATACGGTAGATACCGAAGGTAAATAAATTTTGTTAGTTAGAGATTTATCTCCTCCCCAAGCCTTGAAGTTGAATAAATTACAGTTGAGTTGGGAAAAGCTGGAAAGCTTGGGCGATGAGCATTTTTTTTCTTCTGGGTCCTACGCTTATATCAGTTTTCAAATCGACTTCAGTACAAGAAATAACAATTACAATTCATAGTTTTAAAAGGGAAGAACACAAGTATGGAGTTGGAGGTCAAAGTCGTTCGAACGAGAATGATAGTCGTTCGAAGAAATTCGGTTTCTAGCCTAAAGGTTGATCCAGCTAAAGTCTTATGTTTGAAGACTCAAAGTCGTTCGATCGAGACTTATAGTCGTTCAAACTACTTTTAGTTTTTTTTGCCTAAAGCCTGATCCAACTAAACCTTTCGTTTGGGTTGCTTGAAGTCGTTCAAACGAGAATCATAGTCGTTCGAACGACAATGCAGAGGTTTTCTTTGTGAGATGCTTTTGATCGTTGGGTTTACCTCAAGATCTGTGTTGATTTTAATAAGTCTCCCAAGTATATTAGGGAGACTTAGGTTATTTGATAGCTACCATTGGTGAGATTTTTTAGAGATGAATTCTTGAGAGAAAACCTCAAATTGTTTGGAAGATTGTAACATTGGATCATTGGAATAAACTCTATCTCTTTCTCGTGTGTGAATGTAGGAAACTTGTCGAACTACCTTAAATGTATGTTCTCTTGTATTGTGTTTATTCCTTTAGCTTGTTTGTGCTATAATCGAATCGAATCAGAGTTCGACTTCCACGGCACGGCTTAACAATTGGTATCAGAATGAGGTTGTATCGTTGGTGGTAATCGAAATTGAGGTAACACCGACTTATCTCGGTTTCGTTTTTGGCTTTCGATTTCAATTAGTGTATAAAAATTGTGGGAACAATGGTAGAAGGAGATAAAACTAGTTCTTCAATAACATTTAGTTCTTTGACGGTGCCTAAACGGAATAGCACTACGGTGATGTTCAATAATGCAAAAATCGAGGTTAAGAAATTCAATGACGCAAATAACTTTGACATGTGGTGATGCAAGGTTATTGATGCACTTAGTCAACAAGAATTAGATGAGGTGTTGGAAGACAAACTGGATGAGGTAGAGGAAAATGTTTGGAAGAAGATGAACAATATAGTTTATGGCAAAATTCGTTCATGCCTTGCTCAAGACATTAAGTACCATGTTATGAATAAAACCTCGGTAAAATTTTTTTGGAAGATTATTGAGGAGAAGTATTTAGTGAAAAATATCCAAAATTGATTCCATATAAAGATGAAGCTCTATCGTTTCACGATGAGACAATGGATTTTAATGTCGGAGTACTTGAATGATTTAACAAAGTTATTTGCCGTCTTGACGAACCTAGAAGAGATTTTTGGCAATGAAGACAAAACACTTTTGCTCTTGAACTCGCTTCCCGAAGAGTACGAACACTTCATTGCGACAATAATATATGAGAAGAGTTCTTTGCAATACTCGGATATGACTATGGCTGTAGTAAACCATGAGTACCAGAGAAAGGAAAAATGTGAGTCCGATAAGTTGACGTCTGAGGTATTGACGGTTAGAGGGAGGTCTTCCGACAAAAAGAAGTCTAGTGGTAACAACTCTCAATCAAAGTTGAGAGGTCGTAGTTGAAATCACAACAACTTAGGAAAAAACCAATGTATATTTTGTAAAGAGACGGGTCATTGGAAGAATGAGTGTCCCGCGCTTCTTAAGAAGAAGAAAGGTGGGAAATTGGGCCCTTCGATAAATGTTGCTCAAGACACGGAAAATAGAGGTAATGATTCTAACTTTTCTTTAACTATATCATTGAGTGCATGTGTTGTTGATTAAAAAAAATGAATTTTGGATTCGGGTGCTACTTATCATATTTGTTTTGAAAGGGGCTATTTTTCTAGTTTGAAAAGGCTAGAAGGTGAAGTTTGTTAAGAATTGAGGTGGCTAATCTCTCTTCTACGTTAAGAATGATACGCGAAATAATCCTAACAGGAGAATAATCAAACAAGAACAATAAAGAACATAAAGATTTTCCTGGAGGAGAGAAGTAGAAAACCCTTGTGGATGAAAAACCACTCCCCATGAACAATTCACTAATAATCAAATAGGTTACAACAATTTCTCAAGCTTTCTCTAACTTTAATGGAGTCTCTTCAAACCCTTGGTTTCTCTAGAATTAAACTCACCAAGATAGGCTAACAAATAACCTAAGTCTTCTTTATATGTTAGATGACTAAATATATAAAGATGGACACAAAGTACGGATCGCGAGACACACCAGCGCCTCCAGAACGAACTTCTAAAATTGACTTAACGAAGTCTGTTCAAATAGACTCTCAGTCTATTCGAACAAAGTGGGTTCTGAGTGTTTTTGTTCGAACAAACAAAGAGTTTGTTTGAATAGACATAATCTCATTCGAATGACTTCTTGTCTCGCTTGAATGACTTGCCTTTTATTCGAATAAATATAAAATATCTATTCTAACAATTATGCCTCTGCCTCTTCTATTCGAACAGACAAATAGTCTATTCAAAGTGAACTTAAAAAAACAAACTTTTTTTCAAACCATCTTCGATCCTCGCTTGTCCCACAAGCTCTGATGAACTTCTTCAAACATGATTCGAGTTCTTACCATAACAAAGTCGTCTTGATGGGAAATGATGATTCTTATTACATAATGGGGATAGGTACCATTCGTCTAAAGTTGCATAATGGGTTGGTTAAAGAGATTGTGGAGGTTCGGTATATTTCGGCGATGAAGAAGAACATTATCTCAACGGGTTTACTTGAAGCAAAAGGTTGCAAGGTTGTATCTTTGATATAAAGAAGGTTCCTAAGGGAGCCATGGTTGTGTTAAAGGGTTAAAGAAGAAGTAACAACTTGTACTATTTGGATGGTACAACTGTTCTTGGTGAGGTTGCTAGAGTGAAAAGTAAGGAGACTACTTCCAGAGATACTACTAGACTATGACATATGCATTTGGCGCATGTGGGGGAGATGTCCTTGTGAGTTCTTGTGATCCAAGGGCTATTGAAGGTTGCTAAGGCGTATAAGTTAAACTTCTATGAACATTATATTCTGGGCAAACAAACAAGGGTATAGTTTGGTACAGCTATCTACCGTACTCATAAAATCCTTGAATATGTTTATTTAGATGTTTAGGCATCCTCTAGGAATATATCACTTGGGGGTAAACATTACTTTGTGTCTTTTGTGGATGTTTTTTCTTGGCGGGTGTGGGTATATACCATGAGGAGGAAAGATAAAGTCCTAGAAATTTTCATGAGGTGGAAGAAGTTGATAGAAACTCAAACTGGTAGATAGATTAAGTTGCTCCATTCGGATAATGGTTGGGAGTATACAAGTGATCCATTCTTGCAAGTATGTCAGGATAAAGGGATTATTCGATATTTTAATATTAGTGGGACACCACAACAAAATGGGGTAGCGGAGCGCATGAATCGTACTTTGTTGGAGAAGGTACGATGTATGTTATCCAATTCTTGGTTGGGAAAAGTGTTATGGGTTAAGGCTTTGACATATGCATACTACATCGTTAATAGGTTACTTTTGGCTACAATTGAGGGTAAGACACCAATGGAAGCTTGGTCGGGTGATCATGCTTTAGATTATGATTCTCTTCGTCTCTTTGGGTGTCTGGCATACCATCATGTCAAATATGGTAAGTTAGATCCTCGAGCAAGGAAAGCCATTTTTCTGGGTAAGAAGAAAGGTGTGAAAGGCTACAAGTTATGGAATACAAAAGACCAAAAGATTATTCTGAGCATAGATATAACTTTTGATAAGGCTTCTATGATGAAGTCACATGTCTTTAAGCATGGAGAGATGACGTCAAGCAAAGTTTTACAGTGGGTAGAGATTAATGTATCTTCACATGGTCTAGAGAGTTATGTACTAAAGGGGTTATCATCTACCGGTGTGACAGGGAGTGATGAGCCATTTGTTCATATTCCAGATGATGAAGATACAGATGAGAGTGGAGTATTTGGTGGTATGGATGAGGAGACTCCAGTTATGGAGTCAATAGCAACTAGTAAACCAAAGAGGAATGTAAGTAACCTGGGTTGGCTTACAAAGGATATGGTGCTTCTAAGAGTGAATGCTATGGTAGCCTATGGCACTACCGGTCATTGAAGAAGATGTTCCTTCTACTTATAAGGGAGCTATTTAATGTTTCGTGGCTAAATATTGGAAGGGACCGATGAAGGAAGAAATATTCTCTTTTCAAGAATGAAACTTGGGAATTTTTGAAGTTGCCTAAGGAAATGAAGGCGATCGATTGTAAATGGGTACACAGAAAGAAACAAGAATCTCTAGATGATGATATACATTTCAAAGCAAGACTCGTAGCCAAAGGCTATGCTCAAAGGGAGCGGATTGATTATAATAAAGTTTTTTCTCTAGTGGTAAAATACTCCTCCATTCGTATCTTATTGGCCTTGGTAGCACAATTTGATTTGGAGTTACAGCAGCATGATGTTAAGATATGAGAATTTGAAAGAATAGATCTATATGACTCAGCCGAGTGGGTTTAAAGTTATAGAAAAGGAAGATTATATGTATAAGCTGAAGAGATCGTTCTACGGTTTGAAGCTGTAACGACCCGCATTTTCAGCTCTTGACCTTATTACATATTGCCTTAATTTACTTAAGTAACTTCCTGTCTTACAGAATCCCAACCTTTTAAGCCTCTTTTTACTCCTAAAGTCTAGCAACAATACTTTAACTTCATGGCGTCAAACCCTCACTTTTTCCATCTGATTTTTAGCCTCAATCTCATACCTTCTTTACGACTACTAAACTCTTCCCTTCCCTTTATTTTAGTTGGCAGAAACCTCTCTAAAACCCCAAAATACTCTATTTTCAAACCCTTAATTGTTCTCCTTATTGTGAGTTACATGGACACTAATTCCAGGTAATTTTATTTATGTTAGAAGAGAACTCTATACCTTCTCAAGATTTACCATGAGAGAGAGAATGAGAGATGTTCTTCTATGTTAACTAAAGATGAGGGGACAAAAGCTTAACTTTTATGGATGTTCTTCGCACCTCTGCTTTGTTTTTTCTCGTGCTATTCCATCAATTTAAGGAAAATACTCTTATACCTTCTCACATGATTTGATTAGAGAATGGATTCACACATGCAGAGATTATTCTTTTGGTTTACTTGATTCCATGTTCATGTAATTTATCTTGTTTAGTTACTGATGCTCCAGTTTGCATTGTGACGGATGTTCTTGTCATTGATTAATCAATTCATGTTAAGTATCTTTTAACACATATTCTTAGGGATTATATCTTGATCCGTGAAGTTCAATGTGTGATTTCAGATCTGAACCTCAGCCTTGTTAGTACTAAATCTCGTTAGAACAAATGCTAGCCTAATTCAAGTATACTTTGTAAGCAAATAAATGTTCTGAACCGCAATTGTTTTTGGAGTCATGTTTAAGAAAGAATCTATATGTCTTACTGGTGTAGTTTAATTTCATGGTTGTACATATGACTTGGTGTTCTCAAGGGTTTCATTGTGTATAAAGCTAGTATTCATTATCGTGTTTCCTCAGGGTTATATATCCACCATCAGTAAGTAAGTTGGACCCAACTAGTATATTTGAGAACTATTGTATTAGTAGAAGGTCTAGATAAACCTAGATTATGAATAGGCTAATCTAATCTTAGATTACCATATGATGATGTCTCGGCGATTGAGGTTGGAATTGAATATGGGACTAATCTAGAATTGTTAACTAGAGGCATTAGTTCTTCTGATTAGATATGATTTTATTTATATACACTTGGAAGATGTGGTACTTATATCGAATGAATTATCGTACTATAATCTGGATTATCATAGGAGCATACCTCTGGAGTATTTCATTTAGCTGGTGTAATAACTATTTGTTCGAGCGCCATTAAATACGATCTAGTATGGATATACATTATGTAAGTAATAGATCATCCGCTGAGCAATGTTGTATTTTCCTCATGTTAGTATACAAAAGCGATAGTATATCTAAGGTATATAAGAATACTTAATTGACCAGGAGTTGGGATGTGTATGCATGAGCTTGTGATAAGGGTCTAGTATGATATATGCTGGAATTCGAGGATTATTTATTTAAATGAATTCGAGGAGTATCGTTTTATATGTAGGTCTTTTTAGCTGGTTGGTATAACAATAACTTCTTATATCAGTTTGGTTTATGGAGATGAAGATTTTTTAGTATACTTAGATATCTAGTAGTTGAGTTTTAGATAGTACTGTTGAGACTTGAAAATAGTGGAGTCATATACTGTTTATGAGGTTGATCTAATATGATGTTTGTATGATTGTGGTCCAATAATCATCGTAAGATATTGTGTTGGTGATGAGAACTGTATACTAAATGGACATTTAAGTAAATCCTTTAGTCTAGAACTTAGATGACTCCTTGGTATGTCTTCCGTGATAGTTAAACTTATAGTCATATTAATTTCCATGATTCAGTAGTCGCAACTTAGACTCGCTTTCAGGTTTAGGACTTTTATTTGATATAGTCATATTGATAGATGGATCATATGGTTGTGAGAGCGATAGGTTTTTGATATAGTCCCAGATGTTGATTAGGCGGGGGCAGACAAATCATTTGATTATTCTAGGATTCAAACGTCTTCCTTTCCATTATGTTGGGTGACTTTGAGTTAATGTATACAGTAGGGCTATGCTATTATGGTCTTTGGGTTCAATTTCCTAAACAAAAGATTTGGTTACTGCTAGTCACTGCTCCAGGGTTGTAATCCCCTAAAATTATACCTCAGTTACTTATCGGCTGCATGCTTCGCAAGCATCCCGTGGGCATAGATCCCCAAATGTTAAAAATATATAAGGCTTTTGACTTGTAGGTTGAAACTCCTTGAGCACCCTGATCAGGTATGTTTCCCGCTAATTTTTGGCTCAATAAAAAGGAATCCGCCAATCCATGGCTCGACAATAAGGGATACGTTTCTGTTAATTATAGAAGGGTACAAGAGTGTGGTCCCACTGAATTAAAAGTGACCCCGTGTACTTGACTTCCAAATTATCTTTCCACATCTACCGTACATTTTAGGTTGTAGTAGTTAGATTGAAGTTTAGGCTATTGTTGATATCATTGCTGTTATATTGGGATTCCTAGTTTTACTTAGACCACCTTTTTTAAGGCTCATTGCTTGGTTGATCTTCTCATATAATTTCGTTGGATTCTTCATGTCTCTTTTTTATGACTATCTTAGTCTATCATATCTTATGACCTTGGATATTTGTACTTGCTGGGCGTTGCTTACTAACGCCTTGCGCATATTTTTTTTCAGGTGAATCGTTGCAGTAGCGATGCTAGTAGTTGGGGAAAGCTAACTTGCCAGTTTTGAAGTTCTAGTTACCTGTTGGTAATCATTCTATCTATTTTAGATTTTTTTCCGCTGCGTAGTTTCATAGTATTGTAGATGTATTTACAATTTGTTTTAAATTATAGTACGTCCCAGGATTCATCTTCAGGATGCCCAACACTACACCTCATAATTTGCGTTCTTAATAGATTATTAAAAGGCCAATTTGGGGGGAGGGGGAGGGGGGGCGTGACCAATGCAGTCTCCAAAATAATTGTACAAATGGTTTGATCAATTTATGGTTGGGCAGAAGTACAAGCGGAGTCATTATGATCACTATGTCTACTTATGAAAGCTACGTGATGGGTCATTTATTTACTTGCTTTTGTATGTTGATGATATGCATATTGTGTGTAAGCACAAAAATGAGATTGACAAGTTGAAGAATCAAATGGCTCAAAAATTTGAAATGAAGGATCTCGGTGATGCGAAGAAGATTCTTGGAATGGAGATTCATAAAGATTGAGAGAAGGGAATGGTACATCTCTTTCAGACGATGTACATGAGGTAGGTACTTTAGACACTTGATATTGATGGGAACACAAAACCTGTAGGTACGCCCGTTGTTCCTTATTTTAAGCTTAGTGCTTCTACATCTCCTAAAACGGATGAGGAATGTGATTATATAAGTCAAGTTCCTTATGCTAGAGCTGTTGGTAGCTTGATGTATGTTATGGTATGTACTCGGCTAGATATTTTATAGGTAGTTGATATGGTTAGCAGATATATGCATGATCCGGGAAGAGATCATTGGCAAGCTATTAAATGGATTATACTGTATATCAAAGGTACTATGGATATTGGTTTAGAATTTTGT
The DNA here is from genome assembly GCA_014058105.1 of Kingdonia uniflora. Classification (NCBI taxonomy): domain Eukaryota; kingdom Viridiplantae; phylum Streptophyta; class Magnoliopsida; order Ranunculales; family Circaeasteraceae; genus Kingdonia; species Kingdonia uniflora. The sequence goes on along the minus strand of JACGCM010000140.1, from coordinate 5,337,782 downwards.
AAGCAGAATTCAATTGATCTTTTTTGTGTGGGTTATGTAGATTCTGACTATATGGGTGATTTTGATAAATGATTGTTTACTGCCAGGTATGTTTTTGTATTGGGTGAAGGACCGGTTTGTTAGAGATCTATACTATAGTCAATGATGGCCCTATCTACTACTAAGGCAGAGTATATGGTGGTGATTGAAGCGATCAACAAATTTATTTGGATGAAGGGTTTTCTGAGCAATTTGGGCATTAAGATGGTGTAATGACGTGTTTTACAAGAGGATAATCTTCGCCAATACTTATAGTGAGGATTATATAATAATAAGTTTAAACAAACAAGATTTTACGTGAAAACTTAGTAAAAGCTGAGAAAAACCATAACCTCGAGGAGGGTTTTGATGAAAAATCTAATAAGTTGTTAGTTATTACAATTTATTGTTTGGTAAGATAGTAAGAATGAATGAATGAATAGTGAAGTTGCGGATCTGAATAACTCATTCTCTGCCTGTATTTATAGTAGATACAGGCAGTTTACAAAAAGAAAAATAGTTTCCTATTTCGGGGGTAGTGGGCAAACTTCGCGGATCTCCCTGTGATTCTTATTTGACCAAGCATAATGTCTACTTTCAGTAGATCGATAACTGTGCTCGCAGACGTGACATCTTCTCGAATGATGGAATGAATTTGACTAAGGTCCGTTGGCTTCTCTATGTTGAATCTTGGTCGAGAACTGAGGTCATAAACGTGGCATCTTCTCGAATGATGGAATGCCTTCGACTAAGGTCCGTTGGCTTATGTTTGCCAAATCTGGGAAATATGCTACTATAATTGTCCTATTCTCGATACAATTACTTGTTGTTGTACTGAGAAGAACATCAGAATGTGAAATAGTTGTCGAATATTTTTTAGAAGTCTATTGCTGTCATTTTCGAGGCAAAAATCAAGTTAATCTGCTCATTTTGGTTTCGCAAGGAGCATTAATGGCATCATATTGGACTTTGTAATCTTGAAGGTGGGGATATAAATAGAGGAAAAAAGAAAGGGTTGTTGCTCGGCAGGATATTGGTAGAGTAGGCCGTTTTGGTAATGATGTCGCATCAGGCATGGCATAGCGAGTGGCTAGATATTGTAGATGTGAATTTTGGCGAGTACAAAGAGGTAAATCTTGGTGTTTTTTTCGATGTTGTCTCTTTATCTGGAACTAGTGGTAATGATGCGTGGGAGAACTGATAGAGGAGGAGGTAGCATCGAAACACACTGTGTCCATTGGAGTCAGTGTCATATTATGTTATTGAAGGCCTCAGAGCTCATCAATTGTTTGGAGAAGTGGCCACTGCTCATATTGAAGATGATGATGCGAAGGAGGTATGACGTTCTGTATATCTAGTCGACACAAAAAACTTCTTGCAATTTTCTGCTGCTGTCTTTCTACAGGGCTCACATAGGCAACTCTTCTTAGAAGTTCCTTGAGTTGAGATTCATTGAGTTTCTTAGGACATCGGTGCACCTTTCGCTGGAAGATATGCCATATTTTGGTGAGAAGAAGCATATAGCTTTGAGTCTGTTATGTTGAAGGAGAATATGTGACCTGTAAGTTGATGTAATGTAATCGAAGGAAAGAATTGTTGAATGAAAAATGTAACAGTTTACGTAATGAATAAATTTTGTTTGTTGAAATTGCATCGAATAAATAAATAGTTATCTCAAAGGAAATGAAATCTATTATCCGGAGATAGTTGATCGAGTTAGTTGATGTAGAGATATATTGTTCTGAATGTATGTAAATATCAAGGTTATGTTGTTAAGTTTATTAGATCTCGAACTGGAGTTTGTTGAATGTGTAGGGCTGGAAACGGTTCCCTAGGAGTTTGATTTGACTGGGATATGTAGAGTTCCAATGTGAATTGAATATGTTATTTGACTATTTGTATTTGATTGTCTGATTTTTTATATAAATACCTACGGTAATATGAAAGTGTTGTTGTATAATTTAAGATAGTGAGGATGAGGGCTCAGGTTCGGGAGGATGAAAGTCGGAATCGGGTGCGTAGGAATCGAGCCAAGGCTTTAGTAAAGAAAATAGATGCGGTAGCGGGTCAAAGAGGTTGAAGAGTGAACTGAGTGTTGTAGGGTTGTAACAAATGAGAAATGTGTAAGGTGTTGTCTTAAAATAAATGAATATATTTGTTGTTGTCGATGTGTGTGATTAAAATTGTTCTCGAATATGATCAGATATGTTTGAAGGAATAAATTTTACAGATATAATATTGTGATTTGGGTATGTGAATGTATAATATCTCGATTTTTGGGTAATTGGTTTGTCGAATAAAATTTAAATTTTGAATTTTTGTTAAGATCGTCCCGAGAATATAGGAAAGTTTTAAATAAGGAAAGATGTGTTTAGGTAATGAAAGAAGAATGGCGAGGTGTGCTCCTGTAGGTGACATTTTGAGGTATAAGGAATTGGATGTGCAATCCCTTTATAATAGTATAAGAGTTGCTTCGGCGAGGATGGATATATCAGAGGAGTTACAAAGATATATGGAAGGGTTGAAACAACAATTTATGGGCTGTTGGCATTTAGAAGATGAAGGATCAAAGAATTTGAGAAGAGGCGAATAAGGTATTATGCTCGTGTACTCGAACGGTCGTGAAGGGGTGCGATGAACAGTTGTGTGGGGCCTATAAATAGCTTTGTGGTTGGCGACCGTTCACACCCCACTTATTTTGTAAAAATTTCTTCAAGTTCTGAGACGATATGTTCATCTCTTGCATCATTGTCAACTATAGGAATGGAGGAGATTAGTGTGTTAATTGAGAGGGCAAAGCTTGCAAAATAGAGGGGTACTGAGGCAGCGCGACTCCAAGGTTGGTGTTTTTTTTGTATTTACTTATTATGCATATGATTCTGTGTAAACCCTTTGTAGATGTTGATATTGTCTTGATTGTGTAGGGAGTAATTATAGTTTAGATGGGTATAGTTGAAGTAATTGATAAGGGTTTGAGATGAAATTACGATGATATTGTCTGTAGGGTGAGGCGACTGTTGGATCAAAGCTATCAAAAAGGGTTAAGATCGGTTGATGAGAGAGGGGTAGATGGAAAGAGATGATGACGAGTAGAGAGAGTGAGTTTTGAGCATCGTTGGGATTACGACACAAGTGTAGGTGTGTTGTTTGGATATGTTAAATATGATGAGGTTTGGCGGTTGGGGTGTCAGATTGTCTGTGAAATTAGCTGGGTTTTACGCCGGAGTGGGCGGAATTCTAAATTTTTTGAATTCAACTTATTTTGATGGGAAGCAGGATACTGTCGAAGTGTATTCGAGAAGCTTAGGGTCCTGAACTTAGATAAGAAAAGTTAGTAACAGAAAGATAATTGTCGATGTTAGGACTTTGTAAAAATTTCAAAGAAACTATGTATCGAGAACTAAATGTAATAATTGTGTATCCAGATAGTAATAAATGAATGACGTGTTGGAGATTAAACTCGACAACTAAATGAATATTAGCATATTAACATATATAATGTATCAGATATGATATAGACTAATTTTGTTAAAAAATAGAATCTGATTTCATGTTCATAAAAATGGCTGAACCTATTCAAATTGATGATAAATAAATCTTTGAGAACCTTGCATTAGAGCCTCTTCTAATTGATGTGACGGCATATATACAAAAGTTGGGTGGTAGGTATAGGATGGGGTCGAGTTGCGTGGATGTGGCTAATGTCGACCAGTTTATGGTGGCACCCAAGGATGTGGAAGTTTCGGACGAGGAGGATACCAAGACAAACTTGGATCATGAGCCACAGGCTAGTGATCGAGAAGGTAGTGGTGTGAGGGAAGAAGATGTCGAGGATGAGGATGATGTATGTTATGGAGAGGTTCTAGAAATGAGTGAAATTTTGCGTTTCAAAGTTAAGTATAGTATTCCCGAGGACATTAGACAAGAGGTTTATCATCATGAAATGATTGATCAAGACGTTCCTTTGGATGACATACTTGTCTATCGAGAACAAATAAAAAAGGGGCTGAAACTTTCAATTCGAGCAAACCAGAAAAGGTTCCTAAATTTCATCGATGTTGCCCCTGGTCAATTTAACCCTAATGTATATAACCTCTTCCGGGTGTGTGGAGTGATAAATGGTCAATTAAAGGTGAGTATGGAAGAGTTAATCACCGTGGATGATTTATGTGTGTATTACACACTTAAAAAAAATCCATCAAAGATAGGGTATATGTACTTGGCGAGGTTCTGGAGGAGACCTCTATTTTACGAGATGGTATCGACAGGGAGGCAGTATTTTGAGGAATGTCTCCTTGTCTCGGGAAATTACTAATTTGGTTGGAGAAATTCAGGAGAGGCTCTAAAAAAGAAGGCTTTCTACTTAGGCTTGTGGTTAGGTAATTTATTTGTCGATGCTTTAGATTTGTTGGTTTGAATCTAGTGTTCTAACTTTTGGTTGTTTTTTTCCCTCGTGCAGCTTTGAAGGAGATTGATAGAAACTCAGATATTGCTAAAAAATTGTATAATATCAGGAAGGTGGACGGTTTGTTTCAGGAGGCTAGTTAAAAACGAACTCGTGCAAAAGGATATGAAATTCCTATTATCGACGGAAAGATGTCTGCGAGGAATAAAAGAGCTGCGGACTCGAGCTTTCCCCTTGAGAATCCTTTATTGAGTGGTTATACCACCGATTCTGTAACTATTAAAAAAGATGTTATGCTGACGGAAACCTTTGGCAAGAGCAAGAAGAAGAGAGTTGCTAGCCAGGTTATTGTTCCTCTCCTTCCCCCGAAGAGGGCTTTTCATAGATTAACTACTGAGGAGGTAGAAAAAGATGGTGTGCCGGATGGTCGACCTCCAAAATTGGCTATTAGAGTGTTGCCGAAGAAGAAGGTGTCCTCTGAGTCGACAAAGAGGAAGTTCGTCGAGGAGTCTGAAGTTGAGGTCCAAAAAACAATGGATGCATATGTGTATGAGACAATGACATTGGAGGAGGAATTTGATGATTGTCTGGTGGGGGCAGAGAGCCTTTCTACTTTTCTCAGCGAGGGCCACCGAAACATGTCTAAGGTGAGGAATTTTTTTGATTTGCTTCGATAAAAGAATTTGGAGCCTCATTTGAAAACTCATATTATGACTATAATACAAATCAAGAAGTTGTTGACCGAGGCCAAACCTTGCATTCTAGGTGTTGGCACTCTGTCAAACCAGCTGACTGCCTACAAGAATATTGAGAAAGAGCTGGTGAAGAAAAAAGAAGATCTGATCGAAGAGAATAAGAAGTTGGAGGCGAGGTTGGGGAAGTGCAAACTGGAATCCGGGAAGGCAAAGGAGGTTGCCCTTCACGAGGGTAAAAAATCTTGGGAAATGGAGAAGAAAAAAGAAGTTCAAGAGATAAGGGCCGATCTTGCGAGGGAAAAAGAGGAGGCGTTGTCTTTACAAAAGTCAATTTTGAAAATGATGTTCGTGAACAAATTACATCCTCTCGGAGGGCGATGGAGTTGGAGCATGGAAAGGGCTTGGAGGAGGTGAGAGATGAACTTATTTGAGATAATCTGGATGCGCTCAAGAAGATAAAGTCCAATTTTGTTGGATAGCACGAGGATTTGGAAATAGGAAATAATTTTACCAGTAGTTAGCTATTGCTGGAAACCAGTTTTTTCTTGACTCGGATGTGGAGGATGAAGTTCCTAAAATGCCTGAAGTGCCTGAGACGCCTGATACACCAGAAGTTCTTGTGGTGACTATCCCCGAGGGTATTCTTGCCAATGAGTTATTAGATGAGCTAACTTTAGGTGTTCCAGTGAAAGTTGATGATACAATCTCTCCCCCTGCAGAGTAAATTAATTTATATTTTTTTTTGTTTTTATGAAGATGTAAAAATGATCGATGGGACCAAAACAGTATTTTGATATTTCTTGAATGCTTATGTTGATATTTTGTTGAAGAATTGTTTTAAAGTAATGTATGCATAATTTTTGTAAAATTTATGCCAAGTGTCAGTATTCGACAAGGTTGATAGCATTAGATAGTAATAGAGATAATATACAAAATGTTGTTTTGGAGTAAGTATCTGAGATGATTGAAAGAAGGCTATGTAATGGCTCACTTAAATGTAGAATGACGACCAGATGTTTTACCGCGATAGGATATCTGGCTTTTATGTCGATGAGAAAAAAAAGGAACAAAAACATGACATGTTTTGTTCGATAAGTAATAAACTACAAATTAGGTTATCATGTAATTGGATAGGCGTTTGTCGAAAAGATGAACATTATCGATGATGTATACTTGTTAAGTATGTATCGATACTAAGCGAATGATAGGGAAAAAGATAGAAACGATAGTAAATATGCCTTTATTTGATTTTGACAATAACGGTTACAGAGGTTATATGTAGAACATTTTTAGTTGGGCTGTATTCCACGGATATTTGAGATGTATTTTGTCTTCGGTAATTAACCAGTAAGTCCCATTATCAGTTTTGTCACTGATAATATATGGTCCTTCTTAGTTTTTTGATAGCTTGCCAGAATTCTTAGGTCGAGTACTGTCTTGGATACACCGAAAAACAAGGTCACCAATACCAAATGTTCATTTAAACCTTCTTGTTGTAGGCTTTCTTGAGGGTGTCATGGTATCGGCCCAGGTTAGCAATGGCATGATCTCGGGTCTCTTCGATCCAGTTGTGGTTGCAGAGGAGTCCTAGTTTGTTTTCTTTATCTGTGATTTTTCTTTGAGTACTTGGTAGATCGAGGTCTGAAGGTATGACTGCTTCAGTCCAAAAGGCCATCATAAATGGAGTATAGCCTATGGATGTTCGGGGAGTCATCCGTTATGCCCATAGGATACTTAGTAATTCATTGACTCGTCTACCTTTTTTTCTCGTCGAGACGCTTGCATAGCTTTAACTTGATACTTTTGTTAATGGCTTCAGCTTGGCCATTTCCTTGAGGGTAGTATGGTACCAAAATAAATAGTTGAATCTTATATTTGTGGAGGAAGATAAGTACTTTGTTGCTTATGAATTGCTTGCCGTTATCTGATCGTATCATTTGTGGACAACCAAATATGGTTATAATGTGTTCCCAAAGAAATTTGATGACTTCATTCTCATCTGTGTGACACAGAGGTACTGCTTCGACCCATTTGGTGAAGTAGTCTATTGCCACAAGAACGAACTTGTGGTTTCCCGATGCTGGGTGGAAATGTTCAATGATATCGATACCCCATCTTTTGAATGGCCAGAGGACATTGCTAATGTGTAAGTCGAGTACTGGGCTTTTGATGTCTTGGGTGTGGATTTGGCATTTGTAGCATTTACGAACAAAGTCTTCACAATCTTGTCGCATCTTCGGCCAGTATAACCCTTGAGTGAATGCCCGCTAGGCCAATGATCATCCCGTAACATGAGCTATGCAGATTCCTTTGTGAATTTCTTTGATTTTGATTTGGGCCTATATTTTAGAGATGCATTCAATGAGAGGTCCTCCTCCAGTGATGTGATATAAGATTTTATTCTAAACTGTGAATCTGGGGCATTTGGCTAAGAGTGATCGGGCCTCTTCTTTGTTACTTGGGAGGATATTAGAATTGAGGTATGCATAGAATGGCCTTCTCCAATATTCGATATCTTCATCTTCAGTAACATTGATTTGCAGCTTATATCGAGACTGGAATGTTCGATGACCTCGATGTCCAAAGTTCTATTTTTACTGTCTTCGAGCATTGCAACAATGTATGCTAATGCGTCGGTATGGCAATTTTTGGCTCGAGGGAGGTGAAAGATTGTTGTTGTTTTGAATTTGCTCATTTTTTCTTCAACCAGGGCTGCATAATTAAACATCTTGCCAGATGTTTTGAATGTTATGATGTAATGGTTGGCAACGAGTAAGGAGTCGACGTATACAACTATTTCTTCCGCCCCAAGTGCTAAAGTAAGATGCAGTCCATGAAGGATAGCTTCATATTCTGTTTCATTGTTGGTGGCATAGAACTTGAGTTTAATAGTTTTCTCGATGCGATGATTGGAAGGTGTAACGGGGACGAGGACGATGCCGATGCCGATTCCTGATCCTCGCGTTCTAGCAGATCCATTTGTGAATAGTCTCTATTCTGTACTTTATGACCATGCGTCTGGTTTTGCTATTGAGTCATTAGTCAATACTTCTTTGAGTTCTTCCCAATCGGGGTCTTTGACTGGTTATGCTAATAAATCAGATAGTATTTGTCCTTTGATAGATATTTGAGGCTCGAAGGAATTTTTAGTTAGAACTCTTGTTGAACTCTTCAAGACTTTTCTTTGTTAGAGACTACAAGTTTGAGAAGGAATTTGGTAAGATTTTGATGGGATGAGCTTGGAAATATGGTCGAAGTTTCTGAGAGCTGTAGACCAAGGTGAGTAGTTATTTTTTAGTTATTGTATATCTTTTCTCGCCAGGCATGAGAGTCTTGCCGATGAAGTAGATTGGTTTTTCCACACCATTGTCTTCTTGAATAAGGACAAAGCTAATGGAATCATCAGTGGTTGATAAGTACATTGTCAGTATTTTCCCATCAATATAAGTACTCATTATAGGAAGATGCCCCAAGTATCTTATAAGATCCTAGAAAGAAAAATCACAGTCAGGTGTCCAAATGATTTCTTTGGGTTATTTTTTGGACAGTGGAGTTAAATTTCCACGAAGAAGTAGGTAAAGAAGTTTACATCGATCAGATGACTTGGAGATGAACCTGTGAAGAGCTGCAATCTTGCCAATAAATTTTTATACATCTTTTTTTGTTCATGGAGATGGCATGGCCATGAGTGCTTTTATTTGTGCTAGATCAATTTCAATTCCCCTCTTACTAACCAGGTGTCCCAGAAATTTACCCGATGTGACACCAAATTAACATTTTTCTGGGTTGAGTTTCATCTAGTAGGTATGAAGGATATCAAAGATGGTTTGGAGGTTGTTGCAATGATCTTCACGCTTCAAGTTTTTGTATATCATATCATTGATGTATACCTCTATGATTTTGCCCAAATGATCTTTAAATATTTTAGTGGTAAGCCATTGGTAAGTGGCTTCTGCATTCTTTAATCCAAAAAGCATTACTGTGTAATAGTAGAGACCTCTTTCTGTGACAAAAGTTGTGTTTTCTTAATCTTCTTTGGCCAGAGGAACTTGATTGTTACCGAAGGATGCATCCATCATAGAGAGAAGTTCGTGCCCTTTTATAGAGTCGAGGAGTTGTGGGATCAGTGGGAGAGGAAACTTATCTTTCGGTAGGAACTTGTTAGGCTCTATAAAATTGACACAAACTCTAATTTTTTTTTATTCTTCTTTGGGACCGCTACTATGCTAGAAACCTATTTTGGATAATTTGCTTCCCAAATAAATTCTACACAAAAGAGTTTATCAATTTCTTCATTTACGTGTTCGCGAAGGCAGGGAGCTAAATTTTGACGTTTCTACACAACTGTTTTACTGTCTTGAAGGAGGTTGAGCTTATGGCATACGATCGAGGGATCAATGCCAGGCATTTCTTGAAAAGACCATGCAAAGATGCCGACATTTTTCTTCAGGAGTTGAATCATGGTTTCTTTTTTATCGGATGAGAGCTTTGAGATGACAAAGGCATTTGGTTCGGGTCCATCGAGTTCAATAGAGTCTACTACCTCAGTATCATGTTGTTTGAACATAGGGGGCGTTTCTTGTTGTAATTGCTATACTTTCAGAAGTTTAGCCGTGTGAAAGTTGGTATTGGTATTCTTGCACATACGTGCAACTGCTTGACTTCCTTTGATTTTATAGACTCTGCGATCTATTAGAAATCGCAAGGCCAGATGGTATGTCAAAGGTACTGCCATGATCGAGTATAGCCAACTTCGATCTAAGATTCTCAAATATTTAGACTCAGTATTAATGACAACGAATTTGACAAAAGTGGTTTTTGATCCCACTTGGACTGGTAAGGTGGTTTCTCCTGTGGCTGACTCTTTGGAACCAATGAAACCTGTGATGGTGGTTGTCGAAGTTTTACTGAATCTTTGAGACCTAGAACGTCAATTACTCTTTTGAACAGAATGTTCGTTGTGCTTCTTGTATCTATGTAAATTATGTGCAGGTAGTTCTATCCTACTTTGAGCATGATGACCAGTGGGTCATTGTGTGGGTACTTGACATGACTTGTGTCCCAGTCCTCGAATGAAATATGGTACATACATTTTGATTTGCTAGAGTTGGGGAGAAGTTTTGCTGATTTGTTTGAGGATGTCATTTTCCAACAAGATGCAATTTTATCATCTTGTTTTCTCTTTTTTCCTTTCTCAATCTCAATCATTTAAAAATGGTGATCTTGTCCTTGTCCTTGATCTTGTTCAACGTATTTTCTTTTAGTTTCTTCTTCGAGGAACTTTTGAACGTTGAGTACATAATTATGAAGTCTTCCAGCTAGCAGAATGAGATGAAAAATCTGAATTAGAGAGTAACAGTTGTCAGTCTTGTGGCCATGTATGTTGTGATTTGGCACAAGGGTTTGTTGGGTATATCAGGAATTACTTGTGCTTCCCGAAATAATTTGTCTCCCTTTATCGTTGGTAGGATAGCGGAGAGTGTGGTCATCATAGGAGGTAAAACTGGGACATATCTGTCCAGTTTTTCATCTCTTATTTTAGCATTGTTGGTGTTTCTTCCACGTTGCTTGGGTGGTCCGATATTAGTTGACTTTTGAGGTGGCGATGAAAAATTTTCATTGGAATGGATGACTGAGGAGTTCTTCATCTTATCCTTTTTGGATTGTTCTAACTCGATGTAGTTATTAACAACATCAATCATTTCTATCACCGTTCTTGGTTTGTGCAAGGTAAGTTCTTCTCGAACTTTGGAGTCGATGTGTAGTGCTGAGGTGAATACTGAAACGACAATCTTGGGATCTAAATTCCCAATCATCTGTGTTTCTTGCAAGAAACGCTTGTAAAAACTCGTCAAGGTCTCTTTTGCACCTTGCTTGAAGAAGAATAATGAATCCACAGTTATTTCTCACTTCTTAGTATAAGCATAATTTGACTCGAAGAGGCGCTACAATTGGCTGAATGTATTGATAGAACCTTCAGGGATAGTATAGAACCATTTGAGAGGTTCTTCTTTTAGGCTTGTGTTAAATAATTTGCATAGCATGCGATTGAGTTAAGAGTACAATCCAACTGCAGCTCTGAAGTGTCAAACGTGGGTGAGAGGGTCAGTGAGGCATGGATACTGATTAAATTCTGGCACGTGGAAATTTTCTGAAATAGGCATGACATCGAAATGATGAGAGATGGGATTTGTTTTGATTCTATCGAGAGCAGACCTTCGGTCTGGAATGTCAGAGTTTATGGTTTGGATCTCTTGTTTAGGTCATCCAAGGTGATAAATTGTGGTGAATGATTTGGTGTGGCTGTAACCTGTGGATCAAAGTCTCCCTGTCTTTCAAGTCCCTATCAGTCTCTGATAGGCCATCTTACCAGTGGTGGTGGAGTTTGAGGACGTGTACGTCGACTTCCAAGAGTTGTCGATGATGAAGATCTAAGTCCAAAATATTGGGAAATCCTGTCTGGATTCCTTTATCTAGATCGAGAAGTTCATACTTATTCTTCTCTTGGCTGGTTTTCTCTTTGGGTCACCTTGGAGGGATGACCACTTTGTGCCTAAGGAGGTGACGTTTGATGGTTAGTGAGCCAATCTTGAGTTCTCTGTAAATGCTCTATTTCTTTTTGATGTGTCCGGCTCTGTTGGTCCAAGACTTTTTTCTCTTTCAACTTGAAGAGCTTGGGCATAAATTCGCTAATCTTCAAGTCTCCAGACTCGTTTAGATTATGTAATCTTCGCCAATACTTATAGTAAGGATTATGTAATAATAAGTTTAAACAAACAAGATTTTACGTGGAAACTCAGTAAAGGCTATGAAAAACCATGACCTCGAGGAGGATTTTGATGAATAATCCAATTAGTTGCTAGTTATTACAATTTGTTATTTGGTAAGATAGTAAGGATGAATAAATAGTGAAGTTATAGATCTGAATAACTCATTTTCTGCCTATATTTATAGTAGATACAAACACTTTACAAAAAGAAAAATAGTTTCCTATTTTGGGGGTAATGGGCAAACTTTGTGGATCTCCCAATGGCTCTTATTTGACCAAGCATAATGGCTACTTTCAGTAGATTGAGAACTGTGGTCGCAGATGTGACATCTTCTCGAATGATGGAATGACTTCGACTAAGGTCTGTTGGCTTCTCCCTGTCGAATCTTGGTCGAGAACTGAGGTCATAAACGTGACATCTTCTCGAATGATAGAATGCCTTCGACTAAGGTCCCTTGGCTTCTCTTTGTCAAATCTGGGAAATATGCTAATACAGATGGATCATCTTGATGTTTTTTGTGATAGTTAGAGTGGTATATATCTTCTTGGCCAAAGATCAGGCTCATCATCAACGCACAAAACATATTGATATTCGTTATCACTTTGTCAGAGAAGTTCTGGAAGAGTGTAAAATTCCATTGAAGAAGATTCACACTAATGATAACCTAGTGGATATGTTTACGAAAATTGTTTCGAGGATTAAGACCAATCATTTTTTGGACTTGGTTAAAATTCTTAATATGGATTGATTGGATTTTGGGAACTACGGGTGACTTGATCCATGGTACTTAGAAAACCATTAATTTGGTGCAGTCAATTTTGGTCCTTCGGGACGTTTGTTTGTTTGGGTTACTTGGGTCCTTGGGGACATTTGGTGAAAGAGGGCTTAATTTTGGGTTTGATTTGGTTGGTAGCAAAGTTCGGCTTAGATTTGAGAAAATCTTCACCGAGATGGAGAATTGTGGGGTTGGAGGTCAAAGTCGTTCGAACGAAACTCAGTTTCAAGCCTAAAAACTGATCCAACTAAAGTCTTCAGTTTGGAGACTCAAAGTCGTTCGAGCTAGACTTATAATCATTTGAATGACATTCAATTTTTTGCTTAAAAACTGATCCAACTAAACCTTTTGTTTGGGGTTTCTTAAAGTTGCTCGAACAACAATGCGGAGGTTTGTTTTATGAGATCCTTTTGACCGTTGGGTTTGCCTCAAGATCTTTGTTAATTGTAATAAGTCTCCCAAGTATATAAGGGAGACTTAGGGAATTTGATATCCACCCTTGATGAGATCTTTATGAGAGGAATTCTTAAGAGAATACCTCAAATTGTTTATTCTTGTAACCTTTGATCATTGGAATAAACTCCATCTTTCTTTCTTTCTTTCTCTCTCTCTCTCTCGTATGTGGATGTAGGCAACTTTCCGAACTACCTTTAATGTGTGTTATCTCGTATTGTGTTTATTATTTTTGCTTGTTTGAGCTCTAATCGAATCGAATCGAAGTTTGGCTTCCGCAGCGTGGCTCAACAACAAGTTCAATTGCTTTTCATGGAAGGGATCAACTTGTGATATTCAAGGTTGTAGCCCTTACAAAAAGATCACAGGCAATGAGCATTGTGATATGTTTATGCACCCAAGGTTCTACAATGTGATCGTAACATTATGTGGATCGAACTACCAACTCTTCTATAAGAAATAGGAGCATGAAACAATATTTTTGCCTTTGCTTGATACTGATGTTATGCGCGTTTGTACTCGAATCTTGTTCTCTCTTGGAAAGATTCATGTTTCTGTTTAGTTTAAAAGTCAAATTGGCGTGAGATTTTTGTAGATGATCAAAGTATTCTATTCGAATAAACACATTGTAGATTTTGACAAAAAAGGCAGAACACCTTCTATTCGAATAAACTTTGGTCGGTTTTTGGCTTTCGTGGTGCGCCCCAACAAGTTTTCAATCCAATATTGAATTCGTGGGACGGAATCAAAACTAACTTCTCACATCTTGTATCACTGAAATGCTAGATTGATATGAGGTTTATAAATTTGGCATCCTTGGATTTTTCACAGCATATTTCATGACATACAAAATTAGTTTGATTTATTAGTCATTCATGAATCAAGATGTGCGATATATATATAGGGGACCCTAAAAGCTTTTTGTCTTCCTGATTTGATTGATAGACAAAATAGATGGGACGGATTCGGGGACCCTAAAAATGGTGACCCTAAGTAGACCCTAAAGGAGCACCACTCATCTGTATTAGATGGAATGGCTATGATAAATAGAAGTTTGGAAGGATTTCCTATATAGGGAATGAGTTCGATATTAGGTGGCATCTCTCTTTCTCTCTCTCATGATGAGGTACTCTCTTTCTCTTTCTTTCTCTTTACGTGGGCTACACAAACTCTCTCTCCACTCAAATAATTGTTGTCCTCTCTCTCTCTCTCTCATTATCTCACTCTCTACCGCAGCAAAAAACATGGGGATAACTATGGCGATTATGAAAATTTGAATTCGTACATTTTTTTTCTCTCTCCCTCCCCCCCCCTCTCTCTTTATTAACAAGAAGAAATCAACAATCTAAACCCTTGGTTTCAGTAGTTCTCATGTATGTTTTTATTGAATTTATAGGTCAGATCTGATTTTATATAGTGCTCTCTCTCATTGAAGAACACCGATCAGGAAGCATCAACTCAGACTAATTTTGAAGTAGTAAAGAAGCCACAACAATGTAACTAACCGGTGAGTAATTCCACACTGCTTAAAGATATTTCAATGACATGAGTATATGTGTTTCTAACGAGATCTACACATTGTTAACGGCGTGGGGGTAAAGCGTTGTCGAAAGACCAGTTGTGTTGAAAAGGTAACAAATAATAAATTATCGAATACTACGATGATCGACAATAGATTGTCAATGATTTGAGTACCTGATAATTACTATTTAAATAATTTGTGTACCTAATTTCTAGGGTTGGGAAATCTTGGTTTGAGATTTTGTAGCAAATTTGTTTGATGTTAATTTATTATTGTGGTAGTGTTTGATTTTTTGTTTGTGTAGTTCATAACCCCTAGCTTCACATGTAAAGCATCTACTTTTGTGGACTGCATGCATCCGATATGCCATGCTTTATGTTGATAACTCATAGCATCCAATGTACAACATCCAATTTCGTGGATAACATATATGACATGATCGACAATATGGCTTTGTGTTTATAGTGCTTATGATTATCCAGATTGTCGTGTAATGTATGAATCGACAAGATCCACTATTTATTACTCCTAGCTTCAATGTAAAAATCATCTACTTTTGTCGATGACATGGGGATGCCCGATACTATGGTATTGGGTATATAGTCTTATAGTCATCCTGATTGCCGTTTAATGCATTTATCGACAATTCTCATACTTTTGTTACATTATTCACAAAGTTAAGCTAAACTTTTTCTTGTTTATACACTTTTACATCTTCATTTTTTTTTTTTTTGCAATTTCTGATCACCTTCGTCATGTGTGGTGATCATGTCGAGTATGAAGACAATTAGATGAACTCTATGCCGAGGAAGAAGATAATCGAAGACAACAATAAGGATGATGGTTGGATTTTTCACTCATAATGTTATAATATCATTGTAGTTTTTCACTAAATCAAATTCCAGTCAATGTACAAGTTCCTTTTATGGCACAATAACAAATTTTGTATTTGACAATTGTATATCATGTTGTTTTGCAATAACACATTTTCTAGACACTAATTTAGAGTAACAAACTATGGTAGAGATACACCAAAATTGAAAATGGAATTTATTGTTGGGGAGCTTTCCAATGTTAGTGGATGCACAATTTTAATTATCGACTATACTACAGATTGAACATTCTGTTGTCGATTAGTGCATATTACGACAATAACTGAATGTTTATACTTGTCGATGCCATCGTATATCGACAATATCACACTACCACTGACTTTCATGTTATGCGAATATTGTAATTTTCCACCTTTAAACAAACAATCAAATTATCGACTATATCATGCATCGACAATTAATTGGTCGATGACTGTGTTTGACCGCAATTCTTGGTTTTAAATTATTGTCGATAATATGCTTATATTGACAATTTAATAGCCCAATTATCTATGATCTGTACGTTATCTTCCAGTTCATTCTTCATAAACAAACTATCAAAAAATACAAGATATACAATGGCAATCTGGCCTAACCATAACAAAAATGGTATTTACATTTGTGTACCCACAATCCAAAAATTACTAAACATCCAAAAATTATATGTAACCACATCCACAAAAATAATGATCAACCAAAAATTACATGTACCCGCTACCAAACTTTCTCCTTTTAGGCCTTCGTAGTAGGGATGGTAATGGGGCGGATTTGGGGCGGGGGAGCTAATCTTATTCCTATCCCCACCTAAGTTCCCCACTCCCATCCCCGCCCTAAAACCCATTTAAGTTAAAACGGGGATCCCCATCCCCACCCCCACATTATAAAACTAAATCCCACCCCCACCCCATTTAACTAATAAAACTATTTTTCAATAAAAAATACTATATTATTTAGGTTTTTATTTATTTATATATTTAAGGGTAATAATAATAAACTATTTAAATAGGGCGGGGCAGGGCGAGTATGGATTTTTCGAGGTAACCCCAAATCCGCCCTGCTTCCCCACGAATTTTATTTATACATTCCATACTCGCCACCATATCCGGTTAGCACATCCCAAACCCGCCCCGTTCTGGGCGGGGCGGGGTGGATCTCCGACGGGGCGGGTCAAATTGCCATCACCACTTCATAGTGGCTTGTTGAGTGCTTAAGATCTTGTCGCTCTGCCTCACACTTCTTACTAATTGAGGGTATTTGGGGTAACTTATCGTCCATTGCTTAATTGTGGAAAGGGTATAGGTAAGAATAAATGTCAACTGAACTATGTGAACAGTGCAATTAATGCATAATAATGCTCGATTCGTGCATTACACGACAATCTGGATAATCATAATCACTATATACAGAAAACCATATTGTCGATCATGACACGTAGTCGACAAAATTAGATGTTATACACTGAAAGCAATGAGTTATCAACATAAAGAATGACATATATATAGGGTACATATAGTCCACAAAAGTAGATGCTTTACATGGGAAGCTAGTGGTTATGAACTACAACAAACAACAACATAGGTTCACATACTAGGAGGGCACATTGAAATGGCATACAAAGAACAAATAATTAGAACTAGTTCACAACAATCTATAACATTGTTGGCTACCCCTAGTCATCAATAATTGCATCAAGGAATTGTGGTTTAATGTTTAACAATAAAAATACTACCCCATTTATCTCTGTACTTTTCTGGGGGATTAGACAAGTGGGAAACTGTTCTAGGGATACACTACATTATAGATTAGAAACAAGGAAAGTTACCAATGAATTCATACTTGTTTTGGGATAAAATCAAATCACACACCAAATTAAGAACTTTACATTCAACATTAAACTATAATCAACATGGATCAGCAACATCAAACTATAATCTGAGCACAAAAACTCTAAAAAAAAAGGGTTTAGTGGGTAGGATACCTGAACTAAGCCAAACAAAATCCCTAAGATCAGTGTTTTTTAGATGATTAACTAGCTCCAAACCCAACGAAATCGTAGCTTCGTGTTTTTGAGTGGTTCCACAAACCCTAATCTCCTTTTTCGATCGATTGCTAGTGATTTTGTGCGAGTCACAGGTTCTCTCTCAAGCCCGAAAACATAAACCAGAGAGTAGAAACCCTATTTTCTTTCTTCGGGAATAGATTTGGGAGGATTTGGTGTTTTAAATTTCTTTAGTAATGGCAAATTTGAGTGAGAGAGAGAGGGAGAGGTACGGTAAGAGAGTGGAGAGAGTGTTTCCTTTTCAAATTCAAACTTAGGGGTCACTCAAAACAATAATAGAGAAGAGTGACACATCATGAGAGAGAAAGTGAGGAAGCCACCTAATTTACACCTCATTTCTTATATAAGAAATCCTCAATTATGCTAGCCACTCATCTAATAGAGATAAGTGGTGCTCCTTTAGGGTCACCTTTTTTAGGGTCCCCGAATCCGTTCCCAAAATTGATACTATGTCAACATTGTTCAATAGAAAGGGAAAAAAAAAGTCCGTAAAATTGCAAGGAAACCATTTTCCTATTTTTGTTGTTGGCCACAGAAAACTATCAATCAAAAACCATGAAAGCGCGCATGGCATATATGTGTAACTTAAAACATGAAATAAAGAATAACCATTATGAATATCAAGTTTCATAATCATACATATTGGAGAGAGTTTGTAGAACATGTACTTGCAACTTCAAATGCAAGATATAATTTGCGGTTTGAATGAAAAGACAATATCTGTTTTCAAACCCCGTCCTCCGGGAACAATCTTTTGTAACGTCTTGACCATCATTCGAACTGTTCCGCGACTTACATGTCTCCCTTGTCAACCACATTTCGAACCTCCCAAAGTCTTTATTCTATAAGAAATCATCTAAACCTCTAGAGAGGAAGATAATTGAAGAGGGAGTTGTGTTGTGGGGGTGAGATTTGATATAAGAAAATTTTCTCACACGTGTACGGGTTGTCTTTTGTCGTTTTCATTGGTCACGACGCACGTGTCTGACAGCTTTCACACGTACACGTCAACTTCGTAATCTTCGAATACCATCATCGCACATCATCGCACGTTCTTACAACCAATCCCATGTGTAACCACCATCTAGAATTTAATCTCATTCACATGAAGATACTTAATGATATGTAGGCGTCATTTTTGCCGTGATTTGGTCACGGGTAGTACTGATATACTAATATATAATACAATAGGCCAGACAATTTTTTGAGTGTCGAATTTTTTACATAGAGCATTTCTTTAGATCCCTACTTGTTAGGACATTTTTTAAGCATCCCCGCGAGTTCTAATGACGGTTCCCTAGAAGCAACTCAACCCGGGAAATTTCTAGGGTGATCGCTTAAGATGATACTTTTTTCATTCAATTTATCTTAATTTTCTCGGTTATATTTTCAACTTATTATTAATCTAAAGTCTAAACATACCATAGATTTTATTTTTTAATTGAATTTTTTTTTGAGATTGGAATTCTTTAGATTAGGAAGAACTTGCGGCCCTGTCGATGTTAAGTCAATTCAAGGGAGCTTCAAAAATATCCTCTATGGACTTCTTTCCAATATTCATTGATCTTATCTGAACAAATAATAGAAAGAAGAAGATTAATTACAATAATGCATGATCATCCTTGACTCTCTTATACTTGCCCATGTGGTTCGATCGACAACTCATTTATCTTGACCATACAATGAGCGGGGCCTCCTCGGTGATGGGATATTGTCCAAATATTGTAAAATAGGCACGAAAGAATGGCCTGTTGTGGTTCATGTCGAAGTAAAGTCAAGAATTGTACTATACGAATGGCAATTTTATAGTCCAGATAAGCCCAAGAGAGGCATCAACAATGGCACATATGAAGTACTTTTTTGTTGCTCTACAAGCAATGTCTTCATCCTAACTACTGTAGTTTCAAGTTCTCACTTCTCATGCTGTCATGCAGGAGTAAGAGATTGCATTGCTCTTCCTAACCCTAAATGAGGGAAAAACAACTCACACATGCATGAATCAAAATTGTTAAAGAGAAAGTGTAAACGGGGTTCAAGAGTCCAAACATATATAATGTGGGAAGGTCATGCCAGCCCAACAAGCCAGCTTGCTTATAAAAGGTGTATGGCAGTGATCATGATGAAAGAAAAGTAAGCTCAGCATTGTTGTTTCATTTTAGAGCCAACGAGGGTGGTGGAGAAGGTGGCTTTAGCTGGACCTAGTGGTGGAAACGGATTGCACATGTTTGCACATGAGGATTCCCATTTGCTTGCTTGTTTGTTCCTAAATTCATTTATGTGGGTACATGTGTGTGTCCATGTTGCCCCCACAGGGCATGCCCTGAGGTTTAGGGGGCCCTAGACGAGGCCTGAAAATGAGGCCCCCCATGGGGAAAAAAATACATATTTTATTGTGCAAAAATAATAAAAATTACAAACAAAGTGAGGATTTGAACCCTTGACCTAGTGATGAGGTCAATTACCTTAAACCAACAAGGCAACTTCATTTTATGCTATTTTTTGGGGCCCTTTTTTATATATTACTTGACCATTTGAAGGCCCCAAATTTACATGAAAAATCGGAGGCCCTAGACGGCCGTCTCTTGGGCCAGTACCCAGGGCCGACCCTGCCCCCACCTTCCCTACTCTGTCTGTTGTGTCCTCTTAACCAAACACACTACCCTTCATAAAAAGCTAGCTAACCCTTTATAAAAAGCAAAGCAGTTCAAAGCAGATGGTGTGCTAAAGAAGCTCAAGAAAGAGGAAGAGAGCAAGGCCAAAGATTTGATAGCGGTTGAAGCACGGTATACTGATTTGTTTGAGTGTGAGGAGACTATCTTGCAAGCATGTACAGAGTTGCGGGTGGAAAGGGACTATTTTGTCCAATCTTATCGCAACTTCGGGTAAACTGCTACTGATATAGAGCTGGGCCGAACTGGCAAATATAAGGAGAGTCTTTGCTTCATATGCAAAGGACAAAATAGTGGAAGATATTGTTGCTCTAGCCAATGTATCTGCTTCTCAATCTGAACGAGTTCGAGCTGCTAGTAAAGTGGATCCTCCATCTGAGGGAGAGACTGGCAAGAATGTTTAATTAGTCTATGGTATTTTGTTTCGAACTATACTGCTGCTCTGTTGTTAACTTTGATAAGATTATATTTTGTGTGGTCTAAAGCTATTAAGTTCGATATACGCTTTTTATTTTGCTCTGTTTGAATGTTTGTATGATAACAAGAAATTTATAATCTGTGTCGAAGGTAGAGCGGTTAAGAAAAACTATTTATGATCTGGAGAGATCATTGAGTAGAGCGAGGAATTCCATGGGTCGTATTCAACAGGTACTTAATAAAACTAAATATGAGATATGGCAGTTTAAGTCAAATTCGGAGAAAAACTTTAAGGAATTATGACTTTCAGTATAGATATGCTATGATAAAAATAGAAAGGGATGAGGTTTTAAGAAAATAAGAGGAAAGGAGGGAATTAGTAAGTAAATTGAAAGACATGATTTATTTTTCGGATCCGAGCGATAAAGGTAGGTGTCAAAAACTCTTGGTAGTTCTGACACTATTTTTTGAGGCCGAAGTAGATAGTGAGCAGGGTATAAAAGAAACTTATGTAGAACTGTTGAAGGAAAGGGGTGTAGCACCTGACCCATCTTGAGTTATGTTTTTAGCTTAAGAACCACGTAATGGTCATAGTATAGATGCAACAGAATGCTCAGCTCGATCTAGTATGTCTGTTATATGGGGTAATATTAGACCCTTACCTAATGCTTTTAGTTTTATGTATGATCGAGGAACAATGAGGATTTTATTTTTCAGAATAAGGAAAGAGCAAGTAGAAGTTCAACAAAAATTATAGGGGGGGATAAAGGAGTTGCAAGATGTATTGACGTAACATATGGAGCAAAAAATGCCTTTAGCGAATCAAATGTCAAATAAAATAAATATTCGAAAGAAGGTGAAAGTGATATGAGGGCGTTAGGTGTATTGTAAAAGGAAACTTGCAAGCGTTTGTACAAGGCACATATGCAATTGAAGGAACATCCGTATCCGCCACGGGCAAAAGTCGCAACTTGAACATACCATGAGCATCATATAAAAAGTATGATTGAGTTTTATGGAGGGGAGTTGGTGAGGGTAGAGAACGAATTTAGGAAGTATGTGATGGACTGTGGGAAGGATTTTGATGTAGAGAACGAAAGGGCGAAAAATATGTGGTTTACAAAAAATAAGGAGGAAAAGGTTGTTGAAAAACCAGTCCCTTAACTGGCGCCAAATTTGTCAGGAGATGATGAGGAGGAGGTCGAGAGCTGAATACCTTGGTCATGGCAAAAGAAACGTTAGCAAGAGGAAGGGACATTTATATCTCCTTTAGACGTGCAGGTAGATAGGTCCTAGAGTTTGAAAGATAAGGGGAAGTCCTCTCAGAGTTCGAGAAAGCAAAAGTAAAGTAGTCAAGTCTCTGATCATCTTGCATATGCATTAGATGTTTATACATTATTTTGATGATAAATAAAATATGTTCTCTGTGATGATAATATAGATATGAAATAGATCTATAGATAGATATTACTTAAATATTATGTTCTTGAGTAAAATTGTTAACTATGATATGCAAACTGTTTGGATACACAAACTAGTACGTATGTGAAAGTTAACTGTTGTTACAGGGTGAACTGGCAGAGGTTCAAAACTAGTGTGAAGCGTTATGTGTTTTTAATGAAAAACTTAACATTGATCTGAATCGTTATCAGGAAGCACTGAAAAGTATTACTGATATAAAGGAAAAAATGGAGGTAAAAGTATCGGAAGAGCAAAGCACAGTGGCTCGTTTGACCAAACAACTTGAAGATATTGAGGCCGAACTAGCCATTGAGCTAAAAAAAATTAAGGGGCTAAAAGAAGTTATAAAGAAAAAAGAGTTGGACAGTTCATAATGAATAACTCAGTAGGAGGAGGAGCCAACACCGGCGCGACTTGAAGTGACAGAGTTGTTGGCGACATTGAAGAAAGGTGAAGATGATGTTAAAGATTTATAATTTTAGATAAATATACTTGTGGCGGAAATAATTGATGTGCGAGCTACGGTGAGGGAGGCAAATGGGAGTGCTCGTATATATGAAGGATTATGGTATGCCACTAGTATGAGAGTGAAAGAGTTAGAAGAGGCTCACAATGAACATAATGAATTATTAAAAAGGCAATGGCTTAAGATAGGGACCTTAGAGGACGCAGTTTAAACTTTGGAGTTAAATACTTTAGAGTACCAAAAGGAAATTGGGGAACTGCTAAGCGCGATGACCAAGCTGGAGGCTAATATTTTTAAGGCTGAAGTAAATCTTGATGAAGGGGTTGTAGAGAGAAGTCATAATGATTCTATAATGGAGGAATTGATGTCTCTGTTGGCCCATATGGACGAATTCATGACAGTGATGGAAGCTCGTAATAAAGTTACGTTAGATGAAAAATGAGTGATAGAAGAACGCTGCAAGAATTTAAAAGTTATGTTAAATGAAGCGCAAAGAAAAATTGTAGAGCTTGTTGTCCCTATTAAGGTAAAACGCGAGGTAGGTGATATGCATGAAAGAGAGATGATGGCAGTGCTCTCCTTTTTTTTGTCTGAGATCAAGAGATTAGAAAAAGAAAGAGACATAGTTTATGACATCCTGGTCACAAATGGTGTACAGTATGACATGCAGTTGGTACGAGTTGAGTATATGGATCGTATGCTGTCAAGAATTGGTGTTCTTACTAAGAGTATGGTTAAAGAAGGAAAATTGATTGTTACTGGGAGGGTGCCAGAATTGATGCGTCTGCGACTTTCTGGGCGTGGGGAAAGTTCGTGCGACGATGTGTTGTCTGATAGGTCAAGTAATAGCTCAAGTGATTGATGAGATTCTATGACTGTAAGAAGAAATTATGCGCACTACACCAATGGAAATATAGTAGATAGAGTGTAGCAAAATTGGACTGACAATAGAATTATTGATCTGTACATATTTGTACTAACCTTTTGATGAACCAATTGCGGTGTAAAAGTCTGGTAGCCGCATTGTAGAATCAATAGTCAACCTGTTGTATGACAGAAGATCGTATTGTTTAAAGCAATAAGCAACCTGTTAATCAATAGAAGATTAGTTTGGCTGAAGCAATAAATGATCTATTGTGTAATAGAAAATCAGATTGGCTAAAGCAATAAATGATCTGTAATATAATGGAAGATCAGAATGGCTGAAGCAATAATCGATCTGCAATATAATAGAAGATCAGATTGGCTGAAGTAACAAATGATTTGTAGTGTAATAGATGATCAAATGGGCTAAAACAACAAATGATCTGTAGTGTAATAAAAGACCAGATTAGCTGACGCAACAAATGATCTGTAATGTAATAGAAGATCAGATTGGCTAAGGTAACAAACAATCTGAAATAGTAGAATGGGGTGAACCCATTGGTAACCTGTGATTTTTAAAAATGTATTCTATATATAGTACTTGTATGATTTTATAGAAAAGTACTTTAATGTAGGGTAACCAAACACAAATATTTCATTATTGTATGATTGGCGTACAAAGAATGTTAGATATAGTAGAAGAGTATTGTATGAAATAGTAGAAAGTACTCTGATATAGGGCGATCAAACATAAGTATTTTATTGGTGTAAGAGCGACATACAAGATGATAGATTTATTAGAAAAGTACACTGTGATAGATTATTATCTGCGATATAACTTCAATCTTCGTATACTCCAAGGATTATATACTCGATCCCCATGTTCTATGGTGAGGTCGTAAGAGCAAAGTCCACTTTTTCCAATAATGATAAAAGGTCCTTCCTAATTTTCTGTGAGTTTCCCAGCATTGAGTTCTTTTATGTGTTTTTGGTACTTCTCGTAGGGCAAGATTTTTAATTTTGAACTTGTAATGGCGTGTTTTCTGGGAGGATAATCTTTGCCAATACTTATAGTAAGGATTATGGAATAATAAGCTTTAACACACTAGATTTTATGTGGAAACCCAGTAAAGTCTGAGAAAAACTATGACCTCGAGGAGGGTTTCGATGAAAAATCTAATATGTTGCTAGTTATTACAATTATTGTGTGGTAAGAAAGTAATAATGAATGAATACTAAAGTTACAGATTAGAATAGCACATTTTCTACCTATATTTATAATAGATACAGGCAGTTTACAAAAATAAAAATAGTTTCCTATTTTGGGGGTAGTAGGCAAACTTCGTGGATCTCCCAACGGTTCTATTTGACCAAGCATAACGGCTACTTTTAGTAGGTCGAGAACTGTGGTGGCAGACGTGACATCTTCTCGAATGATGGAATGTCTTCGACTAAGTTCCGTTGGCTTCTCTTTGTCGAATCTGGAAAGTATGCTACTACAGAACTCTCTATGATGAACTCGTTTGCTATATAATCTGGTTAAAGCCTGATGGTATCTTCCTAAGTTCATCATTGTTCTGTCTCATGTTTCTTCAATCCAATTCATATTGCAAGCCAACTGGAACTCATTTTCTTCGTCTGTCATAGTATGGTCACGTAATGGGTAATGATACTGAGTGGGGATGATTGCTTCGTTACCGTAGGCCAACAAAAATGGCATACATCCAGTCGATACTCAAGTTGTTGTTGTTTGATACACCTATAACACATGCAGTAATTCTTATACCTAATTACCTTCTTCTCTGTCAAACACTTTTTAATTTTATCGAATATAGTTCGATACGTGATTTCGGCCTGACCATTTCCTTGTGGGTAATACGGATTGGAAGGAGAATGGATGATATTGTGTTGGTTGAGGAACTCGATGACCTTGGAGCCAAAGAACTGAGGTCCATTGTCGATTCTGACGAGTTGGGGGAAAACCAAATCGTATTATAATCATTTTCCATATAAACTTGATGACTTCTTCTTCGCGTGTTCGACACAAAGGAACTGTTTCAACCCATTTGTTGAAGTAGTTTCCTGTGACTAAGAGGTGTTTCCTTTTTCCTGGTGCAGTTGGGAACTCTTCCATGAGGTTGAGGGCCCACCCTCTGAATGGCCAAATAACCATGCACGAATGGAGTTCCAAGGTTGGAGCTTAGATTTGGGGTTCATGTCGTTGGCAGGCATCACACTTGCTCACATATTCGATGGCCTGAGCTTTTATTTTAGGCCAAAAGACTCCCTGAGTAAGAGCTCGGTTTGCTAAAGATCGTCCTATTGCATGGGATTCACAAGTGCCTTCATGAAGTTCGTGCAGGAATTCTTGAGCCTCTTTATCAGATAAACATTAGAGATATGTTCATGTCACTGACTTTATATAAAAGAAATTATCGGCAACGACGTAACGCTTAGCATTGTCAAACATACGTCTCCTTTTAGTAAGATCTTTGGGGAGCTCATTATCAAACTTGTTTTTGTGTCTGATATATGTGAGGAAAGGTTATCTTCAATCGTCTTCGTCCTCTTTACCGCCCCCAATATTAACAGAACTTGAACTGATGATGTTAATACTGGGGTGGATATTACTTAGATCTTTAGATATCGAGCTTCTGTTCTATGGACTTCTACAAGATAGGCAAGGGAATCAGAATATCAAATTTCTCCACGAGGTAAATGTTCGATGGTAGCCTTTTTGAATCTGCTAATTTTGTCGGCTACCGTTTCGGAGTAATCAATCATTTTCCATTTTCTAAAACTTGTCTGTATAATGGTTTACTATGAGTAAAGAATCTGTGTATACTGATAACTTGGGAACCCCAATCTCAAGAGCCATATCGAGACTATGGATTAGGGCCTCATATTCGGTCTCATTGTTGGTGGCTTCAAAGTTTAGTCAGATTGCTTTCTAAATTTTGTCATTGGAAAGTGTGATATGAATGATCCTGATATCTAACCCAGAAGGCCCGGCAGAACCGTCAGTTAGAAGGCGCCAACCTTTCTTAGAGACCTAGTTTGATTTTTCCAAGAATTACTCCTTATTTGCGTTGGTACTATCCTCTTCCCAATCGAAATCATCTACTGGAAAGTCGACAAGGAATCTGCTACTGCTTGCCCTTTTTTGAAATGCCATGGTTCAAAATGTATATCGTGTTCCCCAAGCGTAACCGACCATTGTTGGACTCGCCTGGATTTCTCTCGCTTGAACAAGATTTTACGTAAAGGATAATTTTTCATTACTCAAAGTGAGTGAGCTTAGAAATATTGTTCTAACTTTTGCGATGTGTAGACGAGAGCAAAAAGTAGTTTCTCAATCTTAGTGTACCGTGTTTCGGCCGGAGTAAGAGTCTTGCTAATGAAGTAGACAGGTTTCTCCATCTTTTCATCAAGCCGAATGAGGACTGAGCTCAGTCATTTATCAGTAACGGCAGGATATATGGTGAGCTCTTCTCTTTCCTTGGGTGTAGTCATGATTGGTGGCTTTCCCAAATAGCATTTTAATTCTTGGAACGCTACTTCACATTCTGTAGTCAACTCGATATCAGGATCCTTTTTAGGTTTCTTTTTCTTCATCCCTTCACCCAGTAGGTTTAATAACCATCGACACCGGTCTGAGGACTTAGAGACAAAATGATTAATTGTTACTATCTTGCCAGCTAGCTTCTGTACGTCTTTCTTTGTCTTTGAAGAAGGCATAGATAATAGTGTGCGAATACGATCTGGGTCAGCCTCGATACCTTGTTTCCTAATCAAATGTCTCAAGAACTTGCCTGATTGGACTCCGAATTGACACTTATCTGGATTCAGTCTCATTTTGTATGACCAAAGAATTTTGAAGGTCTTGTGTAAATCTGTAAGATTGCTCTCCTTTTAAAGACTTTTCCACAACATATCATCCATATAAACTTCCATTGTTTTCCCAAGATGGTCTTTGAACATCCTTATCATCAATCTTTGGTAAGTGGCTCCTGCATTCTTGAGGCCGAAAGGCATAACCTTGTAGCAATACAAACCATGGTCTGTAATAAAAGCTATTTTTTCCTGATCTTTGGGTAGCAGAGGTATTTGGTTGTACCCAGTTATGGTGTCCATCATGGATAAGAATTTTTGTCCCGTAGTAGAATCGAGCAGATGGTTTATGATAGGAAGTAGAAAACTATCCTTCAGAGTATGTTTGTTGAGGTCCGTAAAATTCACGCATACTCTGATCTTGCCATTTTTCTTCAGTACTGCGGCAATGTTCAAGATCCATTCCGGGTAGTTGGCTTTTCGGATAAAACCAACTCTAATAAGTTTATCAATCTCTTTATTGACTTTTTCTCGGAGCCTTGGCGTTAAAGTTCTTTGTTTCTTTTTGACCGCCTCGGCTTATCTTTCAAACTAAGCTTATAGCAAGCTAAATTTAGATTAATGTCTGGCATTTTGTGAAACGTCTTTGCGAAAACATCACTGTTGTCTTTGAGAAATTGAATAAGTGCATTGCGCTCTCTCGTGGGCAAAAGAGTTCCAATATAGGTATCCCTTTTATCTCCACCGATCTCGACGTATTCTATAGTTTTTGCACTTGGCAGCTTATTTTTTGTAAAGTTCTTTGTAATATTCTCTGTGGTTTTCTGCAATTGTTATGCAAGTTGTAGTATTAATGGTTCTGTCACAAGTTCGAGCTAGCTTTTGACTGGCTTTGATCTCGTAAATGTCGCCATCTAATCGAATCATAGTGCCAAATGATAGGTGGATGGGATAATGTGCATGTTATACAGCCATCAGTATCCCATGATCCCCAGATAATGTGACCTCATATTGATAACGTAGAATACTACGTCAACTGTTGCCGATCCTCCTTTAATAGGAAGCATGATCTTTCCTACATGTTCTTCCTTAAAGCTGTTGAACCCACTGATATCAACGTCACTAGGTTGAACTTTGTCGGCCAGTCCCATCTGATCAATCATGCTTTGGAAAAGCAGTTCGATGTTACTTCTAGTATCCACCATCATTGTATGTAGTACAACATTTCTCATTTTTGGCATGATCACGAGTGCATCATGATGAGGAAAGTTGACATGGCGAACATCGCAATCTTCAAAGGAGATCCATGTACGTTGGGAACTAGATGCGCGGAGTAACCGGGCTTCTTTATCGACCATGTATAAATCGTGACATTGACTGATACGTCGCCTTTTGCATTTGATCGACCTGTTAATGGTATGAGTTTTGATAAAGTGGCTGAGGGAGATATGGTATAAATATTTCTCCTCTGCCACTTCTTCGATCTGTACGATCTCGGTAGTAAGCTTGTAACTCCCATTTTTATAACTTTCAACGTCCATAATGTACTCATGCATTCGTCCATCCGCAAAAATATACTCCAATAGTCGTTGTAAAGCGAAGCAATGTTCTGTGTCGTGATGTCGGACTTTATGGTGTATACAATAAGGTTTGCTCTCGGTGGGTTGGAGATACTGGGCATTGCGAAAGAACTTATCCTTTTGAAGTGTAGGATATATGTTGGCTATCGTGACATTCATCTTGGGAAGATAGGGCTTGGGCATATTACCACCTCTCCGAGTTCAATCGTCATTAGATTTGGTCCGCTACCTGTCTCCTCCGTGATCAGCAGTACGGTTGAACTCTTACTCTGTGGATTGATTTCTTGCTATTAAGGTTGATTTTTAAGTTTTTTGCCTTTCGGACACCATCCTTTCGAGATCAATGTAGCCGTTGACCTTTTCGATCATGTCTTCCAAAGTTTGAGGCTTGTTTAGAATCAGGTACTCCTTCGCCCTTCCATCCACGAGCAAAGCATTGGCTAAGACCAAAATAGTAATTTTCTGATCGAGTCAGTCTATTTTTCTGGCCAACTCTAAGAATTTCTTAGTAAATGTTTTGAGCTTTTCTCCTGGTACCTTATTAAGGCTGAACAGAGAATACAGATTCTCATTTTTGTCCCTATTGTGCAAGTAGTTCTTGACGAAGAGTTCTCGCAATTGTTCAAAAGTTGTAATGAACCCTTCTGGTAGTGAGTGGAACCATCACAAAGATTCACCTTGCAGGCTAGTAGGAAAGAGCCATCATAGAATATGGTTGGATATAGAATGTAAGCCTAGAGCATCCTGGAATTCTTGAATGTGCTCCACTGGATCATTTCCCCTGTATTTTTGGATATTTGGGATGTGGAAACCGGTGGGAACTTTGCCATTCAATAGTTCCTGAGCAATCAGGCTTTTCTGTAGTCTGCTGTGAATGCCTTTAGTGGTTTGAGCCTAGGCATTGAACATATTTTTGAGTCACGTACTGACGAGCTGTGGTGGTCGGTCGTAGGATGCGTTCTTCACGAGGGTTATATTCGCCACTTCCTTCACTTAGCAGATCACGTGCCGGAATACAAATTCTTCCCCAGGGCAATTCTTTTGCTTGTCTGACTCCAGGAAGACTGCCATCAATTTCTTGGTGAACTTCTTGTACTAGAGCTGGCTCGACCCCAGGTTGCTGGCGTGAAGCCCTAATCTATCTAGAACAAAAACTCATGAAATAGCTGGTAGTACACCTTTGTTCTTTTAGGCTACAATTTGTTGACTCTGTAGAACCTTCAACGCATCTTGTACACTTGCCAGCTGTTGTTCCAGTGCGGCTTGCCTTTCTGTTTCGCAGTTTAGAGTAGCCCGCAACTCTATTAGTGCCGCATTTCCTTCTCCTGGAGTAATTAGCATACTCTGGTCTGGAAGCGTCATTATATAGAACGATAGTCAACTGTTTATGAGACAATAGGATTGAAAACTTTGTTCCCACAGACGGCGCCAAATATAATAGCCTAATTTCGTAATCCAAACTTAGTCCTTACATCAAAGAGATTCAGAATAATTAGTGAATAAAGAGTAACAATTAGCACAAAGTTTAGTGTGGAAAACCTTTTAATAAGTTAATAACCACGACCTCTCTTGAGGATTTAGAAAGAAAGAGAGATTTTATTGAGGATTGCTAACTATTACAAATAATGTTCTGAATAGTTCTATGTAGAGTGTTTTAGTCAGGATTCATCCATCCTCCATCTGGAATTCTCTGGTCCTATTTATAGGTCTTATAATATAACCGTTTGACGGCCATTATTCTCCTTAATGATGGACTTTGCAATATATATGTATATTTGCTTGTCTTTGAACTGATTGTGTAACGGTCTGATCTTACTGCTTTGTAACGGCTTCATTGATGAATGTGCGCTTGTTGATTCGAACTATTGATGTAGAGGTCAAAAATGATGAATAAAACTTTGTAGCAGTAATATGTCATAAATCGTGCCACATGTATGTTGACGAGGTCGAGTGGTCGTATGATGGTCGAAGATGGAGCTTAAGTCCGAGATGCAGAATAAGCCACTACAACACACACATACATAAAAAAGGTGTGGTACCTTCTCTTTGTGAATACCATCGACTTATTATGTGGTAGATTAGATGTCTACGGGGACATTGTTCCAAAAATATAGATATCAAATAGACCTACACTTTCATACAAAACAAAAAAACATAGAGTATGGTCTAATTAGACATCCTTGCACAAGTGAAGTAGAGGAAGGGTTAGCTAGCTTTTTATGAAGGGTAGTGTGATTGGTTAAGAGGACACAACAGACAGAACAGATACATTGCTTGTTAAGATGGGGATGTGCTTTCTTCAAATTCTCAAGTGAAGAGGATAAAACTAAAGCCCTAGAGATGGGGTTTCAACACATTGCTAGTAGGGATTTCTTTATCAGAGAGTGGAGACCTTTTATTGAGATGGAACCTGTGAGTTTCAAATCCATCCCCATTTGGGCTATTATATGGAACATACCACATCATATGAGATCCCAAGAAGGATGAGATCCCAAGAAGGCTTAGCTAGAATTACAAGCACTCTCGGTACATCTCTATATCCTGATAGGTACACTGAGGAGAATCTTAACACATCATCTTTTGCCAGAGTATGTGTGGAAATCCCTGCTACTAGTGAGTGGCTTAGTAACATGTCATTTTTTATGGAGAAAAAAGAGATATTACTAGTGTTCAGTTTGAATATGCTTAGATACCATCTCGTTATGAGTACTATAAAGTTTTTGGGCATAACAGCAGTGAGTGTGAGAATGTCCCTAAGCCAGGAAAAAATACAAAACAATGATCAGCTAACAACACCAATATGGCCTCTACTAGTGGAATTAAAAAATGTCATGGCTCACTCCAGATGCTAATCTTGTTCCCATTGCCTATAGTGTAGAGAGTAATCTTCTAAGCTTGGGTTCTACGTTGTAATATCTTTCTCCAATACCAACTACAATTTTGAGGAATAGTAATGGTCCAGAAGTTCTTTCCTTTGATCAAGTTACTCTGTACCCATTTAACCTACAGAGAATCCTTGTTAGTAATGACAACCCAAATATGTTTCAGGTTAGCAGCTTTGATATAGTCTTCCAAATTCCAAAACAATAGGCCACCCTCAATGTAAGGATGACAAGATTCATGCCAGCTAATACTAGGAGTTTTGGAGTCCAAATCAGCTCCTGCCCAAAGAAAATTCCTGCATTAGTACCAATCTCATGGATGGTTTTAAGGGGAAGAGAAAAATAGGCAAACTAATAAACATTCATGTTATTAAGTACATGTTTGATCAACACCACTCTGCTAACATAAGACAAAAATCTTCCTTTCCAGGATTGAATTCTATAAGATATTGGCAATAAGAGGGAGACAGTCAGCATGAGTGAGCCTAGTCGAGATTAAAAGGAGGCCAAGATATCTAACAGGGAGCTTCCCTTGTTGAAAGTCCAAGATGTCTATAATAATAGAAGAATCAGTATCACTCATACCAGTACAAAACACATGGCTCTTATGAGAGTTAACTTCTAGGGTAGACTGAAGGTGAAAATAACCTAAGACTTCTTTGATAGTAGTTGCTGAATAAGGAGTATCATCACAAAAGCAAGAAGGTCATCTGCAAAGCACAATGGGTGATGGTAGGGTCCAAAAAATTGGGGTGGAGGGCAAGAGCTCCATCACTAACTTTGGTGAGAATGAGGCTAGAAAGGGTTTTCATGAGAATAGCAAAGAGATATGGAAGCATGGGGTCTCCTTGTCTTAAATCCCTCCTTACCCTTAAAGTAGCCATAGAGGGTGTCATTAATAGAGATTAAATACTTAGGCATTCTCATGCACACCTCAATCATGGATATGAACTGGGGGAGCTAAATCCGTAAAGAATTGTGATGATGGCTTCCCAACTGGCCATGTCATATGCTTTCCTTAAGTCAAATTTGTATATCACATTGCAACAATTTCTATACTCATTGAAAGAAGAAGGGTTGCTAGTTTTGGGGATAAGGGTAATGGTTATAGCATTAACCTCTCCAAGGAGCTTAGACTTGTTGAACAAGTTTTGGACAACTTTGATCAAATCATTTCCTATGATGCTCCAATTTTTCTTGTAAAAGAAAGAGTTCAAACCATATGGCCTAGAGGCTTTGTCCTCCCCTATGAAGTTAAGAGCCTCTGAGATTTCACTGTTAGTAATACATTCCCCAAGTCTGTTCCTCATGTCCACTTCCACTTGTTTAACATTAATGTTCTGCATATCATAGGTACTGTGATTTGGGGGGCTAGTACCCAAAATGCTTTGAAAGTAACTCACACCTGCTTTCCCAATTTAATTAGGAAATGCTTTCCTTCAATCCTGAAACTCTAACAATTTTAAACAATGCCTTGAAAGGCTTGGGGGGGGGGGAGTATTGTACAACTAACTTCAATATCAGGCATACAGGTCAGCCAATGTGTGTTAGTCATAGTTTTGACAATCTTGGTAAACACTATCACTGTCAATTATCTTGATAGAGAAGGTGAAGTGATATCATGTTGCCTTACAATCTTTTACACCTGCATAGCAAATAAAATCCACAAGACCTGCATAGTAAATGAAATCTACAAGACCTAGATAATCATAAGATCTCAGGTTACGTCCCCCTGATTTTTCTTACGCAGAAGTGATGTTATTAAAATCCCCAAAAATAATCCAAGGTTCAAGAATTATGGTTGAGATGGTGGATTTCTATTTCCAAAGACCATTTCTAATGTAAGTAGTGTTACTAGCATAGATAATAGTAAGAACAAAAGTAGGGTCATTGATCCAATTGGACTTAGCAATTATTACTTGACTATTGATCTCAGCATTAACAATATTTACATTAAGGGGGTCCCATAACAAGAAGATTCTGTCTAACTCGGATTATAATACTTGTGGTTCAGGATGAGCGTTGGTTCATCTAGAACTTGCATACAATTGCCTCCTACCCATACAAGGTGGTCGTTCCATGGTCTACCCGCAGATTCAAAGTCAAAGAACTTTGGCCTAGAAGAGTCACTATACAGGTAAGCGCTATTACAACCTTTGACAAATTTTAGTCTATAAAATTTTAGCACACCATCTGCTTTGAACTGCTTTGCAGTCCCACTCTTTCTCTACTTCTTATTCGGTGCCTCACACAACCTCATCATCTCAAATACATTCCTATTTAATTGGGTAGAGCAGCACTGCAATACATTCATAACCCTCTTTTAAAAGAAGGTCAAAGGAATCCTAAGACCGTATACAACCTGATTCAGATAGCTCAAAAACTCATCATTTGGACCTATCATCCTTGTACCATTATAATATGAATTTTTTACATCTTTATTGATACCTTTATCCTTTTTCCACTTATCCTGGTAGGGAACTTGGTAATATACCCCTTTCTCCCCTTTTCCTGGTACATCGGTTCTTAACCATCGACCTTCTTCCATCACATAGTTTCTCCACTCTCCTTTTAACTTATACTTCAAAAATTCTTTCCCTACATCTACTCCCTCAAGGTATATGAAAAATAATTTATCTTTCATCTTTATATCATCTCCTTCTACAAACTCTATACACTTCACTGGGTTCTCCAACCTCTACACCTACAGTTACTTCTACCCTATCTATTGTTTCTTCTATACCATTACAATCGTCTTCCCTACTAGACGATGATGTTTCCTCTGAACTAGATGATCCTGCAAATTTACTTAGGGGCTTTATATTTTTTGAACGCATTTTGAGCCTACAAATACACACAATCCTTTATCATTTTCTTTAAATCTATGATTAAACACTTACACAGTGACATGATATACCATACACACAGCAGAAACTACCCCACCCCTATTTTTTACCTAGTCAAAGCACTTATTTTCAAACTTTCCAAAATAAGAGAAAATCATTTTCAACTTTCCATCTTCTTCTCCAAAAGTAAGTTTTTCTCTCTCTAAATTTTATTCCCATACCCAAAGCTTATGTAAAATAGTAACAATATAGGTAAACAATATGTTTTTAGCCCCTACATTATCCAATCTAATATTCCAAAATCAATCACATACAAAGGTGATGAACATACAACATCAAATATAGAGTACTAGAAAATACAATAAAAAATAGAAGAACAAAATACTAACCTGTAGTAGAATAGCCATAATCTTCTGTTTTACCAAAATGTTTCATAGAGATTGACCGCTCCTATTGTTTCTCCAGTAATTTTCTCTCACCAGATGAAGCCTTCTCTGCCAAATTACACTCAAAACTCAAACGTTTCTTCTCTTTGAAGATATGGGTTACACCACTTTTTTTTTTCTCTCTATCACTGTAGATAATTTATGAGGAAGAGAAAGACAAGTTTTTATACTCTCCCTCAGTTTATGAAATGACAACTCTTTCAGGCACGTGATAGTCACCCCTACTATCTCTATTGGCGCATCATTTTGTCTCACCGCATCATCATGACTTCTATGATAATGTCTATTGTTATCACGTTTGTCCATACTTTCTGCCATTAAAAAATTATGTCCATCTTTCCCAAAGTAATTTACACGATCAATCACCTTAATTTTATACTCACCAAGATTGTACCATAATATTCGTTATTCCTAAAATAGCTCAATATTCAAATTCAAAATTATTTACACAGTTGTTAGAATCAGACAATTGTAATCCATAATATCTGTCACATGAACAGTTAATGAACACGTTAAGCTTATTTATTTTAGTTCGCAAATTCAATCTGCCTCATTCTGCATTCAACAGATAATAAAAAATAGAATACTGCAAACAAATTACTTATTTATTTCGAGCTCTCAAAGTTCAGGCTTCCAATTACATCTAGTTACATTTAAAGCAGCTAGGATGATTCACCACACTACATGGTATTATCTCCCCTCCTGCTACCCTCTTATCTTCTTCAGCAAGCTTGTCCCGTGCGATCTATCGAACACCCCTTCTCATAAAGGTTCATCCAGTAGCAACTCACAAAACACATCACACCAAAAATATCGATCATACTCTGTACGCCTGCTTTCGTCATCTAACTCGCCCAATTTTAACGGTCAATCGGGTAATACAGCATCGTAAGGCAACAGACGAAAGTAACGTCCACGAAGTTCAACCACTTTGATATTAAATCTACCATCTAGTGCATGACGAACACGCTGAGAACGTATTCTCACCATGGTCACTTGCAAGCACTCAACAACAAATTTTCCCCACAAAAGATACAAGATGTAGCAGCCAAGGATCATTACTTTATATAGATAATATGAAGATCTATAGAAATCTAAATTGCCTCCCCAGCAGATTTTGAGGAAGAATATATTTTGCAAGAACAAATTTTTAGAAATATGAATATCAGCAGGAGCCCGAGAATATTGTGACTATTAATACTTTCCATTTTATGAAATATGTCATCAGATCTTATTCGTACAGCTGATACATCCGCAGATATGAAGTTCACAACATACAGTCAAGCACCTCCAGCGGAACATATACAGACAGATATCAGTTACCTACCTATACCAAGACATCTTTCAGTCAGTTCGAAGAAACAACTCGTGAACTTTCCAATCTTCCTTAAACTATCAAAGCATCCTAGCCACTTGTTTGCTTCATTCACTAAACGACCTCATTATATTTTCAGACTCCTCTCTTTTCAACCTCACTTTCTACTACCTTTACTAATGTACATACTGAATTCACTACAATTTTATTTATTCACCAATACTCCATAATACCTTGGCATTTATCACACCAACATATTTTTAGACATAAAAAAACAGAAGAGTGCATCCAAACTTTGATCCCTTGTAAGGATGTCCCTGGCAATCTAGGAACTAGAAATCACAGAGAGAGTTAAGGTGTCCGTGCCTGAATCAACCCTTCAAAGATGGATCTTCTTCACGACCAAAGATGATAATTGTGTGGAAGAAAAAATATCCTCCACCACCGTCTCTTCCACTTTAATCCTCACCACCCCACGTAATAGAGAGGGAAGGAGGGTCCTATTTTTTAGATAGAACCCACTCACCAGCATGGTATCGATGATACTCCCTTGGATGTACTCCTTCTGCTTTATCTTTAGCTATAACAGTCTTTGTCGCCAGTAGACGTTGCCCATTCAGGCGCTTCTTCTCTAATGTCAACAGATAATAGAAATGGACTATTTGAAAATGGTCATCCTCTGCCTCCACTACCTCCTCGTATGTCATCCCGTGAAAGGTTGAAGACATCAAAATTGGTATAGGCAAGCTCAAGGATTGGTTCCCAAAATACCAGAAACAAAATTCTTCTACTTTAGCCAAAATCTAGCCTCCCAAGATTGTTGTCTAATAGTTATCATCCTTTCACACTGAAGGAAATTTAAAGCTTATATAGAGAAAGTTACAGACATAAAGATATAGAATCTTACGAGTTTAGTTGCTGTTGTGGTGATCTTTGGGGAGCTGAGCTGGAGGCTCATTCTCCAGTTATTACTGTCGGGCTTATTGCGTAGAGGTTTGTAGAATCTTATATTTAGATATTGTTATCTTAGTCTTCCACTGTTTTTGTCTTTCCTTATTACTCTGTTGTGATACTATTGTGAATGACTGGCCAGAATTTTTCTACGGCTCGATTGTTCATGGAGCGAATATTTGGATTTCCCGACCTGCACATCCTTGAATCTCTGTAATTGGTCTAGCTACCGATTACTTGATTTTGGGGCGTGATAGACTTGGTATCAGAGCTCTAAGTTAACTTCTATCTCGGTGTCTAGCACTCATAGGTTGAGTTATTCTTAAAGTGAGTTAGGACGATTCTTTGGTGTCCTGTGTTTCTTTTTGCATGTTTGGTTAGAGAGTTAATCTCTTGAGACCTTCTGTGTGTAAGCTTCTAGCATAGGTCTAGTGTATAGGCTTTTGCTATAGATTTTGAGAACTCAAGATGTTTATCTTGAATCCTTAGAATGGTGTTTGGTTGGCTTCTAGTGGTAGTGGTTTCCCTGTTTGTTTTGGTATTGAGTTTCGACTTCAGATTTGTAATTTTACGCTATTTGGACGATGTTATGTTTGCCGTTGTAGTAGTTTCGACACGTGTTCCATTTTAGTGTTTCTCTATTGAGTTTCGGGTATTTTCCCTTAATCAAATCCAGATCAATCTGGATATTGGATCTGATCGTTTAGATTGGATTTCATTTTTTATTGAAATACATCGCTTTAACCGATTATTTACATCTCTTGTGTCACAGACTTGATCTCATAGCAGACGTATTATGAGATTGGGGATTGTGTATACATCAGATTGTCACACGTTGTTCATATAGGGAAAGGGGCATCATATTCCACCTTCCCTTATGGTTATATGCATCTATAAACTATTAGTTTCTATAATCAAACTATATAAATTAGAATATATATATATATATATATATATATATTTATTTTCATACAAACTACTGATATATTTTTACCCAAAATATTTGCTAGGCTACCTAGAAAGGTTTGGTCGTGTACCTGGACGAGTAGTTTAGGGGGCTTTCTACTTTATCGACCTCGTGTAACCACTAGTACGATATGGTTACACATTACGTTTTAAATATACTATACTATACTATACCTAGGTAAGTATTTTAAATTTCGGGACGAAATTCTTCTGAGGAGGGTAGATTGTAATGTTCCAGAATTTTAGGGTAATTTTTTTGCTTATTATTAAGTATTGTAACTATTATTCATATATTGTTATTTGTAATGCATCTATGTTATTTCTTTTGGTAGGTTTGTATTAGATTCCTTTTGGTAGTTCTGTTGGTTTCGGTGGTTTCGGGGCGGAAGTGTTTCTGTTTTGGTTTTGGGTGCCCGTTGTGGCTTGGTGGTTGTGTGATATTATTGTGTGGTGGTGTGGTGTGATCTTATGGAATCCTATGGTAGATTTGGGCTTCCTTGATGCTTCCCCTCCTATCTGGCTTGTCAGATTCCTCCCGTCTATTTTTATTCATTTTTGTCCATTTTCTTCTTTTCTGTCCATTTCTTCAGAAAAGATTCCTTCTATATTCCGTTAAGCTTCCGTATACACTTCAAAATGTCACACATTTGTATATTATTCCTCACGAGTCTTTTCTATCCATTCCGCATCCATTTATTCTTTTCGGATAAGTTTTTAGCCGTTAGATTCCTTTTTCTGAGTTTTAGAAGTTTCGGTGGCCATTAGGCGGTTGAGGTGGTGTTTAGACCTTGGGAACCCCTGTATGGGTTGTTGATGGCATTTTATGGTGATGTAGTAATGTGAATGTGATTCCGAGGAATCGTTGGTTAGCCTTTGATTTTTATGATTTTCCACTGATAGATTTCTTTTTTTACCAATTGCTTTGTTTCAGGACTGTATAGAAATAATCGAACAAAGGGCGCGTTCAGACGACCAAGTTGGGTCTTTTTGGGAGATTTTTGGGCGTTGGTCTTTCCTCGAGATAAGCGCTGCCCTTCACCTATAAATACAAGTTCTTATTTTTTTCTCCTCACAATTCTTTCCTCTCCTCACAACCGACTCCAAAGAGCCCTTCTCCTCCTTTCAATCCTTCTCCCTTCCAATTCCTCTAACTCCTTGGTTTTGAATTGGACACCGTTGGCTTATCATCTTCAATCATCACCTCCGGCTACCAAATTTCAGCTCTTGATTCTAGAGAGATGTTTCGGTGTTCTAGAGGGAGAGGGGTGCGTTTCTCTCGACCATCGCCGTTTTGGACGTCGTTCCCTCGTCGGTTACAGCCGTTCCCTCTTCCTAATTTCAGATTTGATTCCGGTGCTGGTTTGGGTCATTAAGGTGCTGATTTCAGTGTTTATAATTGTGGAGTATTGGGGTTATAGAAGTGTATGATTTATTTGCAGGTATGGGTTGTTTATGTTGGATTGATGGTTGGTTTGTGATTGATTGGGGGATTTGGGTGTTGAGCGGTATGATTGGGGTTTAGTGTGGTTGAGAAGAAGGGGTATGGTTGCTATTCAAGGTAGTAGTTGTTTCCGTTTTGGAGAGGGCTGCCTGAGCCGACAATTGTGGCCGTTTTGGTTCAGAAATTACTGTTGTAGTTACTGTTATTCTAGAGGAAGGGCTAGGGCTATTTTTACCCTCTTCGAACACCGGGTATGTGATTGTTGGGCAGATGATTTGTCGAGGTTAGAGTTGTATATCTAAATGTGATTGTGGGTGATCAGGGTGGCGTAGCACAGCATGGTGGATTGTGGGTTTTACTGCAGTTGTGTTACTGAATTCAGTTGTGGTGCTGATCTGAAATGCAGTTTCGGGCAGGTATCCTTAGTAGGAGTTACGATTGGGCTCTGGTACTTCATAGTGGTTGATGTTATGATGTTCCTGGTCCTTTCTGTGATTGATTTGGAGTTCTGTAAGTCAATTCGCGGAGTACATTTCCGGTGGGGTGCTGTTAGGACTGTTTCACCGAGATTGTCATTCTGAGCATATCGTCAGACGAGTTTTATCTTCCTAAATAACTAGATTATTATGCTGATTCGTGAGTTATAGAAATGCATAGTTTAGTATATTATATCTGTGACTAGGTTAGTATGTGGGTTAATTGCTTAGGATACTTTACTGGTTATCCGTTTAGCATTACCTTAGACGAGAGTATTTAAAGGTTTGATAAG
Source organism: Kingdonia uniflora (assembly GCA_014058105.1). NCBI lineage: Eukaryota > Viridiplantae > Streptophyta > Magnoliopsida > Ranunculales > Circaeasteraceae > Kingdonia > Kingdonia uniflora. Next base: position 5,297,309 of record JACGCM010000140.1, on the reverse strand, counting down.
TTAGTAAAACCTGTAATAATGTGAGTTTAGTTACTAGATAGAATCCATAGGTTATGATTAGCCAGAGGAGGTTATTCTCTGTTGTCGTCGATGTGACGATGACTCCTGAGATTCCTCTTAGACCGATTTCATTGAGGGTGGTTTTCACGAATCTTTTCTTTGTGGAAGTTGAGAACAAGGCATTTTTCATTGTGTTGCGATGCCTCAGTATCCCTATATATATAATATATCGAGTGTGGAATATATATATAATATATTGAGTGTGATATTGTTGGTTAGTTATTAGGGTGCCCAGCTTGTTTCAGAGCACTAGTAACTAGGTTTGGTTATTATTTGAGATGAATGGACGACTGTGGGTTAGCCGCCATTTCTCTGAGATAGTGTAGTTCAGAGACTATAATTCTTACCTTATAGTGTAACACCTTTGTTAGTTTAGGTTGCTTGACTTAGTTCCAGGGTAGTCTTGGGGCGGCATAGCTTCAGTAAGACATGGTCTTCGATTTAGAGCTCGTCTTCTTGCCTGCAATTGTTTTAATTTATCTTAGGATTAGCCTAGGTGTACTCTGTGTTATCGAGGCCTGGTCCTTGAGTACTGTCGCTGTGATTTGTCTGGTTGGTTGGAATGTTAGATTCTTTGTGGGAGTGTGGAATCTCCTAGACTGTTAGTAGTTGGTGGTGGGCAGACGGCTTGTCCGTGGTGGTTGGTCATGGATGTTAAGCTTTTAATAGTTTGCCTTAGGATTGTTTGCTTATTGTATTGTGACACTTATTATCGTCATGATTCTTAGAGCTATTAGAGCTTACTCGTAAGCCTTTCATCTCCGGGATGAGGCCGTCAGGGTTGTATTTCCTTTCGTCATCTAGGAGGCAGCGAGACAGCATGGCTCAGTGAGGTATGCGGCTGAGCCAGGTGGTTTATAAAGTTGTACGTCACCCGAGATGTTGGAATGCGGCTGAAACCTCCTGTTGAATCAGGTTCCTGTACATCCGTGTTGGAGACTTATGTACATCATTAAGAGGATTGCGAGGCAGTTCTATTATTGGGGATTATTCACTACTTGTTGGACACTTGTAGGTCACCCCATGAGTACTAGTCTGTGTTGACAGCTATAGTACTGTAGCATTTGATAGTAATCATATCGCTTTGAGGAATCTTGGAGACTGATGTTGTTTAGATGTCATGACGGTTAAGTTGATGTTTCATCTAGGTTAAGATGGTGCAACTGAGTCACAGGTAGGCATTTGTGTTAATTTTGGTTGCCACGCTCTCAAGCAGGTGGTTATCTTATGGTGTACTGGCTGTGTTAACAGCAGTTGTATTTCAGTCTTTAGGATTTTTGCTCACATCCATAGATAATATATTATCTCCTTATCTTACTGCGATTGGATACATAAATAACTTCGCATCGGATGACCCTCGAGAGGTTTAGGTATTCCTTAAATTGGGTTAAAATAGAAGGTGGGTCCAGGATGAATACTATTATACCTAGTCACCCATTCGGGAGTGTGGGATGGTATGAGATAGTATTTACTATCCGGTACAGGGCTTATCGGGGAGGTTGAAATGCCTCGGAATGTATATATAGTTCGGATGTTGGCTCCGTGGGATTTAATAGATTGATGTAATATCCTTTAGTTTGGTCGAGCTAGTGCAGTACATCGTACCCTTGTATCCAACAATATCCGGTAAGGTAAATCCCTTTTCAGCAGTTGTCAGCCCACTTTATCTCATTTCTAACAAGATAACTGACTTCTAACATCTACCATGTGCAACTACTTCTAGACTTAAAGGTCGAAGTACGATCCCAGATGCATGCACCATGACAAATATTTCAAGGTCTAAGGTACATGTTCTCAATATGCAAATTTGTAAACTTTGATTTTTCCTATGTACTATTTTAGTGTTATTTTCCTAAAGCTGATAACAAGTTTTTGGTCTACCTCTACATTCTATGTTGTCTTATTTACTTGGTAGCTTTATGTTAATTTATTATACAAGTTAAAAGGCCTATTCCGATCTAACCTGCAGCTCTGCTTGCGGAGATAGAAAGGAGATGAAGATCTTTGTTTCCCTAGCAAGCTCGGTCTGTAAATCTTTTATTCTGAGACTCATTTCTCTAAGTGCCTACAAAAGGGTTAACAAAACAATAACTCAGCCTACAGAAGTCTATTCAATACACACAATCTACCCAAATTACAAACACTTTCAAAATATTCATATAAAGTCATTTATCTACCCTACCTTTTCATGCTCCCCCTCCAGGAACTCGGTGTCATCCCCTTGATTGTCCAGCACCGTCTGGTGGGAGACACCGTCCAGCCCATCAATAACTCCAACTGCAACCTCTTCCATCTCTTCATCATCTCCCTCCTCGACATAGGTGTCTGCCTTAATAACACCCCCTCATCCTCAGAATACCCCTTCAACATAAGGTGGCGCCCGAGTCTTTTGCGCTCTGCCTCCACCTCCTCCAGGTTTGCTCTCGCCTCCACTTATAGATGGCCAATCGCCACTACGTGGGAAACCTTCATGGCCTCCAAATTTTTTACATCCTTGAGAATATCGGCCTTCGCTCGGGCTACCTTCTTTTCAAGCTCGATCTTCACCTTCTTCAGCTCAGATTTCTCATCTTCGACTCCGAGCCAAATCCCTCTTGCCAAACGAGCAACCTACAAAGTATAAATCGACCTCAGCGTAAGCTCGAAACATAATACATAAATATATTTCGCAAAAATCCAGCATAAGAGACCTACCATCTTGCTCATGTCCTCTTCCCCATGAAAAGCTGTCAGCCTGGCCCTTTCCTCCACCTCTTTAAGATCGTCCGTAGCAGCAGGTCGATCTTTAACGACTTTCTCCTCCGATTTTCCCGAAGGTTCAATCCTTCTCCTTATTTCTTTCCCATCAACCTCACCACTTCCAGTGGTACCATAGGCCGACTGACGCTTCAGCATCTATTTTTTGGAAGTGCTTGAGCTAATTTGCTCGACGTAATAGACTCCAGCTGGATCGAACTGTCTATTCTTGGGGTGTTGGGCAAGTTTGTTCACCCTTTCCCACCAGTTCATTTATTCTTTCCATCATTAACACCTGCCATCATCCTGGTCGATTTAAATTTTTGAACCTCTTTGGACTTGCTCTCAACCCGTTTCTTTCGGCTAAGGCCAAGTCCTTCCAACACAAATTTGAGCTCAACCTCTTTCTCAGCAACTTTGCCCAGCAGTAAATCTTTCCTCTCCACCTGAGACTTCAGGCCTCCCATGGACAATATTTTTATCAATAAAAGATCATACAGTTGAAACATTTCAATATTATACACTATGCATCGCTATACTTACTTTATTTTACAGTTCTAAACAGAAGATCTAAAAGTTATTTATCATCTCTCTGAAGGCAATTACCCTTCACCCAAATTACGTTATCATTCCAGACTCGACCTGCTGAGTTCAGATCGAAGAAGTGAGGCCGAGTTGCACTCACACAGAAATATGCCCCACCACTGGTATGAAAATTCTTTACTCAATAAAACTGCACTACATCCACAAAGGATATCTTTCTTACTTTCCCCTCATTATCCCATTTTTTCGTTCAGATGATCGCAAGCACTTATTACCTCCCACATGTTCTTGTTCAATTGAACATGACATTCCCCAATCTTATTCATAATCCCTTTCGCCAAATTGGTAAGGGGAAGAATCAACCCGTACTCTAATTGAGACAGGTAACATAAAAATCCCTCTGAAATGTTGCTCCGAACACTCCAAAATATTCCAACGAGATCGATTCATCTATACCCCTATCTTATTTCTCCTCCTCCAATTCGGCCAACAAATATAAATGCTCTTCCCTCGTCGCTATAGTACACATCCTAAACAGCCTACCGACGTATTCTGTACAGTTACCCATATCCCTCCTACAGCAGCCTTGGCATTACAAAACTCTTTAGATGCATCTGAGCAGAGAGAATAAGTTAGCAATTTGCTAGGGAAACCTAGAAATTGTTCAAACCCTACTTCGACCTCACTGTCAAACATTTCAATTTCAGATTCTACCCTCCGACCAGAGGTCGATAGCTCGTTAACAGGTGAACTATCCATCTCGACTATAATTCTACAGGTAAAGGCTTGATCCTACACAAATACCTCTCACGTTTAACCTACATACAGGTACATGTATCTATCATTGTCTCTTACACATCGATCATGCACATACAAAATATCTTTCATATATTCTCTATATTTTAAAATTTTCAGATTACTATAAATAACGATTTTTTAGAGATTCGCTTAAAGCAAATTACGATTTGCAAAACAAAAATACATACATACAACACACGTCTCTACTAACCTTCGGTGTCAGAATGCGAATCTGAAGCAGCGCCAGGTTCTTCCCTCACAATGTTACTGTATAGCCACTTACGTGATTCAGTTCCCGTAACTCTCTTTGACTATTGATCACTTTCAGATAAACCTTTCCCAGGTCTTTTATAATGTTTTACGCTTCTTTCTCTGTGCTCTCCAAGTTTTTAAAAGTTGAAAAATGTCTGAATGATGAGGAAGAAGCACTATTTATTCTTTCTCTCTCTAACGCCTGGCAGTTATTGTACCTCGCACGAGCAGTCCTTAATTTTGGAACCGAGGCATTCTTTCCACTATCCATGTTAGACGTCTTGTACCTTCCCAATAAAACCGTCTTTCCTTCATTACTCCTCCCTTCATATTTTACTTTATTTTTCTCTCTTGTATCCATATCTTTCTCTGATATTCCCATACTCATGATGACTCACACTCACACGATATCAAATTTTTGTAGCTTTAGGTAAAAAACCAAACTAGAAGCTCCTGTTTTTTATGTTCTTATTTCTTATACTTATAGTACTAGTGACGTCATTTTCAAAGCTAACAAAATTTTCAAAGTTATTCAAAATTATTTATCAAAACAGTCTCAAACGGCATTTGTAACTATAGAGGATCAATTTGACTTTCATATTTTCTGTTAAAATTTAAAAACTCACATTTATTTATGATAACACTTTACATATAATTATACCTAAAACAGCCTTGATGACCTGGGCGATCACATCCGATCAGATATCCTCCAGCAATCATCACATCTTCAGACTTGATCTCCTCCACAATAAACAATCTCACTGCTTCTTTTCGAGCTGTTGGGTTCACCGTTATTTCTCGAAACATCCCAACGTAAAAGCGATGTTCATATTCCTGCTCTATCCCAATCATATCCAAACCCTCAACATTCACCTCCATTACTGGCAATTGTATCATAATCCACCAACTCAAAAATATGTTCACGCACTTTGGCTATCTTAATAGCCAATTGCCCTTCAGCGGCATAATGGATTCTCTCAGAATGAGTCCACCTTATCATTTTTTCCTTCCACCTATTTCTTCCACCTCAATCACCTCTTCATTTTATACACTGTCTGGCTATAAAAATCTATGCAGCTCGGGATGTTCTCCTGTTATCTCATAACAAAAACCATAAAATCCTGGTAGAAGTTATATCTGAACATATCTATTTCAATCAAGCTATATCATTTCATCCTACTTTATATCGACCTGATTCCTTCTAGCAAATGGTCACAGATCGACCTACTATTCCGAAATTTGTATTATTTCCTTTCCACTATATTTTTATCCAATCCCAGGTTGACCTTATGCTATCTACATGACAACATATTTCTAACAGTTTGATTATGATAATAATAATTTTTTATGTCATACATATGATCTTATCAGTATCTTGGCAAACTCATAATATTATACTTAGTTCGATTCCAGAGACATTTTATTCTATATCAACCCAGACGCACCTTGGGGAGTGAAGAAAGGAGTGAAGAAATGAAGTATATAAACCCAGACGCAGATAAGATCGCGCCTCTGTTGAAACAGGGAGGATCCTGCTCGAACAGAGTGGATTCTGTTCGAATAGGATCCATCCTATTCGAACAGAAGGCTGCAGGGATGAAAAAAAACGTTCATGGGTGATCCTGTTCGAACAGACAAAGTCCTGTTTGAACAGGACTGGTCTGTCCAAAAACTGGACTTACCCGGGAAGCAACGGAATCGCCGGGAGACACCACGGACCACCCTGGAAACTCCATGGACCACCTCTACCACCACACAAATACTTTTACAAACCCAACCAAGGTTCCCCAAGGTAAACACACCCCTTCCACCGCCTCTCGGCAACCAAAATGCCTAAGCCCCCAAAAAGTAATCTTTTCCCCGGGCGACTCTAGAAGCCAACCGGTTGCTCCAACGGCTCACCGGAACCACCCCAAATCAAACACACAACACATAAATACCATTACCAAACTTTCTATGGGCTCCCAAGGCCACAAAACTACCTCTAACTCTAAAACACCTCCGAAAGGAATAAATGGATGCATAAAATGGATGAAGGAGTAAATGAGGAATATATGCGGAATGTAAATGCGGATAATAAATATGCAGAAGTGAATAGGAATGTGTAGAGTATTATGATAATGAGTATGCTATAAGCAAAATTAAGAATTACAAATTGGGGTCATTACACTACCATTAAATTATTATTGGCCATTACTGTTATGCACAATTTGATTATCCATCAAATGGATGTGAAAACCGCGTTTTTAAACGGTGAGCTTGAGGTGGAGCTATATATGGATCAGCCTGAAGGCTTTGTGTTACCTGGTCTAGAACACAAGGTCTGCAAGCTAAAAAAGACCTAATACGGTCTAAAGTAAGCTCCTAAATACTGGCATGACAGGAATGACCAACTTCTACTTTCAAATGGTTTTAAGATTAATGTTGTTGATAAATACATATATTATAAAGTATTTGGTGATTTATGCACAATGATTTGTTTGTATGTTGATGATATACTTATATTTGGTTATACTCTTGAACTCGTATTAGAAACCAAGAACATGCTTAATAAATTTTTTGATATGAAGGACTTACGTGAGGCTAACATAATTTTGGGCATGAAGATCACACGCATAGATTCTGGTATTTCTCTCGATCAATCTCATTATATTGAGAAGATTTTAAAGAAGTACAACTATTATGATCGCAGACCTGCATGTACTCCTTGTGATTCTCAAGTAAAATTACTCAAGAACATAGGAGATACTGTTAGACAGTAAAAATATGAAAGTATTATTGGTAGCCTGAGATATGCTACAAATTGTACAAGACCTGATATAGCCTATGTTGTAGGGGTTCTTTATTGATTTATGAGTAAACCAAGTTTTGAGTACTGGAGTGCTATTGAATGAATTATGCGATATCTGAAAAGGACTATGAACTTGGGTTTATATTATCAGAGGTTTCCCACGGTCCTTGAGAGATTTAGTTATGCAGATTAGAACTCATTTTTGAATGATTCTAAAGCTACCAGTGGATACATTTTTAGTATCGCTGGCTGGGCAGTTTCTTATAGGTCCAAGAAATAGTCTATTTTAGCTCAGTCGATTATAAAGTCTGAGTTAGTAGTACTAGTTGTTGCTGGTGAGGAGGTAAGTTGGTTGAAAGACCAACTATCTTATGTTCTTTTAGGGAGTAGATCTATATACTGTCGATCTTAATCCACTGTAATAGTACTACTGCAATAGCTAGAGTACAGATCAATTACTATAATGGTAAGAAGTTAGCAATTCGTCGTAAACACAGCATGGTGAGAAAGCCCCTCACGTCGAGTACTGTGACAGTAGATTTTGTAAGATCGAAGAATAACCTTGCAGATCCTTTGATAAAAGGATTATCTCGAGACAAAGAATGGAACACATCGATAGGGATGGAACTTAAGCCCATTTTAGAATTAGGTATGGTAGGAACCCAAGCTAAATAACTAGAGATCCCAAGAATTAGGTTCAATAGGAAAATAAGCCATATCATGATATTTGAATCATGCAACTTAAGACTTTTATAACTCTAAAGTTCATCCTGATGTATATATATTATATGTACATGATATCCTGTAGTGATAGTTGGGTTAAGTTTTCTTGAAAACTCTTAATGAGTATTATATCTCATATTTTGAGTGGGGTGCCTAGCTACAAGAGTACTCTTGATAGACTCACCAGGGTAATTATGGAAGTGAGGCCGCCTCCTACTAGAATTGGGGATAAATTCTTTTAAGCTTTCACCTATACTAGGATCAAGTACATGGGCCATAATGTGCTGGCTATTTTGAAGGTTGTACCAAGTAGGATTATATGTGGTTTTCCTTCACTACATAAAATCGAATAATGAGTTCAAGATTTAGATCACTTATTATTCTTACATTTTGGGGATTGTCCACTACGTAAAGGTTCAAGTCGTCGGATACCTTTACTTATTCACAGTTTTATATATCTCACTTCAAAATTGTTTTCTTTCATCGAATTTTATAAGTAGGGGATTGTTGAATTTTTAATAATCTTGGTTAAAAATTATTTTATAAAATTATTCTTAGTTAACCAAACTTCTCATATTTTCTTTTTTACTTTAGTTCCACATTGGTGAGATAAACGTATATGGAAAGAGATACAACCTAAGGTATACTTGTAACTAGTATAAAAGTAATATATGAGGGAGTGTATAGTGGTGAGTGTTTGGGATGAGGTTTTATACCATCTCATACATGGACATCCCTCGGGCAGCTCAGCAGGTCGGGTCTGGCTTGGGCTTGGGCTTGGGCTTGGGCATAGGTTTGGGTTTGGTTTTGGGTTTGGGCAATTGGCTCTAGAGACCCTTGGGGGTTGAGCTAAGCCGTGTAATCCTTTTACTAAAAAGTCCAAGGACTTTCTTGTATATGCAAAACTATAACGACTATATTTTAAGAGAAATATTGACTACAGAACCTACAAACTGAATATTTGTCTTTAGTCCACAAGTTGTTTAAAAATGCAGTTATGGTCCCCAAATTGCCTCTAACCACAAGGCAACCTCGGTTGAACTCAAATTTTTACATGAACTAACTAAGCTACCTACACACAAGTTACACATGATTTCCTCTAACAGGTAAACAGTTGTCTTCCAGTCATCTCTTCACCAAAACTCTATCTAACTAAAAAAATTATTCTTAGTAGGAAAATTTGGGAAAATTTTACAGGTAAACAAGTAGCTGAATCCAAGGTTCTTATATATATGTTTGTTATTTGATTTCATAGAATGAGAATCAGTTTTCAATATTACGGGAACAAAGACAAGTTCCATCGGCACCTCCAATGCCTGAGAGAGAATGAATTTTTTATTCATTGATGCAAAGATAATGTTTATTTCAATCCACAATTTCTCAGAGAAAAAGAAACCTAGAGTGTGGTTCATATTGCATCTGAATCTGGGAACTCTTCATTATTTCCTACTGAGAGAGTTCCATTTGGAAATCAACAAAACCCAGTTGAGAACTTTTCCATATATGCGTTATCTGAAAGTAAAGATCTAGAAAGCCTACCAATAAGATCAGAGAAGAAGTCAGATGGACCAAGCATTTGGTCCAGACGTGGAAAATTTGTTAGCATAATTAAGGTTCAAACAGGTACAGGTAAAGGAGATGGGGCTGGAAACCCAGAGGAGATTAAAAATGAGGTTGTTTCAAATAAATTATTCCCAGTTTCAAGTAAGGAGGAAGAAACATTAGGCAAGGAGAGTTTTACTCCAAATCTTTCGCTTAGAGTTATTTCCATTTCAGCCCCTGTATTCCAACTCCAACAACAAGAGAAAATTTGAAGTTTCACTCCTTAATATTACTACAAGAAGCAACAACTCTGTCAACTATGGTCGAATTAAGGAGAAAAATAGCTTACATTCTCTGATATGTTGATACATTGATTTTTCTGTTAAGCGCAGCTTATTACCAAAAAAAATTGAATTATGATTTGATACATTGCAAAACTACGATTAATGTATGTGTCGATATATTAATCGAATAATGGAAGAGATTCAAATTTTCCCTCTAAGAATAATTTTTTGGTTAGACAGAGTTTTGGCGAAGAGATGACTGGAAGACAACTTGTTTACCTGTTAGAGGAAATCACGTGCAACTCGTGTGATTAGCTTGTGGTTAGAGGTAATTTGGGGACAAAAACTGCATATTTAAACAACTTGGGGACTAAAGGCAAATATTCAGTTTATAGATGGGACTGTAGTCAAAATTTCTCATATTTGAATTAACTTCATAACAGACAAAACATTTTTTGTAACTCCTACCCATATTTATTTCATAACAGTTATATTTATTTCATAACTTACAAAAATTGTTTTGCTCATATTTATTACTAGTCATTGTAGAATTTTCCTATAAAAGATAATGAGCTCCCCACTGTTTAAGATTAGCAAAAACACAGCTTATCTTTCTCTCTAGTTTTTCAACTCATCCCTCTTGCTCTTGCTTTCGTCTAAGATATTGGTGGTGTGACCAAAGTACGACGTGATTACTACCGCCGCACTTAAAAAAAATTCTTGCTCGTTATATCCTAGGGAGAAACTGATCGTTATATTGTCGGTAACTTTAGGCAGATCGGGAAATTCTTCTTAAAAAGTGTGCGATCCACACCTCGGGCTTCACACTCTATCTGTTACAATTGCAGTTCTAACTTATTTCAGAACCTGCTACTGTCCACATTCAGTTTCAGATCCAGAGATTTACTATTAGCTCATTATCAGGTGATACTAAGCTATTATTTTCTAACAGGTACAGAGTAAGCTTATTGACCAAGCATTTTGTCCTAGACCCTCAACCGATTAACTTAAATTGGGAAGAAGTTATCTTACAAGGATGCATTGCAAAGAATGATAATAAGACAAGTTCGGATAATTATATGACACTTTGAAATAATCTCATTAAGCATTTGTGGAAGCATCAGGGAAACAGCTAGCATTTTTAATTCTATGTAATTTTAATGTTTAAGCAACTTTATTTCTATTCTATGAAATTTCAACTAAGAAATTTTATGGAATTTAGTTAAGAAATTTATTTCAATTTCATTATAAATTCAAATATAAATTAATTAAAAATACTAAACTTTCTCAACATGATTCTATTATTTAAAATATACCAAACTTCTTAAACAAGGTTCTTAAATAAAGTTCAACCAAACTTTTTAAATAAGAATCACTAAAATACATCCAAACATCTAAAACAACTATATTTTTTAACAAAATTTGAGCAAACTTCAAAAACAAAAACCTTAAACAAAATACAACCAAACTTCCAAAATAAGATTCTTGAGTGCCATACATCTTAGACATTATTATTAGCCTTAAACATTCTTGCTATAACTGCATTATGTTGTACCACCTAATAAACCCTTTGAGTGTCGTCCAAAGTAGAAAAGTCCATCGTCGTTACCTCTCGATCCATTTATACCATTTCCCAATCGTTTTAAGCTGGAAATTGAGCTTCAAAATTTACTACGGCCTTTGTCATCTTTTCTCTTAGCTTTATTATACGGGCATCTCTCTCTTCTTTCTTTTTATCTCTCTCGGATATATACTCTTCTTACTTATTATCTCTCTCGGCAACATACTCTTCTTTCTTCTTCTCCATTTGGTCAAGGTGACTAATAAGTATATTTTGGCAATTAACGAAAAGATTTTGTCTTTTTCATTATTTTCCTTCAGTTTAACATTTTTGATACCGCCAGAACGATTCGTCTCCGCATACTCATTAAGTACCAGATAGCCAAAGCTTGAGCTAACGGGTGTATCGGGTGTTGTCGGATTAGAAATTCTTGGGTTAAAATTTGATATTTACTTCATTCTTACATTGCGAACTAAAGTGTCCAGGTGTTGGTCTTGCAAGATTTTCCAACATTGATAACGACTTAAAATGTTATAAGCTTCTTTATACACTCATTTTCCTTTACCACGTGTTTCATAAATTATTTTGATGGCATCGTCTTATAAAATAGATTAAGATAATAAAAATATACATAATTTTGGTAAATATAATCTAAAAATTTTGGTAAAAAATTTGAGAAAAATTAAAACCCTTTATTGCTAATATAATCTAAATATTAACAATACATCTATATAATGACCACAACAATGCCAATTTCTAATCTGTATGATCCTGTTGGATTTTTAATAATCTTGGTTAAAAATTGTTTTATAAAATTATTCTTGGTTATCCAAACAACTTATATTCTCTACTTTAGTCCCACATTGGTGAGATAAACGTATATATAAAGAGATAAAATCTAAGGTACACTTGTAACTAGTATACAATTAGGATAAGAGAGAGTGCATAGTGGTAAGTATGTGAGAGGAGGTTTTAGACCATCTCATACATGGACATCCCTCGGGCGGCCCGATAGGTCGGGCCGACTTGAGCTTGGGCACAGGCTTTTGCTTTCGTCTGATATATTAGTGGTGCAGCCAAAGTACAGCGTGATCAGTACTGTCGCACTTGTAGAGTTTCCTGCTCATTGCATCTTAGGGAACAACTGATCATTACATTGTCGGTACCTCTGGGCAGATCGGAAAATTATTCTTAAAGAGTGTGTGGTCCACACCTCGAGCTTCACATTCTTTCTGTTGTAGTTATAGTTCTAGTTCATTTTCATAACCTGCTTCTGCCCACATCCAGTTCCAGACTCAGTTTTGATTCAGGGATTCACTATTTCTACATTATCAGGTGATACTAAGCCATTATTTTTAACAATCCCAGCTATAATTTAGATATACAACCAAGAAAATACAATCATGGACAAAAAACACCAACAACATAAAAAACTTCTGTGAAATATTACAAATATACAAAAGCTTCATAACAAAAATATAATCCAAAATATTTCAAACAAATTATATTTCTATTTGAAACATAATTCTTCAAATCAACACAAGTTACTCATAACAAGACCCTTATATACAACATCTTCCATCATAAGCATGTGTAAATTGCAGCTTATATGATGCATAACAAAAAATATAGTAAAGAAAGTTAATAGAGAAAGTGCAAATTGTAGTTACCTGGTTTGTAACGCGAGATAATTTCCAAAGTATTATAAGCCCAACTTCAAACTCAAAGTTCTTCTCTCAAAATAATATGTCTTTACAGAAAGTCCAACTAAGCCAATCATGTATAAACCCATTTACAATCAACATCGAATCACAAATTTTGATCATAAATTTCAAGCCATCTGATGCATAACAAAAAAAATATTAGAGAAAGTGTAAAGTACGTTCCATTTATAATCATCAAATCCCAACATGAATAGTTCCTAAATTATAGATTATTGCAATTACAAACTAAAAATGAAGGGAAAGACCATATTTCATTGATGAAGTGGTACATGAAAATGGGGAAGAAACCTATATCTCAATTGCTAATTTCACACCAGGAAATCAGGTAGGAAATCAGCATACACTAGCAAAGCCCTTAAAACCCAAATTATGTATTCTAGGGTATTTCCATCCCAGCATTAAATAAGCAAATACTTACCTAAATTCCCTAACCTAGTTTAGAAATTCTAAATCCAATATGAGTGTGTGTGTGTGTGTGTGTGTGTGTGTGTGTGTGTGTGTATGAGATAGAGTTGAAGACAAAACACCCCTATAGGTTTTTGTGATTTAGTTAAAGTTGAGAAGAGAGGAAGACAGATTCGAGTTAAAAGCTTCAGCCCATCGGGCGTCTAATATATATATATATATGAATATTTATTTAAACGGGCGCCCAAATATTACGTGCCTATTTGAATTATGCAAAAATCTAAGTCTGGTACTGTTGGAAGAAATAAAACCCCATTCACTTTGATTTGGCTTTTTTCAACCAAGTGAGTGAGGTACTTTTGGAGAGGCTCTTATGAGTGGTCTTATGACTGGGATGCCATGTCATAAACACCTCCACGTAGGATAACCCTCCTCATTTGTAATATAAACTAGGTTATGAGCCTGTGCTATGCACGAATGTTTTAAGTTCACAAATGAGGCTAATTATAATTCTCAAGTGCATTTTAACCAAACCTTGAAGAGAGATATATAACAAACCTATATTTTTGAATGTTTACCAGATGATGTAGTTGAGCGATCATTAATATATGCATTAACATTTTAAGCAATACTAAGTACAAGGCTTATAGCATTATTATAAACATTATATTGAAGTTCCCTTAACATATTTCCAAACCGGAAATGATCATCATCTCATACTACAAAAATACACTTCGTCGATGAAGTTAAGGCTGTTGTGAATTCTCATAACAAAACGAATATCTTCACAAAATAGAATTAATAACATAACCTTTTATATTAACATAATATTTTGGTCTACATTATTAATCAACAAAATACACCATTGCCCTTTACTTATTGGGTATAGCTAAATGTAGCCGGATCAATGTTGTTTAGATTCTTCCAAATGGTAATGGACTATTTGTAGCATAGCTTTTGTCCACCAAAGAATGCCATTTTGCCTATCTCTTTTTGCATTTATCTGGCACTGCAAGCAACCTTATATGAATAATATGAAAAAAATTTAGCTTATGTACATGAATATTACCAAAGAATTAATGATTACCATATTGATTTGGAAGTTAAGCTCTTGATGGCTCTATTACCTTCTAACATCAAAATAATATAAGGATAAAACCGTGCAAATTTCCACTCACAACTATAGTACACACCTTTCCTTGGAAAAACCCAACAATCACAACTATGGTACATACTTATCCTTGGAAAATCACAACTATGGTACATATTTATCCTCAGTAAAACCTTTAATGCATGGTTAAGATCTTTAATACATAGTTCATAAATATTTTTGGTGATTTGGAAAATTTTGACCATTGGATTAAATTTTCCATCGTACACAAATCAAATGGTTAGTTATTGCAGAAGCACTGGAAATATTGAGATACATAAATATTCTATGTGTACCATCAGGAACCATAGATTCTAAAACATAGCTCTCCGCCTCTACGTTAGTAACTACCAAGTTCTAGAAATAACTACCGCAGCCCCTAAACTCATTTAGTTATGTATGTGATCAAAACTAAATGTCTCGAGGGGTTACCTGTATGCATAGTTCGGCGATTTTCTGTTTGGTAATTGGTTTATTAGTTTAATGGTTTTTTCTTTAAACTTCGGTCACTACTTGAGTAGTTTGAAGGTTTATCTTTAAATCTTTGGTCTAATGTCACATATAATTCACATCTCCCCTGCACTACTACTATCATCCATCGATATAACTATGAAGTATGTGATATCAATTAGATCCTTATATACCCCATTTTTAGCACTGAAACAATATTATGTTGAGAATTGAGGTAGCAACTCTCACTTCTACGCCAAGAACGATAAGCAAAATATGCCAATCAAGTAAACAAAGAAACAAAGAACAATAAAGAAGACAAGAATTTCCCAGAGGAGGGAAGTGGAAAACCATTGCGGATGAAAAACTACTCTCTACGAATAATTAACTATAATCAAATAGGTAAGACGATCTATCCAAGCTTCTCAAGCTTTGTAATGGAGTTTCTCAAATCCTAGGTCTCTAAATTAAACTCACAGAGAAAAGATATGCTAACAAATAACCTAAGTCTTCTTTATATACTAGAGGACTAATTACAAGTAGAACGGATCTCAAGGCAAACTCAACGTCCCAGAAAAACTCTTAAAGACAACCTACGCACATTTCGTTCGATCAAAACACAAACTCATTCGAATGACTTTGGCGACTAACGGTTCCAGCCCTATAAAGCACACATGTCATTCGAACGACTTCTTCGGTCTTAAGTTTCCAAACGTAAAAAATAGGCAAATCGTTCGAACAAAATCCATTTTTGATCGAACGACTTTGACCTATTTCGAGTTCAACTTTAACAGCTCGAACTTGGTCTAACAGAACCAGTTCGAATCTTCAGGAAACTTAACTAGTTTAAACTTTATGTCGAATAGAAACTGTTAAATAGAACCAGTTCGAAATGAATATTAAAAAATTCCCATTTTCAATCCCTCTTCAATCCTCAAACTGAACTAGCTCGAACTAAAACTACCTTGAACATAAATTCAAGTTCATACCTTAACAATCTCCCACTTGAAATCGAATCTACCATAACCCATCTCTAGATCTCCAAATGAATTGCTCAAACTACCCGGACCTTCAATCTTGACGACCCACAAAAGTTGTACATGTCGTCAACTTTTGAAAAGTCACCACCTTCATAAATATATTGGCCGGATTCACATCATTATGTATCTTTACGAGCTTCAGCACACCATCCTCAAGGAGCGAGCGAATAAAATGATATCTAATATCAATGTGCTTGGTCCTAGAGTAAAAAGCCGAAATCTTCATTAAGTGTATAACACTTTGACTATCATTATACAACTTAGGAGAATGTTGTTCTTTACCAAGCTCTTTCATCAACACTTTAAGCTAAACCATATCCTTGCAAGCTTCTGTAGCCACAACATATTCCACCTCCATCGTAGACAAAGCTGCAATCATTTATAGCCTAGAAACCGATGTAACCGTACCGCTTCCCAATATAAATACGAAACTACTAGTATTCTTCCGCCTATCAATGTCACTCGCCATATCATAATCAATGAAACCTTGTAAGCATATCTGAGAACCCCCATAACATAATGCCATATCTTGAGTCCCATTTAGATACCTCAGTATCCATTTCACAGCGCTCCAATGCTCCAAGCCTAGATTACTCATATACCTACTAACAACTCCTACTGCTTAGGTAATATCTGGTCTCGTACAAATCATAGCGTACATTAGGCTACCAACCGCGGATTGATAAGGAACCTTCCGCATTTCATCACAATCCTTTTGTGTCTTTGGACAACAATCCTTTAACGATTTAAAGTGACCTCCCAATGGTGTACTAAGAACTTTAAAACTATCCATATTAAACCGCTTAAGTACTTTGCCGATGTACTCAGCTTGAGATAACTTCAATTCTCGCTGCTTTCTATCCCATGTAACACGCATACCAAGAACTTGTTTTGTCGCACCCAAGTCCTTCATGGAAAACTCTCGGGTTAATTATTCTTTCAACTTGACAATCTTTCCCATGTTAGTACTTGCTACCAACATATCATCTACATACAGAAGTAGAATAATATACGAGTTCCCTGTATTTTTGATAAAACAACAGCGATCCGCATTACTCTTCAAATAATCATTTCAGGACATGAATTGTTTGAACTTCAAATACCACTGTCTCGGTGCTTGATTCAAACCATATAAGCTCTTCCTAAGCCTACACACAAGATCTTGTTTCCCTTTAATCGAATACCCTTCAGACTACTTCATATAAATTTCATCATCAAGGTTGTCGTGAAGAAATGCTATCTTGATATCAAGCTGCTCAAGATGCAAATCTTCAACTGCAACTATAATCATCACAACCCGAATAATAGACATCTTCACAACAAAAGAAAATCTTCTCAAGATGCAAATCTTCAACTGCAACTATATTCATCACAACCCAAATAGTAGACATCTTCACAACAGGAGCATAGAACTCACCAAAATCAACGCCTTATTTCTGTTGAAAACCCTTTACCACAAGTTTAGCATTGAATCTCCTTGAACCATCAGATTCCTATTTTAATCTATATACCCACTTGTTGTGCAATGCTCTCTTCCCTTTCGATTACCGAACTAAATCCCAAGTTTGATTTACTGATAATGATTGTATCTCATCATCCATAGCAAGCTCCACTTGCTCTTGCCTTCCACATCTACAGCTTCCTTGTAACTTTCTAGTTCACCACCATCCGTAAGTAACAAGAAATTTAGGGAGTTAACATACCTGGCCATAACTCTTAGAATTCTCAGCTATTGGAATGTCTAGACCATTAGGTTCCTCGCCTTGATCCGGTGGATTGGACTTAACCATGACTTCTTCATTAACCTCTCGAGAGGATTCATCATCAATGTCGACACTTTCCACTGCTTTACTTCGATTCTTTTCCATAGGTACTTTAAAGTATTTATACAAGACATCCTCATTGAATGTAACATTACGGCTCCTGACGACTTTCTGATTTTTTGCATCCCAAAATCGGTACCCAAACTCATCACCATCATATCCAATAAATATGAACTTCGTCGACTTTACATCTAACTTTATCCTTGTATATGAATTATCAAGCACATATGAGGTACAACTAAAAATACATAAGTGAGCAAGGTTTACCTCTTTTCCATTCTATGCTTTTTTAGGAAGTCCAAAGTCCAAAGCCGTTAAACGCACTCTGTTAATCAAGTACGCTGCCAAACTAGCCGCATCCGCCTTGAAACATTTTGGCAATCCAGCGTTAAGTCTCATACTCCCCGCTCTTTATTTTATTGTTCGCTTCATGCATTCTGTAACACCATTTTGTTACGGTATTCTTGGAATAGTCTTATTTCTCCCAATCCCATTTGATGCGCAAAAGTCTTTAAACTCGTCACTACAGTATTTGCCCCTGTTATCCAACCTGAGACATTTTAGTTTCAAATTGGTTTCATTTTCAACTAGTGCCCTCCACCTATTAAATTTATCGCACACATCTGATTTGTTCTTCACAAAGTAGACCCACAATTTATGAGCAACATCATCTATAAAAGTAACATAATAATGAGAGCCACCAAGAGAAGATACCTTGGTTGGCCCCCAAACATTTGTGTGTACAAGATCCAGTTTTCTAGGTTTCCTTGATCTTCCAGTTATTTTAAAACTGAGCTTCTTCTGCTTCGCAAGAATACACTCTTCACAAAACTTGAGATCAACATCATCAAGACCCTCTAGTTTTTCCTTTGTTAACATCATCTTCATCACCTTTTTACTCATATGGCCGAGCCATTTATGCCATGTACTTGTATTAATCCCCAGAGTGGACGCACAAATTATAAAATTTGTACTTTACGTTGTATACAACATTCCTTATCTTAAACCTTGAGCTACTACCATAGCTTTGTAACATTTCAGAAGGTTACACCAAAGGTGCGTACATATTCACCATCATCCGCCAATTTGCTAACCGATATAAGGTTACGTCCCAATTTGGTTACAAGTCGCACATTCTGTAAAACTAACGTCGCCCCCGAAGGCCACATCAACCAAGTGTTTCCCTTTCTATTAATATTGTGTTGACTCTTATCTCCAAGAAAGACTGTACCGAAGTCGCCTTTAATAATATTGGTTAGGAAACCTACATTTGTAGTAGCATAGAAAGAGGCACCCAAATCAACAATCCAAGATTCATTAACATCATCATACGAAATTAGAGCCTCATCAGAACTAACCTCCTTAGTAAGGTTTATTGCATCTTTCTACTCATCATTAACTTTCCCAGAAGAAGAGTTACAATCTTGCCTGAAATGACCCTTCTTTCCACAAGTCCAACACGCACCAGGCGGCATAGACTTTCCTCTTGACTGTGATCGACCCCTTCAATATTTTGGCCCCTTACTATAAGACCTCCCTCTTTCCTTGACGTTCAGCACACTGCTGTTTAAACTCGAAGAGCGTTCAGATGTTTTACGCCTATTCTCTTTACTCATAATCAATGAGACTATAGTGTCAAATTTAATATTTTCCTTCCCCGATGAATTATTCACAGTTGTAATAAACCCTTCCCAGCTCTCAAGCATCTACCCTAGAAGAGCCCATGTTCTCATCTCCTCGGTAAAAGTATTTTTCACAGATTCCAGCTGAGCATGAATGGTATTGAACTTACTGATATGGGTGTGTACACTATCATTGTCCTTCATCTTCAAAGTAAACAAACACTACAAAAGATGTAGCTTATTTGCACTGGACGTTTTCGAGTACATAGTGGACAAAGTCTTTACTAAACCCTTCATTGTCGTAACTTTGGAAATCATATACAGAATCTGAAATGACAACGCTAACCTAACGGTTTTAGGCGCCTTGTGATCTAATAATTCCCACTTAGCAGTATTGTAATCTGTTGGCTTCATCTCAACTCTACCCAGTAGTAAATCAAGATCCTTCTAATAGAGGTAATCTTTTATCTGCATCTTCTACACTCTAAAATTATAACCATTAAACTTCGTGATCTTCAATTTCTCCTGATTAACAATCGCTTCTCACCACACAAGTCCTGTAATAAGCTCTCTGATACCAATTATTAAGAATCGAGGTAACTAATCTCTCTTCTACGCTAAGAACGATACGGGGAATATGCCAATCAAGTAAATAAAGAAATACAAAATAATAAAGAAGATAAGAATTTCCAAGATGAGGGATTGAAAAACCCTTACGGATGAAAAACTACTCCCTACGAATAATTTACTATAATCAAATAGGTTACATGATTTCTTCAAGCTTTAGAATGGAGTCTCTCAAATTCTAGGTCTCTAAAATTAAACTTACAGAGAAAAAATAGGTTGTTAACCTAAGTCCTCTTTATATACTAGAGGACTAATTACAAGCAGAACGGATCTCGAGGGAAACACAACGTTGCAGAAAAACTCTCAAAGAAAACCTACGCACATCTTGTTCGAGCGAAACACAAACTCATTCAAACAACTTTGATGACCAAAGGTTCTAGCCTTGGAACACAGACATGTCATTCGAACGACATCCAAGCTCGTTTGAGTGACTTCTTCAGTCTTAAGTTTCCAAACGCAAAAAATAGACAACTCGTTCGAACGAGATCTATTTTCGTTCGAACAACTTTGACCAATTTAGAGTTCAACTTTAACACCTCGAACTTGGTCGAACAGAACCAGTTTGAATCTTCATGTAACTTAACCAGCTCAAACTTCAGATCGAATAGAAACTGTCAAACATAACCAGTTCTAAATGAACATTGAAAATTTTCCATTTTCAATTCGTCTTCAATCCTCGAACTGAACTGGCTCGAACTGAAACTACCTTGAACATAAATTCAAGTTCATACCTTAACATATTAGTGTCATATGAGTCATGTGATAAAAGAAATACAAAAGGCACAAAGTTTTGAGATTCTAATTAAAGACATTTATCATGTTAATAGTATTATCCTAATAGAGGTGGAATGGTGTTCACTGACCTCTTTTGAGCAAAAATGTCAAGAACCTCCTTTGAGCATTTATTAAGTGCATCAGATTCCACAAAACAATAGCATTTGAGAAAGTAGAAGAAACGACCAATCCAATGAAATTATGAATCCATCTTTGCATTTCCTGCATTAAAACAAATTTTTCATAATCGAAACCGAGAGCTTAAAAGGACAAACATAGTTGCATTATTAATGAAATAAAGTTGGCAAATAAGGGAAAATTAAGAACCATATGAACTCTTGATAGTTGCAAGATATTATATTTGCGAGAATTCTCTACAACATCAGGAGATCTTTGACAAATCTTCTTGCTACAACAGAAACCTACGGAGCACCTTTACCATTACATCATTAAAAATTGCATTCCTTAAATTCATAGGTGCATAATCTAAACCACTTTCATCCAATGCTACTCAGCAACCAATAAATACTCGATCACTATGATGAATGTGTGGAATATATGCATTAAGCTACTGAAAAATTCAAAATTTATTAAAAACACATAAATAGGTAGATAAGGGGAAATCACTAACCTCAGCAAAAGTTACACGAAATTAGAGAAAATTTTTAGCAACCATTATATCTGTAGATTGTAAAAAATAATATGCATAGCATCAACATTAAAAAATGCTCCAAATTTATCCAACTGAATTAAGAATAATATCAAATTTTGATACATCGTTTTATTTACATCCATATGAGAGAGAGAGAGAGAGAGAGAGAGAAAAAAAAAGAGAGAGAGAAAAAAAAAGTGTGTGTATACCATATTTAGAAGGATATGGAGGAGATTCAGTTAGATGAAAGCATGATCCAAAAGGATCTGACGAAGACATAAAGGTTTTCAAGTTTCTATTCGAACAGACTTGTTTCTGTTCGAATACATTTATGCCTGATGGGTTTTATTCGAACAGATTTGTTTCTGTTCGAATATATTTCTGCCTGATGGATTTTATTCGAATAGATTTTTGTTTATTCGAATACACTTTATTTTATTCGAACAGAAACTTATTCTGTTTGAACAGGGGCGCGATTCAGCCTTTTTCTTTTAGGAGGTAATTGTATTTTTGAGGGGTATTTTGCCTTGAGAAGCGTTATGTTTTAGGTTCCCTAGTATATATCGGAGACTTAGGCTATTTTCTTTTTTATGCTAGATCTGAAAGAGTTCTGAGAGAACCTAGAGTTTGAGAGTTTTTCTTCCTGTAATTACTTCGTTCTTGAGTAATTAAATTCTCTATTTTCCAAACCGATTGGTATTCTTCGTATTTCTCTACTAACACAGGCTCAGAGGCTTCTCAATCGTATTGTGGATTAAGTGGTATCAGTTTCTCATTTTCTATTCTCAGGGGGTTAATTGGGGTGTATGGTCTCTACACATGACCGTCTCAAGCAAATGAAGGAGAAGCTCGTGAGTCCGTTGAAGATCCATCGCAAATCTAATTCGAAGAAGAAGGACGATTTGGCGATGGGCGATCCCAGCGAGAAAATCACAGTTTTGGATATGACCATTTCAACCCTAACTTCTACTGTAGGGGAGTTAGTTGAACAATTACGTCTCACAAACCTTGCATTGGCTTCCGTTTCGGCGAGTCGGCGAATCCGTTCGAAAAGGAAAGGGGTTATGGAGATGGATGGTGATGAGGACATTCCAGTATTCGATGATTCTAGTGATCCCGATTCCGTCAAGGTGCGCCCAGGTTCAAGTAAGTCAACGAATCCTATGCGTAATCTTCGTATTGGCTTTAAGATTAAGATTCCGGTTTTCGATGGTTTTGTCGATGCCGAGAAATTAGATAATTGGTTAGATAGGTTGGAGACCTATTTTTCCATTGATAAATATTCAAACGCTCAGAAGATTTGCTTTTCTTCTTTGAAATTCATAAGTTACTCACTAACGTGCTATAAATCCTATCGGAAACGACATAATGTCGGAAGTCTGAGTTGGAATGAATTCAAGGTTTTGGTGAGGAAGCAATTCTATCCGATAGGGTATGAACAGGAGCGGTGGAATAAATGGCATAATTTGCGCCAAAAGTTTGGGCAATCCGTACAGCAATTCACTACAAAATTTCATAAACAAGCGTTGGTGTTGGATGTTGACGTAGATGAGTACGATGTATTCATGAAGTATACGGAGGGTTTATCGGAGTCCATTAGAAGATAATTAAAGCTCTTCAAGGTAGAAAAAATTGAGGGAACTACCATTAAAGAAATTGCCATTGAAGGCAAGTACTTGAAGAGCGACAAGAAAGACGACAAGAATAAGTCAGGGTACAAGGCTAATTGGAAATTTAATCAAAAAGGGGAGTCCAAAGGAGAGGGATCTTCATTTAAAGGGACTATCTGTAGTTATTGCAAGGCTACTGGGCACAATTCAGATAGATGTAACAAACTTCACCCGGAGCTTCGGCCGAAGGAGGAGAAGGGTAAGAAAGAGTAACGTGCACTAGCCGCAGCGATTGTGGATCTTTCGGATTTAGATAAGCTAAATCCTAAGCTTACTTTAATATTTAAGCAACCTCTAGTTATCGACGAGGCGAGTCGGGAAGAGCTTTCCTTTGTCAGTATTCAAGTGAAGTAGAGCTTAGTCGAAGCCATTATTGATCTGGGTAGCCATAAGAATTTAATTTCTGAGGCGGTGGTGAAGAAGATGGGTTTGGCCACTATGACTCATCCTAAGTTGTGAAGAAGATGGTTTGGGCTAGATTCAGAAAGATGCGGAGTTGAAGATTACTAAGCAGTATACGTTCAAGTTTGCGATTACTGAGAAGTTTATAAACGAAGTGATATGCGAGGTGGTTCAGTTGGGCGTATGTCAAGTCATCTTGGGTAGCCCTTATCTTTGGGACCGAGATACAATCCTTTACCATCGCGCTCGCAAGTATCGTTTGGTGAAGGATGGTACTAAGTTTCATATTAATGCGTGCATAGAACATATCACTACCAGTAATTTGGTAACGACAACTCAGGCGAAAAGGTTGGTTCATGCGAACGGATAATTTGTTTTATTATTGGTGCGACATATTCAAAAGGGTCGGTCGGCTACAATATTATCTACTTTGGCAATGTCTCCTAAGTAACAGACCGATATAGGGGAGTTACAAGAAGAGTATGAAGACTTATTTCTGGGTATAGATGGGATGCCGCGAAAGAGGGATGTGGAGCATGATATCACCTTGGTGAATGGTGAGTCACTACCAAATGTTAGGTTATATCGGACTTCTGTTATAGAGTTTGATGAGATCAAAAAGCAGGTACATGAACTCCTAGAGCAAGGAGTTATTAATCCAAGTAGCTCACCTTGTGGTTCGCCGGTATTACTGCTGCCGAAGAAGGATGGGTCTTGGAGGATGTGTGTGGATTATCAGGCATTTAACAAGATCACGGTGAAGAATCGTTATCCGCTTCTACAGATTGACGAGCTTTTAGATAAGTTACAGACGACTCAGTTTTTCACCAAGTTGGATCTTAAGTCGGGTTACCATCAAGTTAAAATCTGGGAGAAGGATACTTGGAAGACAGCGTTCAAAACCAAATAGGGCTTATTTGAGTGGTTAGTGATGTCTTTTGGGTAATGTAATACTCCGGCGACACATTAGGTACTTCGTACATTTATTGATGATTTTGTGATTGTATATTTGGATGATATCTTGATATATAGTCATTCATGGGAGGAGCATCTTGGGCATTTACGCAAAGTGTGGAGCATGTTACGATCACCACAGCTTTTTCTGAATAGGAAGAAGTGCGAGTTTGGGAAAAGGAAGCTGGTCTATTTGGGTTTTATTGTTGGTGGCGGCGAACTTAAGGTCGATCCAGAAAAGGTCTCGGTCATAACTAATTGGCTTAGACCCCGTACAGTGACGGAAGTGAGGAGTTTTATGGGTTCTTGTATGTACTTACAGAAATTTATTTGAGATTTTTCTCAAATTGCCGCACTGTTGCATTCTTTGACAAAGACTGGAGTACAAATTGTGTGGGAAGAGCACCATGAGAAGACTTTTCTATTACTGAAGCGGAAGATTACGGATACACCAGTGTTAGCATTGCTTAATTTGCAACGGCCTTTTGAGGTCGAGACAGATGCATCAGATAATGCATTGGGAGCAATCCTTTTATAGGATGGGAAGCTGGTTGCTTACCATTCTGAGATGTTTACAGGAGCAATACGCAACTATCCTACCTACGATAAAGAGTTTTACGCGTTATATCAATCAGTAAAGAATTGGCGGAGTTACTTATTGGGGAAGGAGGTTGTAGTACATTCCGATCACAAACCGTTATAGTTCTTATCTACGCAGTCCAAACTTCAGCAAGCTCGCCATATGAAGTGGATGTCATACCTTCAGCAGTTTACCTTATTGATCAAGTATAAGATAGGAGTGAACAACAAGATGGCTAATATGTTATCTCAACCCCCATTACCAATTATTTTTGCTTTGTTGGTAGCTATGCAGATACAGCTGATTATTCTTTCTGAGTACGTTTCAGGGTATGATGACAACAAGGAGCTTAGTGTAATTCACGAGAAGTTTCTATAGGGCAAGACTTGCAAGTATGTTCTGAAGGATGGTTTGATTTACAGGGGCAGCCTACTATGTATTTCTGAGGGTGGAGACCGTTTACAGTGGATTCGAGAAGCCTTTGTTCCCAGGTGGCAGGTCATTTCGGGGTTGAGAAGACTCTTCTAAATTTGCGGCGCTATATTTATTTGCCGAAGATACAGGTGGATGTGGCTTGTGTGGTTCGTAGTTGCGTGTTATATAACACATCGTAGCCTTCCAATAGGAAGATAGGACTGTAGTTACCATTGCCAGTTCCTAGTCGACCTTGGGAGAGCATTTCGATAGATTTTATGGGTGGTTTTCCCATGACCAGGTGTAAAAATGGCTATTTTTTGTGGTGGTGGATCGATTCAGCAAGATGATTATTCTTATTTCATGCCAGAAGACAGTCACAGGGGAAGGAGCAACGCGATTATTTTTCAGAGACGCCTAGAGGTATTTTGGGCTCCCTTCTTTTATTATTTTTGAAAGGAATAGCCGCTTTTTGGGGCATTTCTAGAGATCCTTATGGGGGATGATAGACACTAAGTTGAAGAGAAGTACTGCTTTTCATCCATAGACAGACGGGCAAACAAAGGTATTTAACCGTACTTTGGTACATTAATTACGGGGATTCCATTCTAAGTATCCTAAGACTTGGGATGAGAGTTTTCCGTATCTTCAGTTTACATTAAACCAGGCGATTTATGGCTCTACGTTGAAGTCTCCTTTTGAAGTTTGTTTGGGGTATTTGCCGCAAAGCCCTTTTGATTTGGCGTTTAGTCTTGGCAACAAGACGGGGTCAGGAAAGGAGGAAGAGGAGCAGGTTTAAGCTCAGCGTTTCATTGAGAAGATCAGCAAGGTTTATGAGGCGGTTGAAGCTCAGTTAAAGAAGACTCAAGCGAAGTATAATGCTCGTCACGACAAGAATTGGGTTGAGTGTATTTTTCTTGAAGGGGACCTCATTTGATTGTATTTGGGTAAGGAACCGCTTAAGGGGGAAGCTAAGAAGCTCAAACTTATCCGTTATGGTCCGTTTTTGATCCTCAAGAAGATTGGTGACAATGCATTCCAGTTGAATTTGCCACCTTTCATGAAGATGTATTCGGTAATTAATACCGAGCATTTATAGCTGTTTGAGCCGTCTCTTCTGGATGAAGACTCTGAAATTGATACTCGCCTACCGTCAGTTGATGACTTATAGATGGAAAGAGAAGATCCATTACCGGAGGATGGTATTCTAGAGAGGAAGTTTCATACTACTAGACAAAGTGCTATTTAATCATTCCGAGTTGGGAAGAAGGGTACACTACCGAGTAAGTCGAAGTGGTACAGCAGGGAATTGTGCATCGCCGCATTCCCACATCTCCAGTTCTAGCTTGAGCAGGAGCTCAAGACTTCTAAAGGGGAGAGCCATGATTCAGGAGGATCCGACGAAGACATGAAGGCTTTCAAGTTTCTATTCGAACAGACTTATTTTTGTTAGAATACATTTATGCCTGATGGGTTTTATTCGAACAGACTTGTTTCTGTTCGAATACATTTCTGCCTGATGGGTTTTATTCGAATAGATTTTTGTCTATTCGAATACACTTTATTTTATTCGGACAGAAACTTATTATGTTCGAAAAGAGACGCGATTCAACCTTTTTCTTTTTGACGGTGATTGTATTTTTGAGGGATGTTTTGCCTCGAGATGCGTTGCTTTTAGGGTTTTAGGTTCCCTAGTATATAAAGGTGACTTAGGTTAGTTTCTTTTCAATGTTAGATTTGAAAGAGTTCTGAGAGAATTTAGGGTATGAGAGTTTTTCTTCCTGTAATTACTTCGTTCTTGAGTAATTGAATTCTCTATTTTCCAAACCGATTGGTGTTTTTCGTATTTCTCTACTAACATAGGCTTCTCAATCGTATTGTGGATTAAAGTGACACATATTCGTTGTAACTTTCTAAGATACCTGATCATAAGATGAAACTCGCACCGTCATGTATTGTGAATCTTTTTACTTATTTCGATCAAATTATTCTTATTTACATTAGATTAAGATAAAAAAAATTCTTAAAGTTTATAAGGAATTTCATGGGAATAGGATGTTGAGATAGCTCACCATCATATTGGTTTGTATAAAGAGAATTTGTGCTTAAAGCTCTTGAGAATGCATGAAGTTTTATAAGAAATCAAAGAAACCTATTAAGTGAGACATTTGGAATTCCATAAGTGGTTATCACTTTTGGTCTCCGAAGGGATTTAGAGAGTTGGGAAATGGTGAGTTTACATGATTTAATTCATAGATTGATGAAAGAAGATGTGGAGGAGAAATTGAAGATGAGAGACGTTATTGTTTTGATGTTGTGTTTATTATGCTCTTAATTGCTAATAAAGGGGAAGAAATTAAGTAACCTTTATTTCAATCTTGAGTGTTACTATCTTATAGAGTTAAGAATTTTGGGAGCTTGTGGTAGAGATAGAGATATAAACCAAAACGAAGTATTTTCTTGACCCAACCATAACAAAATTAAACCAATTGCCTCGATATTGTCAGGCACAATCTTTTCTCATTTACAAAACAACCATGGGTTCAAAAAGTGTATGGATCTTCTTTGCACCGTTTTGAACTACATCATTCATAGTTTAGTTTGTTCCAATATCTTATCAGTTTTCTTGTTTTGGATTTGCATATATATAATATTTAATTTTTTCATTGATGTTGTGCTTCAACTTCTAGAGATCCAATCTTTTTTGCAACTAGTGTGACGCCCAGACTTTGTATATAGGTTCCTTAGGTTGTAAAAGAGCATTGTACAAATTTTCATTTATTTTTGTAAAGGTTAGCTTAGGAAAATGGGGGAGTACGCTTCGTCTCCACTTTTGATGTTTCCTTTTAGAACTTAGCTGTTTTCCATTTTCATATATATGTAGAGGACTAGTCTTCTACACCCAAGAAGGAATTTAAGCTTGTAATAGTGCTTTGAAATAGTTGTTGATATTTGAATGAAATGATGCCTTCAAAGACCCTTTGTTCAGTGTTTGTGATGCGTTGAGATTATGCGATGCGTTGAGATTATGTGATGCTAAATAATTGATAAAGAAGAGTAATTAGGCTTACTTGGGACAGGTGTCTCGAGTGCCGCACGTGCCAAGCTTGATTTTAAGTTGGTCCGTGTCAGTTGGTATCAGAGCGATCTAGTTGAAAGCGATCTAGTTGCGATGGCGGAGGGTCCGAATGCTACTGACCCCGCCCAGGTCCTTGCCCAGCAGGTGGGAGGACCATCCATTAATCCCCGGCCCTTGAATACCCGAACGCGGTTGGACCAGTTAGAGGATAAGATGCTAGCTCTAAGTGGGATTATAGATCAAGTGACGACTCTGGAGGAACGATTGGACGGATTCTCAGACGATCAGGCCCATGTGGGCGAACGTCTTGCTACGTTGGAGGGAGTGGTTGAAGGGAATATGGCTACTCTTCTGGATCAGGTGGCTAAACTTTCCTCGAAAGTAAATCTCCTAGTAAAGGTTGTTGGAAATGGAGATCCAGCACCTTCGGGCGGCGGTATAGACCGGCCCAGGATCAAGGTCCCCGAGCCCAAGGCGTATGAGGGAGCGAGGGACGCCAAGGAGGTAGAGAACTTCCTTTTTGATATGGAGGCGTACTTCAATGTGGTTAGGCCTGATAGAGAAGGTTCAAAGGTGTCGATGGCAACCATGTACCTCGCCGGTGATGCTAAACTATGGTGGCGCACCAAATATGCTGAGATCCAGAGCGGTCACTGTACCATTGGAACGTGGGATGACTTGAAGAGAGAGCTGAAGAATCAGTTCTTACCCGAGAATGCTGAGTTCATTGCTCGGAGGAGTTTGAGGCAACTGAAGCAGACAGGCAACATCCGGGAGTATGTGAAGCAGTTCTCAGCCTTGATGTTAGATATCCGCAACATGTCTGAAAAAGGATAAGTTGTTTTGTTTCTTAGAAGGTCTGAAGCCATGGATCCAAAATGAATTACAGAGGCAACGGGTTCAAGATTTGACTTCCGCAATGGCCTCCGCTGAGCGTATCAACGACTACACCCCCATGTTGGATGAGCGTCGACCGGCTCCGTCTCAGTCAAGTTCCCAGTCGCAACAAAGAGCGGGATCCTCCAATAATTACAATAAGGGAAAGAATGGAGGGTACCAAGCTAGAAGTGGGGGAGACCAAGGTCATGGCCAGAACAGAAGTGGGGGAGCAAGTGCAGGTGGTGCCTCGAGTTCCAATTCTGGGAGGGAGTACCACAAGCCGCGTAACAATGGCGGCGCTTCCTCTTCGTCCAGGTTTCAAGGACGTCCCGGGAACTTGAAGTGTTTTCTTTGTGGAGGGAATCACAAAGCCTATCAGTGTCCTCAGAAGACAGCCCTGAATGCGCTAATGGCATCGCACGGGGGCCAAGCTGATGACACCACTCAGGGAAATGATGGTGATGAAACTCATATGGGTTCTCTTTACTTGCTCAATGCCGTGACCACTCAGTTGCCAGAGGTTAAGCCGAAGAAGGGACTCATGTATGTGGACCTTAGTATTAATGGGCAGAGTACTTTGGCGATGGTTGATACCGGTGCTACCCACAGCTTTATTGCCATTCAGGAGGCGAATCGTCTGGGACTGTGTTTGGTGAAAGATTCTAGCCGGATGAAGGCTGTAAACTCTGCCGCAATGCCGATACATGGTGTTGCCAAGTTGGTTCCAGTTAAGATGGGACAGTGGAGTGGAAAGGTTAACCTTCTCGCTGTGACGTTGGATGATTTTAAGATTATATTGGGAATGGACTTTCTCCGTTACCACAAGGCAGTGCCGATGCCGTTCGTTAACTCCTTAGGGATTTTTGGTGACAATCCCTCAATCATTCAGATGTCCACGCAGAAAGATGAGGGCAGACTATTATCAGCGCTTCAGTTGGAGAAGGGACTGAGGCGAGGGGAGCTGACTTACCTTGCAACCTTAAGGTTAAAGCCCGATGATCAGGATCATGATGCCTTACCGGCAGAAGTCTCCCGGGTACTTACAGAATTCAAGGATGTGATGCCGAAAGAATTACCAAAGGTGTTACCTCCACGAAGGCCTATCGATTATCAGATTGAGTTAGTCCCGGGAACCAAGCCTCCTGCGAAAGGGCCATATAGAATGAGTCCGCCTGAACTAGCAGAGCTACGGAGACAGCTTGATGGACTTTTGGAATTGGGCTTTATTCGCCCCTCAAAGGCGCCATACGGTGCCCCGGTCTTATTTCAGAAGAAACAAGATGGAAGCTTGCGATTGTGTGTCGACTATCGAGCCCTGAACAAGGTAACGGTGAAGAACAAGTATCCCATACCGCTCATTGCCGACTTATTTGACCAGCTTACGTCTACGAAGTACTTCTCTAAACTTGATTTGAGGTCGGGTTACTATCAGGTCAGGATCGTTGCCGGAGATGAACCAAAGACGACTTGTTCCACTCGGTATGGGGCATATGAATTTCTTGTCATGCCATTCGGCCTGACCAATGCTCCTGCAACTTTCTGTACTCTTATGAATGAGCTCTTCCGGAAATATATCGACAAGTTTGTGGTGGTGTACCTGGATGATATTGTCATATACAGCCGCACTATGGAAGAGCACCTTGAACATCTTCGCCTTGTATTCCAAGTCTTGCGACTGAACCAGTTATATGTCAAGTTGGAGAAATGCTCGTTCGCGCAGGAACAAGTTATGTTTCTTGGACATGTCATTGGCGGAGGACAGATCCGGATGGATATGGAAAAGGTCCGCGCTATTGAGGAGTGGAGAGCTCCTACGGAGGTTACAGAAGTGCGTTCCTTTCTGGGCCTTGTGAACTACTACCGCAAGTTCGTTGAAGGGTATTCGAAACGCGCGGCACCCCTTACGGATCTTCTCAAGAAAGACTTCTCTTGGTCTTGGTCCGAGAAGTGTCAAGCAGCATTTGACGATCTGAAGCATGCGGTGATTAACAATCCGGTCTTAGCCTTGCCAGATATTACCAAGCCGTTTGAGGTACATACTGATGCGTCTGATTTTGCTATCGGTGGAGTATTGTTACAAGAGGGACATCCCGTGGCATACGAAAGCAGGAAGCTGAACGATACAGAGAGGAGGTATTCATCCCAGCAGAAGGAACTCCTTGCTATTGTGCATTGCCTACGAGTATGGCGACACTATTTGTTGGGAATGAAGGTTTTGGTGAAAACCGATAACCGTGCAGCAAGCCATTTCCTTACACAGAAGAAGCTGACCTCGATGCAGGCCCATTGGCAAGAGTTTCTAGCTGAGTTTGATTTAGATCTCGAGCACAAGCCAGGGAGGATGAACAATGTGCCGGATGCATTAAGCCGTAAGGCTGAACTTGCGGCCACCTCTACAGCTGCCGAACAGTCTCACTCTTATGTTACCAGTGCCCTCCATGATAGGATCCGCGAAGGGTTAGCGGCGGATCCTCAGACCCAGGCCATGGTTAACTTGGTGAAACAGGGGAAGACAAGACGGTTCTGGGTGGAAGATGGTCTTTTATACACGAAGGGACAACGACTTTATGTTCCTCGGTTCGCAGGATTAAGGCGGGAGCTAATCAAGGAGTGCCATGATACTCTTTGGGCAGGCCATCCGGGCTGGCGGAGAACACTATCCTTGCTACACAGGGGGTACTATTGGCCAAATGATCAGTATGAAGTGATGGATTATACGCGGACTTGTCATATTTGCCAGCAAGACAAAGTTGATCGG
This sequence comes from Kingdonia uniflora, assembly GCA_014058105.1. Lineage (NCBI taxonomy): Eukaryota > Viridiplantae > Streptophyta > Magnoliopsida > Ranunculales > Circaeasteraceae > Kingdonia > Kingdonia uniflora. Next base: position 5,265,016 of record JACGCM010000140.1, on the reverse strand, counting down.
GATTTGCCACTTGGATTGCTGGAACCACTTCCCGTACCGACTAGACCTTGGGAAAGCGTCTCTATGGACTTTATCTCTGGGTTACCCAAGACGAAAGGGTATGGTTCCATACTCGTGATCATCGACCGGTTCTCTAAGTATGCAACATTCATTCCGACTCCAATTGTTTGTACGGCAGAGAAAACCGCGCGTCTCTTTGTGAAGCATGTTGTAAAGTATTGGGGCGTGCCAAAGGACATTGTCAGTGATAGAGATCCGAGATTTACTGGGAAGTTTTGGAGGGAAGTATTTAGATTACTGGGATCCACTCTCAACTTCTCAACCAGTAACCATCCACAGTCAGATGGTCAGACAGAACGCTTCAATACAATGTTAGAAGAGTACCTCCGACACTTTGTCAGGGTGAACAAGAAGGACTGGGCCGAATTTTTGGATGTAGCACAGTTTTGCTTTAATCTGCAGAAGAGTTCCTCCACCAACAAGAGTCCTTCCGAGATACTGTTAGGACAGCAGCCCCTCACGCCGCACACGGTGATCGCCGATTACAAGGGAAGTGCTCCGAGAGCCTACCAGTTTGCAAAAGAATGGCAAAGAAATACAGATATTGCCCGGGCCTCTCTAGAGAAAGCGTCAGCCAGAATGAAGAAGTGGGCCGACCAGAAGAGACGACCAGATTCTTTTCAAGTTGGGGACCTTGTGCTGTTCAAGAGATCCCACCTCAAGCAGCGAGGTGACAGAATACACCAAGGGCTAGTATCCAAATACATTGGTCCGATGCCAATCATTGGTAAAGTTGGGAAGGTTTCCTACAAGCTTCAATTACCTTCCCACCTTCGCTTCATCCATCCTGTGTTTCATGCCAGTACTCTAAAGCCTTACCACCAAGATACAGAAGATCCCAGCAGAACTACCGTCAGGCCTCACGTTCCGCTCAAGCCAGTAAGCTCTAGCGAAGTTCCAGAGAGCGTTCTTGATCACAGAGTCACCCATGTTGATCCGGACACCAAAGAGGAAGTTTATGAGTACCTAGTGAAATGGAAGGATCTGCCAGATACTGAAGCCAGCTGGGAGCACCAAGATTCTCATCCCCTCCTGGTCCGACTAAGGAAGACTGAGTCCAAGCAAGAGAGGAAAGAGAACAGACAGATGTGGAAGCAGAAGAAAAAGTCGACGAGGGCGTCTCCAAATTGAGTGGGAGAGAGTGTGACGCCCAGACTTTGTATATAGGTTCCTTAGGTTGTAAAAGAGCATTGTACAAATTTTCATTTATTTTTGTAAAGGTTAGCTTAGGAAAATGGGGGAGTACGCTTCGTCTCCACTTTTGATGTTTCCTTTTAGAACTTAGCTATTTTCCATTTTCATATATATGTAGAGGACTAGTCTTCTACACCCAAGAAGGAATTTAAGCTTGTAATAGTGCTTTGTAATAGTTGTTGATATTTGAATGAAATGATGCCTTCAAAGACCCTTTGTTCAGTGTTTGTGATGCGTTGAGATTATGCGATGCGTTGAGATTATGTGATGCTAAATAATTGATAAAGAAGAGTAATTAGGCTTACTTGGGACAGGTGTCTCGAGTGCCGCACGTGCCAAGCTTGATTTTAAGTTGGTCCGTGTCAACTAGGGTGGTCATACACGTAAACAATCATGCACAATGTATTGTCACATAACTCAACTTTTGCATGCCTAGGTTGTTGGAGTGCATTATGCATGTGTTTGTACAACATCAATCAGAATTATTTGATATTCCGCAGTAAAAGTCTACTCTAAATAAGCTTTATTAACACCATAATACAACGCTACACCAAATAAGTGTTTGAAATCCATTCAAATTACCCAACAGTTTGATGAAAACATTTGTTTTTATTGAAATTGCTATAGAGAAATCTATAGAACAATATAATTTCCCACACTTCTGTAGAATCGATTGTGGTACTGCCATGTCACCCTTTTCTAGAATTATATAATGTTTCACCATGTAAGCTTTCTCAATTCATAATAACCCTTTTCTGGAATTATAATGTTTCGCCACGTAAGTTTTCTCAATTCATAATAACTCGCTATATAAGCACGTTTCACGAGTCGAATCGCTTAAGAGGAAACGCTTTCCTCTCTATTTTTCTCTCTCTTCTCTGCAATCTAAAAGACAAAGAGTTTTGCTTCAATCGCATCTCTTCAGTTTTCCATAATCGCAAATTACAAGTTTCACTGTAATCTTTAACATTGAATGACCTCCAATGGTATATATATATATATATATATCCCTAAGAAATATGTGGATCATCTCTCTCCCTTTGTTATCCATTGGATTGTCTCTGAAAGGTATGACAATTTGCTTAGATTTTTCCTACAATATCAATAGGTTTATTTCTCCTCTGATAAAATCGTCTTAGACTGTTCAACTTCTTCAATAGTTTCTCCTTCTCCTGATTCGTCTCTGGAAGAAAAAATTGATCATTTATCTTTGCTGCTGTGCACCTATGAAGGTAATCCATCATTGCATTTTTAAAATTCATTATAACCAAAAGAATCTTTTTTTTTTCTCTCTCTCCCTCTCTCTCTCACACACACACACGCATACCTTACATTCATCTATGTTATTTTGATAATAGCTTTCATTTGTTTCTTGGATGCTTATCTTGGTTGTTTCTTTGAAGGTTTTTTAATGGGAGGTTTAATGCCAGAATCCTTACTTTTTCACAATTAGGAAGGAGTTCCAAATTACTTTAATGATTTAATCTTTCTTAATGATGAGTTTATTTTTGTTGGTACAGAAGTTGATTACCCAATTTGTTCTTCAATACCACACGGTTTGTCTTTTATTCATTGCTCATCAATTAAAGTGCTATGTTGATGTTAGATACGTACTATAGATTGGTTCTCGCTAATGTTTAAAACTAGTACTACTCGAGACCTAGTCACAACAACAACCTCGATACACCAAAGGCGCTATAAAATTTGTCCATTAAGCACGCCTTTTGCGCTAATTCTTATTTTTGCATTGCCATGTCTAATGCATCAAAACTCACAAACACATAGCTTTAAGATTTTCATCACATATCATGTCTTGATTATTGCTCATTTTGTAAAGCTAAAATGTTCGCATATTCCATATGCTTAAAAATTTGTGAAAAAGGAGATGAAAATCAAAAGGGAATTAACACACTTGCAGATCAATAATAAGTATGGTTAATAATAGAGATGATAAAATCAGAGAGAGATGATAAAATCTATGAAACCAAAAAAAGTATTTCCTTGTCACAATACGAATTGAGAAACCCTAATTAGCAGAAAAGTACGAAGAACAAACTAATAGGTTGGGAAAAATCACTTTTAGAGTTTCAATTGCTCAAATAATTGATTACAATTAATTTTCTCTCAAGCCCTAAGTCTCTCTCTCATAACTTCCATTGATCTAACCTCCTCTAATCTTGTCTAGCCTTGCCCCTTTTATAAGGTTACAAGTTCCTAGTTACAAAATATGACAAATATGCCCTTAAACGCCTAAAAAAATAGGCTGAATCGCGCCTCTGTTCAAACAGAACAAGTCTCTGTTCAAACAGAAAAGTGTATTTGAACAAAAAATTCATGTATTCGAATAAAACACCTCAGACGCTTGTTTATTCGAACAGAAAGAAAAGTCTGCTCGAATAGACCTCAAGTCGTCGAACGACTCCAAATCTCGTTCGAACGACTTGGCTAAATTTTTAATAAAACCTTCTTAGATCCTATTGGATCATGGCTCCCCCCTTTAGGAGCCTTGAGCTCATGCTCAAGCTAGAACTGAAGATGTGGGAATGCGACGATGCCTATTTCCCTGTTGTACCACTTCTACTTACTAGGTAGCTGACATTTATTCCCAACTCGGAATGACTCAATACTACCCCGTCTTGTAGTATGAACTTTCCTTTCTAGAATACCATCCTCCTACAATGGATCTTCTTTTTCTATCCATAAGTCATCAACTGACGGTAGACGAGTGTCGATTATAGAGTCTTCATCTAAAAGAGAGGGCTCAAACATCTTCAAATGCTCGGCATTAATCACCGAATACATCTACATAAAAGGTGGAAAATCCAATTCATACTCACATATCTTACCTTGCAACAATATTCAGTGAAAAATCCAATTCATACTCACATATCTTGCCTTGCAGCAATATTCGGTAAAATAAACTACGCCTATTGAGATCATCATATCCTGCAACATACTCTGACAGAATAATAGGTTGTATCTGCATAGCTACCAACATAGCAGAAGTAATTTGTAATGGGGGTCGGGATAACCTATCAGCCATTTTGTTGTCCACTCCTTTTTATACTTGGTAATCAAGGGGAATTGTTGGAGATGCGATGTCCCCTTCCTTTGGTGAACTTGTTGTAGCTTGGACTATGTAGCTAAAAAATAGAGCGGTTTATGATCAGAATGCATCACAACCTCCTCATCCGACTTCCCCATGTCGGTTTGTTGCTTATAAGACATTGTTATTGTAGACAGCACGCTAGCTGACGTACCTTCTTGAACCGGTCATAACAATAACACAAACTTGCCACTCGTATTAACCAACTGCTTCACCTGAGTCACCGTTACTAAATTATTCATAGTGACATGCTTCTTATAAGCATTGATATGGAACTCTTTTCTCTCCTTCACAAGACGATACTTACGAGCTTTACGATAATGAATCGCATCTCAGTCTTAAAGATAAGGGCTACCCAATATTACCTGACACACATATAAAAGAACCACCTCACGTTACCTTGTCAATAAATCTTTCAGTGATTGCAAACTTGAATGTACACTACTTCGTGATTATCAAATCTGTATCTTTCTGAATCTATCCCAAATCATACGACTTAGGATAAGTTGTAGTAATCAAACCCATCTTTTTCACCAACGCCTTATAAATCAAAATTTTCTAACTACCCAGATCAACAATGGCCTCAACTAAGTTCTACTTCACCTGAATACTCATATGAAAAAGTTCTTCTCGACTCTCCTCCTCGGTAGCCAAAGACTACTAAAACATAAGTGTAAGCTTAGAATTCAGTTTATCTAAATATGGGAGGTCAATAACCTTTGCGGCTAGTGCATATCTTTCTTTCTTGCTCTTCTCCTCCTTCGGCCTAAGTTCCAGGTGAAGTTTCCAGCATTTATCAGAAATATGCCCACTCACCTTACAATGATTGTAATAATTCTTTATGAATGAAGAACCATCTCCTTTGGACTCTCCCTCATGCTCATTTTTCCAACTAGACTTGTACCCCGACTTGTTCTTGTCATCTTCTTTGTCACTCTTCAAGTACTTGCCTTCAATAGTAATTGCCTTCACGGTAGCGTCTTCGATATTGGCCACAGTAAAGAGCTTTACCTCTCTTCTAATGGACTCTGACAAACCCCCCGTGTACTTCATGAATACCTCATACTCGTCTACATCGATGTCCAAAACCAAAGCTTGGTTATGAAATGTCGTAGTATAATCTTGTACGGATTACTTAAACTTTTGGCGCAAATTGTGTCATTTTTACCATCTCTCTTGCTCATACCCAATTGGATAAAATTGATTTCGCACTAATACCTTGAATTCTTTCCAACTCAAACTTCCTACATCGTGGCGTTTCTGATAAGATTTTCACCACGTGAGTGCATGACTTGCGAATTTTAACGTAAAAATATATATTTTTTGAGCATTGGAATATTCGTAAACAGAAAAATAAGTTTCTAACCTATTTAACCAATTATCTAACTTCTCGGCATCGATTGAACCATCGAATACCAGAATTTCAATCTTAAAGTCAATACGAAGATTACGTATAGGATTCATTGATATACCAATATCTGAGGGCCCCTTGATAAATTTGGCATCCTTAGAATTGTTATCTATCTCCGTAATACCCTCCTCGTCTCCATCCACCTCGAGAACCACTTTCTTCCTCGAACGACCTCGCCGTTTCACCGAAGCGGAAGCCTTCGCGAGGTTTGTAAGATGCAATTGTTCTACCAACTCCCCTACAGTAGTAGTTAGGTCAGAAACTGTCATTTCTAAGGTCGTGAGTCGATCTTCGGAATTGCCTATCTCTAAATTATCCTTCTTCGAGTTAGGTTTCCTATAAATCTTCAACGAATTCACTAGCTTTTTTTTTATTTGCTTGAGACGGTCACGTGTAGAGACCATAAACCACAATCACCCCCGAGAATCGTAACTGGAAAACTTATACCACTTAATCCACAATACGGATTGAGAAACCCTAATTAGCATAAAAGTATGAAGAACAAACTAATTGGTTGGGAAACATTCCCTTTAGACTTTCAATTGCTCAAATAATTGATTGCAATTAAATTCTTCTCAAGCCTTAAGTCTCTCTCTTAGAACCCCATTGATCTAACTTCTAATCTTGCCTAGCCTTGCACCTTTTATAGTATTACAAGTTCTTAGTTATAAAATATAGAAAATATGTATTTTAACGCCTAAAGAAATAGGCTGAATCGCGCTTCTATTCAAATAGAATAAGTCTCTGTTCAAACAAAAAAGTGTATTCGAATAAACAATTTATGTATTCGAATAAAATACCTCAGGCGCATGTTTACTCGAACTGAAAGAAAAGTTTGTTCGAATAGACCTTAAGTCGTTTGAACGACTCCAAATCTCGTTTGAATGACTTGGTCAAATTTTTAATAAAATCTTCCTAGATCCCTCTGGATCACACAATAAGTAGGGTCAATTGTGGATCAATAATAAATAGGGTCAATATACTGATATTGTTATAAAATCGTTTCCTCATCACAATCTACTATCATCCATAAAAGATTAAATGATTCTATTTAAAATAATAAGAGGAAATAATACTTTGTATGGAGATGAGTAGTTCAAAGGCATCAATTATTGGTTGATGCGTGGAAAGCACATCCCTTAGAAGCATTGGACATTTGAGCAAATTCAGATAATGAGAGTTCGTCTATCAAAGCTTCCATTATCGTGAAACATAACCGCCCTAGTCCAAGTTCATCGTTCCATAACTCGATCTCCACATTGTGCCATACACCGTTGTTGGAATTTTAAGCAACCCAAATACTGGAACCCATGGGTGACTCCTGCCATATTGTTGGCATATATCTCTTTAATAAAGTTCATGAACATTCACTCCTGGTAAGTCCAATCCAAGTCAGATATGAAATGTGTCCTCAGAATATGCACTTACCATACGATAATTAATGCCAAACTGACACCGCTCCTGTAGATAGAGATAACAAATCTACTTGAAGAAGGAGTCATTGGTCACATTCCAGGCTTCTTTGACGATGGAGGTGCCGTTGTTGTTGTTGGAGACTTCCTTAACCTAAATGGCGAGATGGTTGAGAAAGAGAAAGAGAGAGTACCTCAAAGACATTGCTGAAAAGAGTAAATTAATTTAAGTTTCAGAGAGGAATCAATGGAGAGTAAGATGGGGGAGAGATAAATGGTTTTGGTTGTACGATATGTGGGTTTTGGTTTAGAGATACGCAGGTTGGAGAGAGAGAGAGAGAGAGAGAGAGCAGTTAAGGGTGATTGCCCATCTTGGTATGTGCATAAAAGAACTCAGCCATCCATCTTGGGCAAATCATCGATCTCGAGGCCTTAAAACCCCATCCTGGCCTCTCTTTGTCCTTAGATAAAATACTGCCCCAGGATGTAATATAGATGGGGTTTTGTATCCTCTACCTCCAACTATGTTTTGCAGTATCCCCATATATGTTTCTCACAAATCTTTGTTTCCTTTTTTCCAAACACTAATAATAATGAGATTTCTCCGTATATGTACCTACTAAAGGTAATTTGGATTTTCCAATTTCTTAGCACGCATGGTTACTGATGTTGCAGTTGTAGAACATTTGTAATCTGTGATCAAAGGTAGAATAATGTAAGTAATCTCTCTATAATCTGTGATAATTGAGTAAAGTAAATGGTGTCAACAAGGAATAATTAAAGAGAAATAAACAACTTGAGGTTTTGTTACGGTGGGTCAAAGTCTGTTAGAAGAGGAATAAAATGGAGATAAGTTGGTATTATTTGGGTGGCGTATCTTCTACAAGTTTCTTCAAAATTTACAGGATAAAAACGTTTGAAGCAATTTTGAAGGATAAAAACCTTTGAAGCACCAGGTTTTTCCCCTTTACAATGGAAGATGAAGAAAATGTTGTTTCTCGTTAATATGTCCCTATCAATTTCCTTAGAATACAATAAATCCAAAGTAAGCACTGCCATAAATAAAGAAAAATCCGCTACCATAACTAAATTATATTAAATCTTTAACTCAAATGGTTGAGTGTTTAATAGGTTGTAAATTTAATATTATGCACTTTTCCTACAATTCCATCCTATAAAATATTTTGGGAAACTACTGTGCATGGCAGATTCATTGGCAACTTATAGAGAAAACGGTTTACATGATGAATAGAAGATCTGATCTTATCAAGGTTACCTAACATCCATATGTGGATTAAACTGATGAAGTTGTAAATGGTAATATATGGTTGTGCCATGAATGGTGAGGGAATTTTTCGGTGAAAGTCGGTCCTATGATCTTATAAAAATTTGAGGTGCTTATACATTTAGGCCCACAAAATATGAGGTTTTACGTGTTTCTACATGCAATTTTTTGTTATATTATTTTGTCTACTTCATTTTATTTCACTTTTTCCTAATATATTTGTTCTCTATTGCAATAATAGATGAAGATCCAATATAATTAATGAGAAGGCTATGTATGAAGAAATCTTATTAAAATTCACGACTTGCCACAAACTATTGCATTGCGTCCATTGTGTCCTTATTGGAAAACTTCCAAATCGAGTGTTTAGAATACCCCAAAATGATTTGATGAAGAAAAAAGACTACAAATCCTACACAATAAGCAAGGTACATTTATTTTACGCTCTATGAGTTACCCAAGTAATTAGTTAGCTTTTCGTGAATAAGTTTGTATGCCATATGTTTCATATGTCAATATGAGTTTGCAGTAAGTTAATTTAAAACTAATATTCATGAGGCTGTAATTATCTCCAACTCTATATTCAAACTCTCCTCGACATTGCTTATTGATATTGGATCTTAGTTAAATGAAAGAGTGTTTGGCAATGGGAGTTGAAATTGAGCTACTTAGATTGTTTGTTTGACGAGTTTGACATTGTACTCGAGCAAAATTTTAGGGAAGACGGCCATTTTGCATGAAGACCACTCATGTTGTTCTTAGCCTAAAATGTGACGCAAAAATAATGAAAATTTATTTAGTTTTCAACCGTCCTTCCATATCTTCAAGCAATGTGCTTTAATACAATCAAATTGCTAATATGTAAAACACCATAGAATATTGCATAAGTTTTTATGGACCATGATAACTGCTCAAGATTTTGTGATTTGGTTTTTTAGTACCCCATCTTGAAGATTAAAATACACAGAGTAGTTTCACGGTTTTGCAGTGCCCCATTAGAAGTGGACATATATTTTGGGAAAAGCTTGGTAAGTCTAAAACTGTAGTCCACTTTTTTTCTTCAGCATTAGATAGAGAGCTATAACTCTCTCCTCCGAGTTTTATCTTATGATTGCTTTGTGTTTGAAGGTCGTGGTTGTCAGCAGTTCTCTTAGTTGGTAGAAGTTATATTAGTTTGAACCCCTCTTGGTTGGGGCCCTTTCAGCTGTTATGAAGCAGACCCCTTTCCACTTCTTATCTTTGCATGGACATGGGGAACGGATTAACATTTAACTTTGTAAGTGATAAATCTCTCCATCTCTGTTTCTTTCTTTAAGACTTGATATTATAGTGGTTTTATTTTTATGTCAGACTTCTTTAAAATGTACACAAATCTCATGATTTTGTAACACGGCAATATCGAATAAATATAGAGGCAACTTTGATCACAGTACGAAGATGAGAACGTGAATGTCATTTCGTACTGTGCTAAATTGTTATAATTTTGATAACAGCAACCTAACTTTAATCAACAAAGCTATCAGACTTGAGAATGTTGTCGTCATCTTTATGACTTTTATGAGGTACGACCTTTTAACTTCTCAAAAAAATTCTAAATATAGATATAATTGGAAGTCATACTCTATTGCTATTACTAATTACTATATGTGATATCGATGCACTGTATAAAGCTTCATCTTCGTACTATTTTAGCAATTCATGTGATGTCATTATATTGATAAGTTATGACATTTTGGCATATATAAATTGGTTCTACAACAAAAGAATATGTTTTATATAGGAAATGTGGGGATACTTTATTTTTTTATCTTAATATGTATCTATATGGAAAACATTACAAAGTGTTTTAATTAAGTGTGTTGATAAATATTGAAAAACTTAGTAGTAAAGAGAATGATTTGAAAATGATACCTTATGGGTTCCCCATTTCCTCTACAATAATTCTGCATAATACTACTTTAAAAGGGTGTAGGCCTCTATATATTGGGACTAGATTGCTGCTACACTAGCTTTTTAGGTTTCGTAAACAAGACGTGGTATACACTATCTCTAGCCATGAAAAAGTCTTGAGATAATGTTACATATTCCAAGATAATGTTACATATTCCAAGATATATAGTGGTGTAAATTTATAAGTTTTGAGATAATGATTTTTTAAGTGTACATTCCATTTCAGTAGATTATCCAGTGTAAATAATATTTGTTTTCTTGCGTAGGTTCGCAACCATGTATATCATGATATACATTAGTTTGTAATGTTGAAAATTAAATCTTGACAGTAGATGTTGGGATTGGGGTTGGATGAGGATCCCTATCAGGGGGCAAAGGTAGTGCAATGAATTATATTAGGATAAAAAAAAAATTGGCCATTTAACGGTGTTTTAAGCTTAAAAATCAATCAAATATAACATTATATTTAACTAAAAAATTATCCAGATTCACTTCTCTCGTAAACTTTTTTTTACGCTTTTTGCGACCATGGCATGGTCAACTTAAGGTGAAAAAAAAAATTTAAAATAAGGTTCTTATTTGATGATATCAATAATTAAACCTTAGGCTCTTAGACTAGAAGCTCTACCATTTACCACTTGAGCTAACTTTCCTTGATGTCATTAGAAGAATGAAAAATGTACACATATATATATATATATATATATATATATATAATTTATATACCGATATAGGCATTTTTTAAATAATTCTTGGGGGGGCGACCGCCCCCCTCTAAATCCGCCCCTGATCCCTACCACAATATATTTCACAATTTCATATTCATATTTATATTGGATCTTTAGCTCAAATGGAAGAGCCCTTGAGAATTTGGTTTGTATATGGAATATCTCAAGAGATGGTGGTTCGAAGCCGTCAAGATTCCGTAAATTACTGAAATTTTCATAGAAGTCCAAGACGTAATGGATTTATTGGCATTAAACTATTGGTGTAGTTTTTGAACAACAAACAATGTGTGTTTTTTATTTTCTTAATGTACTTGACTATGTCATTAATGTGTTTGCATTCACAAAATGCCATCTTCTATAGTTGTTGTCATTTCACTTGACTTTATGCTATCTTTATCTATATTTTTGTAATTTCCTTGGCCCAGTAGTTGTGGTTAATGTGTTCAAGTGTTTGCACAACCCTTTATTTTGTAGAAGTTGTTGTCTTAACTATGATGAAATGTGAAAAAGATCATCATATATGTAAACAAAAGATTAAACGAGATAAAAAGAAAATATTGGCTTGTTCAGATCTTGCAGAACTGTGTGCTTCATGTTTACATCATTCTTAGGTTGGTGTTCTAACTTTGCATCTCAGGAATGACAAAATGTGTGCATACTTCACATTATTTGCATGTTAAGGTAATGGTAAGAAGAATTAAGATCTTACATAAGAAAGCTATCATTGGTCATCCTTTTCGGGAAATCAAGATATTTCTTCAAGTAAACTTTTATATTGAAGTTTGTAACTAACCAAGAGAAAGCATGTTGTTTGCAAGAAAATTTAAGGAATTGTGATATTTAAGCGACAAGTTTGTAAGCAGGATGTTTGTGATCAAGGTGGACATTAAAGATTTAAAGCATATGAGGGTGTTAGTAAGTTCCACCTTTAGTTTAGTGGTGCACTATCATCTCGATTCTTGCATAAGTATCGTTCAAAAGAAACTAGAGACATCGTGTCTAGTGTGGATATATGTCATTTTCTTAGAATTGAGATGTCCTCTGCTAAAATAGTATAAGTAATTTGAGGTTTAGTGAAAATTATAGAAGGCGATTATATCAACTTATTGCACTTTGATCAAATGCTAGCTCAACCAACTAACAAAGTTAAATTTCCATTTCACTAAATATAAGATTATTTCCAAAATTATAATATTTGGCAGGTTTTTTACAATTTCGGTTTATGAATACGAACCTTTGGGTAAGAGCCATCTTATGTTCTTCATAAATATAATTTTGCCCGTGCTGGCATGGGCTTATTGATGCTAGTTTTATAAACTGTGGAAGCCCTTTGTTCATGTGTATCAAGCTCATACACCCGATGTTTATACTAAGTTAGCCATTAGTCCCATGACATGTGTACAGTATGAGGTCGGCAAAGTGACCCATGACCCGACCCGGCTCTGTTTCTGGTGGGTTTGGGTTTGGGAACCCATCTAACCCATTTAATGGGTCGGGTTAGGGTTTACATTAAACGGTTTGAGTTGACTCGTTTAAGTTTAATTTGAGCTAATTATAATTTTTATGATATTATTCATCATTCGAATAATATTTAAGCCCAAATAAAGTTTTATGTGTTATTACTACCCATAAACATATGGCATTTGATCCGATCACCTCAGTTTCTTTCATTTTCTTTTGTTATTATTATGCATTTCTTCAACAAACCCAATCGTAGAAAATGGGCATTTGATCTCCACTTCCATTATTGGACTCATTATTTTAGAGCACATGTAACACCAATACCTACCAATCAAAGCTTCAACAAACCCACTCTCACACAATTGTGTTAAATGAAGTTATGACCCATGACCTGGCCCATGACCCAAATTAATATTTAAACAGGTTAAAAGAGTCGGGTTTGGGTTTGTATTTTTGACCCATTTAACTAAGCGGGGTCGGGTTTGGGTTTGCATTTCTGACCCATGAACCCGTTATGACCCAACCCGTTTACCAGCTCTACCTGATAACAATAAATTCCCAAATATATACTTTGGACATGAGTTCCCAGTTCCCCTATTAAAGTTATGTTTTTGTTAGGAGTTGGGTTCAAGCCCAAGCTAGGAACTCAACTGGGTTTGGGTATCCTATTGAACTCCTAGCAAAGCTCATAGGCCTTTAGGGTTATGAGGAGAGTTTAAGATGGTTAGGTAACATATTCAATATGGTTATCTCGTTTGTATTACGTACAGTTCTACAGTTATTTAATAATCAATAAATAATCTTATCTCTCTCAATTGCTCTCCAAAAGATATTAGAACTGTTAATCATTCTATAGTATATTATATTCTAACACGTTATCAGCGCGTAAGAAGATAAAGGAAAATCACTCCCCAATAAGCAATTTTTAGGGAAACTTTACCATCAAGAGGCATTTTACAAATTTTGAATTTTGTTTCAATTTCCTAATCTATGTTGTATGATATATGAATATGGATTAATAGCTAATTTTACTAATTTTTTCAGATTAAAAATATACTCTCTTTTTTTATGATTTTTACCCTATAAATAGAGTTGTTTTCAAACCAAAATTAATTTTTCTGTGGACATCGGATGGAGGCAAGACTACTTTGGTTAGAAAGCCCGTCCCGAGAGCTTTCCAGCGGTATATGGCACGTCTCAGGGAAATATCCAAATTATGGGAAAACTAACAATGAAACTAGGCAGTTTCACGGCCAAAAACAGCGTGATGACATCAGCAAAAATAAATAAATTATTATTTTTATTATTATTTTTAATAATTATCTGTTAATGACGTCAACGTTATCCATTATTGACATTAGCAGTGATACGTGTCGAGGACACATGACATGCCGACATGACAGGCACGTGCATGACACGTGTAGCACACCTGGCACGTGTGGCACGCCTGGCACATGCGTGACACGTGTTGTGGAACATGGCTATCACTGGAGGTGACACGTGGTAGTCGTCGGACTGTTGACCACCGGACGATCACCGGAGCAGTTATCGGAATAGTGACCGGCGTGACACGTGACAGGCACGTATGAGACAAGTGTGGTATATGTGGCAAACACGCTTGGGACGCACGTATAGGGAATGTGGCAGACCATTGACTGGGTCAACCCGGTCCAGGCGTTGACCCATACTGAGTCAGATCGGTTCAGGGCCAGTTCAGACACAAAAACGGCTATAAATAGCCCATTTCTTGGTCAAATTGAGTCTAATTTTTTTTGAAAAATTCCTATTAACTGGACCTACCCCGTGGGGGACCCATTTTTAATTTATGAAAAATATTTTTTAATTTATTTTTGGGAAGAGGTGCCTTGTATATGAAAGTTGACTCACTTATATCGAATATAAGCAAATAGATTAATACATATTTAAGCATCTTACTATAGTTAATAGGATATTAATGGTATGCCCCTAAGATACTAATTATCATGAGCTGGGGATCAAAGATAATACGAAACCAAGACTAATTTAGAATACGACTGGGAGTCATATCTAAATCGTAATTAATTCTCAAAGACAAATAATTAGATCTCAATTAGGAATTGACTTAGTTTTATTTATAAAAGCTTGATGTCTGAGGAACCAATTTTTCGTATCTAAATGAAATTAGATGTTATAAGATAATATTTATAGGTATATAGGCACTGATAGTAACTTATAGTACCCTAGAATGCTAGTTCAAATATAGACATAATCAACATATCTTATGAACCCAACAGACTTCGGGGTGGGACCACTTGTCAGCAAAACATCTAATACCCTTCATATTCGTAGTAAATAGGTTACTTGGCTAGAATATACAAACCCTTATAAAACTCTAGGGATTAGAATACCCTAGTTGTTTTGCAATACCTAGTGGTTTTGTATAACTATCTTGGCTAAGATTATATTAAAATGTACTTTAAGGTTAAGATTGTCATTTTACGAGGTAAAATTGGGATTTGACGCTTAATAGGATATGAATAAGATTCACCTATAAGTAATGATTGAGAATCACTGACTTGTATAATATGAATTGCCTTTAGTAAGGATTAGAAATCATGTACTTAAATAGGATTTCATAAGGAACGCACACATCTGGTGGTTTTAAATATCAATCTTGGCTAAGATTATATTAAAACGTACATCTAAGATTAAGATTGTCATTTATTTATC
Organism: Kingdonia uniflora; assembly: GCA_014058105.1. NCBI lineage: Eukaryota > Viridiplantae > Streptophyta > Magnoliopsida > Ranunculales > Circaeasteraceae > Kingdonia > Kingdonia uniflora. The sequence goes on along the minus strand of JACGCM010000140.1, from coordinate 5,249,700 downwards.
TTTATTCTAAATACAATGATTTGTCTTTAATGCAATTGATGTGTTTATCAAGAATTGTCCCTAATTATAATATACAGTTTGCATTACAAATCTCTGTCAACCCACGTTACGATTACGAACCATTGCGGCTTAATGGTTCCAACTACCTGTCTTAGTGTACGGACATAAAACTTCATCTGCAGACAATGATTATTTCAAAATCGATTATTACAGATAATACCGTCTCTGAACCTCTCAGGGCACATGCCATATTGGTTATGCTCTCCTTGAGCCAGAGTTAAAATTTTAGCATCTCCATTGCGGAACTTTATATGAGTTATGGACGAGCTTAAAAGAACGTTTTGGTCTACAACATTGTAGTAGCCTACTCATAGCCTTCGACAAACAGTCAAAGCCCACTTCACAGCCTACTCGAATATATCGAAGCCCACTCAATATTTAAAACAGACTCCCCAGAGATCCCCCAAAGACGAAGCTTCGACATCAGACAAAGCTTCGAGAACAAATTAACATACTACAGCAAAAATTCTTCGACCTTACTAACACACGATTGAAGCAAGATAAGACAGACAACCACCTCATTAGATAAGACAGTGTATTGATTCGCCCGTACAGCTACAGTGGCAGGTCAAACTACCGCGTTGTTCAGAGACATCACCAATAAATGTTCCTGACCGACGCCCATAACTCGCCGGGATTTTCTGATTGTAATCATGTAATCCTGACCCACTCTTGGTGACTCAGCTCTCTGTATCTCTATAAATAGAGGAGAGGGGAAGCTAATAAGGGGTTAAAAAAATCATCTCCAACCCCTTGCATTTTACCTTCGACCACCCAGACATTTTGTATTCGAAACCAGTTATTTACTCTTTAATAATACAATCTGTCTTAAAAAAATCCTCATCAGAGGTCGTAGAGAGTAACATTCGGGCCTCTACGGAAGTATTTGTCTATAGTTAAATCATACATTAGGCCAATGGCTTGTATCCTTTGATTGAGGATTGATTCTATGTTGTGAGAACCAACTTCGCCTCCAAATAAAGTTAGGTCCCTACAATTGGCGTCGCCTGTGCTTCCCACCCTACCAATCTCCCATCCTTTTTCCCTCCTTTTGTTTTCCACTTCAGCAGATTACCCTCAATGACACCCACACACCGTTCCTACTCAATCCAGGCAGGCAACTCCATTGACGGAGTAGCTGCCCAAATAGCCTTAATATCTCAACAAGTCGCTCAGGCAGAGGAGCGCCACCAGAACCAACTAAACTAGGAGCGTGAAAACCACCACTTGGCACTGGAAACTGAGCGCAATCTCCGCTTGGATGATGAAAACAGACATAACAGAGTAATCGATAAACTGCACAACACCGTCTGAGAGCTACAGAGATTACAGCCCTTGGAACTTGCTCGCCCATCCCAGGTACCAGACCCATCGCGCGTCTCTGCTCGCGCCCGCCTAGGACCTTCATCAAACCTTGAGATACCCCCGTTCACACCGATGCCGAAGGTTTTCCCCGTATTATTCCCCCCAACCGGCTCCATTCACCACAGGATTCACCCTACAGAAGACTCTTCTGAGTCAATCTTCTGCTCCTCCAGACACCCCTGACGCCATGCTGCTCGGGAACGGCTCGGCGAACGCAGTACTGATTTTATATCACATACTCGACCTCATAACCTTCAAATTCATCAATCTCCCCCACATCCTGTACACGTTACACAGCAGGACTTCGACCACAAAATACAACCAATCATTCGCGTTATCACGAGCCCAGTAACAAACTCCTGGAGCCGCCTCAATAACCTGATCTGCCCTAAACTTTTGGCTATCAAAATACCTTCTAACTTTTGTGCCCCCAAACTCAGCAAATACCGTAACACAGACCCCAAATCCCACATCCTCGAATTCCAAAACTCCCTAAGCCTCTACTCCACGGCTAACTACCTATTATGTTGCCTTTTTCAAATGAGCCTTACCGATAATCCCCTTCGATAGTAACACAATCTCCCAAATGGTTCGATTCGTAACTTTGAGCAACTTTCACATCTTTTCATCGCCCAGTTTGCCTTCAACAAAGATAGAGAGGTCAGAGTTGACGCTCTTTTCAATTTCAAAAAATCCGGCAGTGAGACCCTCGAAGCCTTCACCAGAAGATTCCTCGACGAATCCCAAAAAATAGAAAATCTCGACTGCTCGAATGCTATTTTGGCATATTCGAATGCCCTGCCCGACCATAGCCGAGCAAAAGAGCATCTAGTCCTCCATAAACCAAAAACACTCAAAGAGATGTTCTCGAAGGTCAACGACTATATCGATCTCGAGCACCTTCAAGAGTCCTGCAAACAGAGCCAGCATCCGCAAATAGTAAACTTCAATAAACCTCGGCAACACCCCCACTCTGCTCCCACACCCATGATCGCCCCCGTCTCACAACAGACTGAGAGCTGCAAACTCCCCAACATTGATAACAACACCGAAGCTCGCAAGAAGTGACCAAGGCTTGTTTTGCCTACACTTATTGCCCTTCAACACCCTTCTACCACACATACAAACAGACCCCATTTAGCGCATCCCTTTCCCCATCGAAGTCAGACCAGGTAAATCTTACTGCGCCAACCATAAGTACAACTGTCACCATACCAATAAATGCTTCACCCTTCAGCGCTCTCTCGAACTTATCTTCAGAGCATGACGTTTACATCAGTATATTGTTGATCTTCCAAGCTACCTCGATGGGTCCTACCTCAAATCTCTATCCACCCCTGCTACTGACCCAACCGAGGTGTACATCTATAGAGTCAAGCTTATCAAAGTTAACAACATAGACAGTGGATATTCCACGAGCAAACAAAAGCGAATCGAAGAATGTTACAAGCTCACCTATCAGGAGAAATTTCCTACCCTTCTGCCAGAATCAAGCTGTCACCCTCGACTCAAAGGTATTTCTTTCATCGACAGTGACACTTCACACGTTCATTTTCCCCATTCCGATCCACTAGTCATCATGATTAAGATCGAAGACCTCATCCTCCTGTGCTCGTAGATACTGGTAGCCCAGTGGATGTCCTCTTTCTCAAAACAATCCAAACTATGAAGAAAACAGACCTCATAACCGCTGCCAACATCGAACTAAAAGGTTTCAATGGATCAACAGAATTCGTTGTTGGCCGTATCAGCCTACCCGTCACTACAGGCCTCATTACCCTTCAAACCAACTTCATCATCATTGACAAGAAGTCTGAATACCTCAACATACTCGGACGAGATTAGCTTCACGCCATGCAAACTATACCTTCGACCTACCATCAGACCCTTCGATTCAGCAATCACGAGGGTACTTGGAATTTGAAAGGCTCTCAACGCCTTGCCCGCTCATGCGAGCACCCAGAGATCGACCAGACCCAAAAACTTGTCAGCCACCCATAACAATCATAACATCTTTCTATCCATTCGACTTCGACAGATACCACCCCATCCATCGAACCCACTGTTTATATCGAACTCGATGGTCCTGGTCAGGGTACATTTATCGGAACCTTCCTCAATGAGTCAGAGCGCCTCGAACTTTTCGAGTTCCTTCGAACAAGCAAAAACATTTTCGCCTAGATATTTTAAGAGATGCCTGGTATCGACCCCAACCTGGCCTGCCATCACCTCGATCTCATCCCCCATTCCTCAGCAGTAAAACAAAAGAAGCCTACCCCATCACCACAACTTCGAGAAGCCATGAACCTTGAAGTAGACAAGCTCATAGCCACAAGCTTTATCAGAGAAGTGAAGTACACAGACTGGATATCAAGCATTGCAGCAGTTCCTAAGAAGAATGGTAAAATCCGAATCTGCGTCGACTTCACAGACCTCAACAAGTACACACCGAAGGACAGTTTCCCCCTCTCAACTATCTCAACACTCCTCGATGCCACTGCTGGACACGAACGCCTATCCATGATAGACGCAGCTTCGGGTTACAATCAGGTACCCCTACTCCCCGAAGATCAACTTAAAACTTTATTTATAACAGAACAAGGCCTTTACTGTTTCAACGTTATGCCCTTCGGCTTTAAAAATACCGGTGTCACCAACCAACACCTTGTTACAACCATGTTCAAACCTTTGCTTGGCAAATCTGTAGAAATCTATATCGACGATATGTTATGCAAGAACCTTCAGAAAAACACCCAAATCAAAGACCTCTCAGAAATCTTCTCGATACTTCGCACGTATAAAATGAAACTCAACCCAGACAAGTGCCAATTTAGAGTGTCATCCGGAAAAATTTTGGGTCAACTTATTAATAAACGCGGGATAGAGATTGACCCCACCTACATTCGAGCCCTCATAGACATGCCTTCGCCCCGAACCAAGAAAGACGTCCAAAAAGTGATGGGCAGGATAACAGCCTTCAATTGTTTTATTTCTAAATCCTCATATCGATGTGCCTGGCTCTTTTCCCTCTTACGCGATCAGGGCGTCCACAAAGCAAAAAAGAAAAACAATCCCGAGATCGACTGGACCCCTGAGTGCGAACAAGCCTTCCTTGAATTAAAAACTTATCTTGGCCATCCATCGTTCATCAGTACACCTATCGAAGGAGAAACACTCTCTTTATACCTTGCTGCCACTGAAACCTCTTTCAGTTCAGTGCTCATTCGACTTGATTCCAACATCGAAAAATTTGTATATTTCATCAACAAAACCCTAACCCCCGTAGAAATTCGATATTCAAAACTTGAGCATTTACTCCTCACACTTGTCTATTCAGCCCGTAAGCTCAAACCATATTTTCAGGCTCTTCCCATCCCTGTTATTACCAATTATCCCCTTCGAAAGGTACTTGGCATAAAAGAAAAATCTAGACGAGTGCAACAGTGGTCCGTATACCTTGGCGAACACGACATTACCTTCGAGAAGCAAATATCCCATAAAGGCCAAGCAGTAGCAGACTTTCTAGCTGACTTCCCAGTCGAAGATGTTGATTGGGAAGAACACGAAGATGATTTATCAGAAGATCATCCCAAAATAATAGATCCTTGGGACCCTCTCACTGGCTGGCGTTTATTCACAGTCGGATCAGCAGGACCTAGTGGCTTAGGAATTGGTATTGTCTTGGTAACACCCATTAATGACCGCACAGAGAAAGCTATCAAACTTGCCTTTGAATGTTCCAATAACGAAGCAGAGTATGAAGCCTTGATCCACGGCCTCGACATCGCACTCGACCTTAGCATTCCCAAACTTGCAGTCTTTACAGATTTCCAACTTGTTCAGAGACATTACACAGGAAAAATCCAAGCTAACGGTCACATGGCTGACTATGCTTTTTTTATGCGATAGCTCATCGACCGGTTCCCCAAAAAATCCGCAATCATCCATTACCCTCGAGGAGAAAATAGACATGCAGATGTCCTCGCCTACATAGCAGTTATGCTCGGACAGTCAAAATCTTGGACCCTCCATATCGAAGTACTCGAACGCCCAAGTATCGACCAGATGGAAATCAATACCATCACTATTGGGGGCGATAGTCACGATCCAAACGATTGGTGAACACCCTTTCTTCATTACCTCAACAATGCCACCCTCCCAGATGATCCCAAAGCCAAACGGTCCTTGCTAGAAAACTGCCGCAGATACACTATCCACAAAAACAAACTACATCGAAAATCCCCAAATGGCATCTTCCTTCAATGCATATCCCAAGCCGAAGTCTCTCAAACATTAGCCAAACTTTATGAAGGAACCTGTGGTGCTCATACTAATGGTCACTTTATGGCCCTTCGAGCTGTTACCCAAGGATTATTTTGGCCCGATATGAAAAAACAAGCTTCAGATTGCGCAAAACACTGTGACAAATGCCAGCATCATGCTCATGACTTCCATTGCCCCTCTCAAGACCTACACTTCAGTCAAGTTTCCTGGTCATTCAAACGATGAGCCATCGATCTCATTGGTCCCTTCCCAAAAGCCTCGGGTAGTAGAGAAAACATCTTCGTCGCTACCGATTACTTCACAAAATGGGTCGATGCGGTACCTCTATGCCAAATTAGAGAAGAGGGAGTTATCAAATTTTTATGGGAAAACAACATCACTCGCTTCGGTTGTCCCCATATGATTCGATGCGATAATGGTCCCCAATTCGTTGGCAGCAAAGTCAGAAACTTCCTCAAAAAACACAATATCATCCTCTCACCCTCCACACCTTACTATCCCCAGGGCAACAGTCAAGTTGAAGTAATTAACAAAACTATCGTCGATGGTCTTAAGAAGAGAGTCGATACAAAGAAAAGACGATGGGTTCAAGAGTTACAACATGTCATCTGGGCCTATCGCACAACCCCAAGGAAATTTATAGGATGCACCCCCTTCCTCCTAACATATGGAACCGAAGCTGTATTACCAACTACATTCGACGTACCTACTCGAGACCTTAACCTCATAGACGAAGATAATGAGCTCAAACTTGCATGCAGCATATTATGGATCGATGAAACCAGAGATCGAGCTATCGCCAACCTTGGCCGGTACCACACATCACTTCAAAAATCCTACAACAAGAGAGTTCGACCACAGAGTTTCAACATTGGAGATCTAGTACTCCAGCGTGTCAATCAATCTTCGAAACCTCAAAATGCTAGAAAGTTAACCGAATCTTGGGAAGGATCATACGTCGTCTACGATAAAATAGATAAGGGTTTTTATTACTTAATGACGGAAGACGAAGAGCCTCTACCAAACCCCTGGAATACAATGCAGCTGGTCTCCTATAACAGGCCATGTTTCCAACCATGTACAACTGATGTAATCCTGAACATTGAATAAATAAGTTTTTCAACCCTTACTTCGTCTTCTATTTCATTTTGAATTTCTTGATTTAACTCAGGTATCATGTCCACCTTCGACCCGACTAATACTTGAGGGTAACCTCGAGATTTTTCAAGCTCCCAACTTCGAGCAAACTCGAAGGGCAGGAATGGTCGAAAGGCCAGACCCTCGGGGATGCATTGGGGGCGATCAGATATTGCTTCGCTGTGGCTTAAGCCTTCGAAGTCCCGTCTCTTTCTTGATTGACCCTAGGTATAATGTCCACGCTCGCCCCGACTAATACTTGGGGGCAGCATTGAATTGCTCAAGTCTTCAATTTTGAGCAAACTCGAGGGGCAAGGATGGTCGAAAGACCGGACCCTCGGGGATGCATTGGGGGCGATCAAATATACTTCGTCCAGGTTCTGAAACTGTCGAAGTTCAGCCCTTTTCTGGGTTTACCCCGGGTATCATGTCCACCCTCGCCCCGACTGGTACTTGGGGGCGACCTTGAATTGCTCAAGTTTCCAACATTCGAGCAGACTCGAGGGGCAAAGATGGTCAAAAGACCGGACCCTCGGGAATGCGTTGGAGGCGATCATATATTGCTTCTTTGTGGCTTAGGCCTTCGAAGTCCAGTCCTCTAGGTATCACGTCCCCTTGGCTGACTGATACTCGGAGACGACCTAAATTTTTTTTAAAATTTCAACATCGTTGTGGCTTCGGCCTTCGATGTCTAGCAAAACATTCAGAGTTCGATCTATATATCTTCGACACTCCTCAGGTTTCGATCACACTACAGTCACTCAAACATATCAAATTTCTACTCAAACAGATCCAATTTCTACAACTCTAAATAGGGGTGAGCACGGGTCGGTTCGGGTCGGGTTTTGGCATAAACAAAAACCGAACCGACCTAAATCGGTTCTGAAAATGGTAAACCGAAACTGAACTGAATCTTAACACAAACTGAACCGAATGGATTGATAATGGTTAAAACCGAAACCGAAACCGCAACAAAAGTTAAACCGAAATCGAACCGAAAATAACCCCTAAACCACAATTATAATATAAAACTGCAATTCTGATATAAAACTACATATTTAAAGAAAACATAACAAATTAAATTACAGACATAATGATCCATAATAAGTAACCACAATAATATTTAGAGTTTCACAATTTCTTGCTTACATTAATTCCTTACAACTCCTACTACAGTACTACTAACCACAAAATGTACATTAATGAAACATAATAACCAGCTAATCACCTCTTCATATTTCGAACCATCCATTAATCGGCAACATAGAGCAAGAGGAACTATTATTGCCAACATGAAAAAGAAGTATTAGTACCAAAATATTAATAAAGGCCTACATGTAAAGCGCACTATTATAAATAATATTTTTAAATAAAAGTTATAGGTGCTTACATGCTTGCAAAATGCAAAACCAGGACATACTATTTCACTTTGTGATGCTATAGGTAGGGAATATATGATATATATATATATATCTATGAGAGGGGATGAGAATCAATGAAAAGAAATAAATCAAAGCAAGTTGCATATATTTAGAGAAAAAATAGTGTAATTTGAATATTCAAATACCACATGTAATTCCCTTTGTAGAGGGGGAGAAAAGGAGAGTAGCTTTTTTAGCACAGCTTCACAAACATATATTTTTTCAAAGATTTGGATCCAAGCAAAAGAGATTAGTCTATAGCTAGGTTATTCTTTACAATCATTTTGAGGTTGTACTATAAAGTGGAAATCCAAGAAAAAAGAAGAAGAAGAACAAAGACATTGATTGATGATTAGTAAATAAACACAAACCATAACCGAAGAATCCCTTGCAAAAAATATATTTGTTTCCTTGCAAAATTAACCGAGGAATCTTAAGCAAATAGGAAAATGCATTGGATAAAGAAGCACAAAGCAAAGGGAATAAGGGTATGTATCATGTATAATGTTAACCAGGTGATGATCTTATTAATAATCTGAATATTCCAATCAATAATCCTTCCTCCTTGAATCAACTTAGGCCTAAGTGTGCCAACACAATGAACTCAGAATCCCTTATGGCAATTACATAGATAATATATGTTACTGCATCCTAAAACATTACAAGCTTTGATGCTCACTGCCAACATTATAGCATTTCCAACAGACCCCATGATGGGAATTCATATTTGGCTGTCCAAAGGAACGATGCATAACATCATCCAGGAGCTGCAGACCATCAAGAGTCTTCAAGTACAGTGCAAGGCCAATAGATATGCAGCTGTTCAAAGCAGTTTCTAGGATCTGCCCTTGCCATTTAAACCCCAAAATGTCTAAAGATTTACATTAACCCCAGACTTACTTTCTTCAAGACTAACTTAACCCCCATTATTAATATTATCAAGCAACATAAATCCTAGAAACAACCCTACAAACCAAAGGCTTCTTCATCTGAAGATACCATCAAATATAGCTCTTGGTGTTGGAATAACATCTTGATTAATAGAGAAAAGGCGAAGGAAATTATCTTTCATCTTATAGGAGATCGCAGAGACTTGGTATTAACAAGTTGGAATTTATTTTCATCAAGAGTTTAAGCTTCACTGGATACTGTTTAAGCTTCACTGGTATTAACAAAAACATAATCATCAAGAGTTTAAGCTTCACTCAAAACACCATCACAGATGTTATTAACCAAAGTACTCACTTTTAAAATGCTTTCTCCCCAAAGATGAAGCAAACACTAGCTCACAAATGGTAACAAGGTTTCAGGATTCACTCAAAACAAATAGTAAACCCAAAAGTTCACCTCAAACACAGAAACAAAGCAACCATACTCAAATTAAACAAAAACCCACCCAGAACAATCTAACTAAGGGATATCACCATATCCCAAATAAATCATTCCAATCATCACTTGTTCAACCAAACCCACAAACAACAACCACCCAATCATCAAAAACAATCAAAAACATATCAATCATTAACAATTATCAAATTAAAGTAGAAACTAATGCAATCCCTAAGCATCACAGCCACCTAAAACATAGATCATGAGCCCAATTTAAAGCTTGAAAAGAGAGAAATCGAGAGAATGATTGGATTGATAAGCTTACCTGGTGAAGACGAGAGAAATCCTAGATGTTGATTGTACGAGTGAAGTAGAGAGCGATAGAATTGGAAGATGAGATCGAAGTGGCTCTATTTTTAGGGTTTGAGAGAGAGAGAGGAATGGGTTTTATTTCGGCTGTTAGGAAGAGGAGAGGAGAGGAGTACAAGGGTAAAACTAGAAATTAGGTTTGTTATTTTTATGTTTTTTTGGTTCGGTTCAGTTTTTACCGGTTCCTTCCCGGGGAAACCGAAACCGACCTTATAAAAACCGAACCGTTTTGTTTAAACTGCATCGGTTCGGTTCGGTTCGGTTCGGTTTTGCGGTTTATGCAGTTTTCTGCTCACCTCTAACTCTAAACAGCAACCGTATACAAAAATACTATTTACAATTTTATCAAATGCAAGGCACATTCAACATATTATCCATCAGAGGAACAGTTGCAGTATAATTCAAAGATCAATCATCAAGAGTCCAAAACAAGCAAAATCAACAGAATGTACATTCAAATTCCAATAATTCAAGTTCAGAGCACGATTACCCAATCCATCAGCAAATTAAATATCAAATCAGAAGTTCAGAATCAGTATGTTTAGAAAGGATGCATCAATATGTTCAGCATCAACTTCAGAAGTTCAACAAATAACAAAATCACAAAAAACCTACCGAGTGCAGAGGCCAACAGAAAACAACAACATCGTTCAAAATATTATAACTCAACATTATAATCACCAGAAGAAGACATGAAACCCCAATCCCAAATACCTCATATCGGCGCGGTTACACCTTTTTGCTCCACAGATCCCCCAGAAGCTTCATTCGAACCTTCGACGACCAAACAAACAACAGTTCTACCAATGAGCGCTCCAACAAGATAAGTATCTGCACCACCGCCAGTACTTCCAACTGCTTCTTCAACAATGTTCGCCTCCCATCCCTTCATCTACAAATCATCCCCTTCAAGAAGTTTTGGAGACACAGGATAAGGTTCCAATGTCTTGGGGTCATACCCCTTATCATCTATAAAGCTTTTCAACTTCACGTTCACCTTGCATTCGCCATCAAACTACCGCTGAAAATTCACCTTCTGTTCTGCTTTCTCCCTTTCACATGCCACAAGCTTCGCAGACCAGTCTCGCTCTAGCCTCGATCGCTGCAGCTCGAGCCTCTCGTCATAAGAGTCGGTAAGCACCCCCAAATCTTACTTCAACTTCCTGACTTCAGACACCAGTGATGCCACTTTCCTACGAGAAAGATTTAGATTGTCCTTTGCTTGTTTCAATTTCGCCTTTACTGACTTTATTGCCTTGCTGTAAGTTTGCACCTAAGCATCCGTCTGCTAAAATATTTAAGAAATCAGTACAATACGAAACTCGAAGATTTTTCAAAAAAATATAAAAGTATAAAAATCTCAAAGTACCACAACAGAAAGCCGCATATAGTTACCTGAAATATGTGCTTCTTTATTTCCTTCAAAGCCTCGTCTGGATCGTCTTCCCAGAGCTCGACCATCGAAGCCTGCTTTGCCACAGCCTGCTCCTGTCGTTCAACCTCCATCATCTCATCATCTTCCTTCAGCGTATCATCCTCCCCCAGCACCTTACGCCTTTTGCGTTGGCCAGCCTTCGATTATTGTACCTTCGAAGATTCAGGGACTACCATGCCTTTCCCCTTCTCAGTTTGCGCTGCTACTGGCCTCGGCCTCAACTTCGGTGCATTTTCTGCCACTTCGAGCACTGGCACTGCTTGCATCGAACCCCTCTGCGATCTCGGCACAAACTGGTAGTTCCTTGGCAACTCCTCCCCTCTCATTTCTCTTTTCCCCTTCGAAACACCTTCACCTTTTTTTCTCTTTGGTAGCTTCGGCGTAGCGGGTACGTCTCGAAGCAGAGAATCTGCCTTCATCCTCTTTTGTCTTTTGATTTTGAGACTGTCAAACACGAAATTTACCCAGTCTTCACTAACCTTGAGCAGAGTATCAATATAATTAGTCGGATTATCCCTAGACGAACTTTTCAGACCTGCTGAGTAAAATAAGAACACAGTTATCAGTTAGTTTTAGATATACATCAACAACAACCCTTCGACTGTAAACTTACTTTCGTTATATACCCTATGATGTAATTTATACAGGTCATCCTCGTCTACATTCTCATAGTTACCCCTTACTATCAGTAAATCTTTATTCTACCCCCGGCCTGTCGAGCACAGATCAAAGAACCAAGGTTTCTCTGGGTGGCATTGGATGTGATAGGTCCCTGGGTTCTGACTAGCCTTCCTCGAGTAAAAGGTGACAATATCAAACCACTTAATCAAACTTTGACCCTCACTAGCCAGTTTTACATTCATCCCCTCTACAACCCTCATCATCTCATAAAAAATACCGTTTATTTGCACCGGAGCCACCCCCCAGAAATTCAACACTTCTTTCACCAGTCTTCGAAGACGAAGATCCAGTCCCAATTAAATTTGGCCTCTATAATCCAAAATCCCTTCCCCAGGGTCTGACTTCAAGGTCAACCCTTCCCCCACAGCACTCAGATACACCCTCAACTTTGAGAGTTCTAATTTGACGGCAAACCGATCTAATCTAATCTTATATTTAGCTTAAACGATACCTTCGACCCTATCTGACTCAGTCGAATCCCCACTATCTTTACTCTGCACCTTATATCCAGAAGGCCCTACATTACCCCCTTCCCCCCATATTGTTTCCTCTTCGTCACTATCTTCGGTAACTATCATCCTTCGACGTCTCGAAACTGGAACATCCTCAGCCGGTAGAACCATAGACAATGGAGCCTCGGTTACAACATCTAACACTTCTACATCACTACCCTCGTCCATTAGGGATCGACCAGAAATACTAGTTTCGAATTCTTCGATCTCCTCATCTATCAGTCTCCGTCTCGAAGCTTGACGGTTATGCATTTTAGCCTACAGAAGAAGAGGCACGCAATTAGAATGGAAAATTTGACAATCCTGTGCCTATCACTCCTATCCCATCCATCCCCTCCAGATATTTATCACAACCTCAATCTCAGACCCAGTACCCCCTTCAAAACTCTTCCAACCCCAGAATGGGTCACAACCTAGATCCCTCAACTCTCCTTACCCTCGAAAATAACCTCTAAGCCCCATACATAGACTGCCCTACCTACATTCTTAAAAGGGAAAAACAAAGTACAAGCTGTAGAGATCAAGTGACTTACCGGTGGTTAGCAGCACTACCCTCGAATTAGCAAGACCAAACCAACAAGTACAGTAACAACTCCCAAGTTTGAAATGGCGTACGTTCCCTTCTTTCCACTCTTTGATTCTCACAGTAAAACAATACAGTAATTACTCTTCTCCCACTTATATATCTTTCGAAAAACCAAAAACCGCCTCAATTTTCTAACCACTATCATTACCGCGACCCCACTACCCGGCTTTTCAGCTATATTGTGTTTTAACCAATATACCCCTCATACCTCTCACGTGTGAATAGAACCCTCACTTCTAACAGCCTACAAAAGCTAAAGCTTCTCGAACCTTCTTTTCCCCCACTCGAAGCCAAACAACCAAGTCTAAACAGTCAAACCCTCACCTTTTCCGTCATACGAGAAAAACATCATCATTACTTTTTGCACACAGCCCCAGGCGCCTGTACCAGTCTAACAGACCAATTATCTGGACTGTCAAAATAGTTAGTTAAATCTAGCGTAACTGTCGGCACACTCCCCAAACACGAGTACTCGACCCTTTTACGTCTCAAACAATCTACAGTAGATAGCCTCAAATAAACCTATCTAATATATCGACCTTCGACATTCAACACATCCTTTGACTCAAACGTTTCGACCCTTCGACCGAATACAATCATAAACTTCGAACATTCAAGGATCTCATGCTTACAGATAAAGTTTTCAGCTCTGACACAGTTTACCTTTCACTTCAACAATTTTATTTTTATCTTCAAACAACACAAACAATACATTTCGACAACTGTATTATCCCTTCAATACCTAAAATTACAATTCAGATTATATTACTATTACCCACAGTTCTACAAAGCAAGTTATCAAAAAACTCTATTTTCATTCAGCAACTCAGATAACATTACAAGCTTCATACAAAAAACAAAAAAGGGAAAAAATAGGAAAGCAACAGCAAGAAAACATACAAAAGAGAACCCTATTTGTTGGCCAGGAAATAGCCTTTTAGAAGAAACAGCCGATGGCCAGAAAACGGCCCCATCATCTGCACTATTCCCTACCAGTACGCGAAGGGCATGTCATAAAGTGGTACCCCAGGTTCTGCTTCAAAAAGGTCTGGCATTTCAGCATCAATATCCTCCCCTATTCCGAACCTCTGATGAAGACCCAACAAGGCCTTCTGGGTCCTTCTGACCCCCACCGCTGCTTGATCTCCTTCAATCGGTACGTTTTCAACCATGTTGATCAGCAGACAAAGCAGTAGATGAAGAGAAAGTTGCAGGACAGATGAAGAAATTCCCTCCAAACCTATCCCCTTTTATACCCACAAACCCACCATAATTTTCCCTCTTCCCTAACCGAATTAATGGCAACCTTCAATTCCTAACCTCAAAAAGTCAGCAAACAAACTTTCTAACTTCCCAGATGTAACTGATTCATCGGAACCTGCATTCAAACCTCATTCCCGAGGACTCCTAGTCTATCATACCTCCAGCGTCGAGCATTCGATCATCATTACCTTCGAGTATATCATTATACCTCACGCCTGCAAGAGTAGTCGTCTACATTTGTCTGCATTATCTATCAGACACAGTAATACAAGTATGCAAAAAATATTTTGTCCATTCCAAACACCCGATCAAACAAACAAATTACATTTCTACTACCACTCCAAAAAAAAACCCCACATAGCAAAACAAAAACCTACAAATATACAAAATATTTGCCACATCAACCTGAAACCCCATTTTCGGAAGGATCAGCTCTGCTTGCCGCATTTCACTCCTCGATGATCTCCTCCGCACAAACGAGACTTTCGGCCAGAGCTATCAGAAAGAGATAGCGCCTCTCAGCAGTCATAAAATGAAGCCTCAATTGTTCCCACAGATAGGCATAAGGTTCACCAATGATGAATTTCTCAAGTCTTACCCCCACAAGGTCCGGCATGTCCCAGTTCAGATCATGTTGCCCAAAAGACTTCAAATGCAGTTTCGCCATCTTCCACCCCACTCGACTGTCGTGAGCGAAGCCCATCCTCTTATGGTAATGCGTGTTCGGCGTGGTATCCATTCAGATGTTCAGAATATTGAGAAAGAGCAGAAGACTATTGTAAATAAAAGAGGATACAGTATACCTCCACAATAACCCATACTTATAGCCTTCAATTCATTTATTACCCTTAACCACCTACATCTCTGAAAAACCCTCTTTTATTATCTACCTGGAAACCAGCAGTCAAATCGCTCAAATTCTAAGACCAAATAATTTTCTCAACGAACACCTCTCCACCTGGCTTCGAGACCTTCGCTGAGAGGGGGCGAATGAAGTAGGCTACTCGTAGCCTTTAACAGACAGTCAAAGCCCACTTGACATCCTACTCAAATATATCGAAGCCCACTCAATCTCTAAAATAGACTCCCCAGAGATCCCCCGAAGATGAAGCTTCAACATCAGACAAAGCTTCGAGAATGAATTAACATACTACAACATAAATCCTTTGACCTTACTAACATACGATCGAAGCAAGATAAGACAGACAACCACCTCATCAGATAAGACGGTGCATTGATTGGCCCGTGCAGCTATAGTGACAGCTCCAACCACCGCGCCGCTCAGAGACATCACCAATAAATGTTGCAGCGACAGTATCGACATGATCGGTGCCCATTACTCGTCGGGATTCCCTGACAGTAATCATGTAATCCTGACCCACTCTTGGTGACTCAGCTCCCTGTATCTCTATAAATGGAGGAGAGGGGAAGCCAAGAAGGGGTTAGAAAAATCATCTCCAACCCCTTGCATTTTACCTTCGACCATCCATATATTTTGTACTCGAACCCAGTTATTTACTCTTTAGTAATACAATTTGTCTTAAAAAGTTCTCATCAGAGGTCGTAGAGAGTCACATTCGGGCTTCTACAAAAGTATTTGTCTATAGTTAAATCATACATTAGGCCAATTTCTTGTATCCTTTAATTGAAGATTAAATCTATGTTGTAAGAACCAACTTCGTCTCCAAACGAAGTTAAGTCCCTTCAAGCATTCCCTAACAAACTATAAGAAGCGTAACCGCTGGAACAACTTGAGGCTATGTGACTTTAAGACTGTAGCTGCTTATAAATCAGTACTACAGAAGATTGTTTTAGCCAGGACGCTCAACAACGACTACATCTTCGAGGAAGAGATTTTGTAAAAGACTTTTCCACATTTCCACATTCACAGGCTGCTCTTAGGGACCAGTATGTGAAAATAAAATTTAATAGTCCTGGAGATCCGATCCAACTCTTACTCACTACGAAACCAGATGGCACATTTGTTTTTGGAAAAAATAAGGGGCTTCCCCCTTGGAGGAAGAAACCAGTTATACAGAAAATCTTCTCTCATGACACAAACAACCATGAACAGGGTTCTCGAAGTGGGACGATGATTGAAGGCAGAAATTAGGGATTCTTGGGACACTCAAAAGTGTAACAGGTTCAAAAAGCTTGATCAACCACAGACACCAAAGAAGATCAAGAAGCTAGATTTTGAATCTTCCTGCTTAAGATGTGGGGCTACTAGACACTAGGTTTGCGACTGTAAGACACCGTGGGTACCTAGAGTCAAAGTTCAGGCTAACCACATCACCATTGACATAACTCCTTTCACTATGAAGTTAGCAGCGTCTGGCTTCTTTGGCGACACTGATGCCGACATGGATCAACATACGGAGTAATCCGTAATGATATCTCAGTAGACATGTGATATCACATTAGAGAGAGCACTTGTAGTTTCTTTTCTATTAGAGACTTGATTTTCTTTTCTTTTATTGTCAATATTTTTGATTTTTTTAAGAACATATCATTTATATTTTAATAAAGTGCTCGTGATATACATGAGATTTTCTATTTTTTCTAAATTGTGATTATTTGAATTTATTGCTTAAGAAGTAGTTAAATTCTATGTATGATAGTTGATCTACTATATACAACCCACCTATTGATCTATCTACTTATTGAGCATGACTGATAATCGGATGAGTGGCGACACATGTCTAAGAGACATTAGTACAGCGCACTCGATCCTTATGAGATATAAACATATTATTGTCTTTAACCTTGTGCATCAGGGATGCCACAAATATGATTAGCACGACCAACATGATAGAACGTACTATGTGCATCACGCTATTACTCTCTCACGGTACGTTACAGGGTATCTAATTCACTTTATAAACTAGTAAATCCTGCCAGATTTTATAAAGTTTAGGGAGATAAATGATAATACTTATCACGTAATGACTATCGGAGAAAATGATAGACAAGGCTATGTATATTTACTTTATGTCTAAAGGTTAGAATACGTTATTGGAACAGTTTCCAATACACTCCTCAGGGCTCGGATAGTGAGAAAGATTATCAGGATTACATCTCAACTTTTATTAAAAGAAAAGAAGATCCAGAGAGTGTACGTATAATGATTGTTTTTAATGAAAGTCTATTATTTCATCTTAGTATGACCATGGATGAATGGGATCTCCAGCCTTTGCTATAAACACATCTATGGAGACACAAATAAACCTTTCCATCCACATGGTGGCCCACTTGAATATTTAAGGTCATAAAATGTGCATCTAAGAGATGGTCTTACGTTTGTCTACTCATAAAATCTTGGAATGCATCGCTAGCACGACTTCTTACTTAGAATATTCAATCACAGACTCATTTCCAGGATTAACTGATCAAAGTCGATCGATGCGACTTGACAGGGGCTTAGGAGTTGGACTCACAGGTTTTAATGATTATTTAATCGCTAATGGGATAGATGATTGAGAATCGTGAGTACCCCATATCATATCCAACTCGGGATCAGCAGAAAACCTAATCAAGCGATTTAGGATAATTGTTAGGCCACTATTATTATGATTACAGCTTTCGACTAGTGTGTGGGATATGCATTCTTGCTCCCATAGCACTGATCAGGGTTCATCCCATAGCAAATCATCAAAAAAAATCCAGAAGCGACTAGTAAATAGGTCAGATCCCAATTTTTCCCATCAAAAAACATTTGGATGCTCTATATAGGTACTAATCGTACCATAATGTATGAAGATAGGATCCTCAACGTCGGCCTTGTATTATGTGGGTTATGATTCGTATTTATCACTAGATATTTGGAATGCACGGGCGACGTATATACTACAGGGCAGATAATTATCACTTTGATGAAACGATATTCCCAGCATTGGAGAGAGATATGATAGTAAATGCTGAGGATGTTTGCAAGAGGTTTTAGAAAATACCATCGTTGTCTCATCTAGATCCCTATATATAAGTTAGGTAACAATAAGGTTTAACGGATTATAAACCTCCAATAGGCCGTAAATAAATTGTCTGACACATTCATAGACACTATTAAAGCACTATAAGTATATGTACCTGCAAGTAATACACTTACACAATAGAACATTCTAGGGGAACTAGTACCGTAGCTGAACATTTCTGGAAAATTAGTACCGCAAACGAATCTGAGGCCCGCACTTAGTGCAGAGCACCGTTGAAAGAAAATATTTTGAGTCGGGGAGCTATAAAATAAATGACAAATATGACTAATGGTGTAGTCGGTTTATCGAGAATAGAACCACCCATCGACATGGCAATAGTAGTTACGTGACCAATTAATACACTACGAGACTAGCCCAGGTTGGCACATACGCGTATGATGATATGAAGATATCGATCTATTAAAAATTTGTAATTACATAATGTAGGATCATTTAGTATATATTTTCTGACAAGGCATTTATATTCTTTCCTGTGCTCGCCATCAAGGATGAGGATTCAAAACCATTTATTATAAATAACTGTGTGTAATTATACATTGGCCAAAATGGGCATTTGGAATCCAAGCGGAGCTCAGGTTACTAGCATAATATGAAGTAATACAATTGAACATGTCAGTTATAAATGGGAAAGGTCCAGAAACATGATTAACTCGGAGAGATAATTTGGTCAACGCAAGACTAGTTGCCTTAGAAATCTTTAAGAGATCTGGCATCGATTGCAGTGCAACCTATTACCCGGTTATGAATGTTATAATATTTCAGAATTGATCAGTCTGTCAAGTTGTTGAGGACAAGCTAGACATGCATCTGATGTAAATACCACGTATCTATATGAAAAACTAGATACGGATATCTGCATGAAGCTACCTAAAAAGGTATAAGGTTCTGGAAGCAACTAAGCCTGACACACGAGGTGTGTACGTAATAAAACTGGAAAAATTATTATTGACTTGAAGCAATCAGGGCCCATGAGACATGGTAAGTTGATTGGGTATTTGAAGGTCGGGGACTTTGCAAATATCCTTATCTGTCTATGCGTTTTTATTTAAAACACAGAAACTAGCTTCAGTGCCATCATAACAGTCCACTAAATGATTTGGATATCATTAGACCTCCGGGGGAGATTGCGAGAGCCACTGAATACCTTAGAAAAGAATTTGAAATATAAGACCTTGGGAAATCAAGTAGTATCTCAATTTGTAGATCGAACATCATGGTAGTGGCATACATGTAAACTAAACAATATATATCGAAAGAGTTATTTTACACTTCGATATGGATGTAGCACACGGTGCTAAGTCGTTTATTACGCTTCCACCACTTGGGTATGAACAATGACATTTTTCACCATCCTAATGAGGGGATAAACTCCTAGGGATGTGATGCCATAACTAAGAGGTACTTTCTTATAGGTAGCTGGGTATAATAAACCAATGACTCATTCGCAGTGAACAATTTGACTTGCCATAGTTCTGTTCTTACCCAAAGGCACTGGATTGAGATCAGGCATATTCTAAGGTATCTAATCGGTATGAAAGATTGGAGTTTGTTCTACTCGAAATGGCAAACGTAAAAGTATAGAGTATATCGATACATACTACTTCTCAGACTCACATAGAGGCCATTGTCAAATGGATTATGTGTTTATGTACGGGAATACATAAAGATTCTTAGAGATCGATGAAGCAGACAGCGGTAGCTACACCTCGAGCCACAAAGATTCTTGCACTTCATGAAGTTGGCAGAGAATGATGGTTATGTTCTAAGATACATCAACTGAAGTTGTAGCGTGTTCTATCCAAGATAAAACATCGACTATATATGAAGATAATTCAGCTTGCATCATTCAAGTCAATCACAATTTATCAATGGCGATAAAGCGAAGTATATTTCACTGAAACCATTGAATCCTTATGAATTATAAAAGGCGAATGAGATTGGTGTTATTCAAGATATTTCAGAAAATATCTTTGTAAACCTATTCACGAAGACTCTTGTACTACTTACGTTCAAGTAGCTAGTACACGGAATTGGCATGCAGAAGACTTATTTATTAATATCTTAGGGAAATACATCTTAGGGAGATCAACGCCAGGGGGAGTAGTCCCAGCCTGACGTGGACACATACGTGTTGTACTATTTTTCCTGATAGTACAGTTTTATCCTATGAGGTTTTACTAACTAGAGGTTTTGATGAGGCAACGTATAAGCGTCCACAACCCAAACAAGGCATAAGATTGTTCTTTTTCCCTATACAACTTTTTGTTCAAGGGGGTTTTGCTAGGCAGAGGATTTGATGAGGCAAGTCATCCTGATTTGGAATACCCCAAGGGGGAGTGTTAGAAGTTGAATCCAAGCCCAAGCTAGGAACCCAACTGGGTTGGGGTGTTCTATTTGACTCCTAACAAAGCCCATAAGCCTTTAATGTTATGGGGAGATTTTAAGATGGTTAGGTAACCTGTTCAATAGGGTTATCTCCTTTGTATTACGTACTGTTTTGCGGTTCTCTTATAATCAATACAAAATCATCTCTCTCTCAATTGCTCTCCAAAAGATATTAGAACTGTTAATCCTTATATAGTAGATTATTTCCTAACATTTTTAACTTAAAATACCTACTATGAATTTGCAGGTTGGCAGTTGATTTTTTTCTTATAACAGGAGAGTACGTATTAAAATACAAAAACAAATAGAGAAGAAAGAGGTTCCTAATTTTTCTTTTACCTCCATTAAAGCTTTTGAAGTTTTCTTCCAGATCTGGTTCATAGTGCCGAGATATTCGATATCCTTCGAGTTTTCTTATGAGGTTTGGTTTGATTTAAATAATCAAAATTTTAATATGAAAACCTAGGGTTTAAATTTTGAGACTTTGTTCTCGATCTATCTCTCATTTTCCTCCTCTTCGTCAATCTTTATTTACTTGTTGGTCCAAATATTCTTTGAGTTTTCATATTAGTTTTGGTTTGATTTTAATCTTTCAGATTTTAATTTGGAAACCTAGGGTTTCAATTTTGAGGCCTTGCTCCCGGTCTATCTCTTATTTTCCTCACCTTTATTTACTAGTTGAGCGTTGAGATATCCATGTTCTTCGAGTGTTCTAATCAGGTTTGGCTTGATTTAAATCTCCTAGTTTTCAATTTTAAAACCTACGGCTTCAATTTTAAGACTTTCTCTTCGTCTCTCTCTCTCTCTTTCATTCAGTCATACAAATGATAAAAATTATTCTTACTTGTTACAACTTAAATAGCCTTAAACCTTATTTTCTTGTTGGGTACATTATTTAAAACCATGGAACCAAGTGCTTGAACTAATGGTGGAGATTTGGGAATGACAAATTCTGTAAAAACAAATGCCATAAGGTAAATAATGTATGATAAATTTTGTAGTTTAAAGTGGCAAAGCTAGTTGTTTGAGGTGACAAAAGAAGGTTTATCCTCTCACTTTCTTCCACCTATCTATCTCTCGTGAACATTTCATAAAATATTTTTCAATGAAAGCATACAATTACTGCAATCAAAGGACAAATGACACATTTTTCCAAAATAGACGATAATTTTTTCAAAAACACTTTAACATTTCTGTAATGACAAATGACAATATCATAAAGTTCAATAATATATGGCAAATCTAGTTGTTTTAGGTAACAAAATAAGATCTCTCCTTACACTTTCTTCCATCTTATCTCTTGAGGCATATATGATACTTTCAAGAGAACAATCCACAAAAAAAGATTATTCCCCTCAATTTATTCCACCGCTTTAAAGTATTCATATATGCCTCAAGACTTCTTAATATATGCCTCAATCACAAAGACTTCTTAATAATAAATAATGTCATAAAGTAGGTAAGGATTATTAAACAAATGAAACACAATCTAAATTTTTTTTTGCTCCCGTATTATAAGTTACCCGACAGGGCTTAAGGAACCCATTTGTTTGGTTTTACTTAGATGTGCATTGATTGATCACCAATATTTCTTTATAAGCTTAGGATTTGAGAGTGAGTATTATAACCCTAAATTTATCTTTAATGCCAGATTAGTGCATTGTTCTTTTTAAATTATCATTTATGCCTCGAGAGATAGAGAGGTGGAAGAAAGTGTGAGGAAAAACATTTATTTTACCTCAAACAACTAGATTTTTTATATGTTATTAAACTTTACGTCATTGTCATTCGTCATTTGTTTTTACATAAATTGCCACGTGTTCTTGGAAATATTGTCATCTGTTTTGAAAAAAAAATATCATTTGTCCTTCAATGCAGTTATCATAAGTCTATAATGCAAGTATTTAATGAAATAGTCACGAGAGATAAGAGAGATTGAAAGAAGAAAAAAAGAAGAAGGGGAGATATCTTCTTTTGTCTCCTCAAATAACTGGATTAGTCGTATGTTTCTTTCACATCTCTATCTCTCGAGGCATATATGAATACTTTAAAGTGGTGGAAGAAATTGTGGGGAATAATCTTTTTTTGTGGATTGTTCTCTTTAAAGTATCATATATGCCTCAAGAGATAGAGATATGGAAGAAAGTGTGAGGAGATATCTTCTTTTGTTACCTAAAACAACTAGATTTGCCATATATTATTGAACTTTACGATATTGCCATTTATCATTACAGAAATGTTCAAGTGTTTTTGAAAAAATTATCGTCTATTTTGGAAAAATGTGTCATTTGTCCTTTGATTACAGTTATTGTATGTTTTCATTGTAAAATATTTTATGAAATATTCACGAGAGATAGAGAGGTGGAAGAAAGTGAGAGGATAAACCTTCTTTTGTCACCTCAAACAACTAGCTTTGCCACTTTAAACTACAAAATTTATCATATACCTTTATGGCATTTGTTTTTACAGAATTTGTCATTCCCAAATCTCC
The DNA here is from genome assembly GCA_014058105.1 of Kingdonia uniflora. Lineage (NCBI taxonomy): Eukaryota > Viridiplantae > Streptophyta > Magnoliopsida > Ranunculales > Circaeasteraceae > Kingdonia > Kingdonia uniflora. Next base: position 5,226,390 of record JACGCM010000140.1, on the reverse strand, counting down.
ACCATTAGTTCAAGCACTTGGTTCCATGGTTTTAAATAATGCACCCAACAAGCAAATAAGGTTTAGGACTATTTAAGTTGCAACAAGTAAGAATGATTTTTATCATTTGCATGTTGATTTTCATCACTTGTATGAATGGTTTTTATTATTTGTATGAGTGAGTAAGAGAGAGAGAGAGACGAAGAGAAAGTCTTAAAATTGAAGCCGCAGGTTTTAAAATTAAAATCAAGAAGATTTAAATCAAACCAAACCTGATTAGAACACTCAAAGAACATTGGATATCTCGACGCCCAATAAGTAAATAAAGATGAGGAAAATAAGAGATAGACCGAGAGCAAGGACTCAAAAATTAAACCCTAGGTTTCCAAATTGAAATCTAAAAGATTTAAATCAAGCCAAAACTAATATGAAAACTCAAAGAATATTTGATATCTCGGGGCCCAACAAGTAAATAAAGATTGACGAAGAGGAGGAAAATGAGAGATAGATCGAGAACAAAGTCTCAAAATTCAAACCCTAGGCTTTCATATTAAAATTTTGATTATTTAAATCAAACCAAACCTCATAAGAAAACTCGAAGGATATCAAATATCTCGGCACTATGAACCAGATCTAGAAGAAAACTTCAAAAGCTTTAATGGAGGTAAAAGAAAAATTAGGAACCTCTTTCTTCTCTATTTGTCTTTGTATTTTAATACGTACTCTCTTGTTAGAAGAAAAAAATCAACTGACAACCTGCAAATTCAGAACAAGTATTTTAATTTAAAACTGTTAGGAAATAATCTACTATATATGGATAACAGTTCTAATATCTTTTGGAGAGCAATTGAGAGAGAGATGATTTTGTATTGATTATAAGAGAACTGTAGAACAGTACGTAATACAAAGGAGATAACCCTATTGAACAGGTTACCTAACCATCTTAAAATCTCCCCATAACATTAAAGGCTTATGGGCTTTGTTAGGAGTCAAATAGAACACCCCAACCCAGTTGGGTTCCTAGCTTGGGCTTGGACACAACTCCTAACACTTCCCCTTGGGGTGTTCCATACCAGTATTCATACTTTGCTCAATGAGTATCAAATACTAAAGTTATTTTTAAGATGTAAGAAGTCAGAATAGGTGATAGTAGGTTTGTAGGGGTGGGGCTAGTATCAATTGGGAATTTTGGTATCGATTTAGAGAGAAACGTGTTCTAGTATCGATTCGAGTAAGTTTACTATAATTTGTATTTATTTGGTCAATTGCCGAAAATAATTTTGCGCTTCTCAATTTATCAAATCCCAACATGAGTAGTTTTTAAATTATGGATTATTGTAGTTTCATCAGACCCACAAACAAAATAATCAGGGGCTTCAATCTTAGGTGGTCAAATAAAATCATTTACAATCGTCAAATCCCAACATGAAAAATTACTAAATTATGGATTATTGCAGTTGCATGATTTCCCACCATTTTTTATTGATGAAGTGGTATATGAAAATCAGGAAGAAACCTATATCTCAATCATGATTTCCCACCATGAAATTAACGAACCCCAAGCAAGCCTTTAAAGCCCAAATTCTGCAACCCATGGTATTTCCATCCTACCATTAAAATAGCAAATACTTCCCAAAATTCCCTAACCTAGTTTAGAAATTCTAAATCTAATATGAGTGTGTGTTAGTGAGAGAAAGACCTGAAGAACAAACCCTTTTGAAGGTTTTTACGATTTGATCCATCGTGGAGTTCATCTCTGTAAAACTAATCTATGCTTTCTCTCCCGATCGAGAAATTGTGCTTTAGGTCATCAAAAAAATGATATTCAGACCTAGGGGTGGAGTACATGGAAAGAGGGAAACAAAATCAAAATCAAAATCTAAATATAGGGAAAGTAGTACAGAAAGAGACAGAGAGAGTAAGAAGTATGGGAATTTGATTCGACCAATCCAACGATTCTAGCCACAAAATGCAAAGAGAGAAGTGCATATCATAGTGTAGATAGCGTGAGAATCCCCTCTTTTGTAGTGGGAAAATTTGTTAAAAAGGGAGAGAGTTGAGGGAGAGAAGAGTTATGAGGGAGAATGACAGACCAAAAGACACTTTTTGTAATATCTTTTATGTCTTGCCCAGTATAAGACACTCATACATTCGTTTGATTATCTCTTTATTATTACGGGACAGTGTTTTTGTCGCTTTGGACAAGTCTGCCTTATGTCCAGAGACAAAGAGGGGCCGAGATGTGATGTGAGTGCCTCGAGAATTGTACATGAATGGGCAGTTTCAGAAGTTCAAATTTTAAGTCTAAAGCTAAAAAAACAAACCCCCGGCAAAAAAAAACATCACTCTTCCTCCCTAACTCAGAACTTCGCATTTAAAAGTGAAAAAAAAAACCCAAAATATATGCAAGCTCTTTATCTTTCTCTCAAGAGATCGACAAACGATTGATCATTCTCTCCATCTTCACAATCATGTTTCTCCGTATCAGCTCGAGAACGATCTCTGTCGATCCGTCCACCATTTAAGCTTCAGCAATAGCTTTTGAAATCCCCAGTTCACCATCATCGACAGAGAATTGCCAATTATGGCAATTTCGTCTTAGATTTCGGCATAATTCTCGATTGCTAATTTGGAGTTATTAAACTAGGGTTGATGAGTTGTTGAATTTCATTCCAATTTCATCTCATATTTGAGCTTATTTCTCGACTGCTGATTTTGAGTTACTGATCTACGATTAACGAGTTGCTGATTTTCATTTGGAATTGTTGAATTGTTGATTTTGAGTTACTGATCTACGATGCTACTTGTAGGCTAGACATATAATTGATACTTGCCTTTCTTAAGGCATTGTTGTTTGGGGATTACTTGAAAGGGAGTAAAATGCACTAGAGATGAAGAAATGTACACTTTACCGACAATTCTTTATAAAACCTCGATTATTTTCATGAAAGAACATCCATTGATTAGGTGATTAGGTGATTAGGCATATTATTCAAGGTATGCATATTCAAGGCGTGACATGATTAAACATCCTAAATACTAACAATTCAGCTATATATGATGTTAAATTTGGTTCTTACAGTGCTTTGGTATTTTTGGTAGCTCTACATGCTTTATTTCATTGATACGTTGAACTTGCTAGGAGTTATGTTCATTTTAGTTTGGTTGGAGGATCCAAACCAATCTCTTTATTATTATGGGGCATGTTTTTGCCGCTTTGGACAAGTCTGCCTTATGTCCAGGGATAAAGAGGGCTCGGGATGCACTGTGGACGCCTCGAGATTGAGATGAACAAGGGCAGTTTTGAAACTTTATATTTTAAACCCAAAGCCTAAACAACTTACCCCCGACCAAAAAATTTTACCCCTCCTCCCCGACACAAAACTTTATTTCTCAAAAATAACCTCTCTCTCTCTCCCTCCCTCTACGAGCTCTACATCTCTATCTTTCGCTTAAGAGCTGTACAATTAGAGTTTTGATGGCGATTCATCAGCTTTAGCATTTGTTTGCTTTCTCCATCATCACAATCATGTATCTCTGCATCATCTCAAGAATGATCTCTGTCGATTCGTCCAACATTAAAGCTTCAACAATTGCTTCAGACTTCTCGAGATCTTCTACGAGATTTCCATCACGATCACTATCTCAAATGGCAGAAATATTCTATCTATTTTAGGTTTTGTTTGTATCTGTTCTTTAGTAGTAAAAATTTAGTCTCTATCTTTTTCTATCTATCTCCCTGAACGTAAATTGAGATCATGTTGTTGAATACATGCATTGGATCAAGTTGTAGATGAGGTTAATACATTGGATTAAGTAAGAATTACACCAAATGCTAATGATTTTATGATATTTTACGTGTATTTTATGATAGTGATGATTGGAAGGGTATGATACAGATAAGATGAGGGGATTGATTATTATACTTTATGGATATATAGTCATTTAGCTTTTGGAGCAGAGAATGTAGAATTGGAGTTAATGCTGACTTGGTTTCAATTTCCTATTTTAAGGTTAAAATAAGTTTTGAGTTGGTTAATAATTCTTCTATTTTGTGCATATGCTTCTCTCTTCCTATGAACTTTAAATCATATGTAAGGTTTAAAGTTTTTTATCCAATAAGAACAAATTAGGCAATTATTAAATTAATTGGTGTTCTTTGAAATATTTACATGCCTATATTTGACTTGATGCAGTAAAGCATGAAGCTATCGAGCGAATTTGTGTCGCCCGAGGCTGCAAGGCTACTATACAGATGAGGTTCTCTTAGTCAATCTCTTTCATTTTATTTTTTCACATTTTAGTATTCCTTGATTAGTTTTATTTTCCTATTGAGCTTAAATTACAAATCCAACATTAAAATAGAGATGCTCAATTGGATATGCTTAGTTTTATTTCTTCCTGAACTGAAGTGGCAAATCAAACATAAAATGTCCCACCCCTTAACATTTTGAGCCTGATTCTAATGGTGTAGATGGTATGAACTTCTTACTGAAGGGGGGAATTACATAAATATTTTTGCTCTTAAATTTATGGAAAATCGTGTCCACCTAAAATTTATAATGAATTGGGTAGAAAATTATGTTTCGATTATATATATATATATTACATACAATTTTATTTGAATACATGGCTTTCACAATATTGGTTCACATTTAGGATTAAATAAAGGGTCATGTTCGGTGTAACATATATCAAATTTAGATAATCGAAAACTACTATTTCCATTCCTATGAACAAATATTTTATCTCACTCTAAACATTTAAAAGTGGCTAAGAACACCCCATTCTGGATTTACTCCCACTACCTCTAAGGCGAATAAAAAATAGTTCTATGGTATCTCTATGGATAATTACAAGTTTGTTGATTTTATCTTCATTTTTTCTTTTCGAGATTCTGGGAGTGTGTGATGAAGAAAATCAAGGGCAATAAATTTGTAGAAGCATATCATAGATACTACTGACTTTTTCTCCCTCTCTTCTATGGTTTCAAGTCCTAGGGACTCCTGAGGCAGATATACTTGCAAGTTAAAACTATCAAAGCTATAGGTATATCATAATAAATTTCTTTCAAATAAACCAAATGTACTATCTGTTGTTGTTCCACTTCCATTTCCACATAGTTAATTTGTTTCATAACAAAAATGCTAAAATATACAAGATTAGGTAGTCTAGGCATTCATATATGTTATTATATTCTACCATGTACTTTTTGCGAGAGAAGCTACTCAAATTTAACAATGGAGCAAGTGAATACCTTCTCAAAACATTATGACATCACTCAAATGCTATTATATATTGCTCCTTGAAGTAAAAAAAATCATTTAAGTAAAAGAAAGGTGCCAGACTTATAGAAATTGAATCCTTTGCGTGTTTATGTTTATACAATATTTATTTGCTTATGATTATTGTCACCTGACCTTTGTACACGTATTCCCCTCTACTTAAATACTAAGCATATTACAGCATATAATATACTATTTTTTTTCTTTACTGGCAACATAACTCAAGCTATAGGTATATGCTAATCCATTTCTTTCAAATAAACCAAATGTACTATTTGCTGTTGTTCCACTTTCATTTCCACATAGTAAATTTGTTTCATAACAAAAATGCTAAGATATACAAGATTAGGTGGTCTAGACATTCATATATATTATTATATTCCACCATGTACTTTTTGCGAGAGGAGCTACTCAAATTTAGCAATGGAGCAAGTAAATACCTTCTCAAAACATTATGGCATCACTCAGATGCCATTAAGTGTTGCTCCTTGAAGAAGTAAAAAAAAGGTGCCATACTTATAAAAATAGGATTTATTGTTTGTTTATGTTTATATAATATTTATTTGCTTATGACTGTAGTTACCTTATCTTTGTGTACGTATTCCCTTCTACTTAAACACTAAGCATATTGCAGCGTATAATATACTCTTTTTTTTCTTTACAGGCAACAAAATTTAATGTATTTGCAACATGTCAACAACCAAAATATTCCAAAAGGGACAAATCAATGATGAAGGTAATTTTCTATTGACTAATATTGTGATCAAAAATAATTTACACTAAAATAAAGTAATGACCTAACATGGTTATTACTAACATAATCTTTAAATGTACCTTTTACGCTAAATATAGTTTTTGATTATAGAATCCAGAACAATGATGTGTTATAATACTATGTGTTATAAGCATTATGGAAAAACTAGATAATTCTTTGTCAAATAGTCTTTATTAAAGGTTTTTAACTTCTTTTATTCTTGGTTCTTGGACTTTGTTGTGTTTGCTTGGGAACTTGAGAATCTGAAGAAGGCATAAGCATAATTAGATGAATGTAATACAAATAGTCTTATTGGAGCTTATTGTTATAGTTCTTTTGAAGGATATATTGACATTTGATTTTGTAACTAACATGCTAGAAAGTTATACTTGAATCTTGGATTAAGAAGAGGAAAAATTGTATGTCTTTTATCTCATTGAATTCTTACATGTTTTATAGTTAATTCATTTGCTCAATTGAATCAGCGTACTTTTTCCCCTGAATGCTTCCAATTATACAATAAACATAGTGTATCCTGAAGTACTATTATAGGTATGCAAAAAATTTACATATAGTTTATCTCATATCCTACAATCCATATCATATTTTTCTTCCAGTAAAAGAATTATTATCATTTATACTATACTTTCTTACACTTTCTTCTAGTAAAAGAATTCGGGGATAATTAATAATTTTGTTTATTATACTTGTAGAGGCAAACGTGTAGATACAGTAGGTCCTTATCGTTTGAGCTACAGGAGTAAATATGATCAAAACAAATTATAGCATATTATGAATTTGTAATATTTGAATTTAGACATTTTTTTCTTCATTTTTTCTATATTGTAGTAATTAACTAAACATTTTTTACCATTCTTTAGTTTTGAAGTATTTTGAATGTTTTGAAAAGCTTAAGATAGGGTAGATAAGTGTTTTGTGCATGTTGTTGGGGTGTAGATGTGCTGAATGATTGCTGCATAGGTTTATGAATGTTTTGCAAGTGGCTTTTCGTCAATAAAATAGAGAAAATGTTGTCCAATTTTTTAAAATTGCTATACTAGTTTCTCAATGGTTTACATGTGGTTTATACTCCATCAAATAAGGGAAGTATTGCCCAATTTTTTTTTTATTGTTATACAGGTTTTAGAAATGATTTACAAGTGGTTTATGGTCTATAAAATAGGGGAAATGATGCTAAATTTTATGTAGAATTTTGAATAGAGATTAAGATTTGTGTCAAGAAATTGCAAGAGTTTTAGAAAGGTTGAGCTTAAAATATTTAAAGATTTTTTTTCTTTGTTAGTAACTACTTACAATTCGACTCAAGTCATATTTGATAGTACCTTAGGCACGCCAATTGAACTTCAAAGCGGTATCCGTAGCGTGACACGGGTATTCACTAGTCTATATTACATTAAAGAAGGGTGTTTTTCACAAGGGACAAGTTTTCCCATGAGAGAGGAGGCTTATTTAAGAGACAAAGAGGGGCTGGGATGGAGTTTAAGTGCATTGAGATTATTTTTTGGTCTAACATCAGGGCTTGAGATCTTTCTCTCTTATTTCCTGGGGGGTAGTTTTGTAAACTGTTGTTTTGATTGAAAATAATGCTCGACTCTCTTTGAACTCTCTAACGACTCTTTCTCTTTATTCGGTTCTACCTCAACGAATCTCTCTCAATATCTTAACAATTTTATCCCTAATATCTCTCACAATCTTTACAATCTATCCTCCAAATTCATAAATTCATATCGCTTCCAAAGGAATTTTTTTGGCTGCTCTCGCCTCTAAAGGTATGTTTAGGAAAGCTGATGAATTTTGCATCTTCTAAAATTGATCATTGGTAATGACTTGAACTCAAATTTATGATGATAATTGTATCTTCTTATCCCCACTTTCAAGTTGCTTCTGTAGATTCGTATATTAGAAATTTATCATTGATAATGGCTTGATCTCATATATCTTAAATAATCTCACCTCTAATTTTTCAATTTTAAGTTGCTTATGTATGAATCTACTTTTTTTCTTTCATATTATACATAAAATGAATTGATTTAATGCAAAATTAGTTGCTCAATTGGTCTGAATTATACTTTACTGATTTTATTATTTTTGAACCAAAACCTTACTGATAAGGTTTTATCCTGAATGTGTCATGATGCTTAAGATGTTGTGGTTTTATGAAATGAGAGACACTTATGTGGTGCTCATGCCAGTAGCATTAGGTAGGAGCAGTTCTTCAATCTGTTCATGGGTTACTTCCTGAGGTGATGAACAAGACGACCTTTCGGAATTCAAGTTATCAAAACATGTCCATTTTAAAGGAAGAGGTGTCTCAATAGGCCATTTTGAGGGAATCAGTGTGTCTGTATGTTTCCAAAAAGACTCTGCCCTTTTTTAAGTTGATTATATACACTAACGCTTCTTGCTAAGATGATTGTGATAAGAACACAGAAATGGTACATTGCCCGTGTTACTGGAAAAGTATATAGCGCCAAAGGTGCGTCGATGTTGTTGCTGTGACGAGCCATCAGTAGTACTAAAATATATTACATTCTAGGGTACTTGTATCAAGATAAACTTTAATCACAGTTTTTCTCAAGGTATAAATAGAGAATGAAGGGTTGAGATGAGTTTTAGGCTTCCAGATGTTACGATAGGAGTTTTGTACTTCTGTCATGTGTCAAACATTCAAACTTAATTTCAAAACACAAACCCACTAAACTAGCCATGTATTTTCATACCTGATTTGTATTGAATTCTAAATGGTAGAGGTCCCAAGCCATTCTCAATCTATGGGGAGCTAAATCATCGTGTCGGGGCTTTACTACCTGATTTGGGAAAATAAGCAGTTTATGTTAAACTCTACATTTATGATTCTGCATCAGCACTTAATGAAAATGTAACTCACAACCCATAACTAAATACCGATGTCTTGAAAATTATCCAAGATAATTTGATGGAGTACAATCCATTTGTTCGAATATATCGTCAAACATACGAGGTATTAAATGATGTATACTTAGCAGACAACTAAGATGTTAATGCCCACACTCATCTTCATTATAGTTCAAGAATAGATCGACGCCACTATAACCTTCCATCGACAGATAAGATTGTCGTTATACTTCCAGGAGATGGACAAGAGGCCCCCAGTACTAGAGATATCATCGTATATTTGAGGGGAGGGTATGAACTTATACGAATAAGTAAATGTCACCCTGCATATTTACCAATGCACTACGTCCTTTTGTTCCCACATAGAGAAATGGGTTGTGAACTTGAAATGAAGATGTGGGATATCAATTATAGTCGACCTGCTACTAAACGACTAACCCAGATGGATTACTATTCCTATCGGCTCTTCTAGCGCCCTATAAAGTACTCTGTTATTTTAAGGAGTGGCAAATTGTTTCAAGAATTTCTTGTAGATTCATGGGCTGCGACAGGGCAAAATCGCATAAAATACTCAAGGAAGAATCAAGGAAAGCTTCATTTTGAATTATATGGCGGTTTGAAAGATTTGGTGGGGGTAGGATTGAACTCAAAAGAGGTTGGCAAAAGATTAATTTTACCATCATCCTTTATCGGTGGCCCGAGACACATGTCAGAGATATTTCAGGATTTAATGGCAATTACCCGTTACAACAATCACCCAGATATTTTCTTTGCAATGACGGCGAATCCTAATTGGTTAAAAATAAAAAGGGCTTTATTACCACACCAAACCGCAACTGACATACCCAATTTAGTTACACTTGTATTTGAATTAAAACGTCGTGCCTTAATGAAGGAAATACAAAAAGGTAAGGTATTCGGTTTAATGGTAGAATATGTTTATACAATTGAGTTTCAAAAAAGAGCATTACCTAACTTGCATGCGCTTTCATTCTCCAACAATCACACAAAATTTGTAACTGCGATCAGGTTGACAAAATCATATCAGCTGAGTTTCCCAATAAAAGCATTGATCCAGCTCTATACTAGTCTATCAAGAGATGTATGATACATGGACCTTGCGAAACTCAAAATCCATGGATAACCTGTATGGAAAATGGAAAATGCATAAAAAGATATCCAAGGATCTACACAAAAACTACAACAATGGACAATGATGGGTATCCTGTGTATCATCGTCTTGAGACAGACATAGTTCATAAATTGGCGAATGAACACTAGGTCGATAACAGAGACGTGGTCCCTCATAATCCATACTTAACAAGGATGTTCGGCTGCCATATCAATATCCAAGTATGTGCAGGAGTTCAATGCGTCAAATATATACACAAGTATATATACAAGGGTCATGATCATACTACGATGGTATTTTATGCAGATGACGAGATTCAATAATACCTCGATGAAAAGTACATTGGTCCACCTGAGGTAGCATGGCATTTATTCGGGCATTCATTACATGAAGTGAATCCTTTAGTAACCAGATTGGCACTTCACTTATATGGAATGAATAATGTAGTCTACGACGAGAGGGAACCAATCAAAAATGTCATTTCTAGAACAAAAGATCAGAGATTGACACTCATAGGGTTTTTTGAATATTGTGCGACATATAACACTACAATAACCTACACTTATCAAGAGTTCCCAGAGTTCCATACCTGGCACGAGAAACCATGTATATGGCTACCGAGAGAAGGGCCAAAATCAATTGGCAGAATTTATTTTGCATCTCTAAATTTTGGGGAAAAATACTACATACACTTGCTTTTAGCTGTTGTAAAAATCCCACATTCCTTTGAACAATTACAGAATGTGAACGAAGCTTTGCACAATACGTTGAAAGTAGCATGTGTTGCACTTGGATTACTTGAAGATGATAAATAATTGATACAATGTCTTGAAGAGATAGCTATTATGTGAATTGGGTACCAATTGAAAAAAGACTTTTCGCTGTTATTTTTTTATCCATTGTTGTTCAATAGATCCAATTGGATTGTGGACAAAGTTTTTGATGAATATATGTAATGACTTAAAATTTAAACTTAAGGACAAATTTAAAATTCCAAATTCGATAGAATACCAAATTACTGACCTACGGCCTATTTTTATTAGAACAAATATTGTAAGAAGAAGGTAAGAGCCTCATAGATTTTGACCCTGATTTGAAAATTACTGAAAGATAGAGCCTTAAGGATATTGAAAACCGGTTAATATGGGATTAAAAACATTTAATATCTTATGCGCAACATGCAGAATCTCTAAACATGTTGATCAACTCAACGGTGAACAACGATACACTTATAATGCAGATATTGATTTTGTTAGAAATGATGTTGGGACTGTCTTTTTCTTGAATGGAGCTACTGGCACAAGAAAAATGTTTGTATACAACTCTTTAGTAGCTACATGTCATAATGAGAAGAAAACTGCAATATTAGTAGTATCATCAGGTATTGTATTATTACTACTAAATGGAGGTAGAATGTCTCACTCAACTTTTAAGATACCCATAAAAATCTTAGATAACTCAATGTGTAGGCTTTCAAAGCAATCAATACATGCAGAGTTATTCAAAAAAGCAAAGCTTATCATTTGGGATGAAGTTCCCATGCAAAACAAATATTGTCTGGAAGCGGTGGATCGGTCTCTTCAAGATGTTCTAGGAAATAAAAGGCCATTTGGAGGAATAACTGCTGTTTTAAGAGGTGACTTTCATCAAATTCTTCCAGTAGTACCAAAAGGTGTCCGTGAGGATATCGTTTCTGCTTCTTTGAAAAGATCGCATATTTGGGGATACGTACAAGTACTATCCTTATCGCAAAATATGTGACTAATCAACAGCAGCTCTGAGAATGTCGCATTTGCACGGACGTTATTGGAGGTAACCTAAATTAAGCCTATCTAATATATTTGTTTTCATGAAAAGTTCACTAATACACTTGCATTTAAAATATATTTAGATCAGATCTAATCCAAAAGAAAAAGTTGAAGTACCGGCGACATTTCATAAATGTACAAATTTAAATGAGCTAATATGTTCAGTTTACCCACATTTAGAAGAAGTTACGACAGCCTCAACTGCATACTTGACTGAGTGCACGATTCTATCAGTCCATAATGAAGATGTCAACATCATCAACATTCAAGCTATGACCAAAATTCAAGGCCAAGAGATTCTTTATCTTGCCGCTGACAAGTTATCAGAAACAGTCACTGATGATTGCACTGTCACAAATTGATATCCCCAAGAATATATGAACTCACTTGATCCTTCAAGTTTACCTCCATTTAGACTAAGATTGAAAGTTGGGTGCCCAATAATTTTGTTATGTAATCTCGCTCCAAAAGATGGCTTATGCAATGGGACCAGATTAATGGTGGTGAGATGATCTCCTAGATTAATAGAAGCAAAGTTTTTAACAGGATGTAAAGCTGGAAACTTGATATTCATACCAAGAATATCTCTAACTCTGACTTCTGACGATTTGCCATTTTCTATGACAAGAAGACAGTTCCCACTTCGGCTAGCATTATCATTGACCATTAACAAATCCTAAGGCCAGTTAGTAAAATTTGTTGGGGTCAATTTAACAACTTCTGTTTTAAGTCATGGCAACCTATATGTGGCATTGTCATGATGTACATCCCCGAAGAGAATTAGTGTACTTCTGCCACCAGATGCTGCAAATACAACAATGAATGTAGTATATCCAGACATTTTATTCTAGGTAAATAACTTAACAATGACATAACCCACTACTCTGATGTTTATCTTTCTTAAGTTCAAAATTCAATATGTCTATTAGAATGAGACTTATTTATATGGTTGACTAATCACTCTTTAAATTTAGAAAAATCTTTTCTGTAAATATGGGAGATGGAAACTAACTAAAAGTATTGAACGATCGTGGGAAGATTACAGTAAACATGTAAGTGTAGTACTTATATAATTGAACATTTCATCACAATGTGGGTTCAATGATTACTAATATACTTCCTATTTTGTAGACAATACTAAAACCATAAATTTAACAAACATCGGTAATATATTACCAAAGCAATGAATTATCAAAGAGAAACTTAAAAGTCCGATGTCCACAACTACGGAGTTCTGTGACTATTAGTTGTTGCACTTTTGCTGGAGTTATACGAAACATGATCTAAAAGATAAAAAATGAAGAACGGGAACTACGTTGTGCAAAGAATCACAAGCTATCAAAAGTGATTCTTTATATCGTATACCAATTACAATCTGAAGAGAAGCAAGAACTTCTTCGAATGAGAAAAAAAAGCAAGACAAATTTTGAAAATAAGATAATCTTAATGCAATTTTATAACAACATGTGTAACTCAAAACTTATGTAAATTTTGTATAGATTTTAGAAGTTCATATGTAGAATTAAAAATTAATGTATAACCCTATTTTAATGATTATAGTATTTGAACCATTCCATATTAATTTATTGTGACGTGATGTAATAAAAGGGGGAGATACATTCTACGCTTAAAATCTATGCAGAAAAGAAGGAATCAAAGACAAGAAGAAGATGGAGTCAAACACGCATTGATGTAATATGTCTAATTTGGTGTATATTGATTTAACTCATAATTATGAACATGTACTCTTGAGTAGGAACAAAATTGTACTTTCATGTTTATAATTTTGTACATTTTTATTATTAAAATTTTAGTTCTACATGAAGGAAGTGTAAATAAAATCAGATGCCTTCGACATTGTCAACTACGTTGAACATGGCCTATATCATGATCGTGTTGTGACTATGCTTCATAGTCCAAATTCAAACTACCTCAATATTAGACACACGCATTATACACGTGACATGTACAATTAGTATTGACACCTATACAATCAACTACCACTTACCTCATAATTCAGAGATCGTGCTTCTACACAATAACGAACTGCAGGTAAGGTCTATATAAAATAAATGTTCCAGAGCAGATAAGGACAAGATTTTCTAAATTTTAATATAAAAATTTCTAGATTCTAAACACCACAAGAATTCTTATTTCAAAATCAAACATTTCTAATTTAAGAGATTACTTGTAATAAGATATAAGCCTCAAGCAATAAAGATTATAGTTACTAAACCCTCAACTCGAGGATATGGTTTTTTACCTATTCAAAGGTTTTCTACGCTAAATTACTTATGTCATTTCTTGTATTGCACAAATTTTTGTCATAGGTACATTTGGTATAAGATATAATTTCGAGTTATTTCAAGCTATGGAATTAGGTCATTACATTTGGTGTCGTCTGTGGGAAAGAAGACATTTCCATGATATCCTAAGGCATACATTTCTTCACTATCCATTTCCAATCATGGTCACTTCAAAGCGACCAACAATAGGAGTCCAGCTCAATCTTTCAGCTGAACCAGAACAGCTCACTGAACTATGGGCGAATCTCTACGCTGAAACAGAGAAAGATAATGAGCTCGAGTATCAATTGACTCTTGAACATGAGCTCTCTGACAAAGAACTCAAAAGTGAGTGATAAGCTCGTCTGACAGCATTCATGAGACATGAAAATCATTTGACAACTATGCAGACAACATTGTAAGCCTTGCAAGATACTCAACAAGCTCCCCATAAAAGATATCGTAATCAAGTACCAGAGAACTCCTAAGTTTTAGCACGAGAAAGATTAGGACCTCGAGAAGCAACCAGCAAAGCCATTTCCAGAAATCTTTAGCACGAATCACAAGCTTCAATTCATTTGGGAAGAGAATCTCAGCCCAATATTAGTAAAGGTCTCTGTCCTTCCAAACATCAAGAGGAGGACCAGCGGCCTCAACCCTGGGTTCCAGCATGTGAACGCTTGGGCTAGGGGACTGGTACTTATAATGGCCTAATCTCGTTAGCCTAAAATGGCTCGGAATTAGCTCTTATACCGATGTACTTATGACAAAAACTAATGTAAAACAAGAAAATGATACATGTGATTTAGCGTGGAAAACCTTTGAATAGGTAAACAAACCATGACCTCGAGTTGAGGGTTTTAGTAATAGTAACTTTTATTGCTTGAGGCTGATATCTTATTACAAGTGATCTCTCAAACTATAAATACTTGATCTTGTGAATAAGAAGTGCTTAGAATATAGAAAATCAAGTTTTCTTGGTGGTTCTTCGTGTCTCTGTCTCTTATGGAACTTTTTCTCTATATAGGCCTTCCTCACAATTTGTTATCGTGCTGAAACACATTCTCTAAATAATGAGGTAAGTAGTGGTTGACTGAATAATTGTTTAACTCCTAGAAGACAAGTATTTTTGACTTGTTCATGTTCTTCTGTTGTTCTTGATCCACGCTCTTTATCAGTTCATGAGATAGGTGTCAATGTTGACTATTTATATCCCATATAAAATGTGTGAGCCTAATATAGAGGTAGCTTGAATTGGGTTAGCTCGAGGGATAGGTTCCTACAATTGCCCCTCATAACTGAAGGCACGAGTGGCTTTAGTTGAGAAAGATCCCGTATATTTACGGTGTTGGAAATTAAAAAGAAATGACATATTTAATGTTGACTGGACTGGTATGGAAATGGGTATTTGTTTATATGGAGGCATATATCTGCATTGAATGACGATGGAAAGTATTGATGTAATGGACGCTTGAGAGTAGTTTCTTTTTTGAATGATGACTGCTTTGGAAACGTACCTGCGCATTAAATACTGGGTTATATAAATAGTACTTGTATTGTGGATTTTGGCAAAGTATACTGTTGTTAAAAAATTCCCTGGAATTCTTAATTAATAATGGTAAAGACCTAGAGAATGGTTTATAAAGAGAGAGTTTCTACTAAGATGCAAAGATTCAAGCTGAGATAATTTGGGGATCAATCTTTGGAGATACCCACCCCAATTCCCGTTCTATTGACGTATCACGGTATGTCAGAAGAAGCAGCGGGCTGAAGTTAAGGAAGACTATTACTGTATGTGAAGATTTCATTACAGGGTCTTAACAGGCGAGGCACGTTGGAGGTGTCTCCACATCCTTACAGAGGACAAGGTTGAGGAGACAGATGTGGTGACCGACGTAACTACGAGGTAGTACCACTAGTATCCTGCAAAGGACTGGATTCTTAGGTAATACTCTATTTCGTCTAAATCAACTCTTTGTGGATGGGGGTTATGGAGGAAGAGGCAATGGTGGTGGAGTGGGAAGACGGAGATTAGAAGTTTGCCCCTGTACAATCATTATTTCTTTGCGCTTAGAAGGCCCTCTGTTTGAAGAGTTGGTTCAAGCACTGATGTCCTTTCTTCCATAGTTTTTATTTGAAGCTGGGCTCCATGTCTATACTTCGATCAAACTTGAAGAAAGGAGGATGTTCTGTGATTTCCACGTCTAGCTCTACTTCAGAAGATTCTCAAAGTGAAACATTATTGAAAAATAATATAATTTTTAGTATGAACTGAAGGATTTGTCATCTCTGGAGTACATAAAAGACATGTTATCTGTGAAGTACCTAAAAGACTTGTTATTTGTAAAGTACATGTAATTGATATTTGAGCTTAATAAAAATGTTTATTCAAACTCTGTGTTGATAGATAGAATTAGCTCTTGTGACTGAAATCGAGCTTTAAGAAATACAAATATGTATGATTAGAGAACGAAATGTAATATTAAAAATAATATTTGAAAGTATCATTTTAGCAATCGAGCTGTCAAAAATATGTTTGTAATATAGAAGATGTGTAAAAAATGTGTTTCGAACTAAATAACTTAGGGGGAGAATATTGTAGAAGATATAGAATTTGTAGGAATTGGAAATTCGAGCTCAGGAAGTTCTTTCTATAAACGTTGTATTGGAGCGCATATAAGTTCGAAATGAGATAGGACAAATCCAAAGAGGTCGATATGGATAGATGAGTTCAAATAACTTTCTTATCAGGATCTTAGGGTTTCCAATTATGGAAAAACATAATACATATACGGAATGTGGGGGATTTGAAGTGATCTAGAAAATGACATAAATATAGGCAAATATGACTTAAAGAGGAGGATGAAAGAGAATATGGTAAGGATTCAATCTGTGAGAGTTCGTCAAGCTACTGAAGGACGGTTGGCGATAAAGATAGCTGAAGTTTGATAGAGGATTTTATGGCTGATCGGCCTCCTATTGTAGGGGAAAGCGTAGCTGACTTCCCATCAGCAGAGAAGAATCCTTAGAAGTGACTTGTAGATATAACCTGTAGAATTATCTGTTGTAGATATATTAAGAGATAAAAGCTAGTTTTACCTTTGCTTTATCTTATGTCTGTGAGAGTTCTTTAATTGAAAATTAGTATTACCTTCGTTTTAATCGCAGATTTTGTATAGATGGGTGATTGAAAGCTAGTATTACATTTGCTTTAATCTCTATAGAGTTCGACTAAAAACTAGTTTTACCTTTACTTTAATCGGTATAGAGTTCGATTGAAAGCTAGTTTTAGCTTTGCTTTAACCGGTATATAGTTCGATTGAAAACTAGTTTTATCTTTGCTTTAATCGATATAGAGTTTGATTGAAAGCTAGTTTTACCTTTGCTTTAATCGGCAGAGAGTTCGATTGAAAGCTAGTTTTACCTTTGTTTTAATCGGTATAGAGTTTGATTGAAAGCTAGTTTTACCTTTGCTTTAATCGGTATAGAGTTCAATTGAAAGCTAGCTTTACCTTTGCTTTAATCGGTATAAAGTTTGATTGAAAGCCAGTTTTACATTTGCTTTAACCGGTATAGAGTTTGATTGAAAGCTAGTATTACTTTTGCTTTAATCTATGTTATATAATAGAGTCTATGTAAGTAGAGAGTAATGTGGGAAAAAACTTAGAAGTTTTTATTGAATAGAATAGAATGTACACTGTATGGAGATGAAATCTCACTTTTAGAATATAAAGAATGAGAATTTTAAAGTGGAGAAGCGAGAGACTTAACGATAGTACCGTTTCAGTCGCCTAGTGTTCCATGGATTTGGGATTCAAACTCCATGCTCTGTCATGAGATAATATGATCCCAGACCAGCTCGACCAATAATGATGAATGGACCCTCCCAATTTTTTGCCAGTTTCCCGACATGTGCCTCTTTTCTACATTAAGGAAATTCTCTGAGGACGAGATCGAAGATTTGGAATGTACGGCTTCGGACTCTTCTGTTGTACGAGCTGGCCAACATATGGTGATATTGACCTAGGTTGGCAATAGTATGCTCTCTAGTTTCATCAATCCAATTTATATTGCAGGCCAACTCAAACTCATTCTCTTCGTCAGTAAGCCCCTGATCTTTGACTGGATGGTGATATTCATTTAGAATGATAGCTTCTGTGCCATAGGCGAGGAAGAATGGGGTACAACCGGTTGATTGACGTGAAGTGGTACAGTATGCCCATAAGACATAAGGAAGCTATCGTATCCAGTTTCCTTTTCTCTGTGACTGAAGCCTTTTCTTGAGGCCATCTACAATGGCTTTGTTGGTGATTTTGGTTTGGCCATTGCCTTGAGGGTAGCAGGAATTTAATGGTGAGTGGATGATGTTGTGCTTGTTGAGGAAGGTTACGACATTTTCACCAATGAACTGGGGCCCATTATTGATCTGAATTAGGTGGGGGTATCCAAACCGTGTGATGATGTGTTCCCAGATAAAATAGATGACCTCTTCTTCTCTGGTTCGACAGAGTGGAACTGCTTCCACCTATTTTGTAAAATGATTTGTTGCTATGAGTAGGTAATATCGGTTACTTCGAGTATTTGGAAATTCTCCCACGAGATCGAGCTCCCACCGCTTGAATGGCCATAACACCTTGTTTGTATATAGTTCGAGCGCAGGGGTACAGATCATGTGCTTATGACATTGACATGTGTCGCATTTACATGAGTACTATTCTGTTTGCTTACGCATGCCTGGCCAGAATACTCGTATAATTGTTCTGCTAGCAAGTGATGGACATGCGGCATTGGAGCCATAAGTCCCTTTAGGTAAATCTTGGAGCATTCTATCTACTTTCTTCCTTGAGAGACACTTGAGATAAGGCCCTGTGACTGAACAGCGATATAAAAAACTATTTTGAACTGTGTAATGCTTTGAATTCTTGATTAATTATCAGCGCTCCTTTGGATCTGTCGGAGGGGGACTTTTGTATTCGTTATCAGGGCCAAAATAGGCAATAAAGGGCTTGCCAATCGTCGTCCTCCTTTTCATCACCCCTATGTTGATCGTGCATACAAAATATCGATCAATGTTAGGGGTTGATATCACTTTAATATGTAGATATCTGGCTTCTGTACCCATGACTCCGGCAAAATAAGCCAAG
Organism: Kingdonia uniflora; assembly: GCA_014058105.1. Taxonomy (NCBI): domain Eukaryota; kingdom Viridiplantae; phylum Streptophyta; class Magnoliopsida; order Ranunculales; family Circaeasteraceae; genus Kingdonia; species Kingdonia uniflora. The sequence continues at coordinate 5,207,108 of JACGCM010000140.1, read as the reverse complement.
GAATCAGTGTATTTATTTTCACCTCGAGGTAGATAGTTGAGAGTTACTTTCACAAATCTGCTCATCCTGTCGGCAACGAGGGCTACACACTCGATCATCTTACTATTCTTCTTGTATTATTCAAAGTACTGGTAGATGATTAGTAGAGAATCTGTATAGGCTGAGAGCTCTGGTATGCCAAGTTCGAGAGTGAGGTCGAATCCATGAATTAGAGCTTCATATTTGGTGATGTTATTGGAGGCTTTAAAATCTAAGCATATTGATTTCTTGATTCTTTCGTTGGAAAAGGTAATCAATGTGATTCCAATTCCTGACCCTGCGGGTCTTGTTGAGCCAATTATAAGAAGTCTACACCCTTTCCTTGTAACCCATTTAACTCATTCGTCAAATGCTTTGGTGAGTGGATCTTCTATAATATCTTCTGCAAGGTCAGGATTGTGCTCCTCCCAATTGGGAACTTCTATTGGAAAATTCGCGAGAAAATTGGCAACGGCATGACCCTTTTCTGAATGTCTTAGTTCGAACTTGATATCATATTCTCCCAAACTGATTGACCATTGCAGCACTCTCCCAGATTTTTTTTGGATAAAACTTCCCCGAATGGGTAGTTTGCCATGACTTTGAGTGAATGAACCTGGAAGTGGTGCTTAAGTTTTTGTGAAGTGTAAACAAGAGTTAGAAGGAGTTTCTTAATTTTAGAATACCTCATTTTCATGAGAGTGGGAGCTTTACTGACTAAATAGACTGGCTTTTCAATTTTTCCCTCAAGTCAAATGAGAATCGAGCTGATAAAAGTTTATGTAACTGCTAGGTAGATTATCAGTTCTTCATTATCTACCGGGGTGCTCATGATCATTTCCACAAAATCTCTTCGTTGGGTTGAGCCTTTCCTCTTTTGGTACAACCTCGGAGTAGTAGGAATAACCAACGACAGCGATCTGAAGATTTAGAAATGAATCGGTTGATATCGGTAATCATACCGGCAAGTTTTTGTACGTCCTTCGTTATTTTTGGTGATGGCATATTGAAGAGAGCTCGAATTTGATCTGGGTCGGCCTCAATCTCCTTTTTGCTGATGAGATGGCCAAGGAATCGGCCTGAATGTACTCCGAATTGACACTTACTAGGATTGAGTTACATCATGTAAGATCATAGAATGTTGAATATTGTGGCTAAATTTGTGATGTGGTTGTTTGACTGTATGTTCTTGCACAAGAGATAATCAATGTAGACTCAACGATTTTCCCGAGATGTAAATTGAACATAGTCGTCATTAACCGTTGATAAGTCGCGCTAGCGTTCTTGAGTCCGAAAGGCATGACTTTGTAGCAGTAAAGTCTTTTTTTAGTGATCAAAGTGGTATTTTCTTGATCTTCTTCCAAGAGAGGAATTTGATTATATCCAAAAGCAACATTCATCATAGATAAGAGTTCTTGACCTGCAGTAGAATCAAGAATTTGATGGATGATGGGAAGAGGGAAACTATCCTTTGGAGTGTGTTTGTTTAGATTGGTGAAATCTACACAAACTTAGACCTTTCCATTCTTCTTTGGAATAGTGACGATATTGGATATCCAATCATTATACTTGGCTTCTCGAATAAACACCACTTAGATCAATTTCCCGATCTCAATGTTAACTTGATCGTGAAGATGAGGTGAGGGTCGCCGCTGATTTTGTTTGACCGCCGTGGTGTTGATGTTGATGGTCAATTTATGACATGCCTTGGTCGGATCAACCCCAGGAATCTCTTCAAAAGTCTACGCAAAGATGTCACGATTTATTCGTAAGAATTGAATGAGGGCATCTTTACCATACTGGACCAGCTTAATATCGATAAAAGTATCTCTGCTGTGTCCATCAATATCAATGTATTCTGTATGCTCTTCTATGGAAGGTTGATCATCAATGTGACCAACTTTCTGTAATTGCTATACAGCATATCTGTCTGAAGTATCTAGAATGATAGAAACGGTATTCTTGCAAGCTCGAGAAATCTTTTGATAACCTTTAATTTCATAGATACCATCATTGTGCTTAAAGCAGAGTGCTTGATGATAAGTGAAAGAAATTGCTTCCATGTTGTGAATCCAGCAGCGGCCCATAATCCCAAGATAATGAGATTTGGCATTGATGACGTAAAAGATGACTCTGATTATAGCTAGTCCAGCGGTGATAGGTAAAATGATCTTGCCTACTCGTTTTTCCTTAGAACCATTAAATCTACTGATATTGGTATCGCTCGGAATGACTTGATCAGCAAATCCCATCTGGTCAATTATACTTTGAAAGAAAATTTCAATACCCCTTCCAGTATCGATCATCAATGTATGCATGACAAACTTCTTCATCTTGAGCATTATGACTAATGCATCATGATGTGAAAATTTTACATGACAAATGTCGCAATCTTCAAATGAAATCCCAAGCTGGCGATTGCTCAACTCAGGTAGAAGTTTGGCCTCTTTATCTTGTGGTGTGAGGTCGCAACATTCTGATAGTCTCCTGCGCTTAAATCTACAAAAGTTATTGATCTGATGAATCTCAATTATGTTGTTGTGGTACATATGGTAGAGATGTTTCTCCTCAGCTTGATCTTGGGCCGGGACTACTTCGAGCTGCATCTTATAGCTTCCATCCTTATAGGATTCCAGGTTGACAATATATTCGTACATCCGCCCCTCTTTGAAAATAAATTCTAGCAACCTTTGTAAAGCATAGCAGTTGTCAGTAGCATAATGATTTACCTTGTGATACATGCCGTATGGGTGGCTTTTGATTGGTTCTAATGGTAGATATGGATGGTATAACTTATCCTATGATATAATTGAAAAAATTCAGAGATTCAGACATTTATCTTAGGGAGGACCAGTTTGGGTAATGTACCGCCTTTCTGAGGGTTGCCAGGGTTTCCCTTGGAACGCTTTTGATCACCCTGATCCTCCTTTGGTTTAATGTTTTGTTATATAGGTGGACCTTTAGTGGTTATGACAGATTTAGTAGATTTACACCTTTTGGACATTATCCTTTCTAGGTCGACATACTCATGGACCTTGGTGATCATATCCTCCAAGGTCGTGGGTTTGTTGAGGAAGAGGTACTCTTTGGCCTTGCAGTCGAGCTGGAGCGCGTTGGTAAAAGCAATAACAACTATTTTCTGATTAAGATTATCTACTTTTCGCGTGAGCTCCATAAACTTCTTGGCAAATGCCTCGAGCTTCTCTCCTTGCGATTGTTTAAGACTAATAAGAAAATATAAATTCTCCTCCTTGTCTTTGTTGTGAGCATATGTCTTAATAAATTACTTTTATAGCTAATCAAATATGTGGATGGAATCTTCAGGTAGAGAGTGGAACCACAAAAGCGGTTCTCCTTGTAGACTTGTTTCGAATAGACGACAGAGAATGTAGTTAAGATTGGAGTGCGATCCTAGGGAATTGCGGTATTGTTGAATGTGCTCCTTTGGATCGGTGCCCTTGTATTTACATATCTTCGGAGTGTGGAAACCTTTCAGCATTTCCATATCGAATAACTCTTTGGCAATCATACTACCTTGCAACTTGATAAGGTCGTCTTTATGGCCTAGTGCCTGAGCTTCAATCAACTCCTTGATATGCTGATCCATATGCTCTTGTGTGACGTATTAACGTATGGCTTGAGTGGTTTGGCGAGGTGGTTAAGGATTATGAGTGCCGTTTCCCTCACTCAAGTGATCACGCACTGGAATTCGAGATTAAGGTCTTTGTTCTTCCTCTTGACGTTTGGAAGGTCAGAGACCTCTGCTGATATAAGATTGAACTTCACCTCCCAAATAAATGAAAGGTTGAGGTTCATGCTGAAAATTTCTAGAAATAACTTTGTTGGTGGCTCCTCGAGGTCCTAATCTTTCCTGCGCAGAAACCCAGGAGGTTTCTGGAATCTGATCACAATTTCAGGCTTGGGGAGAATATTAATATTTCTGCAGAGCCTGTAACGCAGTTTGCATGGTTGTCATCTGGTATTCATGTCGTTTGAATGCTGTCAAATAAGTTTGTCGCTTGGCTTTGAGCTCCTTCTCTCAGAGCTTTCAGTCAAGAGTTAACTGATGTTTGAACTTATTAGTTTTTCTGTTTCAGCGTGGAGATTCGCCCATAGCTCTGTAAGTTGTTCCGGCTCAATTAAAAGATCGAGTTGGATTATGGTTGTTGGTCATTTGGATGTGACCATGATTGGAGATTGATAGTAGAATGAATGTATGCCTTAGGATATCATGGAAATGTCTTCTCCCCCATAGATGGTGCCAAATGTAATGGCATAATCCCGTTAGCTCAAAATGACTCAGAATTAGCTCTTACAGGCACATTGGTGTAAGAGCTAATTCTGAGCCATTTTGAGCTAACGGGATTAGGCTATTACAGTACTCATAATCCTCGACAAGCTCGCGAAGTTACTCAAACAACATGTCGGTATGTCAAACAAGAACACATGAATCATCGTATCAAGGAGTTTATTGAAGCTCAAGCTCTAGGCAATAAGGCAAATTTCACCAAGCTGCAAGGTAGTCCGATTGCCAAATAGTTATTTGATAAGGAAGTACCAACAGGTTTTCATACTCAAAAGATACACAAATACAAGGGCACCGATCCAAAGGAGCACATTCAACAATTCCATAATTTACTGGGATTGTACTCAAATCTCAACCATATTTTATACCGTCTGTTCGCAACAAGTCTACAGGGAGAACTACTACGGTGGTTCCATTATATACCTGAAGATTTCATCCTCATATTCGACCAACTACAGAAATTTTTTATCAAGACTTATGCTCATAATAAAGACAAGGAAAAGAATTTATATTCTCTTCATTAGTCTCAAACAGTCACAAGGATAGAAGCTCGAGGTCTTTGCAAAGAAGTTTTTGGAGTTCACATGAAAAGTTAATAATCTCGATCAATAAATAGTTGTTACTACTTTTACTAATGCACTACAACTCGATTGCAAAGCAAAAGAGCATCTCTTCTTAAACAAACCCGCGACCTTGGAGGATATGATTACCAAGGTCAGCAAGTATGTTGACCTGGAAAGGATGATGACCGAATAGCATAAATTTGCTAAATCTATCCTAACCACTAAATGTCAAAATACAGAACGCAACAGTGAACCAAAGGAAGACCAGGGTGATTAAAAGCATTCCAAGGCAAGCATCGACAAACCTTGGAAAGGCAATTTACTTCCCAAACCGTTCCTCCCCAAAATGAATATCCGAATCTCCTCAATTTTTCCCGCTCAAGCAAAATATAAGTTCTACCGTATATCTAAACCCTGGAATCAATTGAAGGCAGACCGTACTACATGCATCAAAAGGTAAATCATCATGAAACTGACAACTGTTATGCTTTACAGAGGTTGCTGAAATATATTTTCAAAGACGGGAGAAAGGGCAAATATATTGTTGATCTAGAATCATACAAGAATGGTAGCTACAAAACGCATGTCGAAGTAGTCCAGGTCAAAGATTAGGCTACGAAGAAGTGCTTGTACATATGTACCATGACAACATGATCGAGATCCATTAGATTAACAACTCTTTCCAAATTCAAGTGACGGAGATTATAAGAATGCTTCGATCTCACACCTCAAAACAAAAAAGTTATACTTCTCCCTGAATTGAGCAATGGCTGACTTGGGATTTTATTCCAAGATTGCGACATCAGTCACGTCAAGTTTCCTTATCATGACGTACTAGTTATTATGCTAAAGATAAAGAAATTTATCATACATACAATGATGATTGATACTAGTAGCGGTATTAAAATTTTCTTTTAGAGCACGATCAAACAAATGGGATTGGCCAATCAAGTCATTCCCAATGAGTAGGCAAGATCATCTTACCTATCACCGCCGGACCTACCATAATCGTCGTCGTATTCTATATCATCAACGCCAAATCTCGTTATCTCAGGATTATGAGTTATTGTTGGATCCATCACATGGAAGCAATCACTTCCACGTATCATCAATCACTTTTCTTTAAATACATCGGTGGCATCTAAGAAATCAAAGGTAGCCAAAAGCTCTCCCGAGCATGTAAAAATACTTTTTATGCCATTCTTGACACATCTGACAGATACGTTGCATAGCAATTACAGAAAGCTAGTCACATCGATGACCAACCTTCAACATAAGAACCTACAGAGTATATAGACATATATAGACCCAGCAGAGGTACTTATATTGGTACCAAGCTGGTCCAACACGACAATGAAGACCTCGTTTACTTCTTGCAAATAAATTGAGACACCTTCACTTGGACTTTCGAAGAAATACCCAGAGTCGATCCATCCAAGGCATGTCACATATTGAGCATCAACAAGAATGCCACGGTGATCAAATAGAAATAGAGAAGACTCTCACATCATCTTCGCGATGAGGTAAACATTGAGATCGATAAGTTGATCAAAGTGGGATTTATTCGAGAAGCCAAGTACCCAGATTGGATCTCTAATATTGTCGCAGTTCAGAAGAAGAATGGGAAAGTTTGAGTTTGTGTAGATTTCACTGATTTAAACAAATACATTATAAAGGATAGTTTCCCTCTTCCAATCATTCATCAAATTCTTGATTCAATGGCAGGTCACGAGTACTTATCTATGGTGGATGCTATTTTCGGATACAATTAAATACCTTTCTTGGAGACCGACCAGGAAAATACCACTTTCATCACGAAAAAGGGACTTTACTGTTATAAAGTTATACATTTTGGACTGAAGAACGTAGGAGCAACTTATTAGCTGTTAATAACAATAATGTTCAAAGCATACTTGGGCAAAATCATTAAAGTCTATATCGATGATCTCCTGTATAAAAGTTTACAATCAAAGGACCATATCACTGATCTTTCCTCAATCTATAATATTTTATGCTCATATAGGATGCGGCTCAATCCTGATAAATGTCAATTCAAAGTGCATTTAGGCAAGTTCCTCGACCATCTCATTAACAAGAAGAGGATTGAAACTGACCCAGATCAAAGAAGGACGTACATAAACTTGCAAGCAAGATTGCTACTATCAATCGATTCGCCTCTAAGTCTACAGATCGATGTCGGTGGCTGTTCTTACTACTTCGAGGGTATACCAAATGAGGAAAAGTTTAGCCCAACAAAGAGATCCAGTGGACAGCAGAATGCGAGGCAACTTTTCAGGAACTCAAAGCCTATCTAGGGAAGTCTTCTATCATGAGCACCCCGGTAGACAATGAAGCACTGATCATCTACCTCGCAGTTATAGATAATTCTATCAGCTCAGTCCTCATTCGACTTGAGGGCAAGGTTAAAAAGTCAGTCTATTTTATCAGTAAAGCTCTCACTCAAGCAAAAACGAGGTATTCTAAAATCGAGCGACTCGTTCTAACTCTTGTTTACACTTCACAGAAACTCAAACACTACTTCTAAGCTCATTCAGTCAAAGTCGTGACAAACTACCCACTCTGGGAAGTTTTGTCAAAGAAAGGATAATCACAAAGAGTACAGCAATGGTCAGTCAGTTTAGGAGAACATGATATCAAGTTTGAACAACGTCATTCAAACAAAGGTCATGTCGTTGCCAATTTTCTCGTAGATTTTCCTGTGGAAGATCCCGATTGAGAAGAGCACGAACCTTACCTTACAGAAGAAATTACAGAAGATCCACCCGCCAAGCTATTTGAAAAACGAGCTAAATAGATTACAAGGAAAGGATGAAGACTTCTTACAGATGGTTCAGCAGGACCCGCAGGGTCAGGAACTAGAATCGTACTGATTACCCCTTCCAACGACAGAATCGAGAAATTAATCCACTTGGATTTTAAAACTTCCAATAATGTCACAGAGTATGAAGCTTTAATTCATGGACTCGACTTAGCACTCGAGCTTGGCATCACCGAACTATCAATCTATACAAATTCTTTACTCCTCATTCACCATTACTTAGAACAATATAAGAAAAATGGTAAGATAATCAAATATGCAGCCCTTGTTACCGATAGGATGAGCAGGTTCGCAAAAGCAACTCTTAATTATTTACCACGAGGCGAGAACATACATGCCAATTCCTTGGCTTATTTGGCTGGGGTCTTGGATACAAAAGCACAATGTCTATAGATTGAAGTGATTTCCACCCCCAACATTGATCTCCATTCTATATGCATGATCAACACTGAGGGCGATGAAGAAGAAGACGACGGTTGGCAAAAACCTTTTATCGCATACCTCAGCCCGAAGAACTACTGTGATAGGCCCCTTCCAACAAATTCAAAAGAATGTCGATAGTTGATCAAAAACTTGAAGTATTATACAGTTCAGAACGGCTATCTATATCACCTCTTAGTGACATGGCCTTATCTCATGTACCTCTCAAAGAAAAAAGCCGATGGAATGCTCAAAGAATTATATGAGGAACTTGTGGCTCCTACGCAGCAGGTCGATCGCTTGCAAATAGAGCAATCATACAAGGAGTATTCTGGCCAAGAATGCACAAGCAAGTAAAAGAGTACTCACACAAATACGACACATGTCAACCACATAGACACAAGATCAGAGCTCCTATACTTGAACTACATGCAAGCAATGTATTCTAGCCTTTCAAAAGGTGGGCGCTCGATCTGGTAGGAGAATTTCATAATACGCCAGGTAACCGGTGTTTCTTACTCGTGGCGACAAATTACTTTACAAAATAGGTAGAAGCAGTTCCTCTTTGTCAAACTAGAAAATAAGAGGTCATCTCTTTTATTTGGGAATACATTATCACACGGTTCGGATCCCCCTACCCAATTTGGATTGATAACAGGCCACAGTTTGTTGGAGAAAAGGTCATAGCCTTCCTCAACAAACATAACATCATTCATTTACCATCCAATCCATACTATATATAAGGCAATGGATAGGCCCAAATCACCTACAAAACCATAGTGGATGGACTCAAGAAAAGGCTTCAATCATAGAAGAAAGGAAATTGGATACGAGAGCTTCTTCACGTCTTATGAGCATACTATACTACACCAAGACAATCAACTAGTTCTTCCCCCTTCCTCCTGGCTTATGGCACAGAGGTTGTCATTCCAACAGAGTGCCATTATCATGTCAGAGATCGCTAGCTAATAAACAAAGAAAATGAGATCGAGTTGGCCTGCAATATGATTTGGATTGATGAAATTAGGGAATGCGCTATTGCCAATCTAGGTCGATATATGCTAGCAAGCTCGTACAATAGAAGAGTCTGAAGTCGTGAGTTACAAATCGACGATCTCATCATCAGAAAAATCCTACAAAGCAGAAAAAAAAAAAAAAAAAAAAAGCAAATGCTGGAAAACTTGTAGAAAATTAGGAAGATCCTTTCCACATCGTTGGTCGCACTGGCCTTGGATCATAATACCTCATGACAGAGAAAGGAGTTCAAATTCCAAATCACCGAAACACTAGGCGATTCAAACGATATTATCGTTAAATCCCTAGTTTTTCCATTACAGATTACTCTATTCTCGTTTTTACATTCCAAAAGCGAGATTTCAGTCTCCAAAGTGTACATTCTATTCTACTTAATAAAAACTTCCAAGTCTTTTCCCACATTACTCTCTCCTCACGTAGAATCTACTAAATCTTATAGATTAAAGTAAAGGTAATACTAACTTTCAATCAACTATCTATGCACAGATTAAAGTAAAGGTAATACTAGTTTTCAATCGAACATCTATACTAATTAAAATAAAGGTAATACTAGCTTTTAATCAACATCTATACAGATTAAAGCAAAGATAATACTAGCTTTCAATTGCCCATCTATACATATATTAACAATTAAAATAAAGGTAATACTAGTTTTTAATTAATGATCTCTATCAGACACAAGATAAAGCAAAGGTAAAACTAGCTTTCATCTATCTACATGTCTACAACTACAGAAACTATAGGTTACTTCTACAGTTATTTTTGCTTATGGGTGGTCAGCTACGCTTTCCCCTATATAGGTGGTCGTGTAGCCATAAAATCTAGAGCTCGAGCAGTTACTATATTCCTGCCTTGCTCTACCAATTCTACAGGTCAAGAACCGAACTCCATTTCTATAATGTTCAAGTAATTTCCTCTATCTATATTAACATTGCAGATACAGCCTTAGAATGCCACACAGTCATACAAGGTATCCCTTTTAAGCTCAAGCCTCTTTACTTCTTCTACAAAATATACCTCGAGTATACCTCTTCCAGGCCAATCTTCTCTCATTTCTTTTTCCTAATCGTGTTATCACCTCAGGTTGTGTTATTGTCCCCGCTGCTTTATCCAGCTCATATTTATTCAGCATCCTCAACTCTTCCAGACCAATCTTCTCTCGGTCAAGTATGACTATCTCGATAAACTGTTTTCTCAGTCTCTGATGATGTTGTCCCAATTCCTTGTGCAGAATGTTGTCCTATTTTGCTCATTTCTCTAATCGTGCGATCGCCTCAGATTGCAGTACTATTGTCCCTGCTGCTTTATCCAGCTCATATTTATTCATCATCCTCAACTCTTCCAATTGAGCGTGAATTGCCACCAACTCCTATTTATTTGTATCACTTCCCCCAACACGAGCTTTCTTTAACAACTCATCATTTCTCTTGATCACCCCCTCTAAATCTTGCTCACTATAAAGAGCAGCATCTAACTTATCATCACTCTTTCTTAAACGTTCGCTTCCATTCCTCACATGAGCATGAACCCAAGCAAGGTCAGCATCTAACTCCTTAATTCGAACTGATGGGTTAACCATGCTACCCTTAACAGTCAAGACGTCGACATCATTCTTTTTCCTCTTTGACTGCTCCCCAGCTTCAGCCTTCTTGGCACGCAAATTGGCCATGGCCAAATCCACCTTCAACTTTGTAACCCTCTTATTCAGTTCGCCACACTGATTTTAAACCATCTAAAAATTAATATCGTTAGCAGGCATGTCTTCACTCAACTGCTCGACTACACTTTTAGAAGCATCTAGATCATCTCGAGCCTTCACAAGTTTACTTTCTTTCTTGGCCATTTGACCCCGCAAAATTGCCACATGGCCCCGCAACTCTCTTTTTTGTCGCCTCTAATGACCTGATACAATATTGAGCAACATCCGCTTCTTTACCTTTCACCATTAACAAGACTATCCCACTTTTGAGCTTCATTAATTCAGTTTGTACACCTTCGAACTCACTTTGCAATTTTTCTAATTCAGCGTCATTACTTTTGATCTGTCGGGTCAGATCGCCTGCAGTCTTCATCACCTTGGCAAACTAGATCTGTACTTTAACATATTGATCCTCCCTATCTTCATATGCCTCGCTCATTCTATCAAATTCGGCCCTAAACTCATGATTGTATTAGAGCGCCTGTTGTTCGCTCATGCGAACAGTCTCTAATTTGACCTGCATCAGCAAGCTCGATTCAGCAATACTTCACAGATACAATCAATACATATACATATGACTTTACAAATTTATAACATATTTTTGTTTTTGACATGCCAACAAGCTGAGATTATACTTTACCCTCAAGCTAAGAAGCTATCACACACTAATGGCAATAACATTTATATCCTATTTCAAGGTACATATTTTCTATGTTCAAATTTTCTAGCACTCTGAAATAGTCTGAACATACTTAGTTATTATCATTCTTTATGATCTGTATCTTCTTTTTAACTTTATCTTGTAGCTCTAAAGTAGTACAACATACAAGTTAAATATTTTTAGCTCTTTTCTAACCTGTAGCTCCGCTTGCGAAGTCAATAGAGTTACTGAGGCATTATGTTCCTTAACGAGCTCTTTCTCTAATTCCTCAATTCTGAGGCGCATATCTTTAAGTTCCTACAAATCAATGTTTACAAATATCTCTTAGACTATCCCAAATCATCCTATAAATCATTATACCATACACTTACAGTCTTCAACCCACACAAAAAACATACAAACAAACTCTAAATAGTTTACTCTACCTTCTCATTATCTCCCTCACGGTTCTCTAGATCAGTTATAATAGGGATCGAGTCCTTCCCTATAACCATACTTGGAAGAGAACCACCATCAACCTGGAGCTTCTCATCCGCTTTGGCTTCTTCAACATGGTGTCCTACTATGATGGCTTCAAGGTCAGCAGCAGAATACCCTACTTTAAGAAGTTGTCGTCCAAGGCTGTCTCGAGCAACTGCAACTTCATCAACATTCTTCCTCGCCTTATCCGTGAGCTCGCGTATCATCACCTGGTATGAGTCCTTTATGAAAATGAAGCGTTCCCTCTCCAAAGCTAAATTAGAATCGAGTTGAGCCACCCTCTTCTCAAACTCTACCCTTCTTATCTCGAACCCAAGGTAGATCTCCTTCAACATGCGAGAAGACTACAGCAGAAAGTGACACTTTTTAGCTCGAAAACAAATGCAAAGTTTACATATCACAAAGCCATCAACTTACCCTGCTCAACTCCAACTGTGTAGAAGCATTCACCACCACAATACCTGCTTGAGCTGCCAGCCTTAACCTGTTCTCCACAGCCAGTAACTTGTCCTCCATAAAAGCCTCGTTCTCTATAACCTTTTCCCCACTCGCAGCAGTAGGCAAATCTACCCTCCTCTTCTTCGCATTTATCTCGACCTCACCACTTACCGCAGTCCCCAAGGCTTAGCCGCCCTTTATAGATTTTCTGTTTGGTTGCCTTTGAGCTAGCTTGCTCGAAGTAGTACCACCAGAACCAGCCGTCAGTGATATTGGAGCAGCCTTCGGTAATACTGGACACTTTTCCAGATCCGTTACTATTTTCTTTCGAGCTCCAGTGCCTACCATTTGTCTCTTGGCTTAAGACTCTTGAACTTTCTCTGACCTGCCATTCATTCTTTTATGTCTAGTGATACTGAGCTCTTTCAGGACAATCTCGAGCTACACACCTTCTCGAGCTACAGTATCTAGCAACAATTCTTATCTCAGTACTTGAGATCGAGGACCAATAACATAATACCACAAATTATTAAGTAAACATAGAACGTCCCTACAACTATAACAATTCGATATTACACACTATTACTTACTTTTCTTCAAAGTTTTATATACAAGTTTCATGGGTTCCTCGTCCATTCTCTGAAGGCAATCACCTTTCACCCATATTATATTATCATTCCAGCCTTGACCTGCTGAATTCAGATTGAAGAATAGAGGTCTTGACGAACTAGAGGAAAAGTACGTGCCTCTAGTCACTGCATAATATTTTACAGTACAATACTGCAAAACATCTACAGGAGTTATTCTCCTCTCCACGTCATTCTCCTCCCACAGTCTATTTAGATTATCACAAACGTTTATCACCTCCCACATATTCCCATTCAGTTAGGCAGGACAAGCCTCTATGGTATTCAAAATATATTTAGCAAGATTGTTAAGAGTCAACATCAGTCTATATTCCAACTAAGAAAGATAGCACAGAAATCCCTGCTTTAGGTCACTTTAAACATTCCCATCAAAGTACTAAAAAAGATTAATTCCTCCACTCTCCTTTCTGATTTCTCATGTTCTAAGTTGGATAACAACAAGAAAATTCTTCCTCACTTGCTACAGTACATCTCCTAAATGACCTCCCAGCATGTTCTACAGCATTACCCCATTTTCCACCAAAACTACTTTTGAATTTATAGAATTTTTTAAATGCATCAGACTTTGGAGGATAGGATAACAAATTACCAGGGAAATGTGGAAATTGTACTTCATCCTCCCCCTCAGAATCTACATCTGCAGCTTCTACATTTTCAGACTCACCCATACAACCAGAGGTTGATGTCTCCATATCAGGTGAAACCTCCATATCAAATATAGGCTTGAGGATGAGGCTTATTTCTATAACAGTCTCCTCACGCCTCAACCTTCAAACAGGTCCAGGTATTCATTTAGTTTTCTTAATCATTATATTTTTTCTATAGTTTAAAACATACATATGTATCATACATATACATATATCTTTTTTCATGTAAATCAAACAAGTTTTTCAAAAGTTTACTATAAATAGCAAAATTTTCAAATTTTGAAAACCCGCAAATATTGTAATCTTCATCTAAAACTTCACAATCACAAACCATAACTCAATCACTAACCTTCAATGTTTGAGTATGAGTCAGGATCAGCGCCCAATCCCTCTTTCACCAGGCACTGTGCAACCAATATCTTGATTTTGTCTCCACAACCTTCTCCTTCCTTCTACGATGATTACCTTCGTCCAATCTCTCCCACGAATCTCTGTAACTTACTCTTTTTTCTCTCCTTCTGTTCTTTTGCATTTTTGAGTTCGATAAACATTTGAATGAAGAAGACGAACTATTATTTATACTTTCTCTCTTTAACTGCTGGTAGTTATTAGGCCTCGCATAAGCTGCCCTCAATTTTGGAACCGATGCATCTCTTCCTGTAATGGCATGTTTTCTAGGAGAATAATCTTCGCTAAAGTAAGAATTATGCAATTATAACCTTAAACACACTGGATTTTACGTAGAAACTCAGTAAACGACCTTGAGGAGGGTTATGGTGAAAAATTCAATAGTTTCCTAGTTATTACAATTGCTTATTGGTAAAGACGTAAGAATATCTGATAGTAAAGTTACAGATTGGTTTAGCATACTCACTGCATATATTTATAGTAGATACAGGCAGTTATAAAATAAAGTAGTTTCCAATTTTGGCGGGTAGTGGGCAAACTTTGTGAATCTCCCTACAACAGCTTTATTTGACCAAGTATAATGGCTATTTTAATAGGTTGAAAACTGCGGTCACAGATGTGACATCTTCTCGAATGATAGACTATCTTAGGCTAAGTTATGTTAGCTTCTCTTTATCGAATCTGGGAAATATGCTACTACAATTACCCCATTCTCGACACAATTACTTGCTATTACGTCAAGAAAAATATCAAAATCTGAAAGGTTTCTCGAACTTTGTATGAAATATGTGCTTTGTCATTTTCGAGATTGAAAGCCAAATAAATTTGGTCATGGTATTTTCCCGATGAGCATTAATGGCGGTCGTTGGACTGTAGTATCTGTGTAGGTGAGAGTACTGTATAAATACATAGAGATTGATGAGAAGTATTGTTCGGCAGTTCTATAAGGTGCAGTGATGGTGACGACGCAGTTCCAGGCATTGCACAAGGAGTTTTTAGAGTACGTAGACGTCAAGTACAAGGAGGTGAAAGAACTTTATTTCGGTCGGTTGTCTCTGTCGTCATATTATCCCCTACCAGTGGAGCTGAGATATAGAGAAATAATGGAGGTGGAGACTGAGAATACTAAAGAAGAATTTTTCTTCTAATGCCAGTATAATTTTGTGTTGCTGACGGCCTCGGAGCACATCGAAAGTCTTTACAAAATAGTTGTTGCCTATGTGGAAGTCGAAGATGTTTTGGCGGGTAAGGCTACCTGTGGTGGCTTCCCTGGGCGCTATCGTCTCTGCAATTCCCTAGGGTTGTGAGATGGTGGTGGTTTCAGAGGAGGAGGGTGTGGCTATTTTCCTTTACCAAAGGATATGATACACTTAGGATGTACAGTAACTTATAGTATGAGCTGTAATGTAATCAAAGTAAAGTTTGTCGAATGTAAAATGTAATGACTATCTTATGAAATAAAATGTTGTATGCAAATTTGTATCGATAAAGTATCTTATT
This sequence comes from Kingdonia uniflora, assembly GCA_014058105.1. Lineage (NCBI taxonomy): Eukaryota > Viridiplantae > Streptophyta > Magnoliopsida > Ranunculales > Circaeasteraceae > Kingdonia > Kingdonia uniflora. The sequence continues at coordinate 5,191,447 of JACGCM010000140.1, read as the reverse complement.
ATCTCGAATGATATGGAAATCTATTATCCGAAGATAACCTCAGTCAGGTTGATGTCGAGATAGTCGGGTCGATTTGTAAGAACATATCAAGTTTCTCTGTGTCGGGGTAATAGGATCTCAAAGTGAAGTATGTTGAATGTGTGGGGCCCATAAGTGGTTCCCTATGAGGTTGAATTGAATGGGCTATTAGAGTTCTAATGTAAAGTAAATATTACCTTTGACTGTTGGTAGTTATGATAGTCTAAGATGTTCAAATAAATACCTATATATTTTTGAGGATGTCATTTGGCTTCTGAGAAGATGGTGAAGACGAGGGCGCTGCTGCGTAAGGAGTTTTTCAACTAGGTGTACTTCAAGTATTGGGAATTGCTTGAATGGTACAACGGTAAGAGTTGTGTAAATGGGCATCCGTTGGCAGCTATGGAGGTAAACTATGTGGGAATGGGTGAAGTGGAGGCAAAGAAGGCAAAAGAAGAGTATTTTTTTCAGTGCCAACTACAATCTCTGAGTCCTCCGGAACATGTTGGTAGTATAAGAACCTGTGCCAAGGCACTGGTGAGGAAGGAAGATGCTCTCACTGGTCGGGAAGTCTGAAAAGCTATCTGTGTCAGCTTTCATTGTAATAAAATCAATAAACATGTACTTTTTATAGTTTGGAATATATGATGTTATTTTGTCAGATTGTTATTGTCAACTTTATAATAGAAAATTGTTCTCGAAGTATATCTGTGATTATTTTCAACTATTTTCTTGAATGTGGTTAGAATTGTGATGCATAAAATTTGTAGGTGTTATGTTGTCAAACTTATTTTTGAATTTTGAATTGCTGTTACAACTGTTCCAAAAATTTAAGAGGGGATTGTAAAAAAGGAAAGATGTGCAAAAGTGTAGGGAGAAAAAATGGCTAGGTGTTCTCTTGTAGGTGATGTTTTGAGGTACAAGGAATTAGATGTACAATCTCTATTTAAGAACATAAGAGTTGCTTTCGCGATGATGGATATATCAGAGGAGTTAAAGGGGGATATGGAAGGGTTGGAGAAGAAATGTATGGGCCTGTTGGTGTTCAGAAGGCGAAGGGTTAAAGACTTTGAGAAGAAGTGATTAAGGTGTTACGCTCAAGTACTCGAACGGTCATGAAGAGGTGCGATAAACAGTCGCGTGGGGCCTATAAATAGCCCCGTGGTTGGCGACTGTTCACACACCACTGGTTCTAAAAATAATTCCTTGAGTTCTAATTCTCTATGCTCGTTTCTTGCGTTTTTATCAACCATTGGTAACGAGGAGATTAGTGTGTTGATCCAGAGGGCAAAACTTGCAAAGCAAAGGAATATTGAAGCAGCGCAACTCCAAGGTTAGTGACTGTGTTTGAAATTTTCCTTGTACTTGAATGTTTGCTTAATATCATTTGATTATGGTTAAACCCTATATAAATATGAACATAGAGGTGATAATGTAGGAAGTAATTAAAGTTTGAATGTGTGTGTTAGAAGTAATAAAAAAAACACAATTTTAGGGATTTTGTTAAATTTCTTGTAGTATGGATTAATGGGGATATGATTGATGGTGGAATTGGGTCAAAAGTGATGAAGGAGTGATTTGGAAGAAAGGGTTGGTGGTAATGAAGGATAAGGAAGGGAGAGATTGGGTTTTGGTCAACGCTATGATTATGGCACGACTCTGGGTTTATCAATTGTGGTAGGGATATTAGGTGATGTTGATGCAGTTGGAGCCCCTAATTTCATACTATATGATCGGATTTTACTCCGAAGAGTACATAAAACCAAAAAATTTGAGCGTGGTTTACTTTGGCAAAAAATCTTGGTTCTGCCGAAGTGTCTTCGAGAAGTTAGTGTGTCATGTACTTCGAGTAGGAACAGATAGATAGTCGTCGATGTTAGGACTTAGTACAAATATGAAATAAGTCTTGTATTGAGAACATAATGTAGTTATGCGTGAAACATATAGGTATAAAAAGAATGATGGGTTAAAGATTAAACTCAACAACAATACTGAAACTAGCATAGTAAGTTATATAATGTATCATAACTGATAGTATACTAACTTAAAAAAGGGAATATGGTATTCAGGTTCATAAAAATGGCTGAACCTATTCAAAATGATGATAAATGAGGAATCTTTGCCAACCTCGTGGATGTAGAACCACTTTTAATTTATATAACTACATACGTCCAGAAGTTGGGTAGGAAGTATAGGATTGGTTCAACTAGCATGGATGTGGCGAATATCAATCAGTATAAAATGATACCCAGGGTGGTGGAAGTTTTAGATGAGGAGGGGATCGAGACAGACATGGATCACGAGCCTTAGGCAAGTGATCGAGAAGGTAGTGATGGTGGGGAGGAAGATGTCGAAGGGGAAGAAAGGGTGTGTTATGGTGAGGCCCCTGAAATAAGTGAAATTTTGAGTTTTAAGGCGAAATATGGCATTCTGAAGGACATTATGTTGAAGGAATACTATTATGAGATGACAGACCAAGACGTTCTTTTGGATGGCATTCTTGTCCATCTATAACAGATTAAAAAGAGGCTAAAGCTGCCTATTCGAGCTAACCAGAAGAAGTTTTTGAACTTCTTCAATGTGACACCTGGGATGTTCAATCCCAATGTGTATGATATTTTCCGTGTGGTAGGAGTGATTAATAGTCCATTAAAGGAGGGAGAGGAAGAGCTGATCATGGTGGATGATCTATGTGTGTACAACACAATCAAAGAAAATCTACATAAGCTAGGGTACAGGTACTTGGCAAGGTTTTTGAAGAGTCCTCTTTTTTACGAAATGGTATCTACAGAGGAGGGGCAGTATTTTGATAAATGTCTCTTTATCTCAGGGAACTATGAGTTCAATAAGAAAGATCCGAGGGAACCTTTGAAAATAGTAAATTTCCACTTAGGTGTGCGTATAGGTAATTTATATGTCGAAGTTATGCCTTGCTTGTATTGATTAAAATTGTTGTCTAATTTTTGTTGTTTACTTCATGCAGCTTTAAAGGGGATTGATAGAACCTCTACTGTTGTAGAAAAGTTATACAATATCAAGAAGGGTTTCTTCCGTCGAATCGATATGCTAGTTGTCGACAAAGAGAAAGTGGCAATCTTTTTCAAGAAGCCAGTTTAAAGAGAACTCGAGCTAAGGGAGCTAAAATTCTTATGATCAACAAAAATATGTCTGCCATAAATAAGAAAGCTGTGGATTCAATCTTGCCCCTCGTCAATCCATTTTTAAGTGGTTACACCATGGATTTTGTGACTGTAGAGAGGGAAGCTCTTCTAACTGAGACCTTCAGGAAGAGCAAGAAGAGGAGGGTTGGTAACCAATCTGCTCCTCCAGCTTCTGTACCAAAGAGATCATCTCGACGATCTCCTATGAAGGAGGGAGAGAAGGTTGATTCCCCAATATATGGGTCTACGGATAGTCGACCCCCAAAATTGGCCACTTACTTGTTGCCGAAGAAGAAGGCATCCTCTACTTCAACGAAGAAGCAGTTCATTGAGGAGTCTGAAACTGAGATCCAACGGACCATAGAGTCATATGCTGCTGGGACAACTTCTCTTAAGGAGGAGTTTGATGACTGCTTGGTGGGGGTAGAAAGTCTGTCATCCTTCCTCATCGAAGGCCACCAAAATATGAACAAGATTAGAAATTTATCTGCTTTGCTTCGACAAAAGAATTTGGTTCCTCATTTAAAAACTCATATTATGACTGTAATGCAGATCAAGAAGATGTTAATCGAGGCTAAACTCCGCATTCTCGGTGCTGGCACTTTGGCTAACCAGCTCATCGCTTACAAGAATATCAAGAAGAAGCTGGAGAAGGAGAAAGAGGATCTGGTCCAGGAGAAAAAAGCCCTGGAGTCGAAGGTGGAGAAGTTAAAGCTGGGGGCCGAGAAGGAAAAGGATACGGCTATTCGCAAGGCGAAGAAAGCCTGGGACATGGGGAAGAGGAAAGAGATCGAGTAGATACAGGCCGATTTAGCAAAGGAAAGAGATGAGGCTTTAACAATACAGAAGATGAACTTCAAGGGAAATGTGTGGGAACAGATTCTTCCTTCCCAAAGGGCAATGGAGGTGAAGCATTCCAAAGTCCTTGACGAGGTAAAATCTGAAGTGGACCGAGTCAACATCGACTCTTTAAAATTTATGAAGATCAACTTTGCTAAGCAGTTTGAGGAGTTGGAGGAGAAAAAAGATTTTTATAAGTGGTTAGCTATTGCTGGTAACCAATTCTTTCTGGATTTCGATAAGGAGGATGAAGCTCTTGAGGTACCTGAGGCTCCTATTATTACCATTCCCGAGGGCACTGTACCTGAAGGAATATTGGATGAGCTTACTCCGAGTCTCTTAGTGAAGGTTGACACCCTAATCTCTCCACCTGCTGAGTAAAAAGTTTGTTTTAAAAGTTTGCTAAATGAATGATGTACAAGTGGTCGATGGGGACCCGAACAATTTCTTGTTTATCTTGTTGAATACTTAATTTATGATATAGTGGTTGTCGAATAATGATTTTTTTTAAAGTAATTTATTCAAGATGCATATTGTTTTTGTAGAAAATTATGCAAAGTATTTTATTCGACAAGATTGATAGCATGAGATAGTAATGTAGATAATATGCAGATTGTTGCATTGAAGCAAGTATCTGAGATGATAGATAGAAGGTCATGTAATGGCCATGTGAATTAAGAATGAGCACCAGATTTTATACCTCAATGGGATATTTGGATTTGAGAAAAAGGACAAAACATTACATGTTTTGTTCGATAATGAACGGCAAACAAATTTACCCTTTAATTGGATAGATGTTTGTCGAAGAGATGAAAGTTAGTTGTGATGCATACTTTTCAAGTATGTATCGATACTAACTAAATGTAAGTTGAAAAATATAATTGATAGTAAAGATGTTTTTATTGATTTATGCGAAAGAGTCTACAATAGTTATCTGCAGAACATTTCGAGATGGGCTTTACTCCATGGATATTCGAGTTGTACTTCATCCTCAGTCATCAACCAGTATGTCCTACTGTCATTCTTGTCGCTGATAATATATGGCCCTTCCCAGTTTTCAGATAATTTGCCAAAAAATTTAGGTCGAGTACTGTCCTGGATACGTTGGAGGACAAGGTCACCAATGCCAAATGTTTGTTTTATGACCTTCTTGTTGTAGGCTATCTTGAGAGTGTCATGGTATCACCCCAAGTTTGTAATGACGTGACCTCGAGTTTCTTCGATCCAGTTGAGGTTACAGAGAAGTCCTAGTTCATTTTCTTCATCTGTGAGTTTTCGTCGAGTACTTGGTAGATCGAGGTCTGAAGGTATGACCGCTTTAGTACCGAAAGCCATCATAAATGGTGTATAGTCGGTGGATATTCAAGGAATTGTTCGGTATGCCCATAAAACACTAAGTAGTTCATCAACCCATCTGCCCTTTTTCTTTTCAAGGAACTTGCGTAACCCTGACTTGATGTTTTTGTTGATAGCTTCGGCTTGGTCATTACCTTGAGGGTAATATAGTGTCGAAGTAGACAGTTGAATCTTGTATTTGTAAAGGAAACTGGGCACTTTGTTCGCAATGAATTGTTTGCCATTATCAGATTGTATTATTTGTGGGTAGCCAAATCTCATGATGACGTGTTCCCAAAGAAATTTGATGACTTCGTTCTTGTCAGTATGACATAGCGGTACTACTTTGACCCATTTGGTGAAGTAGTCTATTGCCACAAGAACAAACTTTCGGCTACCCGATGCTGGGTGGAAAGGTCTAATGATATCAATTGCCCATCATTTGATTGGCCAGAGGACATTACTAATGTGTAAGTCGAGGGATGGGCTTTTGATATCTTAAGCATAAATTTGATACTTATAGCACTTGCAGATGCAGTATTTATAGTCTTGTTGCATTTTAGGCCAGTATAACCCTTGAGTGAACACCATTTATGCCAATAATCTTCCAGAGATGTGTGTTGTACAGATACCTTCGTGAAGTTATTTAATTTTAACTTGGGCTTATTTTTATGAGTTGCATTCGATAAGTGGTCCTCCCCCAGTAATTCGATATAAGACTTTATTCTAAATTTTTAATTGAGGACATTTCTCTAAGAGTGATCGGCCTTCTTCCTTGTTGCTTGGGAGGATATTGGAATTGAGGTATGCATAGAAGGGTCTTCTCCAATCTTAAAGATCTTCGTCTTCAACATCATTGATCTGTATTGCGTAACTTACGTCAAGACTTGAGTATTTGATGACCTCGATGTCCAAAGTTCTTTTCTCACTATCGTCGAGCATTGCAGTAATATACGTTAATGCGTCAGCGTGGTGGTTTTCGGCTCGGGGAAGATAAGAGATTATTATTGTTTAGAATTTCTTCATTTTTTCTTCGACTAGAGCTGCATAATCAACCATCTTGCCTGATATTTTGAATGTTTATTTATAATGGTTGGCGACGAGTAAGGAATCGACGTAAACCTCTATTTCTTCCGCTCCAAGAGCTATAGCAAGATCTAGTACATGTAAGATAGCTTCATACTTCGTTTTATTGTTGGTCACATAGAATTTGAGTTTGATAGCTTTCTCAATTCGATGGTTTGATGGTGTAACGAGGATGATGTCGATCCCTGATCCTCGGGGTCCAATAGATCTGTCAGTAAAAAGTCACCATCCTGTGCTTCGTGACCATACATTTGGTTCTGCTATAAAATCATCAGCCAGTACTTCTTCAAGTTCTTCCCATTCGAGGTCTTCGACTGGAAAATCTGCTAAAAAGTTAGCTACTGCTTGTCCTTTGATCAATATCTGAGGCTCGAAGGAGATATCATATTCGCCTAGGAATACAGACCATTGTTGAACCCTCTAAAACTTTTCCTTACTGGAGAGAACAAGTTTGAGAGGAAACTTGGTAATGATTTTGATGGGATGAGCTTGGAAGTAAGGTGAAAGTTTCTAAGAGCTGTACACCAAGGCGAGTAGCTATTTTTCGGTTTTTATATATCTTTTTTCAGCAAGCATGAGAGTTTTGCTAATGAAGTAGATTTTTACACACCATCGTCTTCTTGAATTAGGACGGAACTAATAGAGTCATCTGCGGTCGATAAGTACATCGTCAATGTTTTACCATCAAGAGGGGTACTCATTATGGGAGGACACCCCAAGTATCTTTTGAGATCTTGGAAAGCTAATACACAATCGGGGGTCCAAATGATTTCTTTAGGCTATTTTTTGGACATTGAAGCTGGATTTTCATGGAGAATGAGGTAAAAAAGTTTGCATCGATCAGATGACTTGGAAATGAACCTATGAAAAGCTATAATCTTGTCAGCAAGCTTTTGTACATCTTTTTTGGTTTGAGAAGATGGCATTGCCATGAGTACTTTAATTTGTGCTAGATCAATTTCTATTCCCCTTTTACTAACCAAATCGCGTAAATTTACCCGATATAACATCAAATTGGCATTTTTTTGGGTTGAGTTTCATTTGGTAAGTACGAAGGATGTCGAAGATCATCTGGAGATTGTTACAATGATCTTCTCGCTATAGGCCTTTGCAGATCATATTATCGATGTATACTTTCATGATTTTGCCTAAATGATCTTCGAACATTTGAGTGACAAGTCGGTGATAAATGGCTCTAACATTCTTTAACTCAAAAGGCGTAACTGTGCAACAGTAGTAACTTCTTTCCGTTACAAATATTATCTTTTCTTGGTCTTCTTTGGTTAGAGGAACCTGATTATAACCGAAGGCTGCATCTATCATTGAGAAAAGTTTGTGCCCTGTTACGGAGTCGAGGAGTTGAGGAATCAAAGGGAGGGGGAAGTTATCTTTTGGTGTAAATTTGTTTGGCTCTATAAAATCTGCACAAACTCTGATCTTCCCGTTCTTTTTTGGCCCAGCTACAATATTAGAGACCCATTTGGGATCTTTTGCTTCTCGAATGAATCTGACTCGAAGTAGTTTATCGATTTCTTCATTAACTACTTCGCGAAGGCGGGGGGCTAAATTGTGACATTTTTGCACAACTGCTTTACTGTCTACAAAGAGGTTGAGTTTGTGGCATGCTATCGGGGGATCAATGCCGGGCATTTCTTGAAAAGATCATGCAAAGATGTCAATATTTTTCTTTAGAAGTTGTATCATGGTTTCTTTTTCATCGGATGTCAGTTGCGAGCCAATAAAAGTATTTCGTCCGGGCCCATCAAGTTTAATGGAGTCAACTGCCTCAGTATCATGTTGCTCGAATGTTAAAGGTGGTTCCTACTGTAATTACTATGCTTTCAGAAGTTTTACTTCATGAGAGTTGGTAGTCATATTTTTGCACATTCGTGCCACAGCTTGACTTCCTTTGATCTCATAGACTTCGTGATCTATTTGAAATTGTAAGGCCAGATGATATATCAAAGGTACTGCCTTAATAGAATGTAACCAACTTTGAACTAAGATTCCCATATACTTTGATTCAGCATCAATGGCAATAAATTTGACAAAAGTGGTTTTTGGTTCCGCTTGAACTGGCAGTGTGATTTCTCCCGTGGCAGATTCTTTAGAAATGTTAAACCCTGTGATAGTTGTTGTAAAAGCTTTGATTGAATCCTTGAGGCCTAGAACATTAATAACTCTTTTGAATAAAATGTCTATTGCGCTTCCTGTATCAACCAGAAGTATGTGCACGTAGTCCTGACCTACTTTGAGAATTATGACTAAGGGGTCATCATGAGCGTATTTGATATGGCTGGTATCACGGTCTTTAAAGGAAATGTGGTACAAACGTTTAGCGTTGCTGAAGTTAGGGAAAAGTTTTGTTGATTCGCCTGATGATGTCATCTTGCAGCAAGATATAATTCTATCGTCTTTCTTTCTCTTTTTTCCCTTCTCAATTTTGATCATGCAAAGATGGTGAGCTTGTCCTTGCCCTTGCTCTTGTTCGTCCTCCTTTCTTTTGGTCTCTTCTTCAAGGAATTTATGGACGTCAATAACATACTCGTGTAGTCGTCCTGTGAGTAGAATGCGGTGAAAAATTTGTATCAGAGAGTGACAATTGTCAGTCTCGTGGCATGCACTTTGTGATACTGATACAAGGGTTTGTTGAGTACATAAGGAATTGTTTGTGTTTCACAAAATAATTTGTCTCCCTTTATTGTTAGTAAGATAGCGGAGAGTGTAGTTATCATAGGAGGTAAGACTTGGATGGGTCTGTCTGGCTTTCCGTCTCTTTTCCTGAGATTGTCGATGTTCCTCTCGTTCTATTTGGGAGTCCCATTATTCACTTACTTCGGAGGTGGCGACGAAAATGCTTCTTTGGAGTGGATGACTGAGGAGCTTTTCATCTTATCTTTTTTAGACCGTTTCAATTAGATGTAATTATTAACAACATCGATCATTTATGTCATTGTTTTAGGTTTATGCAAGGAAAGATCTTCTCAAACTTTGGAGTCGATGTGGAGTGCGGAGGTGAATGCTGGAACGATAATTTTGGGATCTGAATTCCCAATCTTCTCTTGTTTCCTGTAGAAAATGCTTGTAAAAACTCGTCAAGGTTTCTTTCGCACCTTGCTCGAAGAAGAATAAAGAATCCAATGTTATTTCTCGTTCCTTAGCATTAGCATAGTTTGACTTGAAGAGGCGTTGTAACTGGCTGAATATAGTGATAGAGCTTTCTGGAATAGTATGAAACCATCTAAGAGGTTCTTCTTTAAAGCTCATGTTGAATAATGTGCAGAGCATGTGATCATGTTTGAAGTATAATCCAACTGCTGCTTTGAAGTGTCGGACGTGGGTGAGAGGGACAGTGAGGCCTGCATATTGATGAAATTTAGGCATGTGGAATTTTTTAGAATGGGCATGATTTTGAGATGGAGAAAAATAGGGTTAGTCATAATCCTATCGAGAACAGACCTTCGGCATGGATTATCAGAGTTTATGGCTTGGATCTTATTGTTCAGGTCATCTAAAGTAATAAACTGCTGCAGAGTATTTGGTACGACTGTAACTTGAGGATCAAAGTCACCCTGTCTTCTGTTCTTAACCTGCCTCTCACTGGTTGTCTTACTGGTGGTAAGGGTGTTTAGTGACATGTGCGTCAACTTCCTTGAGTTATCGATGTTGTGGATAGGAGTCCAAAATATTGAGAAGCACTGCCAAAATCCATGATCTGGATCGATAAGTTTGAACTCTTTCCTCTCTCGGTAGGTTCTCTCTCTGGGTTGCCCTGGAGTGATAATCACTCCGGGCTTGGGGAGGTGACGTTTGACGACTGGTGAGCCAGTCTTGATGTCTTCATAAATTCTCCATTTCTTTTTGATGTGTCTGACTTTGTTGATCTAAGGATTTTCTCCTCTTAGCTTGTCTTTTTTGACTTGTAGAGCCTGGGTGTGGATTCCAAGATCTTCCAGCCTCTGGACTCGGTCAGACTCTATTTGCTTTTGAAGTTCAATCACTATATTGTGCAGATCGATTGTTTCTGGTATGGGGTTGATCTTGTGGTTCCTCTACGTACTGGAGGCACTTCAGAGATTCATGTTTATCATCGGACTATCTATGAATTTAGGTGGTAAAGAAAAAGTATGGTATTCCCACAGACGGCACTAATTGTAATGATGTGTATTCCAGAAGGATAATCTTCTCCAATACTTTAGTAAGGATTATGCAATTATAACCTTAAACACACAGGATTTTACGTGAAAACTCAGTAAAGTCTGAGAAAAACCACGACCTTGAGGAGGGTTTTGGTGAAAAATTCAATAGTTTGCTAGTTATTACAATTGCTGATTGGTAAAGACGTAAGAATGTCTGATAGTAAAGTTATAGATTGGTTTAACATACTTTCTGCCTATATTTATAGTAGATACAAGCAGTTACAAAATAAAACAGTTTCCTATTTTGGCGGGTAGTGGGCGAACTTCACGAATCTCCCTGCAACGGCTCTATTTGACCAAGCATAACGACTATTTTAGTTGGTCGAGAACTGTGGTCGCAGATGTAACATCTTCTCGAATGATGGGCTGTCTTCGACTAAGTTCTGCTAGCTTCTCTTTGTCGAATCTGGGAAATATGCTACTACACTTCCATAATTAATGTCAGATGTCTCATACCTTTTCGGTGAATACGCCTTCCCATCATTATCCCATATCCTATATTTAAATATATTTTTCTCTCTCCTACCCAAATCTCTCTCAGACCTTCCCACATACATGATGACTCTATACTCACCTCAATCAAACTTTTTCAACCCTTACACAAAAGATAAAACTTTAAGATGATCTGATTTCTATATTCCTACTTTTGTTACTTATAGGACTACTGACGTCATTTCCAATGTTATATAATTTTAAAATTCAATTTTTTATTCACAAAAGTTTCAAACAACATTTAAAACAAAACATGAGCAAATTCAGAAGAAGTATTCTCCTTATATTCAAATTCAGCTATTCGATCAAACTTAGTTCGCTCCCTCATACTTAATCACACATGAAACATTCAAGATGCCCTGGAGCACTACACCTAATCAGTTCGCCCCTAACAATCCTCTCATCTTCCTCAGCTATTTCTTCCATAATAATTTACCACACAACTGCTTTTTGAGCTTTAGGCTCCAACACCAATTCACAGAATATCTCTGAGTAAAAGTAACGCTCAATCTCGCGCTCCCTCGCCCTCGCATCCAACCCATCAAACCGAATCTCAGATTCATGCAAGTTAGTATCATAATCTAGCAGCTCGAAGATCCCCCCCCCCCCCCCCACACACACACACTTCTATAATCTTTATTGTTAAACACCCCTCCAAAGTATGACGAGTTCTTTCAGAACGAGTCCTCACCATTTTTACTATTTCCTCCTCTCTACATAACATTTCATGCATTATTTATACACCTCTTAGAGATAACATCAAATCTCCAACATTCCGTATATAGTATAACTGAAAACCCTAAGATCATGATAGAATGTTATTTGAACTTATCTTTCCAAATCGACCTCATTACATTTCGAACTCATTTTCACAATCTCTCCCCTATGTTATACATTTCCACAATACCTTTACAACTCAATGTTCAATCTCTGTACATTTTATTCTACATAAAATGATACCTCATACCTTGATGCTAAGCACATTATCGATTCGATACATGTACCACATATATCTATTTAACATCTTCACATATATCTTTAATAGGTCAACTGATACATTGTACAGAGATACATTATACGAGTTTGACTATTAGTACTCATTTTTAGTTCCTTTTCTACAAACACAACATTATATTTTTCTACTCTAACAACTTTTTCTTGTAGTTCGATTTAACTGCTAATTGCTAATTCGATCTATCGGCACAATTTTTGCACAAATATCTTTTTCATTAGCTCGAATATTACTCACAAAATACTTTATAGATAACAAATTTTTCAGAAATTTCTACAGATCGATCTGCAGATTACATTACATTTTAGTTTTTAATACTACTTTATACTGAAACTCTTCTGCAAGAAAGGCCCAACAATGGTTATCATAGATCTTGAACACACCTCCAACATAACTTACTTCCACAAGAAACTGAGAATGCTACTTGTAACAGTGCCTGAACCAACCTCTAGCATGAAACGTATTCCTTACAGACGAAGAGCGCTAATTGTACGGAAGAAGATTTCCAATCTCTGTCTCCCTTCTCCACCACCTCCGTATCTTCCTCTATAACCCTCACCAGCTTCAAGTTGGTAGAGATTAAAGGAGGATTCTACTTTAGAACCAAGTCCCTCGCAGGATAGCGACAGTACTTCCTGCTATGTACGATGGCCTCCACATCTGTCTCCTTAACATTGTCCTTTGCCAACAGGCGAAGGCATATCCGACGTTGTTCCCTAGATAAAATCACATAGTGGAACTACCACATGTGGTAATAATTATCCTCAGCTTCAGCCACTTCCTCCTCCAACATATCGTGGTAAGTTGGTGGTACTGGAATGGGCGTAGGCATTTCATGAGCTTAGTTGCCAAAGTAGCGCAATTGCAGCCTCTAAACTTCAGCAACCACCCTCTCTTCATATACCTGCCGCCTGGTCTCCGCCATTCTTAAGACAACATACCCCAAGAGATATTTACAGCAAAAGGGTACTTTCACAGAGATGACAGTCGCTACAGTACATGTACTATTTATACCCAACCTGCAATATTCAAAAAACAACTTATCTAGGAACCCTAAATGTTAGGTACATCAATCCTTTCTACCATAATAAATATCAGATACAGTCTTCAATAAAGAAATACCAAGTATCCAACCAGTCAATTTCTACATCAATACGTCATACCTTTCCAACTTCCAACAATATTTTCCAACACGGTTATTTCTTAACTAAAGCCACCTTTGCCTTCAGTTGCGAGGGGGCGATTGAAGGGACCTATCCCTCGACCTAGTTCAAATTTAAACCACCTCAATATCTGACTCGCGCATTATAGACGTAACATGTACAATCAACATTGACACCTAGACCACAAACTGATAAAGAACATGGATCGAGCACTGCAACAAAGTATAAACAAGCTAAAGATACATGTCTCCCACGAACTAACAGTTATACATTCAACTACCACTTACCTCATTATCCAGAGAACGTGTTTCTACACGATAACAAACTACATGTAAGGTCTATATAAAGAAAATATTCCAGAGAAGATAAGGACTAGATTTTCTAGATTCTAACACAAGAATTTCTAGATTATAACACCACAAAAATTCTTATTTTAAGATCAAACATTTATAGTTCAAGAAATTACTTATAATAAGATATCAGCCTCAAGCAATAAATGTTACAGCTACTAAACCCTCAACTCGAGGTCGTGGTTTTTTATCTATTCAAAGGTTTTCTACGCTAAATCACCTGTGTCATTTTTTGTATTATACTAATTTTTATCACAGGTACATTTGGTGTAAGATCTAATTTCAAATTATTTTAAGCTACAGAATTATGTCATTGCAATGCTGGAAATCATTTAGGGACTATAGGGAGGTGTATATCAATTATTTAGTATCATAAAATTTGAATACTCTTTTATAATACTAGCACAAATCATATCAAACTTATTTTATTTGTATTTTTTTTTTTTTGCTGCATATTCTTAACTCTTTTCAAATACAACCTCATTCTAAAAAAATCTAATTACTTAGTGTATAACCTAATATAGTAGTAATTAAATTTTGTCAATATCAATGTTCTAAAATAGATAGCGTCGAAGGCACATCGACGTAATTGTCTGTGCGTCGTGACGGGTAGTACTAGTCTATATTACATTCTAGGGTACTTATATCAAGACAAAACTCTAATCATTGTTTTTCTCAAGGTATAAATAGATAATGAAGGGTTAGATGAGTTTTAGCCTTCCAGAAGTTATGAGAGGAGTTTCGTATAACTTCTGCCATGTGTCAAACATGCAAACTTAATTTCAAAACACAAACCCACTAAACTAGCCACGTCTTTCGATACCTCAAACTTCCCTACTATCCTTGTGTTCTTTCTCTTTCTTTCTCTCCAGATTTAATTTATCCCTTTCATCTCGATTGATTCCGTTCTTGCATTATTTCTAACCATGTTAAGTATAAGGTCTAATTCAGTGATTATTGCTTTGGGAATCAAGGGTCCTAATTAATACTTGTGATGAGGAACTGTTCAATAGGTGGGGCATTATGGCTTTGCGAGAAAAGGTTTTGACTCAATCTTTTAAACTTGGTTCATATTTTGGATCCAATATTTTGAGAAGATTGAAAAACTTGCCGGTTTGTTTGAAGAACATGATTACAATGTCACAATACAGATTCTCCCTTTCTCTCTTGCTTTTCTATCCAGGTACTTCTTTGACTCTCTTACTATGTTTTGTATCCTTTGTCATTGGATTAATTTTAATTTTAGATTTATTTAGACTGATTCTAAGTACATCTCTGAATTGGTTGCCACATCTTTGATTTTCTCTCTTCTATGGCTCTTCTATTACTTCACCCTCTCTGCTCCCAACAGATACATCTCTTTCAGTTTTTTTTCTCTCTCACTCTAATTATATATGATCCCCCACTTACTCTACAGATCTGGACTATCGGATGCTGCGACGAGGGTTACTGTTGGATTATGGGAAATGGTAGTATGTGTTGGGATGCTCATTGGACGATAGCGATTTAAGAATTACTCTTACTTTATATTTCTCAAGGATTGTGGATGATTTTCGGTAAGATTTATGGTTCCTACTTTGGATTCAGGAAAAGATTTTTTCATTTAGTTGGTAATTGGAATTACAATTATCGTTTTTTCTAATCAGGAGTATATCAAATGTGGCTTTGAATTAATACAATTTTTTGGCTCGGTGAAAATGATGGTCGTTGTTTGACAACTATTTATGCCTACAGTGAATTTTTTACATTGCTATTTTTGGCTGATTAATTGTCACTTTTTGAAGATGTTATAGCAATGATTCCCTAACCCTTTAATTGAACTTTATATGTTGGCTCCGAGTTGCTTTCTTTTGATTTGTTCTATACTATATTCTTTTCTTTTACAGCAAGGCTTTCATGTCGCGATGACTGAAGATAAATGAAATGCGGTATTATGATCCAAAATAATGGTAGGTTTTGAATAATTATTTTTAACTGAACCTAAGGAGTAAATGTATGTTGGTTAATTCAACCAATATTTTGTGCATTCATGTCTTCCTCAATTTGGGCATATAAGAAGCATTAAATGGTCTGAGCATGGGCTAAATAACTTGGAGGTTTTGCTATGAAATTTTATTTCCTAATGTCAGCGTCCTAAATGTCGGTGCCATCCAATTAATCGGACTGATTTGAATACTTCAACATCCTAAATGTCGGTAGCATCCATTAAATAGACTATTGTGAGTTACTTTATAGACTGACGTGTTAAATTACTATGGAAAGTTCTTCATATCAGTGGTGATGATAAACAAGACTTTCTTTACACAGAATTGTGAATGCATTAGTACAGTTAGAGAGTGGGTTAAGCTTTGTGCAAAACTTCTCTAAGGGTGAGGCAACTACGCTTTGAGAGTGGATTAAGCGTGTGTATGTTATAAAGGGCAGTTAAGTAATTAGTATAACAATGATTGGATTTACTTTCCTCCATTGAACTCGATAGCATAGTAGACTTTTTGTGGTTTAGTTAATGATTTTTAAAATTACCGACAATTGGGCTCTTGGCCCAGTGGTGGTTGCACCTCTCCACCTAGAGAGAGGTTGTGGGTTGGAAACTCAGGGTTACAGATCCCTATGTAAAACTGGCTTGCTTTGCAACAAAAAAAATTAAAATTATTGATTAAATTGTTGACATGTTAAAGAGCTTTTAATTGTTTTAGTAGAGACATTTCATATTTTTCATGGACACAATTATAGTTAAATCTCTTTATTATAATTTTACTAAAAAGGGGAGTTGCTTCAAAAAATAGTAACTCGAATGGGTTCAGATTATTATTTGATTACATTATGTTTCATTGTTTGCCTTTCTCATTTTTCTAATGTTTTTTGTGAGTTGCCTCTCTGTTTTCTCTTTAATTGGGGCGAATCACCACTTCTACTGCCCTTAAATTACTTTTTGTATTTCTTTAGGAATGGTAGATAACAAGGAGCCTTGGTCTTGAAAAAAAATCAATGAAAATTATCGAAGTTCATGGATATTTCTTCAAGTAGTAAGCAAAGATTATATCGGGTGATGCCTTTGTTGTCCAAGATTTATTTGCTAAAATTTGTGATGATCTCAGTCATTTAGTTGGGTACTCTCCATTTCCCACTTTAAAGGTATGTTAATTTCAGTTCATTTGCCCATTATGTTAGAGTTAAACTAATAGTGTGTTGAAGAAATAATAGAGTACTTATCATGAAATCCATAGCAGTAATCTCCTTTTCTATCCCTCTCTCTCTTTACAACTCTCCCTCTCTCTTTTAGGTAATCTCTCTTTCTCTCTTATTTTATGCGCTTGATTGATACTTATGGGTACTCTCAAGAGGCATTTGGGCTTGGATAAAAAAAGATTGCGCTGAAGGTGCGTCGACTTATTCACCGTGACTTGGTCATGGGTAGTACTAGTGTCTAGTAATTCGGTGACTGGAGGGGAAAATGACTGCGAGATGAGTGATGACGGAGAGAAATGGGGAGCTTTGTTTGGGAGAGAGAGAGATGGGGAAGAGATGATGAAGAAGAATTAAGTAGATGGGTAAAGATTAGGAGGAAGAGAGAGAGAAAGTGAGAGAGAGTTAGAGAAGAAGAAGAAGAAGAAGAGATTAGATGGAAGAAAGCAAGAGAGATGAAAAGAAGAAGAAAAAAAAGAAAAGGTAATGATAGATGGAAAGACAAGCTTTGTGATATTTTTAGCTTTTCATTGTGCCTAGTGTAATACACAGCAGTAGGGTGGGTGCAGGCACGAACAAGGGTACAAGCACAGTTGGGCTTGGGTGCGGCAACCCACATAACCAAGAGACATGTCCACTTCAAAGTAAGTAGATAACGTGCCATTGTATAAGAGCATCCATAACAGTAGGGTAGGTGAATTTACCCAAAAGCTAGGTGAATTCAATCCACCGCACAGTAGTTGGCCAAAAAATCAAGGTGAATATTAGCCAATGCAGTTCTAAACTGCAGAGCACAACCTACGTCCCGGATTAAGCCACGTCTCAACATCCTAAACGTTCAATCCCCACGCGCAGAGTTCTGAACTACGGGGAGGGAGAACCAATCAGATCAAGCCACGTAATTATTATTTTTTTAATTACTGCAGCGCAGTTCTGGCAAGAGCCTGCACAAAATGCCTTTGAATTGCCACAATCCTTTTCTCATATCATAGTTGCTAAGTATTACTTCTAGTTTAAGTTTCCCAAACTCTACTTCTTTCTCAAGTTTCCCAACCCCCACCTTTTCCTAGTAATTCAAGGTCATTATCCAAATATTAACAATGTCAGGAGAGCCTATTCATGTTATTCCCAAAACAAGATGTAGGCCAAGCTCCGAAGTTAAACGAGGGGGAAAAGAATTAGTCACGAATATGTGGCTGTTACACCTCACGAAAAATGATTCCGCCCCAACCCTCGAGGATTTGCACCGAGTGGATGTTCTCCTAGACAATTGGGTTCATATTTCCATTGGATCGGAGGAATTGTCGGTAAGCTTTTTGTGTAAAATTTATGTGTTATTAACGTTGTTTGTCAAATGTTTAACAAAATGCCCGAATGAAAATTTAATATATTAATGTATTGTTTTTACAGAACTGAGATGAAATACAATGTAGGGGATTATTGGATAAGGTATTAAAGTGGTACCAATGGATTGCCGGTATCCCACATTGAAGAGGTTGGTCGACAATATGGGTTTCGAAGAGTTTTGTCAATTAAGGCGGGAAACTCGGATAACCGCTTAATTCATTATCTCGTGAAACGGTGGTGACCTTCCACCCATACATTTTACTTCCCTTGTGGGGAACTTGGCGTTACGCCGTTAGACTTCGTCATGCTAACGGGCTTGTATTTGGGGTGGGTCTCGAACTCCCATACGACGATAAGTACTCAATGTTCGAAGAAGCACAAATGATGTTCCCCGAAATCACAACCAATGACATCGGGTACGGTAACAACATTTTAGCTTATTTAAAAACTTGGAAAGAGGCTTTAAATCCTGAAACTAACAGTTATAACCAAGACATGGATATCGTGTATGTGAGGGCATTTATTACATATATGATAGGTAATATCTTCTTCTCAAATGCTGATATATCTCTATCGGCCGGTTATCTTACAGCATTGACAAACTACCATATTCTAGGTGTGTCGAGGTTCGACTGGGGTACTCCGATCATGGCGGTTTTATATCGGGGACTAGATGAAGTCTCAGTTCTAAAGAGTGAGAAGGGGAAGAGATCAATCACATCACAGGCTTCTGTGCTCTGTTGGAGTTCTGGTTCTTTGAGTACTGTCCCGTTGGAATGTATATGGTGAAGGTTTCTAACTTCAACCATGTTTATCCTCGTATGTGTGCATAGAAAGATGAAAGGGCTAGTTCGGGGTCTAAAATTCATCATTCATTTGCTATGATCAGATAAATGATAGAATAGAAGGACAGAACCAACATTGATTAGCAACTATGGGCGAGGTCTAGACAAGCAATCCATCCAGAGGTAAGAGTTGCCAAAGAGCTTAGTAAAATAAGGGTTCCATTAGTTTCAGTCTCATACGGGAATGGTACGCTTTGGTATTTAGGAGACCGGTGTATATGTCAGAACACCGGGCATGATAGGGTTTATTATGACCCCTCACAAAAGATTATGGAATTTTTGCGGTACGGTTGAAAGTTTTATGAGGGACTGAAAGAGGTGGACTTCTATGATGGACACAATTATACCATTACTGACGTGGATTACAAGAAATATTGGCGTTTGGCTCATCCAAATCCTAAGATCGGTTGTAGTTTAGTGAAGAAGGCCAGGAATATATGGATGGTCGGGCGTGATCTAATGAGGCCTGATGTTGCTTTGCCACCTACGTCAAGTTTAGCTACGTCTTCTCAGGTATAAAACTATGGTATTGAGGCATACGACGAGAAAGTGGGAGATCTCGGGTACTTCCAGTACCGATCCCTCTACACCTACTTTCGGCACTCCAAATGTCATAATTCTAGATGATTATACCGACATGGATGCACCACTATATGCTTGTGGGGAAGCACGACTGGACGGTTAAAAAAAATACAGGGCATAAGAAGCGGCGAAGTTAAGTATAGGTTTTTGGGGGAAGAAGATGTTTGAGAGAATGATAAACATGATAGCGGCATGGAATGTGAGAGACGAGCAAAAAAAAGAGGAAAAGGAGGCAAGAGCTAGAGCATGAGAAAAACAAAAGTTGGCTAGAGAGGCAAAAATTCAAAGGAGGCGTGAAACAGAACTAACTAGAAATAAAGTCATCAAAGAAGCGCATTTGGTTAAGGTGATGACAATGGATCCAACTAACCTACTATTGGTACAAAGGCGTTGGATGAAGAATCAAATTAAATTTTATTCAAAGAAGTTGAAGGAGCAGTGTCCAAGTGATGACGACGTTTCTAGTGATGAAGATTAATGTAATCCTCAGCATTAATAGTAGTTCTTAAATTTTATGTCATTTCATTATTTGAATAAAATTATTATCAATCGTAAGTATTCCGCAAAACATACTTTAATCAAGTAGAGAAAATACATTATAACTTCAACAAAAAATTGCAAACTTAGAAACAAAATACATTACTCCCCCCCTTTTTATTCTAGAAATGCACGACAAGTTCATTTCGTAATTGGAAATGAGCACCTTTATTTCTAATTTCATAAAAAAATTTGATGTACTGTGCCATAGTGTTGATCGCGTGTCTTGGATTTAACGTCTCCTTCCAAGTATCTACAGTTTTTTTAAACTCGGGATCAATATCCACTTGTCGGATATAAGTATGATGTTCATCTTCGACGATCATGTTGTGCATGATTATACATGCGTACATAACATTTGTTAGATCACTAGCTAGGATTCCAAATTCGCGTACCGTGCACCAATATTTGGAACCTAGCTTGTAATATCCCAAAAGCACGTTCTACGCCTTTCCGACATGCTTCTTGTATCTTTACAAAATATATTTCGACATCATTGGACGGATTTCTTATGGTTTAAACAATTATTTGCCATTTTGGATAGACTCCATCCGCTAAATAATACCCTATAGTGTGCGGGACCGTGCTTATATTGTAATTGCGTGGCAGTGCAATTCCATTAGAGAAGTTGTTGAAAAGCTACCATTTATGCAAGACATTCACGTCATTGTTAGATCTAAGGTATTGAGCTTTAAATAGTGTTATAATTGTTTTGCAAAATTCTTTCAAACTCAAATTACCCGTAGACTTCCCAATCCGAACGTATTCGTCTTGGGCTTCTACGCTCGTACTGTAACATAACATGTGAAGTGCGCACGTTATCTTTTGGTGTGACGATAAGCCCATCGTTTTAGCGGCATTTTCTCTTTAAATAAAATGGGGGTTCACAATAACAACTTGATCATGAATACGTTAATACATACCTTCGCTCATATAGAATTGACGATAAAATGGGATACCTTTGAAGACTGGGTTGGCACCAAAATAATTCCGATTAAGGCTAAACTCACCCACTTTATGATCACAGCCTTTCCGTTTGTCAATCCTTCCCATTTTACTACCCCCCCCCCCTCCCTGGCCTCCGTGATGATGTAGCATCTTGCTCTTTTTCTTTCGCTTCTCCTATCTCTATGAGAATCTTGCTATACTCATCCATCATCATAATTTAACGTCGGAATAGCTCTTCACTTCTGAACGATGATGACAAGGATGAGAGTGATGGGTCAGACATGATTGAGCAAAATTGATAACAAGAGAATAGAGTAAAGTTTAGAAGATTAAGATAATAGAGTTGAGTGGAGAAGAGTAAGAGAATAGAGTGTACAAGATAAATGGTTTTTACAGATGAAAAAAAACTAGTCGTTGAGCTTCTTGTTCTTGTCAAACAAGTTTGGTCAAAAAACTAGCCATTGAGCTTCTTGTCGAATAAGTTTGGCCAACAAACTAGCCGTTGAGCTGCTTGCCATACAAGTTTACCCAAAAATATAGTCGTTGAGGTTATTGTTGAACAAGTATGCCCAAAACTATAGGCATTCTGATCACCAAACAAACAAACCAAGTATAAAGAGGGGAAGAATAAAAATTTTATGCATGCTCTAGCCGCGTAGTTCTGCGCGGCATGAACTTGCCATTAGCAACTTTGAATCACAACCGTCCACATGTCTTCATCATGAGCGTACACTCTATGCATAGTTCTGAAGTGCGGGGCAGGGGAGCCACTTAAAGCTTGACAAGTGCCATCATTCTATTGGGTTAAACTCTAAGCGCAGTTCAGAAGTGCGGGGAATCAATCCACCAAAAATCTACCCAGAGGGTGGAGAGACCACCCCCGAGGTGGGTTTGGGGTGGACAACTCAACTGATCCACCTAGTTGTTGTGGGGTGGAAGTGGGTGAAAGATGGAATCCACCTTGCCACCTCATCCTTCACCTAGCTGCTAAAGATGCTCTAAATACCCATAATCGAGGCCTATCTATTTATTTATCTATACTACTAAAAGAATAACCATGCAATGAGAGTTGATCTCCACTGTTGATCACAAACCCCTACACATACCCCTACACATGTTGAGGAATCATCTAGGTTATAGTTATAACGTATCAATAGAAGCCTTTGGATATTTCTGCTACTTTAGTTGATTTAGCATTTTTTTAATACTAAAATGCCCCTCAAAAACCAAAACAAAAATAGGCATCAAACTTGTAATAAATCAAAAAAACCAGGGGTATACTTGGATGTTAAGTTTTCGTCCATCTTTTTTCTCCCTAGAATCTTTTCCTCCCTTAAAATCCTTATGATCAAATCTCAATCTCAAATTTGCTTCATCCTACCTATGATTATTTGTTATTAATTGAACTGCATCTCTCTTCAGCTTATCTCATCTAGGGTTTAGTTCAGAATATATTATTCATCTCTACAGCTCTTCTCCCCCTATCTATACTATTAGATTGTACAGTGATGAACTAAAATAGCCAGTATTTAGATTAGAAATCCCTGAAATTCGGTATCCAAATCAACCCTATCGATGGCTTTTCAACAAGTCAACAAATTCATCTATTTTTCCTAATCCCATTGTCTTTTTATTTCTATAATTTCAGGAATAAAAGTACGTTACGCATGTATCATATCTTTTTTTTTTCCTCTCTCATTCCATCATGATTCCATCGAAGTTCTTTCTAATTTTTCTCAATGCCTCCATTACTGATTTGTTTTTTTCTAGAGTATATAAGGTTTTGAATTTCTGAAATAAAACTATTTGTTACTTAAGTTATGTGATCGAGTATTTGCGTCTCAAAATGGAAGAAAATAGATTAAAAACGAAAAGATCTGATTATAGTGATCAGGGGCGTTGGTTCGATGCAAAATGTCAAAGAACTAAAAACGGAAAGATCTGATTACGGTGATTAAGGCATTGGTCCGTTGCAAAATGTCAAAGAACGAAAGTTGGCAATTGACGGATCAGATATCAGACCGTTGGATCAAAAGTTATAATCAGTTTAGTCTGCTGATGTGGAACTCGAGGCAAATTCGGGCACCAAATTTGAGTTCGAGTTGTACTCGAAATAGAACTGTTTTTTGAACGTTTTTGCTCCTTTTAGGAGTGTTTTCTTGCTTTGGAATACTTCTACTTCAAGTAGGAATACGTATTAGAAACTCCTAATTCATAGATGAATAGGTTTTAGGTTTCTTTGGTTAAAAAAAGAATCTATGATAAAAGGAATCTATGAGGTTTGTAGAAACCTAACTTGAAATCTAGAAGAGATGTAGCCTCTATGATAGACTTTGTAAAGAGTTGGTCTTTACAAGGAAGAAGGTGGAGGGTGTTCTCTAGGGATTTGATGGTGAAAAGGGAAGTACCTCTTGGTTGTTAAGATAAGAAATTAATGAAGAGAGAAGATTGATGAGTTTCAAGAAAAAGGTATGCCACATGGTCTTTGTTGAGGTAATAGATCTTTTGTTTTCTTTTTTCTCTTGTATATTTATATGAGGGTATTATGAGATTAGAGAATTTTATGTTCGTTGGAATCTCTTAAGGGCTTGTAATTGAATTTTGATACATAGTGGATTTCTAACTTGGTGGTGAGGAATAGCCCTAGGGTGAACCTCCAGTAAATATTGTGTTATGTGTGCATGAATTATTGTGTCTATGTTTTCTTAGTTTCAAGAAAAATGTATGCAACATGGTCTTTGTTGAGGTAATCTTCGGGTTCTTGATGAATTTTTTGTTTTCTTTTTTCTCTTGTAAATTTATGTGAGGGTATTATGAGATTAGAGAATTCTATGTTCGTTGGAATATCTTGAGGGCTTGTAATTGAACTTTGATACATAGTGGATTTCTAACTTGGTGGTGAGGAATAACCTTAGGGTGAACCTCCGGTAAATATTGTGTTATGTGTGCATGAATTATTGTGTCTATGTTTTCTTAGTTGATTATTTGTATGCCATGAGGATAACGGATAAAACCAAATTACGCACGGGGGATGTATTCCGCACGTCACCCCAACACATATATTAAATGATTCCTCACTATGTTGAAAAACACATTATGGTGTCCCTCGTTGTCCCTCCCATGTTTTGTTTTTGTTGGTATTACTATAAAAAAAAATTAAGAGCTTTTTTGAAATCATATATTGTTGCTTTGTCTTAGTGAAACTCTCTTCCTATATATCACCCTAATAAACATGGGAGGAGTTCAGGAATATTATGAGTTGATTGATTTGGTCTTCTTTTTCTCTCTATCCATGTAACATCCTCTTTTTTTGGTTAAAAATATGTTCCACTTTGTAAGTGTCTTTTACCCATAAACCCCAACTCTTTTCTTTCTAGAGATACATATCAAATCAGCTACTTACTAAGGCCACTTCATATATCTCATTTGTAGATGCTCTTTGAGTGAGTTAATTAGATAACTTTTCGTTTGAAAAGTCATGTAACAAGTTCAAGTGCTTAGACAGTTCAGAGATTGGAAGGTGTTAGCTTTATTTGTTGCGGGAAAATATTTTAGTGGATGCTTATCATCAATGGTCATTTGCATTGGAAGATAGTGAAATCAATCTAACTGACTTATGTCATAAGACTAAGTTTTAGGTATGTTACATATGTCATCACTCAAGTTTTGTTGGCTTTTCATCAAAGTTCTTTGCAGAGGAAAAAAATTCTAAAATAACTCTTCTTTCCAAATTTCTGTGACTGCATTCCTAAAGAATAAAGATTAGATCTGTTAAGTAAATATAATCAAGATATTGATTTCACACCTAAATAATGGTGTATGCGGATGATTTTGTATTTTCTTTAGTAAAAGAGGGGATTTTAAGTCATAATCTTATCCGGAGTTAAATGGATAATTTTCTCCCTTCATTTTTTCCATGAATTAATTTATAGTTCTATTCATTATTTTCACGTTCGTTCAGGTCTAAAATGATTTGTTTTGAATTATCATTTGAGGATTTTCAATGAGCTTTAATTTCCCTTCTTTTTACAAGAAAGTCTTGGTTCATTCCATCGCTTCTACAAAAGCACAAGCGGTATATAACAGGGTCCACAGAATGGTATGTGTTTTTTTTGTTTGGTTTTTTTTCTCTTGTTTTTCTATATCCCCATATTCTTGCATCCATATCACATATTCGTTTTTTAGGTTTTGGATTATTAGGGTTATGTAATTTCCTAGAAAGCATTATGTTATAGAGCAATGTCAAGAGCTTTTTCTCAATCAAAATCACGTCAATGAGATCCTCCACTTAGTTTCTCAACTTTCTTTGCTCATACTCTACTCATTCTGTTGGGAAATGTTTGAGTTTCTTGCTTATTAGCAGTTCTTCATGTAAATAAATTATTCTGTTGATAGACATAATAATTCATTTACCTTATTTTTAATATAGGTAGTTCACTTCTTAATGGTCCTCGAGACGATAGGCAAAGGTGAACATAAGTCTGATCAGAGGCGGGCCTTTGACATGAGCAACTTTTCAAGCTTCAAAGGAGTTGGGCTGGTAAATATAAGATGTAGATAGAGTTAACATTTCGAACTGATAATACTCTTAGCGAATATGATGTCTATAGTTACTTCAGGTTTATTCAACTAAAACCTACTATTTACTTTTTGTGTAAATTGGAGACTTGATAGAAGATAGGTTTAAAATTAAATATATTGCTTGAAGCATCTATGGATAGATTTGTGATCCCTGAATAAGAGTTCTAACACTCAGTTAAATATTTGTATGGAATCTCTAACTATAACTCTTGGACATGTTCTTATTTTGTAGACTAGATTTATGAGTATTTTAGATTAGGCGGTTTAGGTTAAATGCTTATGATAAAAGTTATAGGCTTCATAGCTGGTGAGTATTACTTTTCTTGGTTTTAAATCTTTATAGAGCTTGTAAGAAAGATAGTTATATTTAACTATTTTACATATTATATTTTTAACTTAACTGTTATTCAAACGATATTGAATCTTTAGCTCAAGTGGTAGAGCACTTAGTGATGGAAATGGAGTTCCAAATATCTCTAAGTGATGGTGGTTCAATTCCTCCAAGATCCATAATTTTAGGGCGTGCATGTACATACATTGTATTGGATTGTCGAAGAAGTGGTACATGAGAGAAAAAAAGTCATTTAATGGGACTTTAGTAAATGTATTTTGGAGGGGGGTTTAGCAGAGGAGCGTGGGTTGTAGTTAATTTTAAAGATAAGTTGTGGATTTTGGAGGTTTAAGGGGAGTTTTGGAAACTCTAGAGTTTGGGAGTTTGGCTATTGTTAATACTTATTCAAGTTGCAGTGTTGGAGGTTTACGAGGATTTTTAGCAAATGAGGAACATGGGTTTATATGTATTTTAAGTCATCCATGTTTGTATTGTTTTTGTAATCAAGGTCCATCTCTCTCATTCTTTTGTTGCTGGCATTGACCAAACTCTTCCCAACTCATGAACTCTTCCTCCCTTTTAACCAACAACACTAATTGTGGGTTTTCTTTCTCTTCATTGCAAAGTTCAGCTTTTGGTACTAAAGATAGATCAGAACAATGGGATTACGTTATACTTTGAACCAGTAAGTCAATCTCTTTTAAGAACTCTTAAGTTTGATTTGTAATGTGATTTATTTTTATTTATTTTTTGTGATTTGTAGAAGCACATATGTTCTGGTGCCTTTATATGGGTCCAAACAGAGTTGAAGATCCTTCAAAGCCTTGGCCGATTGTATCTGCACATATTAAACAGGAACTTTGATGACTAACCATATGGTTTTTGATAAAATTTAGATCAGTAAAGAAACTAAAGTATATACAGGTAATAGCAACCGTGGTGATACTTTTTGAAGTATGTGATTTCTGAGGAAGTTGTAAGCATCATTTTGCAGTCTATATTTCAAATACGGGTTCTGAAGTGGTGAAAGACAAAGACGACAATAATACCATCTTGGGAACTCTGACAGAATCAACATTATTAGAATTTGGCTTGCTTTTGGGAGGTGATTTTGACACCCAACGTAGCGAGGCTAAGATTTTAAAAGTTGAGCCATTTAATTTAGTCAGGAAGAAGATGTTCGTGCTTGTGGCTCTTTCGTCTAGTGGATCACGAGTGTTTTGTAAAGGTGCATCTGAACTTATTTTAGGAATGTGTGACAAAATCATTGATCGCAATGGAGTCTCGGTTGAGCTGTCAAAATCCAGGTAGCAAGTGTCAAGGATATCATAAATGGGTTAGCAAATGAAGCTCTGAGAACTCTTTGCTTGGCTTAATTTCAAAGACATGGTTGAGAGTTCAGATGGACACTACATCCCATTTGTAGGTTACACTTTGGTAGCAGTTGTAGGAATTAAGGACCATGTGCATCCAGGAGTCAAAGAAGCTGCTTAGATTTGTTTGGCTGCAGGGATTACCGTAAGAATGGTCACTGGAGACAACATTAATACGGCGAAAGCTATAGCTAGAGAATGCGGTATAATTACAGATGACGGTTTGGCCATAAACGAACAAGATTTGTGCCCCAAGAGCCCCGAGGAGATGAGGGAGTTGATGCCAAAAATTGAAGTACTTGTTTTGTTTTCATTAAGAATATTGAACTTTCATTTGTACTTTGTGAGTATTCAATTTTCCTAAATTCTTATAGCCGATATGTAGGTAA
Organism: Kingdonia uniflora; assembly: GCA_014058105.1. NCBI lineage: Eukaryota > Viridiplantae > Streptophyta > Magnoliopsida > Ranunculales > Circaeasteraceae > Kingdonia > Kingdonia uniflora. The sequence goes on along the minus strand of JACGCM010000140.1, from coordinate 5,163,672 downwards.
TGGCTCGATCCTTGCCTTTGGACAAACATTCGTTGGCCACCCAGTTGAGGAGTATTTTTGAGAAGTCGTTGCAGTCATTGGTAATGGAACTAATGATGCCCCTGCTCTGCACGAAGCTGACATTCGACTTGCCATGGGTATAGCAGGAATAAAGGTTGTTTTCTATTTCATTTGTATATATACGAATGCCTTTATCCCTTGTATGTTTGTAACTTTATGGAGTAACTCATCACTCCAACATCCAACAAGGGCAAATTTATTTTTCTATGATAAAAGTACAAAGAATAATCAATGCCTATGGGTTGGTTTCCTTGTTTTATCCATAGTAGAGTCATATCCGAACGTAGATAAAGACCAAAAAATAGAAGAGATTTGGGATCTTCAATCTGGCTAATGGATCTGTAAGTTGGTTGCATTACTTAAAAATATGACTAAAAGAGATGCCCAAGTAAGAACTGTGAGAGTAGTTGCCTCCAAATACTGGAATACTTTTAATGAGGGGAGAACTCTTGTTATACCACTCTGCTATGGTGTTTGGAACTGTTTCAACATGTAATGGAGCCCAGTTCAGGTAATGTAGTAATGCAGCCATGTAGAAGTGCAACACTAGCGGTAACGTTACCATATTGCATAGTGATATCACTATTCTGATTTCTAACCTAACCACCACCGCCACGTCAACCAAAGATTGTGGATTTAAGCTTTGTTTTATCGTTATGCAATGCATCCATCATTTGCTTACATGGAGTATGTGTGTTGTTTTAATAAATTTAGCATTTACTGTTTTTTTGGTAGTTTCAAGACGACAAGATCCTATCCCTGGACGGTCATATTAATTTTATTCTTCTCTTTCATTTCCTTTTTCATATGGATAATTTTTCTGATCAAATTGAGGTCGATCATTATTAAGCTCGAAGACCTCTTATCCTTTTATCTTTTTTGGCTTCTTTTATGTCCATTAATATTGTTGTTCCCTAAACAGAAACCATCTTCACGGGTTAGAAGCTGCAAACTACATGGTGGATGCCTTTAAAACTCCTTGGACTTTAAAAAAGAAACAGAAGAGTGTCAATCTATGCATCCCGATGATATTGACGATACGATAATATTGAATCCGATCAATATCATGAATAATGATATCTAATCTATCAAATAGATTCATCGTCAAGAATTAAATAGTATAATATAGGAATATCTTTTATTCATATAAAAATATATATATTCCTGATCCAATCAAGAATCTCATTGAATTTATCATTTGTAGGGCATTTTGTGGGTAGGAGATTGGGGTTTTGGTTTGTAAAGGAAACTTTGAAGAGGTTGTGGGGTCTTAAAGGGAACTTTGACATGTCTATTAGAGGTAGACAGAATATTTTCTTTTTCAAGTTCTGTTGTGAGGAAGATAGAGAAATTGCTTTAGAGTATGGATCCCAGCACATTTCAAGCAGGTTGTTTATTATCAGACTTTGGAGAGCCTTTATTGAGCAAAAGACCATTCCTCTATGGGTTATATTTAAAGACATCCCTGATCAATTTAGAAATCCAGAGGGCCTTGGGCTAATTAGTAGTGCTGTTGGTAAACCGTTATTTCTTGACAAAGCAACAGAAGAAAATAAAAAGAGGCCATTTGCTAGGGTATGTGTGGAGGTTAGTGTGGATAATACACTACCTCAGAACTTACATATCTTGGTGGATGATTGCTTTACAATTGACACTGTAGCAGAGTACAATTGGGTTCCCCCAAAGTGTATGCATTGTAGAGTTTTTGGGCATAATGAACATCAATGCCTTGAAAAGGTAGTTGAAGTTGAAGATATGGCTGTTAAGACCAAAACTGGTGGGATAGCAAAACAGGTGACTCAGAAACATCTACAAAATTCAGAATGGAGAGCAAGAGTAGAGCAGGCGCCAGGTCATGCAGGCAGTAGTACTTATCACCAAGGTGAACCAAGTGGTACCAAGGACACAGAACAATGGCAAACACCAAATCCCAAGAAAACTGTGAAGCAGACTACTTATAAGCCAAAAGTTTTGACTGGTCAGGATGCAAAACAGATGGTACAGATTGATGAAGATGTTGTGGATGTGGCTCAAAATAAGGATGCTAGTCAGCCCCAGCATAGTGAGACCAACAAGAAAGATCCCAATGCAAAACCTGGTGGGCATACCAAAAATAGTGCAAGAAACAAAGCAAAGAGGGAAAAGAAGAAAGCAAAGAAAGTTGTGGATGAGGAGAAGTTCTTGAAAGAGCTATCTGAAAATGCTTCACCTTCCAAGGAGAAGTACAAAAGCACTGAGAATATTTCAGTTGGGTGGGGGCACAGAAACTCAAAGGAAAAGTTTAAATGATAGTTGATTCCAAATGCAGTATGGATCAATGGAGTCTTGGAGTGATGAGTAACTCCCTATAACAGTTTTCTAGTGGTGCAAAATTGAGAGTGCATGTGAGTGGTAAGGGAAAGTGTTATAATATGTGGACTTTGGGTTTATTAGGTGTGCTCTTATGGATTTTTCTCACTCACAAGATAACTTCGAACAGACTTTGGAGCCACATTTATGGCAATACCCAAGAGCAAGAGTGTTTTATACTAACTGTTTTTATATTCTTGTATAGGTTTTTGGATGCTGGAGCAAATGGTGACTTATATTATTCCTTGAACAGTTTTCAAGTGGTGTCAGAGTGAGTAATGTGAGTATTTCAGAGAGCCAGCTGGGTTATTGGTGAGAAAAGGTTATGTTAGTTCAGGAGCTAAGTTCACTTAGATCCCATACTAACTGTACCCTACCCTACTATAATTCCCACGTTAGGGAGGGGTGTAAGCCACACAACTGTTTTGGTTGTGAGGTTTTTGGTGGGTCACAATAAAAAAAACAATTGAATTATGTCTTCACTTTATGATGGTGGTTGATACTGGTTTCAACATTACTATAAGTACAAGATTCAGCATAAACGTTAAGAACAAAAGGCATTTCTTAACAAAAAAGATTAAGAAAGAGGCAGATTTTTTAATCCTAAGACTAGTTCCTTTCTATAAGTTTTTATGTTATAAATGTACTCTTCTGATCTCATAGTTTTACGCTCTCAGTTTTTTTATTGTACCTATAGTAGTCATTATCTTGGCTATGCAGAAGTTAATACCCTTAATTGCATCAGTCCCAGTTATGAGTTGAGCTTGTGTCTTAGAGTGGTGCAGGAACCTGGTTCTAGCATTGTTTCTAGAACTAGGTCACCCAAAAACCATTGGACCAATAGGTATCTACAAACTGAAAAGGTTAGGAAAGAGGCAGATTTTTTAATCCTAAGACTATTTCCTTTTCTCAATTTTTTAGGTTCTATGGAGTCCTATTTGCTTCATTGGTTTTTCTCACTTCTGCTTGATTTTTGCAATCTTTGGTGGTCCTAAAACTACAAGAACCTAAATCATGAGTGGCCCTGGTGTTTAAAGAGTGAGCATCTCATCACAACTTTAGGCACAAGGTCTAACAAACTCTACAGTACAATAAGGCACATAGAAACTAAAAAGCAAAGGAAAGAGGCCGATTTTACAATCCTAAGACTATTTCCTTTTCTTAACTTTTTAAGTTTTTGGGTATCCTGCTCCCTTTATCCTATTCGTACAGAGTTTGGTTTTTGTTTTTGTACTTGTGACCTGCTTCACGGGTTTCTTGGTTTTGCAGGACAGCTTGAGGTCTGGAGATACTTCAACTACATTAAGAAAAACAATGAGATGAGTTTGACCAATCTGGTGAGTTCAAACTCTTTAGCTTCACAAAATTACAAGGATATCCTTATGGTCTATAAGTTAAAGAAAGTGACAGTTGTTCCTTTCTTTAATTTCATAAGATGTGAGGAACTAAACTTGCTTTTTGTGAATTGCTATCATTTTTTTGGATCTTGTACTGGTTTTCATGTTTGTTTACTATCACTATGGGGAGGACTTTATCCCTAGCAAAAAGGAAATCTTTAAGGAGATGTGCTTGTTGCCTGGTGCTCTATGTCTCCTTGAGCATGAAAATGTTTGGGACAAAGGAGTCTCCTCCCTCTTTGATCAAAGCTATAACTTTTTTACTGAATCTGTTAGGAATGTGGTGGATCTGGTTTGTGAGATAGCCCTTTCTATTAATTGATTTCTTAATAAAGTTCTTAGCTTTGGACTGTCTTTTTTGAGATGTGTGGCTTTCCTGAACAAGGAGGGCAGGTACTTTAGTTATGGTTGTTTGGTGCAAATAAGTGAGCATTCCAGTACTCCAATGGGAGTTATTAACAGAAGGGGTAGCAGATTTGTTCTTGATATAAGCTTCTTATGTTAAAATCTGGCTGCTGGTTAGGGGATTAATGACCCTTTAAAACAAATTGAGATTAAAAAGATGGGCTACCAAGCTGAATTTTTGTGGGCTAGTTGAAACCAGAGTTAGGAATTTCAATTTTGATAAGATCACTAGGATTTTTTTTTTTCGGGGGGGGGGGGGGGGGAGATTGGTCTGTTATTAACAATTATTCTAAATCTCCCCATGGTAGAATTTGGGTTTTCTGAAACCCAAAATTAATCAATGTCCAAAATATTCTTACTGAAGAGCAACTTATAACCTTGAATATTGTAATTATTAGTACTAATCAAGCTGTCACTCTTACTGTAGCTTATGGTAGTACTGATATGGTTAAAAGGAGAGAGATGTGGGAGTCTTTAAAGAGTATTTCTCAAAATGTTAATGGCCCTTGGCAAGTTATGGGTGATTTCAACCCTGTACTCAAGTCTGATGAAAAAGTGGGGGGTAGACCACCCAGACATGCTACAATTGCTGATTTCTTTGTTTGTATTCAGTCCACTGGTCTTGTTGATTGCAGGTTTAGATGTTGCATGCTCACCTGGACTAACAAAAATACTCTTGGTGAGAAAGTAGCCACAAAAATTGATAGAGCCCTGGTTAATAATGACTGGATTTGCACTTTAAATGATGCTGAGGTGGTCTTCTTGAATCCTGGAGTTTCATATCATTGCTTTAGCATTATGACCTTGATAAGTGAAAGAAGCTTAGGCCCAAAGCCCTTCAAGTTCTTTTTAATTGTTGGGCTGATGATCCAGAATTTCTTGATACTGTGAAAGAAGCTTGGAACTTTAGAGTTGAAGGGTGTTACCGGTTGGTAAAATACCAAATCAAACTGAACCCAAACCGAAAAAAATGGTTTTGGTTTCATATTTCTTGAAACCGAAAAATACCATTTTTGTATGGTTGGTTTTGGTATGATAGTCTCAAAAACCGAAAAACCGAAAATACCAACCGAAAATGCCAAACCAAAATTACCAAAGTACACAGATACCAAAACATAAAAAACTTACCAAGAGTATTTTTGGGTAATGACAAGGCTCCTGGGCTGATGGCTTCACTGCTTTATTTTTTAAAAGAACTATAAAAAACTTTTTTAGATCATCTAAGATGTTGTGTGAAGTAAACTCCACTATTATCTCCCTCATACCTAAGGTGAGTTGCCCAAAGACCTTTGATGATTTTAGTCCTATATCTTGTTGTAATGTCTTGTATAAGATTATTACCAAGATCATCACTACTAGACTTAGCACTGTAATTAACTTCCTCGTTAGTCCTAACCAGTCAGCTTTTATTAAAGGCAGAAACATCACTGATAATGTTCTTCTATCTCATGAGATTGTTAAGAACTATCATAGAGATGACTTACCTAAGAGATGTGCTATTAAAGCTGATTTGTGTATGGCTTTTGATCTGCTTAATTGGGAAGCTCTCATCAAGACTCTTCATATCTATAAGATTCCCAAAAAGATGATTGACTGGATCTTTGCCTGTATATCCACTCCTAGTTACTCTGTTAGTGTGAATGGCACCATGTTTGGTTTTTTTAAAGGAGAAAAGGGTATTAGACAAGGGGATCCTATGCACCCTTATTTATTTGTTTTGATGATGGAGGTTGTCTCAAAAGATGTTGGAAAAACTTGTGATTAATACATACCTCTTTGTTTTACACCCTAGATGTGATAGGCCCATTATTTCTCATATTTGCTTTGCAGATAATTTACTTATCTTTATGAAGGGAGAAGTCTCTAGTGCTACTCATTTGGCCAATACATTGCAGGTATTTAATGATTTTAGTGTGTTGAGAATCAACTACACCAAAAGCAACATATTCTGTGTAGGTCTGGATTTATTTGAGAAAGAGGATCTTAGCTATGCCTTAAGTATGGAAGTGGGCACCCTGCCTATGAAATACCTGGGACTACCTATGATTACTACTAGACTGAAAGCAGTGGATTGCATGCCTCTTGTTGAAAAGGTCTATAGCAGAATTAACTCCTGGAAATGTAAGTACCTTTCTTATGCAGGTAGGCTTACCTTGCTTAAATCAGTTCTTCTTAGTATGGATGTGTATTGGAGCTCATGTTTTATCTTACCAAAATACACTATTAATACTATATAGTAGCATTTGTAGCAATTTTTCGTGGTCAGGAACAGATACTGGGTCTAAAGCCCACATGATTAGTTGAGATGCTTGCTGCCACCCTTTTGATGAAGGTGGGCTGGGGCTGAGGAACATGAATGGTTGCACCAGAAAATGAAGAACATATTCTTTTCAATTGCCCTTTTTCAGTGAGCATTTGGAAAGGGTTGCTGGAAGGGATGGGTTATACAAGGAATCTTGGGAGCTGGGATGATGAAATTAAATTGTGTACAGACTCCTTCATGGGCAACTCTCTTAATTCAACTACTAAGAGCATCTCTAGCAGCGAATGTGGGTTTGGGTGTGAATTTTGACACCCTGGCCCACCAAACCCACAACTCACACCCGACCTCTCCCAGCAGCCAGTGTGAGTTGCCAACGTGGATTTTTTTTTTTTTTTAACACCGCGCAGTGTTCCTTTTACCGCGCGGGGGTTCCAAACACCGCCGCTTCAACTGTTTGTAAAACTCTCTCCCAATTTGACTATTCTCACATTTTTATTTCTTGCTCTCTCTCAAAATCTCTGGTAAAAAAATTGTGATTCCAACAAAATCAAAATACATATGCCAGAGGGAGAACCACACCCCAGTACTATGCCTGAGTTTAGAAGAATAAGAGATCCAGAGCATTCCGTAACTCCCTCGAGGTCCGGAAGGAAGAAAAAACGAGTAAAATTTGAAGATGTCCAACCCTAATTTATACCAAACCCAACCCAAGAAAACTTCCCGCGGAGGTGTATTACCCAACTCCCAGACGGAGTCAGTCACATCTATTATGCAGAACAATAGAATCTTTTATATCGAAAATGAACCGGATTCGAAGTCAAGAACTTCACTTTAATCTAAAGGATGATCTAATCAAGCATTTGTGGGTCGTGAAGGGAAATCTTCAAACTTAGTACTCCATTTCTTGTATTCTCTGCGTGTTCTTGATGTATTTTAATGTTTCTCTTAGTCGTACAAGTTTATTAAACATGTTTTTTATACACAATATTGATCTTGTATTTGTTTTAATGCAATATTATCGGAAATAAACATTTCGAAAGCACACTGTAGAATTTCGAGCAATACATTATTCAAACGTTTACATTATTGGTTATTAAACTGCATTCTTGGATAAAAAAACTTTTATATACAGCAAAGTTAAATTACATTTTATCATCACTTCACTTCAAGTACCTGGTCCGCCTTTCTTGGCCAGACGTTCCATGACCTCAGTTTGTCATTGCAGATAGTATTGCAATTGATGTCCAGAAAGAATATTCAGATCTCTCTCCATGATTTCGCGATCTTCATTTGCTTGCTCGAAATCCACTTTGGCTTGCCAGTGTTACATTGCTTCTGCTCTTCTTCTTTCCTTTTCTTCTTTCGTTTGTCTCTTCTCTAATCGTAGTTCATCCAGCATTGTTTGGATACCGCTACCAGATGCAGCAACACCATCCATTGCCTTTTGTTCTGCAAGGTTCTTTCTATAGAGTTTTTGGCCAATGGGCCTGCTTCCACCCTCATACAACGAACCATCTAAGTCAGAATTTGGGTCCGCGGATTGAGGTGTAGGTGGGTCGTCGGGGTCCTCTGATAGATTGTTTGATCCAACCGAGTTCCCCGGAGAAGAATTGTCCGATGTTCTCCTGGCTACATTTCGTGGTATATTCACCGCATGGTTCAACCCATCATTCTTTAGGTTAGCCCATCGCGGTTCTCATGCCAAAATCTTATACGCTTCACTGTGTTTGAAGTCATTGCCGCCATTCAAGTCTTGATAGATCTTGTGTGCATCGTTTCCTACAATTCGCAAAATTACCAAATACAAATAAATAACGTGTATATCTGCGAGAAATAAATGAAATTAAGTTAAAAGAAATCAGAACGTACCCGATCTTCTATTTTCCCGCTGTAATTCCTAAATCGTTCTTGAGCAACTATCTTCTTGTACGTCACACATTGTGCATTAAGGGTATACCACTGAGATTTGGCCGACCCACTTGATCATCGTGTGGGGCACTCGGGGTCTCTGTTAAAGGCAATGTTGACCTTTTGATAGAAAGTGAAACCCTTTGTGCGGCCCGTAGTCTGTACAGAAGCTGTTACCCACGCCCTTGCAAAACACGTAAAGTTTGCTTCTGTCCAATGCATTCCATCATCATCCGTCTCGTCCAAAAACTCAGCATCTTCTGGCACTTGCAAGCTTTGTCTTTGTTTTGCGGGTGCTATTTTCTTTCTTCTTTTTCTTTTTCTTTCTGGGGCGCCGCCGCTTTAACAGGTATTGACGCATTTGCGTCACTTTGACTGTGCTGAGTAGATTCACCATGGAATAAGTAGTTCTTAAAGTAATTTGGAGGTTGAAAACCTTGAGGTTGAGTGAGCGGATAGGGTTGATAGTACGGGCTAAACGCCTGAGGTTGCGGTTGAGAGAGTGTTAATAGACTTTGATATTGTTCATAATTGGGATCCCCTTGAGACATGGTAAACGGAAGTAGGGTCTGTGATTGGAATTGAGGTTAAAATTGCGATGGGTTTTGGTAGAGGTATGGAGTTAATTGTGATAATGGGTGTTGAGCGAATGATGTTGAAGGTGGGTTATGGGAGGATGGGTCGACGGTGTAGAGTTATTACTACTGGTGCCGGAGTTCGCCATTTAGGGAGAGTGTAGAGGTTCTCTTCTATACTCGGCTTCTTTGGTTTTGGGTGAGAAGGAGTCAGGGAGTGATTTAGAGAAATAATTGAGTTTGGAGGAGTTTAGATCACCGCGTGGTGATCTAAACACCGCCAAACTCAATTTTTTTTTAGTGTGAGCTCCTCCCACTCGGCTGAGTTACTGTAGCGCCACGTTTGCAAACTCACACTCGAATTCAAGCTGGGAGACTCAAAACTCAAACTCACACCGTGCTGGCTTTGCTCTAAGAAGCTTATATTCAATGCATACAACTATTCTGTCTGGGAAGAGAGAAATGAAAGGACGCACAACAACAAGTCTAAAACAGCTGAGCAAGTCAAAGCCAGGATTAAGGAATCTGTGAGAGTAAAACTACTGCATTCTAATCTCAAGCTAAAGCCAACTACAGAGAACATCTCAGTAGCTACAAATTGGAATCTTTAGGTGCAGTGGGTTAATCTAATCAAGCTATCATTGCTTGTACTTGGAAAAGAGCTTCAGCAGGAATCTATGTGATAAATACTGATGGCTCTTTGTCAGACAAAGGGGGCTATGGGGCTATTGCTAGAAGATGGGATGGTGTTCCTATTGCTGCAATTAGTGGGTGTGTTAGAGGCCAAAATATTATGATTCATGAACTTCAAGCTGTTCTTAGAGGATTAGAAATGCGTATCAAGCATGTTCTCCCAAATGCTGTTCTGCAATGTGATTCTCAAAGTGCAGTGGATATTATAAATGGTAAAGTGGAGCCCCCTTGGAGTGTCAGACATCTACCAAGGAAGATAAGAGAGTTAATAGAGTGGTTCAATATGATCCTGGTTATCCATGTCTATAGAGAAACAAATAGAGCAGCAGATGGCTTTGCAAGGCTGCTAACTGAGATTGGTCATAGTGAATTCCTTCCTGATGCTTTCTCTGATGATATGAAGAAAATCTTAAATGAAGATGCCATGGGGAAGGTGTATATCAGAGTCCCAGATTAATGGCTTTTTGTTGAGGAATGCACTGATCTTGCTGATTGCTGTTATCATTGCTGGTTATTATTGGGTTTCGTTGTTATTCTTTTTTTCATCTGTATTCTGGTGTTTTGGCTCTCCTTCTCTAAGGAGTTGTCCCCACCTTGTATAGTTTTTTTCTTTTTTATCCATCATGGGGGTTTGTCCCCCAGCTTGCCTTCCAAAAAAAAAGAGGATACCTTTATCTGTGCTGCTTCATTCATTTATTAGATGTATTTCCAGTATCATAATTTTCATTTTGATGATTCCATCTGCAGGTTGCGAAAGAGAATGCAGACGTTATTATAATGGACGATAATTTTACAACTATTGTAAATGTTGCAAGATGGGGTCGTGTGCTTTATATAAACATTCAAAAGTTTGTGCAGTTCCAGAGACTAGAGGTATATTTCCATGATACCATGACTTATTTGTTTATATTGTAAATCTTGTCAAGTAACTTTCAGGTTCTGCTCTACTTACTGATGTTCAACTGCTATGGGTCAACATGATTATGGACACTCTCAGAACACTGGCACTGGCTACTGAACCTCCAAATGATGATCTGATGGTAAGACCTCCAGTTGATAGAGTTGTAAATTTCATCACCATAACCATTTTTCAGGTATTTACCAATTGATAGCCTTGTAGTACTGAAAATTTATGGCAAGCCGCTTTTTAAAATTAATGGGTCAAATGCTGACACCATACCCAATACCTTCTTATTCAACTCTTTTGTGTTTTTGCTAGGTATGGGCTTAGTGATTTCTTAAAATTGTGAAATTGTCTCACCTTGGCTTATAGTAGTATTCCGTTCAAGGTTTTGGTTGATGAAGCAGTACGGCAAAATCCTTTACCAACTCCCGAATTATGGTCTATCTGCAGGCTATCATCTCGGTGAAGTCTTTCTTACTTACTCCTCGTACGGGTGCTTGATCTCAGGCTATCACTCTGTGCAGGATTTGAAGCCACATCGATAGGTTCCTCTGGAAAAGATAGCGTACCTTGTGTGCCTGATCACTTCAAGAAGTCGGAATTTTGTACTAAATGAAGTCAGTATCTACTAGCTATTATAAGTTGTATTATATTTGTGTATTTAAGTTGGAGAATATGAACATAATTTACATATATGAAAATCGTATAGCTATGCTTAATGAACTATGAAAATATGTCATATATATTTGCAAGACTAGCGTGAAAATGATATTTTAGCTTACATTAAATTCATTTCACTTGGTGACAGCTGATGAAGATGTTGCCTACATTGTTGATGAAGGTCTTCAATAGGAATAAGTGTCTTCAAAAGAGCCTGTCTTGCATGCATTGTTGCATAAACACGAATGCATTGGCTTGCTCAAAGATGATACTAAGAGTTCTCATCACGAGAAAGGAGCAAGTCTATGCATGGGATGATCTCTGTGATGATTTGATTCACCCTGACGCTGTTATATATGGGACTTACGCTTGCGGACAAAGATGAAATCCCCTCTACTGATAATATCTTCCGAGCCAGGAGAATCCAAGCGGTCGATAATAAGTTTGTTTTTCCCTTCGCTATTGATTCGACTAGGTTTTTTTGGCTTGTTGCTCTTTTCAATGCATTTTATAAGTTGCCTGCTGTCTGCGCAGCCTTTTGCAGTCCTCTCTGTGCAACAATGTTGTAGAAGTTGGTAAGAACAGATTATTAAGTACAATAGGCGACTTGTAAAAGCTCTATAAGTAAATTGTATAAACGTGATTATCTTTACGGTAACGTAAATAAGAAAAGTGGTAATAACATGATCGAATTTACCTAGATGGTCTAAGCAGAATCTTATCACAGCCCATCCTCCACCTCGTATGACAATAGTGTTACGCATTTGGGGCTAACAAAATTGAAATTATTTCCAAAATCTAAGTATGCAAGTGCTCTTGCAGTTTCTGCAGTAATTCTTAAACAGCCATCCTAAAAAACATAGATTAAAAATTTCAGGGTAAAACATGTTCTGTTTTCATGCCTAAAAAAAGAATGACTTGTGCCTTGTCATTACACATCATCTTAAGATACTAAATAGCATTAGATTATGTGTTCTCAACGATACCCAATAACAGTCAATGAAGCTCCCTACCAACATATTCATAATATCTACTTTGATGTACTTTAAGAAATTGGAAAGCTTTATATGGTGCTCCTTTCACTGAAGAAACAACAGCTCCAATTTATTTTCTTTTGCCTTGGCGGCTACACGTGCGCGAAGGGTCTGAGAGGAACAAATTATCACCAATAATCAAAAGGGACTTACTTTGGACTAAGAATTTATCATCAAACCCACTATAGAAAGTTATATTGACTTATAAATACTCGTACCAGCCAAACTGCTTGAGCCTTCGTTTCGATATTGAAAACATTACGATTAAACTACCCCCCTGTAATTTTAAATACATCATGAGAGTGACTAACCATAGAATTGAATGATGATCATATACAGGTTTGCTCACTACAAATAAAATGATTATTAGAGACCAGATATTAGAAACAGAGTAAAATTTGTCTCTAATAATATTACATTTGGGACGGTTTTGATTTTGTCTCTTATTATTATTGTTTATGGGACGGAAAAAATCACCCCGTTCTTAATAGTATAAGTTTAGGGACAGTGGATATACCCGTCCCTAATTGTATAAGTTCAGAGACGGTGGGACATGGCCGTCCCTAATAGGTTTTTTTTTGGATTAACCCACCGTCCCTAATAGTTATGTTTAGGGATTGCATGGAAAAATACCGTGAAAATAGAATACGAAAAGTTAACTCAATTTTGTTTACTCGCCTCTCTTCACGCAGTCCTTCTACAACTCAACTTAACTCAACTCTTCATCGCAATCCTTCTCCCTCAACTCTTTCCCACTGCTCAAATTTCTCAAAACCCCAATTCACAATCTGATTTGCTTATTGTTGCACTCGGGTTTGCTGATTGTTGAACTCTATTGATAATCTCTTTTACTGCTCTCGGGGCTGCACTCGGGTTTGCTGATTGTTGCACTCTATTGCTAATCTCTATTGCTGATTTGTTGATTTGCTCCGGCAAGTTTTTTGATTTCAAACTCTAATCTTTTTTCCTTCTAGAATTGCTAGGTTTAATTTGTAGTATTCAATTTTTCTGTTGTAATTGAACAATTCCTTTCTCATGATAGTTGGTTCTTAAAATCGGTTACATATGTTGGCAAACTTTTTGTAATTTCTTTTGGTTGTTAATTAGTTCAATAATTTGGTTGCACTGACTCTCTCTCTTTATCTTAATTAATTTGGAGTGTTGAGTTTGGAGTTTCTGAGTTTGCAGAACTTCAATCCCAATTTGAATCTCCTTGGAAACATCAAAGTAAAATTTTTGTTAGTATATAGAATAACATTCAATAACTTGGTTGTAGTTGGAAAATTCCAGTTTGTCAATAATTGGGTAATCTCCATGGCTGTAGTTGGAAAATCCCAGTTTGTCTCTCTCTCTATTGTACTCGACTACTATATCATTCTTTCATTACCCAGTTTATCATGATTTTAGTACTTACAGTATCGAGGTTAACTGAAAGTTTGAAACCTAGTACATCCGTAATAGCCTATATCAAAGCAAAGCAAAGCAAAGTGTTATACAACCCTTTATCCTTTTTGTACTAAAAGCTAAACATTTGAATATTTTCCATATCTTCATTCTTTACCTTCTGTAATGGTCAAAGTAACTTTGACTTTCCATGATCCAAGTTCTTTAAAAATTTAGCACATGTATATATAATATTAGTATCACAATTTTATGTTAACAATTCAAACCAAAATCGATATGAACTGTTATTAAACATTAGCCATGCAGTTCTCTTAATTAGTTGTCTGAATTTTTATCAAGCGGTGAGGACACGTTATTGTCATGACCAAAAATCTGTGAGTTTCACATTTGTATATTGTGTTTTTGGTTTATTTTCTTGTACGCTAATATAATAAGTGACTAGTGAAAACCACCCCTCCCTCTCTTCTCAATACAATATATTTATGTTTACCATTTGGATTTTAATATATATATAAATATATTAAAATCCAAATGGTAAACATAAATTTTTATCAAGCGGTGAGAACACGTTCTTGTCATGACCAAAAATCTGTGAGTTTCACATTTGTATATTGTACTTTTGGTTTCTTTTCTTGTACGCTAATATAATAGGTGACTAGTGAAAACCACCCCTCCCTCTCTTCTCAATACAATATATTTATGTTTACCATTTGGATTTTAATATATATATATATATATATATAAATAAATATTTATTTTTTTCATTTGTTAAAATTAAATATATTTATGTGTTTAATTTTAGGTGATTGGCGAAACATTCTAGAAAATTTTAATATGGACAAGAGTTGGATCTCACTTGATAGGAATTTAAGGGTATACATTGATGGGGTCAAAATATTTCTTACATTTGCTTATAAAACAAGAATATCGAAACCTAACATATCTATTGCCCGTGCAATAAATGTGTAAATCGAGTATACCACAATCAACAAACAGTTCTAACTCACATAGAGATGTATGGTTTTGAAAAGAGCTACAAGGATTGGATTTATCATGGGGAGCCTTTTGGTGGTGTGTGTAACAACATTATGAGGGATGACATGCCTGATCATGATATGCATCATTAGTCAAACGTACATGCTAATATGACTGCAATGCTTCAAGAGGGAATAAGGATTGGGGGTGCTGGGAATGCGGGTAATGATGAAGAACCTAGATAAGAAGATACCATGGAGTTCTGTGAAAATGTTCCCAAATATTTTGAACTTCTTCAAGAGGTAGAAATCAATTTGTACGAGAATTGTCCAACGAGCTTTACACGACTGTCATTCGTCATCGAACTCTTACACTTGAAGCAGCTTAATGGTTGGACTAATCGTTCTTTCACGATGTTGTTAGAATTCTTGAAGAAGGTGTTTCCTAATGTAAAGATTCTGAAATCATTTTATAAAGCTAGCAAAATAACTAAGGATTTAGGATTCAATTATTAAACTTGGGATGCTTGCCCTAATAATTGTATGTTATTTCGTAATGAAGCCAAAAATCTTGAGAAGTGTGACATTTGTGGGACTTCAAGATATAAAAGTAATGTTTCTATTGATGGCGTAGAGGGTGACAATCTACCAAAAGTAGCTATGAAAAAGGTAAGATATTTCCCTCTGAAGCCAAGATTACAAAGATTGTTTTAGTCATCCCACATAGCTTCTCTCATAAAATGGCATGCAGAGGAAAGAATTGATGATGGTGTGATGAGGCATCCGGCTGATTCTCGCTCATGGAAAACATTTGATGAGCGAAATCCCTCCTTTACGAGTGATAGTCGCAATATTAAACTTGCGTCAGCAACCGATGGATTTAATCCATTTGGTAATATGAACATAGCTTATAGTACTTCCCGGTTGTGCTCATTCCATACAACTTGCCTCCATGGTTGTGTATGAAACAACCAAATTTAATATTATCTATTCTTATTGATGAACCAAAAGAACCTGGTGACAACATTGATGTATATCTACAGCCCTTGATTGACGAATTGAAGGAGTTATGGACCGATGGCGTATCCACTTACGATGCATCATCCTAACTAGCACATGCTTAATAAGTGAGTCTTTAAAAAAAGATAAGTATGTCTTAAGAAGGAAAATATAAAATACGGGTTTTGTTCGAATATAAATTAATCAATTCAAATAGGAATCAAATTGATGAAAGTTATTCGAACAACAATTAATCTATTCGAATAGAAATGCAGCTGCTGAAAATTATTTGAATACGAATATAAAGCAACGGAAAAATCATATTTTATCAAAAAATGGCGCATTGTGAGCTGGAAGATCTCATGGGAAAGAACCCCAATTGTCATATATGGTGTCAAGTTAAAACTAATAAAGATTCTCTATATCTACTCTCCACTAATAGTGACTGCGTCGAACGCAAGATCAAATAGGTCTTTAAATAGGTTATAATGTTGGCATGGGTAGGCTTATGACGGAGTAGGTGTTGTGTTGGCATTCTGAGACTACAGTTACACTAACTCCTCTTCTCACTTGAAACCAAATTCAACTTCTGTCATTCTTTTTCTTATTGAGTATACATAAAATAAAATACTACTTCTCCTCCCCTTTTTTTGTCTTTGATTTGAGATAATAAAAACATTATTTGGGGATACACTATATTCTTCTATTCATCTTTCCCCAAAAAATTACACATAATTTTCTCCTTTCTTTTTTTCACTGAAAAAGTCTTAGAACAAATGGGTAAAATAATAAACGATTTGGGTAGAAAAATGAATGACATATTTTAAGGCACAAGGGGCTGCAAGCGGATAAAAATTTGGGTAAGCACAGATGAAGGCTAAAAAGATGTAGTAATAAAAATACCTATTATCATATCTTCAGTTGAGCACCGTCACTTTTTTCGCCTCGAGTAAAAGTAAGAAAGTATTACTAGTATAACTTGACTTTGATGTTACCATTTGACAATTAAGTAAGGAAATGAAATGAGATCAAAAACAACGAGATCAAAAATGAAGAGTAAATGTAATAACATTCAAAGCTCAAAAAGAAAAAAAAGTCAGATCCTCACATAACATTAGGTACGAAGTCTTTACAGTTATCCTCACGTGGTTCTAGTCACGATGAGCTTTTAGTTTAAATAAGAGAATCAATGACTATTGTAAAATGTGGTTTTACCAAATAATTATCCCATAAATGAATATAACACACAAGCAAAATCCAAGTCTAGCAAAAATATTCTACAACAAAGGCTTCTAAAGCGCAAAGTGCAGATAAAAACCATAACAATATCCTACTACCCAAAAACAATAAAAACAAAAACAAAAACAAACTGAGATAGGGTAAGAAACGTACCTAATCAATGAAGCATACTTAAAACCCTTCTCAGTAAATCTCCATTACCTTATTTGAGCAACATTGCACCTTATTTATGGTGCCAAATCAGTCTTTCGTACCCAAACTACACGAATCACCTTTTGAGGTGATGTTTATGGAGTAAATCATATACTCAAATTCTCACTAATCACATTAGAAACATTCACATATGACTTATATTTATATCTATTGAAAGGACAAGTATATGGTTGATAGGGTCCAACAAATCTACAATAAAATTCAATATGACCCTTTCGACCACATATACTACAATAATAAATATGAGAGTAAGATACCCGTTTGGAGTGATTATGAGTAGTGTATATTATGTTATGTTTGGGTACCGAAGTAGACGCAGTTGCTTTCACGAACTTTGTGATTTGAGGAGTCTTAGATTTAGGAAGAGGTTCCTCATATCCTAGACCCCTTTTATCACTATCTGTCTTTCTCATCCATAACATTTTATCAATGTTTTTGGCCCCATGACAGAACTTTTCAAGTTTCTGCTCAGATAGAACTACATCAAGCTTGGCCGAACTAGGTTCATCTAAAGTTGATTTCATTTTCTGCTTCGCATCATTAACTTTTTTTTCTAAAAAAATAACTTTATCATGAAGGCCTAGTTTCTCATTCTTAAGAACATCTATCTCGTAACTTGTATTCTCAGTTTTGTCTTAAAGTTTGCACTTAAGTGTATTAACTTGGTCTTTCAAGACTTTGTTAAGTTTACCGAGTTTCATACACTTGGCTAGAGTTTGAGCATACAAGTCCTCAAGATTTATACACTTGGTGAGAGTCTGAGCCTACAAGTCCTCTAGATTCAGGTCTTCAAACTTATTTTGTTCTTAATCACTCTGATTTTCAATAGAATTTTCAAGTGCAAAAAAATCATAGTTATCATTACCACAATTTAAAATAGCAGGATATGCACAATAATTTTTGTTATCAACTACTTGGGAATGACTCTTATTATTATTATTCTCATCATCACTGTCATCCCAAATAACGCTGATATTCATAACTTTGCGATTGGTCCCAGATTTCTTATTGGAACAGCTGTGAACATAATAACCAAGCTTATGACACTTATAACATTCAATTTGACTTAGGTTAGTGTCAAGGTTAGTCTGCCGATTATTTACTCTATGTTGATCATGAGTCTGCGACTTATGATTCACCGATTGCCCTTGTTTTTAAACTTGGCATGGTTTTACAAGGTTTTTAAGCTGGTGACTTATAGATGCAATCTGTGAATCCAGATCGGACCCATCATCATTATCAGAAGAAGATGAGTAAGATGAAGACTTGAAAGCAACACTCTTGTTCTTCTCGGGGTTTTCCATCTTCATCTCGAGTTCAAAGGTTCGTAATTTATCAGCTAATGTATCTGGTTTTATTTTCTTAAGATCCTGAGCTTCCTCTATAGTACCACGTTTGGATCTAAAGCTCTTAGGAAGGGATCTTAAAACTTTGCAAGCTATTTGAACATCGGAGTACGCTGCTTTTAATGCGGCACTAGTGTTTACAATATCACTTAGTCTAGCATAGAACTCGTCAAAAGGTTCATTTTCACTCATTCTGATATTCTCAAATTGCGAAGTAAGCATTTGAAGCTTAATTTCGAACTAGGATGTCCCAAGATTTTTTAGAAGTGGTACATCCAGAGATATGCTGAAACTCACTTCAATTCACAACCATAAAGATCGCATTGAGGCCTTTAGAATTATAACCAACATTATCCTTTTCTTCTTTTGACCATTGGTTCTTAGGTTTAAGGACCTCTTTAGCACTCCCTGGTGGACCTTCACTCTAAAAACAAGCCCTAAAAAAAATATGTTTTCAAGAAGTGAGTCTTTGAAAAAAGGTAAGTATGTCTTAAGAAGGAAAAAATAGAAAACACGGGCTCTGCTCGAATAGAAATTAATTTATTCGAATAGGAATCAAATTGATAAAAGTTATTCGAACAATAATTAATCTATTCGAATAGAAATGAAACTGTTAAAAATTATTCGAACAAAAATAATTATATTCAAATACAATTTAAACTGTTGTAAAATATTTGAACAACATTAAAAGTTATTCGAACAGAAGGAATCTTTCCAATTCTATTCGAATAGAAAATAATTTATTCGAATAGAGGTTCTATTTTCTTTAAGGAGACATTCTTATTACTTTTTCATACTCTGTAAAATACATAGGCTTAACTTTTTAGAACAAAGAGTTAGAAACCCACTTACCTGTTCAGAATTAGTCAGTCCAGCTGTAGTCGTTCCACGTGCACTCACTAATGCCAGATAACCACGAGATAATACTGACATCTAAACTAGATACGGAATGAAACAAACTCCAACAATGGATGTTTCACCATACACTTATGAGTAGGTTTATTTGTCATGATAGACCTGTAAAATATAATACAAGCACATGAACACCATTAGTTCCATAACAATCATGCAATAAACTATATAATATCATGTACTGAATGGAAAGGGAGAGAGAGAGAAAAAGCTTAAATAAAGCTTGAATTAATCAACAAAAAACAAAAACAAAAGTTAAAAGCATAAAGCTTGAATTGATAATTGATAATTAATTGAATAAGATATTTCTCTTAGCTATTACAACATCTCTATTTAAAAAAACTAATTCTAGAACAATAAGGAAAGTCTTAGAGTTTTCCTTGAGAAACGTGTAACATAAGTTATTGCATCAAAAACCACCTAAATTATCATCCTCCCCATTCTCCTCTATATGATCATCATTTGGAAGAGTTGTATCAATTGTTGCGCCATCTATTTTTTATCTCACCCAAGACATGTTTGAAGTGAGTCACAAGAATGGAAGAGTTATGTTTCCGTTAATATTATAGCTTAAAGCTTAGCTTCACAAGAATGATCTGCTAGTGAAGAAGAGTAGGAGTCATACTCCAGCATGTGCTAGATAGGATTACCACCTATAGGTATATATGTAATTATTTTTTTCAACTTATATTGAAAATGATCTAGTAAGCATGAGAATCTTGTCCCTTAAATTTATGTTTAATCCTTGACTACGTTATTCTTTGTTTATCTCTGACAATTAATAGGTATTATTGAGGGTTCCTCATCTTGCAATAAGGCTAATAAGAATGGAAGAGGATATGCCAAACCATGGAGCGAGTGGGATAATGAAAAAATCAAGATCTTGAAGTGGAATGAAGATTGCCAACCACTTGGACCTAATGAACCCAAGTTGATGTCTCATCTTGGTCAGTTTTTATTATATTGAATATATATTCGTTGTTTTACGCATATCCAAATTTTCTATACGAGATAGATTTATTTTTTGGGCAACTAGCACCTCAATATATTTTCAAGCACTTGAATATTTTACTTTATGAAACCTTGCACGTAAGGGAGCGATGTTCCCATTGACAATGCTATCTTGGAAGGTGGCAAGTAATACGTCCCTTGATGGGGTATGGCAATCAGTAAAGGTAGTAGTTAATACACATAGTTAAGCATTTTTAAAATGTATAACTTGATTATTCAAAATTTTAATTTGTCATAAATTTTGTTTTGAATTTATTAGGATAATATAAATGCTCCGGATGGTTTTAAAGAAGTTTGTTTCCAAAAAATGGCATTTTCTTGGAAGGCCTTTAAATACAAAATAAAGCTTCAACACTATAAAAAGTATAATACTGATGAGAAGCGTCTTGCAAGCATACCCCCTGTGTGGAGTCGAACCAATGGCCAACTTTAGTAAAATATTGGGGTCTAAAAAAGACACAAGTATGATTTGTTCTACTGTTATATTTTATATTTTATATAATTTGGCAACTTCTAAAATTTGGCTACCAATTTAGAATGACATATTTTTTTATATTGGTTAGGAAACAATTCGACGACGTTTGCTTGAGTTACCAGAGGAAAAGCGAGAGACTAATATTGAAGCAAGGGATAATATTTTCAAAGATGTGATTGGAGAAGATGGACATAGACGAGTTTTGTACAAAGGAGTAGTTGCCCGTCCAAAAAATGTAAGGTCACGGACTTCATCATTATCATTTCAGAACTACGAGGATGAGCTTGCCAAGTTACAACGAGAAGCTGGTGATTGAGAAGCTCGACACCAGTAAGAAATTGAGAATGTAAAGGCCTCTATAAACAGTACAATTCAAGTCAAAGTTAAGCGATTGATGTAAATTGCAGGCATCCCTTTCCCGGATAATAATTAGTATCGCCGAGTCTCAAAGCTAATCATTATGCGAAGGTAACTATGTTTTTCTTTTCTAGATAAGAAATCTTGAATAGAGTTAACTTCTTCTTTTGTTGTTGTAATGATATCATTAGTGGGATTTCTAAATTTTTGACCCGATATGTTAGAGCTAAAATTGACTTAACCAACATATGACATTCGTAGACCAACATGATATAGTGGCATAACTTTTTTTTCACAGTTTTTTTTCCTTCGTAGTTTGGCACTGATATTCATTTTGGACAAAATACTGGTTGCAAGAGTCTTCTAGTACTTTCAGGTATGTTTATTCTTGGTGTATACAAATATTTTACATTTCACCATACTATGTGTCGAGTAGCATTTGGTGGTATAATGTTGCAACTTCTAGATATTTATACTCATGCTATAAAATTATACTTAATCAGGTGTTAATGTTTGTAGTTGTTGAGATTTATATATATTATCAACCCTCGTAGTTGAAATGACTTTTAATGTGATATCCAATTGTCGTGCGATTTGTGTGAATTTCATAATCTTAGGAATTGGGAGCGTGTTGTGTGTATATTGGCCCTAAGCGTTCTCAACCCGAAAGATTACGTTATTCACTTGAGTGTTTATAAATTGTATATGTTTTCTAGCAGGTACAAAATGAAAATGTCCAATTTATAGGGGAAGTGCTGCCGAATTTTCGATAGGATTTCTCCTATTTGATTTGCTTCCATGCAGGACTCTAATATAGATGTGACGCATCATTTAATTTTTTATATTTTTATTTTCATCATTTGTATTTTATTATTTTATTATCTTTTGGTTTGCAATTATTTATATATGTTATGGTTGAGGTTGTAACAATTTTTTTTTTGTTTCAGGTAGTTTCTTAACAATTATGGGAGCGATACAGATAAGTACTTATTATACGTAAAGATATTATTCGTGTATCAGGCGGGTATCAGGCAGGAATCAGGTTGTATTTAGTAATTAATTAATTTGAATGTTTAGTACGTAAGAGGTTGGATAATTAATTTGAATGCTCAAGTTGTATTTAGTGATTAAACAATAATTTTTAATGTTTTAGGTGGATTGAGACCTTATTTATTTATATAAAATTGGTGTTTGTGAAACCTTGTAAATAAATTGTTCTCTCTTTTAAATTAACTTGTGGTTGATGATTGATTTGTACTATCTAACAGGGGGGTAATTCAAATTGCAAAAATACTACATTTAGCATCCTTCTTTAGGGACGATTTATTTTATCTCTATTAATATTGGCGGTGGTGGAAAAAATTGGTGCCATACTTTTAGAGACAAACAAATTTTTCTCAAATGTTGTATATTAGAGATAGAATAATCTGTCCCAATAATATTGGTGCTGGCAGGAAAATTTGGCATCATACTTTTAGAGACAAACAAATCCGTCTCAAATGTTGTGTATTAGAGAGAATAATCCATCCCCAATAATATTGGCGCTGGTGGAAAAATTTGGCGCCATTCTTTTAGAGATAAACAAATCTGTCTCAAATATTGTGTATTAGAGATAGAATAATCCATCCCCAATAATATTGGCACTGGCGAGAAAATTTGGCGCTGTACTTTTAGAGAGAAGCACATTCGTCTCTAATATTATGTATTAGGGACGGTTGTACTCCATCCCCAAAGGAGTTAAAAAACAAAGACTTTTAGAGACAAATTTTTAGCGTTTCTAAAGCCGTTCTTAATAGTATTAGAAACTGAGGTATCCGTCCCTAATATATTTGGGATGCCACCCTAAAGGGACAACATTTTGCCATCCCTAAAGACGTCCCTAATAGCTCTAGAGACGGATTAGTAGCCTTTTGAGATACTTTTTTGCCATCCCTAAAGGTAGTTTTTCTTGTAGTTTCTCACCTAATAATATAAGGATCTCCTTGTGAGGTTTTACGAAAGGATATGAATGGCCACGTGGGGGACTGATGATGAGGGCACCATAAGCAGTTGTTCGGAGCCATAAAAAGTGAGCATGCTACTAGAGAGTCCTTTCTTGCCCGATGATTTTGAATCTACAAGTGTAGCTATTCCCTGGAAGTATAGGACATTGGGTCACATATACAGGACGTAAACATATGTCGTGCCTACATTTTACAATCAACAACATAAACATGATACCATTGGTGATGTGTCACATCATGATTATAATGCGCTAATTATATAATGGAACAATAAATAAGTATGACTTACCAATGAATGGTTAGATTATAAGGTGAGTTGTTAAGAACATGAATTATGAGCTTAGATGAAAACACGGGCTAAATGGATAAATAACTCCTACAATGACCTTTATGAGCCCGCGCTACGCACAGTTGTTTAATTTCACAATGATAGATAAATGCATATTGATAAGAATTATAAGTTTTCAAATGCAATTTTACCAATCTTTGAGCGGAACGGTCTATATTTGCGATACTTTAACTGCAAATCCTTTATTATTGTTGTTCTATAGAATTATTATAGCCATTAGCATTATATATGGATGTACCCTCCTATATATCCAAAATAATGTTTATCATCTCAGACTACAAAATTACATTACATCAGTGAAGCTAAAGTTAACTCCCATAACAAAATGAATATCTACACAAAATAGACTTACTAACGAAACTTTGTAATAACATAACACTTAGGAGTATTTTAGATTAGAAAAATACACCATTGCTCTTTTTTTTACGAATATCTAAATAAGGTAGGAATAGTATTATTTATAGACTCTTCCACATGGCAATAGACTAATAATGTTGGGAAACCTAGGGGGAAAATCGCAATGTGGAAGCACAATGCGATTAGCAAGAATTTAAGATCTTACTCTAACAACTAAGAATTCAAACAAAGGCAATAATGCACATACACAAGGTTTAAATTTAGGTGGAACCCTTTAAAGGATCAAAACCACCCCCGACAAGCACGATGAATATATTATCACTTAGGGTTATAAGAAGTTATAGAGATTACTCAACCTCACCTCTACCCTTACAGATAATCCCCAACAAGAAACCCTAGAAAGAAAACCCAAAAAATCTCTCCAGAGCAAAACCCTAAATTTCTCCATTTTCTCTCTCTAACTCTTTTTCTCTGTATAGAGGCAATTAACTTACACTCTATATTTATAGACTTTCCATTAGGTCATCTTCGACGTGAGCATCACGAGATAATCCATTGCTTTGGAATAATCCCCTTCAGAACGAACTTAGAAACAAACAAACAAACCATTTTTCGTTCGAACGACTTCAACGTAAACTCTGCCGTTCGAACAATTTTTCCTATTTTGAACCATAACCTAACAATCTCCACCTCGGCGATAAAACTATTTCTTCTACTACATTCGTTGTGTATCTTTGTCGCTTCTCAATTAAGAGATTTACCCGAGTCTAGGCTTCTCCTAGACCCACCAATCAAAACCCACTTTCTGATCATCTTTGTAGATTATGTCATTGCTCTACCTTGAACTAAATTCTCCTTTCGAGAAATCTCCATAGCTCCATTGGTACACACAACCTTTATATCTCCACCCACTGATTTACCAACCAATGCATACAAGTTCCTGCTTAGAACTCCCTTCATGATCAAAGAAGACTTCCAATAAACTTTTATTACTCCACCTCGCCCAGAGTAATTGTAACCCTCATTATCTAATTTAGAATACGAAATTAGATTATGAGTCATACTCGATACAAGTTGAACATCATGAAGAACTGCAATACGTCCATTGAACATCCTCACGCGAATATTACCTACTCCCAAAATCAGGCTTCGAGAGCCATCGCTCATCAACACAAACTTGTTACCCTCACACCTTGCATATTTACGGAACCATGCCTTGTGTGCGCATACATGTATTGTAGCCCCACTATCAAATACTCATCCTCTATCGTAGCGAAAACCATCAGTGGCCACCATGAAGAACGTCTCGTCACTATCGTTACTAGTAACCGTTGCCAGTTTGTTAGTATCAATTTCGGAGCCCCTTGCCAAACTTGCTCTTATACCTTTCCCAGCTTTACAATCCGATCTATAATTACCCGATTGATCGCAGCTCCAAGAAGTTCATTTTTTAAACTTATTAAAGCTTCTTTTTCTACTAACCACAATCGCAGAGTTTTCCACCAAGGATTCGCTACCCTTAAAGCCTTCTCTCCTTCGAAAGAAGCTTACTTGTAACCTCTTTAAAACTCAAAGTTTTTTTCCCATACATCAACGTAGGTTGAAGATGTTTAAAGGTAGATGGAAGAGACCATATGAGTTGAAGCGCCTTATCTTTATCCTCAACTTTAACTCTGATCGATTCCAATTTCAAAACAATCCCATTCAAAGAACTTAGGTAATCACCAACGCTCGTACCCTCATCCATCCTAAGTGTATGAAGCCGCTCCTTGAGGTATAAGCAATTCGAAAGACTTTTTGTTTCATACAAACTTTCAAGTTTTTCCCAAAGACCTTTGCGGTCTTCTCTCCAACTACGTTTGCCAAAACGTTCTTAACGAGACAAAAGCGTATTCCGCTCACAGCCCTTAAATCTAGATCTTCCCAGTTTTCTTCTTTATCGTCGTCTGTTTTTTGGGATGCTATACCTTTAACCGAAGCTTTAGGTATAGGTTTCCCTTTTAGTGCCTTGCGTAACCCGCCTTGAATCATGATATTTTGGACTTATATTTGCCACAATCCAAAATTGATCTTCCCATCGAACTTCTTCACATCAAACTTGATCGCATTAGAGTACTTAGATCTTCTCATCTTGCTTCTCTACCTGCCCTAAACCTCTCTCTAACACCAATTGTTGGGAAACTGAGGGGAAAATCGCAATACGATTAGCAAGAACTTAAGATCTAACTCTAACCATGGATAATTCAAACAAAGGCAATAATACACATACACAAGGTTTAATTTAGGTGGAAACCCTTTAAAGGATCAAAACCACCCCCGACAAGTACGATGAATATATTATCACTCAGGGTTACAAGAAGTTACAGAGATCACTCAAACTCACCTCTACTACCCTTACAGATAATCCCCAGTAAGAAACCTTAAAATAAAAACCCAAAAAATCTCTCTAGAGAAAAATCCTAGATTTCTCCCTTTTCTTTCTCTAACTCTTTCTCCCTGTATAGAGGCATTTAACTTACACTTTATATTTATAGACTTTCCATTATGTCATCTTTGAAGTATGCATCATGAGATAATCCATTGCTTTGGAATAAATCCCCTTCAGAACGAACTTAGAAACAACCAAACATACCATTTTTCGTTAGAACGACTTCATGACTCATTCCAACGACTTCAACGTAAACTCTGCCGTTTAAACGACTTTCCCACTCGTTCAAACGACTTCCCCTATTTTGAGCCGTAACCTAACAAATAGTAGCAAAACTTTTGTCCACCAAAGAATATCAAAGAAGTGCAACTAATAAAGAAAATTGAGGGGAAAAGATAAGTTAATAGTCCAATTGGTCATTGACATTATATTTGATATATGTTTAAAAATTACCTTCCCATTTGTAGGAAACTTTGAGGTTACAGATGTTTCATTGTGCAAGAATTCTTTTATGGAAATTAAATGAAACCTGAAACTCTCAAACCTGGAGCAATAATGCAAATCAAAAAGTAAATGGAATAAATAAATAAAAAAGATACATAATTTGATAACCATAAGTAGCAAATGTGATGAGGATTTACGCCCATTCTACTACAAAAGGTAAGATAAACTCACAAACATGTTGATGAACTTAAAATTAGCAGGCGTCCATTGCTTTGCTACACCTGTTTAATACCATTATCCAAATGTAGATTATCACCTCATAATAAAATCAAAAATAGGTTATGTGAAATGTGAACTTGATATGATTAGCAATATAAGAAGAAAAATAACTAATCATACTTGTAAAATCAAAAATTAGCAGACTATGTTGCATATCGTAATCATAAGCACTGGAATAAATAAATAGTATGAAGCTCATTGTGTTTAGATCATGACTTTATACTATTTCAGAATTTATTAATTTTTTTACAATACTCCAATAAATGGAGAAGTGAAAAACTCAAATTGGAAGAACAAAAAGTGCAAAGTTAAAGCTCAATCTAAACACCCTAATTCCAAATAGGAAAAAATGATTAGGAAAATGTGAGAAAGAAATTCCTATAGTTGAGCAAAATTTATATTAAAGCTTATTTTAGTAAGCACACCTCAGACTTAGGTGGATCTAAATCTGATTAGAACGGAGCATACCCAATCAAAATCAAATGACAAACATGGTCAGCATTAAATCATAAATAAGATAATGACGGGTGTTATTTAAAATGCTTGGGGAAAGATGATACTCATGTACCATTATGAAGCACTAGATTTTCCAAGATTCCCTGAATACAAAACACTAAGCAAATAAAAAACCATGCATCTAAGCTTATTTTAATATAGAATACCTTATTATATATGAAAGTACTTCCACATATTTGGTAGAAGTTATAAAACAAAATATCAATTATAAATTATCAGAGAATAAAATCCTAAACCTTATTAAGATATGGAGTATGATTTTAAATTAAAAAATAATAAAATATTTTTTATGTGATGAAGGATCTTGGTGGATTTGAACCACCATCTTTCAAGTCTTTTGGAGAAAATCCATCTCACTGATGCTCTACCATTTAAGCAAAAGATCCATTATGTATGATACAAACTGAAAAAGTTTCATGCAAGAAATCATCAAAGCTTTTGCACAATACCAATTGTAATAATTAAAGACCAATGATGTGAGGGTGTGTATAAAATTCCATAAAATAGTTAATTATTTCAAAAACAATTCGAGTGCAAAATAACAATTATAGAGTAAAATTAGTTATTAGATAAAGAAAGAAAGTTTGTGATCTGTTTCTTGAACTTTTGTTGTAGGATATTGAGAACATGTACTATATGTCTTGTAATTTAACCAAAAAATTTAAATGAAGATATATCTTAAGCATTGTCTAAGATCAAGTAGAACTAAAACTCAAGGGTGCTAGCTACTTTGCATATAATTAGTTCATGTTACTTTTTCTTAACTCTTCAAGGCCACTTTATGCTTTAGGGGTTCTATTGGAAAATTGATTCAATGATTAATAAGGTGCTAAATACATCTAGTTGGTTATGTCGCATCAAATCTTCTGACAACAATACTTTAGAGAAGGTAACTAAAGTGATGACAGTTGCACATTAATTATATGAAGTAATGTTGAATAACTTATGAAGGTTGGGTTAGTTAAGTATGCATTGGAAAGCATGTATAATCCTTGAATGCTTTTGTAAAAATACCTTCGTGAACGATTTCAAACCTTGGATGTTTTTTATTGATCTCAGATTGAAGTGGTTAAATGAGATAAGTTATGGCTAAACCAATTTTTTAATACAGGTGTTCCATTTTTTGATATTATTTTTTCTAAGAAAATAAAGAAAAGGATTGATAAGTCATATGTATCAAGCTTATAAGCAATATATAATACAAATTTTTTAAACATGATTTGATCCATGTTGAGTTCCTTATTAGCAATTTTATTAGTATATTTCTTAAAACAATGCTTTAAAAATGTATAAAGACGTCATCATTCATTATATGACTTTTTGTGCAATACTTTTCTTGTGTTATTATTGGCATAGTAGTATATTGCGTTTCCCATGGGAAAGAAATGTAATGCAAACTAAAAAAATGCATTTCTTGAGATCTGACCACTATTGTTGTTTGTAGGTTCATATAGTTCTCACTGGAGAGTAGACTATATATTTATAATTTGGGTTAGCTCAACGTAAATTAGTATTTAGGTGAGATCAGCAAAACAGTAATATTAGATACGCGTTGCTTATTTTTTTAACAAAATATGCCACC
Source organism: Kingdonia uniflora (assembly GCA_014058105.1). Lineage (NCBI taxonomy): Eukaryota > Viridiplantae > Streptophyta > Magnoliopsida > Ranunculales > Circaeasteraceae > Kingdonia > Kingdonia uniflora. The sequence goes on along the minus strand of JACGCM010000140.1, from coordinate 5,134,536 downwards.
TTCCTAGCAAAAAAATTTGTGTTTTCGAGAAGGTAAAATTCTAGGACTATTATTACACTGCCACGAAATATATTAGTGCTTGTTGGAAAAATATATAAATACTAAAATAGATGTGTTTATAAAGTGATCCACATAAAGCTTTAGATACCTCACTAGCCACACAATTAACCTTTCACAAACTCCAAAAATAATGATAAGATAAAAAAGAATACTGACAATTACCTTTTAAGCATCTTTGTCTTTGATTGCGTCACCGAAACGGGAGATGGTGCAACGCGTGCTTAATTTCAATTTTGCATCCACTTATAAATATTTGTTTTCTGTTAAATTTCGGCTAGCATCTTCAGTAATAGGAACATCATTGTAAAACAACCAAAAATAATTAAGAAAGTGTAAGAGAATTTTCAAAAATAAGAAACAAAAACATATACCCAATGCTTGCAGTTGATCGAAGCTGGGTTGCGATGCACATCTATCCCTCTGACACAGAGATAAAAACATTAACATCCAAAAAAGATAAAGAAAATCTGCAACCTTTTTGGTATACAAAAATTACATCTTATTCTTAATGATTAACCATGAAGCATCGTCTAAGAAACCAACAAATTGAAGTGTTTTTAGCAACTCCAATTATGGAGGTAAAGTTACAACATCTTAGTGGGAATTGGGGATTTATAGAGAGAAATACGTATATTGAAGGATTTTGCAAAGTTACTTGAGAAGAAATGGAATATGGACGACAAAAACCTAAATTCAAATCACTCGTTGAAAGAAGGAAGATGTGCAATCTGAGATCACTCAAGCAAAAAACATTTGATATTAAATTTAAAAAACTAAAAATTCCTAATTCGAAAGAAATAAATTTACGTTGCAATTCCAGCTTGAATCAAGTCTTAAAATCACCAAGGAGGAAGACTCTAACCAAGTAAGAAGCAGATAGATACACTCTCCTGTTAAATTTCTAGGTCCAAAGACTCTTGTCCCAAATTAGACTAGCATTAATCATACAAAATTTACCTAGTTTGTTCATGCACCTCATAAAACCCAATATCAATAACTAATCTAGAATCCAATCTCAATAACAGTCAAACTTCGATCTTTCCTGCAAAAATATATATAAAGATTTAGAAATGATCAATGGGTGCACCAAATCAAATCTAAGAATATATTCTTAGTAAAAATTTGTTCAAAAGAACAAAAGGGAGAAATTGAGAAATTTTCAGTTTTTCAATTAATGATTTGATTTAACTTCATTCAGAGAGAGAGAAAAAAAAATCTACAGTTGGAGGAAGGAAGATGGACTCAAGAAAGTGGGTTATGGAATTGAAAATTTGGCAGTTTTAATGCCTAAATTTCTTCCATTAAATTTCCCCATTAGAGAGAGGATTGATGTTGTGTTAAGTTTGTTTTAGAGAAAAGATATGAGATGTAAATGGAAGAATAGAGATGCAAAATGGGGGTTTCAAACTTAGAAGAGAGAGACATTGGGAAGGGAGAATCCTTAAAGAATAAAATGGGTAAAATAATTTTCTAATGAAGCTTCCCTTTAAATATAGAAACTGTCATTTAATAATTAATTTGTCCCAGTCAGATTTGTACTACCACGGAGGACAAATGTTATCACATAGGGTAATCGATGCCATGTAGGACAAACGATACCACGCTGGACAATCGCCGCCACGTGGGACAAAACTGAGATTTATAATAAAACAAAGTTACCTTTCAGTTCTACATAGAAGAATGAATATCAGTTAATTGAGAAGATGAGGAAGATGATGAGGGATACCCAATTGAAGCTTCTGGAGCATTTAACGTTGTGGGAAATGCAAAAGAGATGAAGAAGAAAAAAATATTGAACCCATCTCCATGAATTAAATCTAGTTGTTTGGTAATTGAGCGATGTGGCATCTTCTTTGTAATTAAAACCATTAAGACATTAAGAATAATAGTTTTATCAAACCTTTAGAAGCATGGTGGTACAAGCTATTTAGAGGGAAGATCGGAAAAATACTTTGGAACCTTATTCGTATGCAATTGGATGGGTTTTGTGGGAAGAAAGAAACGATAGGCATTTTGAAGGAAAAGCAAAGATCGTGGGAGTGATCATCTTTAACATATATGCATCTTCACCTGCAATACCTATATGTTGACCTCCCATCCATAAACCCCGAGCCATGAACTCAGATTATCCTGCAATGATTTCTAAACTAACGATTTTACTCCTAAATATCATCCCCCTTGTGATAAAGAGCTCCAATTCTAGAAGCTGAGCTTGGACACCTTCGTCACCATCAAGTAATAATTACTACCTCTTGACCTCGCAAAATATCAATGTGTCATATGAAAATGTAACTATGAGACATCCTTCAAAATTGATCTTATTTACTTTTGCTTTTCTCCAATGTATAAACTACAATTTAGAGATGCAACATTTCATCTAGAATTGGAGAATTAGCGATATGGTTAGTTACAGACCTAAGAAGAATGATGCCATGAGGCATTGTTCACAATGCCAATCTTAATAAACCAATGGCCAATTTTGATGAGCATCAACAGCTCCCCCCTCAATACAGAATTGAGAGATTTTTAAATATTTACCATATCGATTAATTTTTGGAGTCATCAATCACTAATAAGGGCCAATTGTAATAACCCACACTCTAACTAAAATAAAAGTAGTACTGGGGGCATTTTCATATCAATTACCATCAACAATGTCCAATTTACACATAACTAAAAGTAAACAAATAGGGGAGCTTAGAAAACTTACCGTTTAATCACATTTTTTAGATCGGCTGTAATGACTTGGTTTTCTCAATCAAATTGGTACCTGAAAAACTAAAAACAAAAAATCAATTAAAATACATACAAAACTAATCACCAAAACCTAATTTGTTCAAGTACCGATTTGATTAAGAAAACCAAGTCAACTATATGATCCATTAAGCTCAACTCCTAATCAAAGCAAAAAGATATATTTATAAAAAAATAGATTACCTGCAACCTTTTCTTAACTTGATGATGCAATACAAATTAACAGTATGAGAGATAATAATGATAGAAGATTTAAAGCTTAGTGAGAATCACTTACAGAATTGTAGGGTTATTGAAGGAGGTAAAACCTATTTTCAAAATTCGACGATTGATCCTGTATAAGAACTTCAATGAAAATCAATCCAAATGTTAGTGATTATTGGCTTTATAAAAGAGAGTGAAGAGTGACGTTTCCCATTTAGCCATTAGGTAGAGGGATGATTGGAAGAGAAAAAAATGTGAACAAAGAGTTTTTTCCATTAGGGTTTCGAAGAGAAGAGGGAGTTTGTAGATAAAACGTTTGTTTATGGTATTAAAGTAAAATTTTAAATAGTTATTCAATTGCTTATTTTTTGCTTGATTAAATTACCTTTTACAATTATGGCACAGCCACGTAAGACAAACGATGCCATGCAGGACAATCGTCGCCACATAAGACAATAGATGCCACGTAGGACAAAACTGAGATTTATAATATAGATTTTTTTATTTTTTTTTGTTATCATTCAAATGTGCAGGGGGATTATTGGAAAACCATGTTGTGTACTTCCTAGTTTTGAATGATGAAGTGTTTAGTCCCACATTGGGTTTGAGTGAAATAAAACTCTAACATATAAGTAATTTTGTATGTTGTATTATTGAAGTGTTCTAGAGTTGTTAGGTCACACACGCGCGAGTACAACCCATGGGCTTGCTTGCTTGCTTGGTGCATGGGATGCCCGATGTAGGAACCATCGTATATTTCGTAGGTTTATGACTCGGCCTTGGGGATCATGGGGATTCCTTAATAACATTTAGTTTATTTTGGACTTGGGCTATGCGTTGTTTTTGAACTCCAAGAGACACAATTACAGGTGTGCCTTAAGTTGTCTTTTAGTTATAAGAGGCATGACTATAGATGTGACCCTTCATGAAGTTGTTTGCCTTAAGACACGACTCTTGGTGAGGAGTCACTAATGTCCTATTTAAAGCCCCCTCCTGTGTCTTTCTGAATCATATGTTTTACAATTTTCTTTAAGTCGTTTATCAGATATAAAAGTTGCAATTAAGATTTGTTTGGCGGGTTGATTGGTGTACTTCCTTCAACCTACATTAGATCGTTGTATCCTGGGAGATAGACGTCCAATTAACTGTAAAGTATTGTGGCAGGGAGGAATCTGTCTTAAGAAAAACGTGTTAGACGCAAATTCGATCTTCAGTTATTCGTTTGAGCGTACAGATTCATATCAATAAATACACCCATATTTGAGCTGAAACCTACTAACTCAATCATGCATTTCACCTGTATCACTCGAATCACAAAGGGCACTCAAATATTTAGTAAATTAGTAATGTAATTTCGTTCATATGTGCAAATGAATGACAGATTTCACTTCAATTTCGGGTTTGTCCTAGACACAAGTACAGTCATAAATACAATAATCACATTTTAAAAAAAAAGATAACTACGGCCACGTCTCTTTCTTCTCTATTTTTCATCATGTAACTTCAACTATGCGCCATTTGTTAAAGGAAAAACTAGAATTCTGAACCATCTCCCAAGTTTTCTTTTACAGAGGATGGTTATCTCTACTCTACTACTATTTTCATCGCATACTCCATTTTGTTAAATAACATGCCTTCCACTTTCACTATTACCCATAATTGACGAAGAACATGATAATATGGTCTATATTATTTTATGGTTTAATCATCGAAACATGAGATCAGATAGTCCAAGATTTTAATCCTTAAAAATAAGGTTTGAGACATTGATTCTTTAATTTTGTGGTTGTACTTAGTACGCTGTAACGGAATGCATTTTGCAATCCCTTACAATTGTAGTGAGGTGCAATGCAGTGTCTTCCAATGCACCCTATTGAGAGTGATTGGTTCATTTCTCCTCTTTCTAATCTTCTTTACGTAGACCTTTACATAGATCTAAGGAGAGAGATAATTATGGAGTGATGGAGAAAGATCAGGGGCATATATAAAAGAGGGAGATATTTGAGGGGAGAGAATGTGATAGAGATTTTGGAGATTGGATCAAGAGAAAGAGATGGAGGGGGGGGGGGAGGATTTTAGGAGAAGATTGAGGATTGCAAGGCAGTGCAGCTGGTTTTAACCATAAACCGAGTGTAAAATTTTGTAAAAAGAGTTTTTTCGAACTACAATTCATTGCAGCTGCATTGTGGTGCATCAACCGAACCAATCGCTTTGCAGTCTCAATCTAGTACACCTCGATGCATTTGCAAATAGGTGCAGTAAACCAAGCACAGCATAAGTTTTTATTAACTTTAAGTTTCATTTAACTATAAGAACCTTGTAATTGTAGCGTATAATAGTCGACTTTATCTTAGAACCACTAGTCACTGTAACATGAAATCACAAGGTCGCCGCATATTATTAGGGCTTCAAGTTGGGTGGGTTTTACCCGACCAACCCGCGTCCAACCCGAATTTTGGTCGATAATGGTCACAAAATATACTATGCCCAACACGAATGAAACTAAAATATTTTTTGGATGGTCATAGTCAGAGGTTATGCCAACCCGAACCCGAAAATGGTATCAAAGGTATTTAATACATTTTTTTTAAGCAAAGAGAAATATCATAGAAAAGCCTAATGGCTGGTTAGAACAGAGTTTACAAACATGTTGGCCTCTGCGGCCTCATTAAAAACACAAGTGGAGGAAACTGCACCCCGAACAGCAAGTAAATGTGCAAAATAATTACATCGCCGATCAACATACTCCAAAATAAAACCCTGAAAACGGTCTGCTAGGCCTCGAATATCTGGAGCCAAAGTGAGGGTTCCCCAGGATAGATCCTCCGGCCTGCCAAGAAACGTCTGTACAAGTCGTTGGCAGTCTGTCAGAATGAGCACCCTATCAAGCCCCAGTCTGTACACTGCCTCCATCCGTCGAATCACTAAGAGAGCCTCAGCTTCTTCGAGGTCGCCTGTGTGTACAGTATCAAAGCCTGCACATAAGATAAGATTATAATGAGATTTAATAAGAAAGCCTGTTCCACTGGGCTTATCTACTTTAGTCCATGAGGGGTCGACGTAGACGACGTGCCAACCGTTTCTAGTCTGAGGGGGAGGGGGTTCTTATCGGTTTTAGAATGGGTTTAGGATTGTTGCAAAGAGGGATGATGTATTGTTTAGCCCTCTTCAGAGCTTCCCCCATACGCGTAGGCTTCTGTTCGAAGATGAGCTCATTCCTGCTGATCCAGACAGAAAATATGAGAGAACTAAGGATACTTAGAAAGCCAAGGAAATCGATCATGCCTCCTTTCATCTGGTAGCATTTCTGGATGGTTTGGTGGATGGAGTCCAGATAGGTCCAGCTCCCAAAATCCAAAGCCAGGTCAGAATTAAGCCATAAATCGAGGTTTTTGGAGCAGAAGAAAAGGGTGTGCGTTGTGGATTCTACTTCCACTCTGCATCTAGGGCAGGTAGTGTCCCAGTCTTCACTTCGTGCCAGAGGTTAGCTTTTGTCGGGATGCCGTTCTGGATGGCTTTCCAGAGGAAGAATTGAATTCGGTACGGGACAACCATTTTCCAAATAGCCTCCCAGGGTTTGTTATCTGGGTTCTGCGGGTTGGTATGAGTTTCTGTCTGGTTGTAGTCCAGGATGGAATAGTTGTGCACCGACTTTACAGTGAGAATGCCATTTTTTCCGTTTTCCATCTGAGGGTGTCCTTAGAGGGGTATTTGCTAAGAGGGATAGCCGTAATGAGATTGGCAATATATTGATGAAAGAAGGAGTGAATCAGCTGAGTTTTCCAAGTGTGACTGTCAGGCCAAATAAGGTCAGCAACCCGGGTATGAGTGCAGTAAAGGGGGGAAGGGCCGGCCGGCCGGCCGAATCTAATCCCAGTATCCAGGGTTCCTGCCAGTAATCCACACTTTTTCCATTGTCAATATGCCAGCACAGCTCAGACCAAATTCTGTTGCGCGCTTTAAGTATACTTTTCCATATCCAGAAGTCAGACGGCTGGGCTGAGGCTAGTATAGAAGATAATTTGGGGGTGTATCTGCTGGTCATGTTATGAACCCAGAGCTTATCAGGTTCTTTAATGATGCGCCAAAAAAGTTTGGCCATCAGGGCTTGGTTATGATGGTTTGCTGCCCAAATGCCCAAGCCTCCGAGTTTGTGGGGTCTGCAAATCCTTTTCCAATTTATGAGATGGGCTTTAGATTTCCCTTCTCTATTAGTGCCCCAGAGGAATTTGGCGTTGATGGAGTCGAGCTTCTTGCAGATATTTTTGGGGAAGGGGAAGATGGACATCTGAAAAGACGGAATCGATGAGTTAATAGCTTTAATGAGGGTAAGCCTTCTAGCTTGGGAAAGGTTGTTAGCTTTCCAACCCTCGATCTTGCTAGAGACCCTAGCAATGATGTCTTGGAAGTTAAGACTCTTAGATCTATCAAAGGTAAGAGGTCCACCCAGATATCTTTCTCCCGTGGTATCCTTCTTAATGTGGAGGAGATTTTGGATGAGTTTGTGGTGCCGGTGGTGGTAGTTCTTGCTGAACAGAATGCAAGATTTATCAAAACTTATCTCTTGCCCTGAAACTTGTTTAAACGTATTAAGAACGTCCTTGAGGGTTCCAACTTCGGTGAGGTTAGCCTTGCAAAAGATGAAACTATCGTCTGCAAAGAGGAGGTGGGAGATGGGAGTACTGCCTCAGGCCGTTTTAATGCCATGGATCTCCACCTTGATCTCTTTATCCAGGATAATGCGGGAGAGGGTTTCCGGGGAAATAAGGAATATGGACGGCGAGAGAGGGTCGCCTTGGCGGAGACCCTACTCAGGCTTAAGAAGACCAAAGAGAGTACCATTTAAATTGAAAGAGAGGATCGTGGTAGAGATGCATTGCTTAATCCAATCACACCATCTATCACAGAAACCTATGGCTTTCATGCTGTCATCTAGGAATCTCCATTCAACTCTATCAAAAGCTTTGCTCAAATCAAGCTTAACAGCCATATAGCTCGAGGCACCTTTTTTCCTTTTGAGAGTTGCGAGAATCTCCTGGGCCATTATGATGTTGTCGAAAATCTGCCGGCCAGGGATGAAAGCATTTTGGGCAGGAGAGATGATCTTGTTAAGGAGCGGCCGGAGTCTGGATACAAGGATTTTGGTGATCAACTTCATCTTGACATTACACAGGCTGATGGGCCTATAATGCTCTGGTTTATCCGGGTTGGCTCACTTCGAAATGAGCGTGATATTGGTATGGTTGAATTCCTGGAAAAAGTTTCCTGTTTGGAAGAAAGCGAGAGTTTCTTTCAGCAAATCGTGTTTTACAGTATCCTAGGATTTTTGATAGAAAATAGGGGTAAACCCATCCGGCCCAAGAGTTTTATGAGGGTTCATAGAAAAAAGGGCTTCTCTAAGCTCCTCCATGGTAGGATCCTTTATGAGCTGGGCATTCTCTTCATCTGTGATCGTCTTTTCCATAATCCCCAGGTCATTGATAGAGAGGGGAGGTTGAGCGGTAGTAAACAGCTCTTTGTAGAAATCAACAAAAGTTTTACCGATGTCCTTTTGTTCCTGCTGCCAATCCCCGTCCTTGTTACGGATATGCTTAATCGTGTTCTGGCGGCATCGGCAGACGGTGGAAAAGTAAAAGAATTTTATATTGCTATCACCCACTCTAAGCCAGAGCTCACACGATTTGTCTCTCCAAATAGCTTCTTCTTGCTCAAGTTTGCTGTTGAGTTGTCTTTAGAGCTCTTGCTCTCGAATAATGTCATCCGTGTTCGGTATTGCCTGCTCGATGTCACTAATCTGGTCCCGGATGAGAGTGATACTGAGGGGAGTACAATTGAACTCTTCTTTATTCCAGTCGATGAGGTCCTTTTTGGTTTGCCGAAGCTTCTTGCAGAACCGAAGTTGTCGCGAGCCCGTCTAAAATTTAGACCAGGCTGAATGAATGATGTCTTGACATTTGTCATGCTTCAGCCAGGCCTACTGGAAGTGGAATTGCTTAGGGAGAGAGGGGAGAGCAGCTTCAGTGTTGAGAATGATAGGCCCGTGATCAGAGCCGATAATAAGAAGGTTTTAAATGGTGGCATTCGGGAAGGTGGTGCGCCAAGGGATGGAGACCAAGGCTCTGTCAAGCCGCTGCTTAACTAGATTGGGTTATTGTCTCTTGTTGGACCAGGTAAAAGGGATCCCAAAAAAACCCAGGTCAATCATAGAGGTGTCGAACATAAACTCTTCGAGGGGGTTTCTAGCTAAGCTATTGAAAGCTATCCTACCAAACTTTTCTTCCGCACAGGTAATACAGTTAAGATCTCCTAGGATGATCCATGGAATGGTGATGGAATGGGCCAGCTGGCTAATGGAGTTCTAATAGGCGCTTCTGTGTTGAGCATCAGGGGGCCCGTAAGTGAACGAGCAAAGCCAGGGGGCTGGAGCTGCGTCCCGGGGTTGGAGAGGGGTTAGAGATTGAATAAGCGCATCGATACCATTATGAGAAGAGGCGAGGATAGTAAGGTCAATATTATGACTCCAGGCTAGCCAGAGGCCCCCAGCGTGTTGCTAGGTACCTTCTACCGCGTGAGAGTGCCTCATACCAAGCTGATTTAATTTGGATAGGACGATAGGGTTAGAGGTTTTAGTCTCAGAGAGAAAAATAATATCATGATGATATTTTTGGTTGTGTACAAGGGATCTCTTAGGGTGGACCTTTTTGTGGCCCCCCTACAGTTCCAAGATAGCACAATCATTGACCACCGAGGGTCGGTGTCGGGCCCACTTCCAAAGTTTGGATAAAAGGGTTTATCTTTTTAGTCATTATGAATCTCTTACCAAGCTCTTACCAATCTCTAGGGGGCCGTTTGTTTTTTTGCTTCTGAGTCTGAGTGAGTCTGAATCTGAGTCTGAGTTTGAGTCTGAGTCAGTGTCTGAGTCTGAGTCCACTTAGAAGCATTCACTAGCTGAGTAGATGCTGAGTGGATGCATTGGAGTGTTTGTTTTTTGTCTGAGTCTGAATGAGTGTTAAAATAGACAAAAGACCAAAATACCCTTATCAATTTATAAGGAGCCACCACCACCACCACCCCTTCGTCAGCGCAACATCAACACCACATATACATAACAAACACATAGGAAAGAACTTGTATATATAGCAAACATAAATACATAAAAACCCTTTCGTTAGCATAACGTCAACACCACATATACATAACACATAGGAAAGAACCTGTATATATAGCAAATATAAATACATAAAAACCCCTTCGTCAGCGCAACGTCAACACCACATATACATAACAAACATATAGGAAAGAACCTGTAAATATAGCAGACATAAATACATAGAAAATGACATGTATATATAGCAAACACAAATACATAAATACTTAAAATCAAATAATTTTAACATTGGTTTAAAGTTAATACAAATAAGGCAAATATCATAATCTTAAGAGCTATTACAAATATGTAAACAAATAATTCCAATTAAGACATAAGGGCTTCAAGGAAACTAACGCGCTGCTCTGGACGAAGCTTGATAAACATCAACCTGTAAGTATGCTCATTGGATCCTCCCAAGAACTTCAAACTCTTAAAAAATAATGCATTATCTATCTCATATGAACTGACCATTTCCTGTAATACATGTACAACTGCATCACTGGTGTCGTCATTGCTACCAGAAGTATGACTAGCTCCTTGGGCAGTAAATGCAGATATCAGAGATTGGACCAACTCCGTTGGTTCCAATGGTTGAACTACCGCAGCTGATCTTCTCCGATTTGATTGAGGCGCAGGGGTACGAGAATGAGAAGTACTACCATGAGTAGGCTCCCTTACTGGACTGATAGGGGCATCATAAGAAGGAATGACTTCACCATCCCAAGGATAATCAACTCCAGCGAGGGGAACTTGTGTATCCTCAACGTTCATATCATCAGGTAGAGGAACGTACTCTGACTGTTGGGTGGAGGAGGGTACACTTGTCATACCTGAAGACCATGCAAAATCCCTAGTAGCAGATAGACCATCAATCAGTTTCTCCAGCAAATCTCTATACTGAAGAGGAGCGGTTTTATACTTCTTCGCCTCAGAATTCAACTGTAAGCAAATATGTAAATAGATGTTTAAACATAAGTATTTATTGTTATATAATCAAATTGTAATGCCATTATTCACATTAACTTACCGCAATGATATTTGCGCAAACTTCTTTAGGCCAATCAAAGGTGCCTGATACAGGATCATATCCATGGCCAGTCCGGTTTATCAACCCTCTCCAGATTTGCCATTGCCTCTTCAAGTAATCTCATTGCTTCTTCAGTTCCTTATGTTGCAAAACATGAAAATCTTGTATGTTATTCAGCTCATCTTTCACCGTCTTCCAACCTAGAGCATTTAGAGATGTTCCAGACAGTCTATGCAAGTTTATCTATGCTTGACATTTTATGATAAAGTCAAGTCTGAACTCTGGATGTTGCTGGAAAAAGCCTTTTTTCTTTGGTAGTATCGTTGGTGGTATCGACATAACTACACATTTCAAACAAATAGAAAAATTAGTTAAACAAAACATATAGCAGATAATAGTTGGTGGTATTGTACAACATAAGCATAAGCAAATAACAAATGGATGGTCAACATATTGCAGATAACAGTTAACATAAGAACACCTAGCTGCAAAATACCCAGATTTTGGGAAATAATTCAAAGAACTGCATGATCAATATCAAATGATGGTTACAAATAATGGAGGCAATGCTGAATGTCCAGATGAAGATAGTAATACAAAATTGCAGGTAGTAAACAAGGAAGGATACACTACAGCAACTGCAAGCCAAAAACAAAGTGATGAACTAGAGGGCAGTGCTGAATCAGACAACCCAACCAATAGATTACAAATGATGGTGATACCACAAGATCACAGTACAAGGGCTTTGCAACAAGTGGTGAACAAAATTTCAGTCAACAGGCTATGGATAACTTTGTTGCACTATGTACATAAGAACTGAATTTTGAGAAGCATTATAAGAAATGCAAATCATTCTATTATTAACTGTTATGTATTAACTGTTAGAAACTGTTATCTTGCTTCATCTGATCTGAAGTAGACCTGAGAAACTGCCTAACTGTTATCATGCCCTTTGCAGAAACTGTTATCATGGCCTAACTGCCTAACTGTTATCATAGAAGTACATCTACTTGTAAGCCTAACTGTTATCATATAAATGTTATCATAGAAGTGCATCCATTTGTAAGCCTAACTGCCTAACTGTTATCATAGGAGTGTTATCATGGCCTAACTGCCTAACTGCCTAACTGTTATCCATATGTAAGCCTGTTTGTATATAGAAGTGCATCTATTTATTTATTTATTTTGTATATATCAGTGCATCTGTAAACCTATGAACCTATGGATAGAAAATGGATGGAAAGGACACTAGCTGACTAGGTTCATAGACATGTAAACAAACAAATAGAATCAAACAACCATTAATATTACAAGCATCTATCCATTTTCATATAAATGATCCAATAACTAAGAAACATTTATCAACAACAAATGTAATAAAACACCGTTTCATAAAATAAAATAGTCTTACATGCTTCCTATATTAAAGATGCTTGAATATATTTTACAAAAAAGAACTCATACAACTTTTAAAGCACACTACTTCTTTAGCTTTATCTTTGCTAGGTCTTCTGTAATGGATTGAAGCATTTTTATTTTAGCCTGGGCCACAGCCAACTCTATTTTGTACTTGATCTCCAAATCTTCAATAGTTATGGAGGTAGCAAAGGTTGGAGTAGCAGTGGTAGAAGGAGTGGAAGTAGATGATTTACCATTTACTTCCTCAAACCACTTGAGGAAACCACAACCTCTCTCCTGCTTACTCTTTGAGAGTGGGCAACAGTAAAATCTTTTTTTACTAATAGTTGCAGAGCACAGCTTACATGGACCATTTCCACAAAGGCAAGGCAAATACTAATCCACCCAACACCAGAACCCACAATCCCTAGGTATCTTCTGAAATATGCAAATGTAAAATAAAGAAATAGTAATAGATAATACAATAAAAAATTCAATATAAATAATAAAATATAAAATATACCGCGTACAGGCACTTGCAATATGCCCTATTCGAATTGTCAGAGCTTTGAGAAATTAATATAACCCCATTCCCACAAATGCAGTTGTAAATCACCATTGAACTGCAAGTTATTTTCCACCAATAACACCACATACCAGAAAAAGAAATACAAATTGTAAATAGATGTTGTCCCAGTATAAACAACATATTGTAAAACCATTATTAAAGAGTTATTGTTTACAATAAACTAAATTACTCTACAATAGAGCCGTTAGCATTGTTTAGTGCTAATTGTGTTGTAAGCATCTCTTTGAGTTATAGCTGCTGCATGCTCAACTTGCCCAAATAAGATAACATTAGGTGGCAACTCCGCAACATGCACTTCTTCATTTTCCTTAATACCAGCATCATCACTCTCAAACTGCTTAAAAAGTTCATCATTCAGAGAAACCCTTCTTAGATAATTGTGAATTGTTATGCATGCAACCACAATGTTTCTCTGTGTGGGAAAGTAATAAGAAGGCATTGATCTGAGAATAGGAAACCTTGCCTTCAGTACACCAAAGCTTCTTTCAATTACATTTCTTAGTTTAGCATGTGCATGATTAAACAACTCTTGTGGGTTCCTAGGCCTTTGTCCATGCCTATAATCACTCAACCAGTACCTAACACCTCTGTAAGGGGTCATAAAACCTCTTGTTTGTGCATAGGCAGCATCGCATAGATAATATTGCTCTGAAACAAGGAAAGTTACATGAGGAGACATACAAAGAGTGATAAGCATCAACAAAACGAGAATGATCATTACCACGAGTTGGAGGCATGGGGAAGTTGTGGGCTGACTTGTTCAGTGTATCTGTCAAACCCCTAGAATCATGGGCAACTCCTTCCCAACCAGCAACAACATACGTGAAATACATGTCAAAATCGCATATGGCCATCACATTCTGGAAGCAAATCCCTCTACCTCTTCCTCTGTAAGGTGTTTGATCCTTTACTGGAATACTTGTAAGAATTAGTGTACCATCTAGTGCTCCTACAGCTCCTCTGAAAATCCCTTCCCTAAGTTTTTTATGATGTCTAATTGGCCTTGGTGGTTCATCAAAGTTAGTGAGCACTATCATCTCTTTTGAAAATTTCATCATTGCATCAAGACATTCATGGAAGACTTTACTGGTTGTAGCAGCAGAATGTTGAAATAAAGTGTTTATAGCTCTATTTCGCATGTTGTGTGCAATGATGTGTAAGAATATTGTAAGCTTCTCATCGATATCTATATGCTTACTATCCCTCAACAACCCAGTATCTCTGAAGTGGGCAACTAGAGAACTGAAAGAGTCTGGCTCCATCCTCATCATATTATACATTATAGTACTAGGACCTTCTAGGAGTTCCTGGACATATGACTTGCCAGTGTGAACAGAAGTACATAGTTTTTGGCGGACCCTCCTATTTTGTTTGACTATCTCGTTGTACAAAATAATAATAACAAGAATACCTAATAACCATTGAACCTGATTCATTGTCCCTAAGAATACATAATAAAAAAAATAGTATCAAATAATAAAATAGAGCATCCAATCCAATAGTGGTAATCCTAATAGACTCAGACTCAAATACCCACTAATTTCATAATTGCATCAAAGAGAGAAAATAGATAAAAACTAGCAAGAATTCACTTAATCCCCTACAAAGCATCTTTCCTAAATAGATGGACAAAACATCCTTCCCAAACTTTAACTTATCACCAATCCCCTACTAATGCTCTTCCTAATTTTCAGGTTTATAAACAGAATGGATTACAGATATCACAAAGCAAATCACATCTCACAAACAGAATGGATTACAAACATAAATTGTAAACATTATTAATCTATATCAAAATTATACTAAAATGCATTCAGCACAAATCCCATATTCACAAAATTAGAACTTACTAGTAAAGCAGGATATGGTTCGAACTTATCCAATCCCCAAACTTTCCCAGTTAAAGGCTCTGAAAGCTGAAATCAAACAATTCAAATGTAAGCTTCGACTGGTCTCGACATAACTGTATCAACTTGACAAATAGACAAAATCAGATGGATATACAAACAAATGGATATACAAACAACATATACATTAACAGATGGATATACATTAGCAACATAAACAGAGGTCTGAAGTTGCTAACAGTTGCCAAACAAATGGATATACAAACAGATGGATATACATTAACAACATAAACAGTTACAATCGAAACAAGGATACATCAATAACAACAAACAAGTAATAACTCATTAATAGTACGAATATTTACTTTATAGATATCTATAATAATAGGAGTCATGCAAATGCAAGTGCAACATGGACATGGTAAAAACCAGTTCGACCTTAACTTCAGTTAACTCATCCATCAATTTCCTTATCTTCAAGTAGTCTAGAATGGAAGCCTCTACTCACAGTGCCTTGTGTTAAAGTAGTCTAACAGAACAATCAAAGTTTCTTCACTTAAGAGGGATAAAGATCTCACAGAGAGAGCCATACTTGAAAAAGAAGATTTAAGCTGTGATCTTTTGCTTTTTTGGGTGTCTCTCTTAGTTTGGTTTTGAAGATTTTGTACTAAAGCAATGCTTGCTCTGAGATTTCTCAATAAATATTTCAGGTAAGCACACACAGAGAAGGAACCTGTGGAAACATAAATGTTTCATGTTTCACTTTAAAATGTTTATGTTTCTTAGCTTAATTTTCTCTTTGTGCACCTTATAGAGAAACCCTGAGAAGATTTGAAAGTTGAGATGGTTTGAGCTTTTGGGGTGAGATTATTTTTTGCATGGAGGGTTATAGGGCTGGAAAAACATATGTATCAGATTCAAGTCCATCAAATCAACATATTCAACCATTACCATACTCTATGTTACATCATGGCATCACCACTACTACTACATCTCCAGCTAACAACTTCATGTATTCTTCAACAAAACCCCATTCATGTTTTCAGTTTTTTTCTTTTCTCTATTAGCTCTCCTTCTGTCTGCAAAATCCAAGCTTTGAAATCAAGGACTTCATAGGACTTTTTCCTTATTTTATTAGTTGTTATATTTGTTAACTTAGATGTTGATTATGGTGTTTTGATGATTAGGAATCAGCATAGATCAAGTTTTGATTTTGGGGAGTTGGAAGAAGCAATTGTTTTTCAAGGAGTTCAGTTAAGAAATGATGAAGCAAGGAAAAGTATGCCTCTCTTTCCTTACTCCTTTTCTTATGTTTATTACTAAGCACAACCAACTCCCTAAAAAGGCATAAATAGAAAGAGACTTGTACCAAAGAGTTGAATATGACTACACTAGCCTAAAAGTAGCTTGCCTTTTAGAGCACAACAATCATTTCTCATACAAGGAAACTTGAATAGTGTGAGGCATCAAATAGAAAAAAATTCCCTTTCAACATTACTACTGGCTCTTAACTACAAAAAAAAAAGAAAAAAAAGAAAAAAAGAGGGAATCAATTCCTGAAGTTGATGTATATTTGAAAAAAAGATCTTGGAGTCTTTTTTTGCTGATTCTCTGAGATATTGCTTTTGTAATTCTGCAGCTTTATATACAACCAGACCAGTAGCTGCTACTCTGGAAATGTTCCTCCCACCCATTTTTCTTCTTCCCTTTTCTAATTCCTAACTTTTTGTTTATGCCTTTATGGAATTACTGTCAAGGCATGGTTCAAACCTAATTTCTAGGCATGGTTAAAACATTGATGTCACGGTAGTTGGGGATTAAATATGAATCCCAAATTTCTAGGGTTTCATTCATATGGAGCAGAAGTATATTTCTTGAAGATAAATAGTAATCTTTATTTGGCTTGTAGATAATCAACGCATATTTCTTGATAAAAAAAAAAAGTGTCTCTTTGGCTTGCAATAATTCATATCAATAATTCATACAGTAATCTTTACGCACCTGTTCTTGATCGAGGAGAGCTGTTGGAGATCAAGAGAGTTGTGGAGGAGAGCTATGGAGGAGATGATTTTAGCAAAGGGTTCTCGGAAGAGTGATCGAAATTGGGTTTGGGAGCTGTGATTTTTTTTCCTTCTTAAGTAATGATTTTTTTTTTTGTAATTTCGAGTTTTGTCGAGGGCAATTTGGGCATAAAATTTAGACTCAGAGTCAGACTCAGCAATAAGCAGGCTTATTGAGGCTGACTCAAATCAGCCCAAATCACTGACTCTTACTCCACTCAGCCACTGAATGAGAGAAAAACAAACGCTTCTAAGTGATACAAATCACTGACTCCACTCAGACTCAGACGACTGAGTGGAGTCAGCCAAAAAACAAACGCCACCTAGGTTTTATATGGTTTAACTTCTTAAGGAACTTTACAGCCTTAGCAAAGCGACCAAAGTCAAGTAGGGACTGCGCACTCTTAAAAACCCGTCCAACCCACAGAATACGCGCCCATACTAGTGCACGCTAGCCCTAATCTCACATTTTACAGTTAAAATCGTCATCGTCTTCTAGCATTTGGCGGCAACGCGTACGTTGGCATCGTCATCACCACCACCATGGGTGTGCAAGGTCTCTGGGAACTTCTCTCTCCCGTGGGTCGACGCGTCTCTGTTGAAACCCTAGCTGGGAAGAAACTCGCAATCGGTAAAAACCCTAATTTCATAACTTTCGCTCAAAAAAATTTAATTTTGAATTTGTTCTTTGTGATTTGTGCTTAGATGCGAGCATTTGGATGGTACAATTCATGAAAGCGATGAGAGATGAGAGAGGAGAAATGGTGACGAATGCTCACATTTTAGGGTTTTTTCGCCGTATTTGTAAGTTATTGTTTCTTCGTACGAAACCGGTTTTCGTGTTTGATGGTGGTACACCAGCTCTAAAGAAGAGAACTGTAATTGCTCGGAGAAGACAACGGGAGAAGGCAAAGGCCAAGATTCGGAAAACTGCCGAGAAATTGCTTCTCAATCGTGTGAGTGAATTGCATTTATTTATATTGTTTAGTTTTAATTCATAAAAAATTCTCGAAAAACTACACTGATGTAAAAAAGAAATTGTAAAATTTGACACTGTACTGTCTAATTATTGTCTAATTATAGGCGGAATGCTAAATATATTTACTTATACTGTCTAATTATAGGCGGAATGCTAAATATATTTACTTAGCTAGCCTCGACCATAGGATATGGGTTCTGCAATTGATTCTAGTTCCGCTACAAACTTCATGAAATTCGTAGTTTTTGAGAGTTTTCTAATTAAATATGTCGTTTTGAAATCTCGGGTGTTGGAGAACTTCAAAAAGGTAGGCAAAAATACCAATAAACGAGGGATTTGAAAAGGTCGTAGGATCGTGTTTTGAAGGAGGTACACATTGTTGGAAAGTTGGATTGATTCTACAGTTGAAAATTTCTTTACCAGTGATTGTTTTTTAGTATTGGGTGTCTTAGTTGTCCTTTTTAGTTATGGAGTGATTTAATACTCATCTAATTGTCAGCTTAAAGAGATGAGGCTTAAAGAAATAGCAAAGGATATTGAGAACCAAAGACAGAAAAATGATTCGAAGGGAAAAAATATTATTCGGGAAAACGCTGAGCTAGTGGAAAGTAGTTCCAAGAAAAATAACGAGGTCACCGGGAGAATTAACCAGGATACTCTAGATGAATTGTAAGCTCTTCCTTGGAAACTGTTGTTTTTGTGTGATTTGTCGATACCATTTTCTTTTATTTGGTATAAAAGATGATTTAGGTTGGCAGCATCTCTTGCGGCGGAGGAAGATGGACGTCTAACTGGAAATGCATCAACTGCTTTTGGGGGTTCAGTGTCTGTTGGAGGGGTTGTTTCTTCTGAGGAAGATGACGAGGATGAAGATGAGGAGATGATACTTGTAAGTGTTATTTATATTGATAAGTTGGTCTGATTGTTATTACCTGCTTTCTAGTTAACTGGCTATCCTAACTGTTAAATATGACCAAATACTGATCTTCTTCTATAAAAACGCCCAGCTTGATAATATCTAGAATTACCCTATCGTCAGTCTTCTATTTCTGATATTGGAACATAGTCTGAAAGATGTAGTGCAACCTGGTATGTCTAGTTTTAGCATTGTTCTCTATTATGGATAAGTAAGTTGTTAAAACAATAATGTAGAGATGACGTGGGGATGGGCGGAGCTATCATCTTCGAGGGGGGCGGAGCTGTCCAAATGAGCTTGTAGTGGTAATGCCTATAGAATGAGTGATTTGGTCAATTTGCGCTTCTAACCTAAAACTCATTCGTGTTCACACATCTGAGCAAAAAAAAGTGGGACAGCTCTACGCTTCTAGAACAAATAAGATGTTTCCCCTTAGAAAGCATGGCCTAAATAGAGCGTGCTAATTATTGTGCAGCCCGTGATGCATGGGAAAGTCAATCCATCTGTCTTGGCCGCTTTGCCACCTTCTATGCAACTCGAGCTTCTTGGTCAAGTAAGTGTTTTGATATTAGCAATTATTGTGTTTAGTGAATTTCTGTTTTACCTCTTTCTTATAAATAATGAAGTTTGATTTTGTAGATGAGAGAGAGATTGATGGCAGAAAACAGACAAAAGTATCAGAAAGTAAAAAAGGTAGATTCTTAGCTACTTTGTTTACCATCTTCAACAATGTATTCATTTTTTTTTTCACTGACAGGAGAGCACACTTCTTCACCGTCTTCATAATGAACTTGTAATACTTTGGCTATTATACATATATATAGTTCTTATTTTGCGGCATTGCTATAATGTCTATATAAAGTAAAGGGTTATGAGAAGCACCCGGAACTGCGAAAGTTAGGAAATAGATGGGTAGGGAGAACTAACTCTAGATCCTTTTGAATTTCTTGAGGATCTAAACCCATAACTTAAATTTATCTTTATTGTTATTCTTATTGTTTGATGATTGCAAATTCTTTAATTGAACAAAAATTTCAACCTTAAGAAGAAGAACTGGGGGGGGGGGGGGGGGGGGGGGGGAGGGGGGTTTGCGGGCTGCGGCTGGTCTGGCAATTTGGAACCAAATCAAGAAATTAGATGCTGAGATTGAAGCTTCTGTGGGTCATACTTTCAGAGAGGGTAATGGATCTGCACATGATTTCTCTAAGCTTGGTTCTTCATAGCAATCTATCACAATCTGGAATTTATCTTCTCTCCCTAAGGATATAAGAGCTAGATATTTCATGGAAAAGTCAGGTTTTGCTTTTATTAGACATTGATGTTTTTCTTATGAGGCCAGGCCAAGCCCTCTTGTAGTTTCCCTTTTGTTTTATTAATAAAATCCAATATTTTGCCAAAAATGAAAAGAAAATGTGTTGGCCTAGTCTTGTACGGCTTATCACAAGGGTTGACATATTTGTATTTGCATAAAATTATTTGTGCTTTTTTTTTCTAATGAATGTAGGCACCTGCCAAATTTTCGGAGTTGCAAATACAATCATATCTCAAGACCATTGCTTTTCGTCGAGAGATTAGCGATGTGCAGAAATCTGCTGCCGGAAAGGGAATAGGTGGGATGCAAACCTCTCGAATAGCCTCTGAAGCCAATAGAGAGTACATATTCTCATCATCATTTACTGGAGACAAACAGTGAGTAATCATTATTTCAACTTAGAAAAACTAAGCCAAGAACGTTCTCTGTTTTTATTGGTTGGACCAAGTACTCATCACCCATTTATTATAATGCTTAACTTTACTAGGACACTCACATCCACTGGAGTTGAGAAAAGCGGAGATGTGGAACATCAAGGAGGGGGGAAAGAACCTATTTCCTCCAATCCTATAGATTGCTTTCCATCTTCTGCTCAGACCTTTGCTGTAGAAGGGTTTGAATTTGTGAATGAATCTGGAACTAGTCTTGGAGATGATGTTGAAACATATGTTGATGAGAGAGGGCACCTTCGTGTTAGCAGGGGAAGGGCTATGGGGATTCGTATGACTCGGGACTTACAGCGGAATTTGGATTTGATGAACGAGAAAGAACAGGAGAAGATGAAGGAGAAGAGTTCTTCAGACTTAGAAGCTTTCTTCAACGAAGAAGTCTTTGGTGCTTCAGAAAGACTTCCAATTGACGAAGACATCCTGAAAGTTTCAGATGATGAAAATGATGAAGTTATTAGCTTAAATGGCGCAAGGAATACAGCTGTAGAAGGTGGAGACAATCAGGTTTTTGAAAACAAAGCTGCCATCTCAATATCCTTACAGGATAATGATCAGCAGAAAACTACCGACGATGATGATCTATTCGCATACTTGGTAGCATCTTCTGCTAAAGATGCTTCAGAGTGTTCGTGGGAAGAAGGAAATGCTGAAGAAAAAAAAAAAAGTTTTAGCACAGAGATTGAGGAGGAAAGTCGGCTATGTTCAGCAAAAGTAGACATCAGTGACGAGATTGAAGTCGACTGGGAGGAAGGTGATTCCAGTGCTGTTAGACATGGTTCTCCATGTCAACATAAGGAAGTTAGTTCAAGGGGGTCTTTGGCAGAAGCTGCTGACATTGAGGAAGCAATTAAGAAAAGTCTGGAAGATTTCACAAAAGAGAAGTCTGTTAAGATATCAACTGATATCAGAATTTTGAGAGAATTGGTTAGGGAAGGTACAACGACAGGACTTTCATTTCAAGATTCGTCTCTTAAAAATGATATGGTTGATTCACTCTATTTTCCAGTATGTAACGAATTTACAAACAATGGAACATCACAGCGAAAAAGAGATAATCTAGAGATGAGTGAACTTCCGGAGACACAGTTGACATCGTCCATAGGATTTGGAGCTAAAAGTGACGTAAATATAGTTATGATGAATGAGCCATGTGAAAGTGGCCCATTTTCCGAAGCGCCATGCAAAAATTCAAATTCTTGCACACTAGATATTAGTGAACTTCCAGAGAGAACATTGAAATCCCCCATAGAGTTGGATGTTAAAATCTTTGGAAAGGCAGCACCGATGCATGAGACATGTGAAAGTTGTCCAGATTTTGAAGTACCATGCAGAGATCCAGTTGCTTGCGTGGAATCAACAGGAAACCATTTAGTCCGAAATGATCCCGAACTTGCACAAGACCATCATTCATACGAGACTACCAAAGTTCTGAGTTTTCAGGATGAACTTAACAGGATAGAAATTGGAAATGATGTTCATATAGGGAGCAATCTGGTTTCGCAGAAGAGTTCTGCGGTTTCTGTTGAAATAGATGATCATACAAAAGAAAACATGGCAGTTCATGATAACATGGAGGCTCAGACAGATTTATCAGAGACTAACCTAGACGAAGAAATGTTACTTCTGAGAAAAGAGCGTATAAACTTGGGAGAAGAGCAGAGAAAGCATGAACGTAATGCAGAATCTGTCAATAGTGAGATGTTTGCAGAGTGTCAGGTGTGTCCTTAAGCTTCCATCCTACTATTTTCATTTGAAGAATGTCAAGAGGCATTTGGACTCACACTTGGACAACTATCCTTGTAACGGGTTGACTTTATACATGGAACATACTATGGATTCTGAGAGTCAGGATTGCTAAATAACCCTTACATGGACAGATGTGAAACAGCTGTGGCAAGTGAGAGCAGTTGCTGCTAGCATATCCCAAATAGTTTAATAAATCGTCTCTCCTGGTATTGGAGTGGCCCTTTTTATAAAATGTAATTCGCCTGATTTTAACGTCTTTTTTTCTTCGCCCTGATTGATTTTAGGAACTGCTTCAAATGTTTGGTTTACCATATATTATTGCGCCAATGGAAGCTGAAGCACAATGCGCTTTTATGGAACTAGCTAATCTTGTTGACGGTGTTGTCACTGATGACTCAGACGTGTTTTTGTTTGGAGCACGAAGTGTGTACAAAAATATATTTGACAATAGGAAATATGTTGAAACATACTTTATGAAGGTCTGAATCTTCTGGAGCATTTTTATTATTATCTTTTCCTAATAATTCTCTATTAGCTTCAGTTGTTAGGGTGGATCGACAAGTATATTTTTGTCTGGCCGCATACCAAAAATTATTTAGTTTTGTATTAGTATGTATAAACTGCTTAGCTTTCGTAATGAACTTAATAAGAGATCAGGAGTACTGTATATAGTTTTCTAGTTTTCTGATAGTGCGAGATCACAAGTGCCCTCCTAACACACCTCTTTGACATTTCAGGACATAGAGAGTGAGCTAGGGTTAACCAGAGAACAATTAATCCGAATGGCACTGCTTCTCGGAAGTGATTATACTGAAGGTGTTAGGTAAGTTCTAGACTTGAGATAACCCCTGTGGTTATACATTAAGGGCATATCAGGAATGGATGACTTAATCTTAATATGTTTTATTTATAGTCTGCAAAAGATGTCTGAAAAAATGTTTCTTTTGTGTAGTGGGATTGGCATTGTTAATGCTATCGAAGTTGTAAATGCATTTCCGGAGGAAGATGGACTCCAGAAATTTAGGGAATGGTTTGAATCACCAGATCCGACCATTCTAGGAACGCTTAATGGTCAAAATGGAGCTAAGTCAAAGAAAAGAAAGTCAAAGGTAAAGAACGATGATGGGAGTTTTAACCAAGGTCAAGAAGATAACCAGCCTGAAGATGACATTGATGACACAAGACAAATCTTCATGGATAAGCATGTAAGTATCGTGTCTCTTGGAGCTAGTTTTGTTTAGGTTATAAAGGTATTACTTCTCACTTTCTAGCCATCTTTTATTCTTACAATGTTTGCAGAGAAATATCAGTAAGAACTGGCATATTTCTTCATCTTTTCCAAGTGAGGCGGTTATTTCAGCTTATGTCTCTCCACAAGTAGATAGGTCTACAGAAGCTTTCTCCTGGGGAAAACTGGATTTGTTTGTTCTTCGCAAGTGAGTCATATCCGAATAAATTTTGACCTTTGGATTAGGTTTCCTTTTATTTCATTTTCTTATTCTTTTTGAGAATGTCTGATGTTAAACTCTAAGTGAACACTTGCACATATTCCTAATATCTTTATGGTATATACTATGTTAGGAGTTGGGTCCGGCCCAAGGTGGGAACCTAACTGGGTTGGCGTATCTTACTGGACTCCTAACAAGCCTATATACCATTAGGGTTTATGGGGAGAGTTTGAGTGAAGTATATAAGTATTTGTAACCATCGAGAAACAAAACAACTATCAATAATCTTTCTACTCTTTTCTCATAATTATGTCTGTGTTATGATTGTCTAGTAGAATAGAATATTATCCAACACGTTATCAGCATTTCAAAGAGCTAGTGGACCGGAAGGGATTAAAAGGGCTATCTAACAAGCATTTTTTTGGGATTTTTTAGCGTTGCGGAGAGGTCGATTTTATCAAATTTAGTTTTTTATATTACATGATCAATCATATAGGGTATGTAGATCTGAGTTTGTGAATTAATATGTATTTTTTTTTCAAAATTATTAAGCTATTTTAGTGAATTTTACCCTTGTGAAAATGCTGTTTTTAAACAAAAATAGAGATCGTTGTAGTTATCGGATTAATATACGTCTCCGGGACGTATATTAATTTTGTTATGTAGCCTACTTCACAACGATCACATCCATATATTATACGTCTCCGGGAGATGTTCCTGTCGTTGAGAAAATGGCATGGAAACTGGCAGCTTACGACCAGAAACTAATTTTTAAACGGCGTATTAGGTTATGCTGACGTTAACTAGGGTTTATTTATTTATTTTAATTTTTTTTAAAATTAAATTATGATGATGTCATCAGTTCCAGATCTATTTCTTGGAAACTGAACCTGGATTAGAGCTGATCTACAAAATTAGATCTAATTTGCTGATGTGGCATGAGACGTGGTAGTGGGACCCACACACGCATTGTAGCAGTGACACGTGTCACCACAGGGTGATGACACGTGGCAACACTGTGCAGTAACACGTGACACGTGACATCACTATGCAGTGACGTGGTAATACTATTCAGTGACACGTGGCATCACTATTAAGTAATACGTGGCACCAGTTTGATTGAGTCAACCCGGTCCAGACCTTGACCCAGACCAAGCTAGACCGGTTTAAACACTAAATTGGTTTTTAAAAGCTCAATTTTAGGTTAAATTTAGTCATATTTTTTATTTTTTATTTTCTATTGACTAACCTACCCCTGGGGGGCATATTTTTATATTTTTTTATGAAAAATATATTTTAATTTTTTTTGGAACGGGTGCCTTGTATAGGAAAACTAACTAACTTATATGTAATATAAGAAAATGGATTAATGCCTATTTAAGTATCTTACAATAGCTAATAAGATATTAATGGTAATCCCTTAGGATACTAATTATCATGACCAGAGATCAAAGATAATATGAAAACCAAGACTAATTTAGAATACGACTAGGAGTCATATATAAATCACGGTTAAATGTCAAAGACAAATAATTAGAGATCAATTGGGAATTGACTTAATCTTATTTTCTAAAAATTTGGTGTCTGAGGAACCAATTTTACGTATCTAGATGCAATTAGATGTTACTTGATAGCATTTAGAGGTATATAGACACTAAGAGCAACCTATAGTACCCTAGAATGTTAGTGTAATCTACATATCTTATGAACTCAGCAGACTTCGGGATGGGACCACTTGTCAGCTAAATATCTAATATCTTCATATTCATAGTAAATATAGTAATTTGGCTAGAATATACTAACCTTATAGAACTTTAGGAATTAGAGCACCTTAGTTGTTAGAATAAGGATTGCAACATTTAGTGGTTTTGAATAGCTGTCTTGGCTAAGACTATTAAAACGTACTTTAAGGTTAAAATTACTATTTTACAGAGTAAAGTTGGGATTTGACACTTAATAAGATCTCATGAGTATAAAGCCATGAACAAGGTTCACTTGCAAGTAATGATTGGAAATCATGTCCTAAAATAAGATTTTATGAGTAATAGGACATAAACAAGGTTTACCTACAAATAATGATTGGGAATCACTGACTTGAATACTATGAATTGCCTTTATGCAAGGAATGTTTATTAAGTACTACTACTGGTATTGATTTACATGTATAACAGTTGTTGGCGACATTCAAAACATTGAGTAACCTCCTATACTGCAATTTCTATTTCAGTACCAATAAACTTGACCTGTATGGATACAAAATTCATCGTAATTTTTATTTTAGTACCAATAAACTTGACCTGTATGGATACTAAAATTCATCTGCTATTGCAGAATCTAGAAAAGACTATTGTTGAGAACAATGAGTCTCTAAAATAATAAAGTAAGAGCTTTGTTTACACCCTCGCCTCCAGTATTACCTGATAATGAAATTTTACTGACTAGAGGTTTTGATGAGGCAACATATACGCGTCCACAGCCCATACAGGGCATAGGATTGTACTATTTCCTTACACAACTTTTTGCCCAAGGGGGTTTTGCTAGGCAGAGATTTTGACGAGGCAAGTCGTCCTTGTATGGAGCACTTCAAGGGGGAGTGTTAGAAGTTGGGCCCGGCCCAAGGTGGAAATCCAACTGGGTTGGGGTGTCCTACTGGACTCCTAACAAGCCCATATACCATTAGGGTTTATGGGGAGAGTTTGAGTGAAAGAATATAACCCTATTTAGGGTCAAGTATTTGTAACCACAGAGAAACAAAACAACTATCAATAATATCTCTATACACTTTTGTCATAATTATGTATGTGTTATGATTGTCTAGTAGAATAGAATATTATCCAACGTACTATATTATTCATGGATGTTGATGATACAATTCAACCAGACATTCCTTTGTCCTCTAAGATATATCTATAAAAGAACAAAATCAATAGTTAGTTTATAGGAAATAGGGAACTTGTTGGATCTTCTTGTTGGCCGTAACATGTGGATATTTCAAGTTTGGCATTCTGGTGCCTTATAATACCCACAGTGGCTATGATACTTTGTGGATACAGAATGTGTAACAGTAAGTTAAAATCGTAATACCAAATATTGCTTTAAAACCTGATGCATTTGTCTTGGTTTAAGACACCAAGAATTCTTTGAAAACTATACATCAGAGGATCCACAGCATAAGCTAAAATGAATGCTGTACATGCATAAAAATGTGATTTCGCTGATAAAAAAAAGAAAAAAGTTTTGCAGCTAATCTATGGCACAATACCACATTAGAGATAGATGGGACCCACTGATAGGGAAGCATTTTAGAGAGAGAGAGAGAGAGAGGTATGCTAGTGAGATGCGTACCAGCTGTGGACGTTCTGATTATTTTGTACTAGAATACAGAATGGGATACTTGTATCCCTATCCTTGTCCTAAATTTACAAAATGAAGAGTTCTAATACCTATATTAATATTTATCTGTATCCGTATCTAGGCATTGTAGCTTGTCGTATCTATTTTAACTATTTTAATATATTCACAATGGATATAAGAATTCTTTTCATTCTCTATTGTTAAATAATTGTTTGATATTTCGATTAAACTTGTAATCTGCAGACTGTGTTGGGATAAGTTTGGATGGAGTAACCAAAAGGCAGATGAGTTGCTTGTTCCGGTATTAAAGGAGTACAACAAACACGAGGTCAGTTATTGCCTGATGCATATTTATTATTAGATACTAGTATACTACTATTGTGATCTCAAAAAGTCTTAAGAAAATCCTGTAAGCAGTTTACTGTATCTACTTAAATGGTGATGTTGGTCCTTCCAACAGTTTTCTTCCCTATGTCAAGTGTCTTCAAAACTTTATTTTACTTTGTCTTCATCACAACTTTTTGCATGATTCACAGACTCAGCTACGGCTGGAAGCATTCTACACATTCAACGAGAGATTTGCAAAAGTTCGAAGCCAAAGAATTAAGAAAGCTGTGAAGGGAATAAGAGGGAGTCGATCCTCAGAGTTGGTTGATGTACTCCCGCAAGAAGCTTCTAAAGCTAGGAAAAAGATAAAGGTAAGCCCCAGTGGACCAGAATTAAATTTGGTAGAAAAAATTCCAAATGGAGACAAGATTATTATTGGTGGAAGTAAGAGTAGCATCTCAGAAAAACCAACACCGAAGCTGTTCAGGAATAGAACTGGAGGCAAACGTACCAAGAAAGGATCGACTGGGAGTACGAGAGGTAAGGGGAGGGGGAGAGGGAAAGGCTTAGGAAAAGGGAAAGGGAAAGGGAAAGGGAAAGAAACTTCTCATTCAGAATCAACTGAAACTAGCTCTAATGATGGCAGCAATGAAGATGAACTGGTGATGCAAGTTGAGAATCTAGAAAAGTCTTCTGAAGTGCGGAGGGTAAGTTCCTAGCTTTGCAATTTTTATATTTACCGCACAAACGGCAGACCTTTGAATTACCATAAGCTAGGAAGTATGCATTTAAGAGTTGACGGTTATGGTTTAAGTGCATTTTGATTATAGGGGTTCTTAGGTGTAGCTATAGCAATCAGTGAGTATTTTGTGTTTCATACATGAAGTTATAGTAATCTCCGAACAATTCGCTCTGCGTACATCTATTTATGTTGTTTCTTTCATAAAATATAAAATTTACATATTTTTGTTAATAATGTAGTGTAGTACTTCTTACCTAATAGCACGTGCATGTTTCATGCGTATTTCTGTTATTTTTTACCATCATATAGCCATCTTGAATAATTGATTAGAATCTGCAAAACATTTCTTTTCTATCCTAACCCTTACTTTTTTTCTCCTCTGCTTTTCACCTGTTCTGCAGTCTACTCGCCCACGGAAGGAGGTAAAGTCAACAGTAAATTATGTCAAAACTCATGAACTGAAGGAATCAGCAGATCAGATTGGTAAAAAATGCATTTCTGATGGAACAATAGAGCAAGAATCAGGGCACACTGACAGTGAAACAATGGAGCATGAACCAGCTCATGGCGAAGGTCGGCCTGAAAATACCGATTTTAATCTCATCGATAAAGTTGACGACCATTCTCTCAAAAAGAGGATATCCACGAACTTTCTTAAAAGTGGGGGTGGTTTTTGCATAGAAGATGTCAACCAGGGAAATGAACCGACTGAACTTGGTTTCGATACTTCAAATGTTTATAATGATCATATTTCACCCAAGGAGGGGGTCCTTACAGATTACCTTCAAATGGGAGGTGGGTTTTGCATGGGAGAAGACGAGCAAGAGACTGACACTCTTTTCCAATCAGTTTTTAGCCCAAGAAATTTGTGTGAACTCGCCAATAGTGTGCAGGCTGATAAATCCACAAAACCAAATCTGAGTCTGGAAGAGTTGCAGAAAGTCGAGACCAGTACTATTGATACTGGTAGCAGGGCTTCTACCACAGGTCTAACTCCTATGCCTTTCTTGCGGAGAAAAAGGAGGAAATTTTGAAATATTCCTTAACAAGTCAATCGATGAGAATAGGAAATGTATGTAGTTCACCGGAATCATAGAGCATGCGACCTAAGTTATAATCTATCATACAAGGGTGTAAAGAAAAGTTAATGTTTATCACATTACAGAATGCTTATTTTAATGTTCTGAAAATGTAGTTTTTGTCTTGTGCTTATGTATGCAGAATTGTTTTTGTTTTTGTTTTTGAGTTGTTTTGATGTAACCTTGTATTGTTGTATTTGATTTTTATTGATCTTACCTCTACTACCTTTTGATTGTTGGATGTTCATGGGGTCCTTAACATTGAAGTTAACTGATTTTAACATGGATTAGCAAAACTTGAAATGCAGAACTTTGATTCACAGGGTATAATAAAGAGCCCTTCAATATTTGGTGGAAATGAAAGTTAGTCAAGTTGAGATCAAATCCAGTGAGTTGGATTATAGTACTACTGTATTATTGCTTAAGTTGCTAGTTCCTTCTTAAATCATAGTATTTTTTCAAACGTACAAAAAACCCGTAATCCTTTCCATTCAAAGTAATTAGTTTACCCCAAGGAGAAGCCAAGTTTCCATCAATTCAAAAGTTTCTGTACATAAGAAAATATTAGTGCAGACTTTTGACCAATCTTTATTCTTCTTCAAAATCCCAGGACCATTGACATAAACTAAAACAAGTTGCCCTTCAGACAAAGACTCTTACAATTTGTGTTCTTCACGTCTTCTGTATTGTAGCATCTTCAGCATTGTATAGCAAGAATCTACGAGGCCAATGGTAACACCCTCCTCACTTCTTTGCATCGGACTTTGGAAAACATTCCTTCAGAGGAATTCAAGAGGAGAATGAAATGTTAGAAAGCTTTTCGCAAGCCAAATCTTCAGGATAAAGTTCTATTGCATGACATCCATCCTCAATAGATGTCTTGCATTAACTTCAAACTATGGTGCTCCTGTATCATGGTTCAAATCAGTACTTAGAGATGCTTAAGAAATAAAAGGTCACCTGACCCACTCAAAAATAAAATATTACTCTTGGATACAATAAACTTTATTCATGATACCAAAAAAATTCAGAAAACACCAAAAACAAATAAATAAAATAAAATCAACAACAGGTAGATAGACTTATGATTGGAGTAATAATTCGTTAAAGTGGACTTATGACGATTCGTTAAGTGGACTTATGACGGTACATACTATTTTGGAGAATGCCATATTGGGATATGAAGCATATAACAATATTGAGAGCTAATAGCTGATTATTCATTGGTCATTAGTGGTTTAATGTATTGAATTCAACCCTTACTTGATTCGGCCTTTACTATTGGTTGATCTTCACGACGCTGCTCTGGACTCCATCTTGTAATAGTACGTTCCTCAACAGTGTACCCCTCCAAGCACGAAGGAGAAAACGTGCAGTTTTCATTGCTTTTAATATGAAGAACCAACAATGTCTTGGCAACACTTCCAGAAAGCCGAACCGTGCACTCAAAATCAGACCACAACTTCAATCGGCAATTCTCATGACCCTCGGCTTCTGATGAAACGATCACTGCATACTCAGAATGGACCAGAGCTGGATGATGACGGTAAGCAACAAAATCAACCCCATACTGAGATCCGGAACGTACAACCCAATTCTTTCCTCGGAGATGAGAATACGCCTTGTAGAATTCTAAAAACGTCCTCTTCTTTAGTTTCATACATTCCCAGAGCTCATCATCACGCTTTGGGGACTTGTCTTCCCCTATTATTTCAACACATTTTAGGCAGTGGTGCATGTAAAAAGCTTCCTCAAGACTAAGTCGAAACCAATTTGTATCTGTGTCAGCTGTGGTTACTGGCCGGCCAAAACATGCATGGTTGAGTAAACCGACTTGGTCATGGGATATTTCAAGTAGCACACCACAGCCTGAAAGAAATCCACATGTTCCTGATTGAATTAAAGACGACTGAAGCCTTGCAACTATATTCGACATGGGATCTGCAAGGGCAGTAGCTTTTGAACCATTGTCCTTCCATCTAGGGCCCATTGACTTGAGGACTAGGAAAAAATTAGAAGTTTAAACCTGCAAAGGAACAGTTGAAGTTTTGATGTATAAACTAACCTCACTGGATAACATGATTTCCGACAGAATCACATTAAAGTTAGAACTACGTATATCAATTATCCAGTAGATTTTCTAAAACCGAGAAGAAAGAGGAGCAACTGCTCTCTTTATTCATGCTTAAGGATATATGACAATAAGAAGAGTGTATTATTTATTAAAATCACTTTGGACCATTAACACTAAAATAACAGGTTATTAAAACAAATTTGGCCAATATACGTAAATATGATGAAATCACTTCGTCATGTTAACCACGCTTGGAACTCCATATAGTTTCATCAATGCGATATGACAAATCATATCTTGAAGAAATAACAATATGAAGAAAAATATGTCCGGTATATTTCATATCCTCGTGGACTTTGATCTCTATAAGCATGTCAGTGTCATTATACATGAACCTCTCTAAGATGTGTATCAAAATTTCAAGGTTCAGAGCAACCAAACCCTAAGTATGCTAAAACAATAAGACAAATATCAAATCACCTGAAAGATTTTCGATGGAAACTCAAGAATTGTGAGATGACTTGCTGGTGCTTGAATTGTCACGACGAAGTTCTTCAATCAGATTTCCTAACTCTCTACGTGCGGATTCTCTTCCAAACATGAAACCATACCTGAAAAACAAAGATATGACTAAGATCAAATTAATCTCATATGGAATCGTGAAAATCAATTTGGAAACCCTAATAACCCTAGAAACTTTGAGATGGACAAGAGAAGCAAACCAGAATGAAACAGCAGAAAAAACTCCAGCTGTGGCAACTGTTTGAAGGAGAGTAATCTTTTTCGCCATAAAAGTTTCTGAAACACGCAACCATAACTTAATATAGTTATTCGATGTAAACAACCAAAAAAATGAGAGGACAGGAGGAAGAAGCAGAGTGAGAGGGTCTCTAAAATTAAGTTATTGCTCAATATTGATCCTTTTCAACTAATATCTGTAGCGTGGGTACAATTTAGAAAAATTAAAATCGTAACTTAAGGTTACAATTTAGATATCTTAGAACCCAACAACAACAAGAAAAAAAAATTGTGCAAGACATATTTAGGGGATAGAGAAGGAAATAACTTTCTCAGTGAATGAGAGTCAATTCTTGCTCTCCACTTTGATTTCTTCCCAAAAGCCTCCTCTATCAGTTTTATCCGGAGTCGAGAAGACGCAAAAAGGTCTAAGCTTGGAAAGAGAAGAAGAGATATGAGA
This sequence comes from Kingdonia uniflora, assembly GCA_014058105.1. Lineage (NCBI taxonomy): Eukaryota > Viridiplantae > Streptophyta > Magnoliopsida > Ranunculales > Circaeasteraceae > Kingdonia > Kingdonia uniflora. The sequence goes on along the minus strand of JACGCM010000140.1, from coordinate 5,101,823 downwards.
AGAGGATAGAAGGAAAGGGGGTTAAACAGTTATAACGAAATACACTTATGGGCTTAGTTAAAAATGACAAGCATATTTCTGAGTTCAGTATTGTGCTCCAATAGCAGAGAAGCCCTAAAACTGAAATGAGTCTTATTGATAGGAATCGTGGTCGTCCACGACCTTGCGTCTCCTAATTGGCACACTTTGCATGGACCCCTAATTAGTTTCCTAGTATGTATTGTTCTCTAGTTAGATATGTTGCCTTTTTATTTGAATAGTGTTTTAGAAGGTGGGGACTCCTCTTCTATAAAGGAGTGTTGGGGAGAAAGGTAAGACTAGTTGGAGTTTGAGAGAGAAAACCCTAGTTAAAGGGTAGAGAGAGAGAGAAAGAAAGAGATTTATCGTCTTTTCTTTTCTAGTAATTTAATAAAAAACGTTATTTCTATTTATTTCGTTTGCTTCCACTAGTAGTTCGTATAAACTTGGTACCAGAGCAAAATGCATTCCAAGGTAAAATATTTTGTAATCAAAGATAGTGGAGAATAACAAGGGGTGGAGCCAGGGGGTACCGGGGCAGAGTCCCCGAATTTTTTTCAAGCTTTTAAGGGGTATTTTGGTGATTTTACTTATATTAATTTCTAAAGAGAAGAAGAGAGTTGGGGATAGACAGTAATGGTCCCAAACTCAACTCTTAAAACCCAATTGAGTTCACTTCATGGGGCAGGACTACTACTATTTTTATTTTTTTATTTTGCTGTAATATATAAGAAGGAAATTAGCAAAAAAAATTGAGCCCCACCCTCCCAAAAAAATCCGCCCTTGATAAGAAGAAAGCGGGATCGCGTCAACCAACTCAAGGAGATCGGTTACGTGATCTTAAGTGATCTGGAAGAGAAGATGGAGGAGTTTAGAATTACGACGAAAAACTTGCTAGGAGAGTTCAGGCATAATCAAAACAAACCAATCGAGCCTTAAACTCGATCTTGCAAGCGACCACGTATAACGCTACTAATGGCCAAAGGGGAGTTGGTGCGGGGGTAACGGATAGCGTAGCATCGTCAAGGGGAAGAAGGGTACAATTGGGTTTATTTATGAGGGATGCGCGAAACTTGAGGACCTCTGGAAGTGTTATGCGAGGTAGGGGTTTCTCCACAAGGATTAATTTAGAGACGGAGTTCAACGAGGACGAGGCTCAGTTTACCTCGAATAGTTTCGATGGTCTCGATGTGCAAGATGTGGAAAGTGAGGACAAGTTTGCGGACTTCGACGATCTGGTAACTTCAATGTGCAAGACGGAGTTCAACAAATATTGGGTCATGATTCAAGAATGATGGGTTTCAAAATGAGCCAGGTATTGGGAGTGCCAGGTATGCACCACAACATCAAAGATACACGCAATAGGGATACAGATATCAAGGAAACTCGGAGAGTCACGTAACAAATTGGATTATTTATGCATTTCAGAATATGAATCAGGATGTTAAAATAAATGTCCCATAGTTCAATAGAAAGACAGACGGAGATGGATTTATTGATTGGCTGAACCGGGTAGATCGAGTATTAATATTCAAGCGTTGTGGGGATCCTCGCGAGGTCACATTGATGGAAACGAAACTCACAGGTTATGTTCTTAACTAGTGGGCGGGCGTGCAACAATTTCAAGTAGCAGCGGGAGGTGATTAGATTATTAATTGGGATACGATGCGGCGGGAGTTTATGGCAAGTTTTATACCAGGTAATTATGAAGAGGAAAGCTTTGCCAAATTACAAAATCTTCGACAAACCCGAAACCAAAATGCTGATGATTATGCAAGCAATTTTTATCTGTTCCCTTCGCAAGTTGTTTTATCCGAGTCCGAGGCACAACGGATTAGTAGGTTCGAACTCGGTTTGACCAAACATGTACAAGATGAAATGGTATTATTCAATGCGTAGAGTTTGTTTGAAGCTGTCGAAATGGCCAAAAGGGTGGAAACAAAAATCAAGCCAACAACTTATTCCCTTTTTAGTCCTCCAACAACGACTACCATGACAATAACAAAGGTAACTCCAAAACCAACAGGAATGGCAAGTTTAGCGATATGTTGTCCGAATCCTAAGAAGCACATAACTCTTTTCACTCAACATCTTCAAGATCACATTGATGAGACGCTTCAGCAAATGTGGGCAACGACACTGAAGAAGAGACAATCATTGCGGTGACGTGTTCATCCCCTTGAATTCGTTTTTTTTTTTTTTGTGTGTGTGTGTGGGGGGGGGGTTGATAGGAATCGTGGCTATATCTACCGCGACCTCGAGTATCCTAGTTTGCGCACTTTGCGTGGACCCCTAATTAGTTTCCTAGTATGCATTGTTCTCTGGTTAGATATGTTTCTTTTTTATTCGGATAGTATTTTAAAAGGTGGGGGATCCTCTTCTATAAAGGAGGAAGGTAAGACTAGTTGCAATTTGAGAGGGAAAACCTTAGTTAAAGGGTATATATATATATATAGAGAGAGAGAGAGCCATTGTCGTTTTTTCTTCTTCTAGTAATTTAATCAAAGAACGTTATTTCATTTTATTTCGTTTGCTTCCGCTAGAAGTTCGTAAATTTATACTGAATTTTAGGTCTTACAATTTACAATGACAAAAGAATAAGATAAATCCAAAACATAAACTGTCAGTATCCATTTTTAAGGGGCATGGTTGTACAAACTCTGCTTGGTTTGTTCATCGGCCTCTACCAAATAGAGTTAAGTAGATAAATATCATTTGGATAACACAGGATTACAAATTAAAGAAATAAAAAAGTACGAAAAGGACATCAATTAGAATAAACATTCATAAGCAGAAACTTAAGCTAGCATATCATTGCATTAAGGAGAAGCAAAGCTCAAATGACCATTAATGGCAGATTGAGGAAAGAAGTCTTTGGGGACGACGAGACTAGATACCACAAATCTGAATCTCTTGTAACTAAATTGCCATCAAAAGACAAGAATAAATCTGAGAATGAACTGCTTTGATGATAGTCAGCAATATTTGTTTCACATTGCTATAGGAACTACAAAATTCTCTCTCAAACTCACCCTGACTGTAAAAAGGCAATTGAACTTAGTTAGAATCTGAAAAACTGAGTAAACAGAAAGTCTACAATGAGATAGGCACAAGTTGATCAGATTCTATGCCTGGAATCAACTGAAATCGATCTAGAGAGCGATTTGTTTATTTAAGAAAAACAGACTCTAAAACCAAATTTATAGCTAGCGGTAGCGGGGTTAGAAGCAGTGGTTGGTACTTGTGCCACAGGAAGCGGAGGTCCTGAGGTCGATTCTGCATTTACACAGAAGGGGTTACCCATGAGGAGGAATGCCATCTAAATGACAAGCACGCTTGACAGGACTGTTACATGCCCTGGGGATTAGTTGAGCTAATAGCAGACAGCAGAGCCCCCAAGAAGTTTTGGGAGAACACTTGACAGGAATTGCATACGCCTTGAGACTAGTTGAGCAAATAGCGTACAGCTGATCACCCTCAAGAAGATTTTGGAGAACCTAGGATTGGCTGTTGACGGACTTATATTGGATTGGGTTACCTATTTTCCAAGGTCAAAAACAGCAAACCTAGGATCCGAATCTGATCCATTGAGAGCCCTAGACTAACACCAAGCAAGCGACGCAGAAACAGATCTACCATGGCATATTGAGTATCTCTTCAACCATATCTTCAACTACCAATCAAATTCTCCGATGCATTATGCAGGCATGATTCTAGCCAAGGCAACACTAACGAAGTTGAAGCCTTTGCTACCTTCAGTCCATCACATTAATCGATATAACAGAGTGATGACCGCTGAATACTAGGAAACAACGTTTTAAACTAAACATTTTGCATATTGCTACCTGTTTACTAATTGTCAAGTTTATGTATATTGGCAGAAAGTTTACCTTTTTAGCTCAAAAGGTTTAGCAGGTCTAGGTAGGTGTTAGCATGGGCAGACAGGGGTGGATCTAGGTAGAGCTAAGGGTACCTACCCTGAAATCTTAAAAAAAAAACTAATATTCCCAGATAGAATTTGACTTGTAAAACCATTACTGCCTACCCTCAATTTTGTAATCAGAGATGTATACAACTGATTTTCCCACCCTAATACCAAAATCAGCTATACACCTTTGACAATTCCCACTTTAAATTCTACCAGCTCACAAATTAAAACCCTAAGAAAAACCCACAAATTTTCTTCGATCTCAAATCCATATACCCTAACCCTTGACAATTCTCACTTTGAATTCTACCAGCTCACAAATTAAAACCCTAATAAGAAACCCATAAATTTTCTTCGGTCCCAAATCCATTAAAAAAAATCTAGAACTGATCTATATTAGATATATTTGTGAACATTAGTTCCTTCTCACTGTAACCTATTTCCCCACTTTTATAGGACTGAAAAGCATAAAATACACAGCCTTTGTTTTCTGCAGAATCCCCAAGGCCAGTTAGATCCATTTGGGCTTCAGTTTGTACAAAACTATAGGACTTCTTACACTGAACTCCATCTGACCAAACTAGCAAACCAGACATAATAGATTTCTTTTCATTCACGGATTCAAAGCAAAGAACGTTAGGACTAATCCTGATATTCATCTTAGGACGAGAAGTACCCACATGTATTTTGCAAGTAGAATTCGACGCGCCAACATTCGCCACTGTCCTAAAGTTAGCCTTTCCAACTCTAGACATCGTAGAAGGAAGGAAGGAAGGAAGATTGAGATCTTTCTCAGATCCTTTGAATCCTTCAGACAACTAATGTTATAGCCTGAAATGAGACTAATTTGCTCTGAAGTATAATTTATGCTACATAGCATTTTTATATAGTTATTATCAGAAGCATCGCAACTTAGCCCGGGACTTACAGCCTTTACAGGATTGGTATTGCCAGCAACCTATGCCAATTCACCCTCTGGTGTTTTGTAGAGTTCATTGGGAAAGCAGTAGTCATGAGAGCGGAGTTGATTTCCGAAGGCGACCGATCAGGATGGAAAGTTTTAACATAAGCAGCTGCACCAGCTGCGTGAGTGCATGCCATAAAAGTTCCCAAGAATATGTGATATTTCAAAGACCTTTGGTCTCCTTTGTATGGTGGAACTGACAATGGATCTACAAGTGACTATGCAGCTAATATATTGACTCCCGGGATTGTTATATCTGGCATAAGAATCTCTTCTGCATATTGATTTGGTCCCCGAGCGAAAAAAGAAAAGACAACTAGGGCATCAAAGTCTTTCAAAGTCTCACTCTTCAAAATACTCGCCTCAGAATTTCTTGTGTTATTTATGCAAGAATTGCGCACTTCTGTGGTCTGATTATCTAAAAGAGATCCAAGAATTGGAAAATTTATATTATAAGAACCTAAGTTGCCTATTGTGTCTCCGAAGATCACCCCAGCAGCCTTGACGTGTTGAAGTTCTAGCCAGTCGAAGATATTTTCCTAGAAAACAATTTTCGCCCTAACTAAACTTTTCATTGAACTGCACCATTGCACCAGGATGAGACATTTCTCCCATCAACTAAAGGAAACTTTTCTCCGTTCGAGTCGAAACCATTTACAGTACTTCCCACAAGGGTTGTGCCATATCCTAAAACAACTTCATCAACAATTCGCTTATCAGTACTACTCGCTCCAACTGTTAACATCCATGGAGCAACATCACTAACTGATTCTATGTCAGGACCAGAATTACCTGCAGAAGAAGACGTGAGAATACCTTTTTGCATGGTGTGATAAGTGCCGATAGCAATGAGGCCATTATTTTAATCAAAATCTCAAGTGTCTCGTTGTGCTGAAAGAATGATGATGTCAACTCTGTCCCATCAGCTAAGCTGAAAAAACTCTTTCCGTTGAGTTCATTACCTGCCGCGATTGACACAATGTGGGTCCCATGTCCTTCTACATCTAAATCGTTGATACAACGATCGCGTCATCGCTGAGGTAAGCTTGAGTTCCGATGATTTAGTTGTTGCATTTGAAGTTTTTTAATCCAGCTGCAAATGCCTTTCCATTTCTTAGGTGGAGGACCAAAGCCTTTATTGCTAAAACTATCAGATTGAGGCCAAATTCCGGTATCGCGAACACCTAATATGACATCACTCTCCACTTTTGGAAGTCTCTCCACTCTCTCTTTAAACCCCAGGAAATCCCAAGATCTTGTTGTTTGAAGCGGCAGAGTTCTACTAAGAAACACTAATACTACACTTTTCATATTAGATACATTTTCTCGCTCTTCATCAGCGAGTTTAGCTGCAAAACAATTCAACCTTCATTTATAACTATGACCCAAGGCATCTTCTGGCGTTCTACTGGCCTCAAGAACTTGTTGTAGGACGGTACTATTGTCGTGGGTCGTAGGATAATATTGGGTCTTGGGGAGTGGTAGCATAATAGATGATATGGAAGCAACCTAGCCTTATCTCAAATCCATATGCATTCATCAAATTAAAAACTTCCAAAGATATTAAGCTCCCCACTTTGAATTCCACACAACTGAACCCCATTGTGCCCTAAACTCATAAGCCCCCAAATCAAAAAACCTAATTCTGATACATTGGTGTTAGTTCCCTAATATTAACCAAACTTAAACCCAAATCTACTAGTATATAGGGAAAACGACTGAAGAACCGCAACACAATATTCTCTTGATTCAATACTAGATCTTTATACATTGAAACCAGCGCAACAAACTCCATGGATTGAGGCCAAGAGAAAAAAAAAAAAAACTAAGGATTGAAATACTTGAGTAAACAGAACTTGGGTGAACTGTGAATTCATATAAGAATTGAAACGAGCAGTATCCAACTCCTTGAAACCAACACTACCCATGAATACATATACACAATAATGAAAAGTATAAACACTAACCCTAATTATGGGTTGGGGAAATTCAAGGAGACGACAAGTTCTATAAGAAATTAAAATTGCTTACTATGAATTCGAAATTACGATGACCTAAGTTCAAGAGAAGAATTGAAAACGAAAATTACCTCTGAATTGAGTAGTAATTCTTCGATTGAGATCTATTTTTCTCTCAATTGAGATTATATTTCAGTTCTTCGATTGATGGCTTTTGAATGATCTCTTCTCAGATATCTCTTCTCAGATGACACACCACGTTGGAGAGAATTTGATTTTATAAAACTGTGTATAATGTAGGAACATTCCTACGCTCGTTTGATAATAGCAATCAACCCCTAAATACTCAATAATCCTCCGATTTCGAAATCTAAAGCAAACAACTACAAATTACAATTCTAAGCCGAATTGAAAAATTAGTTACCCAATTCGCAAGTTTTAAGCCTTGAATCGAAGCTCTCAAAGTAAGAGTTGTGAATCAAGTGCGCCAGCTTCGTTTCATCGAACCAATCTCCTCAATTTCAAGCTCAAAGCCTCGAACCCTAACTCTCCCTCTCTATCTCTCTCTTCAAATTGGGCGGGAGAGAATTGGGGAAAAAGTTACACTATCTCTGATCGATAATATTTTTGACTCTCTTTCTCTTTATTAGAGCAAATCCGCCAGTTGGAGTTTAGGTGTGGGCTCCAGAGGCACCACAGAAAAACCCAACCCAGCCTTTACGAGCAGTAAGTTTGGGTTTGGGACATTTTTATTTTATTTTTTAAATTTAACTAGGAGTTCTGATTACCGTGTAGTGTTCATTTTACCGCCGCTTCAACTGTTATTATTTTTGCTTTCCAACTCGACTCATTTTCACATTTTACTTCTTCCTCTCTCTCAATTCGAAAGTAAAAATAATAATTCCCCCAACAAATTTAAAATGGAGATGTCATAGGGAGACCAGCACGCCAGTACATTACCTGGGTTTAGAGTGACAAGAGATTCAGAGCGAGCCGTAACTCGGCCGAGGTCCGGAAGGAATAAAAAACGAGTAGAATTTGAAGATGTTCAACAAACCCAACCTATATCAAACCCACCCCAAGAAAACTACCCACAAAGGTTTATTACACAACTCCCAGATGACATCAGTCATATCTATTACACTAGCAATGAACTCACGGTAAGTTTTTGTTTAATTGTGAATTTGTTATTTCCATAACTCAAGTGTTTGAAAAAATGCTCCAATGAACAGAATCGGGATTCGATGCGTCTGCACAACACATTCACTACGGTGATCAAAGTATGGAAGGAGATTTTCACAATTCCGACAATTAGGGATGCCGTGGTCAAGATATTCGGTAGCTTTATGGATATACGTTTGGGTAATTCTGATAATCGCATAATTTAAGCGCTTACAGAGCGTTGGTGGTCGACAACGCACACGTTTCTGTTCCCGTGTGCGGAGATAGGGGTCGTTCCGTCACTCCATTAAATTTCTAGATGATGACATCATTGTTAATCGGCCGATATCCCACACAGGTGCCGTATGGCGACGCATGGAGTGTTTTATTCAATGTGAGGTAATTACTCCCCAACATTGAATATAACAATATAAAGAGTGTGAACATCAACATTTCACATTTAAGGACATACTTAACCATCGCAGTTGATCGGGAGGATGATATTACTACTGCTTGTACTTTTATCCTCTTCATGATGGGATATTTGTGATTCCAAACGGCCAACGACACAGTCCCGCTTGGATATCCCGCGGCCGTGACCGATTTGGACTAGGCTGCCAAATATGACTGGGGTTATGCTATTCTTGCTTGTACCATGGTTTGGATACCGCAGTCACAACTGGGGGTGCCATCACTAGATTTTCCCAACTTCTTGAGGTACACTAACACTTTTTTCTTATAAGCTACTAATCAAATATCTTCTAATAAACGTCTTAAATATAATTTATAATTATTTTGTATACTATTCTGAAATGCAGTATTGGTTCTACGAGTATTGTGGGGTTGGTCATTCTATTGTCAAGGAAGATGTTAAGTTCTTGCCCTATCCGAGCCTTAGAGCATGGGAGAGGGGGAACAAGAAGAAAATAAATGACCAGGCAGCCAATTTGTTTATTATAGGCAAATACCACATTAACCACTAGACTATTGAGACGATCACCTGGCGACCTTGGTTAGATTCTGCGGTGTCTGAGTTAGATGACGTACGAACTGCGTCGCTTCTGTCCCGTAAGAGGATGCCACTTCAAGTCCTAAATGGAAACTGTGAGTATTACTTGGGAAATATATATTGAAGGCAGCTGACTGGCACTGCGGGTATTCCTTTGGATCCTTTGCTTAGTATGTCGCCACATCTTAGTCCAGCAAATTTACAGGTGATGAGACAGGCCAACTTTATTGACTGTGAGCAGTTTGTGCTAGGGGAGGAGCGAGAGACTTACACCTCATACTGGGCTAACCAAATTGGGGAGGTAGGCCATATGTTGATAGATTCCTAGAGGATGGAGAATATAGATCTGTTCGGACCCTCTGCACGCAGGGCTGGTATTACACAAGTGGTGGTTACGTCAGCGTTGGTTTATAGCTTGTCCCAGGATTTTAGTTTGCCTGGCAAGCCCGATGGGCTAGACCCAGGGTAGCACATGGAGTGGACAGGGAGGCATGAGCTGCTCCCTATCGTTTGAGGAACCCGTCACCCATATTTTCCTCCTACGACGCAGAGGAGTTGTGGTACCTGACTTATGGTATGCTGTGACTTTGCCTTACAGAGTCTGCACGGAACACCCAGAGGCTCCAGGAGTTGACTGATAAAAATGCTACTCTGAGGAGGCACTTGGACAGTGTAGACGACCAACTATATACGCATGCAAGTAATTAATTTATGTATTTATTTATTTCTTAATGTCATATTTATTTTGTCAAAATATTTATAATTTTTCTTTGTCTTGTTTATGACCAATATCTGAGGAGGGGGCGTGATGCATGGGTGGTGCCGCTACCACCTGGAGGTGGCGTGAGGACGAGGCAGGGGAACCGTAGACTTGGTCCGCAAACCAGGGGAGGCGTAACTAGCCACAGGGGGCGGGGTACTGGAGATGATTCGAGCCCATCTTAGATATATGTGTTTTTGATATTTTTGTAGATGTAATCTTTTATTGTAAACATTAGTGTTGAACAATTTCTATTGAAATTTGGTTTTGTTTATCTATATAAGTACTTGTACGACCTGATGTCACATTTCTTTATATAAATCAATTTATTTTGAGTCTTTAATTTAAATAAAAATGTAATTATAATTTTTGAAATAGTAGATCTATGCACGATTTAAAACTCAAAACAGATACAATTACACTTAATTCATCGTTCGCGACTGATATAAAGATTAAACTCGGATCATTCAGTAAGGGGGAGCAAATCCCGTCCATAGTTGAAAAGTTGGTAATTTGTTGGAAACTCATCAGGCGGGACGTAGTTCCGGTAAAAAAATATCTTATGGAGTCTTGAACGGAAACGACTGGTTGTATTTCTCATACCATTCATCTCTGATTTTACGGAGAATATAGACTAATGGAACACCTCTAATTCGTCTATCAATACTTATCCGTATCTCATGAAGCTCATCACACTTAGCCTTAATAATATTTTACCTGTTGTATAGATCTTCATAAGGGTATCGAAGTTCCGTGTGCATCCTGAATTGGGCATGAACTCTATTCTATAACTAATTAAAGTTGAGTTGTTGGAGATGTGGATTATCAATAAAATACTACCAGGATGCGACCATGGCACAATCTTTATTATAGCCAAATACCATCGAAGAATATTGTGTTAGAGCGGAAAAACTTGGCATTATTGAGTTCAAGTAGAGGAGTGTTGTTAGAGCATCTCCAACCAACATATATATAAAGTAAAAAGTAGCCGTTGTGATCCAAAACTAGTCGTTGTGAAGGACCCACCAGAGGATGCAGCCGTTATTCTTGGAAATCATTGTAATTGGTGGTAAAAAGAATACCGCGCAGTATTCCTTTTACCGCACAGTTCATTCCCATCATACTTAGACTACAATCCGGTCAATCCCTCAACTATCAAAGGCGAACAGTTCGATATTGTATGCAAACGTGAAACAATAAAATCATTTATATTGAAAATGAACCGCATTCAAAGTTGAGAACTGCACTTTGATCTAAAGGATGATCTAATCGAGCATTTATGGGTCGTAAAGGGAAATCTTCAAACCTAGTACTCCATTTCTTGTATTATCTAAGTGTTCTTGATGTAATTTAATACTTCTTATCGTACAAGTTTATTAAACAAGTATTTGATATTGTATTAATTTTGTATTTGTTTTAACGCAATATTCTCAGAAATAAATATTTTAAAAACAAGATTACATTCTTTAATAACAAAGTACAATATTCAAACGATTACATTATTGGAAGGTAAACTACATTCTTGGGAAAAAAAACTTATATATACAATAAAGTTAAATTATATTCATCACCGCTTCAAGTACCTGGTCCACCCCTCTTGGCCAGACGTTCCATGACCTCAGCTTGCCTTTGTAGATAGTATTATAATTGATGTTCAGAAAGATTACTTAGGTCTTTCTCCATAATTTTGCGATCTTCCCTTGCTTGTTTCAAATCCATTTTGGCTTGCATTGTTGATTTGCTTCTGCTCTTCTTCTTTCCATTTCTTCTTTCGCTTGATTCTTCTCCAATCGTAGTCCATCAAACATTGTTTGGATACCGCTATAAGATGCAACAATACCATCCAATGCCTTTTGTGTTATAAGGTTATTTCTAAAGAGCTTTTGGCCGATGGGCCTGATTCCACCCTAATACAACGGTCCATCTAATTCAAAAATTTAGCCCATGAATTAAGGTGTAAGTGGGCCGTCGTGGTCCTCTGATAGATTGTTTGATCTGACCGAGTTCGCTGGAGAAGAATTGTCTGATGTTCTCCTCGCTACATTTCTTGGTACATTCTCTACACGGTTCAACCCATCATCCCTTAGGTTGGCCCATCGCGGTTATCACACCAAAATCTTATATGCTTTACGATGTTTGAAGTTATTGTCGCCATTCAAGTCTTGATAGATCTTGTGTGCATCATTTTCCTACAATTCGCAAAATTACCAAATACAAATAAATAACGTGTATATCCAAGAAACATAAACAAAATTAATTTAAAGGAAATTAGAACGTACCCAATCTTCTTCAGTTTTCCCGCTGTCGTTCCTAAATCGTTCTTGAGCAACTATCCCCTTGTATGCGGCACATTATGAATTAAGGGTATACGATTGAGCTTTGGTCGACCCACTTGATCTTCGTGTGGGGTACTCGGGGTCTCTGTTAAAGGCAATGTTGACCTTTGGACAAAAGCTATTACCCACACCCTTGCAAGATACGTAAAGTCTGCTTCTGTCCAATATAGTCCAGGATCATCCGTGTCATCCAAAAACTTAACATCTTCTAGCACTTGTACGCTTTGTCTTTGTTTTGTGGGTGCTCTTTTCTTTTCTTATTTTTCCTTTTTCTTTCTAGGCCGCCGCCGCATTAACAGGTATTGACGCATTTATGTCACTTTGATTGTGCTGAGTAGATTTACTATAAAATAGGTAGTTCTAAAAGTAATTTGGAGGTTAAAAACCTTGAGGTTGAGTGAACGGATAGGGTTAATAGTACGGGATAAACGCCCGAGGTTACTGTTGAGACAGTGTAAATAGATTTTGATATTGTTCATAATTGGGATCCTCTTGTAACATGGTAAATGAAGGTGAGGTCTGTGATTGGAATTGAGGTTGAAATTGAGATTGGTTGTGGTAGAGGTATGAAATGAATTGTGATGATGGGTGTTGAGAGAATGGTGTTGAAGGTGGGTTATGGGAGGATGGGGTCGACGGTATAGAGTTATTACTACTGGTGTGAATTTTGCCATTTGAGGAGAGCGTAGAGGTTCTTCTTTATGCTCTATAATTGGTTTTGGGAGAGAAAAGGTAGACAGGGAGTGCTCAGGAAAAATAATTGAGTTTATAGGTGTTCCTTTTACCGCCCAGATTTTTTGGGTGGTAAGAGGAACACTGCACGGTAAAAGGAACATTGCCAAACTCATTTTTGCTTAACTTGAGCTCCTCAAACCCGGTTGAGTTCTGATAATGCCAGCTGATGAACTCAAACTCAAATTTGAGCTGCTGGAAGGCAAATAGTTTAGGTTTGGGTTTGAGTTCAAGAACCCAACCCAAACTCTCACCCTGTTGGAGATGCTCTTATACTGGGTGGTATTTTTGCTGCTTTGGACAAGTATGCGGGGTCACGATGCCATGTGGTTGCTTCGAGAATCGTACATGAATGGGCAATTTTGGAAGTTCAAGTTTTAAATCCAAAAGCTAAAAAAATTAACCCGAGTAGAAACTACTCTTCTCCTCCCTGACACTTTCTTCTCAAATAAAAAATAAAAAGTAAAAAATAATTCTCAGAACAAAATCAGCGCTATCTTCGTCTCTCTACACTTTAGAATTTTACGGATTGTTTCTTTCTCTTTGAACATACCTTTGTGTTTACCGCCTTTGATTTGGGGTTTTAGGTTTGACAATTCGATTTGTAACAACATCTTACCCAACCCTTATTAATGGCAGATTCATACAGTTTTAATTTAAGAAGAAAGTATTGAGGAAGAGAAGTAGGGTAAAGGGTTTTGTTACTTCAATTTTTACCTAATGATTTTAATTTGGGTAAATTTGCACACAGCTATTAATTCCATTTTTAGAAATATCGTTACTTCAATTTCGCATTCTCGAATTGGCATTACTTCAATTTTGAGTAATAGTTGTGATTTGGGTGGATTTGTACAACTATTTTTGAAAATGTTTGTTCAATTTCGCCTGACATTGTGGATGAATTTGGCGGTCTGCTCCTGCTTCGTTCAGCCTCCCTCTTGAACCTTTGCCGTTCAATTTTTGTCTTCCCCTAGCAGCAAACAAGTATTCGAAGCACACACACATATGCTCTCTCTATAGGGTGTTTTGTTCTCCTTACTATATCTATTTGTTCTTCTACTTTTAATGTATTTTGGACCTATTTCTGCAACCTAATTTTGTTGAAGAACTGTAACGACCCAACTTTTACACCAACTATTGTGGTTGAAATTGTTGTTTACAATTTTCAAACATGGTTTCAAAAAGCTATTATTTATGTTAAACATTTGTTCGGTCGAATTCATACTTACAACAATGTTTATTGTCCCCTCAGATTATCCCCATGAAATACTTCACCACCAAACCCCAACACACTGATACGTAATGCGCACCCAGTGAACAATCAAGATATTAAAAAAGTGCATTCACGTACTTCGAAGCTGAGCTACCAAACTTTGCAATTGAACAAAATTGATACATCCAAAAGCCTTTTTCTGAGGTAAGTTCAATGTTAATTATTTCGCATATTTTCTTTAATAAATATAATATATATTGCTTGACTTTCTATATTTTGTAAAAATTACTCACACGATATATAGCTGATAGTAACGTGATTACCGATATCCATCACCAATATAATTAGATCTTTTGCGAACTATTATATTATTTTTAACCAAAACAATAAATGAAAACAGTTGTGTTAACTATAAACCATTGCCTTCCCTAAATATAAAGTAGGGTATACCCTCAATATAAGGTTTTTTTCACCACAAAGAAATGTCCAGGAATAAGAAAGGAAAAAAGAAATGAATTTATTGGTTATAGGGGGTTCTAATGAATCATTGCCTCATTTGACAAGCTTACAAGCTTACAGGAGGTATCACAAGTAGTTGATTTGAAACTTTGCAGTTAATCCTCTTTAAAAGCCTTTTAATGATGTGCACCTCATCTGTTAATGACTCAACAAAGTGTTTCACATCTAAAATATCGCTAAAGTTGCTGGAGAAAAAAAATATAGGTTGAATATCTTACCAATTTAATAACATGAACAAAATGCCATATTTAGACCTATTGAGGGTTGCCTTCCCTAAATATGAAACACTTTCTACCCTCAATATAAGCTTCTTTCACGAAGTTCCAAATTGCCATAAGAGTTTAGGGTGACATTAGCTAGGCTTGGCACATTCCTAAATCCTTAGCACTTCTACATGTAAATTCTGAAGACCAAAGACTCCCTTAGAGGCTTTTATCTATATTATAAATCTCAGTTTCGTCCTATGTGACACGATTGTCATGCGTAGCAATGTTTGTCTTACATGGTGGTGCAAAGCTGATTAGACAAAATGATGTGGCACTTATTCATTGAAGTCTTATTAAACTCCTTTAAAGGCTAGCACTTTTCTTGGCTTAATTTGGCCGTTACTTTGTTCTCCCAACCCCCAAGCCTTTAAAGGACAATTTATTCAAATTAATTTTAGGCATTTATTCATTATTTACCTTCATTAAAATAGTTCTCTCTTCCAACTCTCTGTCAAAACGTTCAACATCTCTTCCCTAATGCTCATTGTTAGTCTGAAAATTTACTCATCAGTTTCAGACCCCATTGCACATAAGTAATAAACCTCCCATCTCTCCTTCGGTTATAAAGAAATCCCTAAAGCTCAATTAAAGTTGCAGCGAAACCGTAATATAATCTCTCTCATATTTTTCTACATCAGGTTTTTCCTCTCTCTCGAATGATTCGGAGCACAATTTAGTTCATGGACACCCCCCCTACCCCCCCCCCCCCCCCCCCCCAAGTATATCTTTATTTGCTGCTTCCATTATTAATGTAATTTTCTTGGATTAAAATCTAGGATGGATAAAAGCTTAATTATTGGTGGACCAAAGGGTTGAACTTTAATATGTCTTCTTTATTCTCTTTGCATATATTTTTTTCAATTTATTATATAATATGAAGGATAAAGTGGTTGCTAATGTTGCTATTTATGTGTTCTTCATGGTTTCATTTTTTTTTTAATTTTTGTTGGGTTTTATGTTTGTTCAGGATAGCAAGCTGACTGTAAACATCGGCATTTGGTGATCCACGTATTCGGTATAAATTTTTGTAGATTGTAGATTCTTCTTCAATAGTAATTATCTGGAACATTGAAGCTTATTCTAGCAACTCAAGATCAGGTAATCAGTTTCATGCTTACTTCTTTTATGAAGAACAAATTTTTTAGACGTTGCTGGTTTTTGTAGGCCAAATTATGTAATCGGTTGTGCTCTTGAGCATAAAGTTGAATACAAAGATTTTTTTTTTCTTCTAGAATCATTGACTTTCATTTTGGGATATAGTAAACTTTGAAGTTTTATTTTGCAAAAGTAATTGAGTTTTTCTAAATTTTGGCATTCTTCTAATTCAGATTTTATACTATAAATAAACGCCATTTTTTTTTCCAATGAAGAAGCTCAAGTACCCTAGAATTAGGTAATTTATTTTCAATATTTTCCTAGGGTTGTAGGGTTCTTAGAAGAAGGGTGCTTCATTTATTTATTGTGTGGTTTTTCTTTCTTTCTATAATTGGTATAAAAGGTTTTGACAAATAATTGTTCAGTTATGGTTACTTAATTTTGGTCTCCAAGTAATTGTTCAGTTGTGGCTTCAGTAGATCCATTTGATGATTGATGTTCACTAGAGAAGCGAGAAAATGAGAACTAAAACTTACTCCCTATTTATCTTTCTTTCTCATCTTTGTGACTAATTTACCAATTCAATTTATCTCCTAAATCCCATGTACTATTTCTGCTCAAAATAGCCAAATTCAGAACAATGAAACCTCTACCATCACTAAGATCCAGATACACAAATTTAGTATTTTCTTACAAGCATCTTCCTTCTCTTTTTCTAACTTATATTATAATTGTTGTATTTTTAGCTCTTTGGACCTTGTTATTCCAGATTGAGATAAGCACTAAGTACGGTAAAATACTCCTTCTAAGGACTTTGGTTACCTTTATGATTTAAAACCATAAGTAAATTAATCTGTTTCTCCCCTCACTCGATAATGCCAGCTGCAAAGGTCTTCATTATCTTGATTCTTAGTAGGCTTTTTAGAGTGGATTGAAGATATCCTCACTAATGTATTTGGTTCTTCGTTTGAGGTTAGTTTTCTATAATTTCTATAATAGTTTTGTTTGTTAAGATTCTATTGAAATGAAATGTTCTTCTTAGGATCTAATTATATCATTTCTTGAATGTAGTGAATAATGAACATTGAGAAAAAGTTATGTATAATGTTCTAGCTATTTTTTCCATGTCATACTACCTATAATCGAAATAGACTAATCCGTAGTATTCGAGTTAGGGAAATTTCTTCAAGTTTCTTGCTTTACCTATATTTTTTCTTGTACAAACCCTTGCCAAGTAAGGCAAATATGGAGTTACCCATTACTGGAACAAGATCATGACATAGCTACTAAATTCACCAAGAAGATACAAAAATGGAGTTCAAAGTGGGAAAACTCATATTAAAACTGTAGCCAACATCCCAATTGTCTACTATGTATTATTAGAAGGCATGTGGAAGGTAATCTTATCTTTGAGTTTAGATAATCATAATGAAAGACCACTTAGCTTCGCTTTGTTATTACTAATTCTAATATGCCCTTCCATGCTTGGTTCTTAAATTTTCAGGTTTAGGTTAGACCCAATAATATCATTAGTAGAGATGAGAGGAAAAAAAGATTCCCCTCATCTTGGATACATTACGTGAAGCCAAAATTCCTATGTCAGTGGATCTGAACTACGATCCGGTCAGCAATGCTACCTATAGATTAGACTTATAACAACATATAAATAAATTCCTATGGGTACCTTCATCGCTAACACTTGGGAGACGACATATATAGAGATGCATATTTCACATAATCTTTTCTAGTTCTTTCTACTTTTTAAAGACTTAGTTTGAAACAAAGTCTATAACTTCATTATTGAGAAATTTATATTTTATTCTTTCTTTCCTTTATGCAATTTGGGTACCAGTATGTTAACTAAATTCTATGATCGTGACTCTTACTTTCATCCTTATTTTCTATTTTTTCATGTATACGTATTTGTTGGGTTTTCAAGTCAGGTAAATCTCTTGGCTTGAGCTAATGGTTTGAAAAATTGCAAGAAGAAGCTTGAAATCTAAGTCGTGTTGTATAGGCATGAGCTCTTGGCAAAATTTCATGCATGGAAGGTTTGTTTGAGTTTAAATTTTAGTCTTGATATTTTGTATCATGAATTTCTCACACTTCCTTACTTGATTTATTAGCACACTCGCACATTACTAATTATGATTACAAGGCTGACAAATATTGATCTTTAGCTCATATGGCAGAGTGCTTGACAACTATTATATCAAGTTTTTCAAGAGATGGTGGTTAAAACCCACCAAGATCTTGTAATATGAAAAAGTTATTCAAAAATTTATAAGCGTCGATATGTAAGTATGTTATTCTAAAGAACCTTAAGCCAAATTCCCATAAGAGGCCAATACGCCAATTCTTACAACATCTTTAAAATATTTTCGCATTTAAAGGTATCTAAAATGATTTTTGCATTCAAGTGGATCTTTAAATAGTTTATGTAATGTCCCGGGTTTTATTTTTTCATTACTATTCGCGATAATGTTTAGTTATTACATGTATTTAGTCATTAATTACTTCAATTGTTTTGTGGTTATTAGTGTTAGTCTTAAGTCCAATAGGAGTCCTAGTTAGAGTTATCTTATGGATTCTTATCTAGAGACATTAGGAGTTTTAAAGAGAGAAACACTAAGGAGTCCTAATACCTCTAGGACTAGTTCACCATCCCCTTTATATATATTAGTAGGGAGAGCTCTAAAACCCTATTTTCGGATTAGAGAGAGAGCTATTTTTCTAGAGAGAATTCTTGAAGAGAAAGAAGAAGAACAAAAGAGAAAAGGCTAAGGTTTTGTTGGAGGTTGAGGAAAAGAAGTTCAGACAAAGTTCAAAGGCCGTTTTCGCTTTCTTAAATCAATCATATGGCAAGTGATTTCCTCCATCCTTCTCTCCATGCTTTGGGAGATCTATCACATGTTAGGTTAAATTCCTTATGGTTTCCTCATTATATGTTCTTCTTGTTAATGAGACTTAATATCATAAATTAATCGTTATTATCTATTGTTGGTCGGGGGTACTTGTAACATCTTTGGGGCTGTATTAACATGATCGGGGTTGTATTCTGCCAACCAACAATCGTTGATGAGTTATTCATCTTTAGAGGAAAAGCTAGATTAAACCCTATAGTGATATCATATTCCTTAACTTCTTAAGTAGTAGTCAATGATTGGTGAAGTTTGCTTTGATCGGGGACTTCTTTGTAAAATCAGCTAGGTTGTATTGGAGTTTTATTTGTCATCATCATAGAGTTTGAAATACCTTTATGAAAGAAGTCAGTAGGGTACACATGGGCTATGTATTAAATTAATAGAGAGATATTTGGTTTTACATCTATTTGACATGATTATTGTGGGGACAGAAACCTAGATTTGTATAACCAAGGTGCTGGTTTGAATTGTACATGGGTTGTACCCTTCCTAGGGCAGGTTATGTATTGTGCTCTAGATATGGCATGCACTTGGGTGATATGTACTCTCTGATCAATTTTAAGCAATGTTACTAGTTGGATCACATTTGCTTTCTAGATTAAAGTTTATAGCGGTATTTACATTGCCCATTTAAATATATGATATCTTGATTAATGCAAACCCTATAGATAGACCGTGAACCGTCCTCATGGTTTTGATCCTTGGACATCTAAGCGGAACTCGTTATTACCATAGTTAGTATTAGTTTTCCTATTTTACAAGAGCTAGAGTGCTTTAGATTATATTATCTTCCTGCATTTAGCGTAAGCGTCGTATTAGCATATAAAACCCTTATTCTTGTTCATGACATAGTCCTCCTGGTTTTGATCCTTGGATGAGTGTTAAGAATACTGTTTCCATATAAGTTACCTCATCACCGGAGTCTCAATAAGAGAGTATATGAGAGTTCTATAGTTCCTGGATATATAGGATACATAAATTATTTACGCAAGAGTCGTGTCGGACCCAAATAAAAAATTTATAATGGGATCCTGTCTACAAGAGCTGTGGATCATTCTCATAGGAGAATAAAGAGTATGATTAAGTTTAAGATTTTCCAAGAGTGAATTTAAGAGCATTTGAACCATCTAGAAAGAGAAAGGTACCTTCCTTCGTCATTAGTTGGTCGTCTAGACTTTAGATCTTCCTAGTCCCTAATCTAGTTGAATTGTATACATTGGGGCTAAGCTGACATGGTTCTTGGGTTGGAATCCCAGAATCATAAATAACTTAGGTTTTTGCTTCGGTAATTACCTTGGGTTGAGAGACCCTAAAGAGAGTTCTTTTGAAATTAGTAGGTTGTGTACTACCGGGTAGAGCGACTTAGGTAGGCACCGCCAAGGGGTTGAAAGACCTCAAAAGAAAACAATAGAACTAATGGCGATCCTTGGGTTGAAATCCCCTAGCACACTTTGATCAAGTGTTTTTCTCTGCTAATTCCTGGCTTAAAGGAATACGCTTCTGTACAAACAGAAGGGTGCTATAGTGTGGTTCCACTGAATTAAACTGAACCATGTGTACATAAGACATCTACCAATTCCTATCTCCCTAGCTAACCGCTTGGCGCCAACGTTAGAATATTTCATGTTAGGAATTACAACACCCTCATATTAGGATACCAGGATATTAGGGCATTAGAATACCGCTATATCATATTCATTTAGTTAGTTCTTTTAGTATTCATGTATGTCACTTTTATTCGCATGTGTCTTCATTATTTCTTTTCTTCCTTTATCTTATTCGTTAAGAGTCTTATTTATCCTTTCATGCCTGGCTCGCTCGGTATGGCGAGGGGTATGGTTTAAGTTACTTGCAAGCTCGGTCAAGCTCACCCTTGTTGGACCATCCATTTTTCAGGTGCTGATCCCTAGGAAGACTGCAGCAGTGCAGAGGTATATTGGAGGTTGCTGGAGTGACAAACCGAGGCTGTTTCTATTTTTACTATTTTTTATTATCGTTTTTCGGTAGACTTTTAGTATGATTACTACAGTTATCACACTTGTTTAGTGACCCCGTTTGAGTATCGTATTTCTTGAGTTTTATTATTATTATAAGACTCGTGCTTTCCCCTGCGTTAAGTGATTCTATTGTATGCAAGTGGATGATTAATTTAATGTTTCTTTTTATTATCTGTGGGGTTCATCCTTGGGGGATGCCCGACCTGTTGTCGCCTTGAGATGCATAGTTTGATTTTATATCTGATAGCCAATTTTGGGGCGTGACAGTTTAGTGCATCCTTATATATCTAAAATACATGTTTGATACATACTTTTCAAATTTTATTTAAGTATGTTTTTGTTTCTTAAAGGGTAATATCACAATATATTTAGATAAATGAGTATTTATATGGAATATAGTGTTTGTGAATGTAGTACTAGATATTTTTGTCAACTTTATTGTACTTTTTAACTTTGGTTATGGGAGAATAGGAACCAAAAGTATCTCTCCTTATGCATATGTCTACTATTATGATCTTAAACATTCGTGCGTAGCACATGCTCATGATAACCTAGTCTATATTACATTACAAAATGGTATTTTTGCTTAGGGACAAGTTTTCCCACGAGAGATGAGGTTTATCTAAGAGACAAAGAGGGGTTGAGATGGAGTTTAAGTGCATCGAGATTATTTCTTTTCTTAACATGAGGGGTTGAGATCTCTCTCTCTTATTTCCCGGGGGGTAATTTCATAAACTACTATTTTGGGTAAAAACAATTCGCGACTTTCTTCCTACAATCAACCCCTTTTACATCTCTCTCTCTCTCTCTCTCTCTCTCTCTCTCTCTCTCTCTCTCTCTCTTTCCTGTTTTAAATTGATTTTCCTTCCTCCTAATCTCTATCAATATCTCTATAATCATATCCCTAATATCTCTCACTCTCTCTACAATCCTATCCTCTAAATTCATCTCTTCACATACCTTTGGTATTAAGGACTAAGGTTGAAGTAAATTCATCTCGCCTCTAAAGGTACTTTTACCAATCTACTGCTTAATCTTTCATCTTCTTATTATGTTGCTTAATATGTACAAAATTGGATGCTCGATTGGTTTGAAATTGAGATTAGAGTTTTAAGATTAAAGGGTTTATATATGCCATCGACATTAGTATTTCTTTGTTGTAACAAAGGCTTGATCTTAGTATTTTCATATTTTGTTGCTTAATATGTACAAAATTGGATGCTCGATTGGTTTGAAATTAAGATTGGAGTTTTAAGATTAAAGGGTTTATATGCCATCGACATCAGTATTTTGTTGTTGTTGCAAAGGCTTGATCTTAGTATCTTCTTACCCATACTTTCAGAGTTATTGCATTCTGATCTTGCTGTAATTCTATGTTTATGATTGTGATTGCCGTTAGTGTTTGCAAAATAGTTCTTATCCTCAGTATTATGATGATTATTTAAGATCTTAGTATTATGATTGGTGTTAGTGTCTGCCAAACAGTTTGATGCTAATGGAAATGTTTTAACTTAATGTAAAGGGGAACTTCTTGCATTTGACTATTAAATGGTAGGTATAGATGGAATCAAAATATCATGGTCAACATATTCTTTGAAGCTTAGATATATCATAAATGGTGTTGCTGAAATCTTTCCCATCTTATTACGAGTCATGATTATAGTAAAAGTGAAGTCAATATTCCCAGGTTGGAGGATGAAATTGAAATTGTAAGTAGTTGGTTCTATAGTACCGAAACTACGCTGGCATGAAGTAAGATAGAATGCACTACAGTTGTAGCGCCAAGGTGCGTCGACGTTCTTAATTCCCAGATGTTAATTCATTCCACATTCATTCTTATATTAATAGTTACCATGGTCTAAATAAACAATCAAGTATTTATAGTTGGCAAGGTCTAAATAAACCTCGTTGTTGTTATTCATGTATTGATTTAATTATTTTTGGTCAAATTGTATTCAGGTGCCAATTAATACCATGACGAACTTGCTGCCGAAACACAATAACAAAGACAAATGTAACATAAAGGGAAAACAACGTACTCCTCAGGTAAATATATATTTTTTGAAGTCAAGAAATATAAATATACATGTCTTGCGTTGTTTATACTATGGTACTTATTTATTCAAATCTGTTTTTACTATAGGCTGTTATAGAACAATTACATTAGAGATTACCACTTTTCAAGATATATAATACATTGAGGCATTATTTAAATAGGTTTTGCCCTACTCTTTGTAATTCTTATTTAAATAGGTTTTATCCCGTACCATAGAGATGAGAATTGTCCCCATACCTTCTGTTAGCCGTATAGTGATAAGAGAAACACCTTTAAATAAGGTTTCAACAATCACAATTACTGAGGTGCCAAATCTCATTAGCACTTTAGTTCGGGAAAGACTCTCAAAAAGGGTACTAGCTCAACGTTCTAGAAGAGCAAAAGAGAAAAAGAAAACACCCAATCTCGATCAACCAATACAATAACCAATACAACAAGAACATTCTAAGCGTTCAATGGCACAATGTGCCAAAAGAGAACGTGAGTGGCAACAGAGGGAATATGTGAGTATGAAATCCCCTGCTCCTTAAACTCTTGATAATATCTCAAAAACTGTTGTGCATACTTGATCCCCCCACCTCATGTTCCTGAAAACATTACAAAAGACGAATTTTCTCTGTCTTTAGCAGCTGGCAGTGTGATAACTTTGGAAGAATAACATCGCACAATGGAGGTGGCTAACCTAATGATTTCTGCAGTGCACACCAATTCTATGCTATCTAAACGAACGATTATCCAACGTGCAAGAAGAGAATGAGAGAGGCAACTAAGGGAATCTGCAGCTGTTTCTAAGTTATTTAATCAAGAGCCGACAAACCATGCCTTACATTTCAATGCCTTATATGCTGAGATTATTAGAGTACCTATGCACACTAAATCACCAATGTTTCAAGCTTTGGATAATATCACAGAAACAAAAGTGCCCACACCTTTAATATTTGAAAATGACATATTTAGAGTGCGACCGTATCACACGACGGATGCGCCTAACCTACAAAATCTTGCAATACGTACCAATTCTAATTTTGCATTGAGTACATTTAAAATTGGAGAATCTTCAACTGGTCGCGAGAACGTGTAAGTATATTAACTCAATTATTTTATGAAATTACAAAAAACAAAACAAAAAAAACATACTAATTAAAATGTTAAACTTGATACTACAGTAGAACTCATTATTACGTGGAGGAGCAATATAATTGAAGTAAAATTGATGAAGATGAACACGTTACTGTTAATAAAGCTGATCTACAATTGGGACATCATTTTCTTGGCCAAATGGACGTATTATGTATGTATTGCTTTGTACTTCATTGGAGGGATGAACGACTAATAGTCTTTTCGATCAGCAACCCCCGATTTGGTCAATGATGTCTACATGGTAAAATTAGGGTTCCAAACCTTGATAAATTGCCAAATGAGTTACAAGAATTGTACGATGGAAATGACCCACGTTCAAGGCCATTTTGGAAGTACATTCGAGAATATAATACAGCCAATGTATTTACGAATCTTGGTGTTATAATGGATGATCGAGTAAGTCCTCTGAGAGGACCATCATCCTTTGTTATCTACGGAGAGTTGCACCATCAAATAGGTGCACTACTTCCGAATCAGGGTCAAGAAGCGATGTATGCACAACTATATATCTACAATCCCTGGTGTAGCTCTTCATACCCGTTAGAGAAGAAACCCACGTTTAAGAAGAGATGTACTAAAAATTATTAAAGATACTTTACTCCAAAGTAACCCATTCTGTGAGTTATATCTTCGCGCATATGGGGTATTAGAAAACGCGGCGGGTGAAGATGAATATTTTAATGTGCCAACATATTTACATTGCAGTGCTTCGACAGATCAACCTTGATACAATTTGCCATCAACTGATGAAATTACAGTTATATTGCCAGGAGATGGCTCGAAAGTAAGTAACGTGAGGGACATTATTGTTTATCTTAAGGCAAAGCAAGCTTTTATATATATTAGTGAATGCCACCATGCTTACTTTCCTTTTCATTATGTTCTTCTTTTCACTATTGGATAGCTTGGGTGGTCAATCCACTTAACGTATTGGAATGTGGCGTATAACACGTGTTATTCCTCTGAGAAGGGGCTTACATAATGGGAATACTATTACTATCACCTATTCGAACGTCCATCAAAATATTTACCAATCCTTAGAGCAGGAAAATTATTTCAACAATTTATACTATAAGCATGGGCATCAACATAGCAAGATCGACTTTGATATGTCAATGAAAACCAGGTGATCTTCGTTTTAACCTGTATGGTGGATTAACTGATATCATGATAGATGGATTACATCCTGATTAAGTTGGGTAACATGTTATTTTACCCTCATCGCATGTTGATAGTGCAAGAAATATGTATGAAATATATCAGGATTCATTGGCGATCACCTGTTATAATAACCACCCGGATATCTTTCTAACAATGCCAACTAATCCGAAGTGGCCTAAAATTACAAACGCACTCCTACCTAACCAATTTGTCTATGATCGACTGGATTTAGTTGCCCGTGTTTTCGAGTTAAAGAAAAAAGCTTTGTTAAAGGAAGTTACAGAAAATCATGTTCTCGGAACATATATTGCACATGTTTGAACCATTGAGTTCCAAAAGCGCGGTTTACCACATATGCATACATTGTTCTTCCCGTGTTGCGAGGATAAAATTTGGAGGATATTGTAGGTTGATTAGATCGCAATTGCTAAAATTCTTGATGAAATGATGAATCCTGTACTCTTTAGCACCGTAATAAAGTGTATGATTCATGGACCATGTGGCCTTGCTAACACGTACTCTCCGTGTAAGGATAGCGGTTAGTGCACAAAGCAATATCCTAGACAATATGCTAAAGAAACGATAATAGGTAACGACAGTTATTCTGTTTATAGACGATGACCAACACTAGATAAAATGTATATTGTTAAAGGGAAAATGGTTGATAACAGAGATGTTGTACCATAATCAACACTATGTGTGGCATGGTAATGATGGTAAAAGAGTTTGGACCAAAAGAAAGCAACAACATAAGTTTGTAATTGGTCAAATATACTATATAAGCCCAAACTTAGGAGAGAGATACTAATTACAGTTACTTGTAACTATTGTCAAAGGACCAACATCTTTTGGATGTTTGTGTACTTACAATGCCATTTTGCATAATACATTCAAAGCAACATGTGATGCGATGGGACTACTTGAAGATGATGAGGAATGAGTTGATTGTTTAGAGGAAGCTACAGTCATGAAAACTGGATATCAGTTGAGAAGATTGTTCAACATTATTCTATCCGAATGTAGTCTAATACATCCGGAGGAGTTATGGAACAAGTTTGGGAAAAATATTTGTGATGATCTCGACTACAAAATTTGGACCTAATTTCACATTAAAATTCTGACAGAAGATCATATTAAAATTATGGTTTGTATTTATTAGATGAATTGTTATTGAGTCATGTATAATTCTAAAAGATTTCCCCAAATTATCATTACCAATAGGAATTTGGCGTATCGTAAATGGGAATAGACTCATATGGGACAAAGGCAATTCTAGTATGATGAGAAATTTACACATGCCATTTCAAATGTGAATATAGGTTAAATAATGCATAGGTACAAGCTTGAATTTTCCCAAAATAATAGTCTAACCAGTCTCACAAAATTGTAAAACAAATGGCTGCATTGTTTTCGCTTTTCACGTACTACTATTAAGTAAAACATTAATATCTCACTCAATTTGGTCATCTTGCAGTGAAACCAATTTATGTAAAGAGATGATTTAATTATCTACAACTATAAGGTTTTGAGTTTTAGCTAATTCCCTATGCATTGGTCTCTATAACCTTTTGAGATTAAAAGTTGCCAGCATTAGGGTTTACCTGTGTTTTAGTAGAAAAATGATTTATATCCATATTTAGACCTTAAAGTAACCCAATTTGAATGTACCACAATATTTTGTTAAGACTTGAAAATACATTCATTAAATAAAAAGGGTACATGACACGCATTTAATAGAAAAAGAAATATACTACACTTTAGGTTTTCTTGGACATTTTAATGGGCTTGGAATTGAAAAACAAACTAGAATTGATCTAAGAATGGAAAAAACAAGATCGAGAGCTTTAATCTTCGCTTCAGGAGCTTGTGGAGCGGCGATGTCGAGATAGAGGGGGTTGAGAAGGTCCTGTCTCGTTATGTTGAGATAGGCTTCAGAGAAGCGTCTCCGTGCGAGTGGCAAAGGTAAACATGTTTGATATTTCTTGACATTCTTTATAGATTTGTGGCTTATTTTTAGGAGCTTTGCGAGCATGGCATAACCCCTAGACATGATCCCCATAGTGTTACAAGTGGTGTGGTCCTAGATGTGGATGTGTTCTTCTTCGGTGCGAAAGATAGGGCTCAGAGTTCGCTAGCGTTCTTCTTCAATGGAGTGGGCTGGTTCACTAGGGACCAAGCATCATGCTCGTGTCTACTGCTCTTGAATGCACCTTCCCAAATCGACTATTGCCTTTTTCTCCATGATAGTTATGAAAGTCGCTTGAGGAACGACAAGAGGGTCGATGGTGGCAATGAACTTTGTGATAAGGATTAGAAATACGATGGGGTCATTCCTCTTACCTAGTGGCCTGGGGATCAATTTGATGACATAATGGTGCGAAGGATGTTGTAGGATGAATCCCCCATCTTGGAGGTAATAGAAAAAATGGAGAAAAGTGTGATGTACGTCGATTTGATGCAAGGAGAGGTGGATGTTCGTCGCGTACCATTTATACAGTGCTAGTTGGTTGCGGTATATGGGAGCTCGCCTTGATCCCATTATTTCCATGTTCTTTGTTATATGGTACATCCAAGATTACGGCGTAGCCACGACATGTGAAGATCTCATCATTTTTAAAATGGAGTTTCGGTACAATGTTGGTGAGGCCAAAAAGGGTCTTGAGTGTGAGAATGTGGTAGCGATCCCTCCATGTTAACGTTACCATGTAATTTTTCAAATCGAGGTTGGAAAGGATCTTATAAAACTGACAAACAAGTTTGGGACAATACTTATCCCCCTCCACGTTGTAAAGCAACCTTCATTTGCGACAGATGACTTCAGCATGGTACTAGGGAGCGTTAACAACCGTCATCATCTCATAAAGCCCTTGGTTGCAGATTCTATTTAAAGAACCAGAGAATACCAGAATGATCATTCTTTTCAACTATACTTATGGATGTGGGTATTGTCTATAAGAAATGGGGTAATTTAGACAATAATTTTTCCTGCCACAATTAATATTTCCCCAGAGAATAATCCTAGAATCTTAGAATTATCACGTCGTCCACTAAAATTATATGAGATTGTTTGAAAAATATACTTCCCAATTTTCCCAGACACAATTAATATTTCCCCAGAGAATAATCCTAGAATCCTAGAATTATCATGTTGTCAACTAAAATTATATGAGATTGTTTGAAAAATATACTTCCCAATTTTTCTAGACACAATTAATATTTCCCTAGAGAATAATCCTAGAATCCTTGAATTATCACATCGTCCACTAAAATTATATGAGATTGTTTGAAAAATATACTTCCCCAATATATTATTTAATTTAAAAGATAGTTTCCCTGGGTTAATATTTTCTTTGAGAAACTTTAAAACCATTGTACTATCGTTAATAGTCCTGAAAATGTGACATATGGTTTTGGCGAAATCAACTTGTGAAACATCTCTAAAATCATAGTTTTTTAAATAGATATTTTTTTTGAATGGATGAAAAAGTATGGGACTATGGATGCGTTGGGATGGTGTGGACCCCATAAAGACTTTCAACATTAAACTTATAACTTCTTAAGAGTGTTTCATACGATTGGTCATAAGGTCACATGTTGCCTCTTGAGAATTGACTTGCTTATTATTATTATTATTATTATTATTATTATTATTATCACGTTTTTGTTCAATTTTATGGCAATGTTGAGACTTAGCTGCACTTGATAATGGTTATATCACTTCTTGAATTATTGGGTCATCCCTAGCTTGGAAATAATCCACACATTTGTTTACAGGTTTGTCGCAACCATTGTTAACCTCATATCTTTCAACAAAATCAGTTATGGTGATGGTATCCCTGTTAAGCTCAAATGAACAAGGTTCTCCATATAGTTCCTTAAAATTGATCATGGTTATGGTACCCTCGTGTAGTTCAGCTGATATCGAAGATATTGAGTTCATGGTAGGTACTGATGAAGGCGACAATGTTGATAACGGCAATGTTGTAGATGAGTTAACAATTTATTATACAATAGGAGACGAACATGTTAGAATATCTAAGATTATTTCATCCTAATCATCATTTGCGAAATCCTTATAGGTATTGGAAAAATATTTATTCTCAATCATAATAACCTTTTTAACCTTCTAACAATCTTCAGGTACTTGGATGTCAAGGGTGGGAAGGATGCTAACGTTGGTAAGTTGGTCTCTATCATTATTTAAGTAGACATCATAGATATCATTCTCTAATAGACATGAGTCTTATTCTAAGGCATCCTTTAAGTTTGGTAGTCCTCAAGAGTCATTTGAGAATCAAATATTGTATCTGAACTTGTTTGGGTCATCATGTATCGGATACGTTAAAGATGATCATCGGCCTTCTCAAGATATTCTTGACTATTAGAGTCGGTCTCATTATGGTCATTTTTTATATATGATTTTCCCTAATGTCAAGTTCACATTCAAGAGTTAATTAAGAACTTTTTAAATTGACCAAGAACATGTTTTTCTAACTTAAATTTTTTGAGATATGACCTCATGCATTTTAGGGTTTTGCTACGTAAAAATTAGGTTTCCTCACCTTATCTCTTTGACTAACATTTCACTGTTTGATCTCCCCATATAGTTGATTGCATATTTATTCTACCCCATGGCTCTAGAGGCTATTCTCATACCTAAGAGGCATGTACTTCCCTATTTTTAAATAGGCACTATGGGCTTGTTTACGCCCAACACGCTATCAAAGGGGATTGAATTCATTGTTCTACACTAAGATTAGTTTATATTGTAAATAGTTAGTTAACCATTTTTATCAGAGCATCACTTTTGCAGACGGATCACCAGTTATGACTCTAAACTTTGGTGGTTGTGCACTTATTACGTTAGATAGGGAGTTTCTATGAACAGTCGCTAAAGTAGCCCCAGTCCCATATTTTGTCTATGAAAGATGTGTTTTGAGCCCCTCTGCGAGTTGACAACATGGGATGAGGGAATACTCCCAATCTTGAGTTTCTTCACCAACCAACTAGCCATCCTATATTGGTTTTATGGTAATATTCAGGTTGGCTGATTAGCATTGGAGTTAATAGTTTAAAGTCTTTACCCGTCCCGTTCGTTCTACATCAGGATACCCTTGGATATGATATTATCATCACATTGGGGGTAACATTTATTAGTGCGCTACAAATATTCATTCAGCAATGGCAGAAGGGAAAGATGTTATTTACCATGTATGACTTCTATTATTCATTTTATCGACCCTTTAGCGGTTCGAGTTGCAAAGAAGGTTATGCTAGAACTTTTGGAAATTTCACATGAGTTAGATGAGTATATATAGAAGGTATGGATAGTACACGGAGGAGATTACTAGGCTACACTTTGTCAGATTCTAGAGCACGAACATGATGATCAGTTACATATCTGGAATGTAAACGTCCATCATAATGGCGATGAGGACAAGCCTATGGAGGACCTAAAGGAGAAGCATATAGAGGATTGGGCAAACCTCCATGATGGGAAACTATTTCGACATGGAGGTTGACATGTATTTTACTATTCTATAGAGTTTGCTTTATTTTAGTTAATACAAATTATTCAGTTCAGTTTCCTATTTATGACATCTTATTGGCGACATACCGGTAACGTTTACTTTCACCTATTCATTTTTACTTTACATTTCACTTATCTAGCTATTTAATATTGAGGGCAATGTTTAAAGTATGTTTGGGGGTGGGAAACTATTTTTAAATTTTTACAGAAACTCGTTACACTTAGTATAACTGATAAAATTAGAGTTAATTAGTCTATAATCACAAATAACTCTAAACAATCTTCTAAGTAGGTAAGAGAATAAAATTAACCCTTATAGTTTTGACTACTTAACGGAATTATGGAATAATATGTCAAAATCGGATGAAAAAAAATTAAACTTAAGATATGATAATGGATATTAATGATATTCTCAAAAATAGATTTAATAATTTCATGAAAGAAATCACACTTCAGACCAGTGATAAAAGAAGTTATTAAATATACTTAATCAATTCAGAGAGAGTAATGAACTGACTACTTGGAATAGATAAAAATGGATTAACAAATGCCATAGTATGATGCAAAAAAAAAAAAAAAAAAAAACAGAAAAGAAAAACTATCAAAGTATAAAGTTAATAAATAATGGTGTGAATCTGAAGTCTAGGTCATGAAGAAAATTTAAATTCTGGCATCCAGAATTAGTTGGTATGGACTATCGACCAATTAGATACATGGGAATCATTATAAAAAGTGATAACAATGTATATGTGATCTTAATCCAACTAATAAAAATAGGCAAGTGAATTGAGAGAGTAAAATACTCTCCTGCTAAAAACTCTATAAAGATGAAGTTGAGCAGTTGAATAAGAATCTTCTAATAGACAATACTGAAGCTGTGGTAACTCACACTAAAAAATATAACCTTTTTTTGGGATCTTATTGGTAGTCATTATAGCATAGTTTGTTTTACTCTTAGTTTTGCCTAATTATTTTGTTATACCCTTTTAAGTTGATAAATAAACTAAGATCTTTTTAGGGAACTATCTATGATATATCAAGGATTAACAAGAGTTGTTAAGACAATAAAATAATTAGTTCGAAATATTGAAAATACTGAGTTGTACATTTTTATGGGTTAAAATGTAGACTGACATCCTACTTACCCTTTTACTAAATTAATTTGTTAAGTAGGAGTTTGATTAGACTAACGACGGTCTATTAGTATAATGAGACCCTATTTGTTTTACTATACTTCCATTGACTTAGTTTTAACTCCCGCATCGGTCATGACAAACAAGATCTTGGGGTAAGTGTAGGGACTTATCCCTCGAGCTAGGATATCATCAAACTAATACCATGCTAGGCTTACGTAAAATCCGCGCAACATACGTTATCAACAATAATACTTGGACTTTGAACTGCAGAAGAATGTGGCTCAAGCACTCCTAGTAAAATAGAATAAGTCAAGGACACCTGTCTCCCATATACTAGTAGTTACAGAGATGATCTCTACTCTTCCCCCAATTTAGGAGAATGTGTTGATATATGTAAATGAACTAAGAGTAAGGTCTATAAAAGGAATTGAACACAGAAGAAGAGAAAGACCAACCAAAGTTTATCTAGCTCAAGAGATCATAACTTGTAAATCAAAATATTAGTCTCAAGCAATAATATTACAGTTACTAAATCCTTAAGCCGAGGTCATGGTTTTCACCTATTCAAAGGTTTCCACTCTAACCATATGTGTCATCTTATATTATTGGTTATACTAATTGTGTCACATATACATTCGGTGTAAGAGCTTATTCAAGCTATTACAAAATTAGGCCCTTACATTTGGCGTCGTCTGTGGGAATGAATAAATTTCTATAAAATCCTAAGGCAGATAATTACTCAATGATCCATTTTTAATCATGGCGACTTCTAAGAGACCAGCTACAGGAGTTGAGCACTCCGCTGAACCTGATCAACTCGCAGAATTAAGGGCAAACCTTAACGCAAAAATAGAAAAGTAGAATGAGCTCAAACACTAGTTATTACACGACCGAAAGCGTCGCGAACAAGAATTTGAAGATGAACGTCGAGCTCGAAAAACAGAGTTCAAACGACATGAAGAACAAATAATAATGTTACAGACTGCCTTGCAAGCACTACAAGACATTCAACAGGTTCAACCTCCCAGGGAATGCGATTAGGTACCGACGAACTCCTAAGTTTCAACACAAGATGGGTTGGGACCTCAAGGAGAAACTAGCAGAGAAACTTCTAGGTATCAATACAATGATCTATATGTACCAGAAGCTTTAATTGTTAGAACTTATCCCTCGAGCTGGGATATCATTGAGCTAATACCATGCCAGATCACACAACATACATATGACATACACTGTCAACAATAACACCTAGACCACGTACTACAAAAGAACATGGCTCGAGCACTCCAAGTGGAAGAGAACGGGTCAAGGATACCTATTTCCCACAAACTAGAAGTTATAGAGATAACCTCCACTCTTCTCCTAATTTAGGAGAACGTGCTGATACAAGTAAATAAATTAGGAGTAAGGTCTATAAAAGGAATAAAACACAAAAGAAGAGGGAGACAAATAAAAGTTTATCTAGCTCAAGAGATCATAACTTGTAAATCAAAATATCAGTCTTAAGCAATAAAGTTAAAGTATCTAAATCCTTAAGCCGGGGTCATGGCTTTTACCTATTTAAATGTTTCTATGCTAACCAATTGTGTTATCTTGTATTATTGGTTATAATAATTGTGTCACAGGTACATTCGGTGTTAGAGCTTATTCAAGCTATTACAAAATTAGGCCCTTATTTGGTGGCGTCTGTAGGATATGATGACATTTCCTCAAATTCTAAGGCTAACAGTAACTTAACGATCCATTTTCAATCTTGGTGACTTCTAAGTGACCAGCCACAGGAGTTCAGTACTCCACCAAACCTGATTAGCTCGCAGAATTAAGGGCAAACCTCAACGCCAAAATAGAGAAAAAGAATGAGCTTGAATGTCAATTGTTACACGACTGAGGGCCTCACGAATGGGAACTTGAAGATGAATTTTGAGCTCAACAAATAGAGTTCAAATGACATAAAGAATAGATGACAATGATGCAAACTGCTTTGCAAGAACTGCAAGATAATCAACAGGTTCAATCTCTAAGGGAACATGATTAGGTACCGGCAAACTCCAGAGTTTCAACATGAGATAGGTTGGGACCTCGAGGAGCTACTAGCAGAGGAGCTTCCAGGCATCAATGCAGCGATCTACACGTACCATAAGCTTTAATTCATCTGGGACAAGAAGATCAGTCAGAGATTAACAAAGGATGCAGGCCCTCCAAGCCTCAAGAAGAAGAGCTACGACCTCTATCTAGGGTGCCAGTTCATGAATGTTTAAGTGAGGGAAGTAGTACTCATAACCCCCAACCTGCACTCTAAATCATTCCAATGCCACGTCAGTACGTCACACAAGAACACATGGATCGGCAAATTAAGGAATTAATAGAAGCTCAAGCTCTTGGCAGTAATAACGATTTGACCAAATTGCAAGGTAGTCCGATCGCCAAAGAGTTGTTTGATATGGAAGTACCGACAGGTTTTCATACTCTGAAGATATGTAAATAAAAAGGTACCAATCCTAAAGAATATATCCAGCAATTCAGAAATTCATTGGGGTTGTATTCAAATTTGAACAACATTCTATGTTGACTGTTCGTTACAAGCCTACAGGGAGAACCACTCCGATAGTTCCATTCTCTACCTAAAGATTTAATCCTCACATTCGACAACCTACAGAAGATCTTCATCAAGACGTATGCTCATAATAAAGACAAGGAAGATAATTTATACAATCTTATTAGTCTCAAATAGTCTCAGGGCAAGAAACTCAAAGTCTTTGCAAAGAAATTTTTGGAGCTTGGTTGGAAGGTTGATAATCTCGATCAGAACCAGTATAGTACATACAATACACTACAGATCAATTATAAAGTGAAGGGGCATTTGTTCCTGAACAAACCCTCGATTTTGGAAGACATACCAAGGTAAATCATTATGTCGGCCTAGAAATGATGATGACCGAAATGCATAAATTTACTAAAAATGTCCTAACCACGAATGGTCCAAACACAGATAGATACATTAAACAAAAGGTTGGTCAGGGTGATAAAAAGTGAGCTAAAACAAGTACACGCAAATCATGAAAAATGAATTTATTACCCAAACTGGTCATTCCAAAAATGAATGTCAGGATCTCAGCGATCTATCTTATACTGGAAAAAGACAAGTTCTACCATGTATCTCAGCCTCTGGAGCCACAAGTTACACCACAAGTTAACACATCCTGAAACTGATAACTGTTACGCTTTACAGAGATTGCTGAAGTACATTTTAAAAGATGGGAGAATGCACGAGTACATTATCGATCTGGATGGATCTAAGAATAGAAGCTATAAGAAGCAAGTCGAAGTAATTCTGGTTGAAGATCAATCCGAGGAAAAATACTTGTACCACATCTACCACAGTCACATGATCGAGATCAGTAATTTAACCAGATTCAAGAGGAGGAGGTTAATGGAGTGCTGTGACTTCATAGTTCAGGATAAAAAAGTAAAATTCCTTCCCGAATCTAGTAATCAACGAGCTAGAATTTCATTTTATGATAGCGATGTCGATCATATCAAGTTCCCACATCATGACGCATTAGTTATTATGCTTAAGATGAAAAAAATTGTCAAGCATACCATGATGATAGATACAGGCAGCAATATTGAGATCCTTTTTTAGAGCACAATCGAGCCAATGGGACTAGTAGACAAAGTTGTACCATACGACATCGATATCAGTGGTTTTAACAAATCTAAAGAAGAACGAGTAGGAAAGATCATCTTACCAATCATTACTGGACCCACCACTATCGATGCTGATTTTTATATCATTAATACAAAATTTTGATACCTGGGGATAATGGGTCATTGTTGGTTATACAACATGGAAGCGATCCCATCCATATACTATCAAACACTTCATTTTAAGTACAATAATGACATCTATGAGATCAAAGGAAGTCAAAATCTCTCACGAGCTTGTAAAAATACCGTATCTTCCTTACTTGACACATCCTGCAGATTTGTTGCATAGCAATAACAGAAAGCTGATCACGCCGAGGATTAGCCTTCTACAGTCGAACCTACATAATATATTAAGATCGATGGGCATAGCAGGGGAACATATATTGGTACCAAGCTTATCCAATAGGATAAAGAAGTTTTAATATATTTTATATAGATGAATAAAGACATCTTTGCATGGACTTTCTAAGAAATGCCAGGAGTTGACCCAACAAAGGTATGTGACAAATTGAGTATTACAAATAGAGCTACGACAGTCAAACAGAAACTGAGGAGGCTCTCATCTCATCTCAGCGATAAGATCAGCAAATAAATCAATAAATTAATCATGGTCAGATTCATTCGAGAAGCCAAATACCTGAATTGGATCTCAAACGTTGTAGCAGTTCTAAAGAATAATGAGAAAGTCAGTGTTTGTATAGATTTTACAGATCTTAAACACACACTGAAAGACAGTTTCCCTCTTCTCATAATTCATTAAATTCTTGATTTTATAGCAGGTTACAAGCTACTATCTATGATGGGTACTACTTCAGGATATAACCAGATACCCCTCTTAGATGAAGATCAAGAAAAACTACCTTCATCACTGAAAGATGACTTTATTATTACAAATTCATGCGTTTCAGACAGAAAAATACTGGAATAACCTGTCTCAGGCTAGTGATAAATATGTTCAAAGAACACTTGGGGAAGACTGTTGAAGTATATATTAATGATATACTCTACAAAAGTTTAAAAAAGGAGGATCATATTGCACATCTCGATACGATCTTCAACATACTATGATTATACAGAATGAAACTCAATCCAGATAAATGTCAATTTGAAGTACACTCGGGAAAGTTCCTGGGACATTTCATCAACAAGAAAGGGATCGAAGCTGATCCCGACCAAATTTGAGCTCCAATAAACATACCATCTCCACAAACAAAGAAAGATGTACAAAAGCTCACTGGAAAGATTACGGCTATCTATAGATTCATCTTCAAGTCTCCAGTTTAATGTCGATGGTTATTCATGTTGCTTTGTAGATTCACCAGAAGAGGCAAAGGATGACAAAATGAAGAGATTAATTGGATGGAAGAATGTGAAGCAGCTTTTCATGAACTTAAAATTTATCTTAGGAAATATCCCATAATGAGCACCCCGATAGACAAAAAGGAATTGATCATCTACCTCGTAGTTACAGATAACTCTCTCAACTTGGTTCTCATTTGGCTCGAGGAAAGATTGAGAAGCTAGTGTATTTTATAAACAAGGCCCTCACACTGGTAGAAACAAGATATTCTATGATTGAGCGACTACTCCTCACACTCATCAACACTTTACAGATGCTTAAACACTATTTTCAAGATCATTTAGTCAAGGTCATGACAAATTATCCTCTTTGGGAAGTGCTATCTAAAAATAAGAAATCACGCAGAGTACAACAACGGTCCGTCGCTTTGGGGGAACACGACATCAAGTTCGAGCAAAAAGCCATAAAAAAAAGTCAACCAGTGGCTAATTTTATTGCAGACTTCCCAGTAAAAGATCCTGATTGGGAAGAACACGATCCAGATCTAATAAAAGAAGTCGAAGACGATCCACCTTTAAAGCCTTTCAAAGAACGAGCTGAGTAGGTCTTACAGAAGGGTTAGAGACTTCTTATCGATGGATCAACAGGACCCGCAGGGTCAAGAATTGGAATCATATTAATTACACCCTCAAATAACCGAATTAAAAAGTCCATCCAATTAAACTTTAAAGCATCAGACAATGTTACAGAGTACGAAGCATTAATTTATGGTTTAGATATGGCATTGGAGATCAGAGTTTCTGAACTATCGGTCTATACAGACTCCTTACTGATAGTCCATCACTACTCTAAGCGATACAAGAAGAATGGAAAAATGATTGACTATGCAACCTTAGTTGCTGACAGGATGAGTAGATTCAAAAAAGCTACTCTTGATTATATACTTCATAAAGAGAGCCGATACGTTGATTCCTTGGTTTATCTAACTGGGGTCTTAGGTACTGTAATGGCCTAATTCTGTAGCTCAAAATAGCTCAAAATTAGTTCTTGCACCAAATGTACATGTAACAAAAATTAATGTAAAGCAAGAAATAATACATGGAATTTAGCGTGAAAACCTTTGAATAGGTAAAAAGCCATGACCTTGAGTTGAGGGTTTTAGTAATAGTAACTTTTATTGATTGAGGCTAATATCTTATTACAAGTGATTTATTGAACTAGAAATGCTTGATCCTGAAATAAGAAGTTTTGTGTTGGAGTCTAGAAAATTTAGTTTTTCTTGGTCCCTATCACCTCTAGAACTTTTTTTTATATAGACCTTACCCGTAACTCATTATCATGATGAAGCACGTTCTCCGAATAATGAGGTAAGTAGTAGTTGATTGTGTAACTGTTGAGTATGTGGGAGACAAGTATCTTTGACTTGTTCATATTTTCTGTAGCGCTTGATCCACGTTCTTTATCAGTTCATGGTCTAGGTGGCAATGCCGATTGCTCATGTCACATGTAAAATATGTGCATCTGATACTAAGGTAGTTTGAGTTTGGACTAGGTCGAGGGATAGGTCCCTACAATCGCCCCCTCGCAACTAAAGGCACGAGTGGCTTTCGTTGAGAAAAAACCTTTTAACTGTTGGTGTTGGAAGTTAGAAAGAATTAATGTATTGATATGAAATTTGACTGGTTGGGTACTCAATATTTATTTATGGAGGGATGTATATGGCATTTATGAGATGGAAATGATTGATGTACTTGACATTTAGGGTTCCGAAAGTGGCTCTTCTTTGAAAGATGATTTCTTTGGAAATGTACCTACGTATTAAATGTTAGCTTGATATAAATAGTACTTGTACTGGAGATTCTGGCAAAGTACTCTATTGCTGTGTATATAACCCCTATACTATGGTTGAGAATAGTGAAGACTAGGCGAATGGTATATGAAAAAAGAGTGTCTGTTGAAAAGTAGTGGTTGAAGTTGTGATATTTTGGGGACCAATCATTGGAGATGACCACGCCCATTCCCGTACCACCGATGTACCATGGGATGTCGGAAGACGAAGCGGTTGAAGCTAAAGATGATTTTTTATCATATGTGGAGATTTCATTACGTTGTTTTGATAGGCGAGCAACGTTAGAGATTCCTTCACATCCTTACGAAGGACAAGGTTAAGGAGATAGATGTAGAGGCCGACGTATATGCGAGGCATTACTACCGATATCCTGCGAGGGACTAGGTTCTGAGGTAGGACTTCTTTTAATCTCTACCAACTCTTAGTTGGTGGGGGTTATGGAGGAGGAGACGATGGTGGCAGAGGAGGAAGATGAAGATTGGAAGTCTTTCTTCCTCACAATCATCTTCTCTTGTCGTTAAGAAGGTTCTCACACTGAGGGTTGGTTCAAGTACATACACCTTTGCTTCCTCAATTTCTTATGGAAGTAAATGGTGTGAAGGAGGGATCAACCTTAGTAATTTCCAGTTCTTACTTTGCTTAAGAAGATTATCTGATTTGAGACAGTATTGAAAATTAAAATGTAACCTGTAGAACGATCTGTAATAATATCTAAAAGAATTGTTATCTGTAAAGTATTCTATAATTAATATTCGTGCTAATACAAAAATATTTGTTCAAACCTGTGTTGATAGATAAAATTAGTAATTTTCTGAAATCTATCTAGAAGAAGCATATATATGTATGTTAGAGGACGAAAATTTAATATTATGAAGTCGAACTAAAAAATAGTTTTTTACTTAGTCGAACTATGGAAAATATATGTGAAGCTGTGATTACGTAGATATATCTGAAAATGTGTGTTGAACTAAAAAAGTTCCAAGAATCATGGGGAGAGAATTTCCTTTCAAATATAGAATATGCAGAAATTGAAAATTTGTTCTTATGAAGATTTTGTTAAGAAATATTATATAGGGGGAGATATTGTAAGGAGCAGGTCGAAATGTGAGTGGATGAATCCAAATATGTCGATGTGTACAGATTAGTTCAAATGACTTTCTATCTTGATCTTAGGGTTTCTATGATCTTGAAGAGGCGTATAAATATGAGGGATTTGAAGTGATCTTGAAGA
Source organism: Kingdonia uniflora (assembly GCA_014058105.1). Classification (NCBI taxonomy): domain Eukaryota; kingdom Viridiplantae; phylum Streptophyta; class Magnoliopsida; order Ranunculales; family Circaeasteraceae; genus Kingdonia; species Kingdonia uniflora. The sequence goes on along the minus strand of JACGCM010000140.1, from coordinate 5,061,832 downwards.
GGCGTATAAATATGATGGGAATATGATGTAAGGAGGAGGAAGAAAAGATAATATGGTGAGGACTCATTCTGAGAGAGTTTGTCATGCTGTAGAGGGACGACTAGCGATAAATATTATAGTTGTACGGGAGAGGATTTTTGGGCTGCTAGATTATGATTCTAACTTGCAGGAATCTAAAATCCAGCTTGAAGGCTTAGATTTAAGGGCGAGGGAGCTTAAGATCGGGTGCCACTTTTATTTGGAGATATTCCGTAAAGTAATTTTGTAGTCTGCAGCTCGAAAAGTGGTTGTGAGGCAAATTATTGTGGAAGAGATAGATGGGGAAGAGGTGAGGATTGATGTAGGAAAACTTATTAGGAGTGGTTCTCCAGGATATCCGAGATGTTTTATGTATCATTATATGTGAGGGAGCAAATTGAATGAGGTTGAATAACTGTAATTGGAATGTTGGTAGAATTTTTTGCTTAAATTTGTTCCTATTTTGCTATAAATGCTGTTTGGGACTGTGTGTGAATACAAAATTTAAATTTTGAAATGTGATAGCTTTGAATTTGACGTCAGTAGTTCTATAAGTTGCAGAAGTAGGAATAGAAAAATAGATTAGCTTTGATTTTTATCTCTTGGGTAATTGTAGGGAAAATTCGATTGTGTATGAGTACCGTGTTATCATGAGTGTGGGAAGGTTAGAGAGAGATTTGTGTAGGAGAGATAAGAATATATTAAAATATAAAGTTAGGGGTAATAATGGGAAGGCATTTTCACCAAAAAGGTAAAAAACATTTGACATTAAATGTAGAAGGGATACCTCAGTTTTAAAACTGAGGGCGGCTCGTACAAGGCTTAATAGCTACCAACAGTTAGAGAGAGTAAGTATAAATAATAGTTTGTCTTCCTCATTCAGACATTTATCAAACTCTAAAAAATGAAAGGACAGTAATAGAGAAAAGAGAAAAATTCCTAAAGATTTAAGTAAGAGAGGGGACGAAGGTTATCATCGTTGAAGGGGAGAAAAGTTTACGAAGGAAGAGTCCAGATGTTAAAGAGGTAACGCCATCGCAAAAAAAGGAAATGGTGTGCCTCTGATTCATACTCAGACGTTGAAGGTCAGTGATTAAGTTTTTGATTCTTGAACGTGTTGTTTAAAAAACTGTGTGAATTTTCAAAATTTGAAAAATTACTATTTATAGTAATCTATAAATTTTTTTGATTTATGTGTAAAAAAGATATATATATGATATATGTATATGTGTATGATGGTTGTATGGTAGATGTGTGCATGGATGTGTATAGATAAAAGATAATGATAAGTTGACAGAATACAAGACCTCTATGTAGGTTGGGTGTGAGGAGTATCTGTTATAAAATCAAGCCTTATCCTTAAGCATATATTTAAGATGGAGACTTAACCTGATATGGAGACGTCGACCTCTGGTCATACGATTGAGTCTGAGAATGTATAATCTGTAAATGTAGAGTTTGAGGGAGAGGATGAAGTAGAACTCGTTCAATTTTCAGATTTTCCTGATAAATTGGTATCATATCCATCGAACTATGATGTATTCAAAGAGTTCTGTAGATCTAAAGCTATTGTAGGTGGAAAATGGGGCAATATTGTAGAACATGACGTTAGGTCTTTTAGAGGTTGTATTGTAGCAACTAGGGAAGAACATTTCTTCTTGTAGCCTGATTTAGAAAAGGAGAAATTTGATAGGTAGTACTATAACAATGTGTGGTGTTTATGTTACATGTCCTCAGTCGAAGGTGACAAGAAAGGAATCACTATTAGATACTGTTGCTCGAGAAGGTGTTAAGCTCGAGAAAGTTATGAAAGAGCTCTGCATCAATATAAATAAAAGAGCTAAAAGTAGGTCTGAGAAGGTACATAACTCTCAGGCGAAGAAACCAATGACAGAAGTTGGAGCCAGCAAGAAGAGAGGAGCGGTCGGGGTGGTGCGTTCGGTGTTGCTAAGGGCTTCAGAAATAGATTTGGAGGATGTTCATGTAGGGACCACTTTGAGCAAGTTAGCTTTAAGTTCCCAAAGAAGAAAACTGTGAAGGGTGGCTCGGCCTTCAGAACCACGGTGAGTGGGGAGGTCGATGGGAATGCAAAAAAGGGGAGGGTAGATTCTTCTGCTAAAGTGATAGGGGCGAAGGTTGTGGAGAGTGGACCTGCTGATGAAGATGAGTTGCAAGCTCCAGAGAACAGGCTAAGGCTTGCAGCTCACAAGGGTGCCGAGGAGCTGAGTGCCTCCTCACAGTTAAAATTAAGCAAAATGGTAAGTTGATAATTTTTACTATTAAACTTGTATTTGGATTTGAGCTAAAAATGTGTTTTACTTTATTGTAGACTACTCGCTTGTTGAAGGATATTTGCCTCAGGATCGAGGAAGGAAATGCTGAGCTTGAGAGTTGGAAAGTCAAGTTCGAGAAGAAGGTGGCTTGACTTGAATCTGACTTGGCTCTAAAGGGGGAGCGATTGGATGCTGCAAAAGCAGCGCATAAGGTGTTGATAAGCGAGCTTACTGAGGAGGCGCAAAAGAATGTGGATACCGTTGCAGTTCAATGCTACAGACTTGGGCGCCAACTCCTCGCAGTGGGGTACACAAAAGATGATGTCAAATACATTATGGATAGTACCTACGTCAAAGAGGATGAAGAGGAAGATGAGGTCCTTGCTATTGGAGGTGTGGTAACGGGGTTGGATTCGGTCTCTCCCAGAATTGATCTAGAGAACCAGGGAGAAGATAATGAGAAGGTAGAGTAAAGTTGCTAAAGTTTGGCTGTGTGTTTTTGTGTGGTTTGAAAAACTGTAATTGTATAGAATATTGATTTATAGGATAAATGTTGGATAGGCTTAGAGATGTTTGTAAACATTGTTTGTAAGAACTTAAGGATATGCGCCTCAGAATTGAGGAACTGGAGAATGTGCTCGCTAAGGAGAATAATGTCTCAGTATCCCTATTGACTTCACAAGCGGAGCTACAGGTTAGAGAAGAACAAGAAATATTTGACATGTATGCCGCATTACTTTAGAGCAAAAAAGTAAAGTTAAGGGATATATATAGATCATAGATGTGTTAGCAGTTTGGGGGCGATGGTAATCAAGCATGTCCATTAAATTACAAAGTATCAGAAAATCAGAACATAGAAAATGTGTACCTTGAAAGTGGATATAGGTGTAATTGCCAACGAACTGAGATCATACTTCAACTTTAAGTTTAGAAGCAGTCTCACAACAATAAAATGTCAAAAAATTGAAATCTGTTAGAATTTTGAAAGTCATCTATATTATGATTTGATTGCATTTGTGGAGTATTATTGAATCGATCTTGATATACTGTATCTGTGATGTAGCTCAAGTTGGAGACTGTTCACTCAAGTAAACAATAGACTCACCAATATAATCATAAGTTTGTGGAAGAGTTTGATAGGCTGAGAGAGGCATCTGAAGATAGGGAGGATCAACATGTTAAAGTACGATCCAGTTTGTCGAGGCGACAAAAATTGTTGATGACCTGATTCGGAAGATTGAGGGAAAAGGTGTCAAAATAGAAAGAGTACAAAAAGAGCTCGCAAAGGCGAGGAATGAGACAACGAAGCTCAAAAGCCAGATAGATATGCTGATGGTAAAAAGCAGAGAGGTAGACACCACTCGATACCGTATCAAGTCACTAAAAGTGATATAAAAAGTGTTACAAGATTTTATGGCTAGTTTGAAGGGTTAAATGACCAGGAAAATAAATGAGCTTTAGCTGACTCGAGCTGATCTGGTAAGTTCTAAAATTGCGCTTAAGCAATTGAAGAGTGAAATGACTAGGAAAGACAACGAGCTTGAAAAATCTCAAGTTGACCTGGCCCGTTCTGAAAGTGTGGCTGATCAATTAAGTGAGGCCTTGCTTTCTAAAGATATGGATTTCCGTATGGTTCAAAAATGATGTGACAAACTGAATAAGAGGGTGGCTAAATTGAAGACGGATTTGGATATGACCAATTCGCATGTCAAGAAGGCCATGGTTGGGGAGTGATTGAAGAAGAAAAAAGGAAATGTCAGGGCTGTATTGTAAAAGGGGATGTGGTTGACCCATCAGCTCGAATTAAAGAGTTGGAGGCGGATATAACTCACATTCAAGCTCATGTGCAGAGAGGAAATGAACGCCTAAGGGAGAGCCAAGATAAGTTAGATATCGCTCTTTGCAGAGAGCGAGAGTTAGAAGGGGTGATCTGGGGAAAGGATCAGTTATTAAAGAAGAGGGATAAGTTGTTGAAGAAGGTTCCTGCTGGGGGAAGTGAAGGGAATGATAAGGAGCTGGAGGAACTTCACGCTCAGTTGGAAAAGTTGAGGACGACAAATAGGGATGAGTTAGATAAAGCAAGGGAGAAGATGGCGGAGCATCATGAGATTATGACACGCGTAGATAAACGCATGGAGTGGAAAGATGAAAGGTACAAAAATTTGAAAGAGCGTCACCAGAGATTACAAAAGCATTTTTCAAAGGTAATAATGCTCGATCGAAATACGTCTGTTCAAGAAATAGCGCACTCTCAGGGGCTATTATTGCCTATTTCATGGAATAAGTAAGAAGGCTTGAGTTTGAAAGGGATACCTTGCATGACTGTATGTTATTCCGAGGCTGTATTTGTAATGCTGATATAGATCGAATAAACTATCTGAATACCATGGAAATAGAGTTAGGTTCCCGACCTGATGAATTGGTAGAGCAAGGCAGGATTATTATAGCTGCTCAAGCTCCAGAATTTATGTCTAAGTGTCATCCTGTGTAAGGGAAAGCATAGCTGACCTCCCATAAGTAGAGAGGAACTTTTAAAAGTAACCTGTAGAAGTAAACTATCGTTATAGATATAGAGAGAGATGAAAGCTAATTTTACCTTTGCTTTATTTTATGTTTGATAGAGATCTTTGATTGAAAACTAGTATTACCTTTGTTTTAATCACAAATATATGTATAGGTGGGCGATTAAAAGCTAGTATGTCCTTTGCTTTAATCTATGTTTAGATGTCGATTGAAAGCTAGTATGACCTTTACTTTAATCTATGTATAGAGGGTCGATCGAAAGCTAGTATTACCTTTGCTTCAATCTATGTATAGAGGGCGATCGAAAGCTAGTATTACCTTTGCTTCAATCTATGAGATTTAGTAGAATCTACGTAAGTAGAGAGTAACGTGGGAAAAAACTTAGAAGTTTTTATTGAGTAGAATAAAATGTATACTGTATGATGATTAAAATCTTACTTGTAGAATGGAATGAATGAGAATATTGAAATGGAGAAACCAGGGACTTGACGTTAATACCATTTCAATCGCCTAGTGTTTCATGGATTTTGGATTCAAACTCCTTGCTCTGTTATGAGATAGTATGATCCTAGACCAGTTCGACTAATGATGAGGAATGAACCTTCCCAATTTTCTGCCAGCTTCCCAGCATGTGCTTCTTTTTTGTGCTGTGGGATCTCTCGGAGGACAAGATCATTGATTTGGAACTTATGGCTTCGTACTCTTCTATTGGACGAGTTGGCTAACATATGGTGATATCGACCTAGGTTGGCAATAGCGCGTTCCCTAGTTTCATCAATTCAGTTCATATTACAGGCCAATTCAAACTTCTTCTTTTTTCGTCTGTAAGCTCGTGATCTCTTATATGATGGTGATATTTTATTGGAATGATGACTTTTGTGCCGTAAGCTAGGAGGAAGGGGGAACAGTTAGTTGACTGACGTGGAATAGTACAGTATGCTAATAAGATGTGAGGAAGTTCTTGTATCCAATTTTCTTTTTTATGTGATTGAAGCTTTTTTTTGAGTCCATCCACTATGGTTTTGTTGGTAATTTTGGCTTGACCATTGCCTTGGGGGTAGTATGGATTGGATAGTGAGTGGATGATGTTGTGTTTGTTGAGGAAGGCTATGACCTTTTTACCAGCGAACTGTATCCCGTTATCGATCTGAATCAGGTGGGGGCATCTAAACCGGGTGATAATGTGTTCCCAGATAAAAAAGATGACCTCTTCTTCTCTAATTCGATAGAGAGGGACTACTTCTACCCATTTCGTAAAGTAATCGGTTGTTGCGAGTAACAAATGTCAGTTACCTGGAGTATTAGGAAATTCTTCGACGAGATCGAGTGTCCACCGCTTGAATGGACAGAACACCTTGCTTCCATATAGTTTGAGTACAGGGGCGCGGATCATGTGTTCATGTCGTTGACATATGTTGCATTTGTATGAGTACTCTTCTGCTTGCTTGTGCATTCCAGGCTAGAGTACTCATTGTGTAATTACTCCATTAGTGAGTGATCAACCTGTGTCATAGGAGCCATAAGTTCCATCATGTAAATCTTTGAGCATTCTATCTACTTTTTTCCTTGAGAGGCACTTAAGATAAGGCCCTGTGACTGAGCGGCGATATAGACGACCATTTTGAACTGTGTAATGCTTCAAGTTTTGATTAACTCTCAGCGCTATTTTGGATTTGTTGGAAGGGGCCTGTCGCATTCATTCTTCGGGTCGAGATAGGCAATAAAGGGCTTTTGCCAATTGTTGTCCTCCTCTTTATTGCCCCCAGTGTTAATCGTACAGAAAGAATGGAGATCAATGTTGGGGGTGGATATCACTTTGATCTGTAGATATCTTGCTTCTGTACCCAAGACCCTGGCTAAATAAGCCAAAGAATTAGCATGTCAATTTTCACCTCGAGGGAAATAATCGAGAGTTATCATTGGGCTCTTGGCCCAGTGGTGGTTATACCTCTCCACCTAGAGAGAGGTCGTGGGTTCAAAACCTCATGGGGCAGGAAACTCAGGGTTACAGATCCCTATATAAAACTGGCTTACCTTCCAAAAGAAGAAGAAGAGATAATCGGGAGTTACTTTCGCAAATCTGCTCATCCTATCGGCAATGAGGGCTGCATATTCGATCATCCTGCCATTCTTCTTGTACTGTTATGAGTAATGGTGGACGATGAGTAGAGAATATCCATAGACTGAGAGCTCTAGGATGCCAAGCTTGAGTGCTATATCGAGTCTATAAATCAGAGCTTCGTATTCTGTGACATTGTTGGAGGCTTCAAAATGTAAGCAAATTGATTTTCCTAAGGTGTATTTTGAATATATATGTCATTAACCGCTGATAAGTTGTGCATGCATTCTTTAGTCAAAAGGGCATGACTTTGTAACAGTAAAGTCCTTTTTTAGTGATGAAAGTAATCTTTTCCTAATCTTCCTCCAAGAGAGGTATCTGAATGTATATAGAAGTAGCATCTATCATAGATAAGAGCACGTGACTTGCCATAAAATCAAGAAATTGATGGATGATTGGAAGAGGGAAACTATCCTTTAGAGTGTGTTTGTTTGGATCGGTGAAATCTACACAAACTCTGATCTTTTCATTCTTCTTTGGAATTGCGACAATGTTGGAGACCAATCCAGATACTTGGATTCCCGAATAATGTTGGAGATCTCAATGTTGACTTCATCTCAAAGATGGGGTGAGAGTCGTTGTTATTTCTGTTTGACCGCCATGGCGTTAATGTTGACGGCCAATCGGTGACATGCCTTGGATTGACCGACCCTGGGAATTTCTTCGAAAGTCCACATAAAAATGTCTCGATTCATCCGCAAGAAGTGAACGAGAACATCCTTGTCTTGCTGAACCAGGTTGGCACCAATAAAAGTACCTCGACTGGGTCCATCAATGTATATGTACTCTGTAGGTTTTTTTATTGAAGGCTGATCATCGATGTGACCAGCTTTCTATAATTGTTATGCAGGGTATTTGTCTAACGTATATAGAATGACAGAGACGGTATTCTGGCAAGCTCTGGAAAGCTTTTGACTGCCTTTTATTTTGAAGATACCATCATTGTGTTTGAAGCAAAGTACTTGATGATAAGTGGAAGCGATTGCTTCCATGTTATGAATCTAGCAGCGGCCCATAATCTTGAGATAACGAGATTTGGCATTGATGATGTTGAATACGACATCGATTATGGCTAGTCCAGAGGTGATAGGTATGATGATCTTACCTACTCATTTTTTTTTCGGAGCCATTAAATCTATTGATATCGGTGTTACTTAGAATAATTTGATTGGCCAATCCCATCTGATCGATTGTGCAATGAAAGAGAATCTTAGTACCACTTCTAGTATCGATTATTATTGTATACATGGCAAACTTCTTCATCTTGAGCATTATTACTAATGCATCATGATGTAGAAATTTTGCGTGACTGATGTCGTAAACTTTGAATAAAATCCCAAGCCGACTATTGTTTGACTTAGGAAGAAGCTTGGATTATTTATCTTGAGGTGTGAAATCGCAACATTCAGAAAATTTCCTGTACTTGAGTCTGCAAAAGTTGTTAATCTGATGAATCTCGATCATGTTGTTGTGGTATATATGATACAGATGCTTCCCCTCTGCTTGATCTTTGACCTGGACGACCTCGATCCGCGTCTCATCACTTCCATTCATGTATGATTCGAGATCGACATTGTATTCATACATTTTACCATCTTTGAAGATATATTCCAACAACCTCTGTTAAATATAGCAGTTGTCAGTGTTATAGTAATTTACCTTGTGATCCATGCAATACGGTTTGCCCTTGATTAGTTCCAACGGTTGAGATAGACGGTAGAACTTATCTTTTGTTAGAATTGGAAAAATTGTAGAGATTCAGATATTCATCTTGGGGAGGATCGGCTTGGGTAATAAATTGCATTTATGAGGTTTGTTAGTGTTCACCTTTGAACGCTTTTGATCACCCTGGTCCTCCTTTAGTTTACTGTTTTGTTCTATAGTTGGACCTTTAGTGGTCAGGACAGATTTAGTAGATTTATGCATTTCGGTTATCATCCTTTCCAGGTCGACATACCCATTGACCTTGGTGATCATATCCTCAAAGGTCACTGGTTTGTTTAAGAAGAGCTGCTCTTTGGCTTTGGAGTCGAGCTGGAGCGCGTTAGTAAAAACTGTAACAACTATTTTCTGATCGAGATTATCCACTTTTTGCGTTAGGTACATAAACTTCTTTGCAAAGACCTCAAGATTTTCTCCTTGTGAATGCTTAAGACTAACAAGAGAATATAAATTCTCCTCTTTGTCTTTATTATGAGTATACGTCTTGATAAATTACTTCTGTAGTTGATCGAATGTGATGATAGAATCTTCAGGTGGAGAGTGGAACCACCGGAATAGTTCTCCTTGTTGACTTGTTGCGAATAGATGACATTAAATGTGGTTGAGATTAGAGTATAACCTCAGTGAATCGCGATATTATTGAATGTGCTCCTTTGGACCGGTGCCCACGTATTTTTGGAATATGGAAGCCTTTCGGTAGTTCTATATCAAATAACTCTTTGGCAATCAGATTACCTTACAACTTGGTAAGATCATCTTTATTACCTAGAGTTTGAGCTTCAATCAATACCTTGATATGATGATCCATATACTCTTGCGTGACGTACTTACGTGTGGCCTGAGTGGCTTGGCGAAGTGGTTGAGGATTATGAGTGGCTTGGCGTGGTGGCTTGGCCAGAGACCTCTGCTGATATCGAACTAAACTTTGCCACCCAAATGAAATGAGTGTTGAAGTTCGTGCTCAATATTTATGGAAATGGCTTTACTTATAGCTCCTCGAGGGCCTAATCTTTCTCGTGTAGAAACTCGGGAGTTCGCCAAAACTTGATTAGGATATCTGGTTTGGGGAGCCTATTGAGTGTTCTGCAAAGCTTGTAATACAGCCTACATTGTGGTCATCTGTTCTTCATGTCGCTTGAATACTGTCAAACGAGCTTGCGCTGGGTTTCGAGCTCTTTGTCGCGGAGCTCTCGATCAAGAGTTAACTGACGCTCGAGCTCATTTTGTTTCTCTGTATCGGCGTGAAGATTCGCCTGTAGTTCAATAAGCTATTCCAGCTCAACTAAAATATCAAGCTGGATTCATGTTACTGGTCGCTTGAAAGCGACCATGATTAGAAATGGATAGTAAAGTGAATGTATGCCTTATGATATCGTAGAAATGTATGGCCTAATTCCGTAGCTCAAAATAGCTCAAAATTAGCTCTTTTACCAAATATACCTGTGACAAAAATTAATGTAAAATAAGAAATGACATAATAGATTTAGTGTAGAAAACCTTTGAATAGGTAAAAAACTATGACCTCGAGTTGAGGGTTTTTGTAATAGTAACTTTTATTGCATGAGGCTGATATCTTAATACAAGTGATTTCTTGAACTAGAAATGCTTGATCTTGAAAAAAGAAGTTTTGTGTTGAAGTCTAGAAAATCTAGTTTTTCTTGGTCCCTATCTCTTTTGGAACTATTTTTTTATATAGACCTTACTCGCATCTCGTTATCGTGCTGAAGCACGTTCTCTAAATAATGAGGTAAGTGGTAGTTGACTGTAATTGTTGAGTTTGTGAGAGACAGGTGTCTTTGACTTGTTCATATTTTTTGTAGTACTCGATCCACGTTCTTTATCAGTTCATGGTCTAGGCGGAAATGTTGATTATTCATGTCTCATATGAAATGCGTGAGTCTGATACTGAGGTAGTTCAAGTTTTGACTAGGTCAAAGGATAGGTCCGTACTGGTACGAAATAAAGTACCTCTAAATAGTAGTAATTTCATTCCCCAACATTGATCTCCCAACGGTATGTGTGATCAACACTGGGGGCGATAAAGAGGAGGACTACGTTTGGAGGAAGCCTTTCCTTGTATATATCAACCCAAAAAATAAGTGTTATGGGCCATTTCCAAAAGATCCAAAGGGCGCCAACAGTTGATTGAAATCTCAAAGTGTTACACTGTTAAGAAAGATAGCTTATATAGAAAGTCGGTCACTAGACTATACCTCAAGTGCCTCTCGAAGACATAAGATGATGAAATGCTGAAAGATCTACATGGGGGAACTTGTGGCTCCCATGCCGCAGGTTGATCTCTTGCAAATAGAGTAATTACACAAGGAGTATTCTGGTCAGGAATAAAAAAATAGATAGAAGAGAACTCAAGCAAATGCGATGCATGTCAATGACATGGTAACTAGATATGAACACCTACAATCGAGCTCCATGCTAGTAAAGTATTATGGTTTTTCAATAGGTGGGCACTCGATCTAGTGAGAGAATTCCCAAAAATATCGGGTAACCGAAGGTTCTTACTTGTAGGAATCGATTATTTTACGAAGTGGGTAAAGGCTGCTTCCCTATGTCGAAGAAGAAGTCATCTCCATTATCTGGGAACATATTATCACAAGATTTGGCTGCCCTCACCTAATTCAGATTGATAACAGGCCATAGTTCATTGGAGAAAAAGTGGTGGCATTCCTAAACAAACACAACATCATTCATTCACCGTCTAATCCATACTACCCTCAAGGTAATGGGCAGGCCAAAATTACGAACAAAACTATAATGGATGAGATCAAGAAGAGACTTAGGGCAAAGAAGAAGGGAAATTGGATAAGGAAACTGTTATACATCTTGTGGGCTTACCGCACAACACCAAGATAATCAACAAGATGTTCCCCGTTTTTACTTGCTTATTGAATAAAAGTCATCATCCCAATAAAATATTATCATCCCGTAAAAGATCACAAGCTCATTGATGAAGAAAATGAGCTCAAGTTAGCCTGCAATATGAACTAGATTGATGAAACACGAGTTCGAGTTGTTGCCAACTTGGATCAATATCATCATATGCTAGCCAGTTCATATAAAAGAAGAGTTCGGAGTCGCGATTTGAAATCGATGACCTAGTCCTCCGGGAAATCCCCAAGAATAGAAAAGTGTTAAAAACGGGGAAGCTCGTAGAGAATTAGGAAGTCCGATCCTGTTAGTGGGACGAACTAGCCTTGGATCCTATTACCTCATGAAAAAATATGGAATCAAGATACTCCTTGGAATACTAGGAGGTTGAAACGATACTACCGTTAAATCCTTAGTTTTTCCACACACAAAATACCTTTACTATTGTTCTTCACATTCTATAAGTGAGATTAATATCTCTAACAGTTTGTACATTCTTTCCTACTCAATGAAAACTTTCAAGTTTTTTCCTACAATACTCTCTACTATCATACACATATTTTTCTACTAAATCTCAAATATATTTATCAACTAAATCTCAAAAGATAAAGCAAACGGTAAAACTAGCTTTACTCTATCCAAATATGTATTACAGAAACAAAAATAGTTCACGAATTCTTTTACATAGATCGATTTCTTGAGACGTCAGACGAGGTTCCACCAACTTGAGAAATTCTGAATTTTGATACTCAAGCAGCAACAATGTCTCTACTTTGATCTACTAGTTCTCGGGTAAGAGCTCCAAGCTTATATATAAAGCAATCCAATATTTAGAATGTACTAAACCCATTTCACACTTTACCCCCTTTGCAATCATCTTATCATGCAAGGTATCTCTCTTTTCTTCAATTCTCGTAATCTCCTTTAAAAAGAATGCGAACACTGCTGCCATCTCCTTCTCATGCACCATGCCGGCTGCAAGTTTATCTCTGTTAGGTATAACGAGCTCAACAAACTTTGCATGGGTATCCTTTAGATGTTTTTCTAAGTTCTTGTAACGATCTCTTTCTTTCGTATTTTCAAAAGATAAGTCTGCGTTACGTTCCTCCATCACTTTCATAAACTCGTCTATCTAACCCAACATAGAGATCGATTCCTCCATTCTCTCCTAATTATGCATTATCTCAACAACCTCTCCATTAAGTGTCCACTTAGATGTAATGAGGTATGCCTTTAATTTTTTGAGTCTTCATAATCAAGTCTACCTCCCTAGTCTATACATCCGCTAGCTCAGCCTCCATATTTCTTATTTTCTCATTTGAATTTCTTACTATAGCTCGAACATATTTTAGATTGGCCTCTAGCGTCGTTTTCTGTTCCATATGAGATTTTTCTTCCCCAGTTGTTCCCTCAAATCGTTACCTCCCTATGTTTCTTCTTCAATCTCTCCATCACCTCCGTCTTACTGCCACGAGCACTTGATATTTCAGCCTTTAATTTCTCTACTCGTTCAACGAGCTTATCACAATAACTCTGCGTACTCTCAACACTATTCTACTTTCTCTTTATAGTTTTACTTAACTTCTCCACCTCATTTTTAGTACTTACCAACTCTGCTTGTTCGCTAGCCAATTAGACCTCCTTATGCCTTAATTACTCCCTAATATTATTAAGATTCCCTTTTAATTCCATTGCTTCCACCTCTAAACCTCTGATATAATATTGGGCTTGATCCGTGTCTCTGCTCTTCCCCTTCAGCTTCTCTACCACTTCTGTCAAACTCCCACGAGCTCTCAATACATCACCTTCCAATCTCTTTATTGTGCCCTTCAACTTCTCTAAATTGAAATGATTTTAACCCCCAGTATTGATCTCCTAATGGTATGTGCGATCAACACTGCAGGCGATAAAGAGGAGGACAACTATTGGAGAAAGCCTTTCCTTGCATATATCGGCCCAAAGAATGAGTATGATGTGCCACTTCCAGAAGATCCAAAAGAGTGCCGACAGTTAATTGAAAACTCAAAGCGTTACACAATTCAGAAAGACAACATATATAGAAGGTCAGTCACTAGACCATACCTCAAGTGCCTCTCGAAGATACAAGCTGATAGAATGCTGAAAGATCTACATGAAGGAACTTGTGGCTCCCATCCCGTAGGTTAATTTCTTGCAAATATAGTAATTACACAAGGAGTATTCTGGCCAGGAATGAGAAAATAGGCAGAAGAGTACTTACGCAAATGCGACACATGTTAAAGACATGGTAACAAGTACGAGAACCAGCAACTTCACTAACCTTTGAAACCATCATTTATACAAGAAAACGAAGATGGTTATAATAGAGATCGTCCTCCTCTAGAACTACTACCTCTGCAAGAAAATGAAGATTGTTGTAACAGAGATCTTCTACAACCGCCTCCACTTACAAAATCCAATCACTCGCATGATAGCGCCGGTATTTCCTAACACGGACGCCGGCCTCCTCATCCTCCTCGTTAATGGCATCCTCTGCAAGTAAACGAAGGCACACCCTGAGCTGCTCACCATCCACCACTAAATAATAGAATCACGCCATATGGTAATAGTCATTATCCACTTCCACTGCCTCCTCATATGTCATACTATGATAGGTAGGATACACTAGAATGGGAGTAGGGAGATCTAGGGGCTGCGTCCCAAAGTAACGAAACTAGAGTTCCTACATTTAGCAAAAATCTTAGCTTCATATAATTGACATATAATAATCACCATTATCAATACAGAGAAACTACAGAAGATTTGAAAAGACAATAACTTGTAGAAGAATAACTTGAGATACAACAACAACAATATATATACATAGAGAACATTCAATACAATGAAGATTTCCAAAGCAGTCATCATTTAAAAAATACTTATAGGAAATCTAAACGCTAACTTAAACAGTCACAGTCATTACAACATTTACATTCCCAACAGTCCAATTATACTTCCAAGATAAAATTCTACATCAGCAAATCCATCATTGCTATATCAGACAACCTATTCGTATTCTAATACTGATCTCAATTGAAACATTTCAACTCAAGACACACGTAACTTCAGTTTAGGAGGGGCAATTGTAAGGACTTATCCCTTGAGCTGAGATATCATTTAGCTAATAACATGCCAGACTCACGCAACATGCACATGACATACGCTATCAATAATGACACCTGTCTCTCACGAACTAGCAGTTATAGAGATAATCTTCACTCTTCCCCCAATTCAGGAGAACGTGCTGATACATGTAAATGAACTGAGAGTAAGGTCTATAAAAGGAATAGAACACAAAAGAAGAGAAAGCCCAATACAATTTTATCTAGCTCAAGAGATCATAATTTGTAAATTAAAATATTAGTCTCAAGCAATAAAGTTACAGTTACTAAATCCTTAAGCCGAGGTCGTGGCTTTTACCAATTTAAAGGTTTCCACGCTAACCACCTGTGTTATCTTATATTATTGGTTATACTAATTGCGTCACAGGTACATTTGGTATAAGAGCTTATTCAAGCTATTACAAAATTAGGCCCTTACAGTAAGGGTGTTCTGCCTATGCTAGAGTGCAACAAAGATGGGTGTCGCGCGTGCAATAGGCGATTGTAAGGTCGGCTAGCACCAATGAATTCTAATGCTTCAATACAAGTTGGAAGCTAGGGCAGGTTGAAGCTGACAGCTTCAAAATTTATGGTGCCGCTTAGTGTAGGGCCGAGTCAAAATTTTGTGAAGGCCGTGGCAGCTCTCTACATCACGGGTCGGAAAAATGTAACGTACCACTCACGTCACTCTTACACTATTAAGGTACTTCATTTATTCAAGAGAAGCATATATATGAGCCTAACAACTTAGAAGTAGCAACAAATATTTAGTTGTAGGTTAAATGATGATGCTACAGGGAAACAATTTTGAAGAATGTAATATTGTTGTTGTATTAATATAATTGGTTATAGGGTCTGCCCCAACTTACCTCTTCGGATTCGTCAATGTACTGGTGCTGGGCTCTGCAAAATAACAAAAGACAAGTTCAATAACCTATTCGAACCGCTTAAAAACAGCCTTTGACCATCGACTTACTTGGATTATACAGCTTATGCTTCAGCTTATACACCTCCTCCCCCTCTGCATTCTCATAATTACCTTTTACTGCAACCAAATCCTTATCCCACCCTTGCCTCATTGAACACAAATCAAATAACCATGGTTTGTCTGTATGGCATTGAATGTGGTACGTATCCACCTTCTTATTTGTTTTCCTCGAGTAGAACGATACAATATCAAACCACTAGATCAAACCCCTCTTCTCACGTTTTAACTCTACATTCATCCTCTCGCCAACCCTCATCATCTCATAAAAATTGTTATTCATCTGACACGGGTTAACATCTAAGTAGTTCAATACCTACTTCACCAGCTTTAAAAGAGGCAGTTGCATCCCCAATCAAATCTGGCCTCTGAACGCCATAATACCCTCCTGAGGAGTTTTCTTGAACGTGAACTTGGCCCCTATTGACACCAGCATAACTTCCACCCTTAAAAATTCTTGTTTTGCCATGAGTCGATCCAGTCTCGCCTTCTCCTGAGCCGAGACTGGCCCTGCCGCTCTCCTCGAATCATCTGAACTATCACTATTGTTGCTCTACTCCCCTTCCCCTTCCTCCCTCTCATCCCCCGAAGGCTCAACACTACCTTCCCTTCCCCTTCCTCAATCTCCTCTTTATTACTCTCCCCGACCACTCGAGCCCTATGATGGCTCTTACTCAAAACTCCAACTTCTGGTACTACCACAACTAATGGGGCATCCATTGCAATTTTGAACACTTCTACATCGCGCTCTTACCCACTCTGCCTTGACCAGATACACTTGGATTATTTACTTCGACCTCCTCATCTATCTGTAACATCTTCAAAGCTTGACGGGTATACATTATACCCTATAGAAGAAGAGGTACGTACTTAGATCGATATATTCGACTATCACGTTTTGATATCATATTACGCTCTACCTTCTCCAACTCGCCCAACCCACAGTTGAATGTTTGACTACAACCCCAATCAATCCCTCACTCTCCCCAATTTACCGCTGGGATAAACCCTGGCCATATGGGTTGCCCCTTAATCGGTCATGCTGTTACAAACAAAAACCCTAGCCGCACCTACCCCACAGTACGAATAACATACAGATACAAAAGAAGAAACGACAGGGCAAAAATATAAATCACATACTTTTTACAAGAAGTCAGAGGACATGCCTGTTCGAATGGATTAACTTTCTTAGTAATCGCAAAGTATTCTTCTCTCTTTTTCAGTAAGCTTCCCCTCAGTAATGGCGTATGTGTTTCCTCTCTTCCTTCTTTGTTATCTCTATGATTAATTGTTTGGGGAACAATAAACTTCTCTCTTACCCCTTTAAATACTACCTCAGACAAATAAAACCACCTCGATTTCCCCCACTCACCATCATTACCACTCCCCTTCATTTTTTGGCTGAAATGTGTTTTGACAATATTACCTTGAATTCCTCCCACGTGCGTATTACATGCTCACATCAAATAATTTTTTATACAACTCTCGAACTTTCTGGTACCCTGCCCGAAGCTGTTAACTCAAATCTGCGTGCCACTTCCACCTTTTCCCCATAACTTGAGGAAACATCATGATGACCTATAACGACATACTGCCCTATAAATATTATCACCTTTGACAAGTCTGCCATTTCGGCTGTCAGATTTTTACAGCTGAAGCATCCCTTTCGAACTTCCTTATTCATCCCACTATCGTTGTAACATTCGACCACATATATTTTTGAACCATTGTCTACATCTAACTTCATCCAAGCATACATAAACTTTAAGTAATCGAACCTTCAGTCAGTATTTTTCTTTAAATAATTAAACCCATGGTCCCACAACTTTTAGTTTGTTTTATTACTTAAGTTTGATGTTCAACAAGTTTTATCGCGCCTATATTATCTTCGTCTACAGTGCGTATCACAGTTACAATGTTTTACTTTAATATAGTACTGTTTCATTCGAAATCATCGCCATGCAAAAAGGGAGAAAAAAAAAGAGACAAAAAAACAACAACAACAAAATACAAGAACTTCTTCTCCCACCTCCCAACATCAATACCAATACCAAAACCAAGACTCCCCTATTTACATATGGGATAGTTCTTGCAGAGCCCTGCCTTCTCATCCTTGACTCGGTCCTCGGCATCAACCTGGTCCTCGACTATGCTCTTTAGAAAGTAGTACCGATTATTGATACTCGGGTTCAGCCATTGCAGCACCCTCCACCAATATGCGTACGACATCCTACAGATTTGCTCCTCTGGCTCCAACTCGACTAAATCTGGCATCACCCAGTCCAGACCGTGATCGCCAAAGAACTTTTCCTTTAACACAGCCATCTTCTGCCCTATCCAACGTTCCCGTGCCTCCATCTTTTTCTGGTACCTTATGTTTGGTGTGGTTTCCATGCTTTGGTTACTCAAGGAAGAAGATGAAGAAAATTCGACACTCCCCCTAACACCCCCAATTTATACTTGAATTAAGGGTCATTTAATCCCCCCTTAATCAATACTTATATTGATTGCCATCCTTAATTACATTCCTCGGAACTGCCTACATTCAACAGTCAACTCTTCAACTTCCGATGCCTAACCAATTTTCTCAGCATGCACCATCTACACCAATTTTTGAGGCCCCTGTTGAGAGGAGGTAAATGTAGTAGCCTACTCACAGCCTTCTAGCACAAATTAAATACTCGAAGGCTGCATCGAAGCCTATCTAGAGACTCGAAGCCCAACAAGACAATAACTAAGTCCATGAAGCCTTCTGAGACTAATCGAACACTTAAAGGAATCATCGAGCTAACTGCCATAGTCGAAGATATACGAGCAGCGCCAGAACTCAGCATCAGTACCAAAAATACTTCGACCATGGTCATACACGGTCGAAGGCAGACACGTCTGGCAGCCAGCTCGCTAGACAGAGCAATAAAACAATCCGCTTAATAACTACAGTGATAGAACCAATAGATACAGTGTTAGAACCAACAACTACAGTGTCAGAACCAACTCTGGGTATAAGTCAGTTGTCCCCAAAGGATATACATATAACCTAACCTCCCATAGTGACTCAGCCCTTTCTATATCCTATAAATAGGAGGGAGGAGGCACGATGAAGGGGTTAAGAAATCTCTCCCCTCAACTCCCTAAGATAACCTTTGACCATCCTGTAACTTACATCTATTCGATCTGTTACCTATACTAGATATATATCATCATCCATTAAAAATCCTCACTAAAGGTCGTGGAGTAACCAATTCTAGGACTCCACGTAAGCGTGTTAGTATAATAATATTGTCTGTTATTATATTTGATGCTTGCCTATTCCCCTAGTCGAAGACAACCCCGAGGTGTAAGAGTAAGTTTCTCCCTCTACAAAACTTGGCTCCTACAAAAGTACTTGCATAACTGATTATTATGCTGCAAACTCTAAAAAAATAGCCAATTAATAGAATGAGATTAAATCAAGTTCCTTTAAATAAAATTTCTTAGCCAAAATATTGCTTCTATGTATGTGCTAAGTGTAATATAAATCTAGAAAACAAAACAAAACATAACTCACTATATATGTTGGGAATTCCAATATATATGTTGCTCAAATTAATTAATGTTACTACTATGAAAAAAATTGTACTTAACTTAGAAGTAGGTTGCCCCCGCAAAGAGCAAAAACTGAGGACATCCTTAACGAAGGTTGTCCTCGCAAAGTATGAAAGTCGAGATGTCCTTGACGTAGGCCATCCTCGCAAAGCACGAAAGTAGAGGCATCCTTGAAGTAGGCAACCCTCACACCAGGAAAATCTTTTTTTGACGGACAAAACGAAATTACTTTATTGGGAGCGTCCTTGACGTAGACCGCCCTCGCAAAGAACGAAAACCGAAGACATCCTTGACGAAGGTTGTCATCGCAAAGTACGAAAGTCGAGATGTCCTTGACGTAGACCATCCTCGCAAAGCACGAAAGTAGAGGCGTCCTTGAAGTAGGCAACCCTCACACCAGAAAAATTGTTCTTTGTCGGACAAAACGAGATTACTTTATTAGGGGCGTCCTTGACGTAGGCCGCCCTCACAAAGAACAAAAACCGAGGACATCCTTGATGAAGGTAGTCCTCGTAAAGTACAAAAAATTGAGATGTCCTTGACGTAGGCCATCATCGCAAAGCAAGAAAGTGGAGGTGTCCTTAAAGTAGGCAACCCTCACACCAAGAAAATTGTTTTTTGACGGAGAAAACGAAATTACTTTACTGGGGGCATCCTTGACGTAGGCCGCCCCCGTAAAGAATGAAAATCGAGGACGTCCTTGACGATGGTTGTCCTCACTAAGTACGCAAATCAAGATGTCCTTGACGTAGGCCATCATCGCAAAGCACGAAAGTGGAGGTGTCCTTGAAGTATGCAACCCTCACACAACATGAAAATTTCATTTTTTGACGGACAAAACGAAACTACTTTACTGGGGGCGTCCTTGACGTAGGCCGCCCCCGCAAAGAACGAAAACCAAGGACGTCATTGACGATGGTTGTCGTCGCTAAGTACACAAATCGAGATGTCTTTGACGTAGGCCATCCACGCAAAGCACAAAAGTTGAGGTATCCTCGAAGTAGGCAACCCTCACGTAGGCCGCCCCCGCAAATACTGAAAGCCGAGGACATCCTTGACGTAGTCCACCCCCGCAAAGAATGGAAACCGAGAACATCCTTGTGGAAGGCTATCCTCGCAGAGCTAAAAAACCGAGGTGTCCTTGACGTAGTCGTTTAAATAAATTACTTTACTGGGGGCGTCGACGGCGCAGGGATCCCTCTCTAAGAACGAAAATTTAGGACATTCAAGATATAGGTTGTCCTCGCTAAGACCACCCTTGCACAACACGAATGTTTTTTATTTGCAAAAAAGAAAAAAAAATCATGACTGGAGGCACGCCTAGTCACCTAAACGACCAAAGAAACGCCATACATCGAGCCCATCGCGCCTAATCAATTCGACAAGGTTAACTAGGCGACCAACGTACCCCAATCCAATAAGGACTTCGTAAATTCTAGTTGATTCTTTCGCGCCTATTTTTCATGGATTATTAAAAACACGGTTACTAATAAACATAACGACTACGATACCAAATTTAATTTTAAAATTAACGGCAATTAAATTCACAGCAGCAAAAGACTACTGACAGACAAAAACACGACAGAAAGTGACTTGATTCAAAGCAAATTCACCAAGAACAACAGGGACACGACCTCTCCCATTTTCCATAACCCGGCCCTTCACAACTAACTGCTTTGACATCTTCTTCGGCTATCACGCGCAAGACAATTTTATGGCTAACACAATTCTGCACTTGATCCCTCAAAATAAGATACCAGAACCACCTTTTTTCCTGCATCTCCCTCTCGGGTACAGGGAGGGTTGACGGGTCGACATAGGTTCGCACTAACGGCTTCCCAGCCAGCCCACGGTCGCCAAAGTAAAACTTCTTATAAAACTCCACCCACACGCTTACCTGTGCTTCATACCTGGCCTTCGACCGCGTCTGCATCTTTCTACTCTAGATGTTTGGACTCCCAATCGCAAGCTCCAATAAAAGAGTAAGAGCACTCCTCCCACAAGTTTGCTAATGCGGGATGGAATCCATCTCCCACAAATCTACATTTATATAAGCCTCATTAACTGCCATAGGGAAACCAAAGTGCCATCCCCTTCATTTATTGCACCGCACATGTCCCCCCAAGTAACCCCACTCACTGCCCCTTGGAAGTCACAACTTACATTAATAACAGACATAACGTTTTGCCTACATCAATCCCTCATTACGTGGCCAATACGAGAGCATCATACCGAGAACACCCCAAAGTTGTCATTAACACGAGAAAGCGTACAAATTAAAAACACGACTGCACAAATATATCAAGCAGAGAGCACGTTCAGCAATAAAGTGTACGACAGAGCCCTATGAGTTTCATAAGTTTACATACCAAAAATAAAAACATTTTTCCAAGGCAAACACATAAAGCCTTCCTCGCCAAAATACAAAACGACCGTCTTCTTAATACGAGCATATAAACAGAGGTTACGGCCCCGTCCTCCTCCGCTAGTCGCATCTCCTCTTCAGGGGTAATATCCATCTTGCCCCCTATAGGAAGAGAGCTTTGATGCCCGGAATAGCCAAGATGACACAACTTAGGCACGTCTTGGGTCTGACGCAACAATAGCATCGGTGGAGCCAACCTATCCACCCACCACTTTGTCGATGAACTAAACTCATCCTTTAAACGAGTATGGCGCAATTCCAGCTCGGCAGCGCGACGCTCCAAACCATTCGTTACTTTCTTCGCCCCCGCCAGCTACACACGTAAGCCCTACTCGCTCGCTTCCATCTCCAGCGACAGAGTCCTTAACCGTCTGTGGGTTACTTCCAAGTCCCTATCGACTGCAAGCTTCGCGTCAGTCAGCACTTTCAATAGTTCTTCGAGTCCCGCAGTCCTGCTCGCTACGTGCTCTGCCAGTTCGCGATGTAGAGCCTCTGTTACAAGCTCCTTCTGCGCGATCCGCATTTCTTCCAGTCGCAATTCCAACTCTGCATTACGATTGGCAAGCGTATCGGCCCGGAGAAATGAGGCCTTGAGTGTAAGGGTACCCTGCATAAAGTAAACAACAATTTTATTATTCATAACCCTGAAGGAAATAGACGTTTCACCACTAAAACAATAACCTACCCGGACAGGAGGCACGACCGCAGTACGACGAGCCCGAGGGTCATCCAGAGCCTGAGCTAAACGCTTCTTTTCCTTGTCAATGTAAGGAGTACTCTACACTTCCCCTTCGGGCAAACAGCCACCAAAGAGTTTACCGCTCCCGACCGAGCGTGTCCCCTCCTCGACGTAAGAATAAGACAACGGCTCCCTCTCCCTGCCTCGTAGTTGCCCAAGCTCCTCATCCAAAAGACTGACAGTAACTGACCTTTGTCGCATCACGAGTGGGATGTCTTCTGTGTTAGCACTGGCCCCTCGAAGCCCAGGACTCTGTCCAGCGACAAGAGGCACGCCAACATTTGAGCCAGGCAAATCCTTTCCCCTCGCACTTAAGAACCTCAGCTTCATTCCAACGCTTTTCGCGGATTTGTAACTGTGAACATTTTCCACAGAGTAAGTATTGCTCACGGGACGGATACGAGGCTCGCTATACTTGACCGCTGACCAATATTTATCAGAGTAAAACTTTCCATCGATAATATTGGTCAATACTTGATTCTCTTTATTTTTATGACCGAGCATACGTAATCGCGAGGACTTATAAGTTACCCTTGTTAGCGTCACACCTGTGAAATAAAAGAGCAATCATTAGTCACCGAATGACAGAGACTCGCACACAACTACAACAACTTATACGAAGGAATGTACACTTAGTATAAAACACGTTATGATGTAAGCGACGGTTAGAGCCGTCGTCATAATCAAATGCCCCCGTCACCAGAATTGGATGCCTACACCAGTAATTCCCACTCGTCGACAACTTAAAAATCTTCGGCTCGCCGGATTTGTGAGCTATATAGTACCAGTGCCTTCACTTAGGCGCACAAGGACGCATGACTCTTTGACACCTCGGGCCTGCATCACTCTCCTTGACTAAGACCTTTTTTGCCTTGGCAGCGTCCAAGTTTGCCGCCCCCCATGACCCGCCCGCGCTCGTGAACGAGTAACGCGAGGAGACGCCGGCTCTTCTGACGCCTCGTCCCCATCCCGTTCTACCCCGAGCCCTCCGGAACAGTGTCCCATTGACGCGGACAGCGCCCCGTCTTGTAGGCAACCTTTATGTCCCCACAACCCACGTTCCAACGATGAGGCACCAATTGATTAATCAGCCGACACCCCGTCATCACCCGGTAAAAATTTCCATTCATTTTCCCCGGGGCACGCCCAAACGAATTTAAACATTTTTTTGTTAAGTCATCCAAGGGAAATCTCAGCCCTGTATCAAATTGCCCGAAGTACACGATGCATTGGTTGGACGCTAATGTTTGACAATCCGGCCATATCCACTTACAACCGCTCGAGCTTTCGCCCGCTCGTAAACGACGTCCAGATACTCCATCGTTATCCCTGGACTTTCGTAATCAGCCAACGTTGCGGGCAACCTCCACTCGCTTGGATAAGACCAAAACAACTCAGACACTCCTTCCTCACGACCACTAATAATGTCTTCATGGGCCGGATCTCCAGGTACTCTCCCTAGCACCACGAAATCCGCCTGCGATTCTACCCTCAAGTTCCGAGGCATGGAAGTTCCTGCCTCGTGGTCGAAACAGCCCACCAACCCCACGAACACGGCACCTGTTGGCCTGGCCGTTGAGCCTTCCGTCGTTAACTCACCCTCATATACGACCATATTTCTACCCGGCTTTTATCTATTCCTTACCTCGTATCTATCTACTTACTGATCTGTGCTCAACACTCGTATGCCCCAGCACGAGCCAGACGCAAACGTCAGCCTCAACCCTATCGTAGCGAAGGGCATAATGGCCACCTAACTACTGGGCACCCTAGGGCCAGGCCACTCCCTAGTGCGGCCCATTAACCAGGCTACCTCCCGGTGTGGCCGCAGAAAGTCGATGCAACTCCGTGACGCATGACACGATTCATCCCGGAGCCACAGTCACCACAACTCTTTCGGTTACCACCGTTTCGCTCGGACATTTCACATGAGTCAAAAATATATCAAAGAGATTACACTACGATAAATTACACAAGTTAAAAGGGTAAACTCACCTGAGATTTCAAACGCGAAATTTCACTGCTTCGCTCTAACCCAAATGTATCAATTCCGTCCAAAGCTTAGAATTTTCTTTTTTCTCTTTCAAACAGAGAAGAAGCTCCAAGCTACTCTGTCTGCCATTTTATAGTGGAAGAAACAGTTATGGGAAAAGATAATTTCCTGAAAAACTGCGTCGGACCCACGCACATCATTTACCTCGTTACCCACTACATCTGCAGTCACACCACACATCTTCTAATGAATTTATTACTCCGCACCCATCCCGAGACAATGTCAAACAGACTGTCACACCCCCCGATGAACGAGTAACTCCACATACGGCCAGACCTGCCTCAGATCTCCCTCCATGCTAGCCAGATCTGAGGGGGGCGATTGTAGGAGCACGCTCCCGCTAGTGACTAAGTCGTGGTAGTCTTACGAGTAATACCTCCAACGACCCAAACCTCGTGTAACTAGAGCAGGGAAACATAAGGTCAGTCGATGAGGAAAGTCTTCGGTCACCTTGTACGAGTAAGGATGCCCTGACGAAACTACTCCTAAATATATCCATACATCGAGCAATTATTAGCAAATGCAGAACAAATACGAGGAGCACCCAACCCCACAACTCTGAAGGGATAATTTAGAAATTTTCATAAGCACGTGAGGAAGGATGCTCATAGGTCAAACCCTCCTTATAAATAGAAAGGAGGAGGGCAAACGGTAAAGGATAATCTTCTTCTTCTTCCTTCTTTCTTCTTGAGACAAACTACTATTCCTCAGTGATCAGAGAGAGCTAGAGAGAGGAACTTGGAGATAGTTGAGTGGTGTCCTCCTCCGGTTCAGTATCAAGCCCGACACGTCTAATGATTATTATTGCCCCCTAATAAAATAAGGAGACAAACAATTTCCTTGTAGTAATCCAAGTACAAGATTCCATATGAAATTTGGAAATGAAACTAAGGACATAAAAATTAAAAAGAAATGAACGATGACTTGAAAGCGAAAGGTAGCCTGAGATCAATTAAGATGAAATGATGTTTTGGACCCAAGGATAATGCCTGCAACAAAAATAACATAGAAAATTAATCAACTATAAATCTTAAACCCATTGCAATATTAGCTTGTTACTTAATGCATGTATCGCAAAATAAAATCTAAATATCTATTAAAGTGTGGAAGGACCATTACCTTAATAGATGAAACGTGGCATGATAACGGTCTACTTGATCTTCACACTACCATGTACACCTGTAATAAAAGGAACAATGAGAATGATTGTAATTGGACTGACATATGGGACTTGAGATGGCCTCAAACATGAAAATGGTGACTTCATAGGGAAAGATAACTGCGTAAGACTAAGAAAAAAATATCACTAAAAAAAGTAATTAAATAGTTGCTAATCTTTATAAGCCAAAGCGTCCTTTATAGTACTAGATAATCAACGCGTAATATGAAATAAAAAATGACACCAAAAACTATAAAATAGTCTAACATTAACTACTATCATGCGTTACAGCATTTGTTGGAACAAATGGAGTTCTCCTAGAAGTAGTTTCATTACTTGGAGGCTCTTGCAAGAGCTCTGAATACTCAAGACAAGTTGCTGACTAAGGGCATTCTTCAAAACTCCATATGCAGCATTTGTGGTGTCACTAATGAAAGCACAAGTCACCTCTTTAGGGGCTGCACTATGGCCACTCTCTTATGGAAGAGAATACTCACCAAATGCTTG
Organism: Kingdonia uniflora; assembly: GCA_014058105.1. Taxonomy (NCBI): domain Eukaryota; kingdom Viridiplantae; phylum Streptophyta; class Magnoliopsida; order Ranunculales; family Circaeasteraceae; genus Kingdonia; species Kingdonia uniflora. The sequence goes on along the minus strand of JACGCM010000140.1, from coordinate 5,035,719 downwards.
GGTCCAGAACAATTCTCAACTTTGATTCCTTTGAAGAAGAGAACAAGTGGATTCTATCTATTAACCAAACGAAAGTGTTATCATCCATTCTGAAAGTATCTTTCTGCACCATGATATAACAAATATGGCTGGGGAGAAACAAAAGAGTTTTTTTAGCACTTGTGACTTCGAATGGGATCAGATCAACTTTGAAGTTTCCACAATAGTCAAATTCTCTCTCAAGATCTCTACAGATAACACTGCCATTGTCAGAGAGATTTGTAACATGCCTACTTTTAAAGCAAAAAATGGTTAAAGTACGTAAGTGAAAAGCCCCACCTGCTCGTACTTGGCACTTAACATTAGTAGGGAGATCTCAACTACAGGGGTTTTGGGAGTCTTTACAGAGTGTATGGGCATCTTTTTGTTAGGTTTTGCAAGAAAAGCTGCAGCTAGCTCCTCAACTCATCAGGTTATTCAAGCCAAGCCATGCACAGGGGTCTAGAAATTGGGATCCAGAATGGTATAACTAACGTTGCAGTATCTACTAGCTCTACTCACATAGTGGATCGAGTGAGGAGGAGAATGCCTCCATGGAGCTCCTATCATACTCTCAACACAGTGGAATCTCTCATAGAAAAGTTCCCTAGATTTGATATTGCTCATACCTTTAATGAGGCAAATGTCTGTGCCAAGGATCTATATGGTTTTGCTATTGATATAGGAGAGATCTTAGTCACCCCGAGTACTATTCCTGCCCAACTTGATCTATTTGTAAAGGATGATGCAAGGGACAAGATCTTCAAATATGTTTAGAGATTAATATCTGGTTATGGGGTCCCTGGTTACCCTGGCTCACATCTAAAAAAAACAGTTCATAATTTTGCTGTTTGCCCCCAAAGTAGTTGCAGATAGGGAGATTTCTCGAGGAAAAATAAGAAACGAATGGGTTTTGGGGAAGACAAGCACACGAGATATGGCGTTTATAATATTTTTATCTTCCCCTAGAATATTTTATATGAAGTATCTGAAGAGATGAGTATTTAATAGTAAAACCAACCTACACACTCCCTATACACACCCTAATTAATAGCGGCAAGAGAGACACTTGACACTCGTTAAACAACGCAATAGCGAAATGGCAATGGCTAAGTACTTACAGTGCAAGATATTTCCCGTCCAGGCTGATTGACATTACTGCAACAGGATTTTTAAGTAGTCTCTTGTGTCCAATTCTATTCCAAGTACTAATATTCCATACTGCAGTCACTGCTTTATCACCTATGACTGAGATTCAGGATATGTCAGCAAAGCAAAACAGGAAGTATAAAAATGAAGTGAAAACTTATTTCTACTCATCTAAACAATACATTTTTGAACAGTGCAAAACAGGAATGGCTTGGTACCATCTTTGGACAATCCAACAACATTCGATCTTTTCATCCTGAAAATAATTTCCACAAATATAATTAGTCATTGCTCACTTGAACCCTCCAAAAAGTTGTAGAAGATGAGAAATTTTATCGAGTTTCTAGTCAATAAAGTTAATGGAACACCTTCATTTATATTCCATATTCGTGCAGAACCATCAGTAGATGTTGAAGCTAAGAACTCTAAATCTAGACTGAAGTACAGAAATACATCTTTTTAGGTAAAAACTACCAGTACAAGCATTAAAGAAATGTGTGCATGTTCAAGAAAGCTAATGGCTTCAATAAGCTGCCTTGATTTATATGAGTCTAGTATTTTTCTTGTATGTACACTTGTCGCATACATAATAACTATACATGTACACATAAATTTCAAATGATACAGAATGAGTATTTCAACCAAAATAAAATTCCAAATAGTATATAGTTCCATAACTTATATCTAAATCTCGAAAGGATTTGTGGGCTCTTGAGTCGTCGAGAAGGATGCGTAAGCTTGGCCATTCAAAAATTCTAAGACGACCAGACTATAATAGTAAGAGAAATGCATAAGCACAGACCAAATCCTGCAGATATGGTATGTTCATATCTAAATAATTAACTATGAAATCAGTATCATTCTTCAGACAAACCATTGAAAATGGCTTAAAAATATTTGCAGGGTTTTTCATTCAGAATTGGAGATGCTTTGAATCTTTGGTTAGGATTAATGTTTATTGTATAACATCTAGGTGCACATACTTAAATATGTAAGAATTAAATAAATTAATAATCGAGTGTCAAGGAGTTTACGTCTCCACCAGTAGCAAACCTAGAACAACTAAAGATTCTAGGTTGAAGAGATCAAAACTGAAATTCCACACTATACCGACCACATTTTTTAAGAAAGGAACTATAAAAGAAAATAGTGGAGAAGCCCAAATAGTAGGACCAACATAGTTTGAAGTGCCCTTTTACTTAATCCAAATAAAGATGGAGCATCTAGACATATTTTAAAGAGAGGTGATTAAACAGGGCAATAAACATAACAGTGGATCGAAAAAAAAAGAGTTATAATAATGCAACTCACATGAGGGATATCAAACATAGATAAAACAATAACAAGGTCAAGTTCTTTAGCTTTTATCACAAGAAGAGGGGCATGCAATCATGTAATAGTATTTTGGAGGTTTGTGAGGCAACTCACCTATACCATATACTTTTTTCCCTTATAAACATTCCTGTATCAGCCTAACTTGCCTCAAATTGATCAGAAAATGTCATACCCTGCACTCATATACAAAAACCCAGCCCTGTCATTACCCGTTAGCATAACTTTGAACTTGTCAAGGTGCTGCAAGTAACTTGTAATTGTACAGAAAAAACTGAAGCACATATAAACATAAAGGAAAGCTTAAATTGAAGTGTAAGGTTAAACTTATATTCATAGCTCAATGTCCCTATAGTAGCTATACAACCTATAGTGGAAATCATATTAGGCTATGACTAATGGTCTAGCTCCTATGTTTTCTTTCAATCTATACGAGAACAAAATGCCAAAGAACTTCAACACTAGAAAGCATACCTTATAATAGGAAACATGAATATCTAACATAAGCTGACTTTCCATATAGCTTACAACCTAACAATTTATTTAATTACGTAAAGGGTAGCTCTCTAACTTCGCATCCAAAGATTTTATCTCCTTTTCTTTTAAAGGGGTCAAACATATTTTTAATTTGACTAGTTCCCGTGGAAACAAATATGCCATCAATGAACATCAAACAATATATTGAAGGGGTTATAAGACAACGGAAGAAAAATATATTCAATCCACTGAATTCATAGAAGTCTATCTTAAATTATCTAGAAATAGTGAACATTAAAATAAATATCAGATTAGATTGCTTTAGCGCTAGGAATTCATAGCCGCAACAAAGAAAGACACGTCATAACCTATAGCATTGAAGATACCTGTTCTACCGATCCTTCTTCACCCATCACCAATATAAGTTACTTGAACTGAAATCAGCATTGAAAGTATCATTACTATAGTACCATTATTTGGGTCAATTAACCATCCCCACAGTCTGATTCTTTGGCACCCGAACCCACCCATCCTCCATTGTTTTCATACTCCCATTCAACCCATCATCAATGAAATCACCTACTTTCTTTTTTCAGCATAACTGGATAATGAACTAAAAAATAAGCATTACAAAATCCTGGTGCATCCTCCACCATAAACTTTCTCAAGCTATCAATTAACAAGAACGCAAGCGAATCACACCCAATATAGTTTCTAATTTTCTCCACATCCATCCTATTCGATATCAACTCCTTTGAACTAGGCGTATCCACTCCATAATAACATGAACCAATAATTGGTGGACTCGCAATTCTCATATGAATCTCTGTTGTTCCCGCTTCTTTAACCAACCTAACGATCTTTAAAGACGTTGTTCCCCTTTCAATTGAATCGTCAATAACCACAACTCGTTTCCCTTCAATCATAGCTTTAACGGATGCAAGTTTGAGCTTCACACCTAAATCTCTAATCGTCTGAGTTGGCTGGATAAACATTCTTCCAACATAGTGAGACCAAATTAATCCTTGCTTGAAAGGTACTCCAGACTCAGCCACATACCCAAGTGCAACAACCATCCCAGAGTCAGGTACAGCAATAACTACATCACAATCCACCGGAGATTCTCTTACTAAACTTCACCCATATTTCTCACGTGACTCATAAATGGATCGACCAAAAAAAATAGAATTCAGCTACGCAAAATAAATATGCTCACAAATGCAAGCTTTCTGCTCCCGATGAGGCATTAATGAATCCCATCTTTGTCAACCACCAATACTTCCCCTGGATTCACCTCATGCTCATACGTAGCTTGAATAAGGTCAAGCATACACGTCTCAAATGCAAACACCACTGCCCCATTGCTCTTCCTCCCTATCACCAATGGGCGAAACCCATACGGATCCCTCATAACAACGAGCTTATCTTCCGTAATAAACACTAACGAATAAGCCCCTTCGAGCTGCTCACACGCCTCAGCAATCCTGAAAAAGAAAAATCGAGCCGTTGATATTGCAATCAAATGGAGAATAACCTTTATATCAGAACTAATACTAAAAATCGACCCATGGTCTTCGAGCATTGCTCGAAGCGTCGGATAATTCACTAAATTCTCATTATGGGCAACCCCAACTAACCCATACTGGTACCTAGCTATAAAAGGTTGGACATTTTTCAACATATTGTCCTTTTAAATTGTAGATTTATCACTTGATAAGTAAATTCATCAATAGTATCCCATAAATCTATCCAGTACCTAGTAAACTTGAATCATATACTTGTATGGACTTATCATAAACAAATAATTCTAAACTTAGGGATGCTCTAACTGGTCATGATCATAGCGAAATAAATATGAAATTGGAAGAGAAAACTCAATCATAATGAAACCCATTTTTTTACATCAAAATCTGAAATTATGCTTACCTTTGAATCTGTCCCAAGTCCTCTGTTTTCCATAACCATAGATACAAGCTTCAAATCCCCAACATCGTCGCATAGTTTTTCCCCCACATAGCCCCAATACAACATCAAAATCAAACACTTTCTTCAATTAAAAAGAGAAATCTCAAATCACAGGTGTTTAAATGATTTACATCAAAATATGGATCATGACGGACGTCGTACTTGGCCATCACCTCAGTTTATCAGAATTCAGATAAAGGGATCAAAACAGAAAGACCCAAACACACAAACATCAAAATCAATTCAAAGAAAAACAAGGACATAAGTGAAATTGGAAGAATGGGTTACTGTTTGTGATGGAAAATTTGCTTTGTCTACAAATTGAATTCAAATTAGGTTTTCCGCTGATTTTGCGCTTTTGATGAAGAAAGGGAGAAGTAAATCAGTAGAGAAAACCCACAGAGAGGCAGGGGAACAAAACAGTGAAAAAATAATAATGTCCAAATTGCCACGGACTAAATTTCATTTTGGTACGGATTTGCTTCGTAGTAAAGTTATCACGAAGTCAGTGGTAAACTACAAAATAAATTTATAAAATTATTTTGGTGTAGTGACTTATATAGGCTCTACTAAATATCATATATTGAAGTAAAGGTAATACTAGCTTTCGATCGACCTTTTATACATAGATTAAAGCAAAGGTAATACTAATTTTCAATCGACCATCTAAACAGATTAAAGTAAAGGTAATAAATACTAGCTTTCAATCGACCATCTAAACAGATTAAAATAAAAGTAATACTAACTTTCAATCGACTTCAATATGCAGATTAAAGAAAATGTAATACTAGCTTTCAATCGCCCATCTATACATATATCTGCGATTAAAATAAAGATAATACTAGTTTTAAATCAAAGATTTCTATCAGAGATAAGATAAAGTAAAGGTAAAACTGGCTTTCATCCCTTTATATGTCTGTAACTACATGATACTTCTAAAGGTTCTTCTCTACTTATGGGAGGTCAGCTTTATTTTTCCTTACACATGAGGGCGTTCAACCATAAATTTTGGAGCTCGAGCAATTATAATAATCCTACCTTGTTCTACTAGTTCATCAGGTCGGGAACCTAACCCTGTTTCCATGGCGTTCAGACAATTTCCTCAATCTATGTCAGCTTTACAAATACATCCTCAGAACGACATACAGTCGTGTAAGGTATCATTCTCAAACTCAAGCCTTTTTAATTCTTTCAAAAAATAGCCAATAACATCCATTAACTCCTGTGAGCGCGTTATTTCTTGAATAGTTGAATTTCAATCGAGCATAACTACCTCAGAAAAATGCTTTTGTAATCTATGGTGCCGTTCTTTCAAGTCTTTGTACCTTTCGTCATTCCACGCCATGCGTTCTGCTGCACGTGTCATCACCACATTATGTTGCGCTAACTGCTCCGCTACTTTATCTAACTCAGCTGTATTCATCATCCTCAACTCTTCCAATTGAGTATAAAATTCTACCAGTTCCCGATCATTCCCATCACTTTCCCCAATAGGAGACTTCTTCAGCAACTCATCCTTCTTCCTCAATAATTGATCATTCCCCCTGATCACCCCCTTTCACTCTGGCTCTCTGCGAAAAGTGATATCTAACTTATCATGGCTCTCCCTTAGGTGCTTATTTCCTCTCTGTACATGAGCTTGAATGTGAGCTACATCCGCCTCCAACTCTTTAATTCGAGCTGAAGGGCTAACCACGTCACCTGTGGTGGTTGAGACCCCGACGTCATCTTTTTTCTTTTTTGATAGCTCTCCAGCCATGGCCTTCTTGACACGTGAATTGGCTATAGCCAAATCTGCCTTCAAATTAGCCACCCTCTCATTCAGTTCATCATCACCATTTTTGAACCATACAGAAACCCAAATCCTTAGCAGGCAAGGCCTCACTCAATTGATCAGCCACACTCTCAGAATGGCCCAAGTCAGCTCAAACCTTTTCAAGCTCCTTATCTTTCCTAGTCATTTCACTTTTTGTTGCCCAAGTGCATTTTTGGAACTTATCAGATCAGCTCGAACCTGCTCAAGCTCGTTTACCTTCCTAATTATTTGACCCTTCAAACTAGCCACAAAATTTTATAGCTCTTTTTCTGTCACTTCTAAGGACCAGATACGGTACTGAGCAACATCCGCCTCTTTACCTTTTCCCGTCAACGACTCTACCCTACGTTTTAACTTCACCATATCAGTTTGTGCCTCCACGAGCTCCCTTTGCGCATTTTCTATCTCAACATCTTTACCTTTGACCTTCTGGGCCAGGTCTTCAACAGTCTTTATCGCCTTAGCGAATTGGAGCTACAGTTTGATATATTGATCATCCCTATCTTTGGATACCTCTATAAGGTTATCAAACTCTGCCACAAATTTATGATTGTATTGAAGCGTCTACTACTCGCACAAGCGCACAATTTCTAATTCGATCTATATTACATATACAATATATCAAGCTCGATTCAGCAATACTTTACAGATACAATCAAAATGTATTACAGATTATTTTTACAAACTTCTAGCAGATTTCTATTATCTGACATGCCATTGTTGTGAGATTGCTTCTTAACTTAAGTTTGAAGTATGATCTCAGTTCGTTGGCAATAACATTTGCATCCACTTTCAAGGTACACATTTTTTATGTTCTAATTTTCTAACACTTTGACATTATTTGAACATACTTGATTACCATCGCTCCAAATCTGCTAACACATTAGTGATCTATAACTATCTTCTAACTTTACTCTGTAGCTCTAAAATAATGCAGCATACAAGTCAAATATTTCTTACTCTTTTCTAACCTGTAGCTCTGATTGTGAAGTCAATAGGGACGTTGAGGCATTTTTCTCCTTAGCTAGCTCTTTCTCTAATTCCTCAATTCTAAGGCACATATCTCTACGTTCATACAAATCAATATTTACAAACATCTCTTAGCTTATTCAAATTTATCATATAAAATAATATTTCGTACAAATACAGTTTCCACCCCACACAGAAAACACACAAATAAACTTCAAACAACTTTACTCTACCTTCTTATTATCTTCTCCCCCACGATTCTCTAGATCAGTTCTGGGAGGGACCGAATCTAACCCTGTTACCACACCTCCATCAACAGGGACCTCCTCTTCTTCTTCGTCCTCTTTAATGTAAGTACCTTCCATAATGGCTTTGAGGTCAACAACTGTGTACCCCACTGCGAGGAATTGGCACCCAAGTCTGTCATGTAACATCATCCACATTCTTCTGCGCCTCCACAATGGGCTCGCTTATCAACACCTTCTATGAGGCCTTCGCAGCAACCAAACGCTCCCTCTCCAAAGCCAAATTAGACTCTAGTCGACCCACCTTCTTCTCGAGCCTGGCTCTCCCATTCTCGAGCTCAGCTCTTATTTCCTCAAGCCCAAGACAGATTCCCTTCAACATACGAGCAGTCTACAATAGGGCAACACATTTTTAGCTAGAAAATAAATACAAATTTAAAGAATTACAAGACATCAACTTACCATCCTGCTCAACTCCGACTGTGCGGAGGTAGTCAGCTTCTTAGTGCCTCTTCGAGCTGTCAGCCTTCACATCCCACAGCCCGTCTTCCTCAGTAGGTCAGCTCTCCACAAACTTTGCCCCTATCACAGTAGCAGGATGAACAACCCTCCTCTTTTTTGCACTCCCCTCGATCTCACCACTCACCGTATTACCGGAGGCCGACCCACCCTTTACAGCTTTCTTCTTCGGGTGCTTTAGAGAACTTGCTCGAAGTTGTCCCTACAGAAACATCATCCAGGGACATTTTTGAAACCCTCGACAGTACCAAACGTTCCTCCATGTCCGCCCCTTTCTTCTTGCTAGGTCCAGCTCCCGTCATCGGTTTCTTCACCTGAGCTTTTGTACCTTCTCTGACCTACTATTAGCCATTTTGTTTCTATTGATACCAAGCTCTTTCAAAACTGTCACGAGCTTAACACCTTCTCGAGCAACAGTATCCAACAGTGATTCTTTCCATGTCACCTTAGACCGAGGACCTGCAACATAACAAAACAAATTGTTAAACCATAGAACTACCCTATACTAAAATAATTCCACATTATCCACTATTATTTACTTTTCTTCAAAGCTTTATATACAAGTTCCATGGGTTCCTCGTCAATTCTTTGAAATAGCCCCCTTTCACCCATACCACATTATCATTAATCCAAAATCGACCTGCTGAATACAGATCGAAGAAAAGAGGTCGAGACAAACAAGAATAGAAATACGTGTGCGCCTCCAGTTGCAGCATAATATTTTACACCGTAGTACTACAAAATGTCATCAGGAGTTATTTTCCTATCCACCTCATTCTCCTCTCACAATCTATTCAATGTCTCGCAAACATTTATCATCACCCACATGTTCCCATTCAATTGGGCAGGGCGGGCTTCTGTGTTATTTAACATACCTTTAGCAAGATTGTTAAGAGGTAATCTCAGTCCGTATTCCAATTGGGACAGATAATACATAAAACCCTTGTCCAAGTAACTCTAAACACTCTCATCAAAATACTCTAAATATATCGATGCCTCCACCTTCCTTATCCGTTCTCCTGCTATAAGTCAGGAAACAAAAAGAAATACTCTTCCTCACTTTTTATAGTGCACCCCCTAAGCGACATCCTAGCGTATTCTACCACATTACCCTATTTTTTACCTATAGTAGCTTTGGATTTACATAACTCTTTGAATACATCAGACTTCGGAGGGTAAAAGCACAAAATATCAGAGAAATCTGAAAAATGTAATTAATCCTCCCCCTCAGAGTTTACATTTATAGATTCTACATTTTTGGAATCAGCCATGCGACCAGAAGTCGATGTCTCCGCATCAGAAGTAACCTCCATTACAGATGTAGGCTAATGAATGAGGATTTATTTCTATAATAGATTCTCCTCATGCCCCAACCTACATACAGGTTCAGATATTCTGTCAATTCACTCAATCTTTATCTTTTATTTATACACATCCATATATGCATATACTATATCTCTATTATACATATGCAAACATATATCTTTTAGCATACAAATCAAACAATCTTTGCAAACATTTGCTATAAATAGCATAATTTTAAAATATTTGAAACCCAACGTATATTTTCAAACTTTGCATACATTATATTAAAAACTCAATCACTAACCTTCAACGTCTGAGTATGAATCAGAAGCAGCGCTTGATCCCTTCTTCACAAGGGCACTGTGCAACCAAGGTCTAGACTCTTCCTCTACAAATTTCTCTCCCCTTTTGCCATGATCACCTTCGTCCAATATCTCACTTGAATCTCTCCCAATTTTTTTCTTTTTTCTCCCATTGTTCATTCATTTTTTTAGAGTTTGATAAACGTTTGAATGAGGAAGAAGAACTATTATTAATACTTTTTCTCTCTAATAACTTGCAGCTATTGGGTCTCGCACGAACCGCTCTCGATTTTGGAACCGAGATGCCCCTTCCACAATTAATGTTAGATGTTTCATACCTTTTTGGTAAAAGTACTTTCCCATCATTACCCCACCTTCTATATTTTAATAAATTTTCTCTCTCCAAATAAAATCTTTCTCTGGCCCTCCCACACTCATGATGACTTTATACTCACACACAACCAAACTTTTTCTCTACTTACACAAAAAACAAAAATCAAAGCCAATCTGCTTTTTCATCCCTACTTCTTCTACTTATAGAACTAATGACGTCATTGTCAATTCAATCGCATTTCAAAGTTCAAATTCTTTATTCACAACAATTCAAACCACATTCACAGCAAAATAGGAGAAATATTCTACCTCAATTTCAATTACAGTTATTCGACCTAATTCAGTCCGCTCCCTCAAATATAATTACGCATAAAACCTCTCAGATTCCCTGGAGAGTCATACCTAATCAGTTTTCCCTCGACAATCCTCACATCTTCCTCAACAATTTTTTCTACGACAATTTGCCTCACAGTCGCTTTTAGAGCCGCGGGCTCCAAAATTACTTTACGGAGTATCTCTGAGTAGAAATGACACCCAATCTCAAGTTTCCCCACCCTCGAATCCAGGCCTTTGAACTGGATTTCATATTCAGGCAAGTCAGAATTATAATCTAACAATCTAAAGATCCTTTCCCTCACTTTTGTAATTTTTATCGCTAGTCGTCCCTCTGCAGCATGACGAGCTCTTTCAGAACAAGTTCTCACCATTTTATCTTTTCTTCCTCCTCTGTACATCATCTCTCCATTATATTTATACGCAACTTCAAGATAACTTCAAATCCCCTACATTCTGCATATAATTTATTTTACCATAACTGGAAACCCTAAGATCATGTAACAGAGTTATTTGAACTTATCTTTCCAAATCGACCTCATCATAATCCATTCATCCCTGTTTTGAACTAATTCTCACCATCTCCCCCCAGTAGAACATTTCCAGCATAATTCTTACATGTTATTGTCTATAAAGATTTTTCTCCTAGTACGACTCATAATATCTAACCAGTTCGATACACATTTTTAAATATGTGTATATTTTTGCCTTCATGTCTATTTTCAATAGTTTGACTAATCAATTTCCATATTTTAGTTCGCCTTCAAAATTATATTTTTATACTCTAGCATAAATATATTTCTTTCAACTCGATTTCCACACAAAAAAAAAAAAAAAAAAAAAACCTGCCAATTGGTTATATCAACACAATTTCCATAAAAAATTATTTTCATTAGCTCGAATATCAATTACAAAATACTTTACAGATAACAAGTCTTTCAGATGTTGTTATATATCGTTCTATAGGTTATGTATCAGTTTTCAACACTGCCTCAAATCTGAGAATCTTCTGAAGAAAAGTTAGGAACTGGAAATCACTAATCTAGATCCTTCCCTTACACTATTTACTTCCACAAGAAACTGAGGATGTAAAGGTGTCAGTACTCGAACCAACCCTCAATGCAAAGACCTTCTTCAAGACAAGAGAAGATGATTGTGTAGAAGAAAAACTTTCATTCTCTATCTCTCTTCTCCACCACCATCGTATCCTCCTCCATAACCTCCACCAACTAAGAATTGGTGGAAATCAAAGGGAGTCCTACCTTAGAACCAAGTCCCTCGCAGGATACCAACAGTAATACCTCGCATATAAGGCAGCCTCCACATCTGTCTCCTCAACTTTGTCCTCTGCTAAGATGTGAAGGAACCTCCAGTACTGCTCCCCTAACAAAACCACGTAATAAAATCTCTACATGTGGTAAAAGTGATTTTTAGCTTCAGCCGCTTCTTCTTCCAATATCCCATGGTAAGTCAGTGGTACAGGAATAGGAGTGGGCATCTTCAACATTTGGTTCCCAAAGTACAGCCCACACCTTCAACCTCTGCATTTCAGCAGACACTCTCTCTTCATATACCATTTCCTGGGTCTTCACCATTATCATTAAGAGAATATAAAGAATAGTACAATAACAGATTACTTTGACAGAAGCCCCAGTACAGGTACTATTTATATTAAACTTATATTTAATGCGCATGTACATTTCCAAAGCAGTCATTATTCAAAGTAACGCCAATCTGGGAGCCCCAAACGTCAAGTACATCAATCATTTTCATCATCATAAATGCCTAATACATTATTCAATAAATAAATACCGAGTACCAAACCAATCAAATTCCCCATTAATACATCAACTTTTTTCATCTTCCAACACCAACAAATACTGGTTCTTTCTCAACCAAAGCCACACGTGCCTTCAGTTGCGAGGGGGCGATTGTAGGGACCTGTCCCTCGACCTAACTCAAATTTGAACTACCTTAATATCATACTCATGCATTACACACGTAACATACACATTCAGCATCACCACCTTGACCACAAACTGGTAAAGAACGTGGATCAAGCACTGCAGTAACAGATGAACAAGTCAAAGATACCTGTCTCTTACGAACTAACAGTTACTCATTTAACTACCACTTACCTCATTATCCGGAGAACGTATTTCTACACGATAATGAGTTGCTTGTAAAGTCTATATAAAGAAAAAGTTTTAGAGGAGATAGGGACAAGAAAAACTAGATTTCTAGACTCTAATAGAAGAGTTTATATATTCAAAACACCACAAAACTTCTTATTTTAAGATCAAGAGTTTCTAGTTCAAGAGATCACTTATAGTAAGATATCAGCCCCAAGCAATAAAAGATACAGTTGCTAAACCCTTAACTCGAGGTTATAGTTTTTTATCTATTTAAAGGTTTTCCACGCTAAATTACCTGTGTCATTATAAGTGATTGAGTTATAATGTTCGTCTGGTCCCAAACCCCATGGACATGTTCGTGTATTGAGTTACTTTCATAGATACTTTAACCGAAAGGTGTTAACTTTTGGTAACACCAGATAATTCTCAAGCATAAAAATCATAGATTATAATTTGCCCAAATCAAACTTAAACGGGTCATGGGTATACCCAAACCGTTTAAGGTAAACCCAAAACTGAACCATTTATTAAATGGGTTAGACAGTTTTAGGTCAAATGACCCGCGACCTATTAAGGCCAAACCCAAACCTGCCAAAAATATGATTGGGTCGGGTCGGGTTGGGTTGGCGGGTCGTGGGTCACTTTGCCGGCTCTAAACATTTTTAGTCTCATATTTTAGATATACAATCGTTTGGACTTGCTATAGGAAGATATGATATACTTCTAATTCCGATATTAATTGTGGAAAATATTTGAAACTGCTTTATCTTTCTTTATCCCAATCTAAAGAAAATCGCTTCCTAGTAAGTAATGTGGTTGCACAAGCAAATGTGCTCTTCAAGCGTTAAAAACCCAAGATGTAAATTGTCGACCTGTTAACATAGTTGCTTCATGGTATCCCTTAGTGCTATAGCCTCGGTAAAAAAACATGCGTCTTTGTTTCTCAATTTTTTACTTGTATTTATCTTTAATCTTTGCCACTATAAACTCTAATTTAGCTTAAGTTTTTGTTAATAGATGTATTTTTTGCACTATAATATAATGTGGTTGCAAGTTAGGAGATGGATAGAAATAGGGATGATGAAGAAGAAAAAATTGATCTAGTGAAAATAGATTGAAATTAAGTGGCCATTTTTTTTGCCTCTGATTTGATCTGAGTTCACTTAGAGGTGTTCACTATCTGAGTGGATGCCTTGAAGTATTTGTTTTTTTGCCTAGTTAGATCTTACTAAAATAGGCAAATACTAAAATACGCCTCTCAACTTATAAGCAAACACACAAACACCCCCACCTATTCATCACCAATACCACCACCACCACCCCTTCATCACCAACGTCAACACCACATATACATGAAGAAAAAAAAAACCTGTATATATAGCAAACACAAATACATTGGTTCCTAATATTGGTTTGAAGTGAATATAAATACATTTATATACATAGAAAAGAACCTGTATATATAGCAAACACAAATACATTGGTTCTCATAATACAAATACATTAGTATACATAGAAAAGAACTTGCATATATATCAAACACAAATACACTAGTTCCTAAAATCAAATAAAGATTAACATTGGTTTAAAGTTAATACAAATAAACAAATATCAGAGTCTTAAGAGTTATTACAAATACACAAACAAATAAGTTCCAATCAACTTAAGAGGGCTTCAAGGAAACCAAGACAACTCCCTGGCTCAAGCCCCAGAAAGATCACAATGTAGTTGTGCTCATCTTTTCCTCTCAACAACTTCAAACCCTTGAAAAATAGTGCATCATCTATCTTTTATGAATTGACCATATTCTTCAATACCTTTAGAACTTCAGAAGTGGGTTGTCATTGCTAACAGAAGTAGAACTTGCTCCTTGGGCAATGAATGCCTATATCAAAGATTGGACCAACTCCATTGGTTCTAATTGTTGAACTATCTACTGAGTGGAGAGTGGTCCACTTCCCATGTTATGAGCTCTTGTTACAGTTTTGCACCTCTAGCTTGTGCACCTCTGGCTTTATCCTCTTGACTACAGCAGATAAACAGAATAGCATGGTCAACAGATTGACTACAACAAATAAACAGAATAGCATGCTCAACAGATTTGGTACCACTGTAGAGATAAATAGAATAGCATATAATGGCATATTTAGAGACAAACAGGTAAAATTTTAACTAAAGTACTTTATACATAGACAGATAAGCAGTGACAGAGCAAGCATAAACAGATGGACTCTAAACAGTTGTAGATCTACACTGACAGAGCAAGGACTTGTGATCTAAAAGTTGAACTCTAATGGACTCTAAAGTACTTTATGCATAAACAGATCCACAGATGGACAAAGCATTCTTCCTAAACAGATAGACAAATAAACAATATAAAGCAGATGGACAGATAAATAAATGAACAGATGGACAGATGGACAAAGCATTGTACAAATAAACACAACAACATATAAGTTTCTACAGATTCTACAGCAATGGACAGGATGGTCAGATAGACAAACAAATGGACAAGATGTCTTTTGCAGCAATGGTTTACCATGCCTATCAGACCATACTAATGACTCGCAGAGCATAAGAAGACCATACTACTTGTACAGTTTTTGTAGATTTTGTACAGTTTCTGTTAAGTCCTGTATATATGCCTATCAGACCATACTAATACTACCTGTAAACAGGCACACTTCTTGTATAGATGGTCCATGGCTACTTATCCCCAGCTTGCCTTTGCAAAAAAAAAAAAAAACTCTAACACAATCTAAACATCTATCCATTAAAAGCATTTATCCATTTTTGTATAGATGGTCCATGGGTACTTAACCCCAGCTTGCCTTTGCAAGAAAAAAAAATAACAGAATCTAAACATCTTTCCATTAAAAGCATCTATCCATTTTTGTGGTGTGTAGGTAGTTGCCGTCCTAACTAAGAAATCCAAAACCACATTGGCTACTTCTCATCTCCTTTAAAGCTTCTTTGTCTTTGAAATTTACCAAGATCGCCCAATCAAATGCAATACAAATAAGAAATATGAAACGAAAAAATAATAAAAATAAACTACTTACACAGGTATGCTATAAGTATGAAATTCTAAGTGGGTAGCCTTAGGTCCTAAGCTAACTGAAGCAATAACTATGAACAAAGTTTAGCTTAATAATCTTATTGAGGTAACATTTATATAGCTGGCCAAACTATTTTTACATTCAAGGAAGAGTTTCACGTTGTACTCCCATAAATATAATCCAAACATTAACTTGAAAGAATCTATACTAAAGTACAAGGCACAATAAAGTAAAAGGCACAATGATAGGTTTTATAGCATAACGCACTTACTGCGGGGTAACAGGTACATAAAACCCATTAATCAAGTAGTGATAACTATAAATATTGAGATAGTTTTGCCCCTTCAACACCCTCCTCAATAAAAAGTCATGAACTCGAGTTAGATAAGAACTGTAACGCCTATCAGATCTTGACATGTTCCTGTATTTTAAGAACCAAAAAACTGGGTCATTCACAATTCGATACATATACCTAGAACATTCCATTTTAATGCTATAACTGTGTAGGGGATGCACCAAACAAAGACCACACTACACATGGTGTGCTTACAATCAATTACCACATAAATCGATTCATCCACCACATTTTACAATGGCCAAATGACTAGACAGTAGACACAAGAAAACAACAAACATGGTCTAACAATCAATTGCCACATAAACCTCTCAATGAGGACCCCCAATATTCATTAAACCTAGTAAAAATTCTAAAATTTTACAATCTTTCACAAATAAAAGCAATTTCACCCTACAACTCAAAGTTCAGTAAATCCCAATAACATTAACATTCTAAGTTTTGCATGTATCATCTTCACTTAGAACTCAATCATCAAACCCAAATTTCACATGCTAAACACAACTCAAAACATACCAATGAATAAAAACAAGAGAACCCCAATATACCAAAACTACAAATAAGCAAAACCCAAATCACAATTTCCATTATCAACTAGTACCTGGGTTTGTTGAGCTTGCTGTATCTCCCTAATGCTTCTTCATATCTAAACCCACCATTACTACTACTAAAACCTTCCAATCCCATCTCTCCATTGTAATGAGCTGTAGGTGTTTGTTTCAAAGTAACAATGTAAATTGCTACATCTTCTTCTTGTTGATACAACACAACCATTACCACCACCCAGGCCCGGCCCTGGGCATAGGCCAATGAGGCGGCCGCCTAGGGCCTCTAATTTTTGCTCAAAAATAGGGGCCTCATAATTTTGGTTACCTTAATAGTTAATATGCTTAGGCCTCAAAAATAGGGGCCTCAAAATGGGCCCAAAGGGAGTTCTTTTTAGACTTCTCTCTCATTTCTCAAGACCAAAAATACAATATATCTCTCTCTCTCCACTCCCCCATCTATTTGCAGACTTTCTAGAGTTGAGTTACAATCGTGAGACTCATGACATGAGAGTTGAGACATAGACATTGCAATTGCAAGTAAAGCTCAAGATTTAGGACTTTAGGTACTCTCTCTCTGACTCTCTGAAACCCAATTGCAAAAATTAGGGCAAATAACTGAATAATTATAGGACATTGTTACTTCATTGCTTGTTGCCAATTGGTACTTGGTACGAATTAAAATCAAAATCTACCTGAAATGATGGCAAATTTTTGATCTTGTTAGTCGATTGAACTCTTCCAGCATGCTCTCTTTAAGGATTTCATTCTTCTTTGGCATCCTCTGGACTCCGGTAATGATTGGAGGTATTTGGATCCCTTTTAATGAATTGGGGTTACAGACCTTTGACCATTTTGAGTTCAAGAATCATGAAACAAATCCTTCCCTATGTAATTAATATTAGTGAAATACTGAAATTAACAGACTACATTTAATAAGACCTCTCCGTTGGAATAAATTTTTCCTGTCAATCCTAGGCTTCTAGCAACTATAATAAAAATTAGGGGGAAATATTTGTGTAATGGTTTTGTCAATTTAGGAAATTGGTGAGGTGGAGAGTAAAATTGGACCCAAAAAACTCTCACTGAAAGTGAAACTTAATGTCTTAATCACTACTATTTTTTATTTCAGTGAACGAAATATTAAATTTTTGTATGTGTAGTATCTGTCTGTGTCTGACATTAAAGCTTGATCAATTCGAGGGTTACAAAAAAAAAATTTAGGGTAAGGGGGGGGGATTTTTTGAGTTCCGCCTAGGGTCTCCAAAACTACAGGCCTGCCCTGCTACCACCTTCAGACAAAATAACACAAAACCCACTAATTGACACAACACAACACAACACAACATAACACAATACAACCATTACCACACACCATAATTCTTGATGCGAAATTTCAAACACTACTACCGATGATTTGATGCACTATTATTCAAACCCAATACTCAATTACAAAAAAAAAAAAAATTAGAGATTTATGTGAGTGTGGAGAAATATGAATACATACCAGAGAGAGATGATTTACTGAAATTAGACTAAAAAAATACTTACCAATTGTTTGAACTCTGGGTTTTCACAAAGAGAGATGATTTGAGATGAAATGTTTCGATTTTGAGATATGGGTATTGGTGATTGAGGATCTAACATGAGTGTTGCAGTTGTTTTTTGTTCTGGGAGGAGATCGAGGAGGAGCTAGAGGTGATTTGAAGTAGGGTTGGGGTTTCACAGTTTGGGGAGGAGCAAGAACTGTTTTTTTCTTTTGATTTTTGATTATGTAATTTTTGATTTTTGGTGAAGAAAATTTGGGGAGCAAAAATATACTCAAACTCATATCTCCCACTCAGATGGCTTATTAGATCTGAGTAGAGAAGGGAGTTTTAAGTGATTAAATTTGAGTCTGAGTTGATCTGATTGAAAAAATAAACACCTCTAAGTGACTTCAGTCAGTCCAAATCACTGACTTAAGTCAAACTCTGTAAAAAACAAATACCACCTAAAACTTGAATTGGACAAAATGCAATTATACTTATCTGAGAGTGAGAAAGGTAGCCAAACCCTAAGTCAAAGATGCAGAAAAGAAGTTCGAATTCGACTATTCGAGGGAGAGAAAAGAGTTAATAGGTAAATTTGAAGAGCGCATAACAGGTTGGGGCTCTATTATCTACTGTCACCTTTGAATATTTGCCATGCTAATGTTTGTAAACCCAAACAAGGCAGAACATTCAAAATTTTGGTTTTATATTGCAAGTTTTTTTTTTTTTTTTTGCTTTATTAAGGGTTCATGTTACAAGTTGTTGGAAAATAAAAACTGTATTTGGTCAAACATCACCTCTTAACCCTCGTAGTAGAGAGAGTATAATCAAACCATGGTTAAATCGAACTTGCTGGAAAAGCGGATCTTGCTTTCTTAAGAACCACACTATAGCACCACCGATATCTTAATCGGAAGAAAAATAGAAATTGAACAGAAAGCAGTGTGAGAGAGAGAAAGAAAATAGAGAAAGCTCTGATGCCATTTTTATAGCCAAAGAGGGAGCCAAAACGTTTTTGACTGAGTTAATACTAGTAGTCACAATGACTAGTAAAGGTAAATGCAAAATGTCAAACAGAGGCTAGTGAATTAAATGGGGTTAAATCACAAACTAGTTAGGGTATTAACTTAGTCAAAAACCAAACCCAAATAACTATTTTACAAAAAGTTAAGGAATGGCCTACCCAATTCAATCCCCAACCTCCAAGGCTCAAGAGCCAAGAAGAGTTAAATCCCAAACCAGAGCCCAAGCCGCCCGAGAGATGTCCAAGAGTGTGAAAGGTCACACACATATACCATCCCCCTACAATTTTGTGCAACTACATAGTTTGTACCTTTGGTAATATCTTTATTCATAAGCTTTTATCTCATCCATGTGGGACTAAAGAAAATAGAGAAGTTTGGGAGTTCAATGGTTTAGACAAATTTTATAATAATGTTTTATTAGATAAAATCCAACAATCCCGTACTTATAAAATTTGATGAAATTCGGTATCGAAAAAGAGATATAGAAACAGGTAACCGAGGCAGGGTTGGTGGTTGAGGAAAATATCTTTGGTGCTATGAATCCATACAATCTCCAAATAAAAACCTAAAATCAATATGAAGAAGAACAAAGAACCCCAAAACTAAAATTAAAATTATAGGAGATTAGAAGAAAGTGCTTACATAAGAATTGATGATGGAGATCAAACTAGAGAGGTTTATTATACAGACAATAATAAATGTTTCAAAGAAATACCTAAGTGTAGTGTGAAAACATTCCCTACAGTCGTTTGATAAATCGTGATTGATTAGCAATCGGGCACACGCCATTGCGCGTGCCTATAATTATTTGTAAATGTCTACCTATGTGTTCAAATTATTAGTATTTAAGGTGATCTCTCAAATTTTAGGAATAGAGTTCATATCTAAATTCTTTAGTTGTAAGAAAAAGCCAAATCCAAGTGAGTGAAGTTCTATTTTTTCCAACAGTATCTCACTTGTTTTTTTTAACAAACGCCTAACTGTTGGGCACCCGATTCATTTTTTATTTTTTTTAAATAAAAATAAAAACTCATCAAGATCCTAACTATTAGGCACTCGATTTGAATTTTTAACAGGAAAAAAAAAAATTGGGCGCCCGATTTAAATTTTTTGTAAAAAAAATAATAATTATGCACCCAAATCTTAGGCGCCCGATTTGAAAACAAAGAGACGCCCAACACTTGAGCACCCAATCGTGACGTAAGAAAGCAAGGTTGAGTCTTGGAACCAAGACTCAACCTTTCTTTTTGAGTTTAAAATCTAAGTCAATGAGGTGCTATTGGAGCTCAAAAATCTTATGTGGCACCTTGAAAAGCAAGTCAGTGGGGCACTTTAGGAGATGCCCTAAGTATTAGGTTGAATAATGTTGTAAAATCGTCACTATGTTGCTTAAGTTTGTGAAGTAAATGTACAACGTTTACGAATTTCTGATTTAAGTGTTAGCTAATTACATCTATATAATTCTTACTATAAGGAGTACCTATGTTCCTTAGAGCTTAAGCTTCAAACAACATCAGATTACTGTAAACTCTTAGGTAAATGCGTTAATGTTTATAAGTTTGAAGATTAAAGAGTGAGATTTTGCTGTTAATTACGAGTACATTGTCGTGACTATCAAAATGTACAACAAATTACCGAAATGAAGACTTATCTTTTTTAGTACTTACCCTCAACAAAACAGTTAGACCATAGAGTACCTATCTTTTTGAAGTTTTAGGCACACGATAGATTAAAATTTATTTTTCTTGGAGCAGCCCCAATTGGGTAGGTAATAATGAATTTAGATTATTTTTAATCATCATGTAACTTTTCGTAATATTAATCTTAAACTTTGATTATTAGGGTCCTCAGTCGTGGTGTTTGCACTCACATGTTTATTGGATTGGTTAGTATATGGGTCGTGGATCTTTGCTATTTTTAATTTTCTAAAATTCAATTTCCTTTCTTTTGATGGAGACTACTATAGGATCCACAAATGGGAGTCCAATTTTGCTATCCTAAATTTTGTGTCTAGCTATCCTAAAGAGACTCTCCTACAATTTATAAAACTTAGGGGGTCTTAATAAAAAACAATTCCCCATCCAACTATTCTCTCTCCTCCCCCTCATGTTCTCTCTCCTACCATTACTTTTCTCCCTTATTTTCTCCTTAATATTTCTTACCCAATATTTCTCCTTCTATTATTCAATCAGTGTAAATATTCTTCCTTTATGTTGAACTCAAATATTTCCCCTAGAGAAATTGACCTTTTCTTTCTTAAGACTCTTCCCTCCAATGCTTTTAGATTGAAGAGAAAAGATTTTATGCCTAAGTAATATCTGTTGAGAAACTTTCTTAAGCAATTTTTTTGGGAATATTACTAATCAAAATTTTCATTGTTCATGATTTAAGTGAATGTAGGTTTGCATTTTAGAAATTTGCTTTATGTTTAACATTTGCATTAAAGATATTTTGGGGAGAGAAAAATGGAATGATATATTGGGAGGAGAGAGAATATGAGATGGAAGAGAGAGAATAGTTTGATGTGGAATTATATTTATTAGTTGGTACCCGAATTTTTACAAATTATAGAGTCCTTTTAAGATAGTTAGACACCAAATTTAGGATAGCAAAATTGAACTCCACAAATGACACTGGTATTTTTCTCAGGGATTTCCCATGATGCTCTTTACTTTCTTGCCCTTCTCTATGGCTGACATCTTTCAGTCAAAAATTATGGAAGCATTTAGGTCTATTGTCATGGGTTTTAGGACTTTAAAAGCTCTGTATAATTGATATATGACAAGAATTAACTTCAGTAACCAGTGTTGGAGCTGCTACAGTAGTCTCGACAATTTATAGAATTCGGCATCAAAACTCGGGATAAGTTGTCGAGGCCACTGGAAAATGCTTGAAAAATGCTTTTATTGAGCGGTTTGCGGCTTGAAAAATGCTTTTATTGAGTAGGCTTGCCTGAAGTTTAACTTTGGATAAGTTGTCGAGGCCGCTGGCCCTTTCTTGCATCCTAGTTTCTTTCTATTATTAAAGGCTGCTATTTTTTGGTGAAGTTGCTTACTTTAGCTCTTTCTCTCTCTTTTATTTTTAGTAACTTTTTTTGTGATACAATTTTTATTTGGCAGATCTTGTATCATTTTGTAGTCGAAATGCAATCACATCTACTTCTGAACATAAGGGTAATCGAGAAATTGAAGATATGACGATACAAGATATTTCGAGATGTAATCTTCATTTAGGGAGATTGTTGATTGTATAAATTATAATGAGACTGTTAAATGTATCCTAATACGAGTTTATTTTAATCCAAATCTTTAACAATTTTCTTTCATGATCCATTGGTCCTTTCAGTTTTTATACTAAGAACTGTGAATTTTGAATTGTGGTTGGTGCTTAAAGCAACTCCAAATTTGCCCATTTTAGTCTAATGAGAGCTTTAAACTTACTTTGGACCTCTACACCATATCAATATCACCTTCTCTAGATAAAAATATGGGATAATTTGAGAAAACCCCCAGTGTTTCCACTTATACTAGCTTTAAGACCCCCGTTTCCCAAATATTCAGAAATAGTCCTGGTTTTGCAGTTTTGACACAGTTTGACTGCAGTTGACCTAGCAAAAGACAAGTATACCCATGAAGAGCACACGTGATTTTCACGTGATTTATCAAAAAAAAAAATTAAATACACGTGGCAATCGAATAACGACTTAGATGAGAGAGATCTAAAGGTCCAAATTCAACCAAAATTAGACCGTTATCTTCGTTTCTCCCAAATAAAAATCGTTATCTTCTCTCTCAATTTGAAGCCCAAATTTCAGTAATTTGAAACCATAATCCCCAATTTTATACTACCGGGTTTGGTTGCCTTACTCGATGATACTCGATACAATAACTATCAAATCTCTCCTTAGTAAACCTTGTAAATTTAAAGTTAAAAAGGGTAGTTTGGGATAATACAAAGAAGGGAGATTGATTAACCATGGTTTGGTAGAAGAGAATGGGGGTAGTTAGTTAAGTTAAGATGTGTCCACACATGGGTGATGGGTTTTCCCCCACCGGGTTTGGTTTTAATTTTTGTTGATTTTGAAGCGCTCTCTCTCTCTCTCTGTCTGAACTTCAAGTAAAAAAGGAGGAGAGAGAGAGAGAAGAAAACCGCTCTAGTTTGGGTTTGTTTAGGAAGGAGGGGGCAAACATGGTCTCAAAACCACTCAACAAACTGTCCTTTTTACACCTTCTCTTGTCTCCACTCTCCGCGTCGGACTCTTCAATTTCTCTCCGTCTCATCCGGTCACCGGGACTTGCAGAGTGGTGAAGTCGAGCTTTCAAATGTCGATGTATTTGTGCTGTAAAATTGTTGATATTTCAGCTATTTGAGTATAAATATGTGGTTGTAAAGCTTTAAATCGATTCTTGTATCAGTTATTTCTCTCATTTCAACTCGGAGAATACGAAATCGAAGATCAGACTACGAGTGAGTTCTTGCCGGTTGTTGTTATGATTAGGTGAGGCTTTGTGAGCTGGAATCCGTCAAATAAAGGCGCCATTGCCGATGGAGACTGCAAATACTTGTGAAGGTTAGGCAGAGCTTCATTGTATCTCTCTTTCACATTTTTTTTTTGTTTTTGTTTTGTTTCTCTCACTAAATCAAGATATGTTTATTCAGGGGAGAAGAAGAACATTAATGCTAAACTATGGCACGCTTGTGCCAGACCTCTAGTCACGTTGCCACCTGTAAGAAGTCTCGTGGTTTATTTCCCTCAAGGTCACAGTGAGCAGGTTAGTTACCTTTAATGGCTTATTGCTAACTTGCGCTGGTGCTGGTGTTGGTGTGGTGCTAATGCTGGCGGTAGTAAGTGTAACTGATTTTTATTGATAAATTACGTGTGTTCTTCATCGGTATACTTGTTTTTTGCTCGGTCAACTGTGGTCAAATGTAGTCAAATTGTGTCAAAACAGCAAAACCAGTACTATTTCTAAATATTTTGGAAATAGGGGTTCTTAAAGCTAATATAAGTGGAAACACTGGGGTTTTCTCAAATTATCACTAAAAATATCACCTGGATCTCTACATTGAGAGCTGCATAAAGATTAGTTGGTGCTTATGTTAATGTAGAAGTGTAGATGTATAATCATCCTTTCAGTGTTTCGCCGCTGTTTTCTCCCCATTTTTAAGGCGAGTTGATGTTTTCTTTATTCAGGGCACCCAGTTCCATTTTGTTAGCCCCATTCCAGCATAAGAATAGTTACCGTAGTTTACTTCGAGTAGGCCAGACCTCACCAAAGAAATGGGTTTACCTTGTCTTCCCTATAAAAGTGAGCCCCCATGAATCCTTGTAGAAAGTGTATATCTAAATCCTCACAAATATAACAACATGGTTTTTATTGAGCACGTTTTTCTCATCTTTGTATTTCTTTATAAAATCTTGAAGTGTATGTATGAAGGTGTAAAGTGACCAACAACACAACTTGATTTCACAAAGAGGCACATTTAGGAGTGCAATCAAAGCATAGTTTTTGGGTTTGTGATTGAGAGTTATTGAGTGCCTCAGAAATGGCGTATTGATTGATGATGAGAATTGAGTTACAGAGGAAGTGAAGAAGTGAAGAACTCATCAAAACTCAAAAGAGTTATTAGGTACTTGAAACCAAACTCGGTTCAGTTTGGTCTGTTAACTGGGGGTGCAAAAAAGTAACCGAACCGGACTGAGTCGATTCTTCTAATTTGGAACCGCAAACTGGGTCTTTGATAAAGGAAAAAAAAAAAACCCGCCGGTTCGGGCTGGTTTCTCGGTTCAGCGGTTTTCTTATACAACCCTACATGAGAGTTAGAACGAACCTACCGTGAGCAAAAAATTATTTACAGTTTCATTAATTAATTACCAGAGAAATTTTACAAAATTTTAATTACAACACATTTCCCAGTTTCATCGCCAGTTTAACTACAGAGGCCCTGATGAAGAAAATGCTTGGAACCAAAGTCAATATAAAAAATGGTTTATTTTTTTCATTTTTTTTTTTTTTTGTACAATTTGGGATGGATAATAAGAAGAAAACATTTAAGACCTCTTGATCAGGAGTCTGAGGAGACACCTACACTCACTCTAATATAAATGTAGAACTAGGTAAGGGGTTTTTGTTGATGGGATATGGATTAAGAAAGAAAACTATAACTGTAATATCATCGTGAAAATGTCTTCGCACCCCTCGTTCAATCTTTTTCAAACCTGCGTACCGCATCTCTCTTTTCTTTGCCGCTTCTCATACTGCATCTTTGACTGAACCGCATCCCCTCGTTCAATCTTTCCTTGCTATTCCATGTTGAAATATGGAATAGTAAATACCGAATAGACACATAAAAAACTTTTCTTGTAATTAACACAAATATCTGACATGTGCTTTACACTATACAAGTAGAAGCGAGTCAAATTGCATGTGAAATGCAGCATTTGCAAGTAACCAGTATTTGTAAAGTAGTTTCTCGTAAGGAAAAAAAGGTTACATTCTTCAAATATGTTTCCAATCAAAATATGCAAAATGCATTTTCAGAAAATGTATTTCAAATTTTAGTCTTTAAGTTTTTTTCTCCAAGTATTTGAAAGATAGAATGATAGAACTAAATAGGTATTTTTGATGATATTTTTTTCTATTTATTTGCCCTCCGACATTCTAATTATAAGCCGTTACAATAAACATTTTCCCGTAGTTTTGGAAATTTTTTTTGCAATTTAGTGCCTTGTATCCTTAAATTTGGTGAAAAGTATAATATACAATGTTGTGGAGCTTGAATTTCGCTTGTAGAAGAATCAAGACTTGACACCTAAAGTTTATGTAGTTTATACTAATTGAACTTTTGGATAATAACTATTTCATGCTACATAAGTATCAGCCCGAGTTAAGACATGAAGTCTTATACTAATATAAATAGTATTAGAATATTAGTTTGCATTTTGTGTATAAATTTCAGGGCTACTAAAACTGCCAAAACCTCATGGAAGAAAGATAGGAAGCTTACATTTTGTGGACAATAGTGGGCAATGTCGACCGCCTCCTGATTGCTTAGGTGTTCCCATAGACCGTCTGTTGCAAATATAAAAAACTAATTTTTTCAAATAAGCATCACAAATGGATCCTGAAATCTACAAGAAAAGATTCATATAAGTCTTACTCATTATCAATGATTGTTCTTCAATCTGGTAATTTCAAAAAACACGGGTAATTCCGATATAGTTTCGTAAAGCCTAATTAAGGCGTATGGCAACAAAAAAATTCTTATCATAATCTATGTCAAGTCAGGAACAAAATATTTATAAATAATAATAAAAAATTTACTTTTTTTGCCCTTATAAATATTCAGGGGCGTTGACTATGGAGGGTCCCATCTTCCTTGTATAACTATCTTCTTAACAGATTCGCTCACTACTTATTAGTATGTGATACTCTTGGTTTATAACAATGTGACAACTATGTCATTGAAATATCTATAGTTGGAGTTTGTTTCATTCCATGTCTAGTTTAGATGTCAGCATTATCTCGTGGTTACTCGTCGTCAGAGATTGCATCTTGAGCGTCTACAACTGGATTGACACTGAATAGGTAAGTGGGATTCTAACTCCATGTTCTAGAATATCAAGCCCTATGTATTTTTACAGAGTATGAAAAATGTAATAAGTATATCTTTTTAAGATAACAGAACTTCTATTCGAATAAACTCCTTTTTTATTCGAAGAGAACTGAGAATATTTATATTTGAATATATGTTATTGTAAAAATGCCTCAGGTTGGTTTTTATTCGAATAGATTTCATTTTATTCGAATAGTTTGGCTCAGCCAGATTTCTATTCGAATACATTTATTTCTATTTGAACAGAGGATGTATTTTATGCTTTCTTATTTAAGACATCATTTCTTTTTTCATTACTCACCTCTTACAAAACCTATTTTTTTTAGAGCTTGATATTTAGAGAGATGAGAGATTTTAACGAGCGATTCAACGAGAAGTAATTTGTAAAGTTTGAGCGATTCAAGCTTTGAAGCTTTGGTGCGTTATCCGAGGTAAGGCGTTGCAACAACGAAAGGGCGTTGCGAGAACAAGGAATCGACTGCGAGGAGTTCAATTAGAAGAGAGGTAACCACGGGACGTGCTTATCGAGTCTGTAAGTAATTGAATACTTGTAATTTGATTTCAATAGTGAATTGTTTAGCTGTCGGGTGATTTGACAGCGACCTGTGGGTTTTTCTCTTGAGAAAAGTTTCCCACAGGGTTAAAATTGCATGGTCTTATGGTTAATTTTTAATTGATTGTGACATTAGATAATTGAATCGATTTGAACTAGGTTAATGTTAGACCATTAATTCAAAGGAATTTGGACCTATCGATTTAGACCTAATTTATTCGAAATCGAATAGTCTCAAGCGTCTAGGAATTTCAGTTATAATTCAAAGAACTTTTTAAACATGCAGTAAATTGTACTGCCATAATGATACATTAGTGAATATGTTTACTGGGTCTCAATACAACAGTTAATCGATGCAAAAAACTATTAAGGCTTTTATTATTTATGGTTTTTGCTTAATAATTATTTTGGTTCTATCAAAGTTGAATAAAAAGTTCTATACTAAAGCACCGAAAACAAAACAAGATATAAAGACTCAATTTCAAAGTGTAAATAAAATCACTTGTATAATAATACCCTTCACATGCCAAACTTTGTGTTTTAAAACCACAATTTGTGAATCATTGGGGTACAAAGGATATAACTCATCTCTACAGACTCAATACTTGTAGTGTACTCTGGAGACAACTGAATAGCTTTTACTTCCCGTGTTGCCTTTTCAGATCTGCATAATACCACCCGAGAATCTCCAGTATTTGCAACATATAAAAGTTCATCACATATGATAGTCACCAAACAACATGACCCCACTTATGCAAGTTGTGTGACCTTTTATATGCCATTATTTCCTTACTACAGAGAGAAATCCCTCCTGTTACTGAGAAAGCTTTACGGATAACAAGTTCGGACATTTCTTGATGCTCCATTGTTAATCCTGCATCAAATTGTTGAACATTCAGCAATTTATCAAGCATATAAACCTCTACATCATAAAAGAAGAACAAAGATTTTGACAAAAGAAACAAAATTTCGTAGTGCAACTTCCATCTGAATATTGGTATTTTGTGGCTTTTTGAACAAACCAAAGTGTAATTTAGCTCTTATGCTCAAACAAAGACTTGCAACACTTGGCAAAGAGGTAAATTGAGTGTTCTTGTGAACTATTTCCCTTAATTACAACAAAGAAAAGAAAAAAGGGTACATTTTCTTCCCGAAGTAGGCAGGCCAAGTTAGTACTACTTTGCAATATTTTTAAATTGGAGATGTTTATCTGAGAGTAGAGATGAATAAGTACATTAAATTAAATTACTTGGTAACAGAAATGTTCAATTCAAATAGAGCAAGTTTCAGAAACAACGTACTCTTGAGATTCTTGAGCATATGGTCATTTATGTAATGCAGCCCTCCATGTCCATCATATTCCTCCGACGAATGTCCCTCCAGGACCCAATTCATGTGAGCTCAAAGGCCCTGATTCAAATTGACTCATATCCTCCAACAAGGCATTCGCTTGAATTACAGCCATCGAGAATTCTCCATTAACATGATGTCATATATCTTTATACCACATCAACCCATCATTCCTTCCGCTTTCTTCTCTACTTATACGATTACCGTCCACCGATGAAGGCTTCCAACATGGTGTTAGTGTAACCTTTTCATTACTCCAGGTGATACCATTTTACTTCCTCTTACTCAAATATCAATCTCAAAAACCAAACTCAAAACTCAAATCAAAATTCAATCTCGCCACTGCTTTTGCTTACATTCTAACCATATCAACAACACTTTTGTATGAAACTATATAGCAATACCCAACAAAGGGTATATAGTAAAAGCATTAATATTCCAATAAAAAGATGAAAAACAAAATGGGTATGGGCAGAAACTAAAGTATATACACAAATTCAGACAATAAAGCAAAGATCTTTAATATAGTTCAAAAAATTTACAAGGGATGTTGGTCTCTTCTCTCATACATACCTTGAATCTGAATATCTCTGTCGGCTTTTTGATAGCCCTCCATGTTTATAAGATGATGGAGCAAATCCCATTAAAGATCTCTTGTAGATCGTCTCTGATCACAAGAGCAAAATATATATTAGATAGTCAGTCAGAGAAATATTTCTTTCTTTCCCAGATTGATTAAATGAATGGATTCTTGTCAGAAAAAAATAGGTGGTTCTTCTTACATGTATATTTCTTCTCTAACATAACAGAGATTACATGGGTAGTAAGATTATGAATAATATCTAGATACAACAAGCGTCAGAAATGTAGGAGAACAACTAAAAGAAGTCAATTGAAGTGGTTTTACCATGATCAACCATAGAACTTAAGAAGCTCAGGCTCAAAAAGAGTAAGAGAAATACCAAAGAACATGGGAAGAAACACGAAAGCTGAGATCCCAAAAAGGAAAGAGTAAAACCCAAGAGATGGATAGAGATAAAACGACAACTATGACTTGAGTTGTGAGGAACATCATTTTGGATAACTAACATGATTATTAAACCAACTCTAGGTAATTGAGCTCAATGTTTTATCCTTGTAATGCCATTGTCATCGTAAGACAAACTTTATACTTTTAAGTATGAAATACAAATGTCTCTTAAGACTTCCCCAAACTTGAGCCTTAATGATATCTTTAGTTTCATATTAATTCTAATAATCTAAACCAACAGGAATCTTAAACCAAATGCACCTTATTAACAGGTTCTTTTCTTTTACGAGTACACTGTACACCTGGCTGCATTTACTATTAACATTAATCCATAACAAAACGATAGCATAAGAATGAGAAATACCCTTAGCACCCCCATTGTGACGTAAAAATTATAATCATCATAGTCGTAATATGTTCCCACCTTCCCGTCTAACCCATAAAATGCACGAAGAAGAAGTAATTGCAATCCTAGAATACAAAATCATCGAGTTGTATTGTATTACGATTTCTTAGGCCTATAAGATACAACACAAAACCTCAGGCCTATAATGGAACATCTTAAGAGAATGTAAGAACATATTACCATGAACATGTATCAAGATGAAGAAATGCAAGAACTTTATACAACACAACAAACACCATTGGGTGCAGGTAACTGTGAATCCCCACTACGTGAAAACATGTAATTACCGACCTTTTTGGATAGTAATTTACCACTTGCTACTGTGTTGTTTTTTGGCTAAAGAATACGGCTTCTATTACCAGTTGAAATTTTATAACACCCGTCGTTTGCTATTTTTTTAGTCTTATGTCTGTCTTTAAAAATACAACTATGGTCCTAGTCAAGAAAACGTAACAATTTCAACTGTGGACACTGTCATTTCTAGCTTTTCACCCAATTACAACTGCTGATCCATAATACAACCCACAATTGCTTTTAAAAAAAACTAATTCTGCCAAAAAAATTTCAACGATCTTAACACCTATCTTATCTCCGAGTGTCCATCATCTCTATGTGATAACCTCTCTCTTCTCTTTCCCCATAAACCTTAAAGGAGAATAATTCAGGCCCAAGCTCTTAATTTCTTTAATAACTTACCGAAACGCACAATGATTATTATGTCATCTGATCTACTGCAGGGAATGTTTTCTTTCGTACTGCGAGGAACGCACAATGCATGGTTCTGCCCGTCTTGCAGTAGTCATGAAAGGTTTAAAAGTAAGTAAATTGATTTATTCGATTTCTAACTTTTTGCATAAATCCATTAATGGGGTTCTCTATTTTGCCATATTTTGTACAATTTTCTCTAATTCAAAGTAAATACATCAATTTTTATATCAAATGCAAATAATTTGAATCGAAGGCTTTGTAATGGTACGTGAGATTGGGATTTCTGTTGTACATTCTCTCTTATAGATTTATTGTTGGCTTGAGCTATTTAGATTCATTTTCTAATTTTACCCAAATCTTTGTAAAAGGTGGGTGTCAAAGAAAAAGAGTGGGAAACAGTTGTATCAAACTAGTTCTTCTATATCCTTGGTAATTTCTCATGAATTTAAGGTGTATTGGTCCACGCTCTACTATTTTATCGATCGATACATTACAATCATTTTCTAAAACATAAATTGTCTTTCTTATGCCGATTTAAGTTCTTACTATTGATTTGGTAATGCGGATTGATTACATGAGGTATGCAACTATGATAGAACCTTCTTTTCATTTCCTAATGCAAGTTATGTTTTATAATTTGAAATATTTAGCCAATCATACTTATACTCTCCATGTCTGTTTTTTTAATTGCATTACTTTAGATATGAAGCGAGTTTATTCTAGTTTTTAAGCTTGATCTTGTTCTTAGATTTGACTTTATAATTTATTTCTAAAATGTCTTCATTATCTGAATGGCCACAACCCCAATAGTAGTTGATACAAGAATTGCAAGATCTATCAGTAAATTATTGCTTGGATGCACAAAGCTCCCTAAAATCCAAATTATCTAGGATTGAAAGGTATTCTCCTTTTCTTTTGTATGAAATTATTATTTATAATTTTTTCATTTGCTTACTTGAGTACTTTTTTGTACTTGTTATTCATTCACCAATTGGTCAAAAGTCAAATCAAAATAAGTGTTTAGAAAAAGATCAATAAGCATTGTGGTTAGAAAGAAACCAAAGGAAGTTGGTGGAGCTGAAAGATTCATTGTAGGTAGTATGATCTCTATCAAAGGATTCCTTTATTCGAGTAAGTTTGTTAAGGATACGAGAGGTATATCTTTTGAGTCTAATTGCATATTGGTAGGAAATCGTTATTGGCCAATTTTGTGTTGTATTTTATTTTGATTTCCTTGGGCCACTGTTTTTCCCTTTCTCTTTTCCTGTTTTGGTTTCTTTCTATTTATTAAAATATGTTGTCAAACGACTTAATAATAAAGCTTATAACGGTAAATATACCGCTTTAGTTACTTTCTAAATAAAGGATATCTGTTAAGAGAGCTAAGGCCACAATTAAAGTTGTACCTGAATTGCTTTTGATATATCTCCTGTGAGTTGCATCATGAATATTATTTGTCTTGTGATCCATTGTTATGTGTGTTGTCCTCATTATTGATAGTTTAGCTATTTTGGGTTTTTTCTCCGCTTGTGTTTGATTTTATATTTCTTAATGTCCTTACGCATGCAAGTAATTTTTCATAGAATGTGAAGATTTAGAGTGCACCTAATGCAGTACGGGGATGGACTGCATTCACGGGCATGCTAAAATTCATTATGTACATAAAGGCATTAAAGCAAGTGGCATCTTACATGATAGTGCACCTTTTAAGGAAAGGTTCTTAAAAAAATTACGTAAGTTTATTTGTTCCCTTAAGAATCACATAATATTGATTTTCTTGGCTGCTTTCGTTAGTTTAGATTTCAGACCTTCATTTTGTAGCGATACATCACTCTCATCTCTCTAAGTAGATTCATCTCTTGAACAACTTTTCTTATACTTATTTTTCTTTATCACACAATGGTTGCTCCAAAAACCCTTGTCTTAATTGACCGAGACCCATGAAACCCAAGATACAATAAATTTAATTGTGGATTTCACCTCTTTTACTTCAGAGACATCCTTCTTCAATATTCTTCCCTTGTAGATATTAGAAAGGTTCAAAAGCAAGTAAATTTAATTTATTAAATTTATGCATTTTGTATATATACCATTTTCGAGATAAGATCTATCCCTCAAAGAATGTTTCTCCATTTTGTAAAACTTCCTATAATGCAAACCAAAATCATTAATTGTTTTCATATACAAAGATCGTTTGAATCGATTGCTAGAAGCCATGAAAGTGGACCCCCCTTAATATCGATCGAGATCTCTATCCTCTAGCTCAGATGTTTATTCAATCCTTTACGTAACACTAAAACAGGCTTGAAATCTTGAATTTCTAATAGATATTGGTGATTTGGTTGATCCTTGTACAAAGGCAAATTTTTTATCTAGTTTCCCTTTATATTTTTTCAGATTGCTCTGAATTTCAACAAAATTCGTCCTAATGCATGGAAATATGTAATTGGAGGAGAAACCTAAGTTTTAGCATTCATTTCGAGCTCGATGACAAGCAAATAATATATTCTTATATTTTTATTGAGTTCTTAACCATAAAAAATCACATTAAGAGAGTAGAATTAATAATAAACATATATACAAAGGGTGAGATGAGATAGAGGGAAACGAGACAAGTATGCCTTTGTTGTGATCTATCTAATTTGGTTTGTGAACTAACTTTACATGTAGCTAATATAGTTCTTATCTTAGGATTTATTCTTTGAATGAATGATAGAATAACATGGCATCCTTGCTTTCCACACCTAAACAACTAGATTCCTTGTATTGGTTTTATTTATTTAATCTCTGGCTGTGGTTCCCGACCCTTAAGTTGTTGTCGTGGATGTTATTATAGTTTTTTCAATTAACGAAGATGATGCACTTTCTTAATCTTCAGGCACTGTAACTACCATGCTCCTTCTTTGAAGTAGATTACTTTATACTGTTGTAGCTCGGGCATCCAGACAAATGTTGGACTGCAGTCGAAGTTCATAGCTGCTAGTACCCGTACTTTTTATATCATTGTTGTTTAATTTTGATATAAACTTGTTGCTTGTTTTTTCATTTTTTAGATTTTAAGGTATTGCACTTGCACACATTTGGTTTTTCTCAATCATTCCTATCGTTTTTAATTGTAAGATTATATACTAATAGATTGCGAGGTCACCGTATTGTAGGGGATTGTGACTACTAGCAGCTGCAATGTGGTTTAAGTAAGTGGCTCTTTCTCTTATATATTACAATGACTTGCTCATTTTAATAATTATATTCTCATTGGTTTATTCGATCATTTTCATTTGTAGTTAGTGTGTTTCAAGCACTTGATAACAAAGTTATAGAACTATGTGCAAGGGGAATAATTGGTGATCATAGCCAAGGGAATTCAAGAAGTTACCTGACTTGCTAGACAACATCATGCCTCGATAGGAAGGTATATTTTGAACTGTCTATTATATATTTGATATTATGTTTTAAGTATATATGTATATAATCTAGTCTCTGACTTTGGCATTAAGACATTGGTAAACTATGAGTTTGCGCTTGTCATAGATATCGATCTGCAACAACAGCAGGTTACTTAATAAAGTTTGAGTTTTTCTTTTAAAATAACAATGAAAGTGAGATATTATTAGAAATATTTATTAATTAATATATATATATATATATATATATATATATATATAATATACGTTTCAGAGCCCAATGAAAGCTTAGAATAAGAAACAAAAGGTCTAGTTTAGTCTAAGAACGTAACGTTGTTTGCCATAAACGTTTCTAATTTTATAACTTTGGTATTTTTATGCCTTAATAGAACTATAAGCTCAAAAAAGGAAGAACGCTCTAATTCCATAAATAAGTTTTTTTTTACAATATTTTGTTAAATTAGTATGGAACGACTTACATCTCCGTCGAAAATTGTAAAAAATGCTACAGATTATATATCTTATTTTGGAGTCGCTAGATTATGACGCATAAAACAAAGGATAAATGAGTTGCAATATGCAACAAATGTGACAAAAATTACGACTCATACGTATGGCATTTTTTGCGACAAAAAAAGAATAACTTTTGTGTCGCAAATTTTACGAAAAGCGACAGATATTACGACTTAGTTTGCAGTCGTAATATTACAACTCAGGTAAAAGTCGCAAACAAAAAACTACTGCAAAAATTACAACATTTTTTCGACAAAAAATAGTCACTTTTAAACAAATACGATCGACTTGCCAAGTTGTTTTTTACTCTTTTTCACTTACCCCTTCGACCATTTCCACATCAAGTGCCTGTATCTTTGAACACAATACTGCCATATCTCATATCAGGGATGTTAAACAAGTACACTATTTGCAAACTAACCACCAACTCTAATCATGTGAGCACCAACTGAGCTAAAAAATAATTGAGTTAAATTAGTAAAATGAGAGTTTTTACCCAAAGGCGATTTAATGTGCGACTTTTAGGGCTTGCCAAGGCTCGTCCAGATAAAAATA
Organism: Kingdonia uniflora; assembly: GCA_014058105.1. Lineage (NCBI taxonomy): Eukaryota > Viridiplantae > Streptophyta > Magnoliopsida > Ranunculales > Circaeasteraceae > Kingdonia > Kingdonia uniflora. The sequence goes on along the minus strand of JACGCM010000140.1, from coordinate 5,000,169 downwards.
AGTTTGAATCATAAGTGAATTTGTCATCTGAAACACCAAACACAATACAAATACCATATTTCGTATTGTTTGGGATCGAATTGTTTGATTTCTGGGATGTTTTGTTGGGTTGGTAAGAGTGAGATGATTGAGTTGTGAGAGGGATTGAGGAGGGATTCCGAAGGAATAACATAGGGTTTTACGAAGTTTCTTTCGTCAAGAACAACCAGATTCCACCTTTGAAAGAGAGAGAGATAGTAGAATTAGGAAGATTTGATGAAGATTCAAAGCTTAACTTTGATTGAAGTACAGATTTAGGGTGAGATTTGAAGAAGCCTACTTGTTTTTGGGAAAAATTTGTTTCTCTCCGTCAAGCACGTCAAGTTATGGGATGAAACTACGTGAATACCCTTTATAATGCAAGTTTAAAGCTGTATTTTAGAGGGGTAATAACGGGAATACAATACTACCATCTAACAATTGAAATATTACAATTTTATAAAGCTATTTTAGATTTTAAGTTTGTATTTGACAAGGGGTAAGTTATATATACGAAAAATAGTATTTTTCATTGATTTTGGTAGAAAATATCCAATGGCCAACATTAAATCCTCCTATTGAGATTATAAATATAGCCTTTGATGACTCCTAAACTTGTGTGGGGGAATTTTATCAACGGCCGAGATGTATTCTCATTCTAAGGTTTTCCCTTTAGTAGTATAGATAAATAGTTTGGCCTTAATTAACTGACTCACATATCCCCAATTATATGTAAGTTAAGTGGATTTTATGGCAAATTTTGGTAAATATGTGTAGTTGATCTATTAATGATATCCACCATTTTGATATAATCATGTCATTAGACATCGGGGAATGCCGCAAAATTTGTCGTGTCAATTGGTGTACGGTCTTCGCAGCCCTCAATCTCAAACGGGTTGGGGAAAATGTGAAGGAACTAAGGAGAATTTAGAGTATTTGGTAGACTTCACTCAACTCGATAAAAACGTGTCAATTGGTGTACGGTTTTCGCAGCCCTCAATCTCAAACGGGTTGGGGAAAATGTGAAGGAACTAAGGAGAATTTAGAGTATTTGGTAGACTTCACTCAACTCGATAAAAACACCAAATATAAAATTGAGATACTTAAAACTTATAATATACTCTGAATTCCACTATGAACATAAATCAATATGTTTTGGACAGATATATCCTCAATTTTCTTCTGATAAGCTGATATGATCTCATATACCATAAATATCCTCGATTCTGTATTGCCAATATGTTTGACGTTTCTGAAATTTTCAATGTCAATACGTAAAACAACATTGATACTGAATTAATCGACACCAAATCTATGTTCATATGCAATTTGACGTGATTACTGCGAACGCCAAAGCCAGATTAGTATGAATATCACGTTTTAGTTAAGTTATAGAGAAACTAGGGTTTCAAACTAAAGAGCTTCAACTTTTAGCAAATCAACTGAGAAACAAATAACCTAGACCTCCCCTTTTATAGAACACAAGGGGGCTTAGAATTAGAAACTCAAATTCTAATTAAAATAGAATTCTACTTAAATTAGGAAAACTTTCTCTTTAACCTTGTGCTGGTTAAACAAACAAGTCCCTAAATTAGCTTAGCATCTCCAATAATTGAGAGGCTTGAATCAAAAGAGAATAAATATAAACATAGGTCACACGAAGGTAGACGACCCTATGAGGATGTGCCACATCAAACCCTCCGTTTGAAAAGATTTTGTCCACGAAATCAAGGGGGCGGTGCACCAGAGGACTCACTCACGTATGTAGTGTGCATTCTAGTCTCTTCTTCATTTTCATCCTGTAGAACACACTGAACTGTTGCTCTCACGCTCTCACGCATACCATCTACGACTAGGACGACCTTCCTCGCAAATGCAGGATAATCACGTTTCTAGTTTCTAGTTCCTCAGTTTACCACATCCATCAGTTATCTAAAATAAAGGTACGTGGTGCTGTGGCTGCTGGAATAGTTGGGGCAACTGGTGTTGCTGCTTGAACCGGAGGGTGATACTGCGTATGTAACTCGCTCGCCTCTTTGGCCAACTGTACAATTTTAGCAAGAAAGAAGACAGGTTGAAGTGTTGTTGCCTCCTGGAGTTTCTTCGTTGGACCAGACTTGTCTCTACTAACCCGCTGCTGCTCAGTCTCATGGAATCGTGCACGTGCTTCAAGGAGATAATACTAATCAGTGTAATCATCAAGGGAAGAAAGACCCATTTTGAGGAACTGAAGTTTCCCAAATGCAACCTCGCCGTAGTTCATAGGGATGAATCTCTCTTTCAGCTCTCTCAACATTTCCCACCATTCCGAGATAGGACGTTAACCTGATGTACGCCTTACTTGTTGAACACTGTTCCACCAAGTGAGAGCAAAGCCAGTATGGCGGGACTCAATGATTATCACTTGTTTTGGATCCCCATATTTCTTGCAGTTGAAACAATGCTCAACTTTATCTAACCACTCAATAAAAGCGTCTGCATCAGATTTTTTAGTGAACTTTGGCACTTTAAGGTGAACATCATGCGTCTGTTCTAAAATAGTTTTGGTCAAGGCTTCAATATCAGTGCCCTTACCCTTTTGTCGTAGCTGTGGTCGCTGTTTTTCTTTAGAGTCTGAACTGTACTCATGATCTTGCCAAGTCGGAGCATACGGATGCCTTGGCGGACGAGGTGGTAAACCAAGTGGACACTATCGATAACGGTCACGCAATGGGGTATCAACCGGGGGGTGAGAACCACGGCCCCGGTCTTTCCCGCTGAATTGCCTTTTTTTTTTTTTTTTCTCTCTCTCGCGTTCATATAACGAGAACCCATAAACTTAAGCCTCCCGTTCGATCGAACACTAAACACATCATCATCATGTGGATCCCATCCATCGCCATTGGACGTTCGATAATCAAAACCAAAGTTAAGATTCATCTTTGGCGAGGTTAGCTTGCCGGTGTCGGTTTGGGCGTAGTGACGATACGGGTCTGCCGGCAAAGTGAAAGACGTCCCAAGGTTGCCTAAAGGGGCAGTCCCCGGTGGCTGATTCTGTCGGTACGTAGTTGTCGTAATTGGCAAACCGGTCACCGATGGCCGGTAAGTTGAGGCCTTCGTGGTTCTCTTGGTTGTAGCTCAGGGTCCGGCAGTCCTCTATCTTGAGGGAAGGCCGTGTCTTCGTTACCGGCTATTTTTCTTGATGCTTGGGTTGCTTCATGATTGGCCAGTGTTGGCGTTATTGGTCGTCGGTGGCCACGGAGATCGTCCACAGTTGCCTCATCCAAGGGAGACCACCACAAAGGGTCGATATTGTCGAAGTCTGGGCCTTGTAAGGACTTGTGCAGCCCAACCCATCGAGCCCACAAGCTCTGGGTTCGGTTCCCACTAACTGCAGGTAGGCCGGATCTAGGATTATTGTTAATGTCATGGGCCTTGCTTGGGCATGATCTGGGTTTGGCAAAGTTGGACCATAAAGTGGGACTTGCGCTTAAAAGGCTTGGGCTTGCGGTAGCGCAACCCAAGTTAGGAAATTTGTCTTGCTTAGTGTAACTGAGGCTGCCACCGGGGTAGCTGTTGTTGGGGCTGAGGCCGGTAGGGCTTGGCCTCGTCGAGGCGTGTCATTGTGCGTACCACCCACGAGGTGGTCGATTGTTAACGCTTAAGTCCTTACGCCAGTTTGGATATCGATTCCTCCACTCTCTTAAACCCCGGTTTCGATGTTCAAGTTTGTAAAAGGGTTATTTATGTCGTCGCTCCTCGCGGCGACGCTTCCCTCTAGAGAGAGATCTTCAATTACGCCCAATGAAGGTGGTTGGGGGGGAGATAAAAAGGATACCTTTCTAAAAACCTCAACAAGCTTATCAAGCCTATCCGTTAGGGTTGCTAAATCTTGAGCTAGAATAGGTTTTTTCGCCGCGGTTCTTCCACAATGCATCTTTGCATTTGAAACTAACTACACTTAGAATTTATGCAGCTCTAATACCAATTGACGTGATTACTACGAACATGGAAGTGAGATTCATATAAATATCACGTTTTAGTGTAAGTTTTAGAGAAACTAGAATTTCAAGCTAAAAAAAACTTAAGTTTTATTAACCAAATCAACTGAAAAATAAATAACCTAGACCTCCCCTTTTATAGAACACAAGGGGGATTAGAATTAAGAACCCTAATTCTAATTAAAATAAAATTATTTGTTGGTTAAACAAGCAAGTCCTTAAATCAACTTAGCATCTCCATTAATATAAACATAGGTCACACGAAGCTAGACGACTATGTGGGATGTGCCACATCACATTCACTTACAAATAAATAAAAATTACAATTACCAAAGACTTTGGAGTAACCTAAAAATCTTAAAATCAGACAATCTGAATTTGGCTGGGCATTAAAGGGATTGTGATATTTACTGGAAATTTGCTTCTGCCACTTTATTTGCATTACTATGGAACATTCTTCAGCTAAAATCATCAGAGGATTAATAATCATACAGCTCAAACCACAATACAGTATAATTCAACTCCATTCTTCGACCAAAGTTGCGGAATAGAATTAAGATTACATCAACCAACAACTTTCAGGTGCAAAAAATGTTATAGAAGAAGAAAAACTGAAGAGTTGCTAAATTAAACTGTCATGAAGACTTGTCTAATCTATATAAAAATCAGATCAATAAGCTAAGGTTTTTTTTTTTAAATAACAATAAACTTGAGCCTTTACTTGTACCAAAATGTCTCGAGACAAGCCGAATTGTCTGTCTACTTCCCCCCAAACCTCTTCTGAGAGACAGCATCCTAAAAACTCATGCTTGACAAGAGAGACATTGAAATGAATCTGCAAAACAAGCTCAGAAAGGGCGAGTCGTATTGCAAGAGATCCCCGCTGTTCTTTTTTCACTTTGTAGCTTCTACCACATACAAAAGGTATATTAAGGTAGTAAAAGAAGGAAAGAGTGAGATCCACTTTACTGAATCTTCACGGCTTGAGATCTCCAGACATTGCTGAAGGTATACAGTGAGTAGTAAGAATATCTAGAGTTGCTTCTTTTGCAGTCTTTGTCTTTAATACCACAATCTGCAGCACAAATGGAGAACAAATGAGTTACAGAAGGCGGGGGGGGGGGGGGGGGGGGGGAGAGAGTTAGATAGGGGAGGGGACAGGACCTGTTGGTAATCCAGTTCAAACTTTAAATATTCGTCTTTGCAGCTTTCCACCATGCTGGCCAACTCTTTCAAATTATTGACTGGTTTACCATTAAAAGCAAGGACCTAGACAATATTCACATGAAAAGCTTTTCAAGAACATAGTAAGGAACAGCAGATTTGTTACAGGAAATAAGAGGCCTAGCAGCATATTGACCTGCGTGTTGACAATGTCCTCATACCCGATGTTGATATCAGCCACAAGTACCTACGAACATGTTTTCAAAGAAAATCTAGTAAGAATCCAAGATTACTAAATAAGTACAATTTCCAGGGCTTAAGTAAGTAACATGGAAAGAGATAAAAGAAACCTGAGAAACGACCACGAGCTGTTCATCTACTGATTGTGCCATTGCATGCAAGTGTTTTTCCAACAATTTCACTGGTGCTTCAAATTCATAATCCTTTCCATACTGGTAAAAGACAAGAACAAAAATTACATTAGGACAACGTATACATTCAACTACACCTCAAGACAACCAGAAAAAAAAATAAAAAAATAAAGTTTTTAAATGAACAAAATAAAGTCTCCTTAAATATATCATCCGTGTGTCGGTTTGTTTCATAGATACAACAAATTTTTAATTAGTTTTGGTTTTTTTAGTACTGACACAGTACAGCACACGATAAATTTGACGATTAAAAGAGATGAAAGATGATGAAAACAATCATTCCCATGGTTAATAGGGAATACAATTGAACCAAGAGGCAAACCAGGAATTTCTTCTGATTGTTGCAGAGTGTCATCGCAATACACAAAAAATAAATTGGAATCTCAAGAAGAGGGGACAACCAAAAAGACAAGACGCCCGAGTCTAGAGGTGTTTTTGATATATCTCATGTTTACAATGAGTGTGAGTCTTACCCATCTGTCATCTCGTCGTTTTACAATTCCTATGTTCACCCTATGCCAATAAAACCAAATCCATATTCAGAAAGATAAATAAATAGATAAAAAGTAACCCACCTCAGAACGAAGATATGGTACAGAAACAGCAGCAAAAACAAATCCAGCAACAATATAATATGATGGAGGCTGGGACTTAATGTATGACTGGATAAGCCGTTTGTGAGTGGCGAGTTTTATGGTGTACTCAAACATCTTGGAGTTCCGCAGAACTTTAACCAGAGCATTCTCTCCAGTATATTTTTGAGAAACGAGGTAACTAAAACCAATACGCTCTCCATGCCGAAAAGGCACTGAAAATCACGAACAAAGCAAATGAATGCAGTACATGCTTACAGAAAAAATCAAAATCGGAGTACATGGTGCAGCAGTGTAGCCCTTGTCAACAAAAGAAAGTGTAGAACTTCAAGGTCATTATAGGTATAGGGCCAAACCAGAATTTATAACATAATGTATATGACAAATCGAATTTCATAAGTGAGAAAATGCATTACCTGTTCCATCGTTAGCAATATCAACTCCATCAAAGCTAACAATAATATCGGATGGCTTTAGAACCTGAGATTCTGGAGCGGTGGGCTCAATTCTTCTGATTCGAACACCCTTCTGGTTTGGCCCCATGCCCATTGACATGCGCAGATCAGGATTTTCCATCTTCTGCCACTCGACTCCAAGAGCTGGGAACCCTGTCATGTAGCAAAAGTTTACAAGGTTTAAGATCAAGAGAAAACTGATGGAAGGAAAGTAAATGTCAAATCAAGGCTTCAGCATGTGTAAAGAAAACACACACACAATTAACATACATATCTTATGTAAAACTATGCAGGTTATTTCAAAGTCGGTGTTTTACTGATCACGAAAAAAGATAAAATCTATGGTGGCAAACATCTTCTTTGCACCTTTTACATGTCCATCGTGGAGAAAATTTTATAGATTTTTATTTTAGACATGATCACCTCGCAAAAAGTAGGTCATTTCGGTATTTCTGAGAACACCGGAAATTATTATAATTATCAAAGGTTGTACCTGTTCAGAGACGATCATTAGCATGAAGAAAAAAAAACTGAGTTTGATATTGTCAGAAGTTTTAAAATTGAGTTTCGTTACTGTAACAGTGATCTCCATGGTGAAGAGATTGCCATATATCCAAAAGAAATAATCCCTAACATTATTGCTATGGTAATACCCGTGAAATGTGGACAACTGTCAACGTGTGTAATATGCCTTCCACAATCTCTCTAGCCTACATTTACAAATCAATATAAGTGGTACCACTCAACATGTATGTGTAAACATATTTATATGCCCAACAAGAATTTCAAACTTATTCAGATACAAACAAATAATTGAAACTAAATAAAGAAGAAAATCAGAATATCAAAACTACAAAGGAATAAACCCCTGGAATCATTTCTATGCGGTGCCCGTGAAACGCGTATCAAGTGTCAGCATATTTGTCGATAAATTTTTTGTCGTTATCTTCCCTCAAATTGCTCAAGTATAGACAAATGATAATAATGAACTAAAGAAAAAAATCATAACCAAATAAAACCTACCTGTATATCCTTTATTCTTTTCATAGTCTCGAATAAAATGTTGGATGACGGGTGTTGGTATTACATAACCAATATTCTCTGCGTCTTCGTGTTTCAGAGACTGAAATGCAATACCTACGCAAGTGCCCTTATCACTAAAAGCAGGTCCACCAGAATTTCCCGAGTTTATAGCTGCATCAATCTGAAAAAGATATCCGGAAATTTGTAAATCAAACAGGGAAGTACGAAAGAAGAAACATGTATTTAATAACCACTTGAATAACCTGTAATCCCAAAAGCTCCGCCGAGCCATGGACATAAGACAAGATCTCCATGCGTGAAACAACGCCACTAGTTACAGAAATCGTGTCTCCCCCAATCGGGTACCCCACAACCGTGACAGCGTCTTGTAGTACAGGCAAGGTTCCAAACTCCAGCGGAGAAACACCTTCCCAAAACTCGTCGTCATTAACTGTCAGCATTGCTGCAAAATACATTAATGAGAGGTTAGTTATTGATGCCACCCAAAATCTCAAACTATTGAATAATTTATATACGGTCATCACCATCCTAATCCCTATCCTAAACAAAATAAAACTATTTCACATGCTGAAGTTCATTACTATTAAATTCACATACTTTAAGTTTAAGATAGTCATGCACCCATGTTAAATACTAGTTTAAGAGAGGCAGTAGTTCAAAGTATCTCTCATCAACGCTTTACATCTTAGGCATTTTGATGTGTCATGGTATTCCGCTGTGTACGTATACTTAGAGAGGGCATCTCTCTCTAGGTTGTCAAGTCAATGCCACCCTCTTGTAGTTCTAGAAGTTTCTATTATTTGCTTTATATTGCTTATAAAAGTAAATATAATATAAAAAGTGGGCTGCTGGAGAAGGTTTCCTCAAATTAGTAAACTTCTAAATGTAGTAGGATTAGGGTTAGGGCGTCCCTCTATAAAAAGTGACCCTTGAAGGAATAGTTATTTTGGTTATGAGGATTATTCAAGTTATGAGTTATCCAGATATTGAAATTATGAATAAAAATGAGGATTTAGAGTCAATCTTTTATGTTGTTGATTCGACTTTATTGTTCGTGTATTCGTTATCTCTATGCTACATTATATTATGGTATCATAGCCTAGGCCTTAATCGACCACAACAATCATGGGCAAAGAATTTTGGGGAGACGATGAGTATTGTGAGGGAAAAGAAGATTGGGGAGAGAAAAAACGATGAAGATTGCCTCGAGCAAGAGGTCAGTAGATGTCTATCTTGCTACGACGATAACAATAAAGATGATTTGGATGAGGACAAATTCAGAGACAAAGAAGAAGACGAGGAAGTCGTGATCACCTTAACAAATCAAATTGGGGATCTCACGTCTGCTTACCCCGACATGAAGGGGTTTTGATAAAAGGTATGCGAGCTACGTTGGAGGAGAATCAACGCGTTAATCGCGAATTGCAAGATCAATTGGGAACGAGATCTGAAACCCTATATTTATCGACGACGAAAATCACCAAGTATGCAACGCGTTAATCGCGAATTGCAAGATCAATTGGGAACGAGATCTGAAACCCTATATTTATCGACGACGAAAATCACCAAGTATGCGACGCATGGGCGCGGTGGTTTTTCGAAGGTTGTAGATGCTACAGCCCCAATTGAAGGCAAGGAAGAGAGCGAAATCGTTCGAGACGAAGGATACATCGATAAGGGAGAAAGGAGTGATCTCCATCACGAAGGAGAAGAGAAAATTCAATTGGTTAGAGGAGAGCGTCATCTCCATCGAGAACCAATTAGATTTTGGTTCAACACCCAAATTCGGAGCACTAATCTAGTCCAGTTGGAATTTGAAGATAAATCAGATCCCCATTCAGTGGAGCTATCTCGAATCGGGAACGATCCACTAATCCAAATCCAAACCAACTGCTCCAACAAAAACCAATTGAGCCAAATTGTATGGCAGATTTGGGTCTAAACCATGAACTGAACCCGATTCGTACTACTTTGACCCGCCAAATTTCAATTGTGCCCAATAGTTTGGCAAACTTTTCCAGGCAGCCCACAAACACTCCTCCAAGCCTAAAAACAAGCGAGGGAGTGCCCCGGGTACGGGAAAGAGTGGATAGTCCACTACAAGACAACAATAATAGTCTTAGAGGTCTTACCAACCAAGAAAGGCCGAGAATTGTCCTATTATCCCAAAGTCTCGTGCGAGGCACACCAAATCCCGTGATGCTTTTGGGGATAACATATAATTACACAAGAATGTGGTTACAAAGAATGTCAAGCCAAATGCTTCTTACTCCAACTTTAAAATTTGTGGGCTAATTTTTCAACGTCGGGGGGAGAGTTGAGATGTCACAGTATCCCACCGTGTATGTATACTTCGAGAGAGGGCGGTTCTCTCTAGGCCGTCTAGTTGACACCACCCTCTTGTAGTTTTATAAGTTTCTATTATTTGTTTTATTTTGATTTTAGAAGTGAATTTAATATAGGAAGTGGGCTGATTGCTGGAAGAGGTTTCCTCAAATTGGGAAACTTCTAATTGTAGAGGGATTAGGGTTAGGGCTCCACTCTATAAAAGCAACCGCATAGCTTTAGTTGAAGGGACTGTTACTTTGGTCATTGTCATTTAGGTTACGAGGATTATTTAAGTTATAGGTTATCCTAATTATGAAATCAAGAATAAAGATGAGGGTTTAGAGTCAATCTGATGTGAGTCGTCCTCTAATGGTCGTTCTCACTGCCAACGAACTATTTATATTTATGCTCTTTTGATTCAAGCCTCTCTATTGCTGAAGATGCTAAGTTGATTTATGGACTTCCTTATTTAACCAACACAAGATTAAAGAGGAAGTTTTCCTAATTTTAGTAAAATTTTATTTAAATTAGAATTAGGGTTGCTAATTTTAATCCCCCTTGTGTTCTATAAAAGTGAAGGCTAATTTTATGTTTGAAGGGAGGTTGCTTGAGTTGATTATTGAATCGAAAAAAAAGTTCAATTTAGTTTAATTTGTGTTTAATTTGTTTTTAGAGTTTAGAAGAAAAACCCTAATTGAGATTAGGTTAGTATTAAACGTAACACGATCTTGCTTTCGCGTCGTGCGTTTACATAAACCTGATTTTTGGTAAAACTGGCTTAAATAAACCCGATTTTTGTCCCCCAAAGAATTATCTCCAACAACGACATAGAATTGGGGTTGGCCTTGAAATTTGAGATTCGACTATTCAGCGACATCAAGAGTCGATATTATCCAACACGAGATGCAGATAGACCTTATCCAATAGCTTCGTTTACATATGTTAAAGTCTTAACTATCCCAACATTTGATCTGCATGAGGCAAATGATGGGTCTTAGGAGAAGAATTATTTCTGTATATTGACTCGTTTTGGGAAAGTTTTATAGCAGGTTTCGAAGAGTGAACCACCGTATTTTTTCAGCTTTTAATTTCGACGTCAATGAACATAGGTATGTGGGTGACAACATCGTACCTTCGCACTTGGGTACGACCTTGGGTTATGGAAAATTCCGGGGAAGAATTCAAAATTTGAAGAGGGGTATGCCACATCAGGGAGTTTCAGGTTTCATATTGTTTCAAAAATTTGCCGATTTCGTGGTCGAAATCTTCCGCATAGGAAGGGATTTGATGTGAATCGTCCTCTAATGGGGCATTCTCACCATCAACGGACTATTTATATTTATATTCTTTTGATTCAAGCTTCTCCATTGCTAGAGATGCTAAGCTGATTTAGGGACTTGTTTATTTAACCAACACAAGGTTAAAGCGGAAGTTTTCCCAATTTTAGTAGAATTCTATTTAGATTAGAATTAGGGTTGTTAATTCTAATCCCCCTTGTGTTTTATAAAAGGGGAGGCTAGTTCTATGTTTTAAGGGAGATGATTATTGAATCAGAAAGTTCAGTTTACTTTAATTTGTGCTTAATTTGTTTTTAGAGTTTAGAAGAAAAACCCTAATTGAGATTAGCTTAGTGTTAAACGTAACACGATCTTGCTTCCACGTCGTGTGTTTACATTACAATCACTTATGTTGATGATTCGACTTTATTGTTCGTGTGATTCGTTATCTCTATGTTACATTACATTTTATAAAAGTGAAGTTTATTAAATCATTACAAAAAAGAACCTTTTCGAGACGGAAAGCACGTTACAAGGCTAGGACCCAAGCGTACAAAACAACAAGTAAAAAGCGTTCATGCAGGGGCACAAGAGCCTCCAACTCACAACCAAGAGTTCAAATCTAGAACTTCTTGGATACTGGAGGTAGAAGCACAGTTGAACATGATGGGATAAATATCCAGGACATCAGTGACTGGAGATAGAAGCCCGATGAGCATGACTACATTAATATACTGAACGCCCCGCATCATAGCCAGTTTACAGGACCTATACATACCCAGTCTATAGATCCCATCCAGTGGCATTGGGCATTGGGCGAAGATTCCAAAGAGCTTTCCCAATCTCTATCCTCCTCTTCTTGTACTACCAAACATTGGGTGAACTAGAAAACCTCTCCTCAAATTAAAACAAGTATAAGAGTGGGAGATTTTAACCCAAACCATTCATCAATAAAGAAAGGGTTACTTCTTATGGATATCCCTATGCCAATCAAATGTACTGGGAACCTACATATATGAATTGATCGAAGTCTCTCATCAACGAAACTAATTTCTTACTTATTTGAAACCATTGTGCTATGTTTCTTAAAACGCAGAAATAGAAGAAGGATAGATCTCTTAAAGGGTTCTATCATTCCACCACCTATCACACCAAATTTATGTTTATTCATGAAAAGATATTAGCAAGCTCTTCCACAGGAATTGCCCACAGTGTTATCAATGGCATATATGATTATCCATTTCAATGTACCTGCCACCACCAATTTCCAAATGCCATTTTCAAACTAGAACTGGCCCAAGTAACTCGCTCATGTACAAGAACTCAACTTTTCAAGACTAACTGCAATAGAATATCAATTTAGTTACCTAAGAAAGCGAGTTATCCCTTGAAACCTTCGCTTCCCAACCAAAGAACTTCTTTAACGCTCTTCTAATACATTTAACTATCACATCCTCTATCATCAAAGTTTCAACAATTTGATATTCCTGTTTCAACAATCAATAACTATAACATAGCAAAAGTCTGAAACAGAGCTTCTGCTTAGCGGAGACTTATCAACCTAATTTTACAATATGAGAAAACAAATGTTGATCGTCAAGAAAAAGATTTGCATGTATTTTGCCATAAAGAGGCATTTGATAGTCTATGATCATGGAAGAGAAGAACCACGAAAATAATTTCTCTTTTCTTAATTCCTTTGTTCAATTCTGTTGATGTTTTATACTTATTTGAAAAATCTCTTACCTAGAGGTACCAATAAGATTTTAAATCTTCCATTGAATGTCTAAACATGCTTCTACAAGTACTTAATAAGATTACTTCGTTAGATATTTTCATGTGCACCACCTCAAAACAATTTTTAAACGCTTTTGTGTGCACAGCTAACTGTGAATATGCCAACATCTGGAAATCACATTTATTCATATCATCAAAAGTGAAGTTTTGTAAATGAAATTTTGTGATGAACCTGAATAATAAAATAGAACACTAAATTGTGAACACAATGGAAAAAGATCAGCAATGATAAGTCTCACCTACTCCAATAATAAACACTAAATAGTGGGCGTTGCACATCCATTTGGATTTCGCAACTTTTGTTAGAAGGCATCTAATCATGGATAACAATCCCTTACAAAATTGTTACAGAAAGAAAGTACTCAGCATTTGTGGTACATCTCTTGCTTTCAAAATTACAAATGCTTCAGTTGGCACATACATATTATACTTTGGACATGAAACTCTTTGCATATTGCATCTGTGTAAGAAGAAAATTCTCTCAAATACATAAAACTATTACGAAGTGCTCAATGCTCAAAGTATCATATGTATGAAAGTTGTGCCAATTAAAAAGATCTAATATATAAATTAAGAAATGCACCACATATGCTAAGTATTTTTATTTCCGTAAAAGTCTTCTACATATTAATTCCTTGGGATTAGATGCCCTCGAACAAAAGCTACAAATTCCAAAGAGCACGTGCACCAACTAATAATTAATATTTACCATTGGCGCAAGAGATATGGTTTACCATTGCTGATCTTTGTTCATCATGCTTGTTATTCATAGTTTTATTGAACTCTTCAGGTAAACCTCTTTGGCAAAGTCTCATTCACAAAACTTCTCTTTTGATATATGAATAAAGGCTATTTCCAATTGTTGTAATAATTACAGTTAGTTATGACTAAAGATACTAGTTTACCGCATAACGGTGGGACCGACCACAAAAATTTCTTATTGTCGTTTTGGCTTTATATTTGTGTTTCTGGTAGACTTTTTCCGATGGTAAGTGCTAGTAGGTTGGATCACCTTAATTCGAACAACATCGTAGAATTTGACCGCTTGAAAGCCTCATCGCCGAATAAAAGAGTTTTTTTATTATTATTTACAAGTTAGAAGAATAATCATTTTTTAGGTAGCATGCACAGGGAGTTTAGAAAGAGAAGGGATAGAAACAAAACTACTTCCAGACATGAGAAAAGAGAAAAAATGGAGAGAATCGTAGGAGTGGAGAGATATGTTTTCATTTGACCTAAAATACCCATTGTTTTTTGAGTAAATTTTAGAAAACCCCCCATATTTGTACACCATTTTGACATTGACCCCCACATTCGCTAAAACTAGCCTTTAACCCCTATTCTTGCCTGAGCAGTCAGTCCACCCTTGTTGACTCCGATTGACTAAAGTCATTTTTTGAAAAACCCAGTAGTACCCTTGTCATTTTAAAAAAATGGCAAAACAAAATTTGCTTCTCTTTTTCTCTCTGCTTCTCATCTTCTATCTTCCATCACTCTTCTTCTCTCTGCTCGTGCTGATTATCTTATTCTTCCCTCTAGGATGTCCAATGCCCATTTCTCAATTCTTCGTTAGATGCCCATTTCTCAGTTCTTCCACAACTTTCTTTTCATCTAGGGTGACAGTTCGTTCCAACTAAGACGAATCTTCTCCTTATGTAGAAAAAACGATGGAAGAAAATTAAAATTGAACTATGGAGAACTGTTGTTAAACGGTGCTCTGAGTAGCAATAGATGGAGACACACATAACTCAGATTTAGAGATGCTGCAAAGCTAAGTAGAATATTGATACTTGGTAGTTCTGGATAAACACATTGATACTCTGATAAACACATTATCTTGAGTAATTTTGCATTATCTTGAGCCTCTGATAAACACAGTGTGTAGTAAAACTGGTTCCAGATCCTTAGAAAAGGAAACATAGTAGGGCCATAACTCTTCATGTACACTTTCACATCTTCGAGTTCAAGCGAACGAATACAAAAAATATCACATCAAGACAACTAAGATATTTTGCTAATTCTGGATTGTAAAATTTACTTAACTATTGCATCAACTATTATCCATATATACCCCTCCTACCAACTTAATCCACAGAATGAACATTTCATCGAAAAAGTCGAGTAATTAACAATCATTTGTAACAGCATGCCAACATCTCTCCTAGATAAGTGTCAACTATCATCCATACTAATCTTTAAATTCTTCGTCGACTGCTTCAATTGAACCGATCAGATCTAGAATCCAAAACCTTCGATTGGAATCGAACAATTTGGGGATCTCTAACAACGAGTAGGGCTTCTTCTCTTCTCTGATTATCCAATCGGGAAAGAAATTTTGGTTTCTCCGTTCTTCACGGCAGCAACAAACGAAGTCCTTTGATTCTTCGAAATTCAACAAATTGGGGGTATCTGTGACTGTGAAATCCTCCGATTTAATCTTTTAATCGAATTGGAGTTTTGTTGATTGGTGAAATTGGGAAATTAGGATTTGTGTTTGAATTGGGAATTTAGGGCTTGTGTTTGAATGAAGAAATGAAATTAGAAGAGGATAGATTGATTGGTAGATGTTAAAGAAGGAAAACTCCCGCCAAACGTATCACAACTCTTCTCAAACGTGTTTTTAGTATAAGGGTATAAATGTATTTTCATTGAGTCAGCCGGAGTCAATGTCAGTCAAATTAGGGTGGACTAACTGCTCATGCAAGAATAGGGCTAGTTTTAGCGAATGTGGGGGTCAATGTCAAAATGGTGTACAAATATGGGGGGTTTCTCAAATATACTCTTGCCTTTTCAATTTATTACTGCGTGTACAACTAACACAAACTGAAAATAAAGAAAAAACTAAAGGGTATTTTAGAGATCCCAAAAAGCTTCAGAAGGACTACCATCTAACCTCTTTGTAACCACCAAGAGCATTTTTGTGTAGTTATGTGTAGAGTGACCTCCCTACCGGTCGGTCAGATTAACCGTATCATGATTTGATTAAATCAAGAGTCTCAAGACTTATTTAGAATGGAGATGAAAAAGACAATTTTAAAGACATAAAAGCACACGAATTTACCAATTAGAGCATCCATAGCAGGGTAGCCATAATCCATTTAGCTAGGCAAATCCCTTATAAACTGCATTTTCAGGGTAGATGCAATCCATTTAGTGTTCTTTTCAAGATGATAACTCGCTACATGTAGTGGGTAGCAATAGTTTCTCTCTCCTCTAGTGTATCCTACCTGTACCGATGAGATGCTTCCACCTATTAACGTTTTAACTTAAAATATTTTCCTTGTGACCACATCCTCTTGTTGGTAGTGGAATATGTTTTGGAAACCAAATGTGACACCTTTTTACTTAGCTGGCAATGGATTGTAACTAGCTTGAAAAAGTGGGATGGTTTCCAAATTGCCACAATTACCTTTATTGGCTGAGGTGGTAATGTAGTAAATTCCTTATCCTACTGTGGATGCTCTTACAACTGAGGGATCTCGTATGAATACAGACATACATGACCTTCAAAAGTGATTTGTTCAATTGACGTCTCTCCACAAAAGATGCAGAACACCTCTACATATATGGTTGGCAAGATACTGTTAGCTAGTTAACCAGTGTAATCGACACGTGGACCCCATGAAATGTTATTTACTATAAAAACTGTAATGTACCTAAGAAACATTCTAGAACTTATTTCGAATTTACCACGAAAACTCTAAATTTAAGCGCAAAACTGAAACAAAATCCCTAACAACACAAACAAACAATCATTACCTATATCACATTCGGTTCCAATCGCAAGCACAGTCGCCAAATACTTGGTATCAGACCCGCGCTTCTTAAGCTTCACCTGCGTATAATGCTCCACAGAATGCGCATTTGTCAAAACTCTCTTCCCTCCAATAATAAACCCACTGCTACTCGAACTATACTGTCTCTTCCTCTGCCACGGAAGCGAGAAATTCGGTTCAGTATGCACACAAAACACCTTAACCACCGCGTCCATCGACGGCACTACCTTCCCCATACTTTCCCACCGCGGTGGACCCGTATCCACCGCCACTGACACATTCGACACAGTCTCCGCCTTTCGAGATGACTTTCTCCTAGTCGGTTGCGGCTTTGTATCAGGTATCGAGGGTTCGGTGGCTTTTCGGGGTCTGCTGCGGGTTTTACGAGAGGTTTGGAGGTCGGTTTCGGTGATTTCATCTGTGGTGGCGGGATTTGGGGGTTCGATTTTAGGGTTTTGGGGTCGTTTTCTCTTTGCTGATCCTCCAGCCATTTTTTGGGTTCTTTGAAGAAAAAAATTAGGGTTTCTCTAACATCGCTAGAACTCATTTGAATTTTTAGGGTTGACTTATATACAGAGAATTGTGTTGGACTGCATACTTATTTAAGACCCCAACACTAGTGCACCACATAAAAACCTTCAATGCCGAGAGGCTAACTTTTTCTATGCCCATACACATTGGCGAGCCCCCCGCATTTTTTCCGCTACTCTTTTTTTCCCACTAACGGCGAGCCCCCAACCCTCGGTCGGTACCCCCCCCACAAATATATATTTTTAGTTGGTACCCCTCTTTTTCGTTAATGGCGAGCCCTCAACCCCTTTTTAAGTTGATACCCTTTTTTTACTCCATAATTCGCCCCCGCTATGATCAAACCCTCCATATGGTGGTTGGCTATGATACTAATTGTTAAAACCGCAATACTACTGCACCACATAAAACCTAAGTTTTAGTGGTACGATATTTAATGGTCTTAACCCTTACGATCCTAACACCTTCACTTTGTATTAAACTTAAGTACGGACTCAGAGTTAGACCCAAAAACTTTGGTTCCTCGTCCATTGGTGCTCTAAGGAAATTTTTGTAATAGTCGGGTTATCCTTTAATGTTTGTTAACTGCTAAGGTAAAAGGGGGAACATTTAAATCGTCATGTCTAATTTCCAATGTTCTTATTAATCGATTAGATTTGGTTTTTATGTTTGTTTCAAGACTCACTAAGATTGTCGCATTCAAGCTTAAAATAAGTAGAAGGGAAGGTAGTAATCAGGGTTTGAATTGTTCTGCAAAATATTATGTTGTCCCAGGAATAATCTAAATTTCCTTATAAAAAAAATAAAAGTATCTTCCTGTGCATTGTTCAATATCAGATATCGAATCCAAAAACCAAATACATTTATCCAACTTTAGTTCCGTGATCAAGAGTAAATGACAAACCATATGCTTCAATGAAACATTATCGATACAGATATCTCATAAACTAGGACAAGTACAATTTTGTATGTAAGAAAAAACAACATAATGTAACATTTTTGCGCCCAACTACATGGTCTC
The DNA here is from genome assembly GCA_014058105.1 of Kingdonia uniflora. Taxonomy (NCBI): domain Eukaryota; kingdom Viridiplantae; phylum Streptophyta; class Magnoliopsida; order Ranunculales; family Circaeasteraceae; genus Kingdonia; species Kingdonia uniflora. Next base: position 4,981,757 of record JACGCM010000140.1, on the reverse strand, counting down.
AGATTCAATCTTACATTAAGTCGAAGATGAACAATCCTAACAAATGACTTAAATCGATTTATAGAAGACTTCATGGCAGATTCGTGATCCCCGAAGAACTCGCCTGCACCAGAAAAAGAAATATAATATGTTTTGATTCGTGTAAACTCTATGTAGCGCAAGTATAGGATGTTATGATATTTACTTCTTGGTCACTTATAATTCCAACTTCCTTTGAGATACAAATCTTTTTAAACAGTGGCCCTTCACTTTCATTTATGTCACACTCACTCAGATGTTTTTCCTGCATTAGACGATTCGGAAACAATCACTTTGGAAGATCAATTATGTTACTAAAAGTTATAGTTTAAAAGTAATACAGTCAAATTAGACATAAGTAAACAAGGGTCAAATACTAATTGTCATGCCACATATAATATGTTATACATATCTTTCCCACTTTTTAAAAAGTTGAACCATTCCAAGTAATCTTAGCAATTTCTTTAAATGAACTATATTTATATAAGTAATGTCTAGTTATGAGCTTATAACAAGTGTTAGAGATAGATTTAGTATTAATATAATGCTAAAGGTAGTATAGTACTTTCTTTTTTTATTGTAGCATATAAGTTGTCAAGTTGCGTAGATTGTAATCTACCCAATTCAATCCAATCCAATGTAGTCTTTTGTGTTTTTCAATTTTCTCTCATTTCTATCCTCTAAAATCTATTATGCTATCAGAGCTAGGTCGATTCTCTCTCTATATTCACATCTACACCTACATGGCTTCCATATTTGAAACTAAAGCTTGAAATCAATGCAGGGGTTTTATATGTTTTTTTTATTTGGGTGCAATTTTGATTTGGGTTTGAATTCTCTCTATATTCAAGATAATACTTTGATTTGGAGCTGATTATTGAAGCTTACAACTAATTTGGATTTTGATTTTGCTTTGGGTTCATACAATTTTGACTTCGAATCAACCGTTGATGTAGTCAATTAGATTTTTGTTTTGAATCTAAGGGCTTGTTCATATTTGTTTTAAAGATTAAGATGGTGCTTTTGTATGAAATCTGGAATGATTGATATATGGGTTTTTATGATTTGGAAGCAAATTTGGTACGACTTCTCTAGATATCCCTCTGTTATTTTCGTTTTTGATTTTAAAATTAGTTGGGCAGTCTTCGTCCTATGATTGCAAGTTATCTTTAAGTTCTTGTATTGGGTAGTGTAGTAGCATATTCCCTAGATTCGACAAGGAGAAGCAAGTACAACCATGTCGAAGGTATGTGATCATTCGAGAAGATGTCAAGTGTATGCCTACAGATCTCGTACCTTTACAATAACCGTTACACTTGATCAAATATAGCCATTGCAAGAGATCCGTGAAGTTCGCCCACTACCCATTAAAATAGGAGACAAATTATTTGTAACTACCCGTAGCCATTATAACTACAGGCAGTGTACATGCTAAAAGGGATTCAGAATTTTATTATTTTTCACTATCTGCATCTATTCTATCATTCAACAATTGTAATAACTAGCACATATTGAATTTCACCCTCAAACCCTCATCGAGGTTGTAGTTTTTCTTAGGTTTTACTGAGTTTTCACATAAAATCTATTATGTTCTAGCTTAAAATTTTAACCTCCTTACTAAAGTATTGGCGATGTTTCCCTTCTGGAAAATACACCATTACAATTGGCACTATCTGTAGGAAAATTCATTTTTTCTTTACCAAATATCGTTCTGTACAATCATTTCCATGACCAACATGAACCTGAGAAGTGCCTTAAGTACCCAAAGACATAATGAGGATGTTCCAGTCACCATCCAACTAGATATTGTCAATCTACACAATATTATTGTCAAGCTTCAGAAGCAGATGAAATCTGATAGGAACCAACGACTGGAGGATCAAAGAATTTACGTTCAAGCTCTCTAAGTTGAGAGGGATGAGAGAAGGAAGGCCTTGGAACAACAGAGCCGAACTCATAAGAAAGAAATGAAAAGTCTACGGAGGTAACAAAATTGAATCACTGGTCGACAATGATCACCTCCTCAGACCCGAAGTGATTATTGGTCACGAGCTTTCCAGTGGGAGAACCTACCGAGGGAAGAACAAAATTAAACTTCCAGATCTTGATCAAGGAACCCAGATAGAGCATCTCGACATTTCGGCCTCACATCGTCAACATTGATAACTCAAGGAAGTCGACGAATACGTCATTAGACCCCACTGCAACCTCCAAGATGACCAGTTAAAGAACGATTGGGCCCAGAAGGATAAAGAGATTTTGATTCACAAGCTGCAGCTGAACCAAATGCTTTTCAACAATTTATTACCTTATATATGACTTGAACAATAGGATTCAATCTATACATACAAACACTCCTAGTCGAAGATTAGCTCTAGATAGGATTGATACCAACCCACTTTCCTCTTATCTTAAAGTTTTGCCAATTCCAGACAACTTCTACATGTCAAAGTTTCATCAATATGCAGACCTTACTGACCCACTCACTCACGTCTGTCACTTCAAAGTAGTCGTCGACCTATACTCCAAACTTGATCATATGTTGTGCCATCTTTTTAACATGAGCCTCCAGAAAGAGCCTCTCAGGTGGTTTCATACCATTCCAGAAGGTTCGATTAATAGCTTTCCACAGTTACAACAACTATTCAAATCAAACTACGCACATACTAAAGAACGTGAGATAATAGTGGACTTTTTTTTGAACAAGTTGCAAATGAAACTTTTGTAAACTTTTACAAACGTTTCTTGCAACAAACAAGGAAAATTGGGAATTCGAATCCAAAGATTATCATACCAGCATTCACCTCTGCTCTCCACATCGATTCTAAAGTTCGAGAAAAACTTATACTTCATAAACCCAAAATCGTCACAGAGATTATCGATGTGGTTAATAACTACATTCAACTTGAACAATCTAAGAAAAATAAGGTGAAGAGTTCTTCTGTTATCCACTCCAACATCGTGCCCTCACCGCCACACTCAAAACAAACAAACAATGTTGTTGCCAAATAACGTGGGCATTTTAATGACAATGTCAAATGAAAAGATAGGAAAAAAGATAGACCTGTCTCAGTCTTACCTCCTATGATAGCCACCTTATCAGCTATCTTACCGATACTAAGGGGAGATGAACTCTTTTGAGAAGCATAGGAAATTCCCAATATCCCAAATAAACCTCTGTGTTAGTATCATAATGTCCATAGCCATGAGACTGACAACTGTTACTTCCTTATACAAATTTTTCACCGTGTTGTCCTGGTAGGAAGGCTTCACGAGTATGTACTTGATGTCCAAAAGTTTCTTGAAGAAGTAACAAAAAGAAAAAAAATTGAACAAGAGCAAGGCCCTGGTCAAGCTCGACATCTTTACATGACCGAGATTGAAAAAGGCAAGAAGAGGAAGAAGGATGACAGGATCACGTTTTGCTCTAAAATGACATCATTAGAAAAATCGGCCAAACTCCTACCAAGCTTCAGCAAAGCGATACGCCCATACATATTTCTTTCGAAGAATGTAACAGCAGCCATGTCAAATACCCTCATGATAACCCGTTGGTGATAATGCTTAAAATAGGATATGACTATTTGTGCACACTCCTTGTCGACACTGAAAGTGCCACTGATGTACTGCTCAAAAGAGCGATTGACATTCTACGCCTCAAAATTCGGTCAAAGCTTCAACAATAACCATCACAGGATTCAATGGTTCAAAAGAATCGGCCTTGGGAGAGATCACTTTGCCTATTTAAGTAGGACCAGAGACCATCTTCATCAAATTTATTGTTATCGATGCTGAATCCAAATGTTTAGGAATCTTAGGGCAATGTTGGTTTCACTCTATCAAAGTAGTAGTACCTTCGACATATCATCTTTTATTATGTTTCCCAACATATCATGGTGTTTATGAAATTAAAGGGGGTCAAGCTGTGGCACGAATGTGCAAAAATACCACCACAAACTCTCATGCATCAAAACTCCTGAAAGCATATCAATTACAGCACGAGCCACCTCCAACGTTTGAGTAATATGACACTGAAGCAGTTGAATTCGTAGGACTCGATGGTTCTGGGAGAAACACTTTTATTGGATATAAATTATCATTAGAAGAAAGGGAAACCCTACTTCAGCTTTTAAGAAAAATGTCGATATCTTTGCATGGTTTTTTCAAGAGATGTAGGGAATTGACCCTTCTATTGCATACCATAAATTAAACCTTGTACCAGGTAGTAAGGCTGTAGTGCAGAAGCATCTAACCTAGCCCCCAGGCTCCGAGAGGCAATTAACAAAGAGATAGATAAGTTACTTTGTGTTGGGTTCATTTGGGAAGCTAAGTGCCCGAAGTGGGTCTCAAGCATCGTAGTTGTCCCAAAGAAGAATAGAAAAATTAGAGTGTGTGTCGACTTCACTAAACCAAATAAGTTTACACATAAAGATAACTTCCCCCTTCCTTTTATTCCTTACCTCCTCGACTCCGTAGCAGGACATGAACTTCTTTCAATAATGGATGCAGCTTCAAGATATAACAAGTCCCTCTCGCCGAAGAAGATCAAGAAAAGAGTATATTCGTAACAAAAATGGGTCTTTATTGTTACATAGTCATGCCCTTTGGCTTAAAAATGTAGGAGCCACGTACCAGTGACTCGTCACAAGAATGTTCAAAGATCACTTGGGTAAAATCATGGAAGTGTACATCAATGACATGATCTGCAAGAGCCTGAAACGAGAGGATCATTATAGCAATTTGCAAACCATCTTTGATATTCTTTTAACGTACCGCATGAAGCTAAATCCTGAAAAATGCCAATTCGGGGTTGTATGTGGAAAGTTCTTGGGCTGTCTAGTTAACAAGAGAGGTATCCAAATTGGTCTAGCGCATATCAGAGCACTTATGGCCATACCATCACCGTGAACCAAAAAAGATGTCCAAAAACTTGTCGGTAAAGTTGCCGCTCTATACATATTTATCTTGAAGTCATCTGATCAATGCAAACTTCTTTTTCTCCTTCTTCACGGAAACCCATCTCATATGACAAAGAAACCGCCCAAGGAAATTATATGGACTCCTGAATATGAATTGGTTTTTCAATATCTTAAAAGATACTTGGGGCGTCTTGTTATAATGAGTACTCCTGTTGAAGGTGAAATATTAACAATGTATTTATCGACAACAGATGATTCAATCAATTATGTTCTTATTTGAGAAGACAACAGAGTGGAAAGATCTATCTACTTCATCAGCAAAACTCTCATGCCTGCAGAAAAAAGATATACCACCACTGAAAAATAGCTTATAGCCCTTATGTATACTTCCCAAAAACTTCAACCTTACTTCCAGGCATACCCTATTCAAGTTATCATAAAATTCCCCCTCAAACTAATTCTTTCCAAAAAAGAGAAATCCAGAAGGGTTCAACAATGGTCTATTTTCCTGGGAGAATATGACATTTCCTTTGAATCACAAATATCAGTCAATGGACAAACAATAGCAAACTTTTTGGCAGATTTTCCAATAGAAGACCTAGAATGGGAGAAACTTGAAGAAGTATTGGCTGATGACTCCATTACAGAGCTAGATTCATGGTCGAAAAGTACATGATGGAGACTCTTTACAGATGGATTTGTTGGACCAAGAGGATAAGGGATTGACATCATTTTTGTTACACCATCCAATCGTAAAATTAAAAAAGCTATCAAACTCAAGTTCTATGCAACAAACAACGAGATGGAGTATGAAGCTATCTTACATGGCATAGAGCTCGCATTAGCACTTGGAGCAAAAGAAATAGTTGTTTATATAGATTCCTTACTAATGGCCAACCACTACAACAAGATATTCATAACATCAGGCAAAATGGTTGACTATGCTGTGCTGGTCAAAGAAAAAATAAAAAAATTCAAGATAGTAACAATTTCTTACCTTCCTAGAGCAGAAAACTGCCATGCTGACGCACTTGCATATATTACAGCTATGCTCGAAGATGGTGAAAAGAGGACTTTGGATATCAAAGTAATCAGACATTCCAGTCTCGATACAACCTATTCCATGAAAATCCAAGTTACCAAAGATGAAGATCCTGAAGATTGGAGATAACCATTTATAATATATTTCAATTCTAATACCCTCCCCGAGAATAAGGAATCAGCTCGATCACTACTAGTAAAATGTCTGCAATTCAAGGTACAGGAATTTTTTATATATCGCATTACTAGTGAGGTCCCCTTATCGAATGTATTTTACAAATGCAATCCTAAATTAAAATAAAGGAGCTTCACGAAGGAATCTGTACTGCACACGTGTCTCAGGTCGATCACTGGCATACAAAATATTCACACAAGAGCTATACTGGTCGAAGATGCAGCAAGACTGTAAAGATTTTTTCATAAAATACTATAAGTGCCAAATCCACTCCCAAGACATCAAAAGTCTAACCCTTGACTTGCATATCAGTAATATCTGTTGGCCATTTAAAAGATGGGTGATTGACATCATTGGTCCGTTTCACCTTGCATCAGGTAGCAGAAAGTTTATTCTCATGGCTACGGGCTATTTTAAAAAATGGATCGAAGCTGTACCACTTTGTCACGCTGATGAAAATGAAGTAATTAAATTCCTCTGGGAGTACATCATAACTAGATTTTGTTGTCCACAAATGATAAGATCAGATAATGGGAAACAGTTTATCAGCACCAAAGTCCTCAACTTCCTTCATAAGTACGAAATCCAATTGACTACTTCGACACCATACTATCCTTATAAAAATGGCCAAGCCAAAGCTATCAATAAAAACATCAAGTTCAGATTATGAAAACGACTTGATAAAAAGAAGGGTAGATGGACCGAAGAGCTACTTAGTATTTTATGGACATATAAGACCACACTTTGAACGTCTATAGGCTGCATACCATTTGTGATGGCCTTTGGAACCAAAGCTGTAATCCCATCAGACCTCGACCTCCCAACCACTAAAAGACAAGTCATAGATGAAGAAAGTGAACTTGGACTTCTCTGTAATAACAATTGGATTGGGGAAACTCGAGATCATGCCATTACAAACTTGGGGCGATACCATGACACCCTTCAAAAAGCATACAACAAAAAGGTACGGAAACGTACATTTGATATCGGTGATCTTGAACTTTGACGAATTCAAGACATTACTTATAGTAGCTTATTCCACATATCAGACTCACGCGTTATCTTAGACCAACATGTGAACTTTTGACCTCACCAACAGAGCACGTGGCACAGAAATAAACAAGACAACAATATCAGGAAACACGTACAACACGAGTTTCTCAACCAACACCACTTATCCCTGATGCTACTCGTGCTATTGGTTGGGAGCCGTCTTATAATAGCTTATTTCGTATCTCAGAGTCAAAGCCTCATCCTCGACCTCATCAACATACAAGAAACACTACTAAAGTCATATTCAATATTCCTCAGCTCGAATCATCACTTTCAACCTCCACAGTAACAATTCAATTTACGCATGTGTACAGTGACCAATAGAGCCGTTGTACAGCAACAGAGGTCAGAACATTACACTATTAGGTCAAAGAATATCTTACATATACTTTGTAACATCCACCATTAAGAATCTTAATGGTCATCAAATGGTCATATTATAAGATCTATATATAGGACCAGAGAACTACATATTATGGATAAACAATTATATACAGAAGAATCCTTACTCTAAAATTTTACTACTAAGAGCACTTATTGTAATAAGTTAACAACCTCAATAGGATCATCTTCTCTTTCTTAAAATCCTCAAGAGAGGTCGTGGTTTTTAACCAATCCAAAGGTTTTCTACGCTAAATTATCTTGTTGATTATTGTTTACTGTTCTTGAGCGTTCTAGACACATTTTGTGTAAAGGTTAAGTCCAAATTCTAAAATTAGGCCATTATATTTGGTACCGTCTGTGGGAACCGAAGTTCTCAAACCCATTGTCTCAGAAACTGCTGATCATCTTCTTTCAAATGTTACCTCAAGGTCAGAGCACGCCAATAGTTCAAGCAGAAGAGAATGCCGCACTAGCAGATCTGTGGGCCACTTTAAATTCTGAAATAGAAAGACGTGTTACTTTGGAGCAACAGCTAGCGAGTGTACAAGATGTACTAAAGGTTCTACAGGGTCAACGGGTCGCCGCCCCACCTAGAAGAACAAAGCCGTACAACCTGAAGGCTCACAAATCTCCATTCATGATAGAATAAGACATCTTCTGAAAGGCAATCACGTAGGAGGTGCACTTCGATCTAACCATCATCAACAGGAAATAGAGCCCATCATAGTCCAAGAGGCCCACCAGGAAGTAGATGGCAGCCCAGCGGGAGTTAGACAGGCTGAAAATATGCCTCAAAGAGTTCGAGTCCCAGTAAAAGAACGTCTAAGTAAAGGGAGTGATGACCATAATCCTGGAGAAGGATGCATCACACGCCCAGCCACTGCAACTCGACAATATGTGACTTAGAAACATGTTGACAAGCGAATAAAGAATTACTCAAAGCTCAGACTCTGACTAAAGGAATCTACAACAGATTATAGAAAAGCCCGATCGCACAGGTGCTGTTGGATGACGAGGTCCCCACCAGGTTCCACACTCCAAAGATCAGAAAATACAAAGGAACCGATCCAGTAGAACACATCTAAGAGTTCCAAGATGCTTTAGTCCTACATTCTACGTTCAACCACATTTTATGCCAGCTTTTTTCGACCAGCCTATCAGGCGAACCCCTGCGATTGTTCCATACACTACATGAAGGATTAATCATGTCTTTCGTGCAGTTGCGTAAACTCTTCGTCAAGAATTACTCACACAACAGAGACAAAGATGAGAATCTATACTCTATTTTTAGCCTTAAGCAGATGCTTGGAGATAAGCTTGAGACATCCACTAAGAAGTTTCTGGAGCTGGCTCGAAAGGTAGATTGGCTCGATCAGAAGATTACAATTTCAGCCTTTACCAATATTTTACTTGTTGATGGAAGGGTGAAAGAGTACCTCATCCTAAACAAGCCAACAACTCTGGAAGACATGATCAAAAAAGTTAATGGGTATTTCAACCTGGAAATAATGGTGTCTGATAGGCAGAAACCTCAGAAGTTAACATTAACTGCTTGAGATCAGTCAGCCGACCAGGATTTTAATCGTGCTATCGATAAGGGAGGAGACAGGAAATGGACAAAACCTAACCATGAGCGACATCGAAAAGGGAGTAACTTGCCAAAGCCCCGTCTTCCCAAGATGAATATAACCATAGCCAACATTTATCCTATACTTCTGAAGGATAGGTTTGTCCGCAATGCACAGTATCTTTAACCCATTGAGAATAAACCATATTGCATTTACCACAGGGTCAGATATCATGAATCAGAACACTACTTTACCTTACAACGGTTATTGGAGTATATCTTTGCTGATGGACGAATGCATGAGTACATTGTAGACGTCAAAAGTTACAAGAACGGGAGTTACACACTTCCTATAGAAGTCGTACAAATTAAAGGGCCAACATGAGAGAAACACTTATACCATATGTCGCTCTGCCACTTCGTTGAGACTCAGATTGTCAACCAATCGAATAGAAGCAAAAGAAGACGTGTCGGCCAATGTCACGACCTATCCATGAAAAACAAAGTAGCTCATTTACTTCTTGTGTCCAGCTCTCAGCTAATAAGAATTTCTTTCAGCGACTGTGATGTTTGTCATATCAACTATCCTCACCATGATGCTTTGGTGATCATGTTAAAAATGAGAAGTATGCTACTTCACACGATGATAATAGATATTGGTAGTACTATCGAACTACTTTTTCAAAGCCCGATTGATCAGATGGGACTGGCTTACAAGGTATATCCCAATGACATTGATATCTGTGGATTCAACAAATCTAGCGAAGAATGTGCAGGAAAGATTATACTTACGATCATGGTAGGATACGTGACGTTTGACGTTGTCTTTTATGTTATTAATATAAAATCCCATTATTTAGGGATAATGGGATGTTGCTGGTTACACAATATACGGGCTATTCCATCCACCTATTATTTGGCACTGTGATTTGAATGGAATGACGACATATATGAAATCAAAAAAAGTCAGAAGCTAACTCGAGCATGTGAAAATTTTGTCGTCATTGTTCCAGAATCCTCAGAGCCATAGCTTGCATAGCAATTACAGAAAAAACTAGGACACACTATAAAAAACTATACAGTAAACTCTACAAAAAATCATCTGCCAAGCGCATAAACAATAGAGTACGTTGAAATCTGCGGAAAAAAGCGAGGAACATACGTTGGCGCTCTTCTGCCAGCGGCAGAACGAGATGCCCTCATCCAATTCCTTAAAGACAGCAGTGATGTCTTCGCTTGAACTTTTCACGAGATATCGGTCATTAATGTAAATCTGGCCTACCATAAGCTCAATTTGAAAGATAAGGCCGAAGCTGTCAAATAAAAGTAGAAGACCTTAGCACCAAGACTCCGAGAAGAAGTCAATAAAGAAATCGATAAACTTATCAAAGTTGGCTTTATCAGAAAGGCTAATTACCCAGAGTGGATCTCGAACATTGTGGCAGTCCCAAAGAAGAATGTCAAGATCAGGATGTGCATGGATTTCACAGACCTCAACAAACATATTTCAAAGGATAGTTTTCCATTTCCTATCATAAACCATCTGTTCGATTCTACAGTGGGATACGAACTCTTGTCCATGATTGATGCCGTATCTGGATACAACTAGATACCTATGCTACATGATGACCAAGAGAAGACAACTTTTATTATAGAACATGGCTTATACTACTATAAGGTCATGCCTTTCGGTCTGAAGAATGCTGGGGACGCTTATAGACGTTTACTGATACAAATGTTTAAAGACTACCTCAAAAAAATGATGGAAGTCTACATTGATGATATGTTGTGTAAAAGTCTTAAAAAAGAGAACCATATTATAGACTTATGCACTACTTTCAAAATTCTTCATTTCTACAAGATGGGGCTCAACCCTGAAAAAATGCCACTTCGGAATCCAGTCAGGAAATTTTTTAGGATATTTAATAAGTAAGAGAGGTATTGAAGCTGATCCAGATCGTATTCGCGCACTATTGTCTATGCCTTCTCCAAAAATAAAGAAAGACATACAAAAGTTAGCAGGCAAGATTACTGCAATAAATTGTTTTGTTTCGAAGTCATCAGATCGATGTCGATTGTTGTTCAACCTATTACATGAAGGGACAATAAAATAGAAGTCTAAAAAGGATTCTGAGATCGCGTGGATAATAGAGTGTAAAGTAGCATTTTAGGATCTCAAACTTTACTTGGGATCACCACCAGTGATGAGTACACCTAACGAGGGGGAAGAACTCACAATATATCTTACAGTTACTGACGAATCATTAAGTTCTATTTTCATTCAACTTGATGGGAAGACGAAAAAACCTGTCTACTTCATCAGCAAAACTCTCACTCCAGTAGAGTCTCGGTATACCAAGATTGAGAAATTGCTCTTCGCTCTCATGTACACATCGTAAAAATTAAGACAATATTTTCAAGCACACTCAGTTTGAGTAGTGACAAATTACCCTTTGCAGAAGATCTTATCCAAATGGGAAAAATCCTGACGAGTACAACATTGGTTGGTCACTCTTGGAGAACATGACATCCGTTTTGAACCACGATATTCTGAAAAAAGTCAAGCAATAGTAGACTTCCTTGCGGACTTCCCAGTAGAAGATCCTGATTGGGAATAAGACATCACAGATACCAATGAGGAACAATTCAAAGAAAAGCTCGAAGAGAAGTCAGACTGGATAACTTAAAAGGGGTGACATCTTTTAACTGTTGGATCTTCCAGACCCGCAGGATCAGGAATCGGAATTGTGCTTATCACACCTTCCAATGATAGGATCGAGAAGGCAGTCAGGCTCAATTTCTAGGCTACCAACAATGCGACCAAGTATGAAACAATGATTCACAGTTTAAATATGACTCTTGAGATTGGAGTCTCTGAGCTGTTTGTGTGCACAAACTTTTTACTCATTTTAAACCATTACATAAAAATATTCTAGAAGAAGGGAAAGATGATTGACTGCGCAGTAGCAGTAGCCTACAGAATGAGCAGATTCAAACAAATTACTATCAAACATTTACCGCGCAGAGAAAATAGACATTCATACTTTCTCGCGTATCTGGCAGGAATTCATGGTACGAAAGTTCGTTATCTGAAGATAGGAGTATTATTCACCCCCAACATTAACATCATAGGCTCAAATTCTATCAATACTGGGGGCGTTGAAGAGGACGAGGATGATTAAAGATGACCTTTCCTTAAGAATATTGGTACTAAAAATACGTTTGACGGCGAACTCCCAACAGATCCCACTGAAAGGAGATGAGTGCTTGATAATACTAAGCGGTACATTGTTAAAAACGGTCTCCTATACAAAATTTCGGTCACAAGGCCGTATCTGGAAGGCTTATCTAGCAAAGAAGAACTCCATGAAGGCACTTGTGGTTCACATGCGGCAGGACGATCTCTACCCAATCGAGCTCTTACTCCAGGGGTCTTTTGGCCTAAAATGAATGCTTAAGTCACTGAGCTCTCAAGAAAATACAATGCCTGTCAATGTCATGGCCCTCAAATTTGAGCTCTAGCTTTGGAACTCTATTCTAGTAATGTTGTCTGCCCATTTAAAGGATGGGCACTCGATCTCGAAGGAGAATTCCCCACCGCGCCAGGCAGAAGGAAGTACCTCTTAGTAGCAAGGAATTACTTCACTAAATGGGTGGAAGCAGTTCTATTGTGTCATACATGAGAAGACAAAGTCATCAAATTTATATGGGAAACCATCATCATCCATTTTGGGTGCGCCCATCTTATAGAATCGACAATGGACCTCAGTTTGTTGGCTATAGAGTCGTCGAATTCCTCATCCTGCACAATATCATACACTATGCTTCCAATCCATATTACCCATAAGGAAATGATCAAGCCAAAATTACTAATCATACTATCGTGGATGGAATCAAAAAATGCTTGACAGAGAAAAAAGGAAATTGGGTCGAAGAATTACCACACGTGTTATGGGCGTATCGCACAATACCTCGAGTATCAACTGGATGTATGTTGTTCCTCCTGGCTTATGGTACATAAGCAATCTTCCCCACTCGTTATCATCACCCAATACGCTACCATACCATGACAGATGAAGAAAATAAATTCTAGTTGGAATATGACACGAATTAAATCGGGGAGACTAGAAACAGAGCAATCATAAATTTAGGAAGATACTACCAAGCTCTAGCCTGATCTTACAACAAGTGCGTTCGTCACAGAAAGTTCAAAATCAAAGAACTCGTCCTAAGGGAAATTCCCAAACATAGAAATGAAGTAAATGCTGGGAAACTATCTAAAAATTAGAAAGGTCCTTTTGTCATTATTAGAAAAAGTGGCTTTGGTTCTTACAATCTCACCACTGAACAGGGAGATTGAATTCTTAATCTTTGGAACATGAGGAGATATAAGTTGTATCGCAGATAGAAATCTATCACAGTGTACTTTTATACAAATTAATCTATCATCAACGGTCTTACATTAATGAAAGATTTATTTTTGATCCCCATACATTTGAGTACTTTATACTATTTCATACAGTACTCTATCTAACACATTCATCGTACGTCAATCTTACACTAATAAAATACTTGTGTTTGACTTCCCTACACTATAGTACTTTTCTAATATATCTAACAAGTACTTCTATATATAGATTACATATCGTTTGTTGCTTCAGCCAAACTGATCATCTATACATTACAGATCATTTGTTACTTTGGCCAAACTGATCATCTATACATTATAGATCATTTGTTGCTTCGGCCAAACTGATTATCAATACATTACAGATTATTTATTGCTTCAGCCAACCTGATCATCTATACATTACAGATCGTTTGTCGCTTTGGCCAAACTGATCAGCTATACAGATTACATGTCGTTTATTACTTTGGCAAAACTGACCATCTATACATTACAGATCGCTTGCTGCTTCGGCCAAACCGATCACCTATTAAATTACAGATCGTTTGTTGTTTTGGCCAAACTGATAACATATCACATTACAAATCATTTATGGCTTCATCCAAACTGATTTTCTATGCTCCTCTACGTTCATTGCCTCAACAATCATCTACTATACGATGGCCTTCAGGATCATCCTATACAATATATATTCAACTCATACGGTATTATTGGCTTATCAAAAGGCTAGTATAAATTATTATTCTAGGCAGTCCTATTTTCATACACTTTATCTACTATACGTGTTAGTATACATAGCGCCTCCTCACAATCGCTACTTCTCACTAGAACTATTACTCGAATCATCACCTATATTAGAAAGACCTTCAACATCACGTGCATAACCCTTGTATAGCCGTTGACACATAAACTCTAGCATTCTCCCCATAGCGATTTTCTTTCCATCTATAACCATATTCTATTTCAGAGCTCCAATTTTGGCTACCATGGTCCTTGATACTCAGACCAAATTACCTCTATGTCACACTACGTACCTTTGCCAACTAAACCATCATACACCATTTTACTTTTTACTTTTAATCTCTTGAACTCTGATGCAAAGAATGAAATTACCGCTGTCATATCTCTCTTGTACACGTCACCTGCCTCAGTCTTCACCTATTTAGACAGAATAAGCTCACTAAGTTTACTTTGAGCTTCTTACAACGAAACTTCCAAATGATTGCAACTCTTCTCTACTCATCGTTTCTCATCCAACACATCAGAATTCTGAGACTCCAACACTGTCATAAACTCATCCATTTGATAAATCAAAGATATTGACCCATTAATTCCCGCTTCACGATCCTCCCATTCTGCCCTCCTTTCATCAAGACGTATCTCCGCATGCAATAGGTCTGCGTCTAACTTTGTATTTGCGTCACCCAATTTAATATTCTCTTCTTGGTGCTCCAAGGTATTTAACTTCAGCACCTGTATGGTATGCTCTAGAGTCACTACTTTGTTCCAAGCCTCATTTTTGTTTTCATTTTGTTTATTACGGGCCTCTTCCATCTTCTTTATCAAAACATCATCAACTAGCCACAATACTTCATACTTAGAAGCGTGAGCTCGCATATCAGCTATCTCCACTTCAAGCATATTTACTTGGATTTGTGAGTCTTTCACATTTTTACCTTCCTCCTCTACTTCTACTAGTAGTTTGTTAATACGAACTCGAGTAGATGTCAACTCTGCCCCCTCTTGGCTCGCTTGCTTCGATCCACCTATAAATCCAACATCTTTCTTACTTATAACTTCTTTTAACTCCTCTATTTTTCTCAGTCTGATGGTTAGATTTGCCTTTTTCTTCTGTAGCCTCTCAGATGAACGAGCTCCTATGTTTCGTTCTCATACTATCTTTGCCTTCATGCTTTCTTCCAATCCAACAACACTTTTTAGTGCCTCCTTACACAAACTTAGCTCAACATTCAATTGATTGTTTTAGACGCGTAACACATCTTACTAAATTTGAATAACTATCAGTTCCACCTGTCATAACAGTTTACATTTATAATAGTTCAATTATAACAACAGATTACATATCACAGTTAACAAGTTTAAATCATGAACATAGTATCTGAGTAATATCGATACATCATTCTATTCATCATCAGAGAAAACAAATTTCATTCATCATCAACAATAGTATACAAAGATCTACCGGAGAATACCCTATTTTTGATCTTTGTATACTATTGTTGATGATGAATGAAATCTGTTTACGCCGGTAAAAGGAAAATGAGAATACCCTATTTTTAATTCTTCAAGAAATGAGAAGACTTCCCTTTATCTCTCAAACTCTTTCTCTTCGTTACTTGAACATCTACCAGAGTGGTAAAGGTCACCACCTCTTGCTAACATTATTTACGCCGTGATCACGGTATCAAGATCGACCTCCTCCTCACCCTCTTATGATGATAGTTCCCTCTGCCCTAGAATAAGTTTTTTACCAACAATTTCTCCATTACCTTTGGCGAACCACATATTCTCAGCCTTGGCATTCTCTACATCAAAATCCTTCCCACATTCTATCACGAACTTTCTAAATTCGTTCTCTACCCTAGCCAGTTTTCCCACATAAAAATCAATAACACTGTCTATATGGCGCTCATGTTCTATCCGAGCAACGACTTTTGGTCACGACGAATATAGATGCTCCTTGAATATTATATGTGCCTTGTGCAGCCGCTGGCGCGTTTCTTTCTACAATACACCTAAAACCCTCAAGTTAGCTTCTACCTTCATTCGAACAGTCACTTTTTTTGACAATCGCATTGCTAAAGATATTTTTTGCTCCATGTGTTGCAATAACTCATCCTGTAACCCCTTTAATTCACCCTCTAATCACTTTTGGACCTCTATTTGCTTTTTTCTTATCCTAAAAATATAATTCTCATGGCCCTCCGATCTTACATAAAGCTAAAAATATTAGATAAAGGTTCTACATCACCCTATACAATAGACACACTAGCTCAAGCAGAACACTTTCTCGCCTTTAAACTATGACGATTATGTGCTTCTTGAGCTAAAAACATAACTCGAGCTGGCTCCGGAACTACACCTATCTCCTTTAAAAGCTCTTCCTAAGCTTCTTTTAACCCTTGTTCACTATCTACTTCGACCTTGAAATACAATGTCAGAGCTATTAACATACTTTGACACCTAGCCTTATTACTCGGGTCGTTAAAACAGGTCAACTCTTTTGGTTTTCGCACTAATGTCCCCCTTCCTTTCTTAATACCTCATCCCTTTTTAGTTTTATCTTAGCATATCTATACTGGAGATCATATAACTCTTTAAAAGTTTTCTCTAAATTCAACTTAAATTGCCTTATCTCATATTCACTTTTATTAAGTATCTATTGAATACGAGCCACAAAATCCCTCGCTCTACTCAACGACATCTCCAGTTCACAATTAGTTTTCCTCAGTAACTCTATCTCCTACACAGAGTATAAATATTTTGTTATAATACAGACATCCAAAATGAACATGTTTCAAATCATCACTCCAACTTCAACAATACAAAGTACAATCAGATTGATATCACACGAACTGCATCAAATCAAAAATAGAATACCATAGAAGGTTTAAAGATTTTTGCTAATTTCTACCTCAGATGGAGGATCCAATGTTTGCCCAACCGGATAACCTAGATCAACATGTTCAAAAGAACGATCCAATGTTTTTTCAGCTACTCGGAATGGCTCAACACCTTCTGGTGGAAGCTCTAACATTTTCTCAGGAAAAATACAAGCATCAGCCATTACTTCCTCCGAAACTTCTGAAGGGAAAACTATTTCCTTGTACCTATCGACCCGGCCTAGCTCCACATTAGCTGAACTCAATCCAAAATCATAATAAGATTGGATGAAGCGATCTTGTTCTGCTTTAAGGGCCTCTACCGATTTTGACATCACATTTATGTTCCACCAGATCTAAATGCTTTTCTGCGAGCTCTGCAGCCGCTTTAGCTTCTTTAGCTCTCTTCTCCTTCTCCAGCTTGAGCTCTGCTTTGTCCTCCTTTACACGAGTGGATTGATCTTCAAACTCCTTTATATGAGTAGATTGAACTTCAAACTTCGCTGTAGGAGCCCTGAACTCCTGACTCCTCTTTTTCCAGATACTTTTTTGCCCCTTTTAGCAGTATTGAGAGCTGCCAGTATAAACATACAGAGACAAAGTCAGCATAACAATTTTCAGCTTGGATATAAAGATAATTAAGGATTCCAAGAACGTATAGTGAAAGTATGTTCATAATACTCATCATTGAGCTACTCCAGATCCATCCCAGCCATCAGATAGTATTTCAGCTCCAGTTCTTTCATCTTAGCTGTGGCATGAGGATTAGTTCAAGAACTACCCTCTTCATCATGCCTTTTTCTTTTCATCGAGCTCCTCTCGACCTCTGCAGGAGCAACCACACTCACTTCAATTTTCTCCTCCACCTCGCCAGAAATAGACTTTGTAATCCCTTGTGCCGTGGCCGCCACCCCAGTGACAGAGGTACTCTGTCGAGTTGACTTCCTGAACCTCCGAGTATTCAATTTGGTGGCATAAGTACATGAGGTGGAAGACTAAGAACATCAACCACAGTCACGTGAATTTTCCCTTCAGCCATAGCTCATTTCTCGTGATCTCGTTGAACTTTGGGTACTACAAAATTTATCCTTTTATCCCTATGGATACCAAGCTCACCAAGTACCTACTTTAGTTCGTCCTAATCTCGAGCAGCGTAATCAAACAAACTCGCCTTATTAGGCATAGATAAAGGCTTGGGTTCTGCCAAAACAAGGAACACAACATTAGGTTACAGATCGAAGACAAGTTATTGATTATTTGTAGATTGGTCAACATTACTTACTCGTATTATGATATCTATGGTTAAGTTCGAGTGCTGGTTCATCTGGAACCTGCATACAGTTACCCTCTACCCACATAAGGAAGTCATTCCATGGCCTACCCGCGGATTTAAAATTAAAGAATTTTGGCCTAGCTGAATCACTATAAATGTAACCACTACTTTGACCTTCGACGTATTTCCATTTATAAAACTTCATCACATCTTCAGCTTTGAACTGCTTCGCAGTCCCTTCCTTCCTCCATTTTTCATTCAGTGCCTCACATACCCTTATTATTTCATAAACATTCCCATTTAACTGGGCAGGGTAACACTGTAACACATTCATAACCCCTTTCTGAAAGAAAGTCAGAGGAATTTTAAGGCCATATACGACTTGAATCAAGAAACATAAAAACCCATTACTCAGGCCTGATAGCCCGAAACCATTTTAATATGAGAGATTAACCTGCTCACTAATCCTTCAATCCTTCTTCTACTTCTCTAAGCATGAGACTTGGTAGTATACAGCCTCCTCCCCTTTTCCATGGATATAGGCCCTGAACCAGAGATCTTGATCCTCCACATAGCTTCCTCATTCTCCCTGCAAATTCTTTTTATATTTCAAGTATTCTTTCCCTACATCTACCCCCTCTGGGTATATAATAAGGACTTTCTCTTTCTTTGATCTATCCTCCCTTTCTATCACCTCCTCAATTTTACTGGGCCCGCCACCCTCTATGCTTATCTCTATACTATTTACAGTTTCCTCCATCACACTACACTTATTCTCCCTCCCTGATGATGATATTTCCTCGAAACTGGACGATACTTCAAATTTACTAGTAGGAATACTAGGTTTAGAATGTATACCAGACCTACATATACAAAAACATATTTTATCATTATCTCTACATTCCATATCGACAAAACAAACCCACCTTCTACCCAGTCAAAATGTCTATTTTACACATTCCAAAAGCAAAAAAGAAACAAAAATCAATCATATTCATTCAAAAAAACCCAAAACCCCTACATTATCAGATACACATATCAAATAGGTTACTACACATCAAATAGGTTATTAAACATATCAAACAGATTACTGCAAATATCATCCAAATTACTAAACAAATAAAACAGACAGAGCTTTATATTACCAACCTGTACTTGAAGAACAACAGTCTTCTGCTTTCTCCAGACGTCTTGCCAAGATTGAGCGCTCCCGTCGCTTCCCTGACAGTTTCCTATCACCTGATAAAGATTTCCTTCTCAAATTACACTCAGAGCTCAAACATTTCCTTTTCTTGGAAATAAGATTTACACAATTTTTTTCTCTATCTGAAACTATAAATAATTTATGAGGGAAGAGAGGCACATTTTTATATTCTCCATCAGTTTGTGAAACGATAGCTCATTCAGACACGTGTCATTCACCCCTACTGTTACTGCAGGCACGTCTTTTTAGTTAAATGCATCATCATGACTTTTGTGATAACGTCTACCGTCATCACGTCTGTCATTATTGTCTGCCATTAAATAATTTTCTACCTCTTCCTCAAACACAGTACAAACGACCAATGACCTTACTTTTATATCCTACCAAGATCATACAACTTTCCTAAAATAGATTAATATTCAAAATTCAAAGATATCTATACAGTTGTTAAAATCCTCCAGCTGTCTCCCGCAATATCCCCACACAAAGAGTAAAATAGAATACTTTATTCTTATTCAAACAAATCGAGACATCACATTACTTTATTCTCTTAAACTTTCTCACCTTACATATATTTGGGTTCCAACACAGAATACTACAAAAGAATACTTCGTACGTGCTCTTATATTTTAAGCCTATCGAGCTCACAAGTTACATCTAAAACAGCCTCAATGGTATGCCTCACAGAGAATTATCTCTTTATTTGCTGTCCTTGCATCCTCTTCAACGATCTTGTTACACGCGAGCAGTTGAACAGTCAGTTCCTGCACCGTGGCACTCAATAATGATCTCTAAAATACATCGCACAAGAAAAAGTAATCATACTCTATACGCTTACCTTTATCATCTAATCCGACCAGATTCAATGGCCACTCTGGAAGTACAGCATCATAAGACAATCGACGAAAATATCGCTCACGAAGTTTAACAACCTTGATATGGAAACAACCATCGGCTGCCATCTGAATATGGTAAGAATGAGTCCTCACCATGATTAAATACACTACCAAAGCAAGATTATCCCTACAAATGATGTAAATCATAATAGCAAGGAATCACTACTTATAGCCATGAGGAAGATCTCCACAAATCCAGATCACCCCACAGATTTTACTGGGAAAAATATTTTGAGAAATTTTTTGGGACAACAGAATATCTACATAAAATGTAAAATATTGTGACAAGTCATTCTTTCCATAGTATGAAATATCTCCTCTAATTTTATACGAGCAAATATAAAGATGACAAGATACAAATATCAAATGAATCTAGCAGTAGCACCTACAGATCAATGCCAACCCTTTCTCACAGTTTAAAATACTTTGTGATCCAGTTCGAGAACACAGATCACAAAAAACAATATATAATTACTTCTACCATGTCACGTTTTTGAACTCCTCTAAATTTTCAAAAGTCACCTATCATTACCATTTTCTATCATACACATGGAACACTTTACAACTCATTTCCCCCCATCATACCCCATGACAGCTAATTCCTATTTTACACCTGAAAACTACACAAACAAGTTCGATACAAGAAAACAAAATACCAGAACATCGACATTTCATTAGTTCAAAGATTTATCTTGCAAAATACTTTACATATAACAAAATGTTCCCAATAAATTACAACAGATTACTTCACCAAGTTATAATTTAAATTGTTTTCCAGGAGCCCACAAAGAAGATGATGAAAAATTGAAGCAACTTCCAAATCCTGATCCCATGCTACAAGATCTGGGAAATTGTTAGAACTAGAAATCACAGAAGAAAGATCTTCTTCATAGTCAAAATCTTTGGTCCATAGAAGAAAATGATCTCCTTTGTCATCGCCACCTCTTCCACCATAACCCCAACCCTGCATACTAGAGATAGACGAAATGCCTTATTTATTCAATAAGACCCACTCATTAGAAGGGTACCAACGAGATTCCCTCATGCAAATACCTACCGCTTCTTCTTCAGTTGTCACAGCCTCATCCGCTAGCAACCAAAGACCATTTCGGCACTCTGCCTCAGATGTAAGCAGATTGTGAAAATGTACAATTTGGTAGTGATCATCCCCCGCCTCTATCACTTCTTCATATGACATATAATGGTAGGTGGGAGATACAGGAATTGGCGTTGGAAGATGTAACGGTTGGTATCTGAAATACCTGATGCGCAGTTCTTCCATCTTCCTACAAATCCTAGACTCCCGAGCCGGAGTCCTTGTCGTTGCCATGTTCTCCAACACTCGAAAACTGCCAAATTGCAGTAAGACAGTTTACCATGGTGGAATACAGAAGAAGACCCTAGAAGAAGACTTGGTTCATCATGCACAAATCAAGATCCTCCTTATACTACGATCAGCATTAAAGCTGACTCTCCAAATTTCCAATGTCTGCAAGATTCCCTATAAAATGACATTAACTAGAACCATTGGTTCTGGGAAACCCAAAAGGCACAAACAAGATACCTATGAATATACATTGGAAATGAGTTTCATACATTAACTACAAAAATTAATGCCACTTCTCAACCAACACTACTCGCCTTTAATTTTTCTCGTACTGTTGGCTAAGAGGGTGCGGTTGTAGTGGCTTATTCTGTATCTCCGACTCACCCGTCATCTTTGACCAACATGTAAACTTTCAACCTCACCAATAGAGTACGTGACACAAAAAGAAACAAGACAGTAACATCAGGATACACATGCAATACGATTTTCTCAACCAATACCACTCATCCTTGATGCTACTCATACTATTGGTTGAGAACCGTCTTGTAATAGTTTTTTTGTATCTCAGACTCAAAACCTCATCCTCGACCTCATCAGCATACAGGAAGCATTACTAAATATATATTCAATATTTTTCTGTTTGAGTCATCGCTTTCTACCTCCACAACAACAATTCAATTTACGCAAGTATACAGTCATCAATAGAGCCGTTGTACAACAACAGAGGTCAGAACGTTACAATATCGAGTCAAAAAATATCTTGCATATACTTTGTAACATCCACCATTAAAAATTTTAATGGTCATCAAGCGATCATATTAAAAGACCTATATATAGAACCAGAGAACTACTGATTATAGACAGGCAATTATGTACAGAAGAATCCTTACTCAGAAATTCTACATACTCAGAACACTCATTGTAATAAGTTAACAACCTCAATAAGGTCATCTTCTCTTTCTCAAAATCCTCAAGAGAGGTCGTGGGTTTTAACCTATTCAATGGTTTTTTACGCTAAATTATATTATTGATTATTATTTACTGTTCTTGAGCTTTCTAAATACATTTGGTGTAAATGCTAAGTCTGAATCCCGGAATTAGGCCATTATAGTACTCGACCAAAAAATTATGGCAAATTATCAGAGAATTGGGATGGACCTTACATTATAAGTGACAAGACTAACAGTGGTACTTACTGGCTAATAGCAGGAAATAAGGTACAACTCGAGTTCCCATGGAATACACCCCATCTGAAGATGTTCTACAGATAAATTGTGTATGTTATTTATTTTTACATCAATAAAGAAGTTTTTCTTTCCTTTCATATAACATCTATTCTACCTTCTTTCTTTTGGCAAAGCTTAATAAGTATTTGTCAAATTTAAAGTCTCATTTCTTCGGCGAACATACATCCACTTAAAGGAACACATATTTAAAATTATTACTACATTCTATAAATATATGACATCGTCTGTCTTGTCAAAACCAGATATCCCATAGAAGATAAACATCTGGCAATTCTTCACAATCAAGTAAGCCATAACATGGCTATCCTATCTATCCATTTAAATAAACCTTTTATGGGTAACATTCTAAAACATATAACGAACTGTATGTTCTACTATCAATCATATCGAAGTAAACACTTAACATATTATATATCCTTACTACATCGACAACTAGTTTGAATTGTCTTATTGATCGAACAAATCTCCTATAGGGGAATCTATCTAACAAATAATACTCGACAAACTTAGCATAACTAACTTCTTCTAACACTCAGTTATCGACTACCATACCTCAACAATTATAAATATTATGTTATGCCAACATTCAACCATTCACCAAATTATTCAACAACCATATTCATTACGATCAAATACCTAGCCATCAATATCCATAATTATCAAACTTATCAAATTCCGCCACAAATCAAATTCCCAAAAATATGATCAGGTCCTATCGACCACTTGTACATCAAAAATCATTCTAAAACATAAAGCAAATACTACTTTTTTCTCCCTACTGC
The DNA here is from genome assembly GCA_014058105.1 of Kingdonia uniflora. NCBI lineage: Eukaryota > Viridiplantae > Streptophyta > Magnoliopsida > Ranunculales > Circaeasteraceae > Kingdonia > Kingdonia uniflora. Next base: position 4,957,840 of record JACGCM010000140.1, on the reverse strand, counting down.
TCATGGGGTAGGGAGCTTCATGAGTAAACCAGGAGTCAACGCATTAAGCACTTCTTCCTGAGCATTAACTTTAGGAACTATAGGAGTAATAGCTTCAGCCTCAATCATCTAATCTTTGGCGTCAGAGTCAACAAAAGTCAGACTGGCAGAAACGACAAGACCTTTGTAAAAGTCTTTCCTCTTATCTATAACCTTGTACTGATTATAAAAATTTGACTTCATCCGCTTTAAAGAATCGAGAAGATGACGATCAACTTCTTCTTTGGCTTGGGCTAGAGCCTTGGCCTTTTCTTCTTCCATCGATCTTCGCACAGCTAAAATATGCTCACAAACATCGTCTTCAAAGGTAAACTTTTGAAGAGCCAAGGCCTTTTCCCTCTTCTTTGCCAGATCAGCTCTGATTTTCTGGATCTCTTTTATTTTATCCCCTAGACACATCTGCTTCATATCCCGAATAGTAATCTTCTTCGTCTTAATCATACTAAGTCTAAGCTTTTCCAGCTTTGTCTCCAAATCTTCTTCTCTCTCACCAGTTCATCTTTTTCTTTGATGAGTTCCTTCTCGATGTTTTTCGAAACAAGGGGCTCATTAGCAAGGCTCTGCCCACCAAGCATCTGAGACTTGGCGTCAAGAAGAAGCTTCTTGGTCTGTATTATAATACAAACATGAGATTTCAAGGATGAAACCAAAGTCATTAAACGAGTTAAGGTATGAAAATTCCTAACCTGGTTTATCGAGCGATGACCTTTGATGAAGAAGGTTGATAAGCTTTCAGCCCCAACAAAGCAATTCATAAACTCTTCTTCTAAAGAGTTGGCCCCAGAAGAATATGACTCAATCGTCAACTTCATTTCCTCCTTATAACTTTCAGGAGTCCCCCCAAACTTTGACTTTATCAAATCCAGGGGACCCTTATTCGCAGGTGCAACTCTCTGCTGTTTAACCGTAGCCAATTTTAGTGGTTAACTTTTTGGGACATTGGCCATCCTTGACCCCTCACCTTCAGCCCTCTCCCTTCTCTTGATTGGAAGCTGTCAAAGTAACCTCTTCGATGATTGTACAGGGGCAAGAGGAGGATTGGCAGCTCTCTTCCTCTTATATTTCCCAAAGACCCCAGACAAAAGAGCCTCTGCCTCTGTAGTAGTCAAATCAGTGGTGTAACCAATCAGAGCAGGGTTTTTGAGGGGAATACTTATTTCAGTGGCACGTTTATTTTTTACCAACATTTTACCTTCGATCAATAGAATCTCATAACCCTTAGTTCTGGATCTCTTTAACCCATCCTCCTAAAACAAACCTTCGACTTCTCTCTTGGTCTTTGGCTAGAGAGTCGATTTGCACAAATTAATTTGCTCTCAGTTTATACAACCTTTCCTTCACAGTCGAATCTCTATCGATCTCCTTTAAAGCTATAGAAAAAGAAGAAAAAAATAAGTAGTTAGCACATCGTCATACAATCAGAAAGTTTAATAATATATACATTCTAGTGTGCACACAAACCTAAGTGAAAAATCTTCCTCTTCAGGGGCTCCCCAGGGTCTATCAGTAAAATATTACCCCCCGGTCGACACCATCTCATAAAAAAGAGGCCTCTTGGGAAACTTAGCTAATTATCTATATCCCACATTCTGCGAATTCTATTTTAATGTATAATATACACATAAATCATCCACAAAGATCAATTATTCTCCCCTTTCCTCTAATCGACCATTCATCACGACCACAACCCTAAACAGGTGATGCACATTTGGATTGAATTAACCAGGGGCAACATCGTAGAAATTTAAAAACTTCTTCTAGTCAGTTCGAAGGAGCAACATCAACCTCTTCTTTATTTGTTCTCGATATATGAGAATCCCATCCATTGGGAGATCTTGGTCAGTGATCTCCCCAAGATACTCTTCCAGCATAACATCTTCAGGGTTGCCATACTTCTGTTTAAAGTTCAAAATTTTGTTCATTTATGGGGCATCCCCATAACACTCTCCAATGAAATCTATCTCTCCCTCCTCTCCTCCCTATCTTTCTCCACCTGTACACTCTTCTCGAGTACTTGTTTGTGGCTCATGGTCCACATTAGTCTCTGTCATCTCCCCATCAGAAATATCGATAACCTCAGCCTCCAACTCTGCTCGATTCTGATGAGCAACCTCTGTGCTGTTCTCCCCCATCCTGTACTTACTACCCAACCCTTGTATGCAGGTAGTCACATCTATTATTATCAGTTCTATATCGATAAGGTTTTTGAAAATTCCCTCTGTTTCAGTATCAAGGCAATTAGCATTTTAAATCGGTTCGGCCAATTATTTAACCTGAAAATCATATTCCCTTTTTTAAGTTAGTATGGTATGATATCTTATAAACTATATTCTTATTTGTTACGTATAAATACTGTTGTCAAATTATACTCTCCAATAAATTATTATCTATGTTACTATCTAGATCTCCAACACGAGCACAACTAATCTTTTCGAGTTATAATTAATACATTCGTTTCTTCGACATCCTTACTTCAGTTCTTGATAAAAATTTCAGATTAATGTTATTAAGTTCTAAACATCGACATCGTTTTACTGTGAAAACTAACTTATTTCTCTTATATTTACTCTTGAAGTTTTTTAATAGGGCAAAGCTTCTCGAAGACGTTTAAGTTTCCCGCCAAAAAGGGAACCACATACAAATTTTTAACTTTCCATTCTCTTTGACGTAAAATTAGGCAATAAATGGCGTACATTCAGTAATTTACTTTGCCCATAATAACGCAACTTCAATATACCTCTATTGCCTCAGACATCTCCAAAACCACACCGTAATACTAACGGTACCCAAATTCATTTTCTCTCCACATCTTCTCAAATCAGAACAAACCCTTCCATCCCAATGCTTCCATACCCTATACAACACCTTATTCACATCACGAACACCCCAATTATATCCCACCAAAATACAGACAAGCCCTAATACAGTTTTCTCGATTTCCTCCCAAAATATATTTCCTGAATCAAATTCCTTCATCCATCATATACATACAATTACTATCTATAATGGGTTTCAATCAATCATCACATAAACAAAAATACACTTTGATTCAAGAAAAATACAAACAGGATACCAACCTTGATGACGTGCTACTTGGATATCCTTCTCCTTCGTAACTTTAACTCTTTCAATGAGAACACTAATCTCCTCAGTACCAATAGTGGAAATAGGAACAAGAGACACGCATAGAGAATAAGAGAAAAAAATAAAAAATTCTAACAAAGTGGAGTTTGAACAGTCACCGACCACAAATGTATTTATAGGCCTCACATGACTGTTCATCGCGCCCCTTCGTAACCCTTCAACTACCCTCCTATAAAAACACCTCATACATTTCTTCTCGAAGTCTTTCACCCTTCGCCTCCTAAGAGACAACAGGCTCTTATACTACTACACTAATCCACCAAGATACATTTCTACCTCCTTTGTTTTATCCATCTTTACCAATGCAGTCCTAATTTTCTTAAAAAGAGAGTGTACATCCAATTCCTTGTACCTCAATACATCACCTATAAGAACACACCTAAGTATTGTTTCTTTCACATCTAAAACCATAGTCCTCAAATTATATTTCTTTTTTTTATCTTCCTCTTCTTTTTTCGGGACAGTTGTAAGCACAATTCAAAATTCAAACATTCAAATTATATTTGACAACACTATTACCATCATATTGAGAAAATATCAAATTTCAAATCTCTTTATTATCATCATCGAGAAGTTACAGGAACGCAGTAATAGAGGAACAATACAAAGATAAAACAAATTTATTCCGTTATACGATGGTTAAAAAAGCAGTTGTGTTTACCCAACTGGTCTACACCTACGACAACCACCAGAAGGACCCGTACAGCTAACCCTGCCCACCAAAGCATCTTCATTTTCCACCGTCGCGTAGGCTTACTCGCTAAAACTATTAATATGCTTTGCTGCCGTCAGAAGAACGTAATGATACTAATAGAGAAAGAAAAAAAAATCCAATTCAACATGCTCCACCTCTAACTCTGTCATTTCTTAATATGATGGCTCAATAGGTATGGGAGTCCTTGACGATAGAGACTATCGGCCAAAATATCGCATCCTCATCTCCCAATACTTGGCTTCTTCACGCCTTAAAAATTCCTCATGTAGAATCTAAGCTTGCTTCTTCACCATGTTGTAGGGAAAATGAAATACCCTTCTATCTTTGAAATAGGATATTTATAGTCTTCCAACCTTGATTTAAAAAGTCATAACAACCAAATAAACTGCCATTACTGGGCATTAAAACTCTACACAACCTGGTCAAACCATTCTCAGAAACGTACGATTAGACATTAGAAATGACCACTATATTAAAAACCTATCCCACAGTTCATACACCATAATTTGAGAAAACACTGGAACATCTAATAGTTCTCGATACAAAGTTCAAAAGTTCTTCTTGCTACAACAACATGTAATTATATCGAGAATGGGGCGATTATAGTAGCATATTCCCCAGATTTGACAATGAGAAGTTAGTACAACCATGTCGAAGGTATGTGATCATTCGAGAAGATGTCAAGTGCACGCCAATAGATCTCGATCTTCTACAGTAACCGTTATACTTGGTCAAATAGAGCCATTGCAAGAGATTCGTGAAGTTCGCCTACTACCCATTAAAATAGGAGACCAATTATTTATAACTGCCCGTATCCATTATAAATACAGGCAAAGTATATATTAAAAGAAATCCAAAACTCTATTATTTTTCACTATCTGCATCTATTTTATTATTCAGCAATTGTAATAACTAGCACGTATTATATTTTACCCTTAAACCCTCCTCGAGGTCATGGTTTTTCTCAGGTTTTACTAAGTTTCTACGTAAAATCTATTGTGTTCTAGCTTAAAATTGCGACCTCATTACTTAAGTATTGGCAAAGTTTCCCTTCTGGTAAATATGCCATTACAGGTAGTAATCATAACAATTCCCTTAAATGAACTATATTTATATGAGTAATGTCCAGTACTGAGCTTATAACAAGAACATCTAGTACTCAATTCTGGCCGCCATCATAGCTGTTTTTTTTTACCCTGGGCAAGTTGGGGTTAAGGCAGATCCCATGACCAGCTATATTAACACAACAAAAATGTTAGATCCTACTTAATTGTTTTCTTGTAGCATCAGCCTCTACCCTACTATTAAGCTCTAGTGGAGTGCTACAGAGTTCCATTACAATTTCTTTCATAGCAATTACAAAAGTGGAAAGAAAAAAAGTACATCACTTGGCTTCTTTATAGCTGTGTATAATCTGAAATACCTCAAGTTGGTCAGTGAGCATGTAGGTAGCATTAACCAGGTGGTAGCATTCCCGAGGAGGTTTAAGCTTATTCTTGATCAACAACACTATACTTGTGACATTAGTACTAATCCACACTCTCTTATATCCTGTCTCAATCCCAATATAAAGGCCTCTATAAATTGAAAACATCCTCTATAAATATCAAATCTTGGGCTATTAGCACTAGCATAACTGAATTTGACATCCTTACTATCATCTCTACCCAGTCCACCATAGCCTCCTTCGTCACCATGACCACCATTATAATTCACCATTAACACTCCCATAGGAGGGGGGTCCCACTTGCAATACTTGATAATGGGCTTCTTGAGATTGATCTTGGGGTCCCAAACCATAATCAGTGTAGCAGTGAGCTTCTTAACCATGCAACACAATCTAAAACATATCTCCTTTATGACATCATTAACAATAGAGTTACAGGGTTTATACTTGTTCTCAAAGGCTTTGTTGTTTCAATCTAACCAGAGATGATAAAGCATAACGCAAAAATCAACATATAAGATTCTAAAGTGAGTAGAAGTACCTACTTGTCTGATAATCCATAAGAGTTCATTATCAAGAATACCTAGGGTTCTTGTGATTTTACACTTCCTCATAATAGCAGACCACATGTAAATTGGGAGGCAGCACTCCATAAAGATATGAGCCATGCTTTCCGCGTGCACACCACAGAAGTAAAGCTATTCTTGGGGGTAAAAATTTTGTTCCAGCATATAAGGTGCCAATCAACCTTACTTCTTCTATTCTTGATGGCTCCATAAGTGCTTGCCATAATGTAATTGCCAGTGGGGATTGGTGTTCCATATTATACTGTATTTTTTTCCCTTACTAATCTGAATATCCGGTAAAGGATCAAGAATTTCATCAGAAATGGCACAGGCAATACGATTAGGTATTTTCCACTCATCACAACTAATGACACTAGACAAGTAGACATTCAAGTGGAGAGTAGACTTATACTTTAGGTGAGCAAGAAAATAATTGAGTAAAATACGAGAGGGATGCCATGGCTTAGGCCAAAACAGTGTTGTGTCCTTACCATCACCAAGGAGATGCACAACAAACTTACATGCAACCTCTCTAGATTATAAAACTTTCCTCCAAACCCAAGTGCACAGGACCTTTAGTTGATAGGTCGTGGAGAATCTTCTAAAAATTGATAGTGTGCTTTTACCATTCACGACCATGACCTATGCGCACATTTTAGTGACCGCTCTCTAGCCATTTCCTATTTTAGTTTATTTTATATTATTTTATTTTTTCCTAAAGAATTCTCTAAAATACGATTACTCTAGTAGTTTCTTTTTTAATTGGGAGTGTAGAGAGATGTGGAGATCTCCTATATATATAGGAGATCCTAGGGTAATAGAAATTGAGTTGTTGAGTTTGGAGAGAGAGAGAGAGAGAGAGAGAGAGAGAGAGAGAGATCTTGTAGTAGTAGTTGTTTTTATTGAATAAAGAGATTGTATTTTCAGTTTAGTAAAGAGTAATCGCTTCTGCATAGTATTTAACATTAATACTCCAAAAATTCCTCTTTTTGATCAGGATAAACATAGCCCCATAGCCCCAGTCACCCAAAAGTTAGATGGGGCTGCTGGGCTACTGCCACCACAGCTGATGCTTCAGTTCAAACTCTTTACCACCACAACTGCTGCTTCAATTCAAACTCTTTACCTCCAATGGGTTTTTCCTTTTTGTTATCCATATTGATCAGATGCATCTTAACCTTCTACTGGGAGTTGCATGCTCTACAAGTTGTATTTATTATAAAAGCATTGTCTAATAGCCCATGATCATACAAAAATCTTCCAACAACCAATCCAACCCCAAATATCTTTTTCAGTTCTTCTAGCATATAACCATAACCTATATACACATACAAAAACAAAAATTAAGCTGAGAAACCTCAACTATACCTTTTAAACTCGCACGGAGAAGCATATAGATAAAGTTCAACCAAGAGCCAAGACACATCTGGATAGTGAAAGAGGACACATAAAAGCAAGCGCTGAATTGCCTGAATACTTATTAGAAGTGGAAAAGGAAGACATTTCTTCAGCCCATGGAGATAACAGCAGAAGCTAAATGCCTAAAATCAGTTCTGCTAATGTGATGGATATTGACAGGTCTCATGCCTCATCTCCCATAGTCATTTAACCCTCTATGCATAGCTTTAGCATCTCTCCGGTAGTTTATTGTTGTTCTAATTAGCTATTTGTCTATTTTGTTAAATAATATATTAGATGTCCTACACTTGATTTAAGGAGAGAAGAAAGAGATCTCCTCTTATTTATGTGAAGGATGGATTATTAGTTTTAGTGATAGTAAAAAGATGTATTTGTTGACGAATAATAGAATCTAAGCTACCAGTTCTATGTTAAGAGTAATTGAGAGAGAAGTGGATATTTTATTAATTGGATAAAATTTCTCGGTACGTACTATAAAGAAGATAACCCTATAACATATGTTACCTATCCTACTTAAACTCTCCTCATAAGCCCTAAAGGCCTATGGGCTTATTAGGAGTCCAGCAGGACACCCCAACCCAGTTGGGACCCAACTCCTAAAACTCCCCCTAGGGGTGTTCCATAGTAGGACGACTTGCCTCATCAAAACCTTTGCCTAACAAAACCTTATTAGGCAAAAAGTTGTACAAGGAAAAAGTATAATCTTATGCCCTGTATGGGTTGTGGATGCATATACGTTGCCTCATCAAAATCTCTAGTCAGTAAAACCTCCAAGGATAAAAATTGTACTATCAAGAAATAAAGTACAACACGCATGTATCCACGTCTGGCTGGGACTAATTCCCCTAATGTCGACTCAATGGGATCTATCTCCCTGAGATATTAATAAATAAATCTTCTGCATGCCGATTCCATGTACTATCTGTTTGAACGTAAGTGGTGCAAGAGTTTTTGTGAATAGGTTTGCAAAGATGTCTTCTGAAATATCTTAAACAATGCCAATCTCATTAGCCTTTTGTAATTCATAAGGATGGAATGACTTCTATGAAAAGTGCTTCGTTCTGTCGTCATTGATTAATCGCCATTAACTTGAATGATGTAAGTTGAATTGTCTTCATACATAGTCGATGCTTTATCTTAGATAGAACACGTCACAACTTCAGTTGATGTATCATGGGGCGTAACCATCATCTAGTAGCATATTCCTCAGATTCGACAAGAGTAAGACAACACAGTGTAGTCGAAGACAACCATACATGATTGAAGACAGATAGCATTTGAGAAGATACCTCAACTCCTTGGCCTACCAAAAGTAGCCGTTGTGCCTAGTCAAGGAAAGAGCTGTTAGAGATCCGCAAAGTTCGCCCACTCCCCCAGGAATAGGAGACTATTTCTGCCTCTTTGTAAACTGCATATATTTACTATAATCACTCCAAAAACAATTATTCAGAATACACAACTGTATTATCCTTACTTCTTGACCCTATTATCACTCCAAAAACTTGTAATAACTAGCATCTTACTAGATTTTATATCAAAATCCAGCTCGAGGTCGTGATTTTTCTCAGCTTTTACTAAGTTTTTCACGTAAAATCTTGTTTGTTTAGCCTCTTATTATATTTTCCTTACAAATAGTATTGGTGAATATTCTCCTTCCAGAAAATATGCCACTGCAATTAGTATCGTCTGTGGGAAATACCACACTTTTCTTTACCACTACTGGTCTGAAAGCCTTCCAATGACAAACATGAACCTAAGAAGCCATTTCAGTACCATAAGAGATCAAGAAATTAATTTGATACCAGGAACTGTCGATCTGCACGGTGCAGTAGTCAAACTTCATAAATGAATGGCTACCGAAAAAGCCCAAAGATTGGGGGATCAACATGTCCATGCTCAAGCTTTTCAACCAGAGAGAGACAAATAAAGGAAAACCTTAGATCAACATAGTCAAACACATCAAAAAGAAATGGAGAGACTGAGAAGAACACAAGGCTGACTCACTAGCCGCCAGACGTCACCTCCACTTGCCCGAAGCGATCATAGATTAAGAGTAATTTAGCGCGACGATCAACCGAGAGAAGACGAGTTACAAATTTCTTGATTAAAATTAGGAAATCAAACAGGGCTTCTCGCCATTTTGGTTTGACATCTACAACATACAGCTCAAGGAAGTTGATGCACGCATTATCAAACTCCCCCGCCACCCGAAAGAAGACCAATCAGGGATCGATTGGGACCAGAAGCACAGGGAGATTTCGTTTCACAAGTCGTAGCCTTGCCTTTTCACCCGCAACAGCTCGTCACCTTGGACGACCTAAATAACAAGATCCAGGCCATAAACTCTAATATCCTCGACCAAAGATCCGCGCTTGACAGAATCGAGACAATCCCCATCTCCCCTCATCTCGAAGTCATGCCCTTACCAGAGAATTTTCATATGCCGAAGTTCATTCAATATGCAAGACTCACTGACCCACTCACCCATGTCCGACACTTCAAAGCCGTAGTTGGATTATATTCCAAACTCGACCACATGTTGTGCAGGCTATTCAACATGAGCCTAAAAGAAGAACCGCTCTGATGGTTCTGTACCATCTAAGAGGCCTCCATCACTACGTTCAGCCAGTTACAGCATCTTTTCAAATCTAATTACGCTCATGCTAAAGAGTGAGAGATCATTGTTAATTCCTTGTTCTTCTTTGAGCAAGGCATAAAAGAGACATTGGTAAGCTTTTACAAACATTTTTTTACAGGAAACAAGGAATATTGGGAACTCATACCCTAAAATCGTAGTTCCAGCATTCACTTCCGCCCTGCACATTGACTCTAAGGTTTGAGAAGAGCTTATTCTGCACAGGCCAAGAACAATTACAGAAATGATTGATGTAGTTAATAATTACATCGAATTAGAATGATAAAAAAAAGATAAGATAAAGAGCTCATCTGCTATCCATTCTTGAGAAACATCTTCGATCCCATCCCAACGAGCAGTAACTACTGAAGCACTCAAGCAACGCGACAGAAACACCGACAATAATAGAAGAAGGGACGGTAAACCCGACAGACTAGTCCTGGTTCTGCCACCAATGACAATGACTCTCTCGGCTATCTTAACAACGATAAAGGGAGATGAGTGTTATCGTGTACCACAAACCATTCCAGATCTCCCTAACAGACCTCTATGTCAGTATCACAATATGCATAGTCACGAAATTGACAACTGTTACTTTCTCATTTGAATCTTTCATCGTATCCTATTAGCTGGAAGGCTTCATAATTATGTCATCGACATCCAAAAGTTTCTTGAATATGAAGCAAAAAGCAAAGAAGTTGAACAAAATCAGGTCTAGGGGCAAGCTCGCCACTTATATATAATCGAGATTAAAAGAGGGAAGTAAAGAAAACAAGACGATCGGATTACATCCTGTTGTAAAATGATCTCCTTAGATAAATTAGTAAAACTTCTCCCAAACTCAAGCAAATTAAAGCGTCCTTACCATATTACCTTCGAAGACTGTGACACCAGCCACGCAAAATATCCTCATGATGAACCTCTCATCATTATGCTCATGGTCGGACAAGAGTACTTACATACACTTCTCGTCGATATAGAAAACACGACAGATGTATTGCTTAGAAGAACAATTGGAGTCCTAGGACTTACAGACTCAGTCAAAGCTTCGACAACAATAATTACCGGCTTCAATGGTTTGAAAGAATCAGCCACAGGAGAAATTACTCTGCCAGTTCAGGCAGGATCGGAAACTGTATTCGTAAAATTCCTCGTATCAATGTTGAGTCCAAATATTTGGAAATTTTGGGACGCAGTTGGTTATATTCGATCAAAGCAGTACCTTCTACTTATCATTTAGCATTGCGTTTTTCAACAGATCACGGAATCTTTGAAATCAAAGGTAGCCAAGCAGTTGCATGTATCTGCAAAAATATCACAACCAACCCTTATACAACAAAACTTCTAAAGGCATAGCAACTACAGGATGAGGCACCCACCACATTCGAGCAGCATATCACCGAGATGATTAAATTTATTGAACTCGATGGTCCAGGACGTACCACCTTCATCTGCTCCAAACTATCAATCGACAAAAAAAAAGCCACGATCCAGCTTCATAAGAAAAACATCAACATCTTTGCCTGAACTTTCCAAGAAATACCTGACATCGATCCATCAATCGCATACCACCGACTTAGCCTCCTTCCAGACAGTAAAGCTATCATTCAAAAACGACGGAATTTAGCTCCCCGCCTCCGCGATGCAGTAAACGAAAAGATTGAAAAACTTCTTCGGTTGGATTTATTTAGGAAGCTGAGTATCTGAAGTAGATTTCTAATATCGTAGCAGTACCAAAGAAAAATGAAAAAAATTAGGGTTTGTGTTGACTTCACAGAACCCAACAAGTTCACACCCAAGAACAGCTTTTCGCTACCACTAATTTTGCAACTTTTCGACTCTGTCGCAGGGCACAAACTTCTTTTTATGATGGATACAGCCTCTGGCTATAACTAGGTTGCACTTGCCAAAGAAGATCAGGAAAAAACAACCTTCATTACCAAAATAGGTCTTTATTGTTACACAATAATGCCTTTTGGGTTAAATAATGTAGGAGGTACTTACCAAAGACATGTAACTAAAATGTTCAAAGATCATCTCGACACAATTATGGAAGTCTACATCGATGATATGATCTATAAAAGCTTGAAACACGAAGATCACTCCAGCAATCTCCAAACCATTTTCGATATCCTTCGTAAATACCTGATGAAACTCAACCCAGAGAAATACTACTTTAGAGTCACATCTGGTAAATTTTTGGGACACCTGGTTAGTAAAAGAGGGATTGAAATCGATCCTGCACAAATTAAAGCACTCATCATGATGCCATCTACGCAAATAAAAAAATATGTCCAAAAATTTGCAGGCAAGATCACCGCTATTTACATATTCATCTCAAAATCATCTGATCGATGCAAACTTCTTTATCTCCTTTTTTATGGCAATCCCACTCCTCTTTCAAATAAACAGCCCAAGGAAATCATTTGGACTCCTGACTGTGAGTTAGCCTTCCATGATCTTAAACGATACTTGGGGCATCCTCCTATCATAAGTACTCTAATTGATGGCGAAACACGTACAATGTACTTATCCATAACTGAAGACTCAATTAGTTTTTTCCTTATTCGAGAAGATAGAGTAATAGAAAAACCAATCTACTTTATCATCAAAATACTCATACCTGCTATAAAAAGATACACAATAATAGAAAAATAGCTACTCGCCTTCGTCTAAAGTTCTCAAAAACTTCATCGCTACTTTCAAGCTCATCCCATTAAAATCACCACGAAGTACCCCCCCAAACTGGTACTCTCCAAAAAAGAAAAATCTCAAAGAATCCAGCAATGGTCTATTTTCCTTGGTGAATATGACATCTCTTTCGAACTCTAGATATCAATAAAGAGACAAGTAGTGGCGGACTTTCTGGTAGACTTTCCAATCGAAGACCCCGATTGGGAAGAACTCGAAGAAATCTTCACAGATAACTCAGTAGCTGAACCAGACGAATGGTCCAAAAGCTTAGGTTGGTGACTTTTTATAGATTGACCAGCTGGACCGCAAAGATCAGAGATTGGCACCGTCCTCGTTACACCTTCCAATCATCGAATCCATAAAGCTATCAAACTAAACTTCTATACCACCAACAATGAGACAAAATATGATGGAATCTTACACGGTCTCGATCTCGCACTCACACTCAGAGCGAAAGAATTGGCCGTCAATGTCGATTCTTTTATCGTGGCAAATCATTACAATATGACATTCCGCACAACGGGAAAAATGGTTGATTTTGTAGCCCTGGTTAAAGAAAAATGAACAAATTCAAGCACGCAATAATCACTTACTTACCTCAACAAGAAAATCGGTATACCGACGCATTAGCTTACATCACTGCCATGCTGGGGGACAGTGAGAAAAGATCTTTAAAAATCAAAATCATCAAACATTCCAGTCTCGATATACTATCAATACTAAAGATCACCATTGCTGAGGACGAAGACTGGCGAAGGTCATTCTATGCATACCTCAACTTTAATGTCCTCCCTAGTAATAGAGAAGAAGCCCGAGCACTTTTAGCCAAGTACCCCTGATTCACAGTCCAAGATAACATCTTATATCGCATCACAGGTGGGGGACCACTTATCGAATGCATCTCACAAAAACAAGCTCAGATCAAAATCAGAGAACTTCACAAAGGTATCTATGACGCACATGTTTCAGTAAGATCATTGCCCCAGCGTGCATTCACGCAAGGAATATACTAGCCCAAGATAAGACAAGATTGTAAAGAATTTGTACGTAAATACTACAAATGCCAAATCCGCACTTAAGATATCAAAAGTTTAGCCCTTGACTTTGATATTAGCAATGCCCTCTGGCCATTCAAACGATGGGGGATTAACATCATTGGATTTTTCCATCTAACATCGGGAAACAAATGATTTGTCCTTGTCGCCACTGATTTCTTCACAAAATAGGTTAAAGCAGTTCCTCTTTGCCATACCGCTGAAAATGAGGTCATCAAGTTCCTTTGGGAGCACATCATCACCAGGTTTGGCTGCCCACGAATGATGCACTCCGATAATGGCATGTAATTTATCAACACAAAATTACTTACTTTCCTCCATAAATATAAAATCCAGCTATCAACATCTACACCACACTATCCTCAAGGCAGCGGATAAGCCGAAGCCATCAACAAAAGCATCAAATCAGGTTTACAAAAGTGTCTCGACGATAAGAAAGGAAGGTGGGTTGACGAACTATTCAGTGTTCTCTAGGTCTTCCAAACCACTCCTCGAGTTTTAACAGGCTGCACTCCATTCATGATGGCTTTTGGTACTAAAGTAGTCATATCTTCAGACCTCGATCTACCAAGTACCCGAAGGAAAATTTTAGACGAAGACAATGAACTCGATATTCTCTGTAACCTCAATTGGATTGAAGAAACTCGTGACATGGCCATTGCAAATTTGTGATGATACCATGACGTATTGCAAAAACCATACAGGAAAACAGTTCCAAAGTAGAAATTTGGTATTAGAGACCTTGTTCTGCGATGGATCCAAGATAGTACTCGGCCTAGAAATTCCAAAAAGTTATCAAAAAACTGAGAAAGGCCATACATTATCAGCGATAAAACAGAAAGTGAAACTTACTGGCTGATGACTAAAGACAAAATACAGCTCAAATATCCATGGAATACTGCCCAATTGAAAATATTTTATAGATGAAACGCTGTAACTATTTTTCATCGGTTGAAATAATTTTTTTTTACTGTCAGTTTAATCCTTACTATTTTGATTTGATCTCGATCCATACTTGACCAGTATGCATTAGACAAACAATAATCTTTACTATTTTGATTTGATCTCGATCTATATTTGACAAGTATGCATCAAATAAACAATCATCCTTACTATTTTGATTTGATCTCGATCCTTACTTGACAAGTATGTATTAGACAAACAATCATCCTTATTATTTTGATTTGATCTCGATCGATACTTGACAAGTATGCATAAGGCAAACAATCATCCTTACTATTTTGATTTGATCTCGATCTATACTTGACAAGTATGCATCAGACAATCAATCATCCTTACTATTTTGATTTAATCTCGATCGATACTTAACAAGTATGCATCAGACAATCAATCATCCTTACTATTTTGATTTATTCTTGATCCATACTTGACAAGTATGCATCAGACAATCAATTATCTTTACTATTTTGACTTGATCTTGATCCATACTTTATAAGTACGCATCCAGACTATCATTCAATTTTGCACGAACACTATCCAACTGCAGGATATTCTACTTCGCATTCCTTACTTATCGAGCAAACTCTAAATAGCTATTGTTCTTCTCAAATCTAAATCCAGATACCCATTTAAGGATACACATCTGATACTCATTCTCATAACTTGCCATTTCATGGCCATCTTTTACATATCACGTAAACAAGCATTCCATACTTATCTGCTACGATCTACAATCACATTCGACATATCACTTTGTTGAATCTACTACTTAACATTATTTACAAAACAAATGCAGCAAGTTTTCATAATAAAATTTCTCCGAAAAGAAAATATTTATCATTTCACATACTACAAGGTTAAAATTGTTTTGGTCCCACCGACCATTTTTGCATACTTCCATAAATATAATACTGCTTGCACAAAATTTCTTACACTATAGGAGAAGATACTACACCCTCCACATTAAGGGCACCTTCAAGTACTGAAGCGTCTACTAACTCCGTACGACGCAAGCCATCAGTTTCCATTATCACCATATCCTCCATAGCTTTCGTCTCACCACAAGCTTCGGGAGTCTCTGATACTTTCTCTTCTAAACTTGAATCATCAAAGAAAATACCGCCAAACTTCACAAACCCCTTGTTAAAGTTCTGTAATGTCCCGGAATTTCAGGGTATTTTTTTGTATATTATTAAGTATTGTTACTATTATTCATATATTGTTATTCGTTATGTATCCGTGTTATTTCTTTTGGTAGGTTTGTATTAGATTCCTTTTGGTAGTTCTGTTGGTTTCGGTGGTTTCGGGGTGGAAGTGTTTGTGTTTTGGTTTTGGGTGCCCGTTGTGGCTTGGTAGTTGTGTGATATTGTTGTGTGGTGGTATGGCATGATCTTAGGAAATCCTAGGGTAGATTTAGGCTTCCTTGATGCTTCCCTTCATATCTGGCTTGTCAGGTTCCTCCCGTCCATTCTTATTCCTTTCTGTCCATTTTCTTCCTTTCTATCCATTTTCTTCCTTTCGGTTCATTTCTTCAGAATAGATTCCTTCTGTCTTCCGTTAAGCTTCCGTATACACTCCAACACATTATACATTTGTATATTATTCCTTACGAGTCTTTTCTATCCATTCCGCATCCATTTATTCCTTTCGGATAAGTTTCTAGCCGTTAGATTCTTTTTTCTGGGTTTTAGGAGTTTTGGTGGCCATTAGGCTGTGGAGGTGGTGTTTAGACCTCAAGAACCCCTAGAAAGTTTGGTAGTGATGTTTTATTAGTGTGTCTATAGTTTGGGGTGGTTCCGGTGAGCCCTTGGATTGGCCAGTAGGTTTCCGTAGTTTCCCAAGGAAAAGATTCTTTTTTGGGGGTTTAGGCATTTTGGTGGCCGTGAGGTGGTGGAGGTGGTGTTTCTACCTTGAGAAGCCCTTGCTGGACTTTTTGAAGTGTTTGTGTGGTAGTGGGGGTGGCCGGTGGTGTTTTCGGGGTGTCCGGGGTGCCTCTGGGGTTGTTTTTTTGGGGCAAGACCAGTTCTATTCGCACAAGACTCTTTCTGTTCGAATAGAGTCCTTTGTATTTGAACAAAACACTTCTCTGTTTGAATACACTTGGTTCTGTTCGAACAGAGGCGCGATTTCAGCCTTTTTAGCTTCATTTCTTCTTCTTCTCTCTTCCCCTTTTTTTCTCTCTCCCTTCTCTCCCAAACCTTTTCCCCTCCCCTCCATACTCTAAACCCACTCTTCCCCATCACTCGAGGACTCTTCGCCCGCTTCGTCGTAAGCATCGCTCCTATCCTCGATAAGTGATTCCCGATTCCTTTTCAGTCCTTTTCGCTCGATTTCGGCGTAGGTCTAATTTCTAGGGTTTGGGTTTGATATTATTTTCTTAAATTGATTGTTTACTTGTTGTTGTTATTGGTTGTGGTAGCTTGTTCGTTGTTCCGATTGCCTCATCGTCGATCCTAGGTTCGGTTTTCTGAGTTGGATTTCCACAGGACTTGGATTATCGTTAGGCGAGTTTTATCTTCCTGAATAACTAGATTATTATTCTGATTTATGAGTTATAGAAATGCCTAGTATATATATATTATGTATGTGATTAGGTTAATATATGGGTTAATTGCTTAGGATACTTTTACGGGCTATCCGTTTAGCATACCTCAGGCGAGAGTACCTAAGGGTTTGATAAGTTAGTAAAACCCGTGACAATGTGAGTTTAGCTACTAGATAAATTAGTCACTCTAGGTGACCTTAACAATAGAATTCAAGCCATCAACTCTAACATCCCAGGTCGACGATCTGCGCTCAATAGGATCGAAACAGACCCCATATCCCCATATCTCGAAAATATGCCTATTCCAGAAAATTTCCATACGCCCAAATTTATATGGTATGCAGGCCTCACTGATCTACTTACACATGTTTGACATTTCAAAGCCGCTGTTGAATTGTACTCCAAACTCGACCATATACTTTGTCGACTATTTAACATGAGCCTAAAAGAAGAACCACTCCGATGGTTCCATACTATACAGGAACCCTACATCACCTCTTTCATCCAATTACAAAATCTTTTCAAATTTAACTACACTCATACTAGGGAACGTGAATTCACAGTGGACTCTTTGTCTTACTTCGAGCAAGGCGCGAAAGAAACCTTGGCAAGTTTTTATAAACGTTTCCTGCAGGAAACACGGAGGATTTGAAATTCAGACCCTAAAACCGTGTTTCCAGCATTTACTTCCACCTTGCACATCGACTCCAAAGTTCGCGAAGAGCTTACTCTACACAGACCATGTTCGGTCACTGAAATGATTGACGTGGTTAATAATTACATCGAGCCGGAGTGCTCGAAGAAAGTGAAGATGAAAAGCTCCTCTGTCATACATTCTCGAGAAACATCTTTGACCCCGTCTTAAAGGGCAATCACTACAGCAGCACTGAAGCCGCCTGCCAATAATATTGATAACATTCAAAGAGAAGAGGGCAAACCTGACAGACCTGTCCCAATTCTGCCACCAATGACAATAACCCTCTCAGCTATCTTTCCAACGATAAAGTGAGACCTGTGTTATCCCATATAACAGGTTATTGCAGATCTTCTAAACATACCCTTATGTCAGTATCATAATGTGTACAGTCATAAAACTGATAGCTGCTACTCTCTTATTCATATATTTCACCGTATCCTCTTAGTTGGAAGACTCCATAATTATGTCATCGACATTCATAAATTTCTCGACGAACAAGCAAAAACTACTGAAGTCGAGCAGAATCATATCCAGGGCCCAACTCTCCATTTGTATATGATCGAGATCTAAAAAGGGAAGAAAAGAAAACAAGATGATCGTATTACGTCTTGCTGCAAAATGACCTCCTCAGACAAATCGGCAAAATTTCTTCTAAGAACAAGCAAATCCAAACGTCCTTACCAGATAATGTTCAAAGACTGCGACGCCAGTTATGTACAATACCCTCATGATGACCTTCTTGTTATTATGTTTAAAATGGGACAAGAATGCTTACATACACTTCTCATCGACACAGGAATTACCACAAATATCTTATTCTGGAGAGCAATCGAAGTCTTAGGCTTCAAAGATTCAGTAAAAGCTTTGACAACAACAATCACAGGCTTCAATGGTTCAAAAGAATCAGCTACAAGAGAAATCCCTCTGCCAATTCAAGCAGGTTCAGAAGCCACATTCATCAAATTTCTTGTCATTGATGTAGAGTCTAAATATTTGGGAATTTTGGGATGCAGTTGCTTACATTCAATCAAAGCAGTACCCTCAACTTACCATTTAGCACTACGTTTTCCTACGGATCATGAAGTCTATGAAATCAAGGGCAGCCAAGCAGTCACATGAATGTGCAAAAATACCACTATCAACCCTAATACAATAAAACTTCTCAAAGCATAGCAACTATAGCATGGCACACCACCCACATTTAAGTAGCATGATGCTGTAATAGTTGAAACTGCTCGATGGCCCTGGGCGCACAACTTTCATTGGATCCAAGTTGTCAATCGATGAAAAATAAGCCATAATACAAATACTTAAGATAAACATCGACATCTTTACCTGAAATTTTCAAGAAATGCCCAGAATCGATCCTTCAATCGCTTGCTACTACCTCAACCTCCTTCCAGACAGCAAAGCATTCATCCAAAAATGACAAAATTTGGCTCCCCGACTTCGAGACGTAGTCAATGAAGAAATTGATAAAGTCCTTCATGTCGGCTTTATTCGGGAGGCTAAATATCCGAAGTGGGTTTCCAATATCGTCGCCGTGCCTAAGAAAAATGGTAAAATACAGGTTTGTGTTGATTTCACCGAACCCCCAACAAATTCATACCCAAAGACAGTTTTCTACTGCCATTGATTTTGCAACTTCTCGACTCATTCGTAGGATACGAACTTCTTTCTATGATGGATGTCGCCTCGGGATACAACCAAGTTCTACTCGCTGAAAAAGATCAGGAAAAAACTACTTATATAACCGAAAGAGGACTCTACTGTTTCACAGTAATGCCTTTTGGGTTAAAAAATGCTAGAGCTACTTACCAACGATTGGCCACTCAAATGTTCAAAGATCAACTCGGCAACATCATGGAAGTATATATCGATGATATGATCTGTAAAAGCCTGAAAACAGTGGATAATCTTAAAAACCTCAAAACTATCTTTGATATCCTTCGCCAATATCAGATGAAACTCAACTCAGAGAGATGTCAATTCGGCATCGCATCTGGAAAATTCCTGGGCCATCTAGTAAGCAAAAGAAGAATTGAAATCGATCCAACTCAAATCAAAGCACTCATGGCAATGCCCTCTCCTTGAACAAAAAAAAATGTTCAAAAATTTACCTGCAAGATAGCTGCTCTACACAGATTCATCTCAAAGTCATCTAATCGATGCAAACTTCTTTACCTTCTTCTTCGTGGTAACCCCACTCCTCTTTCAGACAAACAACAAAGAGAAGTTATATGGACTCCTGACTGTGAAATGGCATTCCAGGATCTTAAACGGTACTTGGGGCGTCCTCCTATAATGAATACTCCTATTGATGGCGAATTACTCACCTTGTACTTATCCACAAATGAGGACTCCATCAGCTCTGTCCTTATTTGAGAAGATACAAGCATCGAGAAACCTATTTACTTTATTAGTAAAACTCTTATGTCTGCTGAAAAGGGATATACTACCACGAAGAAGCAATTGCTCGCCTTGGTTTACAACTCTCAAAAATTCCGTCCATACTTTTAAGCTTACCCCATCAAAGTCATTACCAAATACCCTCTCAAACTCGTACTCTCCAAAAAGGAAAAATCTCGACGAGTTCAATAATGGTTTGTTTTCCTTAGGGAATATGACATCTTTTTTGAACCTCAAATATCCATCAAGGGACAAGTAGTGGCCGACTTTTTGGCAAATTTTCCTGTTGGAGACCCAGATTGGGAAGAACTCAAAGACATCTTTACTGATGACTCAATTGCAGAACCAGACAGATGGTCCAAGGGTTCCGGTTGGCAACTTTTTACGGATGGATCAGCAGGATCACAAGGTTCCAGAATTGGCATAGTCCTCGCCATACCTTCTAATCGTCGCATAGAAAAAGCTTTCAAACTCAAATTCTATGCTGCCAATAATGAAATAGAGTACAAAGGCATTTTGCACGGTTTTGATCTCGCACTTACTCTCGGAGATTAGGAATTAGTAGTCTATATCGACAACTTACTCGTCGCCAATAATTACAACAAAACTTCCAAGACAACAGGCAAAATGGTTTATTACGCTGCCCTGGTCGAAGAAAAGATGAAAAAAATTCAAACATGCCACAATTTCGTATTTACCTCGGTAAGAAAATTGTCATGCCGATGCCTTAGCTTATATTGCTGCCATGCTGGGAAACAGTGAAAAAAGATCTTTAGAAATTGAGATCCTCGAACACTGTAGCCTCGATATCTTGTCCACATTCCACTTAACCGTTACTAAAAATGATGACCCTGAAGGTTGGAGAAAACCATTTTCTGCTTACCTCAACTCTAACATCCTCCCCAGTAACAAAGATGAAGCTCGATCTCTTTTAGCCAAGTGCCTTCGATTCACAGTCCAAAATGGCATATTATATCGACTCACTGGAGGAGGTCCCCATATCGAATGTATATCGCAGAAATAGGCTCAGATTAAGATTAGGGAACTTCACGAAGGTATCTGTAGTGCACATGTTTCTGGAAGATCACTAGCTCAATGTGCATTCACACAGGGACTTTATTGGCCCAAGATGAGACAAGAATGTGAAGAGTTTGATTGGAAATGCTACAAATGCCAAATTCACGCTCAGGACATCAAGAGCCCCGCCCTCGACTTACATGTTAGTAATGTCCTTTGGCCATTTAAACTGTGGGGAATCGATATCATTGGCCCTTTCCATCCAACTTTGAGAAATAGAAGATTCGTCTTAGTTACCATTGATTACTTCACCAAGTGGGTCGAAGCAATTCTCCTATGCCATACTGATAAAAATGAGGTCATCAAGTTCCTTTGGGAGCACATCATTACTCGGTTTGGTTATCCACAGATGATACGTTCTGATAATGGTAAACAGTTCATTAACGCTCAAGTCTTTGCTTTCCTTCATAAATACAAGATTCATTTGACAACTTCCACAACATATTACCCTCAAGGCAATGGAAAAGTTGAAGCCATCAATAAAAGCATCAAATTTGGCTTGCGCAAGTGCCTCGACGACAAGAAAGGCAGATGGGTCGATGAACTCCTTAGTGTATTATGGGCTTACCGCACCACTCCTTGAGTCTCAACAGGGTACATTCCATTGATGATGGCTTTCTATACTGAAGCAGTCATACCTTCAGACCTCGATTTCCCCAGTACTCGATGAAAAATTTCAGATGATGACAATGAGCTCGGCCTCCTTTGCAACCTCAATTGGATCGAAGAAACCAGAGACAAGGCCATTACAAATTTGGGCCGTTTCCATGATACATTGAAACAAGCATACAACAAAAAAGTTTGAGAATGGAAATTTGGTATTAGAGACCTAGTCCTACGGTGAATACAGGATCACACTCGACCTAAGAATTCTTGAAAATTATCAAAAAACTGGAAGGACCCTATATTATATGCAACAAGACCGATAGAGGAACTTATTGTCTTATGACTGAAGATGAAGTTCAGCTTGAGTACCCATGGAACATTGCTCAGCTTATACTCTTCTACAGATGATGCCCTATAATCTTTTACTTCGAATCAAATAAACAATTTGTTATACATTACATTCTTTACTACATCGATTTGTTCTTGATCTATACTTTTCAAGTATTTATCTGACATTCGATCTCTTTCTACTTTAATTTGTCATCGATCTATACTTTTTAAGCATCTATCTGACAATCAATCTTTCTACTATTTCGAATTTTCCTCGATCTATACTTTTTAAGTATCTATCTGACAATCGATCTCATTTTACTTTGATTTGTCCTCAATCTATACTTTTCAAGTATCTATTTGATAATCAATCTTTTTCTACATCAATTTGTTCTCGATCTATACTTCTAAAGTATATATCTGACAAACAATCTCTTTACTATTTCATTTTCTCTCAATCAATACTTACCAAGTATGCCAGAGACAAAATCAATCCTTACTATCCTGATTTGTTTTCAGGTCCTTATTTACGCAAGTATCCTAAAACCTATCTCAACTTCACGCAACCACTATCCAATTATAGGATAGTTTACTTTGCGCTCTTTACTTGTAGACCAATCTCTAATGAGTTCATTTTCTTCTCCAAATCTAAATCCAGTTACCAATCTTCTGATAAACATCTGGTACTCCTTACTTGCCATTTATTGGCCACCTTTCACATTTCGAGCACACAAGCAATCTTTACTTATATGCTCAAATCTAATATCACTTTATCACATCTACTACTTCAACTTAATTTCACATGCAAAATAGTTGTTTAAACAAAACATTAAACATTCACCAGGATCCTTCACACACACAAAATTTAAATGTTTTTGGTCCCACTGACCATTTGTTACAGACTTTCATTAAACCAACATTCTCTAGTCAATATTTAACATTTCAGGCGGGAATTTTCTTCTTTTATGGCGCCTTCGGGCACCTGCACATCTGTTACTTCCCCAGGAAGATGACCTTCGCCATCCATCATCATTTCATTGTCGGCCACTTCAGTTCCTCCACGAACATCTGACGTCTGGGGTACATCATCATCTGAAATGTCATCACATGGTAACCCACCAGCCTTTACAACTCTTTTGTAATATTTCTTTCTTTCTTCAGACTCATCAAACTGCTCCTTAAAATGCATCCTCACTTCATGGCATTTATGCAGCTTTTCTTCATTCATCCGAACTTTCATCTTATCGAGCAGTTTCTTCTGCTCCAGCTCCATTGATCTTCAAACATCGGCAACATCTTTCTCGAACTCAGCTTTCTGCACTGCCAAGGCTTCTTTCTTTTCTTTCTCTAGCACTTTTTTTGCTTCAACCAATGCAGCCTCCTTCGCCTGTTTGCTTCCAATTTATACCTATTCAGCGCCGCATTTAGCTTGGCATTCTCTGCAGTCAATTCTTTCTCGATATTTTTGTATGCAACCAACCGGTTTGCCAAATCACCACTACCCTCCACACAACCCATTGCTTCACTCATCACCATCTTAATCTGTATGAAAGTTATATTATGAGTATTTGCTTGACTTACCAAACTTTTCATTCGAGCATAAGCTATAAAATTTCTCACATTCGCCAAGTTACTCTGTGCCTCGCCTAAAAAGGTATCCTAACTGTCAATCTCCACCATGCACTCGGCCATATCTTTCTTCAGCACATCTGCCCCAATAGAAAAATACTCCATAGTCTTCAACATCTCTGTATCAATCTCTTCCCCTAATTTGTTTTTCGCAGTCCCACTAGTCGTCTTCTTGGGAACCGTACTGCTCGAACTTCGTAGAGGTAACCTACTTACCACAACAACAGGTTTGTCAGTACCTTCGATACCTTCATAAGATGATCGTCGAGTAGTCCTCTTCGGATTCAGCAATGGAGGTATTTCAGCATTTACCTTCCTATTCCTCCTCTTTTTGCCTAACGACTCCCCCAACATCGCATCGATCTCTGTATCTGTGTTGTACCCTCTCAATGAAGGATTGTTCAAGGGAAAACTTGCATCAGCAGCTCTTTTGTTCTTCTCCAACATTTTCCCCCCAATAATTGACACTTTTGAACCTTTAGTTCTCGACCTTTTCCACCCTGCTTCTTGAAAGATTGTACTTATACGATCTTCATCAATCGCTAAGTTATCAATCCTACCAAAGAATCCTTCTCTTATCTTATACAATTTCTCATTTATTTCCAATATCTTCTCGATTTCCTTCAATGCTGCAACATAGAGAAAAATACACATTTTTACACAACATATATCTAGCCTAAAAATACATCAAACTTAATCATTTAAGTTACCTAACCACAAACCTAGATGAAACCCTTTTCTTTTAGCCGACACCCCTGGGTCTTTTGGATGGAACTCATAATTTCTTGGTACTAGTAAACGTTCTTCGGTATATCAACCTCCAGTTGACACTATATCGTAAAATATCGGCTTCTTCAAGAACCTCCCCAAATAACGATACCCTTTTAACTTTGGGTTCATTTTCATCGTGTAGTACACACATAAATCATCTACAGTTATTGCCTCCTCCCCTCTGGCTTTAAGTCTACCATTTATTGCACCAGGTCATATACATTCGGATTGAATTGACCTGGGGCTACATCGAAGAAATTTATTTACTTTTTTGATCCGCCCTAAGGGGCAGCTTTATCCCCTTCTTTATTTGTTCTCGAAGTACCAGAATACCATCTAAGGGTATGTCCTGGTCGATTATTTCGTATTAATACTTCTCAAATCTCACATCCCTAGGAATACCATATTTCATTTAAAATTTTATAATTTTTTTGGTCTCTAAACCCTCCCCATAACATGCTTCTTCATCCTCTTCCACATTTTCTTCCCCATCCCCACTCCCTTCTTGATCACTCACCTGAGGGTCATGATCTACACCAATCTCCATCACTTCTTCCTCAGATACTTCGCGTACACTAGACACTGCCCTAAACTGTTCTCCACCCCCTGTATCTGTACTGCTTGAGCCGACTTTGTATCTTCCCCCAATTGTTGCACACACGTTCTCACATCGATCATCAATGGCACTACATCTTTGAGACTCACAAATATATCTTTATCATCATTTAAATTGGGTTCAGCCATTATTAGAACCTGTACATCAGATTCAATATTTTAACATAGTTAGAATCTTTCATATGTGATACATATATATATAATCCTAAGTTCATATATTCATAAAGATATCGTTGTTGAGATAATTCTCCAACGACTCATTCACTTTACTCTCTGCTGCTATTTTTACATTTATACTTATACACAGTTCTCGATCTAATTCATCAATATTAATTCAGCTTAGTATCTTTCATTCCAAAGCTCTCTGTTCAGTTCTTGATGTTTTTTCTATATTTATTAGGTATCCTCGATTACTTGTTCATTTCTTTTTTTTGTATCGAACTACAAGAATATCCATAGCTTCTCGAAGACACTTCAACTTTTCCGGTCAAAAAATAGTTATTTACATTTTACGAATTCCCTTTCTCCGGCACAAAATCCGGCGATAACTGATATTTTTTTAACTCTCTCCGCATATCTCGCAACCATCTCCTCCCACTCCACTGTAATTATAACGCCCTTCCCTAATCCCTTTTACTTCTCTTCCTACCCAGTTCTCTCTTTTTGACAACCAAAAAATAACTCAGAACCACCGCCACCCAAAATTTCCAATATCAGAATCACCACCACCCAATTCTACGAACAATTTTACTTTCTTCTCCATGGACGTATCTCATTCATTTCCAATTCATTACACATTATTTCAATGTAGTTTCTGTATCTCTCTCTTTTGCTCGCTTCGACCTTTCAATCAACACACAAATCTTGTCCTTAGCAATCGTATCTACCCACTTTAGCAGCGAGTAACAATAGTTATCTCCCTTAAAAAAAATTTCAATTTGCAAATGATCTGAACAGTCGCAGCCACCTACCTCTGACATATTTATAGACCCCACGTGACTGCTCGTCGCACCACTTAGCGACCGTCCAGTTCCTAGAATATAACGCCTCATGTGTTTTTTCTCGACTTCTTTGACTCTTAATCTTCTCCCCATTAATAAACTTCTACATTCATACTTCAATCCTTCAAATTCTCAAAGAATTTCTGCAGACACATTTATATCTATCAGTGCACGATCCATCTTTTCCGATAGCTGATTTATATCATTTTCCTAATACTTCATACCATCACGTAATGGAATACATCTCGCCATATTCATTTTGCATATAAGTTCCCCTATTTATACTGTCCTACCATTTCCTATACTTATGGGATTATATTCGACAATCAGTTGCCCATCCTTTTATTCAGCAACATCCATTTAAACACAATCTTTATTTCCAAAGTTTGTCACGAACATTTTACATTCGACATATGAACATTCCTTCAAACATACTGAATATTTTCCTTAGATACCATTTTGCCAAACATTATACAGTAACAAGCTTAGATCTCGAGTATTTACTGTTCATAAACCCCTCACTGTCGCGTTATCTTCCCTCTTCACCAACAACTTTGCTCGAGTCTAAATGCCCTCACAACATTCAGGAGGACGCCAAAACTAAAGTTTCACATGAAACTTAAATTCCCCCTCAACCTTCTTCGCCTCTGGCTCACTCATCCCTTCATAATCCAGTTCCTCTGGATCATCAAAATGCCATTCCATGCTCCACAAACTAAAGTATCGGCTGAACAACACCCAATACATTGACTGCACACGTCGGAACACCCTATCATGGGACTGAGCTTTCTTCTTCACCATTTTGGGTGAATGCATCCATCTGCAAACAACATTTATTTATACACCTTCCAGTCAATTCAAAACTTCCTTGCATTTATTATGCTTTGAAACTTTATGCAGTCAGAGTCAATCAATCAACCTCAAAATCCGTCATTGGCCCCACACATTCAACTACCTTCGACTTTATACACAAGACAATATTCGACAAAATTGTATCACAATTTTATAATCATATTTAGTATTCGATAACATACACAGAAACAAATAAATTCAATAAACACATATTTATTTCATAAATTTCTTTCTTACATTCGATATCTCTTTCATTCTATTACATTCTCAAAAATCTTATTCGACATCTATATCTTTCGAGTACATTTATTTTTAAATACTTAGTTTTTCTTCCATTATAAATTATCTACTGTTCCTAACATCCTTCGACATATCTATATTTTCGTTGTTTGCTTTTCACCAGAATTAGACATTAAAATCTCTTTATAGTCATCGAAGCTTAATGACTCTCAAGTCACTGAATTTCTAAAGAGACGCTTTAACAGGAAAATGCTAACAAAAATTGCTAGGACACCCACATGTTCGGCAAGATCTCTGGATGCCCATCCAAGCTTCGTATCATCATCACCAGTAATGACAGTTACCCCTTCACCCCCCAACTGACTCCATACATTACTTTCACAACCGCATGATGCTTCCACTATTTCCAACATACACATCTCATCTCTGTTTGATCTTTTTTCCCTCAATGCTCTGCTCTAATCACATAACAATTTATCGTCTCTCGGTCTATGCCAGATTTTGTTAGAACGCTCACCGTCTATAACCCTAGACCCAATAATAAACCATACTTGGGGTGATCTCATTCCACCAAAAACCGCCATCCACCTTCCATACACCTCCTATTTATACCCAACATCCTTAAACTACATTCAATGAACCACATTAAATACGCCTCGGAAGTACCAAATACAGTTCACCTTGACCTTGGTAATGACATATGCTGACTTCTAAGAATATTCGGTAACCTCTTCAACTTCTAGTTTTCTTCTCGACACAACTACAAGTACTTCTGTCAAAAATGGGGCGATTGTAGTATCAAATTTCATAACTACAACCTCTTCAGCACTTTGTAGTCAAAGATGGCTCAACATTCTGTAGTCAAAGGCAGCTTAACATTCTATAAGATTTCGTGAGTCCTCGACTTGCCAAAAGTAGCCGTTGTAGCCCGGTCAAGAAGGAACTGTTAGAGATCCACAAAGTTTGCCCCTACCCCTGGAATAAGAGACTCTTTCTTTCTTTTTGTAAACTGCCTGTATATACTATAAATATAAACATTGAATAGGTTCTAAAGGACCGTACGTCTTACATTTCTTTATCCTAAACACTAGCAATACTCTGAGAACTTGTAATAACTAGTATTTACTAGATTTTATATCAAATTCTTCTCGAGTTCATGGTTTTTCTCAGTTTATGTTGAGTTTTCTACGTAAAATCTTGGTTGTTAGCTCTTTATTACTCAATCCCTACGAACAAGTATTGGTGAAGGTTTTCCTCCCGGAAAACACGCTACTACAGTACCGTTAGAGAGTAATAGTATGACATACTTAGTGTATTCTATCATGTTGGTTATGCCAATGATATTCATGCCATCCCCGATGCATAAGGTTAGACAAAAAATATATTTATATATCAAAAGTATCGAGTGCGTGGTACCAATGTCTCTAAGACATGTGTCGTTACTCATCCGATTATCAGTCATGCTCAATAAGTGGATAGATCCATAGGTGGGTTGTATATTGCTGATAAACTATCATACATAGAATTTAACTACTTCTAAAGTAGTTAAATATCATGCATGCCATGGGCACTTTATTGAAACACAAATGATTTGTTCCTAACATAATAAAAAATACTGAGAAAAAGTAAATCAAGTCTCTGCGAGAAAAGATACTACTAGTGCTCTCTACTGTGACATCACATGCCTACTTGGATATTTATTACAGATTACTCTGTATGTTGATCCATGTCGGCATTAGTGTCACCAAAGAAGTCTGACACTGCTAACTTTTTAGTAATGGAAGTTATGTTATCGGTGATGTGGGTATCCTAGACTTTGATATTAGGCACCTACGGTGTCTTGTAGTCTCGTACCCAGTGTTCAGCTACTCCATATCTTTAGCAAAGAGATTCTGAATCTGGCTTCTTGTTCTTCTTTGGTGTCTCTAGTTTACCAACCTTTTTAAACCTGTTGTGTGTCTTAGGGCTCATGAATCCCCGATTCCCACTTTCAGTTACATTCGCACTTCTAGAGCCCCACTCGTGGTTGCCTTTGTCATGAGATAAGATCTTTCGTGCAACTGGTTTCTTCCTCTAAGGGGGAAACCTCCAATTTTTCTTAAATTTTTTTTTGCATTCTTGTTCCTTAGTGAGTATGAGTTTTATTAGATCTCCAGGGTTACTAAATTCTATTTTTGCATATTGGTCCCTGAGAGTAACCTGTGAATGTTGAAATATGGAAAAAGTTTTTTGCTAAACCTCTTCCATGAAAACATAATCATTATTGAGTCTCTTTGCTGAAATAATCTTCTGTAGTACTGAGTTATAGCCAACTATAGTCTTAAAGTCACATAACCTCAAGTTGTTTCAGCGGTTATGGTTCTTATAGTTTGTTAGGGCCTGCTGTAGACTAAAAAATTCCTCTATGCTTGTCCATAACTTATATAGATCTCCGTAACATGTATGCTCAAACCTTAGCTCTGGTTGAAGGTGGGAGTGCATAACTAACATGGCATGTGCTTTGAGTGGTTCAGAGAGTGTGTTATCTGCAACAATTGACTTTGAGACGTTTATTGTTTGTATATGGAGTTTTATGTTCATACACAATGAAAGGTAGTTGGTACCATCAAGCCGCAATGGTTCATAATTATAACTTGGGCTGGCAGACATCTGTTATGCAAAATGTAGATCGTAATTAGTGACAATTCTTGATAAACATTTCAAATGAATTAAAGACATATCATAATACTTAGAATAACGAGAAATAAATGATTCCTTAAGGTCAGATGGTGTGTTAGGTTAAACATTTAGTACTGTAGCAGTACAGTAGAGCCTTTAATTTATAAGCCACTGCCCTTCTTTTCTAGGTCTGAATTGAGCTGGAAAGGGGGAACAGAGGAGAACATTGATCCATGGCCACTGGCCATGGGAATACCAGTGAAGAGGAGGGTAACATCACCCCAACCCAAATAGGATTCGTAAATCTGAACGTTGATTATAGTGGAGAGAGAGCTTCAATGCTAGAGGGGATGAAGGATCAAGGTACAAATTACTTGCTTACTATTCTTGTTTTAGATCTCTACAAAGTGTGTTGTGGGTATGTGAAGGAGTATAATGGGAAGATTATATTGGAGGAAGAAATTCCTATCTTCAGATATTTTCTTAATAAAAGAATTGCAAAGAATAAGAAGGTAAAAAATAAAATTGAGGATTGGATTAAATCCCAGGAGAACCAACATGTAAGTACACCAATGAAGAAGAACCACCATTCTACCTTCCTTGAGAATAAAAGAAGAGAAAAGGTACAGGAAGGGGAAGATAACCAAGGAAAAGGACACGAGGGTGAGGGCACCTTATTAGAATAAGAAATTAAGAGGAAGGAGCTGGAGCAGGACTACTCAAAGTACAAGGAAAGGGTATTGGGTGCACCTGAGGGTGACTACTCTGGCATTATACATGTGGAGGAGTCCAATAAGGGGAATCTCCTTAATCCTAACCAATCAATACAATCTGTTCCCAGTGAGCACAATAACAAGGAGAAGACAAACAAGGACTCATCTAGAATGATAGAGGCTCACATAGAACAAAAAAATCTTGGAGAGCCATATATATAGTGTGAGATAGCTAATTGTGATAGAGCATCTTGCCATGTGAGCTGTCAAAATAAAATCATTATGAATGGGATTTGCTATATTCTGTGTCATGAGGTTAATGGAGTAGCAACACAAAGTGCAGAGATGGATAAAGAGAAGCCTAGTGAGGAACCTGCCCGGTGTAAGTTAGGCTCTGAAGCCACCACATCTAGCCCATGTAAATGTTCAACTTGTATTATACAGTCTAAAGTAGTAGGAATAGTCAAACCTATTGCTATAGAGATGAAAAGATGGGCCTCTCTCTTAGCCACACCTTCAGCAAAAAGGTGAAAAATTAAACTTCAATACACTGCTCCTGATGTTGTGCAAGGAAAAATTACAATCAAAGTTAAAGTTGGGGAATTCTTAGAAGGAATCGAGAAAAGTAAGAATATTTTGGTGGGTTGTTTTGTGGGAAGAAGACTAGTATACCCCTTTGTTAAAGATACCCTAACTAAGCTATGGGAACTGAAAGGTGAATTTGAGATGGGCATCCATGGAGCCAATATGTTCTTCTTTAAGTTTAATCTTGTAGAAGATAGGGAGAATGTGCTTGGAGAGAGTGCTTATCACATAGCGAGCAGGATCTAATTAGGGAATGGAGACCATTTATTGAAATGGAGTCGACCAACCACTCATCTCTTCTAATATGGGTTGTCATTAAAAAACATCCCCCACCATATGAGATCAGCTGAAGGCATTGCTCGAATTGCCAACACTCTCGGGATGCCCCTAAGCCTGGATAAATACACTGAAGATCACATTGATACATCCTTCTTTGGCAGAGTATGTATTAATATCAAGGCTGATTGTAGTTGGCCTTCCTCAATGCCCATCTTCTATGAGGAAGAACAAAAAGAAGCAAATGTTACTTTTGAGTATGCATGAATTCCAATTACCTGTCCAACTTGTCAACTCTTTGGTCACACACTGGACTCATGTGAGATAAACCTTAAAAAATCGCAAAAGGACAAGAGAATGAGCATTGACATGCAGATGGAGAGGCAACAAAATAGAAACAACAATACAGTAAATTCGAGTGAGATGGACGGATGGAGTAAACCTAAGGGTAAGGGTGGACCACAAACTTCCCAGAAACAAAGTAACAGATTTGTAGCCTTGATTGATGAGGAGGTGGTGATAGTTGATCAATCTTATCCTAAGGAAAAAGATCAAGAGGACATCAACAATAAAGAACATGATGGCACTAGGCATACATCTGAGCCAAAACCTGCAGATCCTACCATAAACAAATGTTTTAAGACCAACCATGAGCTTAGCAGAAGCAGCAACCCTACACAAAAACAATAAAAGGAATCTAAAGGAGCACACAGTAACAAGAAGAACAATAAGCAGTTAGACAACATAAGTAACAAGAAGGAAAATCAGCCTCTTAAGGAATCTATATATAAAGAAAATCCCTCAAAAGAGAAATACATTATGACTGAGGAAGAATTAAAAGCAGCTGCCATAAAAATCAGACAGGAATTATCCAAAGGGGATAGTAGAGGGAGCATCGCTCCTAAAGCAAGAAGATTTTAATGGTAGGACAATTCTATTGTTATGAGATGAGTGAGAGAGTGTCTGAGCCAGCAAAATTCCACCCCAACATGGAGTCAATTTCATTTGAGAGAGAGGGAGTTTTTTCTTACGTGTTTTTTGATTGTGCAGGTATTGAACTGAGCATGGAACCTGGTCATATTGGAATCCTGTAGGGGCCTTCCCCCAGGAGCTCTCAAAATCAATCTAGTTGTGAGAGAGTGTACTTGATTATCACAACAAGAGGTCTATGTTTAGAGCCTTACTTTATGACTGAGATTTTGGTCTTAAATTATCTTTCTATTTGTAGCTCTATTATGGGTATTCAGGCTATTTTTGAGTGTCTTAGGTGTTTGGTTCCCTCCCTTTTTACCAAGTATCTTTATCTTCCTATGTACTTTTTCTTTCTGAACAGCTAGACTGAACAGAGCTGGGCAAGGCTCCTCATTCAGTACCATGTGCTTAGATGGAGATTGTACTATAGTAGAATTATTGCTACTTGTAAAAGGGAGAATTTTGAAGCTTTGCTAGTATACTTTAATTTTAAGACTGCTGGATTTTGTTATAAAAGTTAGACCTATTCTTGCTAGGCTAGGCTCCTCTACTATTCTTTACCCTTCATCCTCAAACATGCTTTCTGGATAAAAATTATTTAGATTTTTTTTCCTCCTCCTTTTATGGGAAACCCATGAATCTAATGCTATCTCTTTGATTTGGAATTACTCCTGCTTCCCACAAATTGAAGAGTGCTCTGAATATTATTATATGTGGTGGAGAATTGGAGAAACTGAAGGACAACTTGATTCTAGGACTACTTGAAGGACAACTTGATTCTAGGTTTACTCTTGGGCTAAGCTGGGCTAGGCTCCTTTCCCAAGAGACCTGGGAGAGCTGTTGTATACAGGTTCTTGGAGTTAAGTCCATATATATTATAATGCTCATTGTTGTTAATGCAGAGTGGCCCTTGGGCAACACTCATAACTACTAGAAATGCCAGATTGTTAATTGCTGCCATTTAGTTATGAGAGCCTTTGAACCTAAAAAATTAAGGAAATGCTGGGCTAGGCTCCTATCCCTTGTGATTTGGGTAAGGAACAAGCTTAGCAATACTACATGGCATAATTTGCAAACCAGGTACTGTTACCCTTAGACTGATGGGAGCAAAAGGCTTTAGGACCACTTCCTAGGAATGACTCTAAGAGGGTTCAAGGCAAGGATTACAATTTCAGCTTCAAGGTAAAATTGGGCGGACTTGGCATTCACCACTTCTTGGAACAGGTAACTCAACTTTATGTTAAAGGTTGGGTGCTAGAATATCAGGGGGCTAAATGACCCTATTAAGCAATCTGAGGTCAGGAGATGGGCTCAGAAACATAAACTTAATTTTTTTGGTCTTGTTGAAACTAAAGTTAAGGCTGATAACTTTGGCCTGTTCACAAGGGCAATTGGCAAAGACTGGGTTGTGTGCCATAATTACAGTCACTCTGAAAATGGTAGAATCTGTGTTTTTTGGGACCCAAATGTTATTAAAGTGGTTAACATAAAGACTGAAGAACAGCTTATCACTCTCAGCATTGTCATTGTCAAAACCAACCAGGCTGTCACTATCACTGTTGTGTATGGTAGTTATGAAAGGAGTGACAGGAAGCTATTGTGGTATTCTCTCATCAATCTTAATAAAAATATCCTTGAACCGTGGGCTGTGATGGGAGATTTCAATTCTATTCTGAATGCCCATGAGAAAACCGGTGGTAGACCCATTAGACCATTCCAAGTTATTGATTTTTTTAACTGTGCCAAAAACACTGGGTTCATTGATTGCAGATTTCGGGGCTGTTTACACACATGGAGCAACAAGAACACAAAGGATAAGAGAATTGCAACGAAGATTGATCGAGTTATGTACTCTGAGTGGAATACTACCTTCAATGATGCAGAAGTTGAGTTCTTAAACCCCAGAGTATTTGATCACTCAGTTAGTGTAATAACACTCTTAGCTGAGAAGAGCTTGGGCCTAAGCCTTTCAAATTCTTCAACTGCTAGGTGGATGATCCTGCTTTTCTCACCATTATAGGTGAAGCCTGGAAATTCAAAGTGAAAGATAACCACATGTACAAGTTTATGGTCAAGCTTAAGCAGGTAAAAATTGCTCTTATACATAACTTCAGGACTAAGTACTCTAACATCGAGGAAACTTTAAATAATGCTAGAATTAAATTGGATGTTCTGCAACATAATCTTTAGCTTGATCCTCTCAACAATGATCTAGCCATGGAGGAAAAATTGTGCATGAAAGAATTTACCAATCTGATAAGAACTAAAGAGGCTGCTAAGAGGCAAAAGTCTAGAGTTGACTGGCTGAACCTTGGAGATAGCAACACTGCCTTCTTTCACAACCATTCTCACTAGGAGGTCACGCAATAAGATTTTTAGGATTTTAAGGCAAAATGGTGACAGGATTGTTGATGACAAAGAGATTGGTGAGGAAAGTGTGAGGCACTTCACTAATTTCCTTGGCCATAATGATCATCTCCCTAGTATGCCCTCGGCTTCCCTTGAGAATCTTACAACCATTAATAGTGACCAATCTCTGATGCTTCAAGCAGATATTACTGATGATGAGATCACTGAAGCTCTCAGTTCTATGAGAAATAATAAAGCCCCTAGCCCTGATGGCTTCACTGCTCTCTTTTTTAAGGCTGTTTGGAGTATTATTTGAGGCCATTTCACAAAGGCAATACAAAACTTTTTTAGATCTTCTAAAATGCTGAGTGAAGTTAATGCCACTATTATTTCTCTTATTCCAAAAGTTAATAGCCCTACGACCTTCAATGATTTTAGGCCCATTGCTTGTTGCAATATTGTGTACAAAACAATTACCAAAATCATCACCAAAAGACTTAGCAAGGTGATTAGTGACCTCATAAGTCCTAATTAGTCTGCGTTCATCAAAGGTAGATGCATCATTGATAACATTTTGCTTTCTCATGAACTAGTGAAAAACTATCATAGAGAAAACCTTCCTGAAAGGTGTGCTATTAAAATGGACCTGTGTAAAGCTTATGATATTATCAGCTGGGATAGTTGTGCAGTTGTTCTACAGGCTTATAAAATTCCTCAAAGAATGATAAATTGGATACATGAGTGTATATCTACCACTAGATTCTCAGTTTGTATCAATGGGACCCTGTGTGGTTATTTTAAAGGGAAAAAAGGCATTAGGCAAGGGGACCCAATGTCCCCTTATCTCTTTGTACTGATAATGGAGCTTTTTTCTTAGATGTTGAATAGGCTTGTTGCTGATAATAAATTTGAATTGCACCCTAAATGCAATAGACCTAATATTTCACACATTTGTTTTGCTGATGATATGCTCATTCTTATGAAAGGTGAGGTGACTAGCGCTATCAATCTGAGTCATACCTTATAAGAATTTAATGAATTTAGTGGTCTGAAAGTTAATTATCTAAGAAGCAACATTTTTTGTGCAGGTCTGGATAATACTGAAAAGGAGGAATTTAACAGTGTTCTTAGTATGGAGATTGGGGATCTTCCAATGAAATACTTGGGGCTGCCTATGACCACCACAAGACTCAAATCTAGTGACTGCCTTCCCCTTGTGGAAAAAATATACCTAAGGATCAACTCTTGGAAGTGTAGGTTTCTTTCGTATGCAGGTAGGCTTGTCCTACTCAAAGCTGTTTTGCTTAGCATGGACGTCTACTGGAGCTCGTGCTTCACTCTCCCTAAGGCTATCATTAACATCATTAGCAACACTTGTAGCAACTTCCTATGGTCTGGAAAGGATACTGGTACAAGTGCCCATATGATAAATTGGGATAGTTGCTGTCATCCCTTTAGTGAGGGTGGCCTGAGGCTAAGAAACATGACTATAAGTAACAAAACAGCTACACAAAGACATATTTGGAATCTCATCTCTGGAAATGACTCTTTGTGGTGTTTATGGGTTAAGAATTATCTCATTAGAGGCAGGAACTTCTGGTCTATTAAAGCCCCCCAAGATGCTAGCTGGATTTAGAGGAACATATTAAAAGGAAGAGAGCAAGCAAAAAATATGGCGCTGCATATCATTGGTAATGGTAGAGGCACAAAATTTTGGGAAGATCCTTGGCATGATACAAGTATTTTAAGTGATAAATTTCCTCAACAGTAGAGGTATGATACTACTCTGAACTTTAATGCCTATGTTTGTAATATCATTCGAGATAACAATTGGATTATTCCAATTAACTCCATTTATGACCTTAGCTTTATCTGGGACACTATTAATGATATTAAGATTGATGAAAGTGTTGAGGATGAGGTAGTCTGGTCTATTGCTAAAACAAGTGTTTTTACTCTTAAAGAGACTTACTTTCACATGAGACATATTAAGCCCCAAATTAATTTGACCCAGATTATTTAATTTAAAGGAAATATCCCAAAATACAGCTTCATTTGTTGGTTAGCTTTCTCTAAAAGATTGAAAACTCAAGATAAACTAGTTACATGGGGCGTTACTAATCAGTCTTGCTGTGTTTTTTGTAGGGGAGCACCAGAAAATGAGCATCATCTATTTTTTGTTTGTCCATACACAACACCTATCTGGCAAGGTCTTCTTCATTCCTATGGATATAATAGGAACATGGGGAGCTGGGATGAGGAGATTAACTGGTGTACTACCAACTTTAGGGGCCACACGTTCAACTCTAATGCAAAGAAACTAACCCTCAATGCCTATGTGTACTTAGTTTGGAAAGAGAGGAATGATCAAATTTACAACAACAGTAGTATGACTGCGTAGCAATTAACAATAACTATCAAGGAAACTGTTAGAATGAAGATCCTTGCTTTAAAGTATTGAATGGAATCTAACCAAGCCAACAGAGATGCTGCTACGGTATGGGACCTGGA
Source organism: Kingdonia uniflora (assembly GCA_014058105.1). NCBI lineage: Eukaryota > Viridiplantae > Streptophyta > Magnoliopsida > Ranunculales > Circaeasteraceae > Kingdonia > Kingdonia uniflora. Next base: position 4,920,330 of record JACGCM010000140.1, on the reverse strand, counting down.
TGTACGATGGATTGATAGAATACCCATTGCTTGCAGCTGGACAAAATAGGTTTAGTCCTTCTCTGTTCTGGACACAGATGTTCTACTTACAAATAAAGGAAGATTCGGTGCTGTGATTAGGAAGTGGGTTGGTGAACCTTTGGAAGCTAGTGCTGGATGTGTGCATGGGGAGAATGTCCTCACCCATAGGCTGCAAGCAGTACTACATGGTCACACTAGAGTTATCTATTATCATATTGAATGCCTTGTTATTAATTCTGAAGCTCTGGAAGTTGTTAAGAATATGAACAACCAAACTGAACCCTGCTGAAAGGACAGAAGACTTTGCTTTAAGATAAGAGAATTATTGAAACAGTTTAATTTTTTTATAGTGGAGCTAATTTCCAAAGAAGCTAACAGGGCTGCTACTTATTGTGTTAACATGCTCTCCTCAAATGGGCATTGCAACTACTCTCCCCATGCCTTTATAGATGATCAAAAGAGGATTCTCTCTGAAGATGCAAGTGATAAAGTTTACTTCAGAATACCCTAGCTCTCTTTCTCGGTTCGAGCTTCGTAGATTTCGAGTTTGGAGGGTTCACTGACTGATCCAGTATGTACCATGTAAATTGTTACTGGTAGAACTTGTATAGTGTGTTGTTTTGTTTTTTTATTTTTCTCTTGTGACTATGTTGTTCTTTGGCTTTCAGGCTCTTCTTTATTAAGAAGTTGTCCCCACCTTGTACAGAGCTCCTTTCTTTTTATTTCATTCATGAGGGTTAGTCCCTCTGCTTGCCTTCCAAAAAAAAGAAATAAATGATTCCTAATCATATTATAGTTGAACCCTGTTCATATTCTAAAAATCATGAAATTCTTTTATAATAATTAAATCTTAATTTTACCCTGTTAAATGATGATCTTATGTTAGATTTGCCTTTTAATTGAATCTTAGCCAAGATTGAAATTCAAAACCACCAGATGTGTGTATTCCTTATGAAATCCTATTTAAGTATATGCTTTCCAATTATTACTAAAGGTAATTAATATTATTTAAGCTAGTGATTCCTAATCATTACTTATAGGTGAACCTTGTTCATATCCTATTTAAGCATTAAATCATAATTTTACCCCGTAAAATAGTGATCTTAATCTTAAAGTACATTTTAATAAAGTCTTAGCCAAGACAGCTATTCAAAACCACTAGATGTTGCATTTCTTATTGATACCACTTAATCCATAATATGATTGAGAAGCTTTAGTTAGCTGAAAAGTACTAAGAGTACCAATTGATTGGGAAAATAAAAGCTTCAATTGCTTAATAACGAAATAATTATAATAAATCACTCCAAAACCCTAGGCTCTTCCTCAGAACTCTTTCTAGATCTAACATAACCCTAGAAAATAAACTAGGTTCCATTTATATACTAGGGAACTCAAAAATCATAAAAGAACAGATCTCGAGGTAAAATAACGCTTGAGAATAAAAAATACTGCCAAGTCGTTCGCACGAACTAGGGAGTCATTCGAATGATTTTACGTCTAATTGGTCTAAAACCATAGAAACTATCAACTCATTCGAATAAAATCTCAACTCATTCGAACAAAATATGGCTCTAGGCCAAAATTCCAGTGAGTATGATAAAGGTCGTTCAAACGAGTTTGAGAGTCATTCAAACGACTTTAATAAAAACTTAAACGTTCCTAGATCCTCCTGGATCACTTATTCTGAGATCTATGGTGTTCTGAGCCCTCAAGTTTTATAAAGTTCTATATATTATAGCCAAATAACCCTATTTGCTACGAATATGAGGGGTATTAGATATTTAACTGACAAGTGGTCCTACCCTAAAATCTGCTGGGTTCACAAGATAGGTTGATTATGCTTGTCTTTGAGCTAATATTCTAGGGTACTATAGGTTGATAACAGTGCCTATATACCTCTAAATATTATCATGCAATATCTAATTAGACCTAGATACGAAAAATTAGTTCCTGTAATACTAAGTTTTTAGAAATAAGACTAAGTCAATTGCTAATTGAGCTATAATTATTTATCCTTGACAATTAACTGTAATTTAGATAAGACTCCTAGTCATATTGTAATTTAATCCAGGTTTCATATTATCTGTGATCCCCTGATCATGATAATTAGTACCATAGGGTTATACCATTAATATCCGATTAGTTATTATAAGATACTTAAATAGGTATTAATCCCTTTACTTATATCTTATATAAGTGAGTCAATTTTCTTATACTAGGCACACGTTTCTAAAAATTAAAAAATGGGTCCCCCATGGGATAGGTCTAGTTAATAGGAATTTTTTTTTAAAAATTAACTTGATTTGATCAAAAATTAGGCTATTTATAAGAAATTTAGTGTCTGAAACGGTCTTGGATCGGTCTGACTCAGTTTAGGTCAAGGCCTAGATTGGGTTGACCGGATTGACCCGGTCACACGTGTCCCGCATGCCTGCCACATGTACTCCGCACATGACTGCCACACGTACCCCACACGTGACTGTCATACGTATCCCGCACGTGACTGCCATACGTGCCCCCAACGTATCTGCCACATATGCCCTGCACGTGACTACCACATGTACCCCACATATGCCTGCCACATGTCACTCAGGTGGCCGGCCAGTGAACAGTCCAACGACTACCACATGTCACCCCCGGTGACTGCCACGTGTTACCACACATGCCAGCCACGTATCACTGTTGATCAGCATATCACCTGTCCTCAACACGTGTCACTAATGACGTCAGCACAGTAGATAATGATCACGTCATTAACATATAAATATAAAATAATTATAAAATAATTAATAACAAATATTTTATTTGCTGACGTTATCATGACCTAAAACCGCTATTTTTGGCTGTAAAACTGCCTAGTTTCAACATCACTTTCCTGGTGATTGGGACATCTCCCTGAGACGTACCATATATTGTTGAAAAGCTCATAGGATAGGATACCTAACAAAATTGGTCTCGCCTCTATCTAATGCCCACCGAGAATGAAAATTTGGTTTGAAAATGCCCTTAATCAAGGGCAAGAAATACCAAAATTTACTATTTTTAATCCGAAAAAATAGGTAAAAATACTTCTAATCCATATTTAGATATCATAAAGCTTAAATTAGAGAGAAATTGAATCTAAATTCAAAAATATATAAAATACCTCTCCTGATTGTAAAAATTCCCTAAAAATACTGATTTTCTGAGAGTTCTTTCGTCTTGTCTTGATCCACTAGCTTACATACTGATCACGTGTTGACGAATAATAAAATCTAAGCTACCAGTTCTATATTAAGAGTAATTTAGAGAGAAGAGAATTTATTATTAATTGGATAGTATTTCTCTGTACAGACTACAAAGAATATAACCCTACAATATATGTTACTTATCCTACTTAAACTTTCCCCATAAACCCTAAAGGCCTATGGGCTTGTTAGGAGTCTTGTAGGACACCCCAGCCCAGTTGGGCTCCTAGATTGGGCTTGACCCAACTCCTAACAGTATTAGGGTTCTACGTGTAATTTTAATAAAGTAGAGGGCTATTTTATTAAATTGCTTATTAATGACTCCTCTTCATCATTTCTACAAAATTGGTATCAAAAGCAAGGTATCTCAAAAAAATAAAAAAAATTCTACTATGATGGTCAGAAAATTTCAAAAGAAACTAACTACAACCGATCGCTTGTCGTCGTTGGACTCGCAGATGGATAAGATAATCGACCTTAGTGACGCCCTCAAGGAATTGGAGATTGACGAGAATCGGGCACGGTCGTGAAATCCCTACAAGGGGATTTATGGGTGACGTGAGACACTGGCAGAGCCACATGAGAACCAATGGGGGTAGCTACCTTCACTTACTTTTCCCCTAAAAAAGGGTTAGTTATATACATAAAAAAAACTTAATGTTGGGTTCCTCATTTCCTCCATAATTTTCTTCCTCTATGATTCCTCATTTCCTCTACAAGACTATTGGGTTCGATTTGAGTTTGATTGCGATTTGTTCTATGATTGTAATTTATTCTGTGATTGTGATATGTTCTCTCTGTGATTGCAATTTGGTCTCTTCCTCTATGATTTGGGTTCGATAACGATTTATGTTTCTTCCTCTTCAATTTGGGTTTCTCTTATCTACGACTGTAATTTGTGTTTGTTCCTCTGCGACTGTAATTTGGGTTTCTTTACTCCTCTGCGATTTAGGATTTCTTTCACTGCGATTTGGCATCCAAAGTTTACTTTAAGTTGGTAAGTAAATATCCCACTCATACACATGTAATATAAATCTTCCATGTTATCAATCATGCTTGAATTTATGTTAATTTGGTTGCCCTAATTTATGTTTTGCAATGATTTTGATGCGGTAGGCATTTGGGTTTTAATTTCAGTAATTCAGTTAGTTTATGGCCACCAATTAACCATGATGATCATTGTTTTTGATTTTGATTTATTTTTGGGGGTTTCAATGTTGGATTAATATTACAATATTTGAATGTGTAAGGATTAGTATACTTTATACTTTAACAATGTTTGTATGATCAACAATACTTGTGTTCATTAGTTCATGTTGGATCGCGTCATCGCGGTAACAATTGAGAGATTTTTTAGTAAATTTCCTTCGAAAGAAAAAGAAGTTCGCGGAAAGTTACATAGTCAAGAAAGTGCTTTTATAATTGATCAACCTCTTTCGGTCATGGAAGATGAAGTTCTTGAACAATCGCCTCATCTTTCAGATCTGGTCATGGAAGATGAAGTTCTTGAACAAACACCTCCTCTTCCGGCTATGGAAGATCATGAAGTTCTTAAACAAACACCTCCAATTGAAGATATTTTTGAGGTTTATGTGGAAGTATGTCATCAATTAAAGTAAAAGTACAGAGAAGTAGCTATAAATGATCTTCCTACAGATCTGGGGTTACAAATTCCAATATTTGAATATCATCTTAATCAACAAGATATGATTCGAAAAACGTTTTTGAAAATGGGACTATATCAACTTAAAAACCACAAGTTTCCTCAAGACGACAAGTCCAAAAGGTCCTTCTTTAAGACTTGGTTCAATGACTTTTCAGTTTGGTTAGAATACAACATAAAGAAGAATAGAGCTTTTTGCTTATATAACTTTCTCTTCAATACAAAAAATGGAGGCCAAGGTGGTGGTGATTGTTTTAGTAGTAAGGGTTACACAAATTGGAGAAAGAAGGAAAGATTTTAAGTACATGTTGGAGGGGTTGATAATGATCCTAATAACGCGTATTTGTGAGGTCAAGCTTTATTAAACCAAGATCATAGCATTCAAGCCACTTATTCTAAGCAATTAGATCAAGAATCGATTGATAATTGAGTTTGTTTGCTTGCATCCATTGATTGTGTTCGCTTTCTTCTTAAGCAAAAGTTGGCTTTTCGTGGCCACAATGAGTCAGAGGGGTCGAATAATCGGGGGAATTTTCATAAACTTCTAAATTTTTTTGGTTGATCACAATGATGTTATTAAAGGTGTAGTTCTTCAAAATGCTCTGAGTAATAATAAGAAGACTTCCCTTGATATTTAAAAGGATCTTGTGAAGGCTTCCAAATTTAAGATGAAAAAATCTATTCTCAAAGAACTCAGAGATAAAATTTTTGCAATTTTGATTGGCGATTCTTGGGATGTTTTGGTTATGGAGCAACTGGTTGTTATTATACACTTCGTGAATGAAGAGGGGTGTACAATTGAGCATCTTTTAGGCATTGCGCTTGCTACCAATACTACATTTTTATCTCTTAAATGGGAAATCGATAAACTTTTTTCTAAGAACAATTTGAGTATGATGCGACTTCAGGAACAAGGATATGATGGTGCTAGTAATATAAATGGTGAACTCAACTATCTTAAGACGCTTATCTTGAAAGAGAATCCATATGCATACTACATCTATTGCTTCACACATAAACTCCAGCTAGCGCTTGTTGCAATAGCAAAAGATCACTATCAAATTGAGTTGTTTTTTTACCATGGTTACGAATGCTTCCAATATTATTGGTGCATCATGTAAACGTCGAGATCTTATTCGAGATAAACAAGCGGCTGCAGTTATTGAAGCATTTGAAAAAGGGGAACTTGATAGTGGAGGGGGTCTAAATCAAGAAACAAGCATTAAGCGGCCCGGTGATACACGTTGGGGATCCCACTATAATACCCTATTGAGCTTGATTTTGATGTTTGGGCCTATTACTGATGTGATTTACGAGTTGATATATAAGTTAAATTCAGATCAAAGAGGTATTGTAACAGTTTTATTGGACATAATGTGCTCATTTGAATTTGGCTTGATCTTATTTTTGATAAGGAAAATTTTGGGATATACTAATGATATCCAAAGCATTACAAAGGAAAGATCAAAACATTATAAATGCGATGGACTTAGTAAAAATGGCTAAGAAGCAGTTGCAGTTGTTGTGAGATTATGGATGGGATTCTATTCACGGGGACATCTTTAAGCATTGCACAAAGCATAATATCAAAATTCTAGTGATGGCGGATAGGTTCATAGCACTAAGTTGATCCTAAAGAAATGCAGAAGAAAATATAAATGAGCATTATTATCGTCAGTCATTGTTCAATTCATGTTTAGATCATCAACTTTTAGATCTTAATTATCGTTTTAGCGAGGTAAATACCGAATTACTTTTTTGTATGGCTTTCTTGAATCCAAGTGATTCCTTTTTAGCATATTACAAGGAGAAGTTGATCCACCTTGCTTTGTTGTACCAGAATGATTTTTCCCCGATGTCCCTTATGAAACTTGATGATCGACTTGATCTTTATATCTCTATAATGCAATTTGATAGTGGATTTGATGAAGTACATGACATTCAAGGGCTTGCTAAGGAGATGGTTAAGACAAAGAAAGATAAATCATACCCCTTTGTTTACTCGCTCATAACATTAGCATTAATACTTTCAGTTGTGACAGCTACAACAGATATGGCATTTTCAGCTATACATTTCATAAAGAATCGCTTGTGTAATAGAATGGCAGATGAGTTTACAAAATATTATTTGGTCACATGTGTCGAGAAGACCACTTTTGCAAATGTCACATGAAGCAATCCTAAACAACTTCCAAAGTATGAAATTACGTCGAGGAATAGTTTAATGATCTAACAATCGGGTATGTTTTCATATTTGTATCCTTTTTATCATAATATTCATTATATTTTATAAGTGAAATTACAAAAATACCCTTTAAATGCCTTCAAATTTTTTTGGGGATATTGCCTGCCCCCAACCAATAATCCTGTCTCCGCCACTGATGCGAGGCTTCAATCTTGCTAAACCAACATCTATTCAACTAGTTGGTCACAACAAAGGAAATGTATTCCCCGAATCGGTGTGCTCTGACTCAGATTTGGAAAGGGAAGAAGAGATGGAAGACTTGGAGTTCACTAATGTCCTTGCGACGTCAAATAACATTGATGAGTGTAAAGAAAAGTGATACATCGTGGGTCGTTTACGCGCCTACGACGTCTCTCTCTCCTCTAGATATTTTTTTCTTGATTTTAGTATCTGCTATTTTTAGAAAGTTAGCATAAAATAAGATACTTAAAGTGAGTATAAATTTGTTCTATTATTAAAAGAGGTTCTTAGTTTAGGATTGAATCGGTTTTTGTTTAAAGGATGAATACATTTAATATTTAAAGTAAGTTTGAGTTTGTAGCTCCATTGATCATCAATTTGTTGCTTCTGCCAAAATATTTTCTATCATGAGTATTACCAGAACAAACAAAATTCTTGGGCTTCTAGCCTAAATCATTTTTCTTTAACAATGGTGAACATAAAGAAAAGTAGAGCCAAAGCTCTTGCAACCGCAACAATATTTGATTGAATCGATGAAACTTTGCAGACCATTGCAGCAATATTTGATTGATGTCATTGAAGTAAGATTGGGGGTGATAAAAAGGAGAAGACTCGTGTTATTCTTTATGATTAGAAGCCCTCATTAGAATCCAAACCCTCTCACCAATCTGAGGTGAAGCCCTTCTCCAAAAAAGTATCTTCTTACCAAATTTATGGTATAGTTCATGGTTACAATAAATATAGTATTCACACAAGGGATGACGGTAAGTCAGATCTAGAAGATGCACGAACCAAGCTAGAGAATATGAAGGTTATCGAAGAGATCTCTCACGATGGTGTTGTCCGATATGAAGACTCATTCCTTTTCAAGGAGCATGAGAAGGAACGTCGTCAATCTAATTGCAAGAAGAGAAAGAACATTGTCAGCAGCCTGAGTCATGGAAGGTGTAGTATAATCGTATTTGTTCACAAAAACATCATGCCCTAACATCTAATAAGGATTCTTATATAGACTATACTAGGTATACTTCTAATGAAACTATGCTTTACCACCCCTTGGTCCTCCCAATCAAAGGAGGCGACAAATTCTGGAGGTAATTTAGTTATGAATTCCTTATTGAGTACTTTAGAAGAAGAAAACATCAGTATTAAAATAGAAGATTGATGTGACTGAGTTTTACAGGAAGTTACAGCCCGATGCCTTAAATGATAGTTTAAATAAAATAGTGAAGGTGTTTGAATACAAAAACATAGAAGATCTAAAGCGTGTTAAATTAGTTTGGACAAAACTAACAAGTTTCGGTTTAATTGTTGAGAATCGAGGTAGTTACTCTCTCTTCTACGCCAAGAATGATGCACAGAATACGCCGAATCAAGAAATAAATAGAACAAAAAACAATAAAGAAAACATGTATTTTCTCGGAGGAGGGAAGTGGAAATCCCTTACGGATGAAAAACCCCTCCCCGCGAACAATCTACTTGGATCAAACAGGTTACACACAATCTTCTACGAGCTTTTCATGCTTTTTAATGGAGTCTCTCAAATCCTAGATCTCTAGAATTAAACTCTTAAAAAAAGATAGACTAACAAATAACCTAAGTCCCCTTTATATTCTTAGAGGACTAATTACAAACAAAATAGATTTTGAGGCAAACTCAACATCCCAAACGAACTTCTAAAATTGGCCTACGAGGTTTTCGCTCAAACGACTTTGACGGAACAAGGTTTCTAGCCCTAGAAGCAAGCATCTCGTTCGAATGACATCCAGTCACATTCGAATGACTTCGACAGTCCAAGTTTTCAACGTAGAAAACAACCATCTCGTTCGAACGACATCCATTCTTGTTCGAACGACTTTGACAATTCGAGTTCACCCTTAACATTAATATGGTGGGATGGGTTGCAATTAAGTCATATTCAACATGAAAAACAAAATATTACAACCTAGGATCATATGCGTAAGGAGCTCAATAAGAGGTTTATTCCTCGTAATTCTACATGAAAGTTAAATATTTGGTTGCATAATTTGCGGTAGCAAAGCAAAACTTTAACTACATATATTGAGGAGCTTCTTTTGCTTGCAATGAGTGCTAACAAGATAGAAACTGAAGTTGAGAAGGTTGGAAGGTATTTGAATGGCTTGCGAACAAAGATAAACAAATAGCTCAAGTTTAAAGATATTTATAACATGTCTGATAATGTTAAATTTGCTCTCATGCTGATTTGTTGAACACTTCTAAGATTGTCGTTACTCCTGCAGTAGTAGCTTTGACTAGTGAGTGGATTTCGTACTATAAACTGGGGGGGGGGGACAAAGTTAAGTGGTTCAGGCTAAATCCAAGAGTTTGGGGGTGGATCCCCGAATTTTTTTTGGAGCATTAAATCAAAATCTAGTGTTAAACTAAAATCATTTCTTGATTACCAAATGAAAAAAAAAATGTTGATGCAACTCATTATATTGTCAAATTAAAATACCCTAATTTGATTGGGTCTTTTCTTTTTGGAAGGTAAGCTGGGGCGGGAAGGGCCCCATAATAAAATAAATAAGAAAAGAAATTTAGTCTTAGGAGGGAGAAGATCCTAGCGCACATGGGACACAAAGCCACATGGACAACTAACTAAAAAAAGGCGCACATGTTAGAAATAAAATTCAGGACAAAAAAACTAAGTCGGGAAGAATATTACCATTTCTCTATCAAGTTTTATTTTCCTTAGCCTCTCATAAGATGTACAAATGGCTTTATTTAATGAAGAAATGAAGAAAAAAAATTCAAAAAGATCACAAACTTTGTGATCTAATGAAAAATTGAGCCTCTATATCATAGGGATCAACTCCACCATACTTAACCAATTAAGCAAGTTTGGATTATTGATTGTTAGAATAATAGTAATCATACTACATTTTATTTTTTGTGCACCATACATACTTATTTTTGAGTTTTTTAGACTTTAGACTCCACCTATTTGATCGTCTTTGGCCTTGCCCCCCACATTTGACATTTTTTAGACTTTAGCTCCAAAATTCTATTTCAGGTAAAAAAATAGCCGGTCAACTCGGTCAGTCCGGGATTGATTGGGTCAAGAAATTTAAAGTCTAAAATGCCCAACATGGTTTGTCATGTATTATTTAGTTTATTTAGTTTTGTCCCAACATATACTTATCTCGAGGAAACAATAATTTTTCTCAGCCCTTCATCTCTCTGCAAACCTACTATAATATATTTGCAGCAATCTCAAAACACCCAAACATAAATTCCATCCCGCCAAACACCAAAAATCCCCAACTAAACTTACCAATCGATGCTTCTTTTGTACAAAATACCCAATTGAAGTTACCCAAATTCCGAATGAAGAAATCTCAGGGAAAAAAAATGGTATCCAATTCTCTCTTTGATTTCATAATCAACTCATGTATTATGTGTTTGATTGTGTACATATCTGTGTTTGGTTAAGTTTAAGTAGTGTTGTTGTTGTTACTGTTTATCATTTTAGAGTTGTTTATCATCTATAAGTTTGTAACCAAGATCAATAGAGACAATAAGTTTGTAACCAAGATCAATAAAGACATAATCAGAGATACCCATATATGTTAACTTGCTTTTTACATGTTTTTCTTTGGTGTGTGAAGCACATCCATCATCGATGCTTGGTACATAATTTTCAACCTTCATTTACAAGTTTTCCTCTTTTTATAACATGATTTACTGTGGTTTCTTACTGTTTTAAAAAACTAGGGTTTCATGGGATCATAAATAGGGTTTGATTATTCATAATAAAATTTGTAATATGTGTTCAACTGGTATTTCTTGCTCATCTGCCCTAATTACTTGTGTTTAAATGTAGATTGGAACCCAACAATTTGGATTTGGTAATCCATGTTGAGGGAAAGTGGACAAGTCCAGGTGCCACTGGATACTACAAACATGATTACGTTGGTGGGAAAGATTACATAGTTGGCAAACTGTTTAAAGGTTATCCTTCTTATCAGAAATTGATCTGATAATCAGAGCAGATGAAGGATCATTTTTTGCAAACTACACATTCAATTCCGAAAGGGTCAATGATCCAGTTGTGTTGCTTATTCCTTGGTGATCAAAAAATAGTGGATTTTAACAATATTTTGAAGGATATGTTAATTAATAGTGATGGTACAAGGGAAGGGAGTGTACATTTTTATGCTTCTGCTGTCAAAATACCTAAACCAGAGCTCCCAGCACTTAAAAGGAAGATACCAATTTACCATTTAGAGGACGAATTAGATGAGATGCCTGCTTCTAGTGATGATGCAAATATGATGAACTTAGATGAAGATGATATCCAAGAGTATGATGTTAAACAAATTAATGTTCAAGATAATGGTGTTTAGCCAAATGAAATGTTTCAGCAATTTGATGATATACCAATCGATGTTCGAGTAACAATTGATCAAGGAAATGATATAACACATCTTGTTATTGATGATACTAATGAGGAAGTTAACCATTGGACTGATGTGATCTCAAAGATTTATATTAAGAATGTCGATGCTGAAAATGGTTAATACAACACTCACTCCTCACATGATGGAGATGGCGTACCCACAGCTGAAGATATTGCAAAGTATGTAGAATTCAAAGATTATGTGGTAGAGAATAACAATATTTTTGAGATGGAATACAATATTGTACTGTCGGATAGTAAAAAATATAAAATTGCATTGATACCATTGTGATTGGGATGGAGTGGCCAACTATCAAGGATGCAAAGAACTATATAAGGTCGTGGCCTATCCAAAACAAGTTTACATATAAACAAGTAAAAAATGAAAGCTATTGGATAATGTTCAAGTATACTGATGAAAAATGCTAGTGGTTGCTATATGTTAGAAGATGAACTGATGAACGTACCATGATTTTGAAGAAAGGTAGTCATTTAGAGCATACTTGTGAAGGCAACATTGAAGATAAGAACAAGCTAGCAAATGCTCTTTGGGTTGCTAACTACTATGAGGATGGACTAAGGAATATTAAACTATCCAGGCCTATTGATGTCTTCACGACAATTAGAAGAAAATTTTGTATTGATTTATCCTATTGGACTTCTTGGAATGTATGGACTATATGTATGGAAATGATTACTGGTTCATATGATGAGGGATGCTTGAAGATGCCTTCTTTAACTATTGAACTTCTTACTACAAATCCTAGAGCATTATAGGTTGTAGCAGAGATGATGCCACATTGCAGTGAACTAGAACTATGGTAATGTTCAAGGCATCTTATGATGGTTGGTTGTGAGGGTACAAGCCAGTTCTTGGATTAGATGGGTGCTTCTTTAAAGGAAAATATGGGGGAGTTTGTTTGTCAATTATAGGGCTTGATGGGTACAATGGTTTGTTTCTAGTTGCTACATATTTTTGCAGGAGTGAATGTTTCGATACATGGAACACATTTCTCCAAGCATTGTATCCATAGCTTGATCAACATGATGCCAAATTGACATTCATTTTTGATAGACAAAAGGGGTTGATTAAAGCGGTCGCATATAATTTCCATCATTGCAATCATAGGTTATGTTTTAGGCACATGTATTAGAATTTCAAGAAGATTTATAGGGCTACACATTTAGAGAAGCTATCTTGGAATATAACAAGAGCTTACAGAACTATTGATAAAAACAATTCTCTTGCTAAACTTAGGGAAGACCATTTATATGCAAGGCATTAGTTAAAGAGGAAGCCTTCTAAAACATGGTATAGGTCTCACTTTGACTCAACAACTAAATGTGAACACATCACTAACAATTTCAGTGAGTCATTTAACAATTAGATTTTGAGGGTAAGAGATAAACCACTTCACAAGTCATTGAAAAAATTGAATATGATGATGATGACTCTGATGTATGATAGAAGAACCAAGGCAAGTATTTGGGACCAAGATGGTTTGGTACCATGGGAAATTGCCCACATTGCAAAGCTAAAGAACTGGTATGTCAAAGTTGATCTTGCAGGTGTTGATAAGAATAAGTGGACTACTACAAAGGATGGCCAAAGGTGGATAGTTAACCTAGATGCACAAGAATGTGAATGCATGGAGTGGCAAGTACCAAGGGAAATTGTCCACATTGTAAAGCTAAAGAAGTGGTATGTCAAAGTTGATCTTGCAGGTGTTGATAAGAATAAGTGGACTGCTACAAAGGATGACCAAAGGTGGATAGTTAACCTAGATGTACAAGAATGTTAATGCATGGAGTGGCAAGTATCTGGTCTACCATGTGTACATGCAATGTGCATACTTGTTTGGTTGAGAAAACCATCATTGAAGAAGTAAGTATCAATCTAATTACATTAATTTTTAATTGTTAATTTTTCATACATTCACTACTTTAGCTTAAATGTTTCATATGCATGGATGTTAATTATTTATACATTTACCACTTTACATGTAGATATTATAGTGAGTACCATTAGGTGTCTACATATACGAAAGCATATGCTAGTACAGTTTATCCAGTAGCTGATGAAACAAGTTGGGTGAAGGTATGTTAAGATGTTTTTGTGCTTTTGTGCTTTTAATAGGACCTATTTTACATATGCTTTTCAGTTTGTTAATGATTTACTTATCATATTGCAGCCACCCAGGGAGTTCAGGCCACCCCCACTTTTGAGGCCAACTGGAAGACCTAGAAAATCAAGGAGAAAAGAAGAAGATGAACTCACTAATGGCTCAGCAAGGAGATATGGAAAGTGTGGACACTATGGCCACAAGAAGAAGATATGTAAGGGTCCCCCTGCGGCTGATAAGGTTGTACATAACAAGAAGAAACTTACTAGGGTAGATACTCCAAGAAGTTAAGAAGAGATTAAAGTTAAGTTTGGGTTTTCTTCTTTTAGTCAAGGAAGTGAACCAAGACCAAGTACAGCTACATCACAAACAACTAAATATGCCAGAGGGCAAGGAAAACTCAACAAAAGAATTCTAATCTGTTTAGTGAAAGGAAAAGGCAACAAAATGCAAGTACCAAAATCAATTCTAATCAGACAAATGCATAGGGAACTAAAAGTAAACAAAGTACAAATCTAATAAGGGGTAATAATCAGACCATAGGGATAGGAAGAGGTAGAACAACAATTACGTCAAGTGGGAGGACTAGTACTATACCCTGGTTTGAATGCAGTAATGCAAACACATCAAATACAACAAAAGATGCACAATTTGGTCAAACACATTCGAAAGACACACTTCCTACCCAATCCTGTCAAACTAATCCTTACATGTGGATTTTTAATGCACCTAGGCCAAAGAGGAAGATTTAAGCACTATTGTTTTTTTCCATGAGAGATATGACTCACACTTAGAATTGTAAAAGCATTTCCTTTCTTCTTCTTATGTCTTATGAGATATTATTCTATTTGGGAGATATGACTTTTAACAAGATGGTTTGGGGATATGACTCTTTTTTTTAAAATATTTGATATTTTGTGGTGAATGCAATTCTTATGTTGGTAGTAAATATTGTGTTTTTGCATAAAGACAGTTTATCCATTTTCTGTTTACAGTTTGTCCATTTTCTGTAAACAGTGAATCCATTTTCTGCATATTTTTTTAAAAGCAAATCCATTTTATGCATATGTTTCTTGCATACATGGTTTTATGTTCCTGCATCCATTTTCTATAAACGGTGAATTAATTTCTTTAATACAATGTTTTATGTTCTTGCATCCATTTTCTGATGTAACACAACACTATTTCCTACATATATTTCTGATATATGAAGACACCTTTGAAAAAGACAATATACTAGAATTCCTAGAGTACAAGTTCCCATTAGTTTTTGTACGGACTGAGCTCAATTAATTCAATCTACTCTAGCCCAATCAAACTCTAATGAATTCCAGAACCTACTTTTGCCTCTTCAAACAGTTGCGAGGAAGTTCAAATCGAAGGTTATGTTTGTTGCCATTTATTTTATGGCTTACCTTCAAAAATAGTCTAAAGACTAGAGATTTTTTTAGTGAAAATTGGTCAACATGATACTTCAAGTTGTCAACTCTGTGGCGCATTAGGAGAGAACAGAGAACACTTGTGCTTTAAATGTAGATACTCCAAAATTTTTTTTACAGGATATTCTAAAAGCTCTACATCAAGATCCCCTACCAATTGGACTGCCCAAATCCACTGGCTGCAGACTATGAAAACCAATGTTGAAACATTCAAAATACTCAAGATAACTCTCCCCTCAACTGTATAATTGGATAACGGCCCTCAAAGCATTGAAGTAAAAGTCACATTAGAGCCAAAAATCTCTCACACACACACACAAAATCTTTCCCCCTGCTGCTACCTGCCACAGACCTCGATTCACTCATTTCTAAACCTACTAACATATGGTCTGAACTGCTCAAAGAAGGAACTTCATACAAATCTCAAACTGTCTGCTCCTAGCAAAGATGCTTATTTAATCATGACTTCGGACAGAGTTCTTTCCATATGAAAGATACGACTATTTTCCCTTTTCACATATCCATAGAAAACTACATTATATCACATATAATTTATTTGTTGCATACGCTGTCAAAGGTTCCTAGCCCATATAAAACATTATAGCATATTGATTGGTAGAAGAAAATGTATAAGACTCAGTCTCACGATAGTCACTTCATGAAGCATTTTGTGATTTTATTGAATCTACTGTTGTATAACTTGGTGAGGGTACTTTTATTATAGAACTCTTATCTATTTTGAGATCTATAATCTGGTGATGTAAACTTACCTTTTGACAACATTTCATTATCATTTTTTTAGTTGGTTTTCTCATCAGGAGGGTAACATTTTCTTAATCTAAGAAGTGTTCTGTTTAAACTCTCTAATGCCATATGTATTAATGGAATCATAAATTTCTCTACTGTTTACTGTCGATTTTTTAAAGAGACAATAAATGTTGTCGTTTCATTAGGACGTATCCTTATAGTCATTTTTCCTTTAAATGAATATAATAAAAATCAAATTTTATACCCAATAGGGAAGTATGCTGTTTTTTTTTCTTACATACCAATTTGAACCCAGGTGGACTCAAACCACCATCACCTCAATCACTCGAGTGCTCTATCCATTTTGAGCTAATGGATTCATTGAAAATCATAGGAAAAATACTCAAAAGGGAGATAAATTTAAATTGGACAAGTTCTGCCATCGAAGGGATATAAAGTGGAGATCAATAACTCTACTTAGTTGCATAGAGGAAGGCCTCATCTAATCAAAAGGACAACCTTCGTTAAAGGCAGAAAGAAAGCAGAACTAAAAGACCATACTTTTGAATAGGGCAAGCAGTGAACTATTATTTTAACAACTCACTTGCGGTTGTGAGAAACCTCTTAAATTTCTTTAAATAGGGCATTCTAGAAGACTCGGTGCTACCACACAAATGGTATGAATTTCTAGGAATTTTTTTTTTCAACTTTTGGATTTCAAAGAGCCCATCTATGAAACTAACATAGCTATAATTAGTCATAGTAAAGTTCAAGAGGATAACATTAAGCATGTTGAACATAGGCAGAAAAGTTAATACTCACCTGGATCATCAACACTTAGGAGTTATCTTAAGATTATCACAAACTTTATCTAGATGTTAACTTCTGATTTTGCTGACCCTATAAAAGAGTAATATGCTAGCTATAAACAAATTTTGCAGTAAATTAAAATAAAATAGTAATGAAAAAATATATTGCCATGAAGGTCCAAGATTCTACATCCTTCAAACATAAACAGGTATACTATCATGTCCAAAATACTTGCATAGATTGCACTTTAGGATTCCGGCCATTATTTGCTCCATTACTATTTTTAATTATCTTGGGATCTCATGGAGCTAATGGGATTGTTGAGGAATTTATCTCGCTCATAATTATGTTTTTCTCAACTTAATCATTTGCATTAACAAGGAATTCGAGTTTCGATGAACATGGAGGGTTAAAAGTGGTACATATACAATTAAAGAATTCTACTCTGTATAACCATTAGATTGGCTTACCTGGAGAGCAAATGTGTTCTTTAAAAAAATATGCATTTACTATTAAGTTTCTTGTAACCAAAATAAATACTCAACTGGACATGGACTTTACTATTACGTCTATATTGAAAATCTAACTTCTGAACTCCTCAACATTCATGTTCTCTTTGGCATACATGGGTGCTTACTTTGTTAAATATTGCCCCTGCAAGAAACCTCGAGTAACATGTGAGTAAATTCTTTTGGGACTAAATATTCAATATCGTGAGATAGCAATTACAATAGAAATATCTGTTAGTTACCTTTAACATAGCCTGTGAAGAACTGGACATTCAAATATTACAACGAGCTACTTACAGAGCATAATCTTATATGGTTGTTGTACATCTAATAATTTGATGCATCTTCACCACCTATAAAGCCCCCCTAGTTCACCTATACGCTCATCTCTACAGTCTCATTTTCAAAAAATATCTACAGCACATCAGATTTCTTTTGAAGGCTTCTTCTAAGCAAAACTGAAAAACTGATTTTCAACACTAAATTTATGCTCAACCACTAAACTTCAAAGAGTTAAAACTTGTTGGATTATAGGTGTTTATTCAAGTGCACAACTAAATATAAATCAATAGAACTATATTGGAGAGTGAAGATAGAAGGGAAAAAGTGCTTTGTTAAAATTGAACCAAAATAACATATATACATAATTAAAGTGAAAGAATGATCTTCTCATAGAATTGCACATTTAGAGGACATATACTCTTAACTAGATTGTTTTTATGGCTTCCCAGAATAGATTACAATTCATAGATATTTCAAATGTATATTAAAATAAAAACAATACTAATAACCATAATCAAGTAATGAATTTTAGTAATCCCGGACCATCTAATTCAAGAGAAAGCATCAAAAATAGCAAGGGACTTAATGTTTGATATAGATGGTAAATAGAGAGAGAGAAAAAAAAAATAAAAACCTTCAAGTATTGATTTAAGAGCCGGGGGATCTTAGCTAAGCTATTTCTGACTATCCTAGTTACTCTGATCAGTAATCCTAAACTTTGATATTTGGGGGGGTCTTCATCTTCGGCAAAACTTTTTCTGCTATCAGACGTAAACAAAATTCAGCCAAATAAGGCTTTCGGTCTTAACCCAGTCAAAACCAGACTGATCTAGTTGACCGACTTTTTTTTGTTTAAAGTCTTTAGGGGGGGGGGGGGGGGGGGGGGTGAACCCAATCATGCAGGTAGAGATTGCCAAGTGAATATGAAGATTTCACTTTCTGAGAGCCAAATTTCGAAGCAATACCGCCCAAAAGGAAGTCATTTTCCATCTAGGCTCTGATCTCGTCTTGCCTGAGTTACTTTTTTGAAGTCATTTTGCCGAGTTCTGCTAAGATTGAGATGGTTCTCAGATGTGCACCTATACGCTTCCGGTAAACAAGATCTTAAGCTGAAATGGCCTATCCTTTGTGCTACTCCAGAGGCTGGCTTCACTTCTTGTTGTTTCTCATGCTGGGTCGGTCGCCAGATGATCGTTCTATCTATATGGTCTTTGTGAGCTCATTTTACCTGTCTTTCTGAGCTCATCTTTTGGTGAGAGCTAAACCAAACTTCGGACAATTGCCATCATCTTTTCCGAAACGGATCAAGGCAGATGGCCTACCCAGTCTTCTTTTCCCAACATGTAGCCTGGACTAAAAAAAATTACTGCTCGGAAAATTATTTTCTAAACATAGCAACACCCATTTTATCTAGTATAAGAACAACCCTTGTACTCTTGTGTAAACTGACCATGTCCGTAAATGCTTTTGTGATTTCATTACCTAGTTTAGTCAAACTATCTCCAGTATTATTAGCTTCCCTGGAAATGTGCTAAAGTAAAATACTAATATACTTCGTAAAAACTTTCCCTTTCTTGTTATGCCAATCAGATGTGATACGATAATCTATCTCTACAGTAAGAGGGTGCCATTGGTGAAGTTTACAATTTCTCAGCCCAATGAATAAGGAAAACAGTTCAGTTTATTTATAGGAGCCAGGATTTAAAGCAATGAAGTAAACAAAAATTGGTTTGCCATTGTGATCTCTTACTATTCCCCCACAACCACAAAAGCCATTAGAACCCCTTGAAAAACCATCAGTATTCAGTTTGAAAATGTTTAGTAAAGGATTCATCCATCTCACCACCCTCAAGGGTCTGAATTTCAAGGTTTTCTTTGCAACTCTGAGAGCTTGTAAGGCACTAGAGTCAGTGAAGGAACATTTATATGTACACTTGATATAAGGCATCAAACATTGCAACCAATTTCTAAATTATAGAATTATTTAAGCAGCAATCATGACTTTATCTTTATATCTGGCCTTGTCATCTCCCAGCATATTAGAGATGGCACCATGCCATCAATAACCTCATTTGAAAAGCCATGTTAGCATAAGAGAACCACACCCCTTGTCTACGCCAAAAGCTTTTATTAGTGAGGCAAGGCACACCACAGGCTCTACTTAAATGTCACCAAACTTCTTCGGCTATATTACTGCAGCAATGTAATATAGAAGGAAGAGGAATGATGGATTGGCTTAGCTTAGCTTATCCACAGCAACAACTTTTTTCACACCTTCCACCAAAAAATATGTATCTTCTTAGGTAAATATTTGTACCAAACCCACTTTAATCCTCCAATTTTGTCATGTTGAATTCTCCAAAACTCCCATGCTAACTTAATGGTGAAATTACCATCAAAATAAAGAGAGCCCAAGTAGCTTTGTCGGGTTTCTCACCCAAGATTAATTTCCTTTGTAAATATCTTTGCATCTGGAGAAAAACAAAGTTTTTAAGAGCGCTCCAGTTCCAATTCCCATTAGCTTGAACTACTTGATTTTTAATAAATCTTTATGCGTTTCTCATGTGTTGCTTACTTTGGGACGAATCATCCTTAACTTGATGAGTTTCAGATGCGCTTTGCATACAATGGGAACAAACATGAGCTTCCTGGTATTCGTAATAAGCCAGCTTCCGTAATGAGTTTGCATTGCATTGATAAGGCTTTCCACGGCAGGGATGAGATTGTTCTTCTTCATCTAAATTCTACTACCGATGCCTTATCTATTTTAAATACATCTTCTCCCACCTAACAACGCCTTCTTCGCAAGTATGATGATATTTTGCTACTCCCCCGTAACTGCTATCCCATTCATACCGAGGACAATCGAATTCCAATTGCTCTTGGGAAGACACCACCTAGTAGGTGACTGATGCGAGAAAAACACGAACTTTAAATACCCCGCTCAAAACTATGGGTGTCCTAATATAATAAGGGAAAGCGGCGGTCAAATCGACAGGAAGTAAATGCATTAAAAACTAATTTTACTGATCTAACAAACAATGTTTATTAAACTAATTTTGGGAAAAGGTTTAATGAACTAAAAATCAAATCTAAATTGCTAACTTGGTAAAAATATAGAGAAAAAAACTAGGCTTTGGATCACCTTCGACTTAGCTTACTAAAGTAATAATAATATAATAAAATTTATCCGTTCGTAATAGTCGTGGCTAGGTCTATTTGGGTCTAGAATCTATGGTTTATGGCTAAAACCCTACATAAGGACTTAATCATTTTTGGACAATCGGATCAAGGTCTTGTACACTCCCTCCATGGCTAGGCAGAGTGTCTAAGTCCCTAGTGATTTAGTAATCTCTTTGAACGCGAAAACAACCAAAGATGGCTAATTTAGCATCTCCTTCATCATCATAATAAATCGGGGTTATCATGGCTAGATCAACCCTTCCCTACAACAACCCTGAGAATCGTAGAGCAATACTAGATTCATTAAATAACTACTATACTTAGCACCCAAACACCAGAGGGTCGATCCTTAGCCTAAGCTAAGAAGACTAGCTCCCCATTAATGGCGTTGATCACAGCTTACGCATAAAATAAAATAGAGGGAGAAAGAGAGATATTGAAAAAATCCAAGCTTTATTCCTTCCAAAATTGAGATGAAAAATACATAGAATTACTCTCCTATTTATAGGAGATAGGAAAGACTTGCTTACACTTCTGAAACTCTATTTCTAAGTAAAGATAAACCCGATCTCAGATAAATCCTATCTCATTTATAATTTATCTTATATCTAGATAATTCTTCTCAAGCTAATCCATGTAGAGTATTTTATCATCTTTATTTCTTGGAGTAAATCTACAAGTACATTGAATGTAGACATCTTTCTTGTACTTGAGAGGCTGCTGGAGATGCTTCAACTCTTTGTACCTTAATCCACAATATGATTGAGAAGCTTGTGTTAGTAGAGAAATAACGAAGAACACCAATCGGCTTAAAAAAATAGAGAATTTGATTACTCAAAATGAAGTAATTATAAGAAGAAAATCTCTCAAACCCTAGATTTCTCTCCTCTCTCTGTCAGATCTAACCAAAAAAAGAAATAACTTAAGTCCCCTTAATATACTAAGGAACCTAAAATACTAAAAGAACGCATCTCGAGGCAAAAATACCCCTCAAAATACAACTACCGCCAAAAGGAAAAAGGCTGAATCGTGCCTCTGTTCGAACAAAATAAGTTTCTGTTCGAATAAAATAAAGTGTATTCGAATAGAAAAAAATCTATTCGAATAAAACGCATCAGGCAAAAATTTATTCGAACAGAAATAATTCTGTTCGAATAAAACCCATAAGGTAGAAATGTATTCGAACAAAAACAATTTTGTTCGAATAGAACCTTGAAAACCTTCATGTCTCCGTCGGATCCTTTTGGATCATGGCTCCTCCCTTTAGGAACCTTGAGCTCCTGCTCTAGCTAGAACTGGAGATGTGGGAATGCAGCAATGCTTAATTCTCTGTTGTACCACTTTGACTTTCTCGGTAGTGTACCCTTCTTCCCAACTCGGAACGATTCAATAGCACCCCATCTTGTAATATGAACCTTCCTCTTAAGAATACCATCCTCCGGCAATGGATCCTCTCTTTCCATCCATAAGTTATCAACTTACGGTAGGCGAGTATCGATTTTAGAGTCTTCATCCAGAAGAGACGGCTCAAACAGCTTTAAATGCTCGACATTAATTACCGAATACATCTTCATGAAAGGTGGAAAATCCAACTGGAATGCATTGTCACCAATCTTCTTGAGGATAAAAAACGGACCATAACAAATAGGCTTGAGCTTTTTACCTTCCCCCTTAAGCCGTTCTTTACCCAAATGCAACCAAACGAGGTCACCCTCAAGAAAAATACACTCAACCCGATGCTTGTCGTGGCGAGCCTTATACTTTGTTTGAGACTTCTTCAACTGAGCTACAACTACCTCATGAACCTTGCTGATCTTCTCAATGAAACACTGAGCTTTAACCTGCTCCTTTTCCATTTTTTCTGACCCCGTCTTGTCGCCAAGACTAAACGCCAAATCAAAAAGGCTTTATGGCAAGTACCCCAAACAAACTTCAAAAGGAGACTTCAACGTGGAACCATGAATCACCCGGTTGAACGCAAACTGAAGATACGGTAAACTCTCATCCTAAGTCTTAGGATGCTTAGAATGGAATCCCCATAATAAATGTACCAAAGTACGATTGACGACTTCTGTTTGCCCGTCTATCTGTGGATGATGAGCGGTACTTCTCTTTAACTTAGTTTTCTTCATCCCCCATAACGATCTCCATAAATACCCCAAAAAGTGGCTACCCCTATCAGAAATAATAAAAGAAAGGAACCCAAAATACCTCCAGACATTTCTAAAAAATAGTCGCGCTGCTCCTTCCCCTGTGACCGTCTTCTGGCATGGAATAAGAATAATCATCTTGTTGAATCGATCCACCACCACAAAAAAATAGTCATTCTTATACCTGTCATGGGAAAAATACCCATAAAATCTATCAAAATGCTCTCCCAAGGTCGACTAGGAACTGCCAATGGTAAGCACAATCCTATATTCTTATTGAAAGACTTCAATATGTTGTATAACACGCAACCATGAACCACACGAGCCACATCCACCTGCATCTTCGGCCAATAGACATAATGCCATAAATTCAAAAAAGTCTTCTCAACCCTGAAATGACCTGCCATCCAGGAACAATGTGCCTCTCGAATCTACTATAAACGATCTCCACCCTCAGGAATGCATAGTAGACTACCCCTATAAATCAAACTATCCTTCAGAACATACTCGTACGTCTTACCTTGCAGCAACTAATCCAGAATCACACTGACCTCCTGGTTGTCGTCATACCCTGAAACGTACTCAGAAGGAATAATCGGCTGTATCTGCATAGCTTCCAACAAAGCGGAAATAGTTGGTAATGGGGGTCGAGATAACATATCAGCCATCTTGTTGTCCACTCCTTTCTTATACATGATCAATAAGGTAAACTGTTGAAGGTAAAACATCCACTTCATATGGCGAGCTTGCTGAAGCTTGGACTGCGTAGATAAGAACTGTAACAGTTTGTGATCAGAATGTACCACAACCTCCTTCCCTAATAAGTGACTCATTTCTTATACTTGAGACGGTCACATGTAGAGACCATAAACCACAATCAACCCCCCGAGAATCATAACTGGAAATCTGATACCTTTTAATCCATAATACGATTGAGAAGCTTGTGTCAGTAGAGAAATAATCTAGAACACCAATCGGTTTGGAAAAATAGAGAATTCGATTACAAAAATTGAAGTAATTACAAGAAGAAAATCCTTTAAACCCTAGGTTTTTCTCTTCTCTCTTTTAGATCAAACCTAGAAAAGAAATAACATAAGTCCCCTTTATATTCTAGGGAACCTAAAATACTAAAAACACAGATCTCGAGGTAAAATACCTCCCAAAATACAACCAATTATAAAAGGAAAAGGCTGAATCGCGCATCTGTTCGAACAAAATAAATTTCTGTTTAAATAAAATAAAGTGTATTTGCATAGACAAAAATCTATTCGAATAAAACCCATCAGGCAGAAATCTATTCGAACATAAATAATTCTGTTCGAATAAAACTCCTCAAGCAGAAATGTATTCGAACATCAACAATTATGTTCGTATAGAAACTTGAAAACCTTCCTATGTTCGTCAGATCCTCCTAGATGAACCTTCTATTAGATGTCATTTCCTACTTATTAGCTCCAAAAGTGCTAAGTGCATGAAAATAAGAAAATACTACTAATATTAGAAAATAATAAATCGAGATTACCAAAACGATAATTTTAGGCGTACGAATCCTACGTATTTCTGCGTCTATCAAATACCCCCAAACTTACAATTTTACTCGTCCTGAGTAAAATAAAATAAAATAAAGCTAAAAAAGGAAATCACTTTCGCAGGACTCGCGATTGTATTTAGCGTATGCAACAAGCCATTAAACCCCGAGGTGTCCATGGTGGATGAGTGTTATCTCGTGAGGGTTTGCAGTGACTATACCCACAAAAGTCAATAATGACATTATGGCAATTCTAAATGACAAGGGACTCATTTGTTATCAATTTATGCTTATTTAGTTATGGCGAAAATATACAAGCAGGAAATTCCTTAAAACCTATTATTTTGTAAGTATACCATAAAATATATTGTACTTATTCGAAACTAGATATACTACCTCATGATTGAAAAGAAATTCAAGTATTTTACCAGATATATCTGAGTGTATTGTGAAAATATTTTTATTGCTTATTACGTTGTCTAGAATCATTTAGTCAGTGTATGGTAGTCGAGTACTTACTAGAATAAATTTAACGGCCAGTTTGACAAATGCCTTAGTCAATTTTACTTCATGGTATCTAATTTTTTATAGCCTTTTTGAGTACATTGTTTCTTAGTGAAGCCTAGACTCATGATTTTTCGGTCGACAACCCCACCAGTTGGCTAAGGTTGCCGGGGTTTGGTTCCCCTTCGTGACCTAGACTCCAGATTCTTAAAAGTAACATTTTTTGTCTTCATTACACATAGTTGAGGGTCATACTTGAGATTGGTAATAATTTTTCCTCTTTCAGTTCTTAATCATGCGAGTAGCCTTGCAGTGTGAAAGATTTTAAAGCAACTTTAGCTTTTTTCTTTTTCTTTTTTCTTTTTTTTCTATACATTTGGGAATTAACTTATTCTTATGTAGTTGTCTCCCTTGGAGTAAATTATTCATAACATAAATAATTAATTTCCTTAAAACTGGTTAATACCTTATCGAATGTATTAATTACAAAACTATAGTAAAGTGCAAATTTTAAAAATATACCACGTTAACTTGAATTAGTCGCTAATTAAAAAAATAGTACATCTAACTTAAGACGGTGTGTAAAATATTCTAGTGCATACTTGTAAACTTTTGAGTTATTGGTTTTTTTTAGATTTATTTGGGTTTCCTAACCAATATTTATGTCAAAATAAATTCAGTCTAAATGTTGAAAATTTATCAAAAGTGCATCATCAATTGCCGAGAGTGTTATTATTTTACTTTTCTCCAAAAAATATTTTGAAAATAATTTTCCTACCCCCAAATTTAAATGAAATATTATCCCCGATATTTAAGAACAAAAAAAAATAGAAATGAAAATTTGAATTTCTCACCTGAATGTGCAATGGGTTGCCTCCTAGAAAGCGCTAAGTTTATCGTCTTCAGCCAGACAAAACTTTTGTACCCTCAAACTTATGTAAAGTCAAAGAATTATTCAGGGACGGGCAATTCCCTATATTCAAACTCGCAAAGATCTATATCAGGGAAATATTCTAAAGGGATTGTCTCGAGATAAGGCTTAAGTCGTTGGCCATTGACGTTGATAGTTTTCCCCAGTACGATATTTTTTTACTTCAGCCTAACCATTTTGGTGTATATTTACGACTTCAAACGGGCAATGCCAACGGGTATATAATTTTCCGGGAAAAAATGCAGCTTTGAGTTAAACAATAAGACTTTTTCTCCTGGTGTAAAGAATTTTCGAACTATATGTTTATCATGATATGTTTTGGTTCGTTCCTTATAGATTTTAGCATTTTTGTAGGCCTCTTGACTTATTTCTTCTAATTCACTTAGTTGAAGTTTTCGATGAAGTCCTGCTACGTCTATTTAAAAATTAAATATCTTAATTGCCCAGTAAGCTTTATGTTCCAATTCCACAGAAAAGTGACAACCTTTGCCAAAAGCACATCTATAAGGCAACATTACAATCAAGATTTTATAAGCAGTCCGATAAGCCCACAAAGCATCATTAAGATGGGTGAACCAATCTTTACAATCTTGTCAGACAGTTTTCTCTAAAATTCTTTTTATCTCCCGATTTGAAACCTCTATTTACTCACTTGTCTGTGGATGATATGGGGTAACAACTTTATAAGTAATGTCATATTTGTACATAAGACTTTTAAAATAACGGTTACAAAAATGAGTTTCACCGTTACTTATAATTGCACGTGGTATACCAAATTTGACTAAAATATTATTTTTTAAAAAGTTAATTACGATAGTGCAATAATTTATCCGACATGGTACAACTTCCACCCATTTAGAAACATAGACAACTGCTACTAAGATCCACAATAACCATTAGATACTGAAAAAGGTCCCATAAAGTCAATGCCTCAGACATCAAAAATTTAAACCTCTAAATATTATTAAAAGGCATCTCATCCCGACGACCTATGTTACCAACCCTTTGGCAATGGTCACATCATAAACAATAGGCATAAGTATCCTTAAATAAAGTAGGCCAATAAAAACCACATTAAAGTACTTTAATTGCCGTTCTACGGGGCCCAAAATGACCACCATCATCATGAGAATTTTTTAAAATTTGTGGAATGTTATTTTCATGGACACAATGGCGAATCATTAGGTCAGGGTCAACTTTAAAAAAATAGGTATCCTCCTAGATAAATCATCTAGGGATTGTTTCAAATATTTTTTTTATCTTGTATGCTCAAATCTGGTGGTTTATATAATTTGCAATGTCGGCGAACCAGGGTGCCTTATAAATATTCATTAACTGTTCATCCGAAAAATACTCAGGAATAGGAGGGTCTACGTTTATATGGTTAACTATCAAATGCGATAAATGGTCGGCAATAATGTTTTCTTTCCCTTTTTTATCACGTATTTCATGGTCAAATTATTGTAGTAAAATGATCCAACAGATAAGACATGGTTTAACGTTCTTTTTATTAAAAAGATATTGAAGGGCTGAATGGTCAGAGTACACGATGGCTTTTGACCCTAAAATGTATGACTGAAATTTTTCTAACGCGAAGACAATAGCTAACAACTCCTTTTCAGGAGTCGTATAATTAATTTAGGCATAATTCAGTTTTACTCGCATAGGAAATGACATGGGGTACTTTTTCAGAACATTATCCTAACACGGTACCCACGACATAATTTAAGGTGTCACACATAATTTCGAAAGGTAAGGTCTAATCGAGTGGCTGGATAATCGATGATGTGGTCAATGAGAACTTAAGTGTTTCAAAAGACTTGTGACATCTATCGTTAAAATCAAAATGAACGTCTTTAACAAGTAAAATGCATAAAGGTTGTGAGATTTTGCTGAAGTCTCAAATGAATCGCCGATAAAATCCTGCGTGCCCGAGAAATACACAACATCCTTCACTCTTTTAATAGAAGGTAGAGATGAAATCAAATTAATTTTCGCTTTATAAAGTTCTATCCCCTTAAATGATATCAAATGGCCGAGTACTATTCCATAATTTACCATAAAAGGTCATTTTCCCCCATTTAGGACTAGATTTTTCTCTTTATACTAGATCATGACCAATTCTAAGTGTATAAGATATTCATCGAACTTGGACCCATAAATGGAAAAGTCATCCATGAAGACCTTTAAGAACATTTCTACCATATCTTAAAAATACTTAACATACACCGTTAAAAGGTCACGGGTGCATTGCATAGGCCAAAAGGCATGCGACGATAGGCAAAAGTTCTAAATGGGCAAGTAAAAGTAGTTATATCCTGGGGTTCGGAGGCTACTGGAATTTGGTCGTATCCTGAATAACCATCCAGGAAATAGTAAAATGAATGACCAGCTAAACGTTCTAATATTTGATCTATGAATGACAATGAGAAATGGTCTTTTCGAGTGCATGCGTTCTGCTTTTGGTAATTAATGTAAACTTGCCATCCTGTCTGAGTGCGGGTGGGCACTAGTTCATTATCTGCATTCTTGATGATAGTAATACTGAATTTCTTAGGTACCACTTGGACTGGGCTTACCCAAGAGCTGTCTAAGATAAAATAAATAATACCCGCATCAAGAAGCTTCATAACTTCTGCCTTTACTACCTCCTTTATTGTTGGGTTCACACGTCATTGTGGTTCTCGAGATGTTTTTGATCCTTCCTCTAAGTGTATCCTATGCATAACCACTGATGAGCTAATTCCTTTTATATATGCTATTGACCATCCAATTATTTCTTTGTGGGTGTCTAGTACTGCAATGAGTTTATTTTCCCGATCTATGTCCAATAAAGATAAAATGATAACGGGAAGAGTTTTGTTAATCCTGAGGAACTGATATCCTAGATTATCCAGAAGTACTTTAAGATCAAACTTTGGCGGTGACACAATAGAAGAAACTGGGGTGTTTAAAGACATGGAGTGACTCAAATTTAGGGGAATGCTGATGTAGTGGAGTATATGCAAGAGGATTATTTTCAAGAATAGCTGAAAAGTCTTTCAGGATTGACTCGTGAATACCAATAATGTCGTCCTCTAGACAATCATCTAAGAGGTCATCCTTAGATTGTTCGGAGATAATGGTACCTATCATAGTACACTCTTCAGCAGAATCTTGATATTGCTTTATGGCACTGAAAATGTTCAGTTCCAAGGTCATGTTACCGAATGTTAGGTTCACTATTCAATTTTTATAATTTATTATAGAGTTGGGAGTAGCTAGGAAAGGTTGACCTAAAATGATGGGGATTTATCCATGAACATTCAAAATCGGTGGTGTATCAAGGACTACAAAATCTACTGGAAAATAAAATTTATTTACCTTAATAATGACATCCTCAACAATACCCCTAGAAGCTTTGGTGTATCTATCAGCGAGTTGAAGTTGTATCCTAGTAGGCTTAAGTTTTCTTAAATTGAGGTCCTCATAAGCACAAAATGGAATAAGGTTTACACTAGACCCATGATCAAGAAGGGCCTGCTGGATGTAGTATTTTCCTATTACTAAGGGAATTATGGGACATCATGGGTCCTTTTGTTTGATTAGAATTTCAAATGGTAGGACAGAGCCAACCTGTTTAACACTAAAGGCATTCTTCCTAACTCCGGTTCTACGTTTCTTTGTACATAATTCCTTAAGGAATTTAGCATATGACAGAACCTGATCGATAGCATCCAAGAGCTGAATGTTAATCCGTACTTGTTTAAATTACTCGAGAATATCTTTTTTCGTCCTTTTTGGCAGGAACAAGCCGATTAGGGAATGGAGCTCTAGGTATATAAGGATTGTCTACTAGGTCTGGTAGAGTTGGAACATGGTGTGGCCTAGATATTATAATTTTGGGCTGGCTAGATGCTAGATTTTCATGGGCTTTTTCCTGAGATTTGGGAACCAAATTTCTCTTAGTTGATGGCATAGGGTCTAGTCTAGTTTATATAGTTCTCATATTCATAAGGGTTATAACTACTTGAGCACTTTTAATGTTCTCAGGTGAACTCAGTTAGGTATGAACCTCAAAGGCGGCCCTCGGGTTAGCAATTGGTTTACTAAGGAATTTTCCCTTTTACCGTTCACTTAATTGGCTTGTTATTTGTCCTATTTGGGTATCTAGCTTCTGAGTTAAGGCTCGCATTTCTGAGAGATCCCTAGAATTTTGATGTATTACCCCCATAATCTCTGTTATAAACTATTAGAGTAAAGATTCTAATCCAACTGGGTGGGCTTGTTTGGTCGGGTATGCTTGATTCTACTGATATAGTGGATGATTATAACTGGATTGTCCTTGTGGTTGATTCCTCCAAAAAAAAAAATTGGGTTATTTTGCCAAGGAGATCTACCAAATTTATTTTGGTATTGTCACCTTTTATTATCCAAGATAGTATTAAGGTGGTCTGGATTATAATTTATTAACTCAGGGAGTTATGGACATGTGTGTGCATAATAGATTGGATCATTGCATAAATTGCAGACCCTAGGAATGAACACTGGTTTAGGGGCCGCTACTTTTGCTATGACCATTGCCTCGACTTTACGTGTAAGAGAGTCCAGTTAGACTTTTAATTCAAGGCTTTTATGAAATTCATGGATGCCTCCTTTTCTAATGGGCCAACAATCACGAGAAGTAAAGTCCCATTGCTGGGATATCTCAGCGTATTTATCAATAAATTCATATGCGGCAGTTTTATCCATATCTTAGAATTTTCCTGAGCTGCGGGCTTCTATTGATTCAAGGGTTGAAAGAGTTAATCTGTGTAGAAAGAATAGGATTAGTCTCAATTTTTTAAAACCATGATGGGGGTACCTTAATAATTTTTCCGTAAAACGTTCCCTTGCTTCGTAAAAATTTTCTCCGTCTTCTTAAAGAAAATCGGAGATATCACGTTTTAAAAGGTCAGTTTTTTGCATGGTGAAAAACTTGATTTTAAACTCCTGTTTAAAGGTATCCCACTCGTCAATTGACTCGGATGGCAGATAATTTAGCCAACGTTTTGTCTTGTCCATTAGAGAGAATGGGAAAAAGAGTAAATAAATGTACTCCATTGCTATGTCCTTACATTAAAACATTTGGCAGATAGACTTAAATTCATCGATATGTAAATATGGGTCTTGATTATCGAGTCAATGAAAATGTGGGATTAGGTTCAAAATTGAAGACTTGATATCGAACTGGGTTGCCGTAATTATCAACAACTTAATACATTTTGGTGAGGTTTTTGAAATGGGAGCAAAAAGTTCCCTCAGTGACTTGTCACCCATTGGTTCAGGTAGAAATTCATTTTCACTTTTAAGGTTGTGTATGGCCTGAAGGTCTTCCTTTTGGACTTGGTTAGCCGTATTAGCTATTTTAGGAATCGGTGGTATATCAATATATTTCCTAATTCAATCATACTTGGGCATGCACTAATGAAATAAAATAAAATTGCAAAATTCAACGAGAATTTAAATACACAATTTAAAATAAACACATCAATGATTTTTAAAGTTAAATTAACTAAGTTAATCCTAATCTAGATCCTAATCAAACTGGGTAGGTCAGGCTGCCGTATGATTCCTAACACGAAAGCTTTACTATGCTAGTAACGGTCTTACTGTTTGAGCATCAGTCCTCACGCCCATGTACCTCGCCTTATTATACGTGACTCACATGCAACGATGACGTCCTTAACAACCGGTGGTTCGTGACGCTTGATTGAAGTGGTTCCTATGAATCCGTGTTGGTACCCCAGTTTGGTACCTCCTAATTCCCCAGGTAATGAAATTCCTTGGAAATCTTGCTAATAGCTTTTAAAGTTATAATTAAATTTAAAGGTTAGGATAGTTAGGAACGTGTGACACGAATTTCTCCGTATCCCTAGGTAGAAGGTCTCACTCACTGGAGATTCCTTTGAGTGATAAAATCTCATGGAAGAGCCCCAGCAGGTTAAAGCCTTTTACTATGTTAAACAGGAAACAAAAATTGAAACACGATAACAGGTTAATTCAAACACAACAATTTTTTTAATTTAAGAGCATTGTGTATTTAAACAGTCCACACGACTTACTTTCCTAATGCCAGGGCGGAGCGGCGATGAACCTCTTTTATATGTTAAGTTTTAAGAAATGACCAAGCTACAAGAAGTATTTCTCGGTGAAGCTGTGGCCGCCCCTTCACTTAGGGGGCGAAAGAAGGAAATGCCCCTTCACTTAAGGGGAATAAGACGGATTAGAAAGAAGCTTGCCAATGTAATTTGTAAATTCCTCATAATCTCTGAGTACCAACTTTGTAACTATCTTGTAAAGCAAGAGAAAAATGATTAGTGAACTTACGATAGCTAAAATTATATAAATCCAATTTCCAAGTTTATTATAGTCTATGATGTCCTGATTTTCAAATACGTATATCGTTCAACTTAGTTGAGAAAAAACATTAAATTATATCAATTGGGAAATATAATTCAGAAAGGAAAAACATTTAAGAAGGAAGTTTTCTAGAATTTAGCTTCCCTACCGCTCAAAACAAGTGATTAATAAACAGCGACATCCTTTACTGAGATAATTTTTACTATTGTTTGAAAATGATGTAACTCTCAGACAACTAAACAGAAAAATATGATGTATAGCAATTCGGAAATGGTTTTGAATTATCTGAAACATTTGTAGCAAACGTATTTCCCAATACTAAAGTATAGATTATGAAAAACTGTAAAACATTCTGAAATACACTTTTCGCTGAAAACTTAGCATGTTCCTTCCAAAATTTATATCTCCAAAACCGCTTATCAGAAAATGTTGAGACTAATTTATTCGGAAAAAAATCTCAGAGATCTAATTATAAAATAAATTGGCAAACTTAACAACTAAAAATAAGATAATAAATTGGCTAAAATTGAAATACTATGACTTAATAGACCGTGGCCTCCTAGGCAGTTGCGCCAATTTTGATACCCCGCTCAAAACTAGGGGTGGTGTCATAATATAATAAGGGCAAGCGAGGGTTGAATCTACATGGAGTAAATGTATTAAAAACTAATTTTACTGATCTAACTAATGACGTTTATTATACTAAATTTTGGAAAAGGTTTTATGAGCTAAAAATCAAATCTAAATTACTAAATTGGTAAAAATATAGAGAAAAGAACCAAAGCTTTGGATCACCTCTGACGTAGCTTACTAAAGTAATAATTATATAATAAAATTTATCCGCTCGTAATAGCTGCGGCTAGGTCTATTTGGGTCTAGAATCTAGAGTTTATAGCTAAAACCCTACATAAGGACTTAATCGTTCTTGGACAATCAGATCTAGATCTTGTATACTCCCTTCATGGCTAGGCAGAGTGTCGAAGTCCCTAGTGATCTAGTAATCTCTTTGAATATGAAGACCACCTAATATGGCTAATTTCGCATCTTCTTCATCTTCATAATAGATCGGGGTTATCATGGCTAGATCAATCCTTCCCTACTTCAAACCAGAGTATTGTTGAGCAATACTAGATCTATTCTATTAAATAACTACTCTACTTAGCTCTCAATCGTCGGAGGGACGATCCTTAGCCTAGGCTGAGAAGATTAGCTCTCTATTAATGGCATTGATCATAGCTTATGCATAAAATAAAATAGAGAGAAAGAGAGAGAGAGAGAGATACTGAAAACTGTAAGCTTTATTCCTTCCAAATTTAAGATGAAAAATACATAGAATTATTCTCCTATTTATAGGAGATATGAAAGACTTGTTTACATTTATAAAACTCTATCTCTAAGTAAAGATAGACCCTATCTTAGATAAATCCTATCTCATTTATATTTTATCTTCTATCTAGATAATTCTTGTCAAGCTATTCCTTGTAGAGTCCTTTATCATCCTTATTTCTTAGAGTAAATCTACAAGTACATTGAATGTAGACATATTTCTTGTACTTGAGAGGCTGCTGGAGATGCTTCAACTCTTTGTACCTTCTAGAAGATGTATTTTTCTACTTATTAGTTCCAAGAATGATAAGTGCCTAAAAATTAGAAAATGCTACTAATATTAGAAAATAATAAATTGGGATTAACAAAATGATACTTCTAGGCGTTCTAATCTTGCGTATTTCTACATCTATTAGTGACCTTATCATTATCCATATTTTCAAATGGCTGAGATCGTATAGATAATGTACAAACTTTTGGTAATTGGCTTCATCCATCTAAGCATAAGTCTTTTTTTCTTTCTCTAGTACGATTTATTTGCAAATCGATAGAACATGGTGCATATGCATCGACTATCGCACATTAAATGACATTACTATCAAAGATATGTTTCTAATTCTTGTTATTGATGGGTTGTTAGATGAATTGCAAGGCTTGCGCTTTTTCACTAAGTTGGATTTGCGATCATATACGTGGTCACAACGACGATATCCATAAAATTGCTTTTCATTCTTACTAGGGTGATTATGAGTTCTTGGTAATGCCTTTCGGACTCAGTGCCCCATCGACATTCCAGAGCCTAATGAACATGGAGTTTTGACTGTATTTATGAAAGTTTGTTCTTATAATTTCTTTTATGATAATCTAATGCTTCACTCTACAAACATTGGGAGTATTTCGATATTATTTTATGTACCATACAGGCTAGCCAATTGTTTGTAAATCTCTAAAAAAGTTCTTTTGCATAAAAAAATGTGAAATATCTGGGGCATATGATTTCAGCTGAAGGAGTTGCAGCTCATCAAGATCTCTTGCATACTCGATTGGCCGATACTTGCAACGACCAAAGCATTAAGAGGTTTCCTAGGTCTTATGGGGTACTACCGTAAGTTCATTTGACATTATGGATAATTAAGTGTTCCTTTAACGCGGCCCTTGAAAAAGGATTCCTTTCATTAGAACTGCAATGATCACATCCCCAGTTTTTGCCTTACCAAATTTCACTAAATATTTTTCAATTGAATGTGATGCTTGTGGCATTGGGATATGAAGTGTCCAAATGCAAGTGGGAGAGCCATTGACTTTACCAGTCAGATTCTTACAAAACACAGTCATTATAGTGGCTTATTCCGCATCTCGGACCCATGCTTCATCTTCGAACTACATACGAACTTTCAACCTTATCAACAGAGCACGTAGTGCATTTGTAGCACAATCAGAATCATAACAGCAACATAAAGAATAGCACAAGTTTCTCAACCAACACTACTCGCCCATAATATTTCTCATGCTCTTGGTTGAGAGTCGTCTTGTAATAAGCTTATTTTGTAGCTCAGACTCATACTTCATCCTCGAACTCATCAACATACATAAAGCACTACTAAAGACATATTAAATATCCCTAAGTTTGAGTTATCACTTTCGACCTCTACCCCAAGAGTTTGAGTTAAGCAAATGTACATTTATCCGTAAAGCCGTTATGCAGTAACAAGGATCAGAACGTTACACAATTTGGTCAAAGAATAATCCAGCATATATTTTGTGCCGTCCATCATTAAGAATCTTAATGGTCATCAAACGGTCATATTATAAGACCTATAAATAGGACCAGATAATTTTTGATGAAGGACAGAAGAATTTTTACTCTATTACTCCATACTAAAATACTTAGAACACTCATTATAATGAACAGTACTCTCAATAAGATCTATCTCCATTTCTAAAATCCTTAAGAGAGATCGTGGTTTTTAACCTATTCAAAAGTTTTCTACGCTAAATCATCATGTTATCTATTATTTACTATTTGTGAGCGTTCTAAACACATATGGTGTAAAGGCTAAGTCCGATTCCTAGAATTAGGCTATTACATTTGGCGCCGTCTCTGGGAACCAAAGTTTTCAAACTAATTATCTCAAAAACTACTGATTATCATTTCTCATTATGACACTTCTAGATTAGATCGCGCCGGTTACTCCTTAGCAGAGCAGATGGCTAGTTTGAACTTCAAAACTGAATGGCGTGTCGCTCTAGGGTAATAGCTAGTGAGTGTACAAGATGCGCTGAAAGTTCTACAGAGTCAGCAGATCGCCGCCCAGAAGAATAAAGGCATACAACCAGAAGGCTCATGAATTTCCATTTATGACAGAATTGGCCCTCCTCCAAAAAGTAATAACTTAGGAGGCGTACTTCTATCCAACCATCATCAGCGTGAAATGGTACCTATCCCGATCCAGAAGGATCACCAAGAACTAGATTGCAGCCTTGCAGAAGTCCGACAAACTTAGAATCCACCTCGAAGAGTTTGAGTTCCATCAAAAGATCATCTAAGTGAAGGGAGTGGCGACTACAATCCTGGAAAAGGACGCGTTACACGCCCAACCACTATAGCTCGACAAAATGTGAATCAGAAACATATTGAAAAACTAATCAAAGAATTGCACAAAGCTCAGACTCAAAATACCAAAGGAATTCATAGTAAATTATAGAAGAGCCCGATCGCACAGGAGCTATTGGACGGCGAAGTCCCAACCGGTTTTCAATACTCTGAAGATTCAAAAATACAAAGGGACTGATCCAGTAGAATACGTTCAAGAGTTTTGAGACGCCTAAGGCTTGCATTCAACATGTAATCACATTCTATGCTAGCTCTTTCCCACCAGTTTATCAAATGACCCCCTGCGATGGTTTCACACGCTACCTGAAGGGTATTACAACTTTTGTGCAATTGTACGAGCTCTTCGTCAAGAATTACTCGCACAACAGAGATAAAGAGAAGAATGTGTATTCTCTTTTTAGCCTTAAACAAATTCTAGGAGAGAAGCTCGAGACGTTCGCTAAAAATTTCTTGAAGTTAGCTCGATAAGTAGATCAGCTCGATCAGAACATTACTATTTCCGCTTTCACCAATACTTTACTCATCGATGAAAGGGCGAAGGAGTACCTCATCCTAAATAAACCTACAACTTTGTAGGACATGATCAAAAAGCTTAACGGATATATCAATCGCGAAAGAATGGTGTCCAACAGAAAACTTAGAAATCAACATTAACAGCTAGAAATCAATCCCAGGCCAAGAATTTAACCGTGCTGCTGATCAGGGAGGAGACAGGAAGCAAACAAAATCTAATAATGAATGTCCTCGGAAGGGCAGTAACTTTTCAAAACCTTGTCTTCCCAAGATGAATATAACCATAACCAGTATTTATCCTATACATCAGAAGGATAAGTTTTTTTTGCAACGCACAGTATCTCCAGCCCATTGAGAATAATCCCTATTGCGTTCACCACAAAGACCGACATCAAGAGACGGAATACTGCTTTGCCTTACAACAACTGTTGGAATACAATTTTGTGGATGGACGAATGCTTGAATGTATTATGGACGTGGAGAATAATAAAAATGGGAGTTACAGACTTCCTATAAAAGTTGTGCAGGTCGAAAAACCAGAAGGGGTTAAGCATTTGTACCATATCAAACTCAGTCAGTTCATTGAAACTCAGACTATCTACCAATCGAACAGAAGAAATAACGTCATGTCGGCCAATGTCACGACTTATCCATGAACGATAAAGAAACTTATTTATTTCCCGTATCCAGCTCCCAACGCACAGGGATTTCTTTCGATGACTGTGATGTTCGTCATGTCAACTTTCCTCACCATGATACTTTGGTAATCATGCTAAAATTGAGAAATATTGTACTATACACAATAATGATAGATACTGGTAGTAGTATTGAACTACTCCTTCAAAGCACGATTGATCAGATGGGACTGGCCGATAAGGTATAGCCTAGTGACATTGACATCTGTGGGTTTAATGGTTTTAGAGAAGAACCTGTGGGAAAGATAATACTTCCAATTGCGGCAGGACCAGCAACAGTTGGCATTGTCTTTTATGTTATCAATGCAAAATCCCGTTATTTAGGTATTATTGGTTTATTGAATGGAATGGTGGCATTTACAGAAGCAAAAGAAGCCAGAAACTAGCTCGAGCATGTGAAAACTCTGTTACCGTCAAACCAGAGCCCTCACAACCACAGCTCGTATAGCAATTACAGAAAACAATAGGGAACATTACACAAAACTTTATTATAAACTCTACATAAAACCAGATGCCAAGTGCATAAATCATAGAATACACCAAAATCAGTGGAGCCAAGTGAGGAACATACATTAACATTCTTTTGCCCATAACAGAATGATATGCTCTTATCAAGTTCCTAAGAGACAATAGTAATATCTTCGCTTGGACTTTTTACGAAATGTTGGGCATTAATCACAATTTGGCCTGCCATAAGCTGAATTTGAAAGAAAAAGCTGAGCTGTCAAACAAAAGCAGAGAACTTTAACACCAAGACTCTGAGAAGAAGTTAACAAAGAGATCGATAAACTCATTGAAGTATGTTTTATCTGAAAAGCTAATTATCCAGAATGGATTTCAAACATTATAGTAGTACCAAAGAAGAACGGTAAGATCAGAGTATGCGTTGATTTCATGAACCTTAACAAGTATACTCCAAAGGATAGTTTTCCACTTCCTATCATAAATGATCTGCTCGATTCTACTGTGGGACACGAACTCATATCCATGATGAATGCAGCATCAGGGTATAATCAGATAACTCTGCTACCCGACGATCAAGAGAAAATAAATTTCACTACAGAGCATGGTTTGTATTGCTATAAGGTCATACCTTTCAGTCTCAAGAATCCTGGCGCTACTTATCAAAGATTGATAATGCAGATGTTCAAAGATCTCCTCGGAAAAATGATAGAAGTTTATATTGATCATATGTTCTATAAAAGTCTTAAAAAGAAGAACCATATCACATATTTACAAACAACTTTTGAAATTCTCCATTTCTATGAGATGGGACTCAATCCTGACAAGTACCAATTTGGGGCTCAGTCAGGAAAATTCTTGGAATATTTGATTAGCAAGCGTGGCATAGAGGCTAATCTAGGTCATATTTACGCACTATTTTTTATGCCTTCTCCAAAATCAAAGAAAGATGTACATAAGTTAGCAGGCAAGATTGTTACAATCAATCCTTTTGTCTCAAAGTCTTCAGATCGATGTTGATGGCTATTCAACCTGTTGCGTGAAGGAACAGCGACAAGAAATCTAAGAAGGATCCTGAGATCGAGTGGATAGTAGAATGTGAAGCGTTATTTCAGGAACTCAAACGTTATTTGGGCAAACCACAAGTTATGAGTACACCTACAAAAGGAGAAAAACTCACCATCTATCTGGTAGTCAACAACGAATCATTAAGTTTTGTTCTCATTCGACTTGATGAAAAGACAGAGAAACCTGTCTACTTCATCAGTAAAACTCTTACTATAGCAGAATCCCGGTACACCAAGATCGAGAAACTGCTCTTAGTTCTCCTATACACGCTGTAGAAGTTGAAACAATATTTTCAAGCCCACTCAATTCAGGTAATGACAAATTATCCTTTGCGAGAAATCTTATCCAAGTGAGAAAAATCTAGACGAGTACAACAATGGTTGATAATTCTTGGCGAACATGACATCCATTTTAAAATAGATTATTCTGAATAAGCTCAAGCAGTTGCATATTTTCTTGTTGACTTCCCAGTAGAAGATCCTGACTGGG
Organism: Kingdonia uniflora; assembly: GCA_014058105.1. Classification (NCBI taxonomy): domain Eukaryota; kingdom Viridiplantae; phylum Streptophyta; class Magnoliopsida; order Ranunculales; family Circaeasteraceae; genus Kingdonia; species Kingdonia uniflora. The sequence continues at coordinate 4,880,820 of JACGCM010000140.1, read as the reverse complement.
AAGAAGATAGTACAAATATTAATGAAGAAGAGTTTGAAGAAAAGTCAGACTGGATAACTCAAAAGGGATGGTTTCTTTTAACTGATGGGTCTGTTGGACCTGTGGGATCTGGCATTAAAATCGTACTTATTATACCTTCCAATGACAGGATCGAGGAAGCAATTAGACTAAATTTTAAAGCTACCAAAAATGAGACTGAATATGATACAGTAATTCATGGTCTATATATGGCTATCGAGATTGGAGTTTTTGAGTTATCTGTGTATATGGACTCATTGTGAACCATTATACAGAAAAGTTTCAGAAGAATGGAAAAATAATTGATTGCGCCACAGCAGTAGCCGAGAGAATGTACAGATTCAAGAGGATTATCATTGAACATTTGCCGCATAGAGAAATAGGCATGCTGATTCCCTTGCCTATCTAGCAGAAGTACTTGACAGAAATACCCGATATCTCAAGATCGAAGTAATATCTACCCCCAACATTAACATCATAAGCTCAAATTCAATTAATACTGGGGGCGTTGAAGTGGACGAAGACGATTGGAGACGACCTTTTCTCACATATATCGGACCTCAAAACAAGTTTGACGGTGAACTCCCTAAAGATCCGATTGAAAGATGACGCATACTTGATAATGCTAAACGATACTTCGTGGACAATGGTGTCCTTTACAAAATTTCAGTTACAAGACCGATTCTTGAGTGCTTATCTGACGAAGAAGCTCAAAACTTCCAACACAAACTCCATGAAGGTACTTGTGGTTCCTACACAGTAGGACAATCCCTAGCCAATCGTACTCTTACCCAAGGAGTCTTTTGGCTTAAAATGAAGGCTTAAGCCATTTTACTTACAAGCAAGTGCGATGCCTGCCAATGATATGGCCTCCAAATTTGAGCCCCATCATTGGCCATTCCAGTAATGTTGTTTTGCCATTATTCAGAAGATGGGCCCTCGACCACGTAGGAGAATTCCCCACTGTACCAGGAAAAAGGAAGCATCTTCTAGTAGTAACGAATTACTTTACTAAATAGGTAGAAGTAGTCCCTCTATGCCGCATATGAGAAAATAAAGTCATCAAATTTATATGGGAAAACATCATCGTTCGGTTTAGATGCCCCTATCTCTTCAGAATCGACAATGGGCCTCAATTTGTTGGCTCCAGAGTCGTTGAGTTCCTCAATCAGCACAACATCATCCACTCTCCTTCCAATCCATATTGCCCATAAGGAAATGGTCAAGAAAAAATTCCTAATCATATTATTGTGGATAAAATCAAAAAGTGCTTGACAGAAAAGAAGGGTAATTAGTTCCAAGAATTATTATATGTTTTATAGGCATATCGCACAGCTCCTCGAGTATCAACTGGATGCACGTCGTTCTTCCTGGCATATGGTATAGAAGCAATCATCCCTACTCAATATCATCACCTGTTGTACGACCATACCATGGCAGATGAAGAAAATGAATTCCAGTTGGCATGTAAAATGAACTGGATCAAGATAACAAGAGACAGAACAATAATAAACTTGGGCAAATACCACTAAGCTTTTGCCCGATCTTATAACAAACGAGTTTGTCATAGAGAGTTTGAAATCAAAGATCTCGTTCTCTATGAAGTTCTAAAACACATAAAAGAAGTCAATGCTGGAAAATTGGGAAGGTTTTTTTTATCATTGTTGGAAAAAGTGGTATTGGTTCTTACGATCTCGCCATTGAAAATGGGGAACGAGTTCCTAATCCTTGGAACACGAGGCGATTGAAGCTATATCAAAGATAATACTCTAACACAGTGTACTTTTCTAAATAAATCTATCATCTTGTATGCCGATCTTACATCAATGAAATACTTATGTTTGATCCCCATACTTCTAAGTACTTTCATGTAGTACTCTATCTAACATCTTTTGTACGTCAATCTTACAACAATAAAATACTTATGTCTAATTTCCCTACATTATAATACTTTTCTAATGTATCAAACAAGTACTTCTATATACAAATTACAGATTGTTTGTTGCTTCAGCCAAACTGATCCTCTATACATTACTGATAGTTTATTGCTTCAGCCAAACTGATCCTCTATACATTACAGGTTGTTTGTTGCTTCAGCCAAACTGATCCTCTATATATTACAAATCATTGCTACTTCAGCCAAACTGATCCTCTATACATTACTAATTATTTTTTTCTTCAGCCAAGCTGATCCTCTATACATTACAGATTATTTGTTGGTTCAGCCAAACTGATCCTCTATACATTATAGATCGTTCATTGTTTAAGCCAAACTGAACCTCTATACATTACAGATCCTTTGTTGCTTCAGCCAAACCGATCCTCCATACATTGCAGATCGTTTGTTACTTCAGCCAAACTGATCCTCCATACATTACAGATCATTTGTTGCTTCAGCCAAACTGATCCCCTATACATTACAGATCATTTGTTGCTTCAGACAAACCGATCCTCCATACATTACAGATCATTTGTTGTCTCAGCCAAACTGATCTTCTTTAAATTACAGGTTGTTTGTTACTTCGGCCAAACCACCCTCTTATTATGTGACTAAACGTTAAGCAAGACGACAGCAATACAATTAGTTCATACAAAGGTACTGCTACATACAGATCATTCATGCTACTTTTCAAGCAGTTCTATATCTATTATATTCTAACTATCTTTTAGATCATCAATCACTACCGCTCGAACTATCGATCGCACCAACACCCATGGAACTCTCCCCATGCCGATACAAATGCTTGCATATAAACTCTGGCATCCTCCCAATGACAATTTGTTTTCCTTCTCTAATCGTCCTCTTTTTAAAAGCACCAATTTTTTCCACCAGGGGATCTAGGTACTCAGATTGAATCAACCTCATTTCGCACTGTACACCTTTTGCAACTAAACCATCATACACCATTTTACTCTTTGCCTCTAATCTATTAAACTCTGATACAAAAAAGAAGAACACTGTTGTCATCTCTCTCTTATATGCATTACCTACCTCACTCTTGGCTCTATCACGAAGAACAAATTCACCAAGTTTTCTATTTGTTTCCTTCAATGAAGCCTCCAAACTGTCGCAACGGTGTTCTACAGCTCATTTTTTAGCCAACATTGCATGATGTCTAGTCTTAAACACTGTCATAAATTTATCCATGTGGTAAAGTAAAGATAATGAACCCTCCATTTCGGCCACATGATGATCACTATTTACCTTAATGTTATCAAGACTTATTTCCACCTTCAAAAGATCAGCATTTAACTTGGTATTTGTATCACACAATTACACGTTTTCTGATTGGTACTCCAAGATGTCCAACCCCAACAGTTTAATGACATACTCTAGAGTAGATACCTTATTCCAAGCTTAATTTATGCTTTCGTTCTGTTTATTATGGGCCTCTTCCATCTTCTTTATCATCACATTATCAACTGACCACAAAACTTTGTATTTTCGAGTAAGAGCTTTTGTCTCTGAAACGGTGACTCGTTTATCAATTCTTTCCACCTCCAAGAAATTTACCTGAAGTTGCAAATCTTTTATATTATTTTCTTGCTTCCTCGAAGCTGATCGCAACTTTATATTGCGCGTTCGGGTCTTATTTAGCTCAGTCTCTTTATCTTACAGTTTCTCAGAAAAGCGAATGACTGTATTTCGTTCTTGTGATATCTTTACCTTCATTTTTCCTTATAATTTGATATAACTCTTTAGTGCCCCCTGACACGAACTTAGTTCGGTGTTCAATTGTTTGTTTTGAACACGTAATGCATCACATTGGCTCTGAACAGCTACCAGTTCTGCCTGTTATAACAGTTCACATTTATAATAATTTTTTTTCTATAAACAGGTTATATATTACAGTTCACAAGTTTAAATAGGAACATGATATCTGAGTAATATCGATACATCATTCTATTTATCATCATAGAGAACATATTTTATTTGTCATCAAACAAAAATAGTATACAAAGATATAACACATATGAAGAATAGGTAAAAACTGGAACAACCTATTTTCACTTCTTCGAGATATGCGAGGACTGTCCTTTACCTCTCAGATTCTTTCTATTCGTTACTTGAACATCTATAGGAACTGTATAGGTCGCTACCTCCTACTGATGCTGCTTGCGCCGCGATCTGGTTATCAGATTTGTGACCTCTTCCTCATCCTCTTATGACAACAATTCCCTCGATCTAGGAATGGGTTCCTCACTAACAAATTCCCCTTCCTCTTTGATATACCACACATTTTTAATCTTGGCATTCTCAGCATCAAAATCCTTCCCACATTTCGTTGTGAACATCCTAAATTTGTTTTTTACCCTCGCCAGTTCTCCCCCATAAAAATCAATGACACTTGCTATATGAGGCTCATGCTCTGCTTGAACTGCGACTTTTGCTCAAGACGGATACAAATACTCATTGAATTATATATGTGCCTTATATAGCCGCCTGAGCATTTCTTTTTGCAATACACCTAAAGCCCTTACATAGCTTCTACTTTTATTTGAACAGTCATTTCTTTCGATAATTGCATTGCTAAAGACCTTTATTGCTCCACATGTTATGATATTTTATCCTGCAACCCCTTTACCTCACCCTCTAATTGCTGTTGAAGCTCTATTTTTTCTTTTCTTATCCTGAAAAATACAATTCTCATGGTTCTCCAATCCAACATAAAGCCAAATACATCAGATAAGGGCTCTACATCGCCCCATATAATAGACACACCAGCTCGAGTTGAACATTTTCACACATCTACACTATGATGATTACATGCTTCTTGAGCTAAAAACATAACTTAAGCTGGGTCAGGTACTACACCTTTTTCCTTTAAAAGTTCTACATAAGCTTCTTTTAATCCCCGTTCGCTATCTACTATCAGCATATTTTGACACCTAGTTCTATCACTCAGGTCATTAAAACAGGTTTACTATTTTGGTTTTCAAACTAATACCCCCTTTCCTTTTTTTTTTCTCAGCACCTCATCTCTTTTATATTTTTTATCTTAGCATATCTACACTGGAAGTCATATAACTCCTTAAATGTTTTCTCATAATTGAATTTAAGTTTCCTTCTCTCAAATTTAGTTTTATTAAGTACCTATTGAATACGAGCCATAAAATCCCTCATTCTACTCAACAATCTCTCCAGTTCAGAATTTGTTTTTCTTAATCGCTCTATCTCCTATACAGATTACAAGTATCTCATTATCATACAAGCATTCAAAAAGAGCATACTAAAAGCTTCTATCAAACTTAACAGTTTACAACCTGGCAGAGTACAATTACATCCAAATCAAGTGAACTGTATAAAGTTAAAAACAAAATACCATAAAACGTATAGAGATTCCTACCAATTTCTACCTCAGGTGGAAGCTCCAATACTTTTCCAGTAAGCTGGACTTGATCAGCATGTTCCGACTGAGGATCCAATGTTTTCCAAACCGATCAGACTGGTTAGGTACATTTTGGTAGAAGCTCCAACATTTTATTAGGAGAAACAACAATATCAGCCATCACTTCACCCACCACCTCTGAAAGAAGGACTATTTCATCATATATGTCAGTTCAGCCTAGCTCCACGTCAGCTTTCGTCAATCCAAAATTATAGTAAGATTGGACAAAGTGATCTCTTTCTGCCTGATTTTGACATAACGTTATCATGCTCCGCCAGATGTTAATATTTTTTTGCAAATTCTACAGTCACTTTAGCATCTTCAGCTCTTTTGCTTGTCTCTAGCTCGCGCTCAGCTTCGAGCTCTGTCAGATGAGCCGATTGGGCGTCAAACTTCAGAGCAAGATCCCTGAACTCTTTGCCCCTCTTATCAAGACACTTTATCACCCCCTTCAGCATCATCGAGAGCTGCCAATAAAAAATATACGCAAACACAAGTACAAAATACCAGTTCTTAGTTCAAATACAAGACAATAACGAGTTCAAACACATACCACAAAAGCGCATTCCAGACACTCTTTATCGAGCTGCTTCAGATCGGTCCCTATCATAAGGCAGTACTTCAACTCTGGATCTTTCATCCTGGCCATAGCATGAGGGGTAGTACGAGTGCTACCCTCATCCTCATGACATTTTCTCTTTAGCAAGTTTGCCTCCACTTTTGCAGGACAAATCGTACTTACTTCCTGTCTTTCCTCCATAACAGGCAGAGTTTTTGTGATTTCTTCTTCTGTGGTCACAACCCCAGTGGCAAGCGTACCCTGCAGAGTAAACTTTCTCAACCTATGAGAAGCCCGCTTCAGACTTTTAGGATTAAGAGGTGGTAGACTAAGGACATCGTCCACGGTCAAACGAGATTTCACCTCAGCCATAGCTCGATTCACGTGAGCTCACTGAACCTTAGGTACTATGAAATCTACCATTTTATCCTTACAGATACCAAGCTTACCAAGTACTTTCTTTAACTCATCCTGATCTCGAGCAACGCAGTCGAGCAGGCTAGTCGTGTCAGGCACTGAGGAAAGATTGGGTTCTAACAAAAAAGGGGGAACATAACATTAATCAACAGTTCAAAGATAGGATATTGGATAGTCAAAGATTGATCAGCGTTACTTATTTGGGTTATAATATTTAAGGTTCAGAACAAACGTTTGTTCATCTGGAACCTCCATACAGTTACCCCCTACCCATACAAGCTGATCGTTCCAAGGTTTATCCGCAGATTCAAAATCAATTTTTTTTGGCTTAGATGAGTCACTATAAAGGTAACCATTACTTCGACCTTGGACATATTTCCATTTATAAAACTTCAATACGTCATTGGCTTCAAACTACTTGGCAATCCTTTCTTTTCTCCATTTCTCATTTAGTGCTTCGCATACCCTTATCATCTCATAAACATTTCCATTTAGTTGGGCAGGATAATACTGTAGTTCGTTCATCACCCCTTTTTTAAAATAAGTCAAAGGGATTCTAAGCCCATACACAACCTGGTTCGGGTAGCAAAGATACCCATCATTCAGGCCTAAAAACCTGAGGCTGTTATAGTATGAAAGAGTAATATCATCACCAATCCCTTTCTCCTTTTTCCACTTCTCCAAGCAAGGGACTTGGTAGTATACCGCCTCCTCCCCTTTTTCTGGGACATAGGCTCTAAACCAGTGTCCTTGGTTCCCAGGTAGCTTCCTCATTCTCTTTGTAATTTCTTCTTAAATTTTAAGAATTTTTTCCTACATCTACTCCCTCTGGGTAAAGAACAAATACATTACCTTTGTCTTTTCAATCCTCTATCGCTTTCCCTATATTATTAGTATTGCCAACTTTTACAGTCACATCTAAACTGTTTACAGTCCCTTCCATGGCATCACTCTCGTCCTCCCTCCCTAACGATGAGGTCTCCTCCGATCTCGAAGATACTATAAATCTACTTGAGGGAATTATAGGTTTGAAACGCATATTGAACCTACATATACAAAAAATATCTTAGCATTATCTCTATTCCATATTACACCCTATACATAGTAAAAACAGGCCCACCCAAATTTTTAACCAGTCAACACGCCTACTCTACAATTTCCCAGAAACAAAAGGCAATTGTTTTAAGTTTTCCCTATTCTTCTCCAAACAAATATTTTCTCTCTCTACAACTTCTTCATATAACAAAGCTTCAAAACTACATAACTCTCTCATCAGTTATTTACAGATCATAAAACCCTTACATTATCAACCTACTGTATCCCTCAATCTAAAATCAAAAACAGAGAACATCATACAGAGTACTAGCAAATAAAAACCAAACAAACAGAAACAAAGATTACCAGCCTGTACATGAAGAGCAACAATCTTTTGCTTTATCCGGACAATTTTTAAAGGATGACCTCTCCCAACGCTTTTCAGGCAGTTTTTAATCACCCGATAAACCTCTCTCTCCCAAATCACACACAAAACTCTAACATTTCCTCTCTATTGAAATGGGATTTGCACAACTTTTTTCTCTCTTTGCAACTTTTGATAATTTATGAGGGAGAGAGATACAAGTTTTTATACTTTCCCTCGGTTTTCGAAATGACGGCTCTTTCAGACACGTGTCAGCCATCCCTACTGTATCTATAGACACATCTTTTTGGGTAATAGAGTCATCATGACTTCTGTGATAACGTCTATTGTCATCACGTCTGTCTTTATTGTCTGCCATGAAAAATTCTGCACTTCTTCCCCAATATAGTACAAACGATCAATCACCTTACTTTTATACTATACCAAGATCATACAACATTCCTAAAATAGTCCAACATTCAAAATTTGAAGATATCTATATAGTTGTTAAAATCATACAGCTGTAATCCGTAATATCTACACACAAGATAGTAAAACAGAATACTTTATTCTTATTCATCTTTGTTCAAAGCAACAAACTATACCTCATTCCCCATAAAAATGATCACACAAACAGATTACTACTAACATAATACTTATTATTATGGACTTTTACAGTTCGACCTTGCAGAATTCTGTAGTTACATCTAAAGCAGCCTAAATGGTTCGCCTCCCCATAGAGAATTATATTTTTTCTTGCTGCCCTTACATCCTCTTCATTAATTTTGCCATATGCGAGCTGTCGAACAGTCATCTCTCGCACAGTGGCATCCAGCAGCGACCTATGAAATAAAAGTGGTCATACTCTGCACGCCTGCCTTTAGCATCCAGCCCGATGAAATTTAATGGCCATTCCAGTAATACAGCTTTATAAGGCTGTTGACAAAAATATCGCTTACGAAGTTCAACAACCTTAATCTGAAACCTACCGTCTGCTGTATGATGAGCTCATTGGGAATACGTCCTCACAATGAATTCTCGCATAACAAATTAATCCAATAGAATATACAAGACATAGCAGCCTAGGATCCCACTTTTTATAGTCACTAGTATGATCTTTGCAAATCCAGATCACCCCACAGATTTTACTGAAGGGTATATTTTATAAGAAAATTTTTGCGACAACAAAATATCAACTTGCAAATCCATAATATTGAGAGAGGTCATTCTTTCCATATTATGAAATATCTCCTCAGATTTTATAGGAATAAATATGTCGATGGCAATATACAAAGTCAAGCAAGTCCAGTGGTGGTACCTCTAGCCCTTATAAAATTTTTCCACAGTTTGAGACATTCTTTTATCCAGTTCGAAGACATAAATCGTAAAAAAAACCATATACCTTTTTAGCAACCCAGTCATCTTACTGAAATTATCTACTCCCTATCACCACATTTTTGAACTCCTCCAAATTTTCAAACTTCACCTATCACTACCTTTTACCAATTATAATCTTTACAGCTCAATTTTCCTCATCATACCCCATGATAAACTAACACCTATTTGTAGACTCCTATTTTACAATAGAAAATAGCACAAACAAGTTCGATACAAAGAATCAAGATACCAGAACGAAGACATTTCATTAGCTCAAAAATTTATCTTACATTATACTTTGTAGATAACAAAATGATCCAAAAAAATCCACCAGACTATTTTGCACAGTTACATTTCAAAATGCCTTTCAACAGTCAAGGAGGAAGAAGATGCCAAATTAAAGTAACTTCAAACTTTGATCCCATGCTGCATGGAATAAGAAATAGTTAAATTGGAAATCACAGATGAACGATATTCTTTAGGGCCAATATCTATGGTACCTGGAAGAAAAACCTCCAACATTACCACCCCTTCCACCATAGCCCCCACCTCCCCTCATGCTAGTGACAGATGGAAGGTTTTATTTCTTCAACAAGACCCACTTATTAGTAGGGTACCGATGAGACTCCCTCAGACGAATGCCTGCCACTTCATCTTCAGTTGTCGCAGCCTCCTCTGCCAGTAGCCAAAGTCCATTTTGGTTCTCGGCCTCAGATGTTAACAGGTAGTGGAAATGAACCATCTCATAATAGTCATCCCCCACCTCAATCACTTCTTCATATGACATATGATGATAAGTAGGAAACATAGGAATTGATGTGAGCAGATGCAACGACTGGTATCCAAAATAACTAATGCATAGTTCTTCCATCTTCCTATGAATCCTAGACTTTTGAGCCTTATTCTTTGTAGTAACCATCCTCTTAACAATAGAAGATTTGAAGTATATAAACAAGCACAGAGAAGGAAATAGTTCAGAGACGAAGACTTGGTTTATCACACTTACCTCCGAATTCCTATTATACTATGATAAACATTCAAAACGGACTCTTCAAATTACCAACGTAAGATAAATTTCCCATACAAACAACATTGATTAGAACCATTTGTTTTCAGAAACCCAAAAGCCGCAAATAGATACTCATGAATATACATTGGAAATGATTCCCAGATATTAACTGCAGCATTAATAATACTTCTCAACCAACACCACTCGCCCACAAGGTTTCTTGTACTGTTGGTTGAAAGGGGGCGGTTGTAGTGGCTTATTCTGCATCTCAGACTCATGCTTCAGCTTCAAAGTACATACAAACCTTTAACCTCATTAACATAGCATGTGGAACATTTGAAGCATGATCAAAATCAAGACAACAACATAAGGAATAACACAAGTTTCTCAACCAACACCACTCGTCCATGATAATTCTCGTACTCTTGGTTGAGAGTCGTCTTGCAATAAGCTTATTTCGTATCTCAGACTCATACTTTATCCTCGAACTCATTAACATACATGAAGCACTGGAAAAGACATATTCAATATCCCTAAGTTCGAGTCATTACTTTTGACCTCTACACAACCAGTTGGAGTTAAGCAAATGTGCAGTCATCCGTAAAGCCATTATACAGTAACAAGGATCTGAACGTTGCACAATCTGGTCAGATAATAATCAAGCATATATTTTGTAATGTCCATCATTTAGAATCTTAATGGTCGTCAAACGGTCATATTATAAAACCTATAAATAGGGCCAGAGAAGTTTAGATAAAAGACAGAGGAATTCTTACTCTAACACTCCATACTAAAATACACAGAACACTCGTTATAATAAACTAGCACTCTTAATAAGATCTATCTCTCTTTCTAAAATCCTCAAGAGATGCCATGATTTTTAAACTATTCAAAGGTTTTCCATGCTAAATCATCGTGTTATCTATTATTTACTGTTTGTGAGCGTTCTAAACACACCTGGCATAAAGGCTAAGTCTGATTCCCTGAATTAGGCTATTATAGTCGTAGTCTATCAATATATAAAAAAGAAGATCTAGCAATTTTGTAGAAATTAAAGGGAAGAGATTTATTTTATAAATGGTTAATTCAAATATTACATGAAAGCCTATATATAGGCTACATAGTTACTAATTTTACTACTCCTATTAGGAATAGGAAACTTCTAATTTTAGAACACTCCTAATACTACTATACTCTCCAACACACCCCCTTACGTTGATGTGGACATATAATATTCGTGTCAAGGTGGATAATAAGAAAAATAAATAAATAATCCCTCATAAAGATACAATCACTCCCTCACTAATAAAGAACTAAAGCTGCCTTGAAACATATAAAATTTCTTCTAGACAATCCTTTTGCAGTAGTTGAAATAATTCAAAGCTTTACATATACCTTGTGAAATATGCAGCATTTCGACTTACCATTTCTCCCATACATACTTGTGAAATTGATATCACTTACCGACTTGCCAGTTTTCCCACTTTAGAGTCGTGTAAATATCTTGAAGAGACACTGAGGTAAGATAATTGGTCGATCAAGATGATCACTTAAGACAATGTTGAGGAGAAATAATTATTTGAAGAAAAAGATATTTATTGAAGAAAAGAAACGATTCACTCGAGGACAAAGAAATCCAATTTAGGAAGATAAAATTATAATTGCGGCGAAAGGAATTGAACATTTTCACCCGATTCAAAGAAAGAAATCGCATATCGCAACATGAAAATAATAGAAAAAATCTATGATAATCACTTGAGGAAAATAAAATTACTTTAAGAAAGAATCACTCTCGAGGAAAGGAAAGTCACTCGAGGAAAGGAAAGTTACCCGATAGTTTAATATCTTCATCCAATTAAAATAGAGAAAATCACATTTTGTGATCAAAAAGGGAAAAAAGACCTTAAACTACATTGGGGATTAAAAGAAGAGTTAAGTAAAATAATCACAGTAAAAAAAAGAATTCACCAGACAGTGAAAAAAATTACTAAGAGGAAAAATCTAAGAAGAAAAGAAAGTTTAAACTTTAAGTTTTCACCAGGCCAAACTAAGTGACAAATCAAATTGGGGTGGACTGACCCAATCACAATCACTGTGCCATCTCCCCTTGTCTATCACTCTCAACATGTGTGTGCATCATACACAAAGTATACCATAAATATATTTTGCCAGCACTAAATAACATAGTAGCTTGATATCATATAAGACCCTAGCAATGTCAAACCTCATCACTCGTTACAAACTTCACTAACAACTTTAAGAATTTTTTAGCAGCAAGGGCACATATTTGTAATCTTCAACATGATGGGATTCTAAAACCATAACAAAAATTAGTCTTTAGAATATATGCGGAGACATATAGAAGCTCCACCACTAAAATTAGAAATAAAAGATTGTAACAAGAAGAACTCAGTCTTCACTCCTTGGGCAACACCTAAAAAAAACACAAGCCAAGAATAGCTAGAGATCTGGGTCTTCATAATACTATATCAGCTAGTAATTACCACCAAAAACACCAAACTAATCACAGAGAATGGGTATGAAGAAGTAACTTTTGAATCACTATTCATCAACAAATCATCATCAGAAAAGTACCATATTTGAAGTTTATCAAGTGACTGGAACACCACTAAATAAGACTATATTAGATAATCAATGGTCAGATCTAACTCACAGATCAGTAGTGGATCAAATTTGATCTTATAGAGATGCACCAGATTTTTTTTTCTTCAATTAAACAAAATAGGTAAGGGCTAGAGATATAACAAATTGAAAAAATTACAGAGATGCAGAAATTACCAAATCGCAATTCAAAGATTTTAGAAGACAAATCAAAAAGGAAAACCAAATATGGGGTGAAGAGATGGCAGGGATTGAAGCGCCCTAACTGAAATCCTTAAGAGAATAATCCAGTTAATATATCAAAGGGATGGAAGATCCCTAAACGATAACCAATTGATAAGATAATCCAATTGGAAGATCACAAAGATGGAAATGCTTATGATGAAGTAGTTTAGTGCTCTATTGAATAAACACAGCAATGGGTTTGAAGAACACAAGAAGTTATAAAAATGTGCTTAAGAAATGAAACCCTAATTGCAAAGATATGAAAATAAGAAATAATTTTACCGAATTCTTTTTTTTCTTCTAGTAATCCGGCAATGGCAACAGCAACTGTCGGCGGAAGCAAAGAACTGGTACACTGTCTTCAAGAATGCAACCACTCTGATACCATGTAGAAATTAAGGAGAAGATATTTATTTTATAAAAGGTTAATTAAACTATTACATGAAAGGCCTATATGTAGGCAGAGTAGTTACTAATTTTACTATTCCTATAAGAATAGGAAATCCCTTATTTTAGAGCACTTCTAATACTACTATACTCTCCAAAAAATTCTTCATTCTGTCTCCAAGTGGCATTCTTATGTTTTGCGATGACATTTCACTATCATTACTGATCATGGCAACATCAAATACCTGTTGGAGCTGCCCGTAAGGACATCGATTCATTAAAAGTGACTCACAAAACTATTAGGTTTTGGTTTTACAATTGAGTATCGAAAGGGTAGCAATAGTGGAACGGCATATGAATTGTCTCGTTTATCGGATGACAGCTGGATGCAGGCCATGTCATTCCCTATTTCCACATGTTTAGACGCTACTAAGGAAACTTACCTAACTGATATAGCCTTTCGCAAAAACATTTTGGAGTTATAAGCCAATCTAACTTCTCATAGCCATTATAGTTGGCTTGATGGGTTGCTACGATACAAGGATCGCATTGTGGTGTCCCCTTCATAACCGGTTTGTACTGAGGTCTCTAACACATGCACTTTTCTCCTATTGCTAGTTACTAAGGTTACTTAAAGATAGTAAAACGAATTTGTACATCTTTTTAGTGGAAAGGTCTTAAATATTGCCTCAAGCATTTTATTGCCGAGTACGATGTTTGCTAAAGAAACAAGTCAAAATCTAGTGCTCCGCCGTGGTCGTCGAATCCTCTTCCTATTCCAGATTCTATATGGGTTAATGTTTCCATTTTATATGGGTTAATGTTTCTGGGGACTTCATCGATGGTCTTCCATCTTCATTAGGAAATAATTGCATTCTGGTGGTAGTAGATAGGTTTTCAAAGGCTGCCCATTTTAGAATCTTGTCTCATCCGTATATAGAGCTACCCACGTAGCTCTAATTTATATTGGCAATGTTTTTAAACTTCATGGTATGCCAAAATATATTGTGAGCGATCGAGATCCTATCTTTACTAATAAGTTTTAGCCTCAGTTTTCTAACTTCAGGAAGTTGAGCAATTGATAAGCTCCACATATCACCCCCACTTAGATGGCAAAACTGAGGAAGTAAATCGATGTTTAGAGAATTATTAGTGATGTTTTACTGGCCTTCAACCTCGTAAGTGGTCCTGTTGGCTTTCTCAGGCAGAATGGCGGTACAATACTAGTTTTCACACTTCAACTCAAATGGCCCCCAATGAGGCATTATATGGTCAGCCACCTCTTTCACTCACACCTTACATACCAGGGACAACGTGTGTACACATTGTTGCTTAATAATTATGTGAACGTGATATGATACTTTGCACCTTAAAAGAGAATTTTTGATTACCCAACATTGTATAAAATAACAAGCTGATAAGTGATGCACGAAATAAACTTTTGAGGTTAGGGATTTGGTATTTTTACATCTACAACCGTATCGACAACTCTCTTTTAAAATACATTTTTCAATGAAACATTATCCTCGCTCTTATAAAGCTTACAAGGTTATTGACAAGATTTGGATCAGAGGCATATAAATTGGAATTACCTCAGGGATCAAAAACTTTACCCAGTCTTTCATGTTTTTTAACTTAAGAAAAGATGAGATGCTACAGCTGTTAAAGTGAATCATCTTCTACCACTGAATGATGATGGTGCCTTACAAGTTGGACCATAAACAATCATAGAGCGTTGTATAGTCAAACAAAATAACGCAGTTGTTACAGAAGTATTTGTTAAGTAGATTGGTTCTTCGACAGAGGATGCTAAATGGGAGTTGTCGCCTGAGTTTTCTTCACGATTTCCAAACTTTCAACCATGAGGACAAGATTGATGTTATGGGGGAAGGGATGATACAATCATGTTTTCTAACTTATTGCCTTTTTTATTTACCTCTTTTTATTTGGCAATTGATATCTAGAACTAAGAACTTCCTTTAATCTAAATAAGAACTGTAATATAAATAAAAGTTTTATAATTAAGAGACTCTCTCTATATATATATATGAGATCTTCAGAGAATTGAAATTAAGAAGTAATAATTCATCTTTCCAATCATTATTTCCTTCTCTATATCTCTTATCTATCTTCTCGTTAACCATTGTTCATCTTTTTCTATCTTCAATCTTTCAATCATCTCGTCTTATTTATGCATAAACCCTTTTCTCATAATAGGCTTTTATCAAACATCTTTTCTATCACCAATACCAAAAATCTATCCTAGATCCATCTTCCACAAAAATAAGAGGATATCTCTTTATATCTCCTAAAATCAAGCCTATTGCAAGATTCTAAACAATCAAATACAATACTTAACAAAATAGGGAAATAACTATAAAACAAAAACAAACTATTGGAGAGATGAGTTTTGAGCAAATGGTGAAATCACAAATAACCTTATGGAGAACGACCCATATGACCTATCATAACATGGGTATCTAGAACTTAATTACACAGACAATCAAGTTGCTGATTCAGTTAGAAATATCCTCGATACTTTCACTATGTCCTTTTTTTGCTATGCATGTATGATCATCGACATTTTCTACTGAATCTTGAGGATCTTCCACTATTTCATTTATAAATCTATATTGTATCCGCAGAAAAGGGAAACATTATTACCACCAAGACAGAAAATAATGCCTCTAACAGAGACATATTAAATGCCCAAAACGCAAACTATACAGTGAACTAACAATTGGGGCAATACACTATGATCCATCAAAGGGTAACCATTGAAAATTTCCTTCAACTGGTCAAAAATGCACACGCTTTTCCTAATCATGTGTAACGCATTGCACATGCTACATTTTCTGATCATCCATAGCCCAAGTTTAACCCGACCGCTAACATTTGCTCAAGGCCGAAGCGTTCTATCTATTTTGTGTTTATTGAATGCTTTGCGTATTTCTTCCTATCCGGATAGCAAATTGAAGCCCAAACCCTAGGACCAAAAGCCCAAGCCCCTTACATAATTCTCTCTACTGTATCTCCTTTCATTTTTCCTTACTATTTTTCTCTATCAATCTAAATTCAAACTCAAACTTAGATCGGAAATTATGAGAATAAATACTACTTTTTGCCATCTTTACAAAATTGAACCCAGGGAACAATAAATTCCTAAACCGATACTGGCAAGTGGAAAAACTTGTTTTGCCCCTACTAAAGTTGCAATATTACAGCAGATAACCACCTATTTTTGGGCTCCAAAAAGTACAAATGTCACATCCGGCGTAATAAAAAATTATAATTTTTTTTTAACTCATTTAAAGCTATTATATAGAGCCACGTGTACGTTCAAAGCAGATATTATTACCATCTAATGAATTACTTGTCATTTGTTTTAGTAGAGCTTGTCCTACCTTTTATGAGATTTGTTATTTGTTAGGGGGCAAACTCTTTCACCAATTATGTTACTATTTCTCATCCTTTATGGTTAGGTATCACGTGCGATTCACAGGAGTTCGTCTGGTTTTTGGTGCCAAAAGCGATCCCGATTCATCAAATAGTTTCTTCTTACTCAACCACATAAACTATCACAATTATTGGTCACAAACCATCTGTGTGACTGCTACCTACCAAGTGTTTGATTAAAGACTGGTACTCTACTCCTTGGGTATGGAAGAAAAGATGGTACTCGCAAGTCCTATAGATGGCACTCTATTCTACTCAACTCGTGGAACAAATAATTGCAAATCGTCTGTGTAGTTGCTGCAAACCAAACTACGTCATTTATTTAGTTAAACTCTGCCATTCTTTCAGAACTCTATGTCATTTGGTAATAGCTAGTTGTCATAATTAACAAATTTCATATTTGTTTAGCCTACTTTGTCATTTATTTTATATAACTTTGCCATTCTTTTAGAAAAATATCAGCTGTTTAAATATTACAGTAGGTTTGTAGGCCGTGGGATCCACAAGTAAGGCCATAGGTAAGGCCATGGGCTCTACTATTGCGAATGTCACTTCCTAAATAATAGTAAAAAAAGTTCAAATCATTTAAAAATATACATTATCATACCACGTGTTCAAATTTAATTCCTCGATGTACACGTGTCATTACTATTTCGAGACATGTAAGGTAGACCCTGTTACAATTTCATGCATTTGTTGTCATTTATTAAAGTTAATTTGCCAGGCATTTAAGCATCAATTATATTGGATCATGCAGACTCTGTCATCATCAGTTTAATATTTGGCATTTGTTTACTGTAGTTTAGGGTTAAGTAACATGTGCGATTCACACGAATTAGTCTAGCTTTTGGCGCCAAAAACTATCCCCATTCCTTAAACACTTTCTTCTTACATGACCACTGCAAAGACTGCAAAAACCACCATGTATCTACATATCGTGTGTGTGATTGACAACAATAAAACCATCTCGGTCGTACAAACCATTTTCTCATAATCGTCGTGATTCTACACATCGTGTATGTGTGCATGATTTCAGTATTATTTTAGTGGCAAATCATCTATGTGACAACTGCCTACTAGGTATTTGGTTAAAGTCTGTTTAAAATCTTCTTCTTTCACAATGAAGTTTGATAAAGAAGTGACTGAGCAATTTGATGTGGAGAACCAAACGCATGAGGGTGGATCCAAGAAGGGCACCTCTAATACTAAAAATTATTCTTCTCGGTGTACACGTGTGGGACTTCACAAAATGTTTGCAACTCTGCCTGAAGAGAAAATAGTGATCTTTGTACCACCTGCTTTGTGCCCTTACTGCTGATTAATCTAATAACGACGATGTCGATGTTGGTTGTGGAAATATTCGATCATCATCTCGGTGATATGAAGTTCCAATTTAGGGGGACGATAATTTAGATGTAACCTATTCATGTTTGCCTAATTTTGGAGCTACGTGTCTCTCCTATTGTAAATAAGTTCTTATTTATTGATCCTGAGCATATTACGAATTTCAGAATGAGGTAATTTCCCAAGAAGAAGAATACACATGGGTTGAAGGAAATTAGCGGGGCTTTAAAATAGGAAAAATTGGAAAGACATCATGGTAAGGTTCTAATTTGCCATTTGTTTTATCTGTTTTATTATCATTCTTCATTGTATTTGTCAAACCAAATATTTATGTATTATATTTGTAATTTTTTGGGTCATTATTTGCTGAGGTTCTTATCATTACATTGTGTGATTTTGTTTTGCCGGCGATGTTCTTCGATTAAATTTGCTAAAAATTATACTATCATTTCTCCTTCTGAAAAAGAGGAAAAACGTTGAGGTGAGGTATGCTGATTTAGATCAGTTTAACAAATTCCCCTGTGGTGAGCAAGTCTATAAATTCTTGCAGAGGTAAGTAGTAGAGTTTGCCAAATATCGATCGCGCGCTGATAAAAATTGGATAAAACTTTATCACTGCACATATGTACCTGTGTGTTTATGATATGGAATTTCCTATTAATTTTTGGCCTAAAGTATCCAAGAATTCACGAATGCATGTATTTGTTATGTAAGCTACAGGGATGGAGGATGACATCCTTTAAGCGTTGCCAAATTGTTACGTTTAAAAAGGTTTCTACTCTTTTCTTGTCATTTGTTTAATTTTTTCTGTCATTATTAAGTCCCTTTTTGTCATCTGCTGTATACCTATTACATTGTTAGATTTTTTTTTGTCATTTCTAAGTTGCCCTTTCTCATCTCCATCTATTTAAATTTTTTAAAGAAATTACATCGAAGCACCTGCAATCGGTGTTGCGCCTGCAATCGAACCACTTGCAGTCGGTACACCTGCAATAGGTAGCAGTTCTTCTGCCACTGAGATCGGAGCTGTAGTGGTTAGGGTATGCTCCCAGTTAGAGGAGAATGGTAAAATGTTACAAAAGTTGGATGACCATGGTAAATTATTGCATAACCATGGTAAAATGTTGGAACGAATTTTGATGTCTACTGTTTAAGACGGTACTCTACCACTTGGAAATACTTTACTCCTTGGGCAGTATCAATTCTCTACTACTGAGAAAATTGTGAAATACAAACGAGAAGAAGAAGGTAATAAAAAGGAAGATGGGAAAAGGAAGAAGACGGAGCCGAGAACCTGGCAAAGAGACCTCAAATAAAAAAACAAGAGATTAAAGAGAAGATAAAAGGTAAGGGAGAAAGGCAGAAGAAGGCGAATACCAACAAGAAGAACAAGAAGGCAGAAGAAGCTGATGTGCTCCTGAAGAAAAAAGTTGAAGGTACGAAGATAGAAGCTATCACTAATGAACAATTTGAGAATGTCCCACTAATCTTTTTGAAATCATAAATCCCCAAGATGATGGCTAATAGAGCACCAAGGAAGATAAGGGCAGAATGCCCAAAACTTGATAAATTTCAATCAACTGCAAAAAATTTACTCCAGCAACCTATGCCAGGAAAGGGATTGGAGGAGGTAAAAGACTAAATGGTAGATGATGATGTTAAAGTTGGGATAAAAGTAAATTTGGAAGTGATATCATCTAATCATGGTGGTGGTCTTCTAGAGGTACCATCTGTTTACTACTTCATATCATTTATATGATTTTATTTGATATTTGTCTTTCAAAAAATTATCGAAGAGAACGTTAAATTTGTTGAAGAAGAGTAACCTCAAGTTGCTAAAGAAAAAGAAGTTCAAGAGGTATTTATCTAATATTTTTTTTGAGCTATCTATCATATTTGTTGCTACCCTGTTGTTTGTTTATTTAATTTTACCATTCATAGTATGTATATCCTATTTTATATATGGAAGAATGGAAGAATGGTGATGAGAAAGTTGATGATGTTGAGAAAGATGGTGAGGAGAAAGCTAAATGAGGATTCAGAACAACAAATTGTAGTGGTGTATTATAATGGAAAAAAATATATACAACATGCCAATGAGGTATTTACTGAAGAAGAGGATTCATAACCTCGAGTTACCTAACTACAACCAATATTTGTTTGTATTGAGCTATCCATAATATTAACATCATTTATCCATACCATTTTTTTTAATTTGTTTCTTCTTTAACCTTTATTGTACAGACTATGGCAGCTGCAGAGGTAGCAAAAACTCATATAATATTCTTCTACCAGGAGTAAGTTGTTGGTAAAGCTTATCAGGTAACTTATCATTTATTTGCAGGTGACTTCTCATTTTCTTCTTTTATTTTACCTTATCTTGTTTCACTCTTATCATTTGTAGTCTGTTTATTTACCGACTAAAGAGAGTGCTGAGGAGGTGGAACAGAGTAAAGAGGAGGAAGATGTTAATGAAGCTAGTCAGGTAATTTATTATTTATTTGCTGGTAGCTTCTTATTTTTTTCCTATTTATTTTCCCATATCTTGTATCACTCTTATCATTTATAGTCTATTTATTTACAGACTAAAAAGAGTAAAAAGGAGGTGGTTGAAGGTAAGGATGATGATGATAGAAATTCAGAGAAAAAACTGAACCCTGTGCAATTAATAAAAGAAATGGTTGTTGACCAGACCAATGTATGACATATTTTTACACCAAACAACTGGTTTATTACTCATTCTCATGTAATATGCACATTTATATTTTATTTTCTTATTTTGACATATCTGTTCTAGCTTGTTTTAATGGAGTCAAAAGTGGATGTCACCTTAAAGAAGAAGTATACACTAATTGATGCAAAAATTAATGAAAGAGCCTTCAAAATGGCTTGTCAAATTAATCAATTGTATGCTCACCTTGACGAGCTTCTTCCGATAGTATTATTAGAATCTTTTATTCAAAGACCCATCTCTCAGGATAAGGAAATCCAGTGGAGCAAGTCTGGTCACTGAGGAAAGATAAATTATCTCCTGAAGCTAAGAAGGATAACAGGAGTACCTATAGGAGGATAGGTGAAGAAACTATTTGCCTTAACACTCTCTACACCTTATATCCAAAAGAATGGTAGGACAATGAGGTATTTATATCATTTATTTATTTTTCTCTGTTATTTATTGGATTATCCCTGTCATATACACCATTTTTTCATAAAACTGCCATTTGTACAGGAGTCTCTACCAGTTGATTTCAAATTGCTTATCCTATTATTGTTGTACTTTAGCATTTCTTTAAATAGAAGTTATTTTCATTAAACTTTATAAAAAAAATTGACGTTATTGCCATTTGAATTACTGAAATTTATCACTTTTGTTAAATAATTTGTCATTTTCATTTTCTGTTTAGGTCATTGATTAGTACATTAAAGCCCTGATTCAATATTTTGATACACAACATCGTAACCTCAAAGCTAAAGAAAAGATTGTGTTGGCAAATGTTATTTCCTGTTAATAAATTGGCAAGGCTTTCAATGTCTGGACTAGTATTATATCATTTCTAGCAGGTATGGAATTAAAGAAGAAATTAATTTGGGAACAAATTACATTTAAGCAACGGGATTGTACAGTTTCTAATTGCTTTTGTTGAGGAGATTTGAAAGTTGTAAATTCAAAATTAATTCTCATTCCTTAGAATCTCAATAATAACCACTGGGTCCTTTGTGTTGCGTCCTTTAAGAGAAGAAAAATATGCATTGGTGGATGCAAAAATTGTAAATGCACAGAAGTAGAAGAAGTTATCTCCTGGACACCAGCATATTGAAGATCAGCTATCGAAGATCCTCTCTAAAATATTGATATGGACATATTTTGCCGATCGTAGTAATCTATCCACCTACTGGCTCAAAGGTGTAAAATTATGGTCTAAACTCCAAATGGACAACTCATTATAGGAAATGTCCAATACAGCTAAATGGTTTTGACTGCGGGGTCTATATGTTTGTCTTTATGGACAATATCCTAAGGGGGGTGAAATTTCTAGATCTGATAGATGGTGATGAATGCCGTTACACAATTGCTTATGACATATTGTGGCTGAGAGTTTAGCCGTATGAGATTATTAAAAACTTTGACCTGCATTTTGTTGTAATATATAATTTTTATAATTTTGTATAATTATAAACAGTTATTAATATCATTCATTTATATAATCTTTCACATTTGTTATATCTTCTTTGTCATTCGTATATGACATATTTATTATTTGTTAGAATTGAGTCAGAATCTTGCCTGTCTAGTTGGATGTATTTGTTATTTTAGGAATTATATCATCCACTAATAATTAATTTGTCATTTCTTATGTATGATTTATCTTTCGTTATGTGAGATTTGGCATTTATTATCTGTGGTTATATATTATTTGTCATTCGTCATCTATGATTTGCCATTCGTTGTCTATTATTTATCATTCATGTTCTATGTTTTGGTATTTTTTAGATATGATTTTAACACATGTACTAATAATTGATATATATTTTTTGTAGATAGACAATATTTGATGTAAGTCAATGATATATTTGATATTTGATATAATGAATTGTGTTTGTTTGTAAGTAGATAATATTTGTACTTAAAAAAATAATTATTTATTTGTTAACTATAGTTTGTCATTTGTTATCTATGATTTGTCATTTGTTATTAATGATTTGTCATTTGTTAACTATCATTGGTCTATTTGGTTATTTGATATAATGAATTGTGTTTGTTTGTTAGTAGACAATATTATGTCATTTATTATAAGAGATTTATTATTTGTTATATGAGATTTGTCATTTGTTAGATATGATCTATCATTTGTTATCAATAATTTGTGATGGTTTATTTTATTTATTTATTTTGTAGATAGACAATATTTGATATCAGTAGGCACCATTTGATCTTAAAAACACGATTATTTATATGTTAGGTATGGCTTGTCATTTGTTTGATATGATTATCATTTTTTATCAATAATTTATCATTTGTTAAATAAGATTTGTCATTTGTTAGATATGATATGTCATTTGTTATCAATAATTTGTTATTTGTTATATATGATTACTGTAAATCAATGGTATATTTGGTTATTTGATATAATAAATTATGTTTTTTTAGTTATCTGAGATTTATCATTTGTTCTCTGAAATTTATCATTTATTCTCTGAGATTTGTTATTTGTTAACAATGATTTATCATTTGTCATTTGTTATCCACGATTTGTCATTTGTCATTTGTCGTTTGTCATTTGTCATGGATGATTTATCTTTTCTTATGTATGATTTGTTATTCGTTATCTATGATTTGTGATTTGTTATCAATGAATGATCGATTTTTTTTATATATGATTTGTGAAACATGAACTATTAATTGATCTATTTTTTTGCAGATAAACAATTGATGCAAGTGAATGGACTATTTGGTTATTTGATATAATAAATTGTGCTTGCTTGGAAATTTGAATTGTCATGTGTTATATAAGATTTATCATTTGCCAACTATGATTTATCAGTTGTTATCAATGATTTGTTATTTGTAATACATAATATATCATTTGTTATATATTATTTCTCATTTCTTATTTATGATTTGTCATCATCCTAAGATTATATTTCTTTAGATTGAAATTGTAATACTCATTAGCTCGAATATTGTTACATAAATTTATATTACATCAATTTACTTATCTATGATCATAGTTTAAATTGGATCAATTTACATCAGTTTAAGTACTCGAAGGTGGTGGTGGTGGTCGGTCTCCCCTACCACTTCTACTGTCTCCTCCTCCGTAACCCCTAGTACCACCGCTGTCTCTTCTTCAGATTCTACTCAGGGTACCGGCAAGACATCATCGGATGTATACCAGCCTCTTCATCCACTGCTGTAGCAGCATCCTCTGCCAGAAGACACAGACCATCCCTCTGCCCCTATTCCAACGTCACCATATAGTGAAAGTGGAACATTTGATAATAATCATCATCCGCCTCTTCCACTTCTTCATACGTCATCCCATAGAAGGCAGGATGTACTGGAATAGGAGTAGGAAGTTCAAGGGACTGGGTCCCAAAGTATCGAAACTGTAGCTCTTGCATCTTGGCAAGTGGTCACCATCTTCTTCACAAAGCAATTATAGAAAAAATAGTTATGCAAGATTTAAATAAGGAAGTACTTACCCGGTATACCACAACAGTATTTATACCATACCACTGTAGACCACAGCAGTATTTAATACTAAGTTCTAAATCCCAATATCGGAATGAATTCAAATACAATAATCATGACCAAACCCTTTGGAAATGATGGAACATTGGAAATGATCCGCGGGTGCTGAATGTATTTGTTGTCATTTTAAGAAATATATGTCATTCATCATAAAGTTGTCTATCATTTGTTATGGCATGTTTGTCATTTGCTATCATATGTTATGGTATTAGTAACATGTTGTCATTGGTTATGTATCATTTATCATTTCTCACTCGGCATCTATCGTTTTATCGATTTTTTTATGATGCCTCAATCAGCTATTGATGACATTGGCAATATGATGGCTGCCAGTCTTAGAACCATAGATTCGAATATTGAGCGCATTGTTGACATAGCTGAATTGCTAGAGGAGAGGTTATCCGATTCTAAACCATAGATTTTCCTATCTTCTATAATATTACTATTCAGTAGAATTGTATTTCGATTATCATTATTGATCATTTGTACTGCAGCTTTAAATATATGTTCCTTAAGAGTTTAACATATGAAAGCCAAAATTAGTTTCACAAAGGATAAGGAATATTACATTTCATACCTCCATATTTTCTCTACTTATTAAGATCTAGAGATTTTAACTTGGACAAAAAATCTTGCAGCATCTCTATCCTAACCTCAAAGATCCTTAGTTGAGTGTAAGTTTCATTTGTAATGGAGTCGAGGATCTGATTGCTCCCTTGACCAGAATTTGTGATGTCTTCTGCTGTTGATTATTGTGGCCATTTAGAATCATCGGCGTAGAGTATTCTCGAAACCATGTTTTGAGCTGACAATGGTTTAATGGGCAATGGTAGAATCTCCTACCGGGCGATTTCGAGACTCTGCAAATGAGACCACAATCGCACTTTTTTACCTCATCTACCCACGCTCATAAAATACACCAACCAAATTTTTAAGCGCATTGACAGAACCTGCGGTTAGGGTTGAGGCTTGTGCGTGAGAGATAAAGATCACAATTTTCACTGCACCAGCAAACAAGGGAATGTATTGTTGGTAGGGACAGGGACATATGTAACGCTTGAGAACTGGAAAGAACTATAAGCAAGTGTGTAGGTTATGTAGTTAACACTCTATGATGGTGATAATTCATTCAAAGCAAGGAAATGACAAGCTATTTATAAAGAAATGACAATTAATATTCATTTTGATGATACCGTTTGTCACAGCAAATGCCAGATGCTCCGCTTTAAATCTGATAGATTCTTACATTTACAGTCGATGTGACAATTCAATCTTTTCTTTATTACATGATTTTGACAACCTAGCACAAAGTCAACTTTGATTACGTTTACAACAAGCTATCTATCCAAATCATCCACGTTGGTTGGGAAGTACGTAATACTTAATAATTCATAACAGTAAAATGATAATGATATCATAAATGAATGACAAATACTAATAGGAGGATGACATTGAATTTACGGTAACAAATAACTACTCTAAAAAGAAACTCTTTGTAAGAACAAATGATAAATTAGGCGTTTTAATTCCAAGGGCATTTTTTCTATACAGTCGATGTGACAAATCAATATTTCTAAGAGCATAAAAGTAGTTGAGTACAAGAGATGCAAGATATCTATTTTCAATAACAACCCTAATAATATTGTCACCACCATGACCCGAAGTTCTTTAATCTAAACCCTACACCAACACCAAACCTTCTCAAGTTATTATACCTACAAAGATGTTCTGATTCTTTAATGCTCAACAATTCATTAATATCGCTTACCACTCCGAATAAGAAATCGTTGGATATATTCCAAAAAAAATTATCTGTGGTGACCAATTGTGCGTCAAGTGTTTTGTATGATCCACTACTTCCAATATTTAAGGAGTTTCCCTATAGATATAAAATTCAGTGTTAGATTTTAAGACAGGTGTAATGTCCCGGATTTTCAGGGTATATATTTTTATTATTAAGTGTTAATATTATTATGCATATACTGTTATTCGTTGAACTTCCGCATATACTCCTACGCATTACACTTTTGCATATTATCCTTTCTATCCATTCCGCATCCATTTATTCCTTTCGGTTAAGTTTCTGGTAGTTAGATTCTTTTTCGGGGTTTTAGGAGTTTTGGTGGCCGTCAGGCGGTGGAGGTGGTGTTTAGACCTCGGGAACCCCTAGATAGTTTGGTGGTGGTGTTTTATTAGTGTGTCTATAGTTTGGGGTGGTTCTGGTGAGCCGTTAGGTTGACCGTTAGGATTCTGGGGCTTTCCAGGAGAAAGATTCCTTTATTTTCTTCATCTGTTTCAGATCTGGAAATTTATGTTCAAACATTGACACGTTTTCAGCTACATATTGGGTCATTTTCCCTCATTTCTTTTTGGACCAAAACTCTCTCTCTCTCCTCTCCCAAAACCGAATCCTCTCCTCCATCTCATGCCGAATTCGTCGCTGTTCTACGCCGTTTCCAGCCACCCCTACTCCGCTGAGTTATTCCTCCTTTTCCTCTTTCTATTGTTGCTTGATTTCAGTTGGTACCCTTTGTGATTGTTAGGGCTGATTTTAGGGTTTACAATTATTGGTGGATTGGTTTGATTGAGAAGTATTGGGGTTTATAGAAGTGTGTGGTTAATTGTAGGTATGGGTTAGATTGTTGGTGATTGTTGGTTGGGCTTTAATGCAGTTTCAGTTGCTTAAATTCAGGTGTAGGGCTGACTTAATATTCAGTTTTGGGTGAGAAATCATTTGCTGGTCTTGTGATTGGGCTCCGGTACTTCGTAGCGGTTGACGTTGTGGTGTTCCGGAGATCTGAAATCAGTTCGCATCACCTAACTATTTTCCCCCTTTGGTAAACTGTTTTCCCTCTCTTATGAACTGTTTTACCTTCCTTGATAATCTAATTTTATAATCTAATTTTTGTTCTGGTTTAACCTATGATTGGTGGATTGGATTTGGATTATGTTGGGTTAGGTTGGTTTGTAGGTCATGGTTATGATTGGTTGAGTTGTTCTTACTCTAAATCATGTTTTCTAGGATTATGGCGGTATAATGTTGCTTGGCTAGTGGTTTGATTGGATGTGCTTATCCGTGAGGTGCCATTGTTGGAGCGTTGAGTTGTATTGCTTGGATTGATTCTTCGAGAGCATATCGTCAGGCAATTTTTATCTTCCTGAATAACTAGATTATTATGTTGATTCATAAGTTATTGTATCGCATGGTTTATTATGTTTACACTGTGATTAGTTTAGTATATTGCTTAATTGCTTAGGTCATCTATACGATTTATTCGCTTAGTACACTGTGTGCATGAGTATTTAAGGGATTGCTAAGTTAGTGTAGTATTTGGATATACTGTGAGTTTAGCTTCAAGATAGGACATTGTAGGTTATAGATAGTTATTCTCAAATTTATGGGTTGCGACGATTCTGCGTCGCTGTACTATATATATGGAAATCGTTGGTTAGTTATTAGGATGCTTAACTTGCTTCTTGGCACTAGTAATTAGGTTTGGCTATTAGTAGAGATGTATGGACGACACGTGGTTGAGCCGCTATCCTTATTAGATAGTATAGTCCTGAGACTATAGTTCTCACCTTATAGTTATAACACCTTGGTTAGTTTAGGTTGCTGGACCGGTTTCCAGGATAGTCATTAGGGTGACATAGCTTCAGTAAGACATGGTCTTTGATTCGGAGCTCGTCCTCTTGCCTGCTATTATTTTGATTTATCTTAGGATTAGTCTAGGTGTACTTTGTGTTCTCGAGGCCTGGTCCTTGAGTACTGTCGTTGTGATTGGTGGTTGGTTGGAATGTTAGATTCCCTGTGGGAGTGTGAAATCTCCTGGACTGTTAGTAGTTGGTGGTAAGTAGACGGCTTGTCCATGGTGGTCGGTCGTGGATGCTGAACTTCTGATAGTTTTCTTTAGGATTATTTGCTCATTGTGCTGTGACACTTATTGTCCTCATGATTCTTAGAGCTAATAGAGCTTACTCGTCAAGCCTTCCTTCCCCAGGATGAGGCTGTTAGGGCTGTGTTCCCTTCCGTCATCTAGGAAGCAGTGAGACAACATGGCTCAGTGAGGTATGTGACTGAGCCAGGTGGTTTATGAAGTTGTACGTTACCCGTGATGTTGGAATCAGCTGGGGTGGACTGTCACATCAATGTAGGGAAACTGTCACCGTCGAGCATCTGTTCACGGAAATTATCACCTTGGGTGTAGACAGACCTGGTGGGTTCCTATAAATCCGTGCTGGTGACTTATGTACATGATTAGGAGGATTGTGATGCGGTTTAGTTATTGGGGATTGTTGGCTACTTGTTGGTCACTTGTAGGTCACCCCATGAGCACTAGTCTGTGTTGACAACTAAAGTACTGTAGTACTTGATGGCAATCATATTGCTTTGAGGAATCTTAGAGACTGATGTTGTTTAGATGTCGTGACGGTTAAGTTACTATTTCATCTAGGTTTAGATGGTGCAACTGAGTCACAAGAGGGCACCTGTGTTAGTTTTGGTTGCCACGCTCTCAGGTAGGTGGTTATCCTATTATGTGTTGGCTGTGTTGGCAGCAGCTGTGTTTCAGTCTTTTTGATCACATCCATGGATAATATATTCTCTTATCTTATTGCGACCGAATACATCCCCTGACCCGCATTATATGTGACATGTGTGTGGTAAGGACTATGGTTCCTTATGTGTGATTGAGGATATGATTCCTTGGGGTACTTGTGATACCCAGTGTAGTTCCCCCAGCCTAGTCAGCTTAGAAAAATCGTACCTGTATCTATAATAGTCCTTTAAGATAATCCTTCTTTAGCAGTTGTCAACCCACTTTAGTCATGGGGGCTAGCCCTTTGGGTTGCTATCGCTAAATCATTCTGTATCATAACGCATCATCATCATCAAGCATATCATTGCATCTCTGTATACTTCCAATTTGTAGGTTCTTCTGATAGAAATCCTTAACCCTTTCTACATTATGTTTAATATAAAATCTTCTGCACTTAGGATAATCATAAGATTATCTCCTTCCATCATATCATCATCATAACATATCATTGGATTGGGATAATTATGGGATTATCCTAGTTCATCATATTCTTCTCCTCTTATTGAATTCTTCTTCTCCTAATTGATTTATGGTGTAATGAGATTCATCTTCTTTCTGCATATTCCTCTCTCCTTTGCATTTATCCCTCCCTCTTCTGTATCTAAGTAATTTATTAGGTTAATTAGTCTTGTTTGTTGCTGTGAGCTTTAGGCTGGTATCTGGTTGTGAGCGATCTCGCTTAGCTTGTGATAGCTTTGGGGTTGTGCCTGGTTAGGGTTTCGATAACCCGGCTGGATTGTAGTTGGCTGAGGGTTGTTTACCTCGTGTGTGATTGAATTTCTGAGGTAGGTTAGTCGCTTGTGGCACCGAGTGCCACGGTAGTGATTAGAGTGTAATTAGTAGTCCTTGGGACTGGAGTGTAGTTATGGTCTTAGCACTCCTTTGCTTGAGATGTATATATATAATTATAGTATAGTTACATATAATCATTAGACTAGTTAGATACCTATTAGACATCTTGCATATATTTAGTTATATATATTGTTTATCGTTAGATATTATTATATCCTATTATCATTATTATATCCACCTCATTGGTTAGTATAATTGTTTAGTTATTCTTGGGAGTTAGTGAGCTCGTTCTTTGCTCACTATCGCATCCCCTTTCCAGTGACAGGTTATTTCAGGTTTTAGTTGTTGCTGTGGCGATCTTTGGGGAGCTGAGCTGGAGGCTCATTCTCCAGTTATTACTGTCGGGCATACTGCGTAGAGGTTTGTTGAATCTTATGTTAAGATATTATTATCTTAGTCTCTCGCTGTTTCTGTTTTTCCTTATTACTCTGTTGTGATACTATTGTGAATGACTGGGCCAAAAAATTTCTAAGGCTCAGTTGTTTGTGGGGCGAATCTTTGGATTCCCCGACCTGTACATCCTCGAATCTCAGTAATTAGTCTAGCTACCAATTATTGGATTTTGGGGCGTGACAGCAGGAAGGGCTTATCAAGATGGCGACAGAAGACAGTTTGAGAACTCAGTATTTAATTTTTGGCAAGAGATGACTGTGGGTGGTGCTGTGGCAGGAAGAATGGAGAAGAGGAAATTGTGGACCAGCAAACCAGTTGAGAAAGTGTGGAGGCGTTGTTTAAACTTTTAACTTGAAAGACTTGTTGCTACTTGTTACCCTAAAGATTAAAGACTTAAATGGTAGCTTCAATATAGAAAATTACAATTAAACTAAATTACTTAAATAGGTCACAGGTCGACCCAAACCACTTAGGCTAAACCCTAACCCAAACTATTTATTAAAGGTTAGGCGGGTTCGGGTCAAATGGCCCGCAGCCCCTAAAGGCCAAACCCAAACCCGCAAGTATATAATGCTTGATAAGCCACTCCAGTAAGATGACAATGTTTATAAAGAGGAATGACAAATACTACTATAGGAGGATGACATTGAATTTATGGTGATAGTTTACAACACTAAAATGATACTCTTTATTAAAACAAATGACAAATAAGTCATTTAAATTCCCAGAGATTCTTTCCTAAACAGTCGATGTGATAAGTCAATCTTTATTACTTGATTAGACAACTTAGCTTAAAGTCAACTTTGATTAGGTTTAAAACAAGCTATCTAAACAAAACATCCACGTGGTTCTTGCCACCCTAAATACTAACCCCTAAACCCTGTCGCGCCTAATTTGGTCCCAGGAATAAAAAAAACCCTAACTTAAAGCTCTTTTCAGCTATATATTCTCAAGCCTGAGCTATCAAACCCTAAACACTTTACAACATCACAAGAAATATCGTACTCCTACTCTACTCGATTTAGTTGTGCATCTTCCAGCACCCCTCAAGATTAGTTTGAGGCAGTTGAGATTGAGGAAAATGAGGCAGACAAACGTCTCTTCGCGTTGAATAAAATTTTCCTAATGGAGAAGGATGTCTCTGGTGAGAAGGCGCAACTGTTAAAAGAACATTATGAAGAGTTCAAGGAGAAATTAGGAAAACTCGATGAAATAGAGGGCGAACTGGATAAAATTATAAAAAAGAAAAGAAAGCGTTCTAAAAAGTTCAAGTTCCATATCTGCTTCTTAAAAGATCAGCTCTGCACCGTAAAGTTGGGCCGGGATGACCACAAGAAACTGTAGGCGGAGTCAGCCTGTAAAATTAGCTATCTCGAGCAGAAAATCATGGCAATGGAGCGTAATCAGAATTCTTCAAGTGAAGAGTTGTAAATATTTGTGTTGTTTGGTTTTTAGTTTTTGTTGTTGTTATTATTATTAATTCCCTTGTATGAACATTTGTTTTGTCTCATTTTGTTTTTTCACTTTTAAATAGTGATTTCTGTCTGATATGAGGGAAACAAACAACTGAAAATTTCTATCCAAAATAAATTATATAAGGGAACCAAACAAATGATAAAGACTGCATGAACAATGGTAGATAAATTATGATCTGAACAAAATTGGTGATATCATTTGAGCAGACAAATGATAAATTATTGGTAAACAATGGCAGTTCAAGAAAGATAGAAATGATATATAGCATACAAGGAAATGCAAAATTCTCTTCAACATAATACAAGTTGATGTAACAAGTAATGATACTTGATTAGACAACTCAGTTTAAGTACTTATATGACTTGCGTGTATAATAAGAAATGACGACACCAAGCCGAAGTAATAATAACTTTTACCCTAAACATCGTATAATCCTTGATACGCGTCCTTTCCCAATGCATTCAACTCCCCTTATAAAAACCCTAATCTTAAATTAACTATTCTCAACTCTTTAAGTCTTTAACTATTCAAGCCCTAACCCTAACACTAAACTCGTTTCAACTTCTCAAAAAAAAAATGTCGTACTCCACTTAAGTCAGCCATGTCTCTTTGAATACTCCATATGATTGGTATGAGTCGGTAGGGATGCTGGAAGATCACCGTGACCAACGTCTCATCAAATTGAATTGACTATATCTCATGGAGAAGGATGTCTCCGGTGAGATGGCCCACAAGCTGAAAGATCATTACGAAGACTTAAGGGAGAAATTAGGAGCGTTCGATTATATCCTGGATGATGTGTATCAAGTTATAACAAAGAGAAATCAGCATTTTGAAGAGTTTAAGTTCTATATGGGCTTCTTGGAAGATCAGTTCTGCGTCGTAAAGTTGGACCGGGATGAGTTCAAGAAACTGTGGGAGGAGTCAGCTTCTAAGATTAACTGTCTCCAGCAGAAGATCCAGGCTTTGGCATGAGATCTGGAATACTTGGAACGTGATCAGGAGTAGTGAACCTTGTTCTAGTTTTTTTGGTGTTTAATTTGTTAGTTTTTTGTGGTAACTAATACTTTTCCTATGTATGAATTAGCAACTATTTTATTTTATTTTGTGCCATTTTGTTTGCTTTTTGCTATTAAATAGTAGTTTCTTTTTTATATGTGGCAAACAAAACACTCACAATTTTGTAAGAAAATATGATGATATAAGGGGGGGCAAGTTTATTGATGAACTTAACCAAACTGATGATAAAAATTCTACAGACAAATGAGAAATTCTTCGCACACAAATTACAGTTCAAAAGAAAACAATAATATAATAGAAACTAACAAATGCAAAATTCTTTAAGAACAAATGACAGTTCCAATGAAAATGATGATTTCATGGAAACAAACAAATGAGAAATTATTCTTGTACCAGTGGCAGTTCAAAAGCAAACAATGATATCATTGAAATAAACAAATAAGAAATTCTTCGCGTACAAATGACAGTTCAGTAGCAAATAATGATATAATGGATATAAACAAATGAGAAGTTTTTTTTAAACAAATCGCAGTTATATTTGGACAAATGATGATTTTAACAACACTGATGATAAAGATCATACAAACAAATGATACATAGAGTACCCAAAATCATTAGTGCAAACTAATTACGACATCTTCATCTAGAATGGCAGGTGGCCCAGTGCTCATTGTAAAAGACGGTGCCATTGTCGGACGTGTATTTTAGTCGGATGGGATTGGCAGAAGCTTACAAGAATGGCGATTGTGTCCGTTTTTCGACACCTACTGTAAAATCTTAGTTTAGTCACAAGACCAAGCATTTTTTAAGTTCTCTTCCTTTGTGTGCGAGGACGATTGGCTCAAAATGTTGGAATAGGAGCACGAACATGTGGATTAGTTTTTAAAATTTACCACTGTACAATTCCTCTTATAGGAATCCATATAGGTTCATAAACAGCCTTGTATATATCATTTGTGAAATTGTCAGAGACACGTATAGTTGGATCAGCATTAGAAAGACCGAGAGCGCGTACTCCGTGTTCACAAGGTATACCCATCATTTGCCACCGACGACGAGAACAAGTACCATCTTCAATATTTATTGAATTGGTTCTACCATAACTAGTCATCTGAAAATGGTAGCGTGATGTACGAACCCTGTAGGTTAGTGAATCTGCTACAAACTTTTTGCTCTCACAGTGATCCGTAGCCCATAATGTTAAGTGAGCTTGACTCTTCTCAGCTTCCTTACTATGCGTGTAGGATATTGAGGAACAGATTCTACACAATTCCTCAATAAACACATGGACAGAGAAATCTTTCACTTTCAAAATCATGTTATTCCAACTCTTGACATGATTAGTATAAGCCACTCTATATCTAAAAAAATAACAAACAATTGAAAGAAAATGCCAAATCTGTAAAATCTGATGAAAAATGGGATCATACAACTGCTAAAGGAATCATAAAGAACTAATAATAAATAATTGAAAAAAAATGACAAATAAGTATGCAAATGGAGTAATAATAACTATTCTTGAAATAACAAATGAGAAGTTGATCAATAGAGAGTGACAACATACCTACTCATTGGAATGTATATATTAGGCCATATTTCCTTGGGAATACCTAGTATGTATTGAAGACCCACTGGATATGTATTATGGATAACATTCATGTGTTTATCGAAATCAATGCTGGTAAGGGCCTCAGCTGCCATCCTAAATGCGATCCTCGTGCTTTCGAGGGTAGCTTTAATATTGTTCGATAAGTGGAAGGTACGAAACGTATGGATTACAAATAGAAACACCTTGGGTATAACATTAATAATTCTGGTGATCCTGTCAAAGATAACGACGAATCTAATGTCATAACCGTGGAAATTAGACCCTAACATCGCCAGAAAGTATGCCCAACTTTCGGTGTTCTCTGAGTCTGTAATCGAAAATACAAGTGGAAAAATATAATTGCTTTGTTCAATGGCGATGACTATTCATAGAGTCCCATGATATCTCTCTTTTAAAAAAGTTTGGTCAATCACAATAACTAGTCTCAATAGTTTATAAGTTTTTTTGGGATCCCCAAAACACCAAAAACACCTTGTGAATCTCTTATCCTTACAACTCATAGCTTGTATATCAAATACAAAATCCGGGTCATCCAACCTCACTTCCGCAAAGTACCTCGTAAATAGTTGGTATGCATGCTCAAAACTACCTCGCATATGAAATAATTACGTAGATCAAATAAAATTGTGTAGCAGACAAAAGATAAATATCATAGTACAAATGACAAAGTAAGTCTTCAAAATGACATGCGATAAAATGATAAAAAATTGTTGCACAAATGACTTTTATGGGTGAACAAATGACATATAAAGTAATGATACCTCTGCATGGGCTTTTCCTTTCGCGCGCCAGGCCAGATTGTATGTTGCATCAATATTGTGATTAATTTGCATATTATCAATAATTCTGGAATGTTCGTAGTTTGGAACTTTTCGTAGTTTTTGCTTGATTATAGAAGTAACCCATCTACTAGATGCTGCCTTATACGCATTCCTACTATCAGTTTCTACTCGGATGCATGCATGTACTGAGTAATAAGTACTAACTCTAAATAGGGCAGAACCGAGAAACCTTGTCACGTAAATTCGCTAAGAGCATTTATGACCTTTGTAACGTACCATGATTTTATATTCGTTGCTCAAAACATGTTCGAGATTGAACTTATTTCCAACTGCATATGCTCTTATGTGATTCTTGAGTTCAATCCTATCTTGATATAAATTACCAATGTTAAAATCTTTATTGAAGACATAGGGATCTTTTGTGTACGCAGCAGATTTGAGCCTAAAATCCATGATATCTTTCGCCTGTTTGGGTTGTGGCTCAAACTGTAATTCAGTTAAACAAATGAGAAATACGCTCCTTAAGATGATATTAATTTGATAAGAAATGTTAAAATATATCTCACAAATGATAAATTTTATGAGCTTACCTGAAGGTTCAGTTTGTCCAATGATAGGTTTGGGTTCAATTGAAAGAGGAACATTAGTTAGCATAGCTTCATTTAAAAGAAAAATATTAATTAACACAGGTTCATTTGAGAGATGAATATTTGATTGAGAAATACAAGACTTATTTGATAGAGGAACATCTGTAGGGATAGTTTGAAAAGGTTCATTTTATTGAGGAACATTTGTTAACATAGGTTCATTTGAGAGATGAACATTTGATTAGGGAATTCTAGGTTCATTTGAGGGAGAAACATCAATATGGATAGTTTTGAAAGAATCATTTGATTGAGGAACATCATCATCATCCATAAAAGGTCCAAACCTATGTGAATCAAGCCCTCTATCATTTATTTCAAGATCAGGAAATGAGTTCTGATGCAAAGGTTCCCCCGTTTGGATAATGGACAACCCTTTGCCTGAACCAGTATCTTTGGAGGTGGACAACCCTTTACCCGAAGAATAGAAATCAAAAATAAAGTTCTTGAAGTTTTGGGAAGGTACCCTAAGCTCATCTCTGAAATAAATGATATAAATAAACAATTCCAGTGATAAAGTAGCAAAAAATAAATGAGAAAAATAATATAAAACTGAATTTCAGCAATCCCTAAAACAAATTATAGGAATCTCAAAATAAATGATATCAATAAACAATTTCGATGATATAGTAGTAGATAATAAATGCTAAAAATAACACAAGAAAAATGACAAATGATAAAGTAACAGAAGACAAATGATAAAAAAGCCATAGAAAAATTATTATGTACAAATTATATCGTCTTGTATAACATTCTTTTTAAGAAAAAAGGCTTCAAATCATGATGCGGTTACACAGTGAGAGATGATGGATACAGAGTTAGAGATGATATTTACTGCAACGGTTACTTCACCTGTCGAAAGGAAAGATAATAACGATCTTTGGCAATGAGAATAACCCATGATAACAACGATCTTTTCCTCCACAATGACCTCTGTATGAGGACTTTAGTGAATGCAAAACGATAGTTGGAAGACTAGGCACATGAAGGAGACAAACTGTACATCAAAGAGAATCTGCTTTGATTTTTATAAAAAAAAAAAAAAAAAGCTTTGATATTTTTTAAGGCTGATAGTTTATTTAGGGGGGAATCTTCCCTCTTATTATTGTTCTTATTACTATAACAGATTAGACTACTCAACAACTCCAGTGGGATAGTTTCACTTTTTTTTGCATTATCTATCATTTATTTTGTATGAACCTTGGCATTCATTTGGACATCTTTGTAATTGTTTTGTTATAGCCCTGTCATTTGTTGAGTAATCTTTGTGAGTTGGTATATTTATTACTGTAGTAGATTAGACAACCCATCAACATTTAATGTTAGAGAATATGGTGGCAGCTAGGGGGTAGTAGGCAGGACCATTATCGATTTGTAAATTTTAGTATCAATTTTTGAAGAAGCTTGCCAAAGTATCAATTTTGTAAAGATGGCAAAAAGTAGTATTTATTCTCGTAATTTTCAAACTTAGTTCGAGAAATAACAAACCTTTAATAAAATTAAATAGATTGTGACATTTGCAGAGGATCAGAACTGAATCGAAGAAAATCACATTCAAAATTTGAATGCAATAAGAAACCCCATTTGTATTTTCCATGTAAAAAACTTTCCCAATTGTTGGGCTCATTACAAATCTCAAAAAAAGATTTGGGCGAGATTTGAGGATCAGTTGCTTTAATTTCGTTTGAGAAACCAGGGAAGAAGAGGAATACATTTTTGTTTTGTCTCTTGTTGCTTTTCCAATAACGAGTTACCACATGGACTATACTCTTAATTCAGATCTTCTCCCCTGCCAGTAATATTTTTGGGTCCCACTTTTTTGTTTTTCTTTATTCTCTCATGTATACGTTCTCTCTTCCCTTCCTCTGTCATCAAAAATAGATGAGATTGCCAACAAACTCAACCGATTCAAGCTTTTGTTAAAAAGCTTTTGTACAGAAAATGAACTTTTAAAATCATCTGAAAAATGTAATTTTTATGAACAAATCAGGTCTTGAATCTGCATAGTTATAGGGGTCTTAAAATATGATTATATTGAAGCTTTGTATCATTGTATTAAAAAATGAGACACTTTTCTCTAGCTTCAAGGTAAGGACTAATGGCTTTTCATATCTCTAGATACAAATTGTGAGCTTTTACTCATTAAATTGAGGGTTTCAAAATGAGGAGTCATGGGTATTCAAGTTTCTCCTTCAAGTTGTCAGCCCTTCTTTAACAAACTCGCCTCATTAGCTCCCTATACCTGAAGAGAATGAAATAGAGGTAAAAAATGAGAGAAATGGTTTCAAAATATTACTCGATTAATTTCACTGCAATAGAGTTTTTTGTTGAGCGATATCATCAATTTATCAATTGATGTTAATGCAATTTGATTTGTAGAAGAGAGATTAGGGACTTCTATCGTAGGTGATTTATCTACTGGTATTAAAGATTGAGTTTTTGTTGGACCAGAGTCACCTTATTTTCCAGAGCTTGATAAAAAGAAGATAGATAAATAAATGTAGGACCTATCTGCCTGTTATAAATCTTAGGCAGGAGAGTGATTTGATATTAAGAATATGGTCTACGTGGTGTCTCACAATTAGACAAGCAACAAAAAAAACAATAAGGAGAAGCATCAAAAATGAATTCAAAGTGGGTAATCTCGACTTAATTTAGCTGGTTACTGTAGGCTGACATAGCTGATTTAAAGTATTAGAGATTTGTCCATAAGATAATAAAGCAAGATACCACTAATATAGGATACCAGTTTGCACCACCATAAAATGTAGGCCAATTCTTGAATGGTTATGAGCTCTAGGAAAAAAAAAGAACAAATTTGCTCTTGCCCCCCATTATGATAAACGAATTCGCAATTGCCCCCAGCGTTGGCACTTATTGGACTATGACACCCATTTTTGGGTTGACTAGCCTCTGACTAGTTAGATTTTGATGAGCTTCCAAAAATACCCTCGCGTGCCAAGCACGTGAATCACCAACTTAGGTTATCGGTTGCGTTTTAGTATTTTTTTTTTTAAAAAGCCTCGATCTACTCATCAAGATCTGACGATCCAGATTGAAATCAAATTTCACCATATTCTCAAGCTTAAAAAAGGCGTAGGAGTACCTTTGTTTCTTTTCGCTCAAAAGCTTACCTCAAAACCTCTGTGTTTCTTTTTTTGGACAATACCAAAGTTTCCAAGTCTGAGGTAACATTTTTGGTCTGTTTTCATATACTTTTGTGCTTGTGTTTTAATTTTAATTTTTTCTGCCATTAAAGTTTGTTTAATCTTTGGTGGGTAAAGATGAAGTGTAAAAACTTATATAAGGGGTATAGTCTAACTAACATACAGGCTGAAATTTGTATGATTTGTGGTGATGGTGGCAGTGAAATTGGATTGGGTTGTCATGGATTTACAGCAAATGTAAGAGAGAGGGTTGTATGGGAATTATGATGCTAAAGAAATCTAATTCTAAAAACAGCCTTAATAGGAAGTTCCTTAGTTGCCAAGTTAGTGAATGCAATGCTTTCAAGTGGCTGGATGTTGCAATTAAGGAGTACAAATGTAAGACTGAGACCTCTTTAAATGGTGGTTGTTTTGAGTGTGGATCTTTTAAGTATTGGTGGAAACTATGCCCATGGAGGTCCACCAATTGTGATCTTTGTGGTGCTCTAAGGAGGTTAATTAGTTCTAGACTTGATAAATCTGAGGGGCAAAAATTTCTCAAGTGTGTCAATAGTCACTGTGGGAACTTTGATTGGCTTAAGGTGTTTATGCTAGATGAAAAGATGAAGAAGAAAGAAGGAAATGAGAGGAACAAGGATGTTGACCTCAAAGTCCAAATGTCAGTTATAATAGAGTTGAATGAATTTCGTAGGGAATTCAAAGGGAAGGCTTAACTTGTGTGACAAGTTTTGTGTATAAGATCATACTATTTTATCTATTTGTAAGGGTTTTCTCTATATGTTGTAAGGTATTTTA
The DNA here is from genome assembly GCA_014058105.1 of Kingdonia uniflora. Classification (NCBI taxonomy): domain Eukaryota; kingdom Viridiplantae; phylum Streptophyta; class Magnoliopsida; order Ranunculales; family Circaeasteraceae; genus Kingdonia; species Kingdonia uniflora. The sequence continues at coordinate 4,841,028 of JACGCM010000140.1, read as the reverse complement.
AGATTATTTTGTAATGAATTTTCTTTTTATGTTGTAATGGCACTTCAAATGTATTTGTGTAATGGATTTCCTTTTTAATCCCAAAAGCCCTACTCTTTTATGCCATGCAACACAGTTTTGGGGTTAATATCATGAAGCACATATGTTATTGTTTAATTTTTAAATGAGTAGACTTGTATTAATTTTATTTAAACACTGTTTTATAGGAATTAGCCTTGGTTTAAACCCCCAACTCTTAACCACTTACCCCTTTTGACTAGTTTATGGGAATTCATCAGTCATTAATTGTACCAAGTAACCCCCCAATGTGAATGCTTTTCATCGTTAAAAGGTATAGGTTTCTACTTCTTATTTCTCATCTCTTACTCTCTCTCAAAGGCCCTTTATTGCCATCTTGTGTTTTTTCTCCCTTTTTCAAAAACTAGAAGTCATGGATTTTGACAATGAGAATGAATGGATGTATGGGGATGGAACTGATTCTCCCAAGGTAACCATGTTATTCTTAAGTGATGAAGATGATGAGGAGGAGAGGGAGGAGGGGGAGGAGGAGGATAATAATATTGTCTCAGACTCAGACTTTCATGGTTTATTTGTAGAGTCTTAGAATGAGTGGGCTAATGGTATCGCTGACTCTGACTTTGATGAAATATAGATTGGAGATGTAAAAGAAGAAGAAGAAGAAGATTTTATTTCTTTTGTAAAAAGTAAGAGTACAATAGAAGAAAAAAGAGAGTTACAATTGAGGGGAGGCAGTGCTAGGCTCAGAGAGTACCAGACTTTTAGGAAAATCTAAAATAAGATACATTGGGTTCTTCCACTTTAATTAGAAAACTTGGTCTATCGTGAAAGCTTTCAGTGCAACCTGTAAAGAGGTAGCTACCCCTCTTAGCTGCTTGAGTTGCAGAGAAATTTGCCACCTTCCAACAGTGAGTGAACCTGAGGGCCTCAAAAGAAGTCTTTATTATGATCCATCGTGCTCTTTGAGGCCAGGGGAGTTTATTTTTTCCAAAATCCGTAATAGTTGTTTGGAAGTCAGCTTCAATCCAGATTTCATTCCAGTTCCGTTGTGCTGCTCAATATAAAGCGCCAATAACGGCTTCGCATTCAGAAAAGAAGAGAGTTGTTATGCCTAAGCCATTGGAGAAAACACCTATGACATCCCCCCGGTGATTCCTTGCAATAGCTCCAATACCGGCAGTACCTGGTGAGTCAATAATAGTTGCCCTAACATTTATTTTTACTTCCTGGAACTAGGGCAGAGCCCAGGTACAACTTCGAACCCGAGGCAAAGGTCTCGGTATTGTGGGGACACCCAAAGCTGCGACTATTACAAGTTCTAGACAGTTATTTGACATACTGTTAACAGAGAGACCTATCGCGTCCTTAATAGCAGCACTGATCTTGCATTTAATATCATAAGGATGAACTGGAATCCCCTCGAAAACAGAATTGTTCTTGGCTCACCAAAGAAAATAGATGAAATTAAGCGTGGCTGCTTTCCAAAGATCATAAATATAAGCACTCAAATGGGAACAAGAGTCTTATGTGTGCTTGAGAGTTGAAAAACCAGTTAGAATTTGAAACAAAGAACCCAGCCAGTTCCAAATCTGCTTGGATAAAGGACATTGCCAAAGCAAATGGTCCAAAGTCTCCAAGTTACAGAGGCAAAGAGAGCGGCGAGAAGTAAGCAAAAAGCCCCGTTTAATGAGGTTGCCCTCGGTGGCAAGCGCATTGTGGCAGACTCTCCTGATAAAGAAGCTGATTCTGGGCTGGATTGCTTTGCAGGTAATATAGCTATGCCACCAGACTTTAGGCCGATGTGAACTGATATTTTCGAAGGCGCTTTTCACAGAAAACTTGCCATGAGGATCGTGCTTCCAAACTCTAATGTCTTGATCAGCGACATTAGGGATTATGTTGTTAAGATCGATGCCATGAGTTCCCATAAATTCCACAACTTCTAAAGGTGGAGACCAAGCATGCTGAGAAATTATTTGGCCTAGCTTTGCTTTACAAAGTTTCCAGACTGCAGGGTGGATATCCAGAAGATCAATAAGAGAAATATATGATCCCCAACAGTCCCTCCAAAAATTGATCTCTTTACCAGAGCTTATAATCCAAGTGGAGTGAGTTTTAACAGTGGCTATAGCTTCCTTCAGTCCTGTCTAGATTAAAGAGTTTTTGTTGTAGTTTCTAATAAGACCATCTTTGGTAAAGAACTTTGCCCGAAGAAAAACTGCCTAAGGATCGTGATCGTTAAGAAAACCCCAGCCCAACTTCATGAGCATTGCAAGGTTAGTGTCTCTCAGCCCATGAATCCCAAGACCCCCTTTACTAGGATGCTTGGAGACTTTATCACAATTAATTGTGATGAATTTCTTTTTCTCAGGATCACCAGACCACAAAAAATTCTGTATGATTCTCTCTCCCTTTTTGACAGCTGCAATCGGCCACTTGTAAATTGCCATATTGTAAATGGGGAGACTTGAAAGTATAGATCTTACCAGAATGATGCGGCTTTGAAAGGAAAGAATCTTTCTACTCCAGCCGGAGGCCCTGAGCCAAATTTTATCGATAAGAGGAGCCACTGTTGCCTTAGAGACTCTTCCTTGTACTAGAAGATGTAGAAGATGGTATGGAGGATGGTACAGATGGCAAGAAGAAAAAGAAGAAGAAAGATGGTGGTGAGGAGAAAGGAGATGGTGGGGAGATGAAAGGAGATGGTAGGGAGAAGGGAGGATGGAGTTTAGGTTGTTGCAGCAGTGGATGTTTTTTTTTTTTTTTTTTTTTTCTTCTAGTTTGTATTTTCATTAAATGTGTTATTGTGTTATTGTGATTTTTGTTTTCTCTTGTGTTTGTTTACTATGGACAAAACTTTTGGCGTAATTATGAGAGCTAGGTCTTCCCCTTATTGTGATACCTAAAGTATTGTTGACTAAAATTTATTGACTGTATGCCTAAAGTATTATCCAATTAAAAATATATAAATGGACAAAACCCCTACTGATGGTACTCTGATGTAATAATGTCGTAAGAGGGAGGGTGTACCAGTAGCTGTAGTAGCAGGGAAGACTAGAGCTCAATCTAAATTTGGTATGGTCTAAATTTAGGAGGATTTACCAGTGGCTAAAAGACTGGTGGACCCCAAAAGCTATCCATTTTATAAAATCTTGTTTACAATGATTCAACGGAAGCTATAAGACTGGTGGGCTCCAAGAAGATGCTTTAGGCACTTGGTACTTAAGAGTTTAGCTTTTAGCCTTGTATAGAATTAGCTTAATAACTCGAACATGCAAAATAAAACATAAGGCATCTATAATTCAGTTGTTAGTTAGGTATGTTCTAACCTTAGGGATCACTTTTGTACATTTTCATCTTCTGTAGTGTAAGAAATATCCAATGTGATACTAACCTGTGAATTCCTATAGTACTTAATAAGAACTTCACAGTACACTCCAGCCTGTAAAAAACACACAATGCATCTATAATTCAGACATAAGTAGAACATGCAAAATAAATAGCAACAAAACCATAACTCAGACATAATTCATACACAACTAGAACATGCAAAAAACATACAAACTTGTAACATTTTCAATAGCCACAAAATGCGCACTCAAATAGAATTCAGACATAACTTGAACATTAAAAAAGTACACAAAGCTACAACATTTACAATAGCAACAAAATACCCACTCAAACATAATTCAGACATAGCTATAACTTGCAAAAAACACGCAAACCTGCAATATTTTCAATAATAACAAAATACCCACTCAGACAGAATTCAGACATAACTAGAACATGCAAAAAATACACAAACCTGCAATATTTTCAATAATAACAAATACCCACTCAAACATAATTCAGACATAACTTGAACATGCAAAAAATACTCAAACCTGCAATATTTTCAATATCAACAAAATACCCACTTAGGCAGAATTCAAACATAACTAGAACATGCAAAAAATATACAGCAATATACCCACTCTGATTTAATTCAGGCATAACTAGAAAATGCAAAAAACACACAAACCTACAATATTTTCAATAACAACAAAATACCATGCATTCAACATCCTACATATAACATTGTCTCACATTATCACCATTACAAACAATAACCACTATATATTACTATCACAAAAAAATAGTGAATAACCAAAAAAGTAGAAAATGCCCTACAACAAGCTATTTATGGCTTCCAAGTCCTGTTTGGTGGCTAAAAGTTCTTCTTGTAAGGGTTTGAATTTGATGGTTGGGACTGCGCTGGAACTTGTCTTGGTGGGTTGAAGTTTCTCTTGTACCACCACCACTTGCCCCACCACCTGTTGTACTGCCAATATTCCTTCTAGCTCTACAACCCCTTGCCGCACCTTTCATTACAACACCGACACCACTTGCCTACCTCTCACTGCAACACCACCACCACTTGCCCCACCTCTCATTGTAGTACCACCACCACTTGTCCCACCACCTCATGTGCCACCAACATTCCTTTCAGCTAAACCACCCCTTGCCCTACCTCTCACTACAGTACCACCTCCAAAATAGTCAAAGCCAATCGTAATAGTACCTCCATAACTATTATAGTGAACACCAGCTCCATTTCTACCCCTGGCTCTATTTGTACTCCTCCCAGCACTTCCTCCCCTCCAACTTATATTAGGTGTTATAGGTGGCTGAATTGTGTTCTTCCTATTCTTAGCCCGACTAGAGTGTGTATCAACTCTTAGCCTCTATCTTGGTACACTTGGCCTTGGTGGAGTAGGAACACCTTTACAAGTCTTCTTATTGTGCCCAAATTCTCAGCACTTACCATATTTTTTGTGTGCACCTTGTGCCTCATCTGGGTCCACTAGATTCACTTTCCATGGTCTTCCAGACCCCCTTACTAATGGTGGGGGTAACCAATCATCATTTGGTTACAAAAAATAGATAACACAATTCTCCAATTAGTTAACAAAACATAAAGAACACCTTGCATATGTACAAAATAGTAAGATTTGTACTTTTACCTTGTTCTAATCAAATGAATTAGCCATTGGATAAATAGCTATTTTATATGTAGCAACATATGATGACACTCTATGATATGGACTACAATACCTGCATTAACATCAAAACATGGATCTAATGTAAACAAAGACAATAAATTTAATTAAAAATTTAATTAAATATGTGATACTTACTCAACCAAAGATTATCTAAATGGTAACAATATACCCACTGCATGTGCATATGGCAGGCCAGTGAGTTGCCACTCATTGAAATCACACACATGTTTCTTAGTATGAACCATCCATCTATGCCCATTTACACCAATAGCAACAAAATATCCATCAGTAGCACCTTCAGGATGGTAGTGCCCCTAGAATGTCTCCAATTTTGTAATGTGTTTCACAACTCTTGACACTAACCCTTAAAAGAATGTTCACACATTAGCAAGTTATAAACTAAACAAAACCTTTACAAACAAAGATTAATTTTATAAGTTATAGTATCATACCATCTTGGTCCCATTCCCTTGTTTTTATTCTTCGATCATACATCAGCTTCATCAACATTAAATTCAATTTCTCTAAGGCTCTGGGAACTAGCTTATCTATAATCTTTAATATCCAATTGTTGAAAGATTCTAAGTAGTTGTTTGTTATATGCTCATATTTGGATGTGAAGTGAAAATGTGATCTTGCCCAATGTTCATATGGTTCCTTCACCAACCAATCATATGTTGCAGGGTTTTCAACTTTGAGTTTGTTCATCTTCTTATCTTTTTTTTTTTTTTTAAAACCTTTTGCTGCCCCCCAAACAAGACTCTCTAAATGTGTGCCCCTGTGGTACTTCTTCATATTCTTGTATATATGTCTAAAACAAAACCTATGGTTTGCATTAGGGAATACATTTGTACCAGCCTGTATAAGACCTTTCTGTCTATCACTGATGAAGGTCAACTTGCTTTTGTGCTGATTTAAATAAGGCTCTAGTTTTTGCATAAAATTAAACCAAGTTTTAAAATATTTAGACGTGCACAAGTACACTGCTATTGGGAATTACCCATTATTTCCATCTAGTCCAATGATATATAGACATACTCCACCAAATTTCCCCTTGAGGAAGCATACATCCAAACCAAGTATAGGTCTACAACCATCCCCAAATCCATCCAAAGATGCTTTGTAAGCAACACAAGTCCCAGTCCACTGATTAGTGTCAATGACTTTGCTAGTCCTAGCCATACTTCCAGGGTTAGAACTCAATATCTGTCTACATAACTCAGGCTGCAACACATGCCCCTCATCATATGAACCCATAATCCTCTCCATACGAATATTCCATGCATTCCTTACAGTGTAGTCAGAAATGTCAATCCCATAATTTACTCTAATCAACTCTATCACACCACAAGGCTTAATGGACCTAATTGTTATCATTATATTCCCAGCTTCATTTGCTACCCATCTAGCATGAACCAACTTACTTATGGATTTACCCTTCCCTTTACAAGTATGGATCAACATACTACTTTTTCTCAGTTTGAAGGTATGGCCATCTGGTGTTACCCTGGCATAAAAGAGCCACTTGGAACCTTCCTCTCTTCTTTTACTATATTCAAGTCTAATCCTATAGCTCTTATTCTTTATCTCGTGATAGAGTACCTTATTCACTATACTCCATCTCCTAATATAAGCTCTTGCAATATGCACTGTAGGCCACTATATCTCAGGTATTAAGTCACAAACCTTTTGAAATGGATTATCAGTAACTGTGGCATTTTCTACCACTCCAAAGTTGTTCTCAGTTTCTTTAGCAAAATTTCTTAACTCCTTATCACACTTATCTATGTCTTCTTGAGTAGGCTCTTCATTACCATCCAAAGAAGTGTGAGAATAGTAATATCCTTCTTCAGTAACTAAATTATCAGGGTCAATTTCAGTAGGATAATCATTAAAAGTGGACTCAATTGGTATATCATCACACAGTCCATCATCAAGTCCATCATACAGTCCATCACAAACTCCATCATTAAAAGTAGACTCAATTGGTATATCATCACCAAGTCCATCACCAACTCTATCACCAATTGGTATATCATCACCAAATCCATCAAAAACATCCCCCATCCAATATGATCACATCATCATCAATATCATATATAATTGATATATCATCTAGGATTTCTTCTGGTAATTAACTTTCTCTAACCTTTTTGGGTTTGGGTACAATACTTGAAGTACATTTTTCTTATCTCTTAGCCTTCCTTTTCTTAGCTTCAACTGTGGGTTTTTTTATTGATTCAATTTGAGTTTTTTTTCTTTGGTTCAACTGGGTTTTTGGTCATAAATATAGTTGGTGTTTTTCTTTTAGATTTAATTTCATCCTTACTTTTGGGTTCAACAGTTGGAATATTTGTACTTCTCTTAACATTACCCATATTAGGTACATGAGGATCAACATCAATAATAGGTGAGGCCACCTCTGGCTGGTTTGGAAGGGAAGGACCCTCATCAATGTTAAGAGTTATTACTTTAGGGTATTCTTGGCTTTGGTCGGTTTGTGATAGGGGCAGTACAGGTCCATTATTATCTAAATAGAAGTGTATATCACCCACCACCTCCAAATCAGTGTAATCCCAATAAAATAGCAAATCATTGCTACCCTTTACGTGAACAATTTTACCAAGTTGGATAGTACTCAAATTAAACATAGTCTCAGGTGGCATAAGATTGCTCACTTCTGTTAAGGTGGAAAACATATAATCCATCAAACATATGTAAGAAAACCTATCCCCATCCACCTTATCATATATTTCAACCTTTTCTCCCACATACAAGTTATGAGTGCACCCAATACCCCAACTAGGTTTTATCCAAGTACCCCCCCCCCCCCCAATGAAGTATTACATTTCTCATAATTTTATTCCTGTAGCAAAAGTACAAAAATAAATTCTATAAAAAAAAATCACATTTTTCATAGTTACATCCCAATGAAGTATTACAAATCCCTTAATATTCAAAATCCCTAATTTTATATATGACAAACCCTAATTTAATCAAAACCATAATTTTATATGAGAAAACCCTAATCCTCAAATAGTTATATATAGTAATTAGGTTATAGTAAACTGGGATTTGCAATTTAAGCAACAAGATCAAATAGTACTTACATTGAGAAGAAAGAGAGAGAGGGTTTCCTCTGTATTGAACTCCAGTTAGGGTTTCTTCTTGTACAATAGTTTCTTTTGGTACAATAGCTTCCTTTAATTACTATAATTGTATTGTAATGGTTTTGAAACAGAGAGAGAGAGAGAGATGGTGTAATAACTGTAGAGAGAGAAAGAGTTGGGTAAATGAGGGAAATTTCCCGCTCAAATAAATGACACGTATTGTGATCGTAGCGGTGGCGTTGGAAAATATCTGAGCTATTAATTCAAGAACTTATGGCAACCGGTTTCCTAAGTCCACGTGCTTGGCATGCAAGGGTATTTTTGGAAGTTCACCAAAATCTGGCCAGTTAAAGGCTAGTTAACCAAAAAATGGGGGTCATAGGCCAATAAGTGCCAACGCTGGGGGCAATTGCAAATTCGTCTATCATAATTGGGGTCAAAAGAAAATTTTCTCAAAATAAACTAAAATAAGGAACTTAATTTACAAAATAACAACCATTATTACTTCTTACGTGCGAAGAACATATTTGTAGTGTATGCCATCACACTTTCAGCATAATGGTCTTAGGTCAATTACGTCGACCAGCATTCGAGCTCTTTAGTAAATTCTTCGCCCCCCCCCCCTCGTCTCTAACTTTTTTGTAGGAACTGCTTTCTTTGTTACCAAGGATGACCTACAATCAAGATTCATAACGGACACTATTGATTAATTTTTATTTAAAAAAAATAAGAATCCCGTGATTATTTTGCACAAATTGAATCCTTGCACTCACAATCTCTCTTAAATCGTACAATATTCAATTCAAACTATAACGATTTAACAGTCAGGTTGGGAAATAGTGTGATACACATAAGAGTTACTTGATTACAAAAGTTCCACTTAAGACATGGACTTTATGTAAAAAGAAAATTCACAAGATGTGAGGGGTAAGGGATAACTACTCTATGAACATGCTAAATAGTTTTCTAGAGAAAAGACAAATTGCTTTTTTGCTAAACAATCGGGTAGAGATCCAGATTATTATGGTGTTAAATAAGATCACGCATAATAACATGGACACATGTTCGAAATGATGATATTACACTAGTAGCTCAAAGCATCTTGGACATAATCCTGAATTCCACTACAAAAGGATTTAATTCGTTGGTAGTGGTGATGTTGATAAGAAATCCCAAACAAACTATAGGTTTCCTAACATCTTTGAAACGCATCCTACTCGTTACCCGCAAAAAATCTTCTCAGGCTAATGGCTGGTACTACATCTAAGTAATTTTCTAACACACGCTACAGGTCTCCATCTCCCTCTGGTTGCTCTCAAGCACAAGGTGTTAGGAAGGCTAGGGTGCTCAAAAATCTAAGCTAAACTAGCGCATAGATTACTATTATGTGGTTCACCTCAGTGACAATACCCAGGATTGATCGAGTTCTTTCAATCCAAAGTACTAATACACGTAAGAATTATTCTAATTATGAGTGTATCTGATAGATAGTGGGTTGTCTACGTAGGTTATGGTTACTACGCACGTCACCCATAGGCGTTGGAATCTATTTATCATTTATTTTGTTTACTTAAGTCAGGGGGTCAGCTCCAGTAGAATTGGTTGTAAAATTTTGTGAGAGAGATTTGTGAGTTTTGGGGAAAACTCATGAAGCCCTAGAGAAAGATATCAAGTTAATCTAATTTACGAGCTTCCGCACTATTGTTCTTATTAAATTTGGTATTAGAATGAAACCACGATCTTAGGGATGCAAAAATTCATCTGTTCCAGCCAAAATTTTCTTCTTAATCTTGCCAAAATTGAAAACGGGAGACGAAGATATGAGGAGGAAGAAGATTGGATGTCTAGATGTGCTAACGAATGACAAGTTATGCATAGTAGGAAGGGGAGTGACCACAAAGAAACACTAGAAGAAGATGAGATGAAGTGTCGCCAAAACGCAAAGGAACCGTGCGGTTTTCGACTAGAGGTGTCATCCGCCATTGCTGCAGAATCGCGAGAGAAATAGTTACCATACATATGCCATACGTGCGCTGCACACGCGATCTTTAAGTGACTCATACGCCAGTCATGTATCTCCTGTTATAAAACAAACCAGCCCAGGCCCAGCTACCAACCAGACCCGGGACCATCAAACCTAAAGGGGATAGCCCGAGCCTAGTGATCAAACCGAACCCAAGCCCGATCCAGATGACTAGAAACTCCATTACCAAACAACGACAACAAGTTGCAATAACAGGCCTGACTTCACTAGCAACAGCCGCGACAACCTCCACCTTCAACAATTTTACATCAAACGCAGGAAATTCGATAACAACTTTATCTACAGTTGACATCTCTAGTCACCATAGCCAAGCAGACTATACCTACATCTCTACTAAAAATGGTTACCACCAGCAAAATCACTTCTTCTTCGGCTAACCCGCCAACATCGGCAAAGACGCTCATTAAATTAACCACACTAAACATTAGCGGCGTTGGAATGGATTCTCCAAAATCAAACCTAATTGGTATTGTGCGGCTTCTAGATTCTTGCCGTGATAAGTAGGAAGCATTGGACCATACATTGGAGGGGAAGAGCGTAGTTGTCGACCTCCTACCACCCGAAAAACTGTAAAAAGTTTTAATGTCTCACACTCTTCCATTTTTTGGGTCTAGTATGCGGGTACCTGAATAGGGGTTAGAGAAAGACAATGAGTATTGGAAGAAGCATAGCATATTCCGTATAAGATGTATAGTAGAGGGTAAGCAACTTGAAGTCCTCATTAACGACGGGTCTATAGAAAATCATATTTTTGAGGAGGTGGTAGAGAAGATGGGCTACAAGCTTAATCCGCATCCTAAACTATTTACTATTCACTAGCTACAGGGAAGGCGTACGAAGAGGGTATTGTACTGCTCTAAGTTGACGATCAAGATTAGGGACTCTTATGGGGTGATTATACATTTGGCAGTAGTTGATATGGATGTTTGTTATGTAACTTTAGGCAGGCTTTGGTAGTATGCACGGTGCAGTATTCATCTGGAGAGTGAATACTTATTCTTTCATGTGGAGTGGGGAGTGGATAGTGTTGACTTGCCTTCCTTCGGTAAAACTACAGAGTCAGATGTACACCAGTTTACTTGCAGAGGCACGAGTGCATGGTTGCGCTTATGCTTTGGTGAGTTTTCTTTTGGCTCCACTGGTTCCAATTCTACCTATATTATAGTCTCTTATTGCACAATATGATGATGTATGTAATGAGCTCGATACACAAGAGTTTTCGTCTCTGCGTGATATCCAACATGCTATTAACATAGTTTGAGGGCCACCATTGCCTAACCTACCACATTATCGCATGTCCCTTGGTGAGCATGTTAAACTATAGAGGTAACTCACTGAGCTTTGCGACAAAGGTTTACTGCGGGAGAGTATGTCACTGTGTGTCGTGCCGACTTTACTGACACCAAAGAAAGATGGTAGTTGGCACATGTGCGTTGATGGCAGAGCTATTAACAAGATTACGATGAAGTATAGATTTTTGATTATGAGATTTGCGGACATAAAAGATGTCCTGCATGGGGCAAAGTTCTTCTCCAAGTTGGATCTTAGGAGTGGATACTATCAGGTTTGGATGTACCCAGGAGACGAATCGAAGACCGCATTTAAAACCAAGGATGGTCTCTTCGAGTAGCTAGTTATGCCATTTGGTCTCTCCAATGCCCCGTCCACTTTTATATGACTTAAGACTGAGGTGTTGAGGGAGTGCAATATGCAGATGCTTGTGGTTGTTTACATTGATGATTTCCTCATACATAGCCGCCTCAGGAGGAGCACTTGGTATATATTAAGCTAATATTGCGGCTTCTACGTATTAAAGCACAAGCTTTTTCTTCTGCTGAATTAGTGTTCCATTATGGTAGATTTAGTAAAGCCCTTAGGGTATGCCGCTTCAGCTGATGGTGCTTAGGTTGATGAGGAAAAGGAACAGATGATATGTAACTGGCCAGTTCCTACCATTACGTCACAGGTTCGAAGTTTCCATGGGTTGGCAACTTCTTACCACCGGTTAATTTACGGCTTCATTGGATTATGGCACCTATTACATCGTTAATGGGGGATGTTCCTTTTGTTTGGTTTCCTTAAGCTGATGAGGCTTTTCAGTAGATCAAAGAAAGACTTAATACGATACCAGTTTTGGCCCTTCTAGATTTCTAAGGCCCCATGTTTGAGGTTACCACAGATGCCTGCAGGATAGGAATTGGGGTTATTCTATCAAATGGGGGCAAGCAGGTAGCTTATTTAAGTCATAATCTATTTGGGGCCCAGCTTCGGCATTTGACCTTTGATATAGAGTTGTTAGCAGTGGTATGGGATCTTCAGCATTGGTATCATTATTTGGTTCATAGGGAATTTGTAATCCACTTAGGCTACGATGCACTCTGCCACATGCATAGCCAACAACGTGTTTCTTCAGACAGGTAGGCTATGTGGTTTAACTAATTGCGGGGTTTTTATTTCCATGTTCACCATATGGAGGGGAAGAAGAATGGATTTGCAGACAGGGTTAGTAGGGCAATGCATCTACTTGTTACACTACGTATGTCAATTTTTAGATTTTCTGAGATACAAGAGTTATTCCCAAAGCATGCGTACTTTGGACTTATCTACAGTTCTTGCTTGCAATGCCATGAGGACTATGAGAAGTATTCGATATAGGATGGTTACTTGTTTTGGGGTACAGTTTTATACATCCCTGCTTCGTCTCTGAGGCAGCAGTTGATTACTGAGGTTCATGCGGGGGGTTTAGCAGGGCACCTTGGAGTGACCAAAACCATGGCCTTGATGCGGGAAAAGTATTTATGGGATACTATGCATCGGGATGTCAACATTTTTATCAAAAAGTGTTGCACTTGTATCATGGCCAAAGGGCGCGAGCAGAATATTGGCCTCTACACACCGCTTCATGTTCCCAGTATTCCTTGGTGTGATATATCCATGGATTTTGTGACAGGGTTACCAAAGACTGGAGGTTTTGATTCAATTTTCATAGTGGTGGATCAGTTCTCCAAGATGGCTCACTTCATTCCATGTATGAAGACGGACGACGCCTCTCATATAGCACGGTTATTCCTTCAGGAGATCATTCGCCTACATGAGGTTTCTCAATCGATTACTTCGGATAGGGACATTTATTTTACAGGGCATTTCTGGAGGCATTAGTAGAAGCTCATGCAGTGTAAACTTTAGTTTTCCACTGCATTCCACCCCCAGACAAAGGTAGTAAATTGTAGCCTTGGTAATCTCCTATGATGCCTCACCAACGACAAACCTAAGGAGTAGGATTTCATCTTATCACAAACGGAGTTTGCATTCAACAACTCTGTTAATAGCTCGATAGGATTATCTACTTTCCAAATTATTATAGGGTATTCACAAGAGATGGCTTTAGATTTGGCGCCGATTCCACAATTGGTCCCAGTTTTTGCCAGTACAGTAGATTTTGCATCATCCATTCATGTTATACATTAGGACGTCTATTAGCGATTAATGCAACATTATGCTATAGTTAAAGAGTGAACAAATCACAATTGGCGAGAGGTTATATTTCAGCCAAGGGATTTAGTTATACTTTATCTTGAGAAGTAGAGGCGTACAGGTACGACTTCTAAGTTACTTTTTTGACGTACATGACCTTTCTGTGTCCTTCACCACATTGGTGAGAATGCATATGATCTCGATATGCCAGAGGAGATGAGACGCTCACCTGCTGTGAACGTCAAACTCTTATCTCCTTATCATGGCGAGATTATCCCATCAATTACATTACCCCTTCTACCCGGAGTTCCTAAGGGAGGAGATCGTGATGATGAGGTTCTTGAGCAGAATGTCTGCCACACAACGAGACGAGGTCCTTATGTTATGTTTAAGGTTTGTTGGGTTAACCAGGCTAGGGATTCGTAGATTCCAGAAGCTTATTTTCATCAGATGGATCCGGTCTTTTACGATGAATATATAGCACAAGAGAATTCGGGGTTGAATTCTTCTTAGTGGGGGATAGTTGATAGATTGTGGGTTGTCTACGTAGGTTGTGGTTACTAGGCATGTCACCCACAGGTATAGGAACTGTCTTTTATTTTATTTTATCTACTTAAGTCAAGGAATCAGCTCCAGTAGAGTTGGTTGTGATATTTTGTGAAAGAGAGATTAGTGAGATTTATGAGTTTTAGGAAAAAATCATGAAACCCTAGAGAGAGATCAAGTTAATCTAATTTATGAGCTTCTGCACTATTGTTCTTATTAGTATCATTTTGTTAATGGACTTAACGCAAACAGGAACTTGCAAGTTTTGTGCGGCAAGGAAAACCCCAAGACTCGTCAAAGTCTACACAGAGTGAGAATGTGAGATGTTTATCACATCACCATTCCAATAACTTAGCATTTATAAATACTGACACACAAAAATTTGTACTAGAAAGCAAAATTATACTTTTTTTGAACTTGGAGTCCATGGAATACCCATTGCATAATCAACTATAGAGCATAAAAGCTTTTCGTGGAGCAAAATTCTGGCGTCTTCCACCGGCCTGTTAACATATTCGGAAAACCTTTCAAGCTCATCCTCATTCATCTTTGCTTGGGCACCACCAGCATTAAGCATATCTACATAGAAGTTTCCATAATCATTTTCAGAATTGATATTATGATTCCAAGAACCGAGTTCTACATGTAAAAACAATATCAGTAAAATAATTTTATGGTTTTGAAAGTAATGAGATAAGTAAATTAGGGTTTACGATTCAGACCTGAGATTAAAGAAGGTGGAGAGATTCTCTTTGATGGAAAAAAATTTGGGGAGCAAACCCTAACCCTAGCCCTAATTTCTTAGATTAATCCCAAAATTCAAAATCTGACGAGAACTAAGAATTTAAGCAGGTGATTAATTTATACAAGAGCTATTCAAAATCACAATATTGAGCTAAAACAATAAATTATTAAATTTAGTCCAACATTTTATTCTTTAGTCCCTGATTAACTCACAAAATATTGACCCCCATGTTGGTCGGTCTCCATTTGAATTGAAGTGCCAATTTTTATTTTATTTTTTGCGAAATCATTCCAAACACTATTCTATATTTTCTTAAAAAGAAAGAAATGAACCAATTTTTTCTAATTTTTTTTAGAAATCTAAAGTACAAATTTCCAGGTTGTACATGCCTTGTTGGACTAATCAGAATAACCAGGTTAGTTAGCTAGCTAGCTCTCCCAAGAGTTAGCTATTCATTTTCCTTACTTCTCTCCAATACTTAATAAATAAAGAGCCCTAGAGGATCTTGGCATATACCTTTTTTTTTGGTATTTCAAGGTATGGCGTGCATAATTAAAAAATGTGTCAAAATAACATTTCCCCCCCTAATCTTACAAAATTAATCTTTATAACAACTTTAATAAGGTAATACATTCCGAATCCGGAATGCCTTATTATTCTTTAACTTGTGTAGATGACTAAATGTCCTGCCATGAATATGAAATGTCCAATGCAATATTATCATGTTCGTATGCATCAAACTCGAAAGATTCTTCCAGCTCATTTGGTAGTACAATCTTCCACGCTCATTTGGTAGTGATCAATTCTTCATCTAAAGCCTTAAGCAAAGAACATAATCCAAAGATCATATAGTCCCTTGATCACCTACGGCCAATTGCAACCCTTTTATATTAGCTTAATAAATCTTGGCTGGTCAAGTTAACATCTACAACTCACTATGGTCTACCAAAAGAAAAAAATAGGATTATTGGGTTGTCCTTCAATTCCAAGCTAACTGTTAAAGGGACGTTTTATCATTGTGTCTAATCCTTGGGAACTTTAAAAAACTCCATAGTTTTTATATTTGCTTCAAGAAAGCCTATCAAAAACAAACTCATTATTGTAGGTATAAGGATAGACACCATTGTATGAGTTTTTCTCAAAAGATAAATGAACATCTTCTGACATATCGTTTGATATTTCAAGTGGAATAACATAAAATCTAATAAACCCAACTTTAGTTCCATGATCAAGGGAAAATTTAAAATTTGAAGGAAAACTATCTATGGAAAACACTATTGAAAATAGAGTTATAAACTCTAAAGAAGAAATGTTTATTAATCAAACTTGGAATGAGATATGATAAAATTACAACATATTGCAAACCTTTGTATCAGCATTAGAACACATACCCAACTTGGCTTGTAAAGCTGAAATACAAATCATACCTTGAAATTCTATGTGTTTGGTATTTAATGTTTTTCGAATAAACCTATTTTTATCAATCAATGATCTAGGATTAAAATGAAACAATTAATGCTAAAGAAATGGAATTAAGCGGCACAAGCTATTGTTCATCATGTGGAAACTCCTTACTTAGGAGAAGCACCGCAGGTCATTATCGATGACCATGACAACCCAAAATCTACTAATCAAAAAGAGTTTAATTTGAATTACACTTACAAAATCGATAACCTCATCTCGTGATTATCTCTCTTCTGATAAAAGCTTCACGCCCTATCTCCTATGTTCTCACAATGACACTCTTGATCTCACACCAAGTATCGCCCTTCTTAAATCACTTTAGAGCAATATGTAAGAAGTAGGATACACTGAC
This sequence comes from Kingdonia uniflora, assembly GCA_014058105.1. Lineage (NCBI taxonomy): Eukaryota > Viridiplantae > Streptophyta > Magnoliopsida > Ranunculales > Circaeasteraceae > Kingdonia > Kingdonia uniflora. Next base: position 4,824,233 of record JACGCM010000140.1, on the reverse strand, counting down.
TCAACATCAACCTCAAGGTTTTTAGGTTTTGATTGATGCCAAATTGTCTCTCTGATAAAAGATATTGTGCTCTTTCAAAAATAACTTTTTGCCAAAGAAAGAGAGAAAATAGAGAGGCACTAAAGAGAAGCAAAGTTTACTTAAATACTATTTTACTTTTTCTCGACACTTATTCAAATGAGACCCAAGGTCATTCGAACGAGATCCCCAACAAGCCTTCAAACATAACTTAGTCTTTTTTTAGAACTTGTAGCACTCGCTCGAACGAGACCTAAGGTCGTTCGAATGAGATGCCCAAAATCTATTCAAACGAGACCCAAGGTCATTCAAACGAGATTCCCAAATAAGTTTATAAAATTAGTAAAACATTTTTGCCTCCCTTTGTCACGCCTTGAAATCCAATAATCGGTAACTAGACCAATTACTGAGATTCGAGGATGTGCAGGTCGGGGAATTCAACCGATTTGCCCCCACAAACGACTGAGCCATAGATAAGTTCAGGCTCAGTCATTCACTATAGTAATATCATCAGAGTAAAAGAATAATGCAGAAGCAAAGACATATAAATGTTAAACTAAAGAATATACAATATCAGATAACACACAGCGTCAAAAGCTGAGAACGAGCAAGAAATACTAAAACCAAAAATAGAAGCTTCAGCAACAAGCTGGAACCAACAGCTACAGCTCTCAGCCAAAAACTAGCAACTACTCTGCCTCTGAAAGAGGGGGGGGGAATATGAGAGTGAGCAAAACCACGGCCCACTAATGCCCAACAGAGCTAAATAACATACTAATTTAACAGGTACAGAGATAGATGAGAGATGAATGAGATAAGCGAATGATTAAAAGTATGGTAATATAAGTGCAGAATAATGGGAAAGGAATAGGAATAGGAATAATAAAGTGTTGTGATATGATATGATGCAATGCGATGACGTGATGACCTGATATGATATGGTGATGATATGATTCTAGAATTGTTCTAATGTGGATATTTATGATGTTATGAAGTCAGAGAACTAGGCCCTATAAATCAATGTATTGGGCTGATCAGTCGCTAATGCATAATAACCTTAAAGAGGCCTCAATTGAATACAATGGGTACGATTAGTTTGAAAGCTCGACCACGCTTAGGATTTATCACTTGATCAAAGTGTTCTGGGATTTTCAACCTACAGAGCCAGCATCCAAACTTTATTTCATATTCCAAGGGATTTCAACCTCATGGAAGAATGAGATGGGTACCAATGGAAAACTGTCTCATACCATCCTACACTCTCAGATGGGCAATAGATATGATAATACCTGTCCCAAACTCACCTACTTATTTTAACCCGATGTAGAAATCCTAGGTCCTATCGAGGGTCAGCCGATGTAGAAATTTGTTATGTATTCGACCCCGTTAAGTTAAAAGAATATAGAAACCTACCCACACTGTAAACAGATCCCAAGGATCAAAACACCACAGTCGCCAACCCAGCCAACACATACATAGGATACCCACCCTGCCTCAGAGAATGGTAAACAATCCTAACACAACTGCCCCAACATGGCCAGCACACACCTAGGATAACCTCCTGTCTCAGAGGATGATAAACAATCCTGACACAACATCCCCAACATGGCCAACACACACCTAGGATAACCTTCTATCTTAGAGGATGGAAAACAATCCTGACACAGGTGCAAATAGTGACTAATTAACCAATCACAGCATCCAAACAACATCAGTCTCTACAAGACTAAAATACAGTGCTCAAGGACAAGTCACGAGAATACCACTCAAAATGCGCAACTCCCTAAAGGTCAAGGAGAACCACATACTACATGCCTAACAATAGGAAATGCCAAATACTAAAACAACAACTACAACAGAAGGAACAATATAGTCTAAAACCAATTCACAAATGCCTCAATGCCAAATGCATAACTCTAACTAACACAGGTTAAACTAGTAAAGTAATTTAGTAATTGAGGGACACTCACCTGATAAAGGATAATCTGTAAATCCAAAATTGACAGGGCAATCCCCCTCAAAACCACAGGCAACAACAATTGTGCAAACCCTACAACCCAGCACCTGCAACAAGCACAACAAGCACAAAACCCACAACACAACAAAACCCCCAAACACAAAACCTTATAATCAACTCAACAAGGGTTACCACCAAACTTAAATTAAATCAATAACAAGGAAGAGGGAAGGGAATTACTCAACGGAGAAGTAGCGAGATCAATCCCCCAATAAATCACAGACGATGAGTGAGAGAGTGGAGATGATTCAATTTGGGAGAGAGAGTGAGAGAGTGATGAGTGAGAGAAATAATGAAAAGGAAATGGGTAATTAAAACCCTAAAAACACAACACTCATCTCGAGGCAAAGCAACGGCCAAGAAATGCGAGGAAAAACCCAATCTGGCCGTCAAAACACGCCTATGTTCGAATATAATATATTTCTATTCGAGCAATACAAGACAGGTAGGAATGTTTGAAAACAAGAAAAGGCTTGTTCGAATAAAGTGAAACAGTCTAAAAATTATTCGAACAGAACAAAAGTTGTTCGAATAAAATGGAATAGGTAGGAACTTGTTCGAGCAGAGAAAAGTCTGTTCGAACAAGACAGATCAGTTAGAAACATATTCGAAGAGAAAAAGGTATGTTTGAATAGAATGGGACAGATAGGCCTCAGAAAACCAAAAAGACTCCTTTCAATGGGAAACTAGAAAACCCAAGAATCATAACCCAAATCCCTCCCGAATCACCCATAACACACCACACAACCACCAACAATAACAAACACCTCTACCAAGCTAACCACAGGCTCCCCAAAAAAAAAAACACAACCTCCACCGAGCAAACAACCACCGAAACCACAAAAAGAAGAATACAAAGACCTGATAATAGAAATGAGATGCTGATGCAGGATGAATGAATGCATAATGATAAATAATAATAAGTAATAGTTAATAATAATAAAAAAAATGGGATACTACACCCTTTATCAGATTCTATTTAACCAACTTACTTTCTTGCTCGCTTGTTGATAAAAGACTTGTACATAGGTCTTCATTCTCTCATTGTCTTCGACTGAGATAACCACCGTACTTCATATATACGAAATTAGACAAAGCAAAACCTTTCAATCTCCCCCTTTGGTTCATTTCATGATAAATAAAAAATAAGAGTTACACATTACTCTGTAGTACTTTCCAGCTGTAGAGATAGTCTAGACCTTAGAAAGACCCCACCCCTTTCATTAACAGGTTCAATATCTGGATCTCTTTTACGGATGATATCTTCATACATCTCAACAATCATTAGATAACCTGGTACTTAATATCTGCACACTTAGCAAAATCGTTTATAATGTATGTGGAAAGAAGAACTTAAAATATTTATGAACACAGAACCACATAATTAGGAAATAAATTATAAAATAATCAAACCAGAAAAGTATTAGCATATATCCATTCATTGTGCTTGCCTATTAGAGATACGTATTTCTCCCCCTTTTTGTCACGAAAGAAACAACTAACAATCATAATCTACTATCTGAAAATAAAAAAAATTAGAGCCATTGGACAATTAAAGAAACAAAAGATAGTATTAAGAATACTTCTAATGTTAGTACATAGACTACTATCATATTTGTTCTCAGAACAAAAATAGTCTCACAAAGACGAACCAGAGACTCAAAACAAAATAGAGAACATAAACGAGATACTCTGTATGGCCAAGTATCCTCAAAACCATAATCATACATAAAATCCTCCTGTAGCTGAGGAAGATATGCAACCTCTATCTCCATTGCACCCAACCGTGTATCAAAAGCTTCCAGCCGTGAATCAATATCGCCTTACCTAGTCTTAACCACCCCCATATCTACTGTCAAAGTCCGAAGCATACTCCTGACATCTTAAAGACTAAACACCCCCTGAGTCTGTGCAGCTGAGCTAGAAGAACCCATGTGCTCACCTTGAGGAGCGGGCTTAGATGGTAGTACAGAAGATAGATGACATGCACTCATATGACAATTACTAGCATCCAATCTTTCTACTTTGGTATCTTTAGGCTCATCAGGAAACACCTTATACTCAGCCTCTAGTAAAATATCCATCACAAGGCGGGCAAAATGTAATAAACTCTGAGTCTCATTTTTAGTACTGGCACCTATCATCTCTGTAATGATAATGCTTGGAATATCGATTTCCGCATTATTCTTGAATGCATAGAGAAATACCTTCATCCGCTCAGAGAGTTCATTCTTTTGGGATCTTGGGAGGATATTAGTAATAACAATGCGATGTACTAGACGAGACTCATCATCTAACATCTTACGAGTCACAGTTCCCGATCTAGTATAAAGATTATGTTAAGTAGTGATGTCCGTAACCATCTCATTCAGCTCTGGAAGAATAGGAATCTCATGCTTAGTAAACTTACCCTCAGGATAATAGGTAGGCCATATATAAGACGTCACTAGCCAAATATACCTGGGAACGTAAATGAACGAAGAGAGACCCAATATAAAATAAATTTTGCCCCAAGTTATGAAAAACTCATCCCATCAATAGTGACTGAAAACATACCTGGAAAAGTGAATGAGCGGAGAGAAACCAATATAAAATAAAGTCTACCCTGAGTTATGAAAAACTCTTCCCCATCAATTGTGACTGAAAAAGTTCAATTATGAAGTGAACTAGTGGACTCAACTTCCAGAGAAGCATAAAATAGTTAAACAATGCGAGGATATACCTTCCCCGTGGGTGTAAGAATTTTGGTCTAACCTTTCTCTTTGAAATTTGCAAATACACTCGCGTAGCCCGCACTAACATCTGAGACATTGCTGGTATCTACTATGTATTCCTTTACAATCAGGCAATCTTTAAAGCCCTTTTATGTTCCCAAATTCACTGGGTTATCCCCGACACTTTGACCATCGATAATGATTGTCGAGTAAGAGCGTTACCTTTTGGTTCCCACCCGTAGCTTAGGTCCCATATCACATGCCCACAAAAACTTGAAAATCTGTTTGCAGAATAATACCCAACCAACAAATCCAACAAGGAATCACCTACAAACTAACCCAACACCTGCAAAAAATAAGAACATACTACCACCAACAACAATACCCCAATTCTCCAAGAATTAAGCCCATTAATTCTACCAAAACAATCGCACATAAATGTTGTCGAAAACCCCAATTCAAAATTTGCCAACAAATGCACACCCCAATCACCTGCAAGGAAATACCCATGTCCACATAATCTAATTCCAATAATACAAATACACAAACTAGACCCTACTTCTACCAACAAATATCCAATCAACACCTCATAATCCAAAATTCGAAATCACCAATTTTAAGCAATATACGAGGAACGAAGCATACAGAACCTAAGAATCAGTATAAACAACAAATAATGAGTATGATTTGAACTTACTTTACCCCAAGGTGTAGCTTTAGGAATCCTTGAATGAAACTACCATAAATTGCTTGGGAAAACTCATTAATCAAACCCCAAACTCAATCGTAAGAACCAACAGACTCAAAGCCTTCCCCAATCAAGAACTAAATAATCAAAAGAGAGAGAGAAATTACAGTAGGAGGTGGAGACAAGAGTGAGATAGACAGAGAGTGAAAAACACAAAGGTGGTATAAGTTAGAAGAACGTAGAAGACATGTGGATGACGACCAAACCACTATCTCGATCGAACGAAAAATAAAGTCGCTCGAACGAAGAAACAATTTTTTGTCTAAAGAAACCATATATCATTCGAACAAACATACACCTCATTCGAACAAAGCATCAAATTTTGCCTAAAAACTCACTGTAACATAAAATGAAGAACAAGAGGCCATTTTTTTTTTGTTCAAACGACCAGAGATAAGGAAACATATCAATATTAGCCAAGTAATCAATCGAACAGACATAAGAGACAAGATATGACCCAGGACTTTATGAGAGAGAAAAAAAAGCTTACCAAACACACTTCCCCTCAAAATATGCATAAAGTATATAGGCACAACAGATATATGACATGTCAGAGAATATTGTTGATCTATAAACGAAATAAAGTTCAAAAACTTGGTGCGTGTATGTGTGTGTAGTCCAATCAAAGTCCTGACATTTAGACGTTACTTTGGAAATATGATTCAACTTAGGCCTCTCATGGTTGGTCACTCAAATTCCCTAAAATTTTTCAAGATATCACTCTAAGGAGATATGAATATGAATAAATTGGAGTTAAAAATTTACAATCCAAGAAACCAGCGTTATTTTACTGAAAGATCTCATGGAAGGAAAATTAATTTTTTTAGGTGGTATCAAGTTAAATACCATAAATTCTCCAACTATCATCTCTACCAAACCGATTGCACTAGACTTAGAATCAACAAGGACTATTAAGGTTAAGGTTATAGATAAGGCAAAGTAGGCTAGTGATGAAGTAGGTGTTTTGCTGGCATTCTAATAACAAATATAACCACCACCTCCATTGTTAATATCGAGACACCTTGTAAAGGCGTATTTTCCGGAAGGAAAACCTTCGCCAATACTTGTTAGTAATGATTGCGTAATAAAGAACTATCAACCAATATTTTATGTATAAAACCTAGCAAAAACTGAGAAAAACTACAACCTCAAAGAGGATTTGATATAATATTTAGTAGATGCTAGTTATTACAAGTTTTCAGAGTGTTGCTAGTGTTTAGGATCAAGAAATGTTAGAAAAATGCGGTCCCTTAGAACCTATTCTCTGCCTCTATTTATAGTATATACAGGCAGTTCACAAAAAGAAAAAAAGAGCCTCTTATTCCATAGGTAGTGGGCAAACTTTGTGGATCTCTAATAATTCTTTCTTGGCCGGGTTGCAACGGCTACTTTTAGTAAGTCGAGGACTCACAAAATCTTCTAGAATGCTGAGCTATCTTTGACTACAGAGTGTTGAGTTATCGTTGACTATAGAGTGTTGGATTTCTTTGACTACAGAGTGTTGGCTTATTCTTATCGAATCTGGGGAATATGATACTACACACCTCCTTCCTCCTTCCCCCTTCCCCCTTCCTCCATTTTTTTTTCAATGTAATATTTCTAGAGATATACTTGATCTTCTAGCACTATTGGATTTGACATTTTAAAGAAAAAAGTTGCACAGATCATACTAATGCATACAACACCTTGCATACTTTATCACTTCTTGTACTCAGAATAAAAGATTAAATAAGAATTGTTATATACAAAGAAATGGCTTATTTTAGGCTCATAGGATAGCAAGTGATTAAACGATGTGGGTTAGAAATTGAAAGGCCAAAGACGGTGCAAATAACAATGCCTAAAATTATGTCTTAAGCCTTATACAATATCTCATTTTGCCTCGAATCAAGTAAAGAAATTGTTCTAGTATTTTATCTTGAATTAGATGTCACCACCGACAATATACTAATGCATAAAAAATGAGATCATAAACAAAGAGAGATTTTTTGCGGGAAAGAATTAGATATCACCACCAATACTCAAAGCTTGTACAAAAAGGTTAATTCCACACATAATGTTAGGTAACGAAGTCTCTACATTTATCCTTAAGATTTTTACTTACGACTAGATTCAGGAACAGTTAGATCTATGACGAATAAGTGATACCAATTAGCTTAAGTATTAAATGAATATAGTACAAATAAAGAAATGTCAAACATGTGCATTCATAGCTAAGATAGACTGTAATGCAAAAATCAGGGAAAATAACCAATATGAACAAGAGAAACGACACATACCTGACGATGTCCTTAGAATAATGACATAAACAGTCAGGATAACCTGAGAGATTTATGCAATGGAGAAGACTCTAATAACCCATCTGATAGTTGTAAACCGAAGAACATTCGAAAATTTGATGAAGAGATCAGCAAGCTGGTTCTCCGTACCAACTTACTCCACAATTACTATCTTTCGCTCAACAAGGTCTTGAAAGTTTGGTGAAGATATCAACAAGCTAGTTGGGTACTACAACTTCCCACAACAATATACTCCACCTCTGCAGTAGACTGCAAAATGTAATTTTGTTTCTTACTTTGCCATACAACGAGATTATTCCCAATGTAATAGCATCCCCCAGAAGTATTTTTCCTTTCAACAAAATTTCGGGCCCAATCAGCATCTGAATATCCAATAATTTCAGACATAATGTCTCGAGTATACCACAATCCAAACTCAAAAGACCCAAATACTTAGCCAATAATTCGTTTAACGGCGTATAAATGTGACTCTTTAGGACTTGTCTGATAACGAGCACATATGCAAACACTGAAAATAATTTTCAGATGACTAGCTGTAAGATACAACAAGCTTCCTATTATGCTCATATACGTCTTCTGGTCCACATCAGTACCTGCATAATCCTTACTTAATTTGGTGGTAGTGCTCATTGGTGTCCTTGCATGTTTCGCATAATCAAGACCAAACATTTTTATAAAATCTTTAACATATTTAGATTGAGATACAAAAATATCATTCTTCCGTTGGTTGATTTCGAGACCTAAGAAGTAGGTTAATTCCCCAACCATGATCATCATAAACTCTTTTCCCATTAATTCTTTGAATGTCTTGACACGTACAGCAGACATAGATCCAAATACAATATCATCCACATATTCCTGAGCAATAAGTTTTATGTCTCCTTCTCACTAAATAAACAATATCTTATCAACTCCCCTTCGATTAAATCCCTTTCCAAGTAAGAAGTTTGAGAGTCTGTCATACCATGCTCGAGGAGCTTGTTTTAGTCCATAAAGAACTCTCTACAACCGATAAGCATACTCCGGATGATGTGGACCTTCAAACCCCTTGGGTTAAGCTACATACACTTCTTCCTCAAGTAGCCCATTCAAGAATGTACTTTTCATATCCATTTGATAAAACTTGACTTTTTTGTGATAGGTGAAAGCCGAAAGCATCCGAATAGATTCAAGTCCAGCTATGGGAGAAAAAATTTCTTCTGCATCCACCCCTTTTTTTGATTGCATCCCTGAGCTAGCAACCTTGCTTTATTTCTTACGACATCACCATTCTCATCAAACTTGTTCTTGTAAATCCACTTAGTGCCAATAATTTTAGTATTTACCTGTCGTGATACTAAGTCCCACACATCTATTCGCTTGAATTCATTTAGCTCATCTTGCATGGCGTTAATCCAATATTCACCAAATAACACGCTTTTACGTTGGTTGGTTCAATGATGGATACATAATACATACTCTCTACTATCTCATAGAATGCACAACAATGATACCTGATACACCTAGCAGACTTATGAAGCATAGGACATTCATAATCATTAAGGTATCCAGAAGTACCATAATTTTGAGGAGGATTAGTACGGACAATAGCAAGTGGTGTTGGGATTTCACAAGGAGATGTTTTAGAAGCTTCATCATAAGACATACCTACAGTTTGCATGGGTAGCACAATATCTTGAGCCACAATAGAAGAGGTTGGCGTAGTATATTCTTGAACATTACTATCTTCATCATCTGTTTGTCCAAAAACTATCGAGTCATCAGCTACCACATTAATTGACTCCATTACCATCTTGTTCTTTAAGTTGTAAACACGATAAGCCCTACTATTTACTGCATATCCCAGTAAAATACCTTCATCGCTTTGAGCATCAAATTTTCCAATATTCTCCTGATCATTACATGTGATATAACATTTACTTCCAAACACACTAAAGTATATCAAGTTCATCTTTTTTCCAAACCAGAGTTCATACAGCGTGTTAAGTGTAAGAGAACGCAGATAAACTCTGTTGATAATTTGACACGAGGTATGAATAGCTTCTACCCTAAAATGATTAGGAACCTTTTTTCCATTGAGTAATACCTACCCAATATCTTGTAGAACTCGGTTCTTTCATTCTGCAACTCCATTTTGTTATGGTGTGATTGGAGCTGAAAATTCATATTTGATCCCATTAGCTCGACAGTACTTAATCACATCACTGCCTTTGAGCTTTACTCTACGATCACTTCGAATTCAGTTAATAGAACAATCTTTCGCATTCAGTATTCCAAGGGCTATAGTATGAAATTCTTCAAACGTGTCAGACTTCTATTTTAATAGTATGATCCAGGTGAACCTTGAAAAATCATCAACCATAACCAATATATACTTCTTTATGCCCAAAGTACTCACTCTCATACGATCTATTAAGTCCATATGAATTTTCTCCAGAACTCGCGTAATGGCAATGCTGGTAAATTTTTGGTGGACTCTTGGTTTGCTTTCTAATTTAACATGGTTCACATACTGCATCTGTTAGCTTGCTTAGTCTCAAAACCCCTCGAACTATTTCCTTACTTGTAATATTGGCAAGTTCGTTGAAGTTTACATGCCCTAACCGTTGGTGCCACAGTTCTACATCGCTCATCTTAATAAATTTACATGAAATAGAGTATTGTGATACAACATAGCAGTTTTTAGAAGTTCAGGAAGCATGAGTAGTTGGTGCAACATTACCATTGTTAAAGGAGGGTTAGTCGAGCTTGGTGCAGGCATGAATAGTGATTGCGCTTTACCATCAGTAGCTGGCGAATGACTTTCTTCATCATCAAAGACTATCGGTACTGGCTTTCCTGCATTTTTAACATTTCATTTTTATGTATTTTCTTCATCAACAATCACATCTCGACTAATAATGATTTTCTCTGTTGTAGGATGATAAAGTTTAAAAGATTTTGATCTATCAATCTAACCAAGAAAAATACATTTCTAACCTTTTTTGTCGAGCTTTGTTCTCCATTCTTTTAGAATATGGGCATATGTTATATAGCCAAAGATTCGAGAGTGCTCCACATTTGGTTTTTTGCCACACCATGCCTCCTCTGGTGTCATGTTCCTCACAGGTACAGTGGGACTCCTGTTGAGGATGTAGATACTTTATAACATACTTTGCGCCATATTCATAATAATGCAGTCCTTCCTCTCAACTACGCCGTTTTGCTGTAGTGTGTACGATGTAATTCCAAATTGTTTACAAAAATTTAGGAATTCGAGAAAATTGTATACTCTACCACGATCTGAATGAAGAATATTGATAGATCACCCTACTTCCTTCTCAACAAGGGCCTTGAATGACTTGAAAATTGAAAAATATTTAAATTTTTCCTACAAAAAATATACCCATGTTTTTCGGCTGTTATCGCCAATGAAAGTAATAAAATACCTCTTATTTTTATTAGATCATGGATCAATCAGCCCACATATATCGGTATGGACTAGCTCTAGTATTGATTTGGTTCTCCATACTTTCCCCTTTGGAAATGAATCCCGGTGTTGTTTGCTAACAACACAACCTTCACATACTTGCGGATGTCGATCAATCTGAGGAATGCCCATCACCATATTCTTCTGATGAAGGAGTTTTAAGCCATTAAAGTTCAGGTGCCCATAATGAAGATGCCATATCTAGAGTTGATCTTTTACCATTCTTGAAAAACAATGAAGATTGTCATGCGTGACGCCTAGTAGAAACATTCGGTTTGGAGTCATATGTACTAGTGCAATTACCAAGCTTTTCTTCGGACCTTGAATCCGACAAACTTCATTCTTGATGATTATCACATATCCCTTCTCTTGAATTTGCCCCACACTAAGCAAATTACCTTTCAAATTTGGGACATAAAAAATACTTAAGATGGGTTTGATGAGTGTTATCTCTAGCCCGAATTTTTATATTACCTTTCCCCATAATAACAATTGCAGAACTATCCCCAAATTTTGCCGAGGTACGTAAATAATCATCCATTTTGTAAAATATTGATTTTTCACCATACAGTTTGTTACTTGCCCCTGTGTCCAAGTACCTTATGCTTTGAAAAAAATATTTTTTGATTCAAGATTCTTCTTGGTTTTGCAAACTTTCTGAAAAATTGGGTTTTTTGCCTCTTTCCTTATAAAGATGAGAATGACATTTAAAACAAAAGTAACCATACCTATTATACTTGAAATATTTGAGATATTTGAATTATCAAACGATTTTGACTTTTAGCCTCCACCATGTTGATTGTCGTTTCCTCTGCCTCTTCCATGATTATTTGAAAATTGATTATCACAGTTATCTCTTCTCGACTTGCATATTTTCCCTTTGTCGCTTGATTACTGATTGAGAGCTAAGATTATAGCACTTTCTCCACTGCTACAAGTTTGTTGATTCGTTGCTCATGAACCATCAATGAACTCTTTAGTTCATCCATCAAGAGTTGATTAAGATCTTTCGACTCCTCAATCAAACATACCACGAAATTAATTTTAACCTCATTGATTGGAGAATCTTCCCAATTATCGAAATGTTCTCTATCTTTTCTTCAATTGTTCTCGTCTTGTTGGAAATTGTCATTGTTACTCTGAAGCAGATTATATCGGTTGCATACGAAGAGTCTTGAAATATACACGAAGTGCTTGTAGATGTGCCCGCTTCACTTTAATGTCTCCCTGATATTTTTTCTTCATTGGATCCTAAATTTCTTTGGATGTCTCCATGCATAGGATCATCTCTAAGATGTTGCGATCAATAACTTGAAATAAATAATTTTTGACTTTTAAGTCTTTTAATCATAATTCCTCGATCTTGGATATTTTGGCGGCCATCATGTCTTCTAAATGTTTATAAACACCAACTTTAGCAAGGTGCCAATACTCCTTGGACCTCCAGAAGTTTTCTATAATTAAACTCCAGTGTTCGTAGTGACCATCGAAATTAGGAATCGCCACTTGAACATAATTTTCCATTATTTTTTTGAAAAATAGACGAAATCAATAACCTCGACCGAATGAACGATATCTCAACAGGATATTAGAAAATGTTATGTTTTTCTTTACGTCGTTGCCTTCGAGCTGTCGAGGCAGAGAAAGTGCTCGCTCTGATACTAAATGCTAAAAACAGAATTCTAAACTCTAAAGAAGAAATGTTTATTGATCAAACTTGGAATGAGAGATGATATGATTATAATATATTGTAAGCCTTTATATAGGTATTGGAGCACAAATCCAACTTGGTTTGTAAAGCCGAAATACAAACAATACCTAACTATGCTACCAACTATGACCCCTGTAGTTTTTGTAGCTTGACCTATTTCTTCAAGTGTTATACATTTGCTCATGTGTTTTTCACATTTAACAAAGACCAATTTTGATTGTCGAGTGACTTTAGCTCATAAACAAAAAATTATGCATACTAGCTGTGAGGGCTTATTTCTAATCCTCATACTAAGTTTGATATTCGAGCTCATATAGTTCGAAGTTAGTACACTTGTAACTAACCAAGGGCTGAAGGCAAGCAGTTCACAATACAGACTTCCCCATCTACAGTTCGAGATGTCGAAGCATCCAATAACAATCGCACTACATAAAACACTCATATGTCTATCAACATTTCGAATACATGTGAACACTATTAAAGATCGTATCTTCATCAGCAGTTCGAGATATCAAAGCATCCTGTAGCTTCGCACTTCAAAAGATACTCCCCTACTTATCAGCAGGTCGTATATATGCGAACATCATAAGAGATTGTATCTTCTCCAATGGTCTGAAGTTATAGCTAAAGAATATTAATAGATCCGTTATAGATTAACAAATATCAAGACGTTACAGAAGATCATTATGAAGACTCATCAGAACCTGTTATTGTAACATCCCTCATCAATGTAACCAACGGTCATATTATAAGACCTATAAAAAGAAGCCTGAAGAGGAAGATCCAGAACAGCTATTATTACCTAGAGAACTCTGAGATAAACTCATTCCTACCAGAACTCAGATATCAAGTCTCTTTCCCATTGTAATAGCTAGCATATATATAAAAACACCATTCTTTCAGAAATCCTCAGGAGAGGTAGTAGTTTTTAACCTATTCAAGGGTTTTCTACGCTAAATCACGTGTCAATTACTTTCAGTTCTCAACCACTATAATATATTTCAAAGGTGTAAAGCACTGTTTTTGGTCTCTATGAAAATAAGCTATTACACTAGCAATAACATAAAAATATTGCACCTAACTACATAGTCTGTGAAGTAAAACATCTATGATCCAATTCCACACTAGATAAAGTGATAAACCATATGTTACATATCAAGTTAAGATCAACAATCTTAACAAAGCCCTTAACATGCTGAATATAGAATATATGTTGAATATAGAATATACCTAATATAGGATATATACTAAATATAGAATTCTCTAAATATATAATATTCTTACTTAGCGCCCAAGTAATTATAACTATATAAGGAGAAGGTCTTCTTCCATTGTAATAATCAAATAATAAAAAATTAGTCCTTCTCGAATCTCTTATTCTTTGCATTAGTTTCGACATTGTGTCAGAGCGGGTTCGATAATTAAACCTGGTTCTTTTGAATTGAATTGAATTGAATTCAGCTGCGAATTGCTGTCATGAAACTTAATTTTGTTGCGAAGATCGAAGTTACTGTAGCTATAACAGTTCGAGATCACTGTAACAGTAGTGTTCGAAGTACTATAGCAGTTCGAAGTTACTGTAGCAGATACCATAAAATCGTTATAGCAGTTCAAAGTTACTGTAGCAGATACCATAAAATCACTATAAGAATTTAATCAATGGGTTCCAATGATGATACAACCATTGGTATCATCAAACTCAAACCCTAATCTTCTCATTGTTCATAACCACATCGATGCACCAAAGAAGAACATAGCTGCGAAGAAGGATGCTGCTAAAAGTTCTCTTTCAGTGAATGTTGCCCAGTCAGGTATGAAAACTAAAGGTAGTATTTTAGTTGTAAATTCATTGAATAGTACTTGGTTAATTGATACTGGTGCATCAGATCACATGGTAAATGACTGTAGCATATTATCATCCATTACACCTTCAACCCAAACCTCTATATACACAGTAAATAGTGGTTCCTCTCCTGTAATTGGAGAAAGTTCTACTGACATATCTGAATCCCTGACATTAAACTCTGTCCTTATTATTCCTGCCCTAGAGTATAATATCTTGTCTGCCAGTAGGATCACTGTTGCACTTACATGTACCGTGACGTTTTGGCCTCTATTTTGTATTTTTCAAGATATAATGACTCGGCAGATTCTAGGTTGTGGTGTTAGAAAGGGCAATCTCTAATATTTGAACCTGACTAATAGTGAAGAGCAGATAATTCATTAGGTGAATAAAGTTAGAGGAATTGAAGAAGCAAAAGCTGATATGTGGTTATGGCATCGGCGATTAGGTCATCTCTCCTTCGGGTATCTTCAAAAATTAAATTCGTCATTATTTTCGAATTGCAGTATTTCAGAGTTTGAGTGTGATATTTGTGAACTTGCTAAGAGTCATCGTATTACATACTCACCAAGTTTTAAAAGAAGTTTAAAACCTTTTAGTATTATTTACTCTGATGTATGGGGTCCTACACGTATTCCTACATTGTCTGGAGATCATTATTTTGTGACTTTTATTGATAAGTATACTCATATGATGTGAGTATCCCTAATTGCCCATAAAAGTGAAGTCTTTAAAGTATTTAAAAAAAATTATCAGATGGTTTTGACCCAATTCCAAAGGAGGGATACAAGTGTATCAATCTGATAATGGAGAAGAATTTACTAGTAATGACATGTCGAAGTTCTTGACAAATAACGATATTCGACATCAAACCTCTAATGTTTATACTCCACAGCAAAATGGGTTAGCTGAACGAATAAATAAATAACTGTTAGAAGTTGTTTATGCATCTCTTTCTGGAATGAATATGTCATTGAATTATTGGGGAGAAGCGTTAAAATCTGTTGCTTACTTGATAAACTGCACACCATCTAGGGTCATTGAATTTCTGACCCCCTTCCAAAAACTTCATGATCATATCACCATCCCTGGAATGCCAAACCTAGAACCACGTGTTTTTAGATGTGTTTTCTTTGTTCATATACCTAAACATCAGCGAGGAAAATTAGATCATTATACTCGAAAGTGTGTATTTCTTTGATATGCTAATTTTAAAAAGGGTTATCGTTGTTATGATCCTGTGGAGGGGAAGGTTTATATCTTTTTGGATGTTTCATTTCGAGAATTTGAGGCGTATTTTGTGAGATCTTCCCTTCAGAGGAAAAAATATAATGATGGTGAAGGAATGTTCCGTATTATTGGGGATATGTTTCAGGAATGAAGGATTTAACGAGTAATTTGAATAGGCGTAGTAACCTAACTGATGATGAAAAAGAAAGTGAAGTAGAGTAGATGACAGGGGGAAATCAGGGTATTGAAGATGAACTTCATATGAATGGAGAGGATCAGGGGACAGGAGGAGATCAAGCTGAAGTATTAGAAGTTTCCCGTGACTCCAATATTCTAACCCCATCTACCGAAGCACTACTGCAGAATGTTAAACCTCAGGTATTACCTAATCCTAATACTGTTAATGATATTCAACCTAGACATTCAGAAAGGCCTACTAAAGGTATTCCAAAATCTACTTATGAACCAGATATAAATTCTAAAGACAAATACCCAATTTCTGATTATGTGTCCACCCATAGGTTGGCTAAGTCGTTTACATTCACTATGAATCAATTATCCTCTATATCTATTCCTAGTAATTTGTAGGAAGCACTATCAGATCCACGATGGAAGAAAGCCATGAATGAAGAGATAAATGCATTATGGAAGAATTCTACTTGGGAACTTATTGATAAACCCCACAGATATCGTATTATTGGGTATCGTTGGATCTTTACTGTAAAGATGAATTCAGATGGAAGTATTGATAGGTATAAAGCTAGACTAGTTGCCAAAAGTTATGCGCAGACGTATGGTGTGGATTACAAGGAGACCTTCGCCCTAGTGGCAAAGATAAACACTATTCGTACACTCATTTCTCTTACAACCAATCAATGTTGGCCATTACAACAGTTTGACGCAAAGAATGCATTTCTCAATAGAGACTTAAAAGAAGAAGTATATATGGAGTTATCACCTGGAGTCACAAATTTTGAAGGAGGAAAAGTATGCAAATTAAAGAAGGCATTGTACGGGTTAAAACAGTCGCCACGAGCTTAGTTTGGACGGTTTTCAAAGAGTATGATGGCATTTGGATATAGACAAAGTAATTCTGATCATACCTTGTTTATAAAATGAAAATCAGGAAAGCTTACCGCTCTTATTGTTTATGTTGATGATATGGTTGTTACTGGAAATGACTCAGTAGAAATGGGGGTACTGAAGAACTATTTATCATGGGAATTTGAGATTAAGGATTTGGGGCAGTTAAAATACTTTTTTGGCATTGAAGTTGTAAGATCAAGTCCAAGGTATTTTTATGTCTCAACGAAAGTATATATTAGACCTTCATGCAGAAACTGGGATGCATTATTACAAACCGGTAGATACACCGATTGAAGCGAATCATTACTTGGGAATGTTTTCTGACCAAGATCTATGTGGAAAAGAAAGGTACCAATACTTAGTGGGAAGACGAATTTATCTCTCCCATACTCGATTGGATATTGCATATGCCATTAGCGTCGGAAGTCAATTCATGCATAATCCAAGTGAAGAACATATGAAGGCGGTCTTTCGAATAGTAAGGTACTTGAAGAAATCTTCGAGAAAAGGTCTCTTATTCCGAAAAGGTGGTGATATAGAAGTAATAGGATACACCGATGCAGATTGGGCAGAAGATATGACAAACAGAAGGTCAACCTTAGGCTATTTTACATTTTTATGTGAGAATTTGGTGATATTTAGAGCTAAGAAGTAAAAGGCTATTGCTAGATCAAGTGCAGAATCTCAGTTTCGGGGTATGGCTCATGGAGTATGTGAACTACTATGGATACAAAATATATTGAAGGATCTTGGATTTAAACTCACGAAAGCAATAGATCTACACTGTGACAATAAAGCAGTGATTATGATTACACACAATCTAATTCAACATGACCGTATGAAACATGTTGAAGTGGATCAGTTCTTTATCAGAGAAAATATTTAAAAAGGGTGTATATCTTTACTATTCGTGAAGTCGGAAGATCAACTTGCAGATATTCTTACGAAAGGAGTTTGTAGACGAATATTTAACGACATGATTGACAAGCTGGGTATGATTCACATCTATGCTCCATCTTGAGGGGGATTCTTGAATATAGAATATACCTAATATAGGATATACTAAATATTGAATTCTCTAAATATAGGATATTCTTACTTAGCGCCCAAGTAATTGTAACAATATAAGGGGAAGGTCATCTTCCATTGTAATAATCAAATAATAAAAAATTAGTCTTTCTCGAATCTCTTATTATTTGTATTAATTTCTACATAACATGGATTCAAAAAAGCCTTCATGGAAGATGCATGATCCTCGAGGCATTAACCTTCCCATGAAGCAAGAAATATATTGTTTAAACTTTTTTTTTATGAACAACAAGATGGGGAAGAAACCCCCGATTAAAAAGAAAAAAAGCAAGGCTAATTATAGGGTAGGGACAACCCCTTTTTCACAGAAGAATGAAAAGGAGGGCCTGAGCACAAAAAAAAAATGCATACATACCTAAAACAAGAAGATAGCAGTTCTCAAAGAATTCTGACGTAGGCTTTTCCTGCAGCTTCCTCCTCAATGATAATTTTTAAACTCTATTCAGCACAAGTATTAAGTAATAATCAAATTGTAAGATGTTAAGACACTTATAAATTATGATATATACATTTTGGTCAGCTACAATTCCAACTTCCTCTGAGATACAGATATTTTTAGACAGAATTGCAAGGATGCCCTTTCTGCATTAGAAGAATTGGAAACAATCACTTTGAAAGATCAATTATTTTATTAAAAGTAACAGCATAAAATTCATACAATCAAATTAGACAAAAGTAAACAAGGATCGAATATAAATCAATATGTACATACAAATATGATTTTCATAAGTTTCATAATTCTAGAAAATATGAGCAACAGTTGCAAGTAAAGTCTCCCTTACAAACATCCAAGTATAACTAGCAAAAAATATGAACATCCAGCCACAACTTTTACCCGTAATATATTTTCCAAAGTTCTTTGATGGTACATTAACACAACAGATGTCCAAAGTAGTACCGACCCATATGATAGGCAAATAGGTTTTGGGTAACCCATTTGGGTGGCTGCCATTCATGGGCATTAAGCCAATGCAGGTCACTACCCCTCTTCTTTCAGGAGAATTAAACGTACAAACATTTTTCACGGGACACCCACTTGGTCGAGATAAGCCAGAATAGCTTATTAGACAAGCATGCATGTGAAGGGAAGAAATAAATGCCACATATAAAATTATGCAAATGATTAATGCTAAAAACATATATCTTGATGTCTCTGATATAATTATTACTAGAACCAGGCAAAAGGTGGAGGAGCAATGGAGTCTTTCATGATCAAGCGCAATGTAAGCTGTTACGGGAGGTTCATGCCCCTTATGGTTGTAATGCCTCCTGAAATGGGGTTTCATTACATTGTCCCTTACAATGGTAATATGGATGGTAAAAGTAAAACTGAAGGATATGTAGATAACCGAGCTTTTTCAGATCCACCTATTTGCTCCTAGATACGGCACTTTTCTGCCAACCCATGCAAGCCTATAATTCTTACCCTTGTAAAGGCCCGACAAACAGAAAAACATGACAACACTGGTTAAAGCATTTGGAAAATACTGACTATTAGGGGCGATTGCTAATCTTATGTTAATGATGGGTAAATGGGAAGGTATTAATGAAATCTCAAGCACGAACCTATTGGCTCTTGTGGACCCTAAAGACCAATTAAATGGTCTGATGTTTACTGACATTCATCATCTTGTAGTAAAGAAAAAAGGTGTGTTCATTAATCGACCTGTCACGCCCCAAAATTGGCTATCTCATATAAAATCAAACTATGCATCTCAAGGCGACAATAGGTCGGGCATCCCCCAAGGATGAACCCCACAGATGATAAAAAGAAACATTAAATTAATCATCCACTTGCATACAATAGAATCACTTAAGGCAGCGAAAAGCACGAGTCTTATAATAATAATAAAACTCAATAAATACGGTACTCAAACGGGGTCACTAAACAAGTGTGACAACTGTAGTAATCATACTAAAAGTCTACCGAAAAACGATAATAAAAAATAGTAAAAATAGAAGCAGCTTCAGTTTGTCACTCCAGCAACCTCCAATATACCTCTGCACTGCTGCAGTCTTCCTAGGGATCAGGACCTGAAAAATGGATGGTCCAACAAGGGTGAGCTTGACCAAGCTCGCAAGTAACTTAAACCATACCCCTCGCCATACCGAGCGAGCCAGGCATGAAAGGATAAATAAGACTCTTAACGAATAAGATAAAGGTAGAAAAGAAATAATGAAGACACATGCGAATAAAAGTGATATACATGAATACTAAAAGAACTGACTAAATGAATATGATATAGCGGTATTCTAATGCCCTAATATCCTAGTGTCCTAATATGAGGGTGTTGTAATTCCTAACATGAAATATTCTAACGTTGGCGCCAACCGGTTAGCTAGGGAGATAGGAATGGGTAGATGTCTTATGTACACATGGTTCAGTTTAATTCAGTGGAACCACACTATCGCACCCTTCTGTTTGTATAGAAGCGTATTCCTTTAAGCCAGGATTTAGTAGGGAAAAACACTTGATCAAAGTGTGCTAGGGGATTTCAACCCAAGGATCGCCATTAGTCATATTGTTTTCTTTTGAGGTCTTTCAACCCCTTGGCAGTGCCTACCAAAGTCGTTCTACCCGGAAGTGCACAACCTACTAATTTCAAAAGGACTCTTTTTAGGGTCTCTCAACCCAAGGTAATTACCGAAGCAAAAACCTAAGTTATTTATGATTCTAAGATTCCAACTCAAGGACCATGTCAACTTAGCCCCAATGTGTACAATTCAACTAGATTAGGGACTAGGAAGATCTAAAGTCTAGACGACCAACTAATGACGAAGGAAGGTACCTTTCTCTCTCTAGATGGTTCGAATGCTCTTAAATCCACTCTTGGATAATCTTGAACTTAATCATACTCTTTATTCTCCTCTGAAAATGATCCACAACTCTTGTAGATAGGATCCCATTATAAATATTTTATTTGGGTCCAACACGACTCTTGCGTAAAGAACTTATATATCCTATATATCCAGGAACTATAGAACTCTCATATACTCTCTTATTGAGACTCCGGTGATGAGGTAACTCATATGGAAACGGTATTCTTAACACTCGACCAAGGATCAAAACCACGAGGACTATGTCATGAACAAGAATAAGGGTTTCTTACGCTAAATGCAGGAAGATAATATAATCTAAAGCACTCTAGCTCTTATAAAATTGGAAAACTAATACTAACTATGGTAATAACGCGTTCCGCTTAGATGTCCAAGGACCAAAGCCACGAGGACGGTGCACGGTCTATCTATAGGGTTTACATTAATCAAGATATCATATATTTAAATGGGCAATGTAAATACCGCTATAAACTTTAATCTAGAAAGCAAATGTGATCCAACTAGTAATATTGCTTAAAATTTATCAGAGAGTACATATCACACAAGTGCATGCCATATCTAGAGCACAATACATAACTTTCCCTAGGATGGGTACAACCCATGTACAATTCAAACCACTACCTTGGTTAAACAAATCTAGGTTTCTGTCCCCACAATAATCATGTGAAATAGATGTAAAACCAAATATCTCTCTATTAATTTAATACATAGCCCATGTGTACCCTACTGACTTCTTTCATAAAGGTATTTCAAACTCTATGATGATGATAAATAAAGCTCCAATACAACCTAGCTAATTTTACAAAGAAGTCCCCGATCAAAGCAAACTACACCAATCATTGACTACTACTTAAGAAGTTAAGGAATATGATATCACTATAGGGTTTAATCTAGTTTTTCCTCTAAAGATGAATAACTCACCAGCGATTGTTGGTTGGCAGAATACAACCCCGATCATGTTAATGCAGCCCCAAAGATGTTACAGGTACCCCCGATCAACGATAGATAATAACGATTAATTTATGATATTAAGTCTCATTAACAAGAAGAACATATAATGAGGAAACCATAAGGAATTTAACCTAACATGTGATAGATCTCCCAAAGAATGGAGAGAAGGATGGAGGAAATCACTTGCCTTATGATTGATTTAAGAAAGCAAAAACGGCCTTAGAACTTTGTCCGAACTTCTTTTCCTCAACCTCCAACAAAACCCTAGCCTTTTCTCTTTTGTTCTTCTTCTTTCTCTTCAAGAATTCTCTCTAGAAAAATAGCTCTCTCTCTAATCCGAAAATAGGGTTTTAGAGCTCTCCCTACTAATATATATAAAGGAGATGGTGAACTAATCCTAGAGGTATTAGGACTCCTTAGTGTTTCTCTCTTTAAAACTTCTAATGTCTCTAGATAAGAATCCATAAGATAACTCTAACTAGGACTCCTATTGGACTTAAGACTAACACTAATAACCACCAAACAATTGAAGTTATTAATGACTAAATACATGCAATAACTAAACATGATCACGAATAGTAATGAAAAAATAAAACCTGGGACATTACACGACCGTTCATTGAACTATTCACTTAATATGATGGGGGATGGAGCTCATGTTTCGCCTATAATTTTCCATATAAGTAGACAAACATTGAGTTTTTTATAATGCCCTCTTTAGTAGCATATTCCCCAGATTTGATAAGGGCAAGCTAATAGAGTCAGGTTGAAAGTATCTTGTCATTCGAGAAGGTGCCAAGACCACAACTACAGATCTTGACCCTCTATAAGTAGCCATTATACTTGGTCAAATAGAGTCGTTGCATGTGAACCGCAAAGTTTACCCACTACCCATTAAGATAGGAAAAATATATGTAATTACTACTTGTATCCATCTATAAATGCAGACAGAGCATATGTCAATAAGCTCTCTCTGTAATATCCATCTAAAATTTATTACCATACTCCACTCAATGTCTCTACAATTGTAATAGCTTTAGCACATAATGGATTCAGATAATCAAATCCTCCTTAAGGTCATGATTTTTTCTAAGTTTCACTGAGTTTCCATGTAAAATCTACTACATTGTAATCTTTATTTAAGTCTAAGTAGTATTCCCTTTTATAAAAAGTATTGGCAAAGTTTACCAATCGGAAAACTAGCCATTACTATTGGCACCATCTGTGGGAAACCTACTTTTTCTTTGCCAAAACCTCATCATAAACAGTCACTGCTATGACCAATATGAACCTCTGAGTGCTTCCAGTGCCCAAAGAAATAATGAGGACAGTAACCTTCTTACCATAAATAGTCAATTTACATAATGTTATTGTCGAGCTTTAGAAGTAGATGGAGTTTGACAGAGTCCAGAGGCTTGAAGATCAAAATATTCACGCTCAAGCCCTCTAAGTCGAGAAAGATGAGAAAATGAAATCCTTGGAATAGCAAAGTTAAACTCATCTAAAAGAAATGGCAAGTCTGCAAAGACAACAAGATCGATTCACCACCTGACAAGGATCACCCTTCCCAGCCCGAAGTGAACACCAATCTCAAGCTTCTCCGAGAGAGAATATACCAAGGGGGGAACAAAACCGAACCTACATATCTCGATTAAGGAACTTAGAGAGAGTATCATGACATTTTTGACCCACATCGTTAGCATTGACCACCCAGGGAAGCCGACGCACTCGCCATCAGACCTCAGCACCTCCTCTGTTAGAGAACGGCTGGGCCCAAAAAGGCAAGGGAATTTTAAACCTCAAGCTGTAGCATCACTAAACCTTTTCCCTCAATGCATTACCTTAAATGACTTGAATAATCAGATTCAGGCCATACATTCTGATAATCCTAGTCGAAGATCTACTCTGGACAGGATCATAACAAATCCTATTTCCTCTCACCTCGAAGTCATGCCAATTCTTAAGAATTTTCACATGCAAAAATTTTATCAATATCCAGGCTTCACCAACCCTCTCACCCACGTCTGTCACTTCAAAGTAGCAATCGGCCTGTACTCCAAGGTTGGCCAGATGTTATGCCATTTATTTAACATTAGCTTTAAAGAAGTGTCTCTCAGATGATTTCACACCATTCCCAAAGGATTAATAACCAGCTTCGCCCAGTTACAGCAACTGTTAGAATCAAACTACGTACATGCTAAAGAGCGTGAGATAATAGTTGATTCTCTTTTATTTTTTGAACAAGGTGTAAGGAAACCTTAACAAACTTTTTCAAGTATTTCTTACAAAAAATAAGGAAAATTGGGAATTCAGATCCCAAGATTGTCATACATTCATTTTCCTTTGTACTCTAGATCGATTCTAAAGTTTGAGAAGAGCTTACACTTCACAAACCCAAAATAGTCATAGAGATAATCGATACGGTTAATAACTATATCGAGCTTGAACGATCCCAGAAGGATAAGATGAAAAGTTCCTCCATCATTCAATCCAATGGTGTACTTTCATCGCCACACTCAAAGCCAACAAGTAATGTTGTTCTCAAATAACGTGGACGGTTCAATGACAATGTCCAAAGAAAAGACGGGAAAAAAATGACCAATCCCAGTCCTGCCTCCAGCGACAGCCACCCTATCAACCATCCTACCAATATTAAGAGACAGAGAGTACAAGAAATACAAGAAATTTTAGATGTCCCGAAAATCTCTGTACCAGTATCATAATGTTCATAGCCATGAGACTGATAGTTGTTACTCTCTCATACAAATATTATACCGAATTGTCTTGGTAAGAAGGCTCCATGAGTATATTATTAATGTCCAAAAGTTTCTCAATACATAGACAAAGAGGAAGGATGAAGAGCAAGTACAAGGCCAAGCTCGTCATTTATATATGATTGAAATTGAGAAGGGAACAAAGTGGAAGAAGGGCGACAAAATCACATCATGCAGTAAGATGACTTAATCTGCGAAATCTGCCAAACTTATACATAGCTTTAGTAAGGCCAAACGCCCATATCATATTTCCTTCGAAGACTGCGACACCAGCCATGTCAACCGTTCTCTTAAATTGCATGTCAGCTGCGCTTCCAATGTTAAAAAGGAGCGTTTTAGGCCTCAAATATTTAGTCAGAGCTTCAACTACAACAATTATAGGTTTCAATGGCTCAAAAGAATTAGCTTTGGGAGAGATTACATTGCCTGTTCAAGTAGGTCCAGAAACCACCTTCGTTAAATTTATTGTCATTGATGTCGAAACAAAATACGTGTGAATCTTAGGGGGAAGCTAGCTTCTATCTATTAAAGCAGTCCCTTTGACATATCACCTAACATTACGCTTTCCAACAGATCATGGTGTCTATGAAATTAAAGGGAGTAAAGTTGCAGCATGAATGTGTGAAAATACCACCACAAATTCTAACGTATCAAAGCTTATAAAGGCATAACAATTACAATAAAAGCTACCTCCAACATTCGAGCAATACGATACTAAAATAGTCAAATCTATAGAACTCGATGGATTAGAGAAAAATACTTTTATTGGCTCCAAACTGTCATTAGAGGAAAGGGAAACCCTACTATAGCTTTTAAAGATAAACATCGATATCTTTGCATGGTCCTTTCATGAGATGCTAGGAATCGATCCTTCCATTGCATGCTATAAATTAAACCTCGTACTAGACAGCAAACCTATAGTACAGAAGCGTCGTAACTTAGCCCCCAAGCTCCAAGATGCAGTTAACAAAGAAATCAATAAGTTGCTTCGTGTTGGATTCATTCGAGAAGCTAAGTAACCTAAGTGGGTCACGAACACAGTAGTTGTCCCAAAGAAGAAATGAAAGATCAGGGTCTGCGTGGACTTCACCGAGCCAAAAGAGTTCACACCCAAGGATAACTTTCTCCTTCTTTTAATTCCTCACCTTCTCAACTCCGTAGCAGGACATGAAGTTCTATCAATAATGGATGCAACTTCGGAGTATAATCAAGTTCTACTTGCTGAAGAAGATCAAGAGAATGCTACATTCATAATAGAATGGGGCCTTTACTGTTACACGGTCATGCCCTTTAGATTAAAAAATGCAGGAGCCACGTATCAATGGCTCGTCACAAGAATGTTTAAAGATCATTTGGGCAAAAAAATTGAAGTAGACATCGACAACATGATCTGCAAGTTCCAAAAGTGAGAGGATCACTGCAGCAATCAACAAACAATTTTTGATATCCTTCGTACATATCGTATAAAACTTAATCCAGAAAAATACCAATTCAGAGTTGTATCTGGTATGTTTTTGAGGTATCTGGTAATCAAGAGAGTAATTAAAATTAATTCAGAGAAAATCAAAGCACTCATGGCCATTGCATCACCACGAACCAAAAGAGATGTCCAACAACTTGTCGAAAAGGTTGTAGCTTTCCACAGATTTATCTCCAAATCATCTTATTGAAATAAACTTCTTTACCTCCTTTTTCGTGGTAACCCAACCCCAATGATAAAGAAATAACCAAAGGAAATCATCTGGACCCTAAAATCTGAATTAGCTTTCAAAGATCTCAAAAGATACTTGGGGCATCCTCCCATAATTAGTACTTCTATTAATGACATAGTATTAACAATGTATTTATCGACAACAATAGACTTAATCAGTTTTGTCCTTATATAATAACACGAAGAAGTAGAAAAATTGATCTACTTTATCAGTAAAACTCTCATGCTTGCTAAAAAATGATACACAATAACTAATAAAGAGCTGCTCGCCCTGGTTTACAGTTCCCAAAAATTTAACCTTATTTCTAAGCACGGCTTATCAAAATTGTCACCAAATTCCCCCCCCCCCCCCCAAACTAGTACTTTCTAAAAAAGAGAAGTCCAGAAGGGTTCAACAATGGCTTATTTTCCTTGGAGAATCTAACAATTCCTTCGAGCCACAAATATAAATAAAAGAATAAGAAGTAGCAGACTTCTTGGAAAAAAATTCTGTCGAAGACCCAAAATGGGAGGAACTCGAAGAGGTCCTAGCCGGCGTTTCAATTGCAGAATCGGACATATGGTCCAAAAGTACATGATGATGACTCTTTACCGATGGATCTGCTGAACAAGATGATCAGGAATTGGCATCCTTCTCGTTATACTATCTAATCATAGAATTAAAAAGCTATCAACCTCAAGTTCTATGCAAGGAGCAATGAAACAAAGTATGAAGCAATCTTACATGGCCTAGACCTCACATTGGAACTTTAAGCATAAGAAATAACTGTCTACGTGGACTCATTATTTATAACAAATTATTATAACAAAACATTCAAAACATCGGGCAAAATGGTCAACTACGCTATGCTAGTCGAAGAAAGGATGAAGAAATTCATAAAGGCCACAATTTCTTATTTGCCAAGAGCAGAAAATAGCCATACCGATGTTATAGCATACATTACTGTAATACTCGAAGATAGTGTAAAAAGAACACTAGACATTGAAGTTATCAAACAATCTAGCCTCGAAGCAAGCTATGCCATACAAATCTAAGTTGCTGACACTGACGATCCCAAAGATTGAAGAAAGCCATTTCTTGCATATTTCCATTTTAATACCCTCCCTAAGAATAAGGAAGCAGTTCGATCTTTGTTAGCCAAATGTCTAAGATTCAAAGTCCAAGGGGGATTACAATTCCAAATTACCGGTGGTGACCATCTGATCGAATGTATCTCTCAGAAACAAGCCCACATCTAGATTCATGAACTTCATAAAGTAATTTTTGTTGTACATGTCACATGACGATTTCTAGTGCAAAGAGTATTTACACAAGGTTTGTACTGGTCGAAGATATGACAAGACTGCGAAGATTTTGATCGAAAATGCTACAAATGCCAAATCCACGCACAAGACATCAAAAGTCCTACCCTCTTGCATGTCAGCAATGTCCTATGGTCATTTTAACAATGGGCCATCGATATCATTAGTTCATTCCACCCTACATTGGGAAACAAAAAAATTGTCCTTGTAGCTACAAACTATTTTACGAAATAGGTCAAAGTTGTACCACTCTGTCATACTGATGAAAGTAAAGTAATCAAATTCCTATTAGAGTACATCATCACTAGATTTGGATATTCACAAATGATAAGATATATCGAATAATGGCAAGAAATTTTTTGGTAGTAAAGTCCTCACATTCCTCCATAAATACAATATCTAGTTGCCTACTTCGATGCCTTAATATCCACAGGGAAATGGCCAAGCCGAGACTATCAATAAGAGTATCAAGTCAGGCTTGCGCAAATGCCTTGATGAAAAGAAGGGCGGATGGGTCGATGAACTACTTAGTATTTTATGGGCATATAGGGCAACACCTCGCACATCTACAGGCTGCACACCATTTATAATGGCCTTTGGAACTGAGGTTGTAATACCTTCTGACCTCGACCTCCCAACCACTAGATGATAAGTCACAGATGAAGAGAATGAACTTAGACTTCTCTGTAATCTCAATTAGATCGAAGAAACTCGATATCATGCCATTGCAAACGTGGGGCAATACCATGACACTCTAAGAAAAGTATACATCAAGATGGTGAGGAAACATACATTCGACATCGGCGATCTCCTATATAAGGAAACTCCATCTGTATATCATTACTACATTCAACAATGCATGACATGTTTTATTTTATCAATCAAACCAGTTATTCCATCAAGGAGATGTATCTAGAACTTATTCTACATTCGAAAGAGCCATCTCATGACCATCTTATCTCTACATTCAAGATATCCCTTAAAGGGGAGTTTTTTGTAACATCTAACTGTTCTACATACTATATTTTGCATAATTAAAACTATTCACCAACTTAATTTGTAAAATAGCAGTAAGAGTTATCAGGTCCCATAGATTACTTATATACAAAAATCATTTTAAAAAAAACTTACAAAATCACAAAAAGATAGTACTACGATTCTCATATCTCCTTCTCGGGTGGAGGGGTTGTAGGAGTGATCTTCATTGGTTGGCTAGGTGTCAAGTCATTGAGAACTTCCTCTTGAATTATACCCTCGGGTAGCGCATGAGTGAGATCTTGAACATCGACGACCTCCACATCTTCAGCATTAAAATCTATTAAGGTTGCCGTAGAAGCAGAGGCCAGACCTTTATAAAAGTCTTTCCTCTCCTCCACGATCTTGAACTGACTAGAAAATTCTTCTTTTATTCACTTAAGAGAGTCGATCTCAAACAACTCTGACATCGCAACGGCCGCGGCAAGTGCTTTATTTTTCACTGCCACCATTGACCTTCACATAGTCAGAATTTATTCGCATCATTTTCAAAGTTTGACCTTTGAAGGGCCAGAGCCTCCTCCCTCTCCTTATTACCTTCAACTTCTTGATCTCCTTTCTCTTCTTGGCATTGTGAATGGCAGTCTCCTTTGACTTTACTGCACCAAGCTTCAGCTTTTCCAGCTTAGCTTCCAGGCTTTCCTTCTTCTTAACCAGCTCATCTTTTTACTTCACGAGCTCTTTCTCGATATTCTTGCCGACAATCAACATGTTAGCCAAGGTCTCACTACCAAAAAGACAGGGCTGCCCATCGATCAGTAATTTCTTGATCTACATGATAATAATAATATTAGATCTCAAAGAGGGAAGTAATTTTGTTAATCACAATAATGCATGAAAATTCCTCACTTTGTTCATTGTTATATGACCTTCGATGAAGAAAGACGACAAACTATCTGCTCCTACCAGGCAGTCAGTAAAATTCTCTTCCAAGGACGTTGTCCCAACAGCATAGGACTCAATGGTTCACTGGGCTTCCTCTTCGCACTCTCCAAGATTCCCAACAACTTTCGTCTTCAGCAAGTCAAGATAACTTTACTTCTAAGCCGAAGCCGAAGGCTGCATTGCTGTAGCCAACTTTTCTGGGAAAGCTTTTGGGACACTGGTAGTTCTTGACCCAATAACTTCAGAAGTATCCCCCTTCTCGACCGAAGTAAGTCAAGTCAACCTCTTCGATAATTGTGCAAAGGCAAAAGGAGGGGTTGGCAGCTCTTTTCCTTTTATTTTAGCTAAAGACCCCACTCAGCAGGGCCTCTCTATCTGCAGCAGCAGAGTTAGTGGTATAACCACTGAGTGCAAGATTTTTGAGGGGAATACTTGAATCAACAGTTCTTTCATTTTTTGTTGATATTTTCCCGTCGATAAGTGGAACTTTAGAACCTTTTGTTCAGGATTTTTTTAGACCAACTTCTTGAAACAACTCTTCAACCTCCTCTTGATCTACAACAAGAAAGTCAACTCACCCAAAATAGTTGGTTCTCAAGTAATATAATTTATCTTTCATCTACGAGCTCTTATTCACTTCCTTGGCAGCAGCAAGACCATATCAATTCAATTAGCATGTTATCAAAAAACAATACTTCGAGAAAATAACTTACTCCTACATCAAATCAAATATGCACACATTTACCACGAACCTAGATGGAAACTCTTCCTCTTTAGAGGCTCTTCAGAGTATTTAGAGTCGAATTTGTAGTTCCCCGTACAAGTAGACAATTGGCAAAGTATTGTCTCCAGTCGGCACCATCTCATAACACAAGGGCCTTTTGAGAAACTTGGCTAGGTATCTATAGCCAACTTTCTAAGGATTTTATTTTAGTGTGTAATACACACACAAATTATTGACA
Source organism: Kingdonia uniflora (assembly GCA_014058105.1). NCBI lineage: Eukaryota > Viridiplantae > Streptophyta > Magnoliopsida > Ranunculales > Circaeasteraceae > Kingdonia > Kingdonia uniflora. The sequence goes on along the minus strand of JACGCM010000140.1, from coordinate 4,793,550 downwards.
AAGATCACCTACTCTCTCCTTTCTTGCAGTCGACCATTTAACACTGCCACCACCCTTAAAAGGTCGTACCCATTTTGATTAAACTGACCCACAGCAACATTGAAAAAAATTACAAACTTATTTGGTCTGCTCGAAGGGACAACTGCAACCCCTTCTTTATTTGTTCTCCATAAACGAGAATGCCTTTTATAAGAAGTTCTTAGTCAGCCATTTCCCTAAGATACTCCTCCAGCCTAATATCATCAGGGATGCCATACTTCTTTTTGAAATTTGAAATTTTATTGGTTTTATCGGCATCCCCATAACACTCCTTATCGACATTCAAATGTACCTCTGCCTCGCCTCCTTCTCCACCCCTACAAGCACACTCTTCCCGATCAGTAATTTGGGGCTCATGCTTCACATAAGTTTTTGTTCTATCTCCATCAGAAACCTCGACAACCCCGATCTCCAACCTAGCTCGATTCTCATGAGCAACTTCAGCACTATTTTTCCCCCACCCTGTATCAATTATTAATGGTTCTACTTCCACAAATTTTACAAAAACTCATGCGTCGGCATTAAGACAATTAGCGTTTTGAACTCGTTCAACCAATTTTTAACCTGAAAATCATAATTTGTTTTTTTTCCAGTTAGTAAGGAATCATTTCATCTACAATAATATACTATCTATAAGCATTGATTGTCACAGATTTCTTTCCAACATATAATTATATTTCCTACTATCTAGTTCTCGACTAAAAGATAATTGATTTTTTTCTTAGTTTAATTTTAGAGTTCGTTTACTTCGACATTAGTACATCAGTTATCAATCCAATTATAAAATTAATTTTATTAAGTTCTAATATCGATATTATTTCATTCACGAGATATCTAATTTCCCAACTAATCTATCTTGAAGTTTTTAAATAGGTTATAAGAAGTTCTGGAAGACGGTTCATATGGCGCCCAGATTCTCGCCAAAAAGAGACAAAATCTTTTATTTTTATTTTCTGTTCTCTCTGGCGTATAATCCGATAGAGCATTTTCCCTAAACTCCTTTATCTCTTAATTTCCTAGTTTACTCCATAAACCCTCAAACACCCATGGTAACGCCAACGGTGACAAATATCAATTCTCTCTTCACGATACCCAAAATAAAATCAAACCCAAGCAATCATCGTGCTTCAATATCACATACGACACCCTCCAAGCATCAACAATATTCTAATTTCTTCCCCATACCAGAAAATACATGAAACCCTAAAAATTGCCTTTCTTCGCAAATATTCACTCTTACTCCAAATATTTCATACAGATCACACATAAAGGTATTATCTACAATGGGTTTATGCAGAATTATCATTACATGAAGAACAGTATTGAATCATAGAAATTCAAGACACAGCAAAACCAACCTTGTTGACGTACAAATCACAAATCTCTTACCTTTGTAAGTTTTGTTCTCTTGATAGGAGCATCAATTTCCTTAGAACCAATGATAGATGGATTAACAATAGCAGAGCACAAAGAATCACCTTCAATTTTTTTAAGAAAAATGGAATGTGAACAGTCGGCACTCGAAGTAGTATTTATAATCCCCACAAGATGGTTTGACGCACCCCTTCGAGACTCTTCGGCTGAACTCCTAGCAAAACACCTAACACGCTTTTTGTCGAATTCCTGAACCCTTTGCCTCCTAAAAGACAACAAACTATTTTACTATTGTTCTAAACTATCTAGATACTTCTCTACCTCCTCTATTTTCTCTATCTCTACCAATGCATCTCTTAAACTCTTAAAAAGAGACTATACATTCACTTCCCTATAACTTAATGTATCACCTGCAGGAATGCACCTAGCCATTGTTATTTAAACACATAAACCATATCTTTCCTTTTTATCAACATCCTATTTTAACGGGACAGTTATAACCAGAATTTCAATTTCAAATTTCAAGACATATTCGATAATAATATCATTACTACTACAAACATCGAGAAAGCTTAATTCAAAATCATTTTATTATCATCGAAAAGTTTCACCAATTGTTTATTTATAAAATTACAATTGACACAAGGAACATGATTGCTATACACTTCAACTACCAGGTTTAGAATATTCTTCTCGATACAATAACAAGTAACTGTATCAAGAATGGGGAGATTGTAGTAGCATATTCCCCAGATTTGATAAGGGCAAGCTAATAAAGTCAGGTCGAAGGTATCTTGTCAATTAAGAAGGTGTCAAGACATCAACTACAGATCTCGGCCCTCCATAAGTAGCCATTGCACTTGGTCAAATAGAGTCATTGTACGTGATTTACAAATTTTACCCACTACCCGTGAAGATAGGAAAAATATTTATAACTGCCTATATCCATCTATAAATACAGGCATAACATATGTCAATTGGCTCTCTCTAAAATATCTATCTAAAATTCATTACCATACACCACTCAATTTCTCTGTAATTGTAATAATTTTAACACGTAGTGAATTGAGATCATCAAATCCTCCTCGAGGTCGTAGTTTTTCTCAGGTATTACTAAGTTTCCACGTAAAATCTATTGCGTTGCAAACATTATTTACGTCTAAGTAGTATTCCCTTTTAAAAAATGTATTGGCTAAGTTTACCAACCGGAAAACTAGCTATTAAAAAAAGTATTTGCGTTGATCCTCATGATCTGCATTCTATTTTCCTTGCATTTCTGAAACTTATTGGTGATAAGAAACCCAGACCCAAATGTGGGCAACATATAATGAAAAATATTCTCCTTTCCACATGTCATGGCCAAAGAATTGTTAGACTTACATATCTTACATAGACAGTAGCAAAACAAGACATTCACATGACAAAGATATAATTATGGGTTTGATAAAATTTGGAATCACCTAGTGATTTTTTGAGAGAAATGCATGGTATATAATTAAATTAAAAGGTTTTAAAGGATGGCGATAGTAGAATTCTTGAGCATGCCTAAATAAATTTTCCACTACTAGAATGATAGGGAAAGCAATTTTGATTTCTACAAAGGGTATTGTAAGAGAATACAGATAACTAGCACTCAATTATACCAGCCATCAAGTTCTTTTTTTGGCTGCTAGGCAAGCTGGGTTTAGGTACACTCATGACCAGATATATAGAAAGAAAAGAATGTACATGGTAGGGACAACTCACCCTAATCCTCAAAGAGTAAACATGAAGACCTGTAGAGGGGGAGAGCCAAACACCCAAAAGGGAAAAACAGCCTAAAACAGCAGGTATACTAATAAAATTTACAAAGAAGCAAATCAAAAGATACTCGTGCTATGGATCTTACTCTTTGAGAAATTTGTCTTTCGTAGTTACCACTTCTTGCTCCACCCATTTACTTAGTAAGGATTCATTTTCACCACTAGGTCCAACCATTAAGTTGTTGCATCAGAAAGAAACCTCCTTGTCAATTTTACTATCTTTTCCTTTTGTTATCAATGGGTGATCATGCATCTTCTACTATATCTTGAAGGCTTTGTACTCTGTATAGTATACATACAAGTGTTGTATAATAACCATGATCAAATACACCAATCAACTTCAAGCCACCACTTCAACCCTTACATTTCTTTAACTTTACCATTTCATAAATATAAGCAATATCCCATCAAGAGTGAGAATAACACCTCTCTAACAAACGTAATGAACAAATTATACGAAACAAAAGACCAACCACAAAATACATAGTGATTCATAAGGGGTGCCCATCGAACACTTACCCCAATTTGACCATAAGAGAATCCAACAAGATCACACATATATATGAGGCCATTTTTTTACCATCATGAAACTACATTTTTTTTTACGAATTCTAGGAACACTGTTATTCAAATACTGTAATCAATTTATAAAATAATGACCATGTTTATGATGCCCTAGCAAACGTCGAGCAAATCTACCCGAGAGTTTTGAGTTATGACCTTGGATATATGTTATTTATATCTTAATATAGCTACACGCCAAGTTTCGTTGAAAATAGAATTGGTTATGGGGGCGAAAAGTGCAAGTACGCTTCGTCTCCACTTTTGATATTTCCTTTTAGAAACTAGCTATTTACTTAGTAGTTATATTAAAGATGAACCTTGGTCCAAATATCCTAATGGAAAAGTAAGTTTTATAGCTTGGTCATCCTAAACCCCGGCTCATGGGCTATCTACAAGGGATGTTCATGAGTTATCCTCGGCCTAGGGAGGGCCAGGAGACATTGCCTTATAATACGGGCCGCTTTCCCATATAGAGCTTCATAGGGAGCCACTATGCCCCGCGAGCCAACCAAGATGCACCGCCCCTTATAGATGGACTGTGTAACTAGTCCAAGCTCGTCACCCCTTTATATATAGATATCATATATGTGAAACCTAGTATATTGAGCTATCCTGACCCGCTACAGGATAGGTGTGCTATCCGTACCTTGTGCCCAGTCACGAGAGATTATACTACAGGGATTATTGAGGGACCCTTCAGCGTATCCCTTATAAGTATCCAAGATTATCCTGATGTCTCTCTAGCATCCATAGCTCTATTCCACTGGGGCCGTCGCGCCTAGTAATGAAGGCTTGTGCATGCCAGTCGTACGTGCATGAACACTGCATGGCCTCATATTTAGTTATACTTTGGGCACTGTAGTACCTGCCATGAACCAGGCGGTGATAGTTGGTATCAGAGAAAGGCCAGGTGGGCCTATGATTATCAGAGCTAGACCAGTTTGGTCTAGGCTTATCAGTATGAGTCAGATTAGTTAAAAGGAATACCTACTTGACAGTTGTTATCTTAAGAGCCAATGTTGCTCATGACATATGATTCAAGCACCGTTATAAACGTTTGTAGAGTGGGCTGCCTACATGTTAGTTGATATTGGGAGTGCGAAGAATTTTCCATATCCGATAGTGAGATTGCTCGAGTTAAGTGTGCTTTGGATAATGACGCTAAGAGGAAAGATGAATATTTAAGTTGGACGCGGTGACCTATATCGTTAGTTATCTCAAGAAGGCTGGTCAGTATAGCAGATGCTCGATGAAGTATAGTAATAGGGCGATCTAGCAGGTCATAATTTGCATTCGATCTACCTACGTATAGCAAAATATAGTAACAGTTGCTATCAAGGATGATGCCCATCTTAGTAGAGATCAATATAGTCAGTATTGTATGCCAAGTACTTATGTGTGGAAACCCCAAAGCATGGTTAGGTTGGAAGTCCTAAGTGTCTAAAGAAGATTGTAGAATCCTAGTTGATACTCGTTTTGATTGTCCTGAGTTGGATAAAGAGATATTCTGGAGTTGAACGTCATGATCCAAGAATGAAGTAGAAGATAAATACTTGGTTTGAGTCCCAAGGTAAGCACACAGTGATTTTTGTCATATTGACGTTGAGGGCAGAGTTTCTCTTAGTTACGCGACATGAACCGTGACTCCCCCTCCCACAAGTTGGGTTGCCGCATATCCACAGTTGGTTCCACAGTAACCCAGAATACTTCTTTGCTTACTCTAAGAAGTCAAGAAGGCCGAATGATGCTTGTTCTCTGGCTCCATAGTTAAGTTTAGGTTTTGTTGTTGTATGAGTGCTTTAGCCGAGTTGATCCTTGTTATTCTATAAGATGATCATAGATCGTTTCAAGCTCATAGATTAGTGAAAATTTCCATTTCCGAATTGCAGTAAGTTACGTGGTTGCCATAAAATAGAGTTAAACTACAATCAGTTGTGCGGGGGTTACCTCAGGCATGATCTAAGATGGATCAATGCTCTAGGATAAAAGATCCTGAGCAATATTAGATGGGTTTCCCAATTGCATATCACATGGTGGCTAGCGGTAGGGTCAAGTTCCCACGCCTCTATTATATTGATTGATTGTCTTTAAAAGTATCTGAATGATTGATAAGAGTAGGCTACATTTATAGAAGGTAATTCAGACATAAAGAATGGCTGCTCTTTAGTTTAAAGATGATTATGATAGTATCAAGGGTGATCTCTGTGAGTTTGATAACAGTTGAAAGTGGTAAGCCAACGAGCCTAGGGTGACAGGTACAGTAGCAGTATTTTGTTCCCAAATGCCCTAAGTTACTCAGGTTAGAGTAGGGATGAAGAAATGGAGAAACACTTCAGTCGTCAATCCGATATATGTCACAAACTTTGTTCCCGATGAGGATATCGAGGTTATTGAGTGTAGGAAGAGCCGTTAGTTGTGATGCAGTTGTACTCAGATTCTAACAGGGTCATTACCACCAAAGTTTCGCAAAGTACCATTGTTAGGTCCACATCAAGGAAGAGGTATTACGAAGTTCTAAAATTAAGAAACCTTGGTGATGTCAGAGTAGCGATTACCCTTCCTGCAGCCAAATTAGGTACAGATTCTATCTATCGCTTAATAGGTTAGATGATGGGGTACCACAAAGTTTTGTAAAGTACAACGTTGCTACACAGATACTTGTCTCATAGGTTTTCCAAGTTCATATAGAATGCCTTTGTGGAAAACCTTAATGGTTTTGCTGGCGGTAGTGTCAATCAGAGTTCCCGTGCCTTGATGGACTGCCATGATAGTTTGTTGGTGGCAGGACAAAGTGCTCGCACCTTTTTTGAAAGTATGTTACCTCCTAGGAGCTTCTCTCCCTCGCCCAAGTCAACAATGAGTACCAGTTTAGTACTATACTGACACGGCAAGAGTGCCACATCTTGATCTTGTATCCCTGATGTTCAATTAAAAAGGAAGACACGGCTTGAAGCCCTTAACAGATTTAGTTAAAAGAGCAGTTATACAGTTTCATAGCATGGTAGGGGTTCCATAGCAGATGGGGAGAGTTTACCCCGGGTTTTAACAGACTTGATCTTTACCCTTCGTAGGAGATGAATGTAGTTTAAAGCTGAGATTCACAAAAGATTGAACTCTTGAGCAGCGAAGGCATTGTGCGACTTGAAGGACAAGCGCACCGGTATGACTCCGAAGGGAACGTACCTCATTGATAGGATTACAGATATCCCCATCGGGATATTCGAAGGGGATGCCAACTTTGTTAGGGGAGAAGGTGCTTTGCAGCAAGATGCAACACATTTTCAGAGGGCGCGATATAAGAAGAACCACCCATATATATAATAAAAAGGCTAAAGGCTGCAAGAAAGTATCCAAAAGAAAAGCTAAACTCCAGAGTTTAAATTAAGCTCCAGTTACCGATACACTTTAGTTTGAAAGGCTAAAGATCAAGGTTCTGCTATAAAGACCACATTTTTCAACATCGAGACTAACAGTTTGGTTCAGTATCTTCTAGTCTAGAAGAATGTACAGTACTCTGAGTTGAGTGTGGGAGAGTATTAGTTTCTTGAAGATGCAGAAGATTGAATCCTTACAAAGCCTTATTGAAGGGAAGTTTCGACAAGGACGTCGAGATTATTTTAAGTGCGGGAGGGTATGACGTCCTGGAGAATGCCAAAATAATCTACCCAAGTGTTTTGAGTTCTAACCTTGGATATATGTTCTTTACATCTTAATATAGCTACATGCCAAGTTTTGTTGAAAAGGGAATTGATTAAGGGGGGGAGAACTTCCAGTACGCTTTGTCTCCACTTTTGACATTTCCTTTTGAAAACTAGTTATTTACTTAGTAGCTATATTAAGGAGGAACCTTGGTCCAAACCTCCCTATAACAAAGTAAGCTTTATAGCTTGGTCATCTTGGACCCCAGCTCATGGGCTATCCACAAGGGATGTTCATGAGTTCTCCTTTGGCCTAAGAAGGGCCAGGAGGCATTGCCTCGCTATGCGGGCCACTTTTCTAGATAGGGCTTCAAACGACGCCGTTATGCCCCACGAGCCAGCCGAGACGCACCGCCCCTTATAGATGGACTATGTAACTAGTCCAGGCTTGCCGCCCCTTTATATATATATATATATCATATATCTGGAACCCAGCATATTAGGCTATCTTGATCCACTACAGGATATGTATGTCATCCGTACCTCGTGCCCAGTCACAAGAGATTAAACTATAGGAATTATTGAGGGAACCTTCAGTGATGCCGCCTATACCAAATACCTATTCAATAATCCCTCACGAGTATCCAGGATTATCTAAATGTCATTCTAGCATCTGAATATTCTTCCAAAGGCGTTTCTATAAGCCATATACAAAAAGTCTTCTGAAGTTCATTTTATCTTCATAAATTAGTAGGATACACTCTCATGTCAAAAAGGCCAACAAGATTATTTGCATTTAGCTACTAACAACTTTCCTCCTAAAATATGGTAAAAGCGGCATATTATTAACTTAGATGCCTAAGAGCATCCACTATAGATTACCTATAATTCAGCTAGTGGCATGATGTGGATATTGTTGTTATTTTTATGTATTAGAATACATAAAGTCATTAATATTGAATGAAACTTAGTTTTCATTAAATAGTTTTTAGTTCCACATTGATAGGAGATGAGCATTTATACAATCATATAAGTGTCAAGGTTGGAACAAGGGCATTGTCTTTTAGGTGAGAAAATTGTGCGCCCTTGCCAAATTTACAAAACTCACATACGTCACACACGTTGAGCGTGCCTCAAATCTATGAGTATTAAAAATAGTTATATTTTATTTGCTCTAATAGGGTAGATTGAAGATTTATTTATAATCAAGTTTTTCCTTTAAGTTGATGATCCTTATGTAGTTTATGGGTATAATATCTTGGGGTTTACCTACCAAATATCAAATATGTTGTGCAATATTTATATAGTTATATCTATTACTTGTTTGTGGCGTTCATCAGCTAAATATCTTCATTTGATATATTAAATGAGAAATACGTTACGAGTCTATTTTTATATATATAGAGAAAAAACTTTTGTAAAGTCTTGTTTTCATTATGATAGTAATTATGCAGTTGATTTCAATATGATGAACTTGCCACTAAAAAGCATAGAAATGTAACCAATAATATTTTTAACATGATTGAATTTGCTTATAATGTTGGGAATTATGGATTTAGCTGTGTTGATTGAAATTGTTTTTTCATTTAATTTTTTTTCCAATCGAACCAACAATATGAAATATGTATATAATTTCTATTATGATGTAATCATTGTCCCTTTAACCTCTCGAAAGTTGACATGTGTTAATTTTTTTGCTTTGAAGTTTTAATACCTTAAAGCGCAAAAATTAATAAATGCAACTCCTTGACTCCCATAAAAGCACAGCTCCTAAAGAATAAAATCCAACAATCTTAAAACATAGAGTGCATTGATATCTTTTTCACTACATCTTTGATGTTATTCTTCTGAATAGAGGAGTTTATTTCAAAGATGGAAACTCCTATATAACATTCTATATGCCATTCCTTAATCCTACCATTGATGGAAACATAGAGTGCATTGATGAATATGCAACTCATACTACAGTTGCCATTCTTGTATGCCATTATATGAAATATTCATAAATTCTCCCATAAACCTTTCTAATTTAGAAAAAAAAAAGGTAATTAAGCACTAATTATTTTTATCACTTAATCCTACCTTCCTCTGTACTAATAAAATATTCCCAAAGATTCTTCCCTCCCTTTCTCCCTCCATTCTTAAAGTATGTGTGTGTGTGTATTTTAAAGAAAAGTCTAACCCACCGTTTTGAGGTTGAAAAACAAATAACCAACCAACCATTCTTAAAGTTCACATAACTTTAATTTATTCTCTAATCTTGTAGGCCCCTTTCCTCTTTTAAACATTTACTTTTTGAAAAGCCAATTAAGGTACTATTGGATAAAATTAGACCTCACTCACTTAGTTTTTATTTTTTTCAACAAAGTGAGTGAGGTACTTTAGAAGATGTTCTAAAGCAAGGTTCACTGAACATCACTTATTTAAGTTTTAATGGTCTTAAATAACTTGTGACAGTAAAATGATTCTTTGTCTCCAACATGGGTACCTTAAATCTCTACAAATTTCAATTTTTTTTAACCAGAAACAAAAACTTTGATTCATCTCTACCAACCCATCTTTAGGTTTCCTTTAAAAACTCCATTTTTTTAATTGCTTCTTAATCACTGCTCTATTGTGTAGTGGGTTGTGTACTCAAACTAATTTTTTGGTAAAAGTTGGGGTTGGGCTTGGGCTTGGGCTTGGGCTTGGGCTTGGGCCTAGTTTCTCATAGTTACAGTTGAGCTTAGGCTTGCTTGTGATGACTGATTCCATTTATAACTACAACTTGATTTTAAGCCTTATCTCCATAATGTGGACTAGAGAATAAGTCCCTAACATCTCCTAGATAGTGGCTAATTCCTTTCCTGTTTGGACTCCGCAAAGTTGAGAACTTCCCTATAAATTAGAGCGGTTTAAAATTTACTAACATATATAGAACACAACTAGATTCCTATCTTTCTCCAACTCTCCTTTAACTTTATGTAATAATTGCAATAAGGTTCTGAAAGCATCTTCTTTCTGTGCATCACGAAGCTACTTTTCCGTTGTATCTTGGAAGAGTACTGAGTAACCCATAACATAATCATTTTTTCAAAGAATTATTGGGGCATAATCTCTTACGGACATCGTCTTCATTTGGTGAGCCTCGAAATCAATAAGTTATAACTTGATCCTTCTTTGTTCCCTATCGGTAATTTAATGCTTAGTACATATTTATCTAACAGATATGAGATTTGAATGTCCTACGAAAACAAAACTTCACAAAATAACAAGTTTAATAGGTAATGTGCCATAAATCTATTGGGTAAGAGGAGATTTATCTTTTCCAAACATTTTCCACATATTAATTTTAGTTAAAAAAAGGTTTTCCACGTAAAAAAAGTTGTTCAAGGTGGATACCCAAAACTTATTTCTCTTTTTTCATTGTTGAGGAGAAAGAGTATTGAAACCCAAAATAACTACCCTCTTGGGGAGAGTAAAAACTTGATTTTTAGCACTTTTCTTATTTATTTTAAATAGAGGGAGACTACATTAGATGCTCTATGAACACCGATAATTCCATAAAGTAGAAGCTTAAATTATAGAACAACTTTTTTACTTCCTCCAAATAGCATACTTCACAAACCCTTAAGATACAATCTCATCTAAAAGTCGATTATTATCAGCCTATGGAAAATAACTCAATAAAGTAGAAGGTTATAAGTTGGGGAGGGTGAAATATTTTTCACATCCCTAAGTATAATTAAAAAATTAAACTCCAAACTTGTTTATTCCCGAGTCACCCGGGAGGAAAGAATGGAGGGATTTCCCGCTAAGAACTTATGAATAATTCTCTACGAGACACTTATTAGACCATGTCCAACACTTGATTTGCACCACTTGAGGTTTTTGTTAAGCTTAAGATGTACATTTGTTTCATCACAATTTTCGCACCACTTGATTTCCTTTTACCCTTTCACGATTGACAGAGAAGTACTTCTCCTATTTTTTACATGAAAACATACTCTCCTACTATAATGGTTTTAGCCTCCAATGATGTGCAGCTCCATAGTGCTTACCCTACTGGGGGTTTTAGAGTCAAGATTGTAAGAATTTATCGATAGATTTCACTTGATTTCTCTTCTCTTTTTTTGGCTACGAAACACACCCGAAATGAAAATTTTATTAGATTAGAAAATACTAAATAGTAATTGTATCATTTGTGTGGTGCGGTGTGATGTAATTGTATCATTTGTGTTTGCATATTTGATCCAACTCAAATATTGTATTAGGATTGATTATTTGAGCTTAAGAAAAGAAAAACTAACAACTTTGGATATGTAATAATCTATAATACTTAGTCAATATGAGAGAACATATAGATAGAAGTAGAGAGATTCAATTAGGGCTCCAAAAGACCAAATACCATTAGTTAGATTTTGGGAAAGTCACCATATATTTATATTGGAGGCTCCAAGGCATCTTTCTCTCTCCATAGCCAAACCTTGGAGGGGTTAATAGTTGGTGGTAGCCCAACCCACTCCACCGTGAAGGACCTACCATGCCATTTGGATTATAACACTCCCTTGGGTTATCCATCATGAATGAGATGCTTGCCTCTGTAGTCTAGACTCAGTAAAACCCAGTGGGAGAAAGCTCTGAGTAGAAGGCAAAGCCAATATAAACAAATCCCATATCGGTGGGATTGATTATTTGAGCTTAAGAAAAGAAAAACTAACAACTTTGGATATGTAATAATCTATAATACTTAGTCAATATGAGATAACATATAGATAGAAGTAGAGAGATTCGATTAGGGCCAAAAGACAAAATACCATTAGTTAGATTGTGGGAAAGTCACCATATATTTATATTGTAGGCTCCAAGGTGTCTCTCTCTCTCCATAGCCAAACCTTGGAGGGGTTAATAGTTGGTGGTAGCCCAACCCACTCTACCGTGAAGGACCTACCATGCCATTTGGATTATAACACTCCTTTGGGTTATCCATCGTGAATGAGATGCTTGTCTCTGCAGTCTAGACCCCAGTGAGAGAAATCTCTGAGTAGAGGCAAAGCCAATATAAAAAATCCCATATCGGTGTTGGACGTGTCATAAACCTACCTCATTAAAACCTCGTCCGGTAGAACCCAATGGGTACAAACTCGGATCTCAGGAAAAAGAGTATAGGGCACATATGTCTTTTCATTCAGAGTGATGATGGGGAGTCTCTCTTTAGAGAGGATTTTCCCTCTGAAGCAAGTAGACTCAGCTTCTACATGCCATTACCATGAACCAACTTCAAGAATATTGACTTTGATAGTGACTTGGTGAACAAATCTATTAGATTCTCTGAGGAGAGTATCAGCTGGATATTAACTTCTCTATGTTAATGGAACTAACGTGTATGCCAAAATTTGGGTAAAATATGTTTTGTTCTGTCACACCTTTTATGAATCCACCTTTTACCTGAGCAGCACAAACAATGTTATCTTCATAGAGTGTTATCAGAGAAGAAGAAGCAGAATATAGACCGCAACTGACTTTGATATGATCTGCCATGGAGCGTAACCAAATACATTCTCTTTCGGCTTTATGGAGAGCAATAATCTCATAGTGGTTAGAGGATGTCATAACCATCATCTATTTGACTGAATGCCAAGATATCGATGTACCTCCGTAAGTAAAAACAAATCCTATTTGTGAAAAACCTTTATGTGAATTTGATAGAAATCTTGCATCTGTGTAACCAACTAGTTCTTGCTTATCTATAACATTATTTTGAAAGAACAGTCCCAAATCAATTGTACTCTGCAGATAGCAAAATATGTACTTAACTCCATTCCAATGTCTCAACGTCGATTAGGAACTGTGGCGATCTAATAAGTTTACTACAAATGAAATGTCATATTTGGTGTAACCTACAAGATATAAAAAAACACCAATAGCTCCTAAATACGGCACTTAAGGACTGAGGAGTTATTTGCCGTCATCCAGAGGGTAGGAATGGGTCAGCCCTGACATCCAAATGGCTAATGACTATTGGTGTACTCATTGGGTGAGCAACATCCATATGAATGCACTTCAATACTCTCTATGTGTGTGTATGTGTGTGTATATCACCTGGTGTACTAGAATTCTACCGCTAAGATGCTCGATCTGGAGACCAAGAGAAAACTTAGTTTAACCGGGGTCTTTCATCTTAAATTCCTTCTTCAGGTATTCGGTGGCACGGGTAATCTCCACAGGAGTCCCGATGATTTTAAGATCATCTACATATAGAGCTAGGATTAGGGATGTATATTAAAACTTGCTAACCCGTGAAACAGACCCGGACTAACCCGAACCGGCCGGTTCAGTCCAGTTTTGAAGATAGACAGATCAGTTTCAGGTTCAGATATTGAGACCCGCTTGTACTCGGATTGGCTTCGGTTCTTAGGTTCGGTAACCGGACTGAAACAAGGGTTAATATGGTAAATTTTAGAATTATAAAACAAAACCTGTCTCATATCTTCTCACAACCAAGTCCCGCAGCCTCCTCTTCCAGATTTGACCTATAACCTTCAAATTAATGTGGAGAACACTGCCTTCTCCAAGTTTCCGGTCTGGAGTCACGGTCAATGTAATATCTAGGCAATTACAAACACACTGATAACCACGTTTCATGGGGCCTTAGCAACCTCACTTGATACACGGGCTGCCATTAAAAGACTACATGTCTTTCCCCCATCTATCGCGATACCTAGCTCGATCATTGCTTCTGACAAAGCCGTAGCAGCATCGCAAATTGCTGATCCTTCTCTAACATACATCCAATTCCCACTAGCTTTAACGTCTGAAAGAAAAAAGACTTTAACCCAAACAAGATTGGTAAGTGCTTCCCCAACAATCAAATGCACCATCGCTTTTAGGTCCAGTAAACCCTTGATGGGCTGCCACATGAGAAATTTGCAACATCAGAAAGAGGAATTTGCAAGAGGCTGACTGTTTACACACATATTTACAAGACCACTTACACACATGTCAACTTTTATGGTTTTACTCTTTGAACATACAGCCAAAAGTCACAATACCCTCTTCAAAGCATCTATTAATTTTGGGTATTAAGGTGATTTCAAGGGGCTTTAGTGATGGAACCACCCGATTGAAATCAAAGCTTTTCTGAGGTATTTCTCTTACTACTTTTTTGAGCTCAAGATTAATGGTCGTGCAGCAATCCTTCAAAGCTAATTTGTAAGCAAATACAACTCACCCAGTGCCATTGATCTTTCCAATTACAGACATAAACACCATTTCTGACCCTACTTAGTCGGCCTCGGTTCCAGTTTGGGCTTGGAACCAGTCCGAGATAGGCCGGTTCGGATCTGACCAAAGTCAAAACCTGGGCCACCCCAACATGTAAACAGCCCTAGCTATGGTAGAAAATCTAGTGGCAAACTTCTTAATGAAAACGCATGGGCTAATTGGGCTATTCGAGAATCTTTTATTCTTTAAATATTTAGCAAGCCGCTTGTGCCGCAGCAATCCTGATTGTTCAAGACCATAGAAAGATTTATCCAATCATACTGCATACATGCTTCTAGTATGCTCGATGCTACTTGCATCAGCGGTACCTCGTGTACCGGCGGATTGTTTAGTATTGCTTGCTTGTGGTAAATGGAATCCTTAAGGAATTTACGTGATTATCTCGGTATCTAGTTTCCCATATAAATAAGCTGTGACTGCATCCATTAGATGTATGTCTAATCTTTCTGAGACTGACGACTTATTAAGAAGTAGAACGCTATAGTATCCATTATGGGAGAGTAGGTTTCATCGTAATCGATGCCAGGTATCTTGGAGTAACCCTGGGTGACTAGCCTCACTTTATGGCTCACAAAGTTCCTAGATTCATCACATTTCTGTACAAACATCCACATGTATCTAACTGGCCTTATGGCATTATTACGTCGGACTGCCGATAAGAATACCTCGTTCTTCTTAAAAAAATCTTACTCCATCTGATTCACATGTTCCCACTTTTGTCAATCCTGTCTATGCTAATATTCATCAACGTAGAGTGGGTTGAGATCACCATCCACGACAGAAATTGTGAAGAAAAATATGAATATTTTTTCAACGACTACATTCAAACGATCAAACTTAGATCCAGTATAAAGATAGTTGATTAATATTTTAATACTCGAGCCAAGTGGCGTGTCATTGGCTACCTCTCTAGGGCTTTTATCCATATGGACAATCTACATGGGTAATTAAGTAGCTACTGCTGCCAGGTTGTCAGGTGGTGACTTTTTATGAGTTTCGACTACATCAGGAGTCGGTTGGACCTTCCTTACTTTTATCTGAGGAGTAGGATTGATACTTTATTTTCGAGGAGCTCTATTCTTAAATTCTTTAGGACAACCTCGCGGTCTTTGAGTTATAGGCTCATTGGCTTGAATAACCACATCTTTCCCTTTCGGGACCTCAATTTTAGATGGTGCATTCACTGCTGGGATATGCAACTTAATCACTTTAGCTAAAGAGAAACATCAATTCTGGTAGCCAATTTTGGTAATTTTTGGTCATTTTGGCTAAATATCCTAGGATTAGGCAAACCAGGAATGCCAAGATTAGGAAACCCAGGTAACCTAACACCAGAACTAGGGAACCTAATATAGTAACCTACTCGCAGCCTTCCATGACTAATCGAATACTAGAAGGCTACATCGAAGCCTACAAAAGACTTGAAGCCCAAGGAACCTACAAAGCAGCGAAAGGCATATGATCTACCTGAGGCCTTCTGAGACTAACAGAACATTCGAAGGCCGCATCAAAGCTTACTACAATAGTTGAAGCCGAAGATAGTCGGTCAGCATACTGAGCCCAGCACAAACTTCAAAAGAACTTCGGTCATATCCGTGCATGGTTGAAGACAGACAGACTTGACAACCAGCTTACCATAATATATTGTGATACAAGCCGCCAGATAACTACAGTGTCAGAACCGACCTCACGTGCAAGATAGCTGCCCCAAAAGGGTATAACTATAATATGACTTCCCATGGTGACTCATCATTTCCTATCTTCAATAAATAAAGGAGGCGAGACATCATAAGGTGGTTAGAAAACCTCAGCCCAAACCTCCCCTAAGGTCCACAACCTTCGAGCACCTTCAAGTTCTATTTGATTTGAATTGTAACCTCATCCAGATATACATTATCTCATTTAAATCCTCGCTAGAGGTCATGGAGAATACCTATTTATGGGCTCCATGCAAGTATGTAAGCACTGCACTCTCTTATTTCTGTCCTAGATATTTGTTAAAACCTCTAGTCGAATCTAAACCCCCACAGTGTAAGAGGGTGAACTCCCTCTACGAGATCAAGCCCCTGTATTTGGCATCATTTGTGGTATACCCACCACCTCCAATCCCTTTTTCTTTTACCTTATAGCCATATCCAATGACCCCCACTCTTCGTTCCAACTTCGCCATTGTCGACAACTCTACCGATGGCATCGCCGCCCAACTAACTCTCATCAGCCAATAATTCGCTCAGGCAGAAGAATGCCATACTAACCAACTTTGCCTCGAGCGCGAGGATCGCCGCCAGGAGCTCGAAGCTGAATGGCATCGCCGTTTAGTCGACAATGATAGACAACACTGAGCCTTATATGAAATACGTCACATGGTTTGCAATCTTCAGCAAGTTTAAACCCATGATGCCCCTATGCATTCTTGCCCCCCCCCCCCCTCGCGAATTTCTGCCCGCGCACACCTCGGACACCACCCCCAAGCCAAAGTGCCTCTGGTCCACCTTGGTACCGAAGTTGCCCCCACTACTGCACCCGCAGGTTCGATCATTCTCGGCGTCCCCATTACAGAGATTCATCCGATTATCCCTTTTGAACCTCCCGCCATCCCATACGGTGCCCTGCACAGGAACACCTTGGAGAGCGCAGTACCGAGCACACCCCTAACTCGCAGCCCTACCACCTATAACCTCAGCATTCTCCCCCTCGACCAGCCTACCTCACCCAGCAAGAGCTCGACCAGAAAATATATGCAGCCATTCCCATCACCGCAAGCCCTACTCTAAACTCTTTGAGTCGGCTCAATAACCCAATTTGCCTGAAGCTCCTCGCTATCGAGGTGCCTCCGAACTTCTATACCCCTAAAATCTGCAAATACTGTAACACCGACCGACAATCCCATATCCTTGAGTTCCAAAATGCTTTAAGCCTGCACTCCACAGCCGATCACATCTTGTGAAGCATATTTCCCACCAGTCTCACCGACATCCTTCTCAGGTAGTACCACAGCCTCCCTAATGAGTCCATTCGAAGCTTCAAACAGCTATCGAACTAATTTATCCCTAACTTTGCCTTCGACAATGGTCGTAAAGTCCGAGTAGATGCCCTTTTCAACTATCAAAAAATACCCATAAAAATGCTTGAGAACTTTACCAAGCGTTTCCTTAATGAATCACGCAAGGTCAAGAACCTCGATTGCGCGAACGCCATTCTAGCCTACTCGAACACCCTGCCCAACCACAGCCGCGTTAAAGAGTATTTCGTTCTCCAAAAGCCCCAAACCCTTGATAAGATGTTATCCAAATTCAATAAATATATCGACCTCGAACATCTCTGCTAAACTAATCACCAGGGATAAGTCCCCACCACCAACCACAATAGACCTCGATTGCCAACTACACCTATGGTCACTCCCATTTCTAATGATCCCGACAACTGCAAATGCCCCCACTTTGATGGTTAATCCTCTGAGCCTCGCAAAAAGCACCCCATGCTAGTTTTACCTAAACTTACTGCTCTTATTAGTACCCACCTAATACTCATTCAGGCCGACCCTATTTGGTAAACTCCATTCCCCATCGAAGTCAAAAAGAACGAGCCCTAATGCCAAAACCATAAACTCAACTGTCATCCCACCAGCAAGTCTTACGCGTTAAAATGTTCACTTGAGATGATTTTTAAAGCCGGACACTTGTACCAGTATGTTATCGACCTTCCTGGCTACCTCGATGGGTCGTACCACAAGCCCCAGCCAGCCCTGAATGTCAGACTTGCCAAAGTACACATCTTCCAAGCCCATATGATCAAAGTCGGCAACATCGACAGTAGCCACACCCAAAGAAAACGGAAGTGGATCAAAGAGTATTGTAAACTTACCTACCAGCAAAAACTTCCTGTTCTCCTACCCAAATCAAGCCATCACCCTCAACCCTAAGGTATATCCTTCATCGACTATAACATCTCCCACGTTCGTTTCCCCCATTTAAACCCTTTATTTATTATGAACTAAGACGAGCACCTCGTTCTCCACACGATGCTCATCGATACTGGCAGTGCAGCTGATGTGCTTTTCCTGTAGACTATCCAAGATATTCAAAAGACCGATCTGATCATACCTACAAACGTTGAATTGAAAGGTTTTAACAGCTCAACAGAGGTTACCGTTGCCCGACTCAGCCTTCCCGTCACCACTGGCCCTATAACCCATCAAGCCAGCTTCCTTGTCATTGACAAGAAGTTTGAATACCTCAGCCTTATAGGCCATAATTATCTTTATGCTATGAAGGTCATACCTTCGACCTACCATCAGACACTGTGTTTCACTACCCCATGTGGTACATAGGACATGAAAGGCTCCTAGAGATTAGCTCAATCCTGTAAGTGCCTTAAAATCTACCTTACCCAGAAACTGGTGAAGCCATAGTAATTAATGTACCTCTTTTTCCCCAACCCATCAACCTCCTCTACCGATACTCTAACCGTCGAACCCACAATATATATCAAACTCGACGTCCCTGGTCAAGGCACATTTATTGGCAGTTTCGTGATAACTTTATTTAACTCAATCTCTTTGAGGAAAGAAACCTCTAACCTATCACTACTCTCTCTAGCTCATTCATTAGCTTTCCTTACAGTAGCTCGAACAAAAACTAAATTTGTCACCAGCACTTTAATTTGAGCTTGGGTATTAACCACATCACCCTTTGCAGTCTCCACCTCGATGTCATTTTTTCTATTCTTCGACCTCACTCCAGCCTCGACCTTCCTGTCATGTAAACTTTCCAAACTTGTCAAGTCCGCCTTCAACTTTACCTCTCATTTATTAAGTTTATCACATTGATTCTAAGTACTCCGAAGACTAACATTTTTTACTTTCACAGTATCACTCAACTTCTTCACTGCACTTTCGGCACTAGCCAAGCCACCTCGTACGTTCACCAATTCATTTTCCTTCGTATCTACTTGTCCCCTTAAACTACCAAAATTATCCTTTAGTTCTTTTGCTTCAGCCTATAGCATTCTGAGCGATATTGCGCGACATCCGCTTCTTTACAACACAAATTTTACAAAATTACTACGGATAAAGTCTGTGGTAAAAGTCATTTTTCCATGGATAATGTATGTAGTAGAGGTCTATAGTGAATGGTGCGTGGCAATATTTTTGCCATGGAGTTTATCTATGGTTATCTAATGTATATTTCTACAGAGTAAATCCGTGGCAATTTTTTTGCCACAGAGTGTCTGTGGTCATCTAATTTATATTACTACAGAATAAATCCGTAGCAATTTTTTTGCCATGGAGTTTGTTTGTGGTTATTAAATTTATATTGCTACGAAACAAATCCGTGGAAAAAATTTTATCACGGATAATATTTGCAGTATAATTAGAATATTTACCACTTCTTTAGTCCGTGGTAATTTAATTTTTATTTGTTCTTTAAAAAAAATCAAAAAAACAGCCACAAAACCTATACAATTCAGGAAAAAAAAATGCACCTGTTGTATACACATATATAAATAAAAACACACGATTCAATAACTTGTTTCATTTATAAATATTGGTCCAAAAAATTCATGTACACTGGTTATAAGCTATATACATGTTCCCTATAATAAATTCAAAAAAACCATGGATTAAGAAACAAAAAAAGGAAGCACATTGGCTTCAGAAGCAAATGATTAATATAGCGGTGTTCAAACCATAACCTCAAAAGTAGTAACGGATCCATCATGGTGATTAATCTGACGTAGGACTTGTGGCCACCTCTGACATGGCACTACTAGTGTGGATGATAGGTGTTACATCAGCAGCACTACTCCCTATTTTCCCACACTTACAGGAAGAAAGTAAGACTTTCATTAGCAAAATAAACTAATAATCATTGTTAATTATAGCAATTAACCTGAATCATTCTTCATGGACTTCTACATAATTAAACACTTCGAAATTTTGAAGCGTGAATCTTACCAAACATTTGATGGGAATTGGGAGCAAAAGAACCTTAGGTTGTACAGGGTATTTCATGAGATGGTACTAGTACTCAAGCATATGGTTGAACATGATGATTTGTTTCTTCAGCTTTTAACCTTATCTAATAGGCCCTAAAAAATTCGGCATTTTCTTCCTCGAGTTACTGTCATACTAATCATTCGATAAGATTTAACCGTTTCTATTCTCCATCCGAGAGGGACCAACTAAAAATATCCATGTTGCTTCTGATCCTGTCGTGATTCAGACTGCAAGGCAGAACACTGGTTCCTCTTTGAAGTCCACATCGTAAAATTATATGTTCAGGTATCTTTTTATGCCTTTCTGCTATTTTTGCTACGACAGACAATTTTAACATGGGACTATGGATTGATTTGGACCTCCTGAATGTTATCCGAGGAGTTCCAGGTTCATCTTCACTACCCGATCCACTATCAGACATCCTCTTAGTAGATACTGGTACTTCTAAAGGAGTGTGAGCTGAGACATGAATACCTTTCAACGGGCAGAATTTTACAAGTTCATCTTGACGCCAAAATGTATACAACTCAACCTGATTGACAGTTGGTATGATATTTGGAAATTGGAGCAATTCTTTGATTTGCCTAACACTAAAATTGCTAACACCTATAGCTCGAACCAAACCAATCTCTACTAGAGGTTCCATTGCTTTCTAGGTAGGCTTCAACCTAATAGAAAACTGCCTATACTCACAAGCGGACTTCTAAGGAGGATCGGTAGCTAGCATCACTAAAAGCAAAACTCTCAGGCCAATGCACCAAATAAAGATCCAAATATGATACCCCAAGGTTCTTAAAAGAAACTCTAATAGTATTCTCAATTCTCTTGGAAGAAATAGTAGTACAATATACCTTTTTTTGTATACAAAGCGAGTTTATTGTTAAACAGGTGTTCCTTAATCCAAATATAATATCAGAAGATGATATACTTCAAATTTACCAGTTATTAGCATTGCAAGGTATGTGGAGAGTGGGGTGATAGTAAAGTATCTAAAACTTGTTCGCACCCGCATTCTCTTTCATTGGAAGATAGCCTCAAGATTGTAAGAGATTATATGATAGCTGCAACCGCAAAAGATTGTAGCCTTATCCTCAGCTTTGGACCCAAGATGGACGAAGATCAAATGTCCCTACATAACACTATACCTGGAATCAATCAACCAAAGGCTTGATTATAAGGATTATTTCATTGACTTGGGCATGAAACCATTGAAGAAGATGATTCATTACTATGAGTTGGATCATAAAATAGTTAGTTGTTACACCCAAAAGGAAAAGATGAAATATGAACTACCGAATTTGATGAACGGGAATGAGTATGAAATTATTAACTCCCATTTCAATGTTGCTAGAAACTCCAAAGATGAATATGTGCTATCAGATGGACCTTAGCACAGTGAGATGATACTTCTCACTTGAATCCAATAATGGTGCTAAAAACTTACTGTAATAACCATAACCAGGTACCGGGTTGTAGAATCTAATATTCTTAACCTATGAGTCATTCGAAAACTATCCTAAATCTCTGTTTGTGGGAGATACTTCACTTTTTAGACACTGGATTCATGAAATGAAAGGTGGTCAGTGCTGCAAAATGCCGAGCGCTTCATAATCATGAAAACTATAGTGTCAGTAGACATTTTTTGCTCTAGGCGCTTTGTAATCAACAACTCTTTCAGTAATCATTTGTAACCATTTCAAGAGAATTGGAGCATCACGTGACGGGCAACTACAGAACGTGTGGTTGAGTTTTATAGGTGAAGGAAGAACAGACAAGAAGTCTAGTTCGTATGAAAAATAGGAAGAGTTACCTGGTCTTAGTGGCAAAGATGGGTTACAGAGGCCCTCGAGTCTTGGGAGATGGATTACTATGGGTACATAAATCTGGGAGAAGCTACTAAATGGGATTGTAGTCAAAAGCAATATTGAACCATCAAGTTATCTCGAAAAGGAACCCAGTGGGGTCAGTTCAGTTTTAAAACCTAAACCTGTTAAGCGAGAGAAACATTTCAAGGTGCCACTAGTATAACATATGAATTATTTATGTGCTTATAAGCACAATCCGGAAGTGCTTATTTCAAGTTCTTTCAAGGTGACCATTGATATGAGAGGAATCTTCTCAAAAACTTTATAGCTTGTTATAAAGAAAAATGAAATCTTGTGAGTTGTTTACATTTATGTAGGGGCATTTTACCTCATGTTAATATTAATTTTATTTCTCTAATATGAGCAATAGTTATATCACTAATTTTTCTAAATTACAATGCTGGAATGTATTGCAGTGCATGAATGAGCACCTAAATGGAAGTAAGTAATGGTTAGACATTGGAATTAAGCTCACAAAACTAACTTATAATGCAAGCATACAATGAGTGTAAGTATTGTACCTCAACGAGGAGAGGAAAGACAATCATTCAATAACGAGAGCTCACTCAAAGTTACCCTCTTCTTCAATATGATGCGCCGACGAAGATAATAGAGGACCAACACACAGAGAATTACCTCCAAGAATAAAATTATCTTCAACTCTGAGATAAGAGGAACCAGTTTGTCTAAGTCATTCAACTATATGGAAAGCTTTTACAAACAGAAAAGTACCTCTTAGTCTCTCTATCAATTCCTCCAAAGTAACTTTGTCTTCCTTATCTCTTGCAATAACCTCACTGCTAAATGTTCTTGTCATGTTGTTATTTCCATTTTGAAAGCATGTATTTTGATAGCTGATATTACTATCATACTCATCACTTCCATCGTAACAATCTGTAAGGATGAATGGATAAGCAAATAATATCAAACACTAAAAACACAAAAAGTATGATATGAAATTAAAAAGTGTATAAAATAATACAAATATAAAAAGAATTATTCAAGAATTAAGATAACTAATTTAACATCTCAAAAGCTAAATACGGGCATCTCGTGTTTAACAGTTGAGTTTAGCTCAATGGAGAGTCAATTGCTGATGGAAGTCTTTAGCTACATGTTATTGGAAA
The DNA here is from genome assembly GCA_014058105.1 of Kingdonia uniflora. NCBI lineage: Eukaryota > Viridiplantae > Streptophyta > Magnoliopsida > Ranunculales > Circaeasteraceae > Kingdonia > Kingdonia uniflora. The sequence goes on along the minus strand of JACGCM010000140.1, from coordinate 4,769,880 downwards.
TGTAACTACTATGTTAATGGTGGTATGACTCTTATGGTAGTGGTAGTTAAGTATTGTGTAACTTCTACGTTAATAGGTTATAACTATTATGTAAGTGCTTATAAGTTATGAATTGCTTAGATACTAAATAAATGGCTCTTACAAAAGAGACTAATATGTGAGAAATAAAATGAGGGAAGTCAAAACCCACTCCATAAAAACACCCTAAACAACTGCTAAATTTTGTTTATAACTGTTTTAGGGAAGTCAAAACAGCCAACTCAAAACACTGAGTAGGAATTGATTAATTCTAATCTTCCCCCACAAGAAAGCATCTTACTTTTCCAGTTTGTGATTTTCTTCTGAATTTTCTCAACCAGAGGCCTAAATTTCTTTTTACTAAGTTTACAAGCAAGTAAAGGAAGACCCAGGCACCTTACAGGAAAACTCTGCCTTTTAAAGCCAAGTATATCACTTATAGAATCAATATCTGCTTGATCAGTAGACCTAAGAAGAACACTAAACTTTTGAAAGCATTAGTTCTTAATCCAGATATAGTAGTAAATGAGTTTAAAATGTCAAGAACTTTTGTAGCTGAGCCTGAATTAGCTTTCAAGCAGATAATAAGGTCATCTGTAAGCATTAGATGTGTAATATTATCTTTTTTGGAATTGGGGATCATGGAAACATCTCCACTTTGAATAGCTTTATTGAACATCTCTGAAAGACCCTGCATGGCAATGACAAATAGGTAAGGTGGCAGGGAGTCACCGTGCCTAATACCCTTGGAACTGGAGAAGAATCCTATAAGTTTGCCATTCACATCAATTTTGAACTTAGGGGAAGTAATGCAGACTTGAATCCAGCTAACAACTTTAGAAGGAAATCTCATCCTTTTGAGAACTGATAGAAGATAAGATCATTTCAAGGAATCAAATACTTTATGAAGATCAATTTTTAACATCATCTTAGGAACTCCACTGCTTCTATCAAACCATTTGGGCAACTCATGAGCCAATAGGATGTTGTCTTGTATATATTTGATGAAAGTTGACTGGCTAGTGTCAATGATTTGGTCCATTATAGGTCTTATTCTAATAGCAATAAACTTGTAGAGTACATTGCAAAGTGATATGGGCCTGAATTCTGAGAAGTTTTCAGGAGATTTAACCTTAGGGATTATTTTAATGACTATAATGTCGACCTCTTTAAGCGGCTTAGAAGATCTGAACAAACTTCTGATTGCCTTAGTCTTAAATGTAATGTTGACAAACATATTACATCAAGAAGTTAAAGCCCTTCCATTCACCCACCAAATCCTCAAATACTACTCCTCTCATGGGTGGATTTGAACAAAGATCATAAGGTCATCCATATATTCAGGAAAAAGAACTAACTCAAAGTTATTTCACTACAAAGATTCTTCAACTACACTTGTTCTAAAGACAGATACCAATATATGAAGTTAAAGGCTAAATGACTTTGTTTACTCGGTCCTTCAGGTGCAGGACTTCAAACAATATATATTTTTGGAAAAGTAGGACAGGACTTCAAACAAATCACTGAAAAGACTTTATAGTAACTAAAAACTTAAAATGAAATGCCCTCATGCCCTAAAATAATCCAGGCATGGACTGAAATCATTACAACAACTTATCTAATTGAAAATCAACATAGTTGTCACTCTCAGAACTTGTTGTCAATGAAAGCTTTGGTAAAATGAAAAAACTAAAAAGAATGATTATAGGACCAAAGAATTATTGATATGTCCGCCCAATGCAAAGCTTTGGTAAAATAGCATAATTCTCAATTTTCCAATCGTGAGCCGAGATTGAGAATTATGTCATTTTGTTTTCTAAACTATATTGATATCAATCACCCTCCTATTACTTTTAGACGTCTACAAAGTGACAAAACTATGATAGGAAATAGTAGAGATCTGCCACCACTTCAGCCCAATGATTATTATATATCATTATAAAGTTTATTAAGAATTACATCATGGCATCAAGATAACTATATACATTCAAAGTGTAGATTATTACCGCAATTCAAAGAATGAAGTAGTTTGCAGTCAAGGACATATGATCATCAAAACAAAATATAAATAAAATAAATGCAGTCCAAGGAACCTAAAATTATAGCTACGTAATGTTTGCATGTATACACGACTAATATACTTAGAAATCATGGTATAAATAATTCTGGCCCTGTGGCAGGATTTACTGTCGAAAGGGATGATCAGACTTGAATCCATCACGAAATTTAGATAGTTATAACACTAAAATAAATAGAAAGAGTATATGATCTTGAATAAAGATGTTCTTCGTAAAGAATATAACCTAAGCAAGTTCATGACGAGTGGCTATAAGGTTATCAAGGATAGCAATGTTTGCATGTGGAACAGAATTTCCTTAAATGTACAACTGTTTCCTAACCTGGAAAAAATTCACATATATAATGTTGTAAAGAGACAAAATATTCCAAGAGTTATGTAGGGAATTAAGCTCAATTATGTGCTTCCAAATGGAGATTCAGGAAAATAAGGACATCACATCAAAGACGAGTACTGTAACGAAACATAACATGGACATTACCTCATCATCTGGTATTGATTGCAGTAAAGAGGATAATGAGCTTGGATCAGTTGTTATCTGAAGCCCTTTTTCTTTTATACCCTTTGTTGTGGTACGATGAATGAGCTTAAGGAGATATTACATGTGTTTTGAAATACGTAATGCTAGAAATATATCCATAAAACCTGGATCATTGACAATATTTTTCCGGAACCTGATGAAAAATAAATAAATGAAACCTAACTCAATATAAACAATTAGCTACTTTAATCCATTACATTTTGTAAAGCAAAGAATTGGTAAGGACAACAGCTTACCATTATTCTATTACTTTTAATCAGTGACAATAACTCAAGTTCACAATCATTGCGAAAGACATACATAAGTTACATAAAGGAACAGTATGTTCATTTCTCTATAATCTAATATGAAATGATTGTAAGGATAAGCTATATATAAGGACAACAGCTTACCATTTTGTAATCTCATCTAGGCTTGGCAAAAATAATCCTTCAAATAGCATGCATTTTAGAAATTTCACCTTGTGCCACAGCGACAGTTTTCCCCATGTCCTCCTTAGTGTAATCTATTAAGAAAAAAGAGGGCTTGAAAGTATATAAAATGCCCTGGACAGTAAGTACTTCAACCGGAAAAAAAGAGGGCTTGTAAGTATATAAAAGAGGGTATTGTGCATCTATAGTTTCTTAAAACAAATAAAAACCCAAAAAAATATCTGACTTACATGAACCGGCGATCACCTAATATTACTTTGCTGCCATACTTTACTGCTTCTTTATATGCAACACGAAACTCAGAACCAGGAATAACCTCAAGCTTAGTTGCAACCTAACGACATGGTAATGGAGGATCAAGAGATTGATCACTGTGTACTTAAATTTTATGAATTGATTCTAAGTAAACTACTACCTGAATGACCTTAAAATTGTAAATGCGTAAATAATTAAAAACATGCCTTGGCAAGGAACCAGCTGTACAAAATTCCTAAAATGTTTGTATTCTATTTCTTCCACATAACTATCATTTCTCTCATGGTTGGTACCTGTTGGGTTAAAAATGAGTACATTTCACATAAGATGAAAACAGGAATAAATCTAGAAGTAAACATTAAAAATATGAAGATTCTATGTTACAATAGAAATTATGAAGATACTATTGGCCAATTTACCTAGGTAGGTCTGCGAGCACGGCCACTCTGAATGCGAAGGAAAGGATAGCAACAAATCTCAGATGAATCAAAGCAAAGCACTATAGTTAGAAAAAAAAGATGCTCACATCGTGCTCTGGGAAGTTGAGTTTATTCATTAATACCCCGGACCAATGAAAACAAAAGACAATCAGTTAATGCCATCTATATGGATTGTCTTTCGTTTTCATTTTCAACTCAAACTATTATCAATGCTTGCGGGTACTCTAAAATTATGCTATTAGAAGGCTTCGATTTTCCGTACGCAAGTTGCGTGTGCGTTCTTCATTTTTTTTTCGTATGTGCATGCGTTGCAGGTTTCATTTCTCCTCGTGTGCACATTGTTAACAAACTGATTCATAAATGCGTTGGGGAACCCAACAATGAAAAACCAAAGCGCTATAACTATAGCAATGACAGGTGTGATACTTCGCTCTAATTTGCACTATACTTCGTCTCCAAATCTATACTACATCTCAAAATCTCTGTGTTTGCTTTTGAGTTTTTCTTTTTTTCTTTCATGGCTTTGCCTAATCTCTTGAAATAATTGCCCATATTACTCCCAAAACTACCGATATACCTCAGCATAAAATTTAAAGAAAACTTGTAATGAGTTTACCCCCAAAAAACCAAAGCACTATAACATAGGCATTGTAACCAAATTTAGGTTTTGAGTTGACTGATCAGGTTATAATTTTTTTTCCAATGATTTTGGGAATTACTTATAAAAAGGAACAACTTATCGCTGCTTACATAATCTTTAGTAAAATCTTTGATAACACTATATGAGGTTATGGAGAGAAATACTATATTGATAAGCACAATTTGAACCTGAAAGTTCTCATTGGAGAGAAGTGTTCAAGAGCTTCCTCCACATACCGGTGGAACTAATGTCATTTGGACTAAACCTTTCCTTCTGCATTGTAGAAAAGTAAAAGACTTGAAGTTCCCCATGCATCTGCATATGAAAATTTTCTTCCCAAAAGTTACAACGTGATGGGGCTAGTGAAGTGTTCATGGAAAAAATGATTATAGGATAAAAGAAATTACCAGCTGAAGTGCACCATTTTTCATCCACTGATTACAATAAGTATCACATGTTGAGGCCGTTAAAAGAAAAACAAAACTAATCCAATGCACATAATGTGGCTGGGGATGACGATCTGCATCCAATACTTAATAGCATGCCTCACATAAATCAAAATTTGGGCAGACGGTACAATGCCATCGATGTCAGAGTATAGGAACAGTGGAGCAACCATCACAATAATATTGTACTGATGAAGTAGCAAAATCATCTTCAATCAAGACTTGAGTAATTCTACCAGTTTCACTAGCAATATCAGATGATGCAGTAGGTGGTGTGGTCAATGCAATATTTTCCACAGCATCATCAGTACCCAACATAGCCTGCTGTGGGTATGGAACCTAGAGCAATCTAGAAGAGATTGCCAAACTAAACAAAAGAAAAGTCAGCAAAAGAAATGAAAGAGAAAATAAAATTTCTTGAGTAATGCAACAGCAGGTGCAACTAAATGCCTACTGCCAGCATTATTCTAATGTAACACAAGGTATTCTGCATAGCTATAAATGAGCTCCACTGATGGTACGACAATTTTGTTTATAGTTTGAGTGTCAGGTTTCTCTATATCCAATATTCCCCAGAGTACATCCATCGACCCATCTATATCCAATATTCCCCAGAGCAAGTCATCTCGCATGAATTTAGAATCAACATCAGATGGATCAGAATATAAAGAGAATATAATTTCAATAATAATATAAGTAATGTGGAAAATCAGATATACCTGGATCGGATATTGGTAACCTCAAAAAACTTATAAGAGAATATAACCTTCTCCCTCCTCCTTTATCCGGGCTTGGGACTGGCAATGTAAAGCTTAAGTTTGCCATTGGCGGAGTTAAAAAGGTTTTACCTGGTTCAAATATTACACAGTGAAACATATCTTAGTTCTAAAAAAATAAGCATACAAGTTCATAAGCATTAAACTTGGTCTTTTCCACACACACAAAAAAGGAATCAAGAGGTAAATATAATAAAAGACTTGGGCCATGCAATAAAGCCTCCAGCACCCACATCTCCCATTACCTTAGTGAAACTATCTTGCCTAAACAATAAAGCATCTTCGTTGATGACATTGAATATCTCTATCTTATAGTACCCATCTCCGAGCTGCTTATTGTGCAAAAGGCAGCTTGGAGAAAGAAGCACTTCAGGGGAGGTTGTGCATAAAGAAGGTGAAGTAGTTAGAGGCACTCCAACTACTTCTTTGGAGGTTGTACATAAAGAAGGGGAAGTAGTTAGAGGCACTCTAACTGCTTTTTGAGGATGATGTAAAAGAAGGTAGCCGTACGTAAGTTTCAAGTATTAAAGAAAAGAAGTTTTAGTAGTTAGAGAGCCAGAGTAAAAGAAGTCGAATGGAGGAATTTCTTCTTTGTTAGCTAAGAGAAGCATGTTAATGCAGGATCATTAGCATCAGTTTCCCATGTTTATGAGCCAATCTTCTTCAGTTGTAGGTCTGCCATATGTGATGATGACGTTGGTTCATTCAAGGTCTGCACCCATGATGAGTTCTACGACTTACAGCTCGAGTTCACAACTAGATAATAGTTCTTAAATGGAAATAGAATAATTAGATAAGAATAATGTGAATCCATGACCTATAAGTCAAGGAGATCTAGTTCAGTCAAGGAGTTTAGCTCACTTGTCCTCATATGATCAAGAGCTACCAATCGGCGATAGGGTTCATGGGATGATGCAGCAAGGATTGGAAGCAAAAGGAAGTGATAATTTGAGAGAGGGACTTGTTGATCATACAAAAGATAAGTCAAATAAAGTGCAGGATTTTGATATCACTAACGTATAAACATTGGCTCCAGTCACAAAAGACTCAATTACAAGTGGAAAATTGAATCCTTCAAAGTCAAATAACCAGAAAAATCAGCAAACATTAAAAGGGCATATGCTCCTCGTAAAAGGAACCGTGATCCAGATTGTTCTTTAAAGTTAATGGGAAGCTCTATCAGAAACTAGGTAAGATAGGGAGCGGTGGAAGTAGTGAGGTTTTCAAAGTCATAACAGCACCTTCTTTGCCTTTAAGAAGATCAAGCTCAAAGGTCGTGATTTCTCTAATGCTTTTGGATTTTGCCAGGAGATTGAATATTTGAACAAATTGAAGGGAAAAAACAACATCATACAACTCATTGACTATGAGGTTACAGATAAAGCGTTGGTCGCAAAAGTAACGAAGGGTTCTATGACCATCAAGGATGGCAGAATCAGGGATGATGAATATATTTACATGGTACTTGAGTACGGAGAAATTGATTTGGCTCATATGCTGTCACTGAAATGGAAAGAAATGGATACCTTCAACTTGGATATGGATGAGAACTAGCTTCGGTTTTATTGTCAGCAAATACTTCAAGCTGTAAACACAATACATGAAGAGCGCATTGTTCACTCAGACTTGAAGCCAACCAATTTTCTTCTTGTTAGGGGATCACTAAAGCTAATTGATTTCGGTATTGCGAAAGCTATAATGAGTGATACAACCAACATCTAACGAGACTCATAGGTGGGTACACTAAGCTACATGTCTCCATAAGCATTCATGTGTAATGAGAACGATGCAGACAGAAACACTATTAAGTGTGGTCGGCCATCGAATATATGGTCCCTTGGATACATCCTCTACCAAATGGTCTATAGTAGAACACCATTTTCAGAGTACAAGACCTTCTGGGCTAAGTTCAAGGTCATAACGGATCGTAACCACGATATTTCTTATGAACCAATTTCGAACCCATTGTTACTTGATCTTATGAAAAAGTGTCCTGCATGGGATAGTAATGAAAGGTGGCGAATACCTTAGTTTCTTCAACATCCCTTCCTTGTGCCCCCAGTTCCATCATAATTATTCTTACCCCAGGATCAGGGCTGTAAATTGTTTCAGCAAATTGCTGAAGCTTATGGATATGATCATCAATCCTTAATATTATTTGCAGAGATTCAGTAGTTACTTATGGGTCCTCGTGACAGTGAGATTACAGATAAATTTTCTAAAGTATGAGACCAACATTGTGGGTTGCTCTCCCATGTGTCAAGGCTTTGTTCTCAATTCCAACTGCATCTAGCAAAACTTGAGAATGATGCAAAAGATACCAGCTTGCGAACCTTAACCATCAACCTGGTTTTTTTTTTTTTGACATGGTTAAAACTATATTAGTTCTGACTGATACCGCAGTCATTGCTGACATATTTAACCGTGTTATATATGGAATTCTCAGCTAATATGTTTCACCCATCTATTTTGTACGGCTTAAAAGTAAACAAACCACCACTATCCTCATAATTTATGCATGTTATTTCTTTTGTATATAAATGTAATACAGGTTTTTGAACTTTTGGTTGATCCAATTTATATTTTTGTTACTTGGTTGTAAAAAAAAAGGGCCAGAGTAAAACAATAACTAAGAACGTAAGCTTTCAACCTCAAGGGGCCGCATCAAATCCAGCTCGGAGTACTTGGTGCCACATTTTCTATTATAACCATTTTTGTCCTATGAATTATTGCATGACAATATAAGAGTATTACTATTTTTGTTGATATTCTTAGCTTGCATTAAAATGAGATTTGAATATATTACCAAAATAGAGAGTAAATTAAGTCAATGCGTCTGGAATATTATTTTAGTAGTAAACTCGATCTAATTTTAAAGCATTTAAATTCGATTTGAAAAGTGAAGTTTTTTGGATGATTTTTACAGGACTTTGGAAACTTGAGGTAGATTAAGGAGCTATATACACCCAAAACTCACCACACTACATCCGATTAAACAACTCCACCACACCCCACTCTACCCCATTACTTACATAAGCTCAATCATCGCATTCCACGACACCGCATTTCTCTCAAGCATTTTATCAAACAAAATCCTCGACCACCGATCAACAACCCCATATTTCCCATACATATCCAACAAGAAAGTCTACACAACCAGAGTGGGCGAAAACCCACACTTAATAACACACCCATAATAGGAAATTCCTAACTACAGACACCAATTGAAAATCAAAGAACATCCAAAGAAAAATCATAAAATCTCTAACTAGAGCCACCAATTGAAAACCTGTATTAGGTACATGATCAGGAATAATTTTAGAGAAACATGATATAGAATTAAGAACAAGCAAATCAAACTTACTGGAAGATTAAAAAACAAGCAAATCAGCAAATTCGAAAACAACAAGTGAGCAAATACATTGAGGAATTTGAAAAGAAATTTACTAACCCATCATTGAGATCAGGAAACTAGAGTTTCAGTTTCAGGTTTAGGGTTTGAGATCAAGTATTTGGGGATTTTGAGTTGATGTTACAAATCAAATTATTTTCCCTCTGTTTTTCTTCCCTCCGTTTGTACTCTGTTGTAAGTAATTTGATTTTCCTTCCTAGCGACTCCAATAGAGAGAAAACCAAATTATTGAAGGGAAAACCAAAAAATAGAGGCAAAATTAGAAAATAAAAAAAACCATAGACTCCAATTATATTTGCCACAGATAAAATCTATCTCTAATAAACTACACATAAAATATGTGGCAAAAAAAAAAGACTGTGGAAAATTGACTATTTTGGTGTAGTGTTACCTCTTGTTCCCAACAATTCTACTGCGCTCTTTAACTTTACCACTTCATTCTATACACTAAGAAGCTCCCCCTACAGTTTTTCCTTTTCCGCATCTTTACTTTCGATCTGCTGGGTCAGTTCATTTACAGTCTTCTCTGGCTTAGCAAGCTTAATCTCCACTTTTACATACTGATTTTCTCTATCTTCGCTTGCCTATGTCATCCTTTCAAAATCAAGCTTACACTAATAATTGTAATTAAGAGCATATTCTTCACTAGCTCAAACAGTTTCTAACTCGGCCTACACAAACAGCTCGATTAATCAATAATTTACATATACGTTCAATATACTGCATTTCAAAACATTACTCACAAATCTAATAGAGATTTATATAATACAAGCCAATAAAATGGGTTGCTACTTATCCCTCCAGCTACGAAGTTTTCTCAACTTAGTGGCAATACCAAATGCATCTCAGAATCAAATGAAACCACTAATTATCTCCTATTTTAAGATATACATTTTTATCACTACCATTCTTTTTCTTACATTTCCAAAAAAGATGTGATTATCACTTTTTGGGTTATTCTCATTATCTTTTTATGATACAGCACCTCCAAAGTATTTAACCTACAGTGAATTTTATCTACCATTACTTTTCTTTAAACTCTTATGCTAACCCACAAAAGTTACATATAGAGCTATTATAAAAAATTTAGCTTGTTCTAACCTGAAGCTCCGTATGCGAAGTCAAGAGTTTTGCTCCTTAGCGAGCTTTTTCTCTAAATCCTTAATTCTGTGGAGCAAACCTTTTGGTTCCTACAAATCAATATTTACAACATATCTTGGACTACTCCATAAATATCCTCCAAATGTATTCCATACAATAACAGTCCTTCGTTCACAAAACAAACAAACTTCAATGTTTACTCTACCATCTCATCCTCTCCTCCTCAGTTCTCTAAATCAGTTCTCGCCGAGAGCGCATCCAACCCTTTAACTATCTCCTGTGGAGATCCACCTTCAACATCAAGATCCTTTCCCACCTTTCCCTCCTCGGCTTTCACAAAACTCCCCTCCAATATAGCAACAATATCGGCCACAAAATATCCAACCTCCAGGAGCCTTTAACCGAGGTTGTCACAGGAAGCTACAACTTCCTTTATATTATTTTTCACCTCTACTGCAAGATTTAGCATAGTGACCTAGAACAAATCCTTCAGGTCTGTTATCTCAGAGTTTGAACTCTCCCTCTCATGTACTAAGTCTACCTTGAGCTAAGCAATTTTCTTCTCAAGCTCAATCCTCCCATCCTCGAACTCGAGGCAAATTCCTTTTAACACACGAGAAACCTGCAACAATGAGAACATTTTAGTTCAAAATCACACAAGAATAAACAAATCAAACTGTTATACTTACCCTACAAAGCTCTAGTTTCACAGACATGTCCAAGCCCTTAGCACCTTCCAGAGTTGTCACCCTCAGCTTGTTCTCCATAGCCAACAACTCGTCTTCAACAGCCAGACTACGCCTAGCCTCCTTCCCCACGCTCACTGAAGTAGGAGCGTCCACTTTTATCTTTTTTGAACTCATTGCGACCTCTACACTCTCCGTGGTTGCTGAATTCGAACCATCAGCTTTCACCTTCCTCTTCAGATGTCGTTGAACAAATTTTCTTGATGTTGCCCCCACGGGCTTTGGATTCAAAGACATTGGTGAAGCCTTTACCAGTATTAGAAGTGTTCTAACATCTGATAATATTTCATATTATAATAATGCAACACGTCTAAAGGGATTATCCTCATCTCTACCCCCTTAAATGCCCACCTTTTGTTTAAATTATCGCACACATTTATCACCTCCCACATATTCTTATTCAGTCGAGCAGGGCATACCTCAATAGTATTCAAAATACCTTTAATCGCATTTCTTAAAGGTGTTATAAACTCAAAATCTAACTGGGCAAGGTAACACAAGAATCCCTAGTCCAAATTACTTTTGACACCCCCATTAAAGTACTTAAGGGAGATTGACTCGTCCATTCCCCTCTCATGTCTCTCACGCTCGAAATTTGAAAGCAAGAAAAAGTATTGCTCTCCATTTTTAATGGTACACCCCGTAAACGACCTCCCTGCATGTTTTATCACCTCACCCCATACGCCAGCTAGACTACCTTTCATTTTGCAAAACTCCTTGAACACATCTACATCTACAGGATATGGTAAGTAGTTACCAGGGAAATTTGGAAACTCTAGATTACTCATCCCCTTCACCTCTAACTCTACCCCATCCGAGCTATTATTTATTTGCTCACCCTCAACAGAGAATACACTATCACGCCCTACAAGTACTTCATCAATCTAACGACAAGAGGTTGAAGTCTCAATCTCAACAATATGCTCAAAGATGAGGATTATTTCTACAGATCTTTTTCAAGTAGACCTACATAAAGGACCAGGTATTCTGATCAAATTTCTTTATATTTTCATTTTCATATATACAGTTACATATAAAAAAACTCCACAATCACACAAAACCACATTTCCAAGTTTCCTAAAATAGAAAAAAATTCAAAATTCAAATACACATCAAACTAGTATTCTTTATACAACTCAACAGTAATCATTATCAACATACCACAGTAAAATCACGAGTAGCCCACTAACCTTCAATGTTAAAAAATAAATCAGGGATATCACCTACCTCCTCTTTCACAACAACACTGCGCAAACAAAGTTTTTTCTTAATCTCAACACTGGCACGACCCTTTTTCCTCTGGCTGTAATGACTACTCTCATTTGCTCTCTCCCTATATTCTATACAACCCAGTTTTTCCTTTCTCTCTCTAGATTTTTGTCCCCCTATTTTTTACAAATGCTTAGATGAAGAAGGGGAAAAGGTATTTATACTTTCTCTCTCCAACTACTGGCAGTTATTGGGGCTCATACAAGCCGCCCTCAACTTTGGAAATGGGGCATCCCTTCTACTGTTCCTAAAAGACGTTTTGTACCTTTAGGGCAAAAATGCATTTCTGTCATTACCCCAAGTCCTATAATTAAATGTATTTCTCACTCTCCTACCCAAATCACTCTCGCATCTTCCCACACTCATAATGAAATACTCCACTTAAACACAATCGAACTTTGTCTCTAACAAAAATAAAATTAATAATTTGTTTCCTATTCTCCTACTCTTATTACTTTTGCAACTTCTTACGTCATTTCCAATGCTACACAATTTCAAAATTTAAATATTTATTTTCAACAATATTCACAACAAATAAGGAGAAAATTTAAAACATAAGTATTATCACTCTATTTTACTTGCATTTATTCGAACTAACAGAAGTTCGCCCTCTTAAACATAGTTACACATAAAACAACTAAGATATCCTGGAGCACCACACCTGATGAGTACATTCCAAGCAATCATCTCATCTTCCTCAGATATTTCCTCTATGGGGAAATTTCTTTTACCGTAATTTTTCGAGCTTCAGGCTCAATGATTAATTCACAAAATACCTCACGCCAAAAGTAATGCCCAACCCCATTTTCCCTTTCCCTCAAAGTTAAGCCATCAAACTATATTACAGATTCAAGCAAATTAGCATCATAATCTAGCCTCCTAAATATCCTCTCACAAACTTCAACATCTTTTATCGCTAAATTCCCCTTAGACGTATGTCGAGCTCTCTGAGAATGAGTCCTCACCAACTTTCCTCCTTAAAGCTACTTTTTTAACTTATTTATACCCAACGATTGTGATCACATCAAATCCCCCCCCCCCTTTCAGCATATAGGATGATACATATCAAATCCCCCTTATCCCTAAATTCTACACCCTCAAATCAAGCTAAAAATTTATTTGATTCCATCTTCTCAGAGCAAGCTCCACATATATGAGATATTCGACCTTATGTTTTTTGAACGAATCTAAAACTCTATTACACATATTTTACCTTCCTTACACACATATCAACATAGATCAAATTTTTATTTAATGCTCAGTCAAATAGACTTTCAGTTTGATACAACTAACTGTTAATGCAGCTCGGTTTAATAGACTTTCAGTTCGATACAATTAACTATTTTGTACATTCCACATATATATCTACAAATCTCCTTTATACACAGATCGATCTATCAAATTTTCAATTCACCATGCCAATTTTTAGTTCAATGTATCAGCACAGAATTACAACAAAAAAAATTCCATTAGCTAAAAAATTCCTTAGAGAATACTTTGCAAATAACACAATATTTCAAATACTTCTTACAGATCAATCTACAGGTTACAATATATAGCAGTTGTCAACAATACTTCCACTCTGAAATGATAAGCTTTTCCCACATGTAACACTTCTGCAAGAAAACCAAGATGGTTATAACAGATAGAAGCATACTTCCAATCCCAAGGATAGAAGCATACTTCCAATCTAAAACCACCACCACCGTATCCTCCACCGTAACCTCCACTACCTCAGAAAGGCAGGCAAAGAAGAAGATACCACCTTTTACAGAGCCCAATCACTCGCAAGATAATGGTAATATTTCATAAAACGTACACCGGCTTTCTCATCCACCTCATTAATGAATAACATCCTCTGCAATAAGAGGAAGACATACCCGGCGTTGCTCAGCTGACAAAATCACTTGATGGAACTACCACATCTAATAATAGTAATACTCAGCCTCTGCTACATTCTCGTCCGTCATTCTATGATACATCAAAGGAACTAGTTTGGGAGTGGGCAAATCCAAAGGTTTGTTGCCTAAATATTGTAACTAGAGCTTTTGCACTTTAGTAAGAACCCTAGCTTCTTATACTTGGCATCTCGTAGTACCCATTGACAGTGTACTTTTATATGGATAACCGATGATGCCATATCAACAATATTTATAGAAGAACAACATTCAATGCAAGGAAGAATTTACAAAACAGTCATCATTCAATGTAGCAGTTACTGGGAAACCCAAAAGGTAAATACATCAGTTTTTTCCAACACAATCAATGCCAAATCCAATCTTTAATACAGAGGTCACAAGTCATAAACCATTCCAATTCCATAGTATACCTTTCCAAATTATGAAACACAAGCATTCACTAGGCATCTCAAGCAAAGCCACCTGTACCTTTAGTTGTGAGAAGGTGATTGGGGAGACCGGTCCCTCGACTTATGCCAAACTCGAACTACCTTAATACCAGACTTACGTATTATACACATGACATAAACAATTAGTAATGACAGGTGGACTACATAAAATATGAACAAGTCAAAAACACCTATCTTCTACAAACTAGTAGTTACACATTCAACTACCACCTGCCCTATTTTTAGGAAAATGTGCCTCTATACGATAACGAACTGAGAGTTAGGTTTATAAAAAGGATGAGTCCCAGAGGAGAAAAAACCAATAATTTTATACTACAAGGCCAAGATTTTCTAGCTCAAGAGATCAAAACTTGTAATCAAATATCAGCCTCAAACAATAAAGTTACAGTTACTAAATCCTCAAACAGAGGCCATAGTTTTTACCTATTCAAAAGTTTCTATGCTAATCACTTTAATCATTTTTATATTGGGTTATACTAATTATTATCTCTGATACATTTGGTGTAAGAGCTAATTTTGAGCTCTTTTGAGCTACAGAATTAAGCCATTAAAGTTATCACATATAGTATCTCTAGAATGTCATTGTACGAGGAAATCAATTCTAGCCCACTATTGTTGTGACTATGGTATGAAAATATATAAAGTTATATCTTGACAGGTAAAATGCCTTACCATTGGTCCCTGACAGCCATACAATATTTTTTAAAAGAGGTTTTAAATATTGCAAGGGATGAGCCACATCTTTACAAGATTGGTCTAAACCATATTATTCATAGATACATAGCTAGCAAGGAAATTCTAGAGGCTCTATCGCATTTTCATTTGGGAGGTTGTGGATAATTTAACTGTGATAAATGTGTAATTGCAAAGATACTCCAAGGTGGGTTATTCTAGCCTCATTATGCAGAGATGTTCACTTATACTATCTAAGTTGTTTGGCATATCATGTGCTTATGATAGGCACAGTAAGGCGAATGACTCTACTGGGTCCTATACCTGCAGAAATTTTTAAAGTATGGAACATAAGATTTATAGGACCATTCCCCTTAGCCCAAGGTAACTCGTTCGTACTAATTATTATGGACTCTGAGTTGAAATGGTCTCATGCTGTTGTATGCCCCACACAACATGTTAACTTATTTCAATAATTGGGTTCACCTCATACAGTCATACTCCGCCAAGATGAATACCATCCTGAGTTGCAGCAATTCTTGAAGCAGGCCTCTATATGCTATAAAATAACTACTTTAGCGGAAAAAATGTGTAAGGAAAAACAAGGACTGGCTAAAGTTAAGAACATGCTGGATAAAGGAATCTATAAAGACCCTAATAATTAGACCCGCAACCATGATTACTTTTAATAGCCCCACATGGTATTGTATCTTGACGACCTACTAACCCTATCTCTTGGAAATAAACCTGAAAACAAAAAGTACAATATTACCAAGCTCTAAGTTTAGGGCAGGCACATCTGGTTGAAGATATTAAACTTAGTACTTATTGGGAGGTAACCCAAGTACTAGAGATTGCCTATGCGATCCCTAAAATTTTAGATTTTGGTAGTTTATTTATTATATTTATTATGTTATTTCATTTTCTTAAGATAAGGTCATCATTAGGGGAATACGCCATGGTCTAGTACCATGTGTGCAAAATTAAGGGCTTGGGTGTACTCGCAAAGCTTCTAGAAGATGAAAATAAAAATAAAAGTCTAGTATACCCCTCCACTTCTAAATTCAAATTCAAAAGCCAAGTATTTAAATTCCCGCTTAAATCATGGGAGGAATCTTAGGAATATACCCATGTGATTTTGTTAACATAAAGACATAGGGTTTGGAGTTGGTCTCCCACTACTCAACCCAAGGTTCCCTTATTTACAAGAATACTACTCTCTTATTTAAAATTCAAATTACAAGAGGCTTTCTCTATAAATTTAAGAGGGGTGTTCACCCATTCTACATCATTCTTAATTCTTCTCTCTTTCTCAAGTACTCTGTAAGAGGCTAGAACACAAGCATAACCAGCCACTAGTGGTTACTGTCAGGCTAAGGCTTCCTAAAAGCAATCGCCAGCCGCTGACAATATTGGCCTATCACCTTTCTTCTCAAGTACTTTTGCACCCTGTCTATCCTATTTTTGGACAGAATGGGAAAAGTGTTTATTGTAGAAGAGCTTTGTGAGTCCATAATGGCTACAAATGCTCCCTACATAATCCAGGAGGATCTAAGCATTTTTAGACTTTCTTAAAGTCTATTCGAACAAACTTTTATTCTGTTTGAATACACCCCTTTGTATTCGAATAGACTTCTCTTTCTATTCGAAGAAATAGGTGCTTGAGTGCTCTGTTCGAATACACGTTTAGCCTATTCGAATACATTTTTAAGTGTAATCGAATAAATACCTGCCTGAGTAGTTTTATTCAAATAAACTTAATGTCTGCTCGAATGTACTATTTTTTGTTAGAACAGAGGTATGATTTAGCATATTGTTTTAGGTGTTTAAGGGTATATTTGTCCAAGTTTTATAACTAGGAACTTGTAACCCTCATAAAGGGGCAAGGCTAGGCAAGATTAGATGATATTAGATTAATCCAAGTTCTAAGAGAGAGACTTAGGGTTTGGGAGGAATTTGATTGTAATTGATTTTGATTAAGAAATTGAAGCTCTAAAAGGGAATTCTCCCACAAATTTATATATTCTTCATACTATTCTTCTACTTAGGGTTTCTCAATTCTTATTGTGGATTAAGTGGTATCAATTTTTTAGTAACGATTCGCGGGGGTGATTGTGGTTTATGGTCTCAACACGTGGCCGACTCAAGCGAAGGAAGATGAAGCTAGAGAGTTCGTTGAAGATTTACCAGAAACATAACTCAAAGATGAAGACAAATTTGGAGATAAACAATTCTGAAGATCGACACACGACTTTGAAAATAAAAGTTTTTGGCCTAACAACTACTCTAGGAGAGTTGGTAGAGCAATTACGTCTTACAAACCTCGCACAAGCTTTAACTTTAGTTAAACTGTGAATACGCTCAAAGAAGAAAGGGGTTGTGGAGGAGGATAGAGACGAGGGTACTGAAGAGGTAGATAGTGATTTTAGTGACCGAATCAGTCAAGAAGCGATCTGTTATTGGTAAGTCAATGAATCTTATTCGTAATCTTTGTATTAACTTTAAGATTGAAATTCTGGTATTCGATAGTTCAATCGATGCCGATAAGTTGGATACTTGGTAAGATAGGTTAGATACCTATTTTTTTGTTTATAAATATTCCAATACTTATAAAATTTGTTTCTCTACATTGAAATTCACAAATCATTCACTCACGTGATTGAAATCCTATCAAAAACGTCATGAAGTAGGAAGTTTAAGTTAGAAGAACTTCAAATTATTGGTGAAGAGGTAATTTTAACCAATTGGATATGAACAAGAGCGATGGTACAAATGGCACAATTTCCACAAAAAGTTTGGAAAATCCGTATACTAGTTCACTACAGAGTTTCATAACCAAGCATTAGTTTTGGACATTGAGGTGGATGAGTATGAGGTGTTCATAAAATATACGGGGGATTTGTCGGAATCAATTAGAAGAGAGTTAAAGCTCTTTACTGTAGAAAATATTGAAGATGCTACTGTTAAAGAAGTTTCTCTTTAAGGCAAGTACTTGAAGAATGACAAGAAAGACGACAAGAGTAAGTCAGGGTACAAGGCTAGTTGGAAGAATGAGCATAGATGGGAGTCCAAAGGAATGGAGTCTTCATCCAAGGGGAATTACTATAATCATTATAAGGAAAATGGGCACATTTGAGATAAATATAGAAAACTTTACCCGGAGCTTCGGCCGAATGAGAAGAGGGGCAAGAAAGATAAACGTACACTAGCCGCAGCGATTGTGGATCTTCCGAATTTAGATAAGCTCAATCCCAAGTTTAATCTAATGTTCAAGTAACTTATAGCTATCGACAAGGCAAGTTGGGAAGAACTTTTTCATGTCAGCATTCAAGTGAAGCAGAGCTTAGTCGAGGCCATCATTGATCCGGGTAATCAGAAGAATTTAATTTCTGTGGCTGTAGTGAAGAAGATAGATTTGGCTACTATGGCTCATCCTAAGCCGTATGGTTTGGGTTAGATTTAGAAAGACCCAGAATTGAAGATCACTAAGCAATGTACGTTCAAGTTTACGATTACTAAAAAGTTCATTGACAAAGTGACGTATAAGGTGATTCTATTAGATGTGTGTCAAGCCATCTTGGGTAGCCCTTATCTTTGGGACCAAGATACAATCATTTACCGTAGAGCTCACAAGTATGGTCTTGTAAAGGAGGAAAAGGATTTTTATATCAATGCTTGCAAAGAACATATCACTACCAATAATTTAGTAACGGCATCTCAACTAAAAAGGTAGGTTAATGCGAGCAGCAAGTTTATTTTATTGTTAGTGCGGCCAGTTCAAAAGGGTCCATCAGCTAAGGTGCTGTCTTCTTTGGCAATGTCTTCTAAGCAATAAACTGATAAGTAGAAGTTGCAAGAGGAGTATAAAGGCTTATTTCTAAGCATAGAAGGGATGTTGCGCAAGAGGGATGTGGAGTATGATATTACCTTGGTAAATGGTGAGCCACTACCCAATATTGGGTTGTATTGAACTTATGCCACAAAGTCTGATGAGATCAAGAAACAAGTACAAGAACTCCTAGAATAAGGGGTTCTTAATCCAAGTTGCTCACCTTGTGGTTCACCGATGTTATTAGTGCCGAAGAAGGATGGGTCATGGAGAATGTGTGTGGATTATGGGGCGCTGAACAAGATTACTATGAAGAATTATTATCCGCTTCTACAAATTAAAGAACTTTTAGATAAGTTGCAAAAGGCTCAGTTTTTTACCAAGTTAGATCTTAAGTCGGTTACCATCAAGATTGAATTCGGGAAGAAGATACTTAGATGGCAGCCTTCAAGACCAGACAAGGACTCTTCGAGTAGTTAATAATGCCCTTTTGGTTATGCAATTCTTTAACAACATTTATGAGGTTAATAAATCAGGTACTTCATGCTTTTATTGATGATTTTGTGATTATATATTTGAATGACATCTTAATATATAATCAAACATAGGAGGAGCCCCTTGGACATTTACGCAAAGTGTTGGGAATTTTGCGATCATAGCAACTTTATCTAAATAGGAAGAAGTGCGAGTTTGGGAAGAAGGAGCTAGTTTACTTGGGGCTTATTGTTGATGGCGGTGAGCTTAAGGTCGACCTATAGAAGATCTCGGTCATTACTAATTGGCATAGACACCGTACAGTGACGAAAGTGAGGAGTTTTATATATTCTTGCCAGTATTTATAGAAGTTAATTTGGTATTTTTCACAAATAGCCGCACCGTTGCATTCCTTAACAAAGGGCCAGTATAAATTTTGTATAAGAAGATCACCATGAGAAGACTTTTTTGTTACTAAAGCGCAAGATTACAGATGTACCAGTATTAATGTTGCCTAATTTGTAGCGGCCTTTTGAGGCTAAGATAGATATATCAGACTATGCATTAGGGGCAATTCTTTTACAGGATGGGAAGCCGGTTACCTACCATTCTGAGATGTTCACCGGAGCAGTATGCAACTATCCTACCTATGAAAAGGAGTTCTACACATTATATCAATCAGTGAAGCATTGGGGAAGGAGGTTGTGGTACATTTCGATCACAAACCATTACAGTTACTATCTACGCAGTCCAAGCTACAGCAAGCTCGCCATATTAAGTGGATATCTTACTTACAGCAGTTTATCTTGATGATCAATTATAAGAAAGGAGTGGACAACAAAATGGCTGATATGTTATCTCGGCCCACATTATGAACTATTTCTACTTTGTTTGTAATTATGCAGATACAGCCTATTATTCATTTTGAGTATGTTTCAGGGTATGATGATGATAAGGAGCTCAGTATGATTAACGAGAAGTTACTACAAGGTAAGACTTGCGAGTATGCATTGAAGGAAGGTTTGATTTATAGGGACATGCTACTATACATTCCTTAGAGTGGGGACCGCTTGTATTAGATTCGAGAGGCACATTATAAATGGGTGGCAGGTCATTTCGAGGTTGAGAAGACTTTTTTGAATTTGTGGCGTTATGTCTTTTGGTCGAAGATGCAGGTTGATGTTGCTTGTGTGGTTCATGGTTGTATGATATGCAGCACTTTGAAGGCTTCTAATCGAAAGATAGGACTGTACTTACCATTACCAGTTCTTAGCCATCCTTGGGAGAGTATTTCAATGGATTTTATGGGTGGTTTGCCCATGACCAAGTGTAAGAATGACTATTTGTTTGTGGTAGTGAATCAATTCAGCAAGAAGATTATTTTTATTCCATGCCAGAAGACGGTCACTAAGGAAGGTGCAGTGCAATTATTTTTCTGAGGCATCTGGAGGTATTTTAAGTTTTTTTCTTTTATTATTTCCTATAATTATAGCCACTTTTAGGGGCATTTCTGGAGATTATTATGGGGGATGATAAACGCTAAGTTGAAGAGAAGTACTACCTTTCATCCGCAGACTGACGGGCAAACAGAGGTAGTTAATCGCACTTTGGTACATTTACTATGGGGATTCCATTCTAAGTATCCTAAGACTTAGGATGAGAGCTTACAATATATTCAATTTGCGTTTAACCGAGCGATTCATGGTTCTACTTTGAAGTCTCCATTTGTAGTTTATTTGGGGTACTTGCCTCAATGCCCTTTAGATTTTGCTTTTAGTCTTGGCGAAAAGACAGTGTCAGGGAAGGAGGAAGGGGAACAAGTTAAATCTCAGCATTTCATAGAGAGGATAAGCAAGGTTCATGAGGCGGTTGAAGCACAATTGAAGAAGACTCAAGCAAAGTATAAGGATCGAGTTGGGAAGAAATGTCGGCTTCCTAGCAAGTTAAAGTGGCACAGCAGGGAAATGGGCATTGCCGCATTCCCATATCTCCAGTTCTAGTTTTAAAGTTTTTTTTAAAGTTTATTCGAACAGACTTTTATTTTATTTTTAATACACCCATTTGTATTCGAATAGACTTCTCTTTCTATTTGAAGAAACAGGTGTCTAAGTGTTCTGTTCGAACAGACTTTTCATTTGTTCGATTATACATAGTTTTCCATTCAATTACACTTTTAAGTATATTCGAATAAACACCTGCCTAAGTAGTTTTATTCGAATAGACTTAATGTTTGTTCGAATATACTTTTTCTGTTCGAATATATACTTGTTCTATTCAAACAGAGGTGCGATTCAGCTTATTATTTTAGGCGTTTAAGGGCATATTTGTCCAAGTTATGTAACTAGGAACTTGTAACCCTCATAAATGGGCAAGGTTAGGCAAGATTAGATGATGTTAGATCAATCCATTTTCAAAGAGAAAGACTTAAGGTTTGAGATGATTTTGATTGTAATTTATTTTGATTAAGCAATTGAAGCTCTAAAAGGGAATTCTCCCACCAATTTATGTGTTTTTCATACTATTCTTCTTCTTAGGGTTTCTCAATTTGTATTGTGTATTACTACTACCACGCCAAAGTTTTCCGTCACAAATGGAGGTTACTTTAAGAAAAAATTGTATCAAATCAGGTCTTATAAAATATTGGCTTTGGGTTTGTCGTTCTCTTTCGAGTGTAGCCAAAAATTGATCTCATTTGTGTTTTTATAAGATTCGACAGTATGAAAGGCTGGGGGAAAAATAAATTTTAAATCATGTTTACCTAACATACATATGCATACAAATTTAGCCCCAAATATCAAGTATGTGTGTTGTGCTAACGAAAAGATTACTTCATCTTTTACATAGATTTATGATTAAAGCACATAGGGTAAATAATTGAATATCAAAAACACAAAAAATGTTAGAGATCGTTAATCATTACTAAACCAAATAACCTAATGTCAATAACCCAAATATTATTATCAAAGTATGATCTTACAGATAAAATTTGATCTATACCACTTGGATATAGACCAATAATAGATGTACAAATCATAGAGGTGAAATATTTTATTACAATTTTGTCAGGGAATTATAGCTTATCTACATTAGGTAAACACTATTATAGCTTCATCCCTCCCCTAGGGATGAGTTTAACTAGACATGATCACATATTCAAAATAACTAAATAGAAAAAGAAACATATGTTGATAAATAAGAAGAACGAAGTAAAATGAACACTTTAATTAAATGGCTAAAACTTACAAAATGTCAAATGATCCAAAATCTTCTTCTCTCTCCAAGCTCTTAAAGTACTAAAAATTGGATTCTCAAATGTGCTCAACACATCTCCTTTTTCAAATGAAAAAGAGAATTGAGTAAATATTACAAAATATCTTACAAATATTCTTCATATAAAGAAAATATTACAATCAAATATCTTCAAAAAATATATAGTTATCTTCAATATCCTAAACAAATCCATATTCTCTCGTAATATCTCCAAATATTATGTGGGCTTTGTACTAAACTGCTAGAGATGCTCCTGATTTGTAACTTTACTATGTTGTCATATCCAATAGTTTGTTGTTTTTAGCAATAAAGCTTATATTTTATGCACTTTTATTATGCCTAATTTGAAACATTAAAAAGCCACTAATTAGTCTTATTTAACAATTATAAGAGGTGTAGAAGCTCTAAATAAGTAGCATAAAATGGGCAGTTTACATACCAATCACTTTACTACACGGAGGGTGATAAGTATAGTCCGAAACTTGCTCCATTACGTTCATGCCAACATGGGGGGCACCATTACGTAGAACATATTACTGTCATGCTTACATGGGGGGTCAATTATGTTTTCTCTCTTATGACCCTCTCCAACGTCACCATCATCGTACCGAAACACCCTAGTTTCAACAATGAGGAGATCTCCTCATGTTGTGGCTATGCCATGATCTGGGATGTACTATATAACGGAGAGTACGACAACAATGGGATTAAGGAGAGCTCCTTGTACTGCAGTTAATTCACGGCGTACAAATGGTTCACAACAAACATCTAGCCTTTCTTTCACCAAATTGACGCTTATCACGCCTCTCAATTTTTACTTTTGCCATTATGAGATGAATTCTTCTTACCACATCCTTCAGACCGTTATGGAGCCCATCATTGAAGCAATCGCGAAGGCACGAGGTCCAAAGAATAACCTTATGGTTTTTCTAATCCTCTTCATATGGTTCATCGCCACTATCGACCCTCTCACCGTTACTCAAGCGATTTCGGTGCATATCAAGGAAAATAAAGCACGGGTCACCTTGGGAATGTGTCTTCAAGAGCCATGAGCGCGAGTACGAGGGTTAGACCCTAGCGAACTGACTTACCCTGTTCAAGAATAGTACGAGCAAACTTTGAGCCCAATCTTTCCAACCTGTAGGGACCTAACCCTCGATCTCACCAAAAATCAAGCTATCGCTAGTTCGAATTACCTCCATCTCAGATCCACGCATTTTCAATGACTTCTCCAGTTAACATTTTAACCTACTCCACAAACTGGCAAAGAACGTGGGTCGAACTTCAAACTGAAAAACCTAAACCTGTCAAAGATACCTATCTCTTAGGAACTCATCAGTTACTCAGTCAAACGCCACTAACCTCATTATCCGGAGAACGTGCTCCAGCACGATGAAGAACTGCAAAAAAGGCCTATATAGGGAAGAAGTTCCATAAGAGACAAGAACCAGAAAATTATACAAGAGATCACCAAGAAACTACTTGTCAAGATTCTCAGAAACATTCAAACTTCTTAGTTACAAGGTTCAAGCATTTCTTTATAAAGAGATCACTTGTAATAAGATATACGCCTTAAGCAATAAAGATACTTTTACAAAAATCTACCACCCGAGGTCGTAGCTTTTTTACCTATTCAGAGGTTTTCCACGCTAAAATCACTTGTATCATTTCTTACTTTCTATTAGAATATTGTCGCAGGTTCATTAGTGTGATAGCGAATTCTTAGCCATTTTGAGCTAACAGAATTTGGCCATTACATTTTGCACCATCTGTGGGAAAGATTGCATTTCCACGATATCCTAAGGCATTCTTTTACTACAATTTTCAATCATAGTTACTTCCAGACGACCGGCTACATGTACCCAACTTGATGTTTTAATAGAGACGGAGCAACTTATAGAGCTACGGGAGAATCTCAACGCCGAAATAGAGAAATGCACCGAGCTTGAACTTCAGTTAATTAAAGATAGGGAGCTTCGTGAGAAGGAGTTCGACACAGAACGATAAGTCGTTTGACAGCGCTCAAACGACATGAATACCAGATGACAATAATGCAGACTACCCTAGAGGCTCTACAAAATACACAGCAGGCTCCTCCAGCAAGAGGTCACAATCAGTTGCCTGAGACCTCCTATGTTTCTGTTAGGGAAAGATTAGGATCCCGAAGAGTCACCAGTAAAGCTATTTCCATGAATCCTTAGCACGAACCACAGCCCTCCATATATTAGGGGGGTGAGGTTCAATCCGAAGCCAGTCGAGGTCATCAAATTTCTGTCCGTCAAGAGGAAGAACAATGACCTCAACATCAAGTTCCAGCACGAGATCGTCTGGGTGAAGGTACGGGTACTCATCATCCACAACTTGCTCATACAACGATTCAACCAACACGTCATTACGTCACGAAAGGGCATATGGACCAGCGAATTAAGGAGTTGTTCGAAGCACAAGTTTTGAGTACTACCAGCGACATTACAAAATTACAAGGAAGCCCGGTTACCAAAGAGTTATTCAATATGGAGATACCAAAACGTTTCCATACTTCAAAAGTTTATAAATACAAAGGTACCGACCCAAAGGAGCACATTCAACAGTACCGTGATTCATTGGGGTTGTACTCCAATCTCAACTACTTCCTCTGCCATCTGTTTGCCACAAGTCTGCAAGAGGAACCACTCCGATGGTTCCACTCTTTTCCTGAGGACTCAATATAAGCATTTGACCAGCTACAAAAATAGTTTATCAAGACATATGCTCACAACAGGGATAAAGAGGAGAATTTGTATTCTCATATCAGTCTCAAACAGTCCCAGAAAGATAAGCCCAAGGCTTTTGTGAAGAAATTTTTAGATCTCGCGCGTAAAGTGGACAACCTCGATCAGAAAATAGCTGTTACTGCTTTAACTAACGCGCTCCAGCTCGATTGTAAGGCCAAAGAGCACCTCTTCCATAACAAACCTGCAACCTTGGAGGATATGATAACCAAGGTCAATAATTACGCCGACCTAGAGAGGATGATGTCTGAGTGACAAAAATCTACTAAATATGTCCTCTCTACTAAAGGTCCATCTACAGATCAAAACACTAGACCAAAAGAGGAGCGAAAAGATCAGAAGCGCACCAAGGGAAACACTGGCTACCCTCGGAAAGGCGGTCCGCCGAACAAACCTATCCTCCCAAAGATGAACGTCTAAATCTCTATAATTTTTCTACTACTTTTGAAGGATAAGCTCTACCGTGTCTCTCAACCACTAGAATCAATCAATAGCCGACCATATTACCTGCATCATAAGGAGACTATCATAATGCGGCGACCTCACACTTTAAGACAAAGAAGCCAAACCTCTTCCTGAGGTGAGCAATTGTCGGCTTGCGATTTCCTTCGAAGATTGCGATACTAACCATGTAAAATTTCCACATCATGATGCGTTAGTAATAATGCTCAAAATGAAGAAGTTTGTCATGCACACCACAATGATTGATATTGGAAGCGGTATTGAGATTCTATTTCAGAGCACTATCAACCAAATGGGTTTGGCCGACCAAGTTATTCAGAGTGACACCGATATCAGTGGGTTTAATGGTTACAGAGAAGAACGAGTAGGCAAGATCATCTTACCTATTACCGCAGGACCAACCACCATCGACGGCATTTTCTATATTATCAACACCAAATCCTGTTATATCAGGATTATGGGCCGCTGCTGGATTCACAACATAGAAGCAATCACTTCTACCAATTATCAGGCACTCCGATTTAAACACGACAATGATATTTATGAGTTCAGGGGTAGTCAGAAGCTCTCCTAAGCTTGTAAAAATACCGTCTCAACTATCCTAAATACTTCTGACAGATTTTCTGCATAGCAATTACATGAAGCTGATCACCTTAACGATTGACCTTCCATGGAGGAGCCCACAGAATATATTAACATTGATGGACCTAGTAGAGGTACTTTCATTGGTACTAAGCTGGTTTATCATGAAAAAGATGTTCTCATTCAGTTTTTATAACTAAATAAAGATGTTTTTACATGGTCTTTCGAAGAAATGCTTGGGGTCGATCCGACCAAGGCATGTCACAAATTGGTAATCAACATCAATGCCATAGCGGTCAAACAGAAACAGCGATGACTATCACCTCATCTTTAAGATGAAGTTAACACAGAGATCGAGAAATTGATCAAAGTAGGATTCATTCGAGAAGCCAAAGAAGAGCAGAAAAGTCTGAGTTTGCGTAGATTTCACCAATCTGAACAAACATAGTCTAAAGGGAAGTTTCCCTCTTCCCAATATTCATTAGATCCTCAATTCTACAGCATGCCATGACCTCCAATCTATGATGGATGCTGCTTCGGGATACAATCAAATTCTACTTTTAAAAGAAGATCAAGAAAAAACAACTTTTATCACTGAAAGAGGTTTTTATTGCTACAAAGTCATGCCCTTCGGACTCAAAAATGCAAGTGCCACATATCAACGGTTGATGACTACTATGCTTAAAACACATCTAGGGAAAGTCCTTGAAGTCTACATTGACGATTTCTAGTACAAGAAGGTACAGTCAGCCAATCATATCTCAAATCTCAACACTATATTCAATATTCTTTAATCTTACAGGATGTGTCTTAACCCTGATAAGTGTTAATTCAGGGTACATTCTGACCAATTTCTAGGCCACCTCTTTAGCAAGAAGGGGATTGAGGCTGATCCAGACCATATTCGGGCTCTCCTCAACATGCCTTCTCCAAAAATAACAAAAGACGTTCAGAAACTTGCTGACAAGATTACCGTTATCAACCATTTCTTTCTAAATCTTCAAACTGTTGTCATTGGCTATTCCTATTACTCCTCGGTTGTACCAAACGAGGAAATGTTTAACCAAATGTAGAGGTCGCATGGACACTAGAATGCGAAGCAGCTTTTCAGGATCTCAAAACCTATTTGGGGAGGTCTCCCATAATGAGCACCCCAGTAGATTATAAGGAATTGATTATCAACCTAATAGTCACAGATACTTCATTCAGCTCAGTTCTCATTTACCTTGAAGTGAAAATTGAGAAACCAGTCTACTTCATCATCAAAACCCACACTTCAGCGGAAATAAAGTACTCCAAAATTAAGAAACTTCCTCTCACTCTTGCTTGCACTTCACAAAAACTTAAGCACTACTTCCAAGCTCATTCAGTCAAAGTCATGATGAACTACTCACTTCGGGAAGTTCTATTCAAGAAAGAAAAATCAAGGAGAGTACAACAGTGGTCAATCAGTTTGGGAGAACATGATATCAAGTTCAAACAACGTCATTCTAAAAAGGGTCAGGCCGTTACAAATTTTTTCAAAGATTTTCTTGTAGAAGATCCCGAGTGGGAGGAGCACAACCCTAACCTTACAGAAGAAACTCTTGAAGATCCACCCCCAAAACCATTTGACGAACGAGCCTAATGGATTACAGCAAAAGGGTAGAAACTTCTAACAGATAGATCAGCAGGACTTGCAGGGTCAAGAATCGGAATCGTATTGATTACCCCTTCCAATGACAGAATTGAGAAATCAATCCGCTTGGATTTTAAGGCGTCAAATAATGTAATCGAATACGAAATTCTCATTCATGGACTCGACCTCACTCTTGAGCTAGATGTCCTTGAACTCTCAATTTATGCAGATTCACTACTCATCGTCCACCATTACTCTGAGGAATATAAGAAGAATGGAAAGATGATCGAATGCGAAACCCTCATTACAGATACGATGAGCAAGTTTGCAAAAGCAACTCTCGATTATCTTTCTAGAGGTAAAAATAGATACGCCGATTCCTTGGCATATCTAGCCAGAGTCTTGGGTACAGAGGTTCTATATCTCCAGATCGAAATCATTTCAACCCCCAGCATTGATTGTATTTCAATATGCACGATCAATACTGGGGGCAATAAAGGGGGAGGTGACGATTGGTAAAAGCCATTCTTAGCTTACCTCGGTGTCGATAACAGTTATAACGGATCACTTCTAGTAGATCCAAAAGAGCGCCGACAGCTGATCAACAACTCAAAGTGCTACACAAATCAAAATGGTATATTATACGGCCTTTCTGTCACGGGGCCTTACCACAAGTGACTCTCCAAACCAAAAGTATATATGAAATACTCTGCGAATTACATGAAGGGACTTGTGGCTCCCATGCCGCTGGTTGATCACTAACAAACAGAGCTATTACACAAGGAGTATTTTGGCCCGGCATGTGCAAGTAAGCAGAAAAGAACTCATGCAGATGTGATACCTGCCAAAGTCATAGACACATGATACACGCCCCTACGCTCGAACTCCATGCAAGCAAGGTGTTCTGGCATTCAAAAGATGGGCACTTGATCTCGTCGGTGAATTCCCTAACTCTACAGGTAACCGCCGTCACCTACTCATAGCTACCGATTAATTTACAAAATGGGTAGAAGCAATTCCACTATGTCGAACCAGAGAAGAAGAAGTTATCTCTTTTATCTAGGAGCAAATCATCACTCGGTTTGGGAGCCCCCACCAAATTCGTATCGATAACGGTCCCCAATTTGTTGGAGAAAAATTGTAACCTTCCTCAGCCAATACAATATCATCTACTCACCATCCAATCCTTACTATCCTCAAGGCAATGGCCAAGCCAAAATAACCAACAAAACCATCGTGGAGAGACTCAAAAAGCGGTTTCACTCACAGAAAAAAGGGAATTGGGTTTGAGAACTACCTCATGTCCTATGGGAATATTGTACCACTCCCCGATAGTTAATAGGATGCACCCCATTCCTCCTTTCCTATGGCACTGAGGCCGTCATTCCTTTCGAATACCATCATCCAGTTCAAAATCACGAGCTAACAGACGAGGAAAATTAGTTTGAATTGGCTTATAACCTCAATATGATCGATAAAACCAAGGAACGCACCATCGCTAACCTAGGTCGATATCATAATATAATAGCCATATCGTACAATAGCCAAGTCATAAACCATACCTTCTAAATTAACAATCTCGTCCTCAGAAAAATTTCTCAACATCACAAAGGGCCTCACGCTGGAAAATTAACCGACAATTGGGAGGGTCCATTCATTATCACTTTTTCTCAGGCCTGGGATCATATTATCTCATGACAAAAGAGGGAATCCTTATTTCAAATCCTTGGAACACTAGGCGACTAAAACGGTACTATCGTTAAGCGTCTTACTACTCCATTTCTATTTCTCGCTTTTGTTTTTTCAATTCCAAAAGTGAGATTTCAACTCCATCTAATGTAAATTCTAAACTGATCAATAAAACTTTTAAGCTTTTCACAACATCTCTCTACTTACATAGATCCAACCACATTCTATAGATTAAAACATAGATAATATTAGCTTTCAGTCGATCTTATACTAGTTAAATCAAGAATAATACTTTGTTTCGCTGACTCTACTAAATCTTTGCGATTGAAACAAATGTAGAAACTTGTTTTATATCAAAGACTCTACGAAACATGAGATAGGGCAAAGGTAATACTAGCCTTCATCTACTTCAACTTGTTTGGGACATTATGCCAGTTAAATCAAGGATAACACTTGATTTGGCTGACTTACTAAATTTTTACGATTGAAATAAATGTAGAAACTTGTTTTATATCAACGACTCTAACATGCATAAGATAAGGCAAAGGTAATACTAGCCGTCATCTATTTCAATATGTCTAAAACATTACTACAGTTAAATCAATATTCACGTGGTTTGACTAACTCAACCCATCTTTGCGATTATATAAAATGTAAAAACTTGTTTTATATCAAAGACTCCACCAGGCATAAGATAAGGCAAAGGTCATATTAGTTTTCATCTATTTCAATATGTCTGTGACAGATACTATTTATTTTTAGGTCATATTATAATAGATTATTTTCTTCTATTGGGAT
Source organism: Kingdonia uniflora (assembly GCA_014058105.1). NCBI lineage: Eukaryota > Viridiplantae > Streptophyta > Magnoliopsida > Ranunculales > Circaeasteraceae > Kingdonia > Kingdonia uniflora. Next base: position 4,739,195 of record JACGCM010000140.1, on the reverse strand, counting down.
GTCAGCCATGCTTTACCCTACAGTAGGAAGTCAATCAAAATTTAGTTCACAAGTTACAGCGACTCTGCCCCTCTATATCAGATCAGTAGGTCGAGGGCCTAAATTTACTTCCATGAAGGCCATACAATTCCCTCGATCTATATTAACTTAACAAATGCATCCCTTATCAGACAAACTCTTGAACAAGGTATCTCATTCTAACTCAAGTATTTTTATTTCCTCGACAAAATACATAACGGTCGACTGTAGCTAGTCTGAGCGTGATGGATGAGATACAACTATCTTTAAAAAGTAAGATCTCACTTTATCGAGGCGTGACTCCAAAATCGCATACAATTTCTTCTGATCTGTCATTTCCTTTTATGTCAAAATATCAAAAGATATATTTTCTTCCAATTTTTTTACAAATTTAGCTGATTCATCCTGATTAATGACCTCTAGGTCTGCCACCTGGGTGCAAAGTCTCTCGATTTCTGCATTCAACTCTACCCCGGGTGAAGTATCCTATAACAAGTCATCTTTCATCTTCATTAGAATTTCCTTTACCCTGATTTCCCCTTCCAAGACCTCCTCCCTGACAAGAGCAGCATCCAACTTGTATCGGCATTCCCTTAAGTTTGTGTTCCCTTTCTGTACATGCCCCTGAATTCGAGCTATACCACCTTTCAGCTCTCTAATTCGACCTGACAGGCTAACTACATCCCCTTGGACTAGAGGAACTTTAACATCATTTTAACTCACCCTCGAGCGTTCTCTAGCCTCGGTTCTCTTGACGCACGCGTTGGCTTGCGCCAATTCGGTCTTCAATCATGCCACCCTCTCTTTTAACTCGTCACACCTTCGTTGCATCACCCAAAATTCTATATCCTTGGCAGGTAAGGCAAAAGTGTTCGGCTGCAGCTTCCGAAGCTGATAGATTCTCTTAAGCTACCTTCAGCTCGTTATCTTTTTCGATCATTTTCTATTTCAGTCGCTACAGCTCGCTTCTATAATTCTAAAGATCAGCTCGAGATTGTCCTTCTGATCTTTCTAGCGCCTGAATATGGTATTGAGCCATTTCAGTCTACCTACTCTTAACCATCAGCGTGTCTATCCGACTTTGAAGCTTTGCGGTATGCTCTTTTATATCTGCAAGCTCTTTTAGCCCTATTTCAATTTTGGCATCTTTCTCCTCGATCTTACGAGTAAGGTCGACAGAAGTCTGGGTTGCCTCAACAAATTTGAAATGTACCTTTACATGCTGGTCTTCTCTGTCCACATTTGCCTTCTTCACCCGATCAAACTCCTCAGCAAATTCTCGATTATATTGGAGTGCCTCATCTTCGCACGATCAAGCTGAATCCAATTTGACCTACACAATATAGATACATTATATACAGTTTAATCCAGAACACCCATCAACGCGCATATATAAATATATATATATATATATATATATATATATATATATATATTTCTAAAAAAAATCTGATTTCTAACATCTACCGTGTGCAACTACTTTTAGACTTTAAGGTCGAAGTACAATCCCAGATGGAGGCTCCATGACATATATTTCAAAGTCTAAGGTACATGTTTTCTATATGCTACTTTGTCTAAAAACTTTGAATTTTCTTATGCACTATATTAGTGTCATTTTCCTAAAACTGATAACAAGTTTTTGCTCTACCTCTATGTTCTATGTTGTATTATTTACTTTGTAGCTTTATGTCAATATAGCTTACAAGTCAAAAGGCCTGTTCCGATCTAACCTGTAGCTCCGCTTGCGAAGACAGGGAGGATGTGGAGATCTATTTTTCCCTGGCAAGCTCGACTCTAGATCTTTTATTCTGAGACTCATTTCTCCAAGTACCTACAAGAGGGCTACAAAAAAAATAGGGCTTAGCCTACAAAAGTCCATTCAATACACATAATCTAACAATTTACAAGAAACTTCCAAAATACTCATACAAAGTTATTTATCTACTCTACCTTCTGATTCTCACCCTCTGGGAGTTTGGTGCCATCCCCTTGATTGTCGAACACCGTCTGACGGGAGACGCCGTCCAACCCACCAACAACTCCCATCGCAACCTCTTCCGCTTCTTCATCATCTCCCTCCTCAACATAGGTATCTGTCTTAATGGCATCCACCTCATCCTCAGAATATCCCTTTAATATCAAGTGGTGTTCAAGCCTTTCGCGCTCTGCTGCCACCTCCTCAAAATTCACTCTCACCTCCGCTTGCAGATGGCCAATCGCCACTGCGTGGGAAACCTTCAGGGCCTCCAGCTTCTTTGCTTCCTTGAGAGAATAAGCCTTCGCTCGAGCTACCTTCTTTTCAAGCTCGATCTTCACCTTCTTCAGCTCAAATTTTTCCTCTTCAACTTCAAGCCAAATCCCCCTGACCAAACGAGCAGCCTGTAAAACATAAATCGACCTCAGCGTGAGTTCAAAATGCAATAAATTGATATTTTACAGAATCAAACATAAATACATACCATCTTGCTCATATCCTCCTCTCTGTGAAGGGCCGCCAGCCTGGCCCTTCCTCTACCACTTTAAGATAGTCCTCAACAATAGATTACTCTTTAGTGACCTTTTCCCACGACTTCCCCAAAGGTTCAATCCTTCTCATTTTCTCTTTTCTGTCAACCTCACCACTTCCTATGGTACCAAAGGCTGACGGGCGCTTCTGCAACTGCTTTTTCAGAAACGATTAAGCTAACTTGCTCGATGTAATAGACTCCAGCTGAACCAAACTGTCTATTCTAGCTGTCTTGGCCAAATATATTCGACCTTCCCCACCAGTTCCTCTCTTCATTTCATCATCAATACCCGCCATCAGCCTGGCCGATTAAGATTTCTGAACCTTTTTTGACTTACTCCCAACCTTTTTCTAAGGCCAAGTCCTTCCAAAACAAATTTGAGCTCAACCTCTTCCTCGGCAACTTTGTCCAACAACGAATCTTTCCTCTCTACCTGAGACATCAGGCTTGCAATGCACATCATTTTTATTATCAACAAAAGATCATTTGTTTAAACATATCAATATTATACTCTATGCATTATTATACTTACTTTGTTTTACAATTTTAAACAGAAGATCCAAAGGTTCTTCATCATCTCTCTGAAGGCAATTACCCTTCACCCTTATTACGTTGTCATTCTAGGCTCGACCTGCTGAATTCAGATCAAAGAAGCGATGCCGAGTTGCGCTCGTACAAAAATATTCCCTACCACTGGTGTGATAGTTCTTTACCCCATAAAACTACAATACATCCTACGGGGATATCCTCCTCACTTTCCCCTCATTCTCCCATTTTTCATTTAGATGGTCGCAAATACTTATTACTTCATACATGTTCCTGTTCAATTGAGCAGGACATGCCCCAATCTTATTCATAATCCCCTTTACCAAATTGGTAAGGGGAAGACTCAACCCGTACTCTAATTGAGACAAGTAACATAAAAAGCCCTCTGAGAGGTCACTCTGAACACTCCCATCAAAATATTCTAATGAGATCGATTTATCTATACCCCTATCTCATTTCTCCTCCTCCAAGTCGGCCAACAAATAAAAATACTCTTCCCCCGTCACTACAGTGCACCCCCTAAATAGCCTACCGGCGTATTCTACGCAGTTACCCCATGTCTCTCCTATAGAAGCCTTGGCTTTACAAAATTCTTTAAATATATCCAAACTGGGAGGATGAGTCACCAAATTGCTAGGGAAACCTAGATATTATTCCAATCCTACTTCAACCTCACTATCAGACTCAACCGTCCGACCAGAGATCGACACCTCGTTAACAGGTGAACTTTCCATCTCAACAATAATTCTACAGGCAAAGTTTTGGTCCTATACAAATACCTTTCTTGTTCGACCTACATAAAGGTTTAGGTATCTATTATTATTTCATACACATCGATCATTCACATATAACATATCTTTCATATATTCTGTATATATGTCAAATTTCATAGATTGCTATAAATGGTGATTTTATAGAGATTTACTTAAAACATATTATGATTTGCAATAAACACAAACATACAACACACGCCTCTACTAACCTACAGTATCAGAATGAGAATCCGCAGTAGCGCCAAGTCCTATCCTCACAATGCTAGTGTATAGTCACTAGTGCCTGCAACTCTCTTCGACTGTTGACCACCCTCAGATAAATCCTTACCAAATCCTCTGTAATTTTTTTGCGCTTCTCTCTCTGTGCTTTCCAAATTTTTAGAAGTAGAAAAACATTTGAATGATGAGGAAGAAGTATTATTTATTCTTTCTCTCTCAAATGGCTGGCAGTTATTATGCCTCGCACGACCCATACTCAGTTTTGGAACTGATGCGTCCTTTCTACTATACATGTCAGACGTCTTGTACCTTCTTAATAAAGCCATTTTTCCATCATTACCCCTCCTCTCATATTTTAATCTATTTTCTCTCCAATTTCCATATCTTTCTCTGACCTTCCCACGCAATGATGACTCACACTCACACGATATCAGATTTTTACAGCTTTACATAAAAAAACAAAACTAAAGGCTCTTACATTTTTTTTGTTCTTGTTTTTTATACTTATAGTACTAATGACATCATTTTCAAAGCTAGAAAAATTTTCAAAGTTATTTAAAATTTGTTTATCAAAACAATCTCAATGGCAATTACAACTATAGAGGATCAAATTGACTTTCATCTTTAATGTTAAATTCAACAAAACTTACATTTATTTATGATAGCACTTTACATATAACTACATCTAAAACGACCTTAATGATCTGGGCGACCATATCCGATTAGGTATCCTCTATCGATCATCACATCTTCAAATTCGATCTCCACCTCAGTAATAAATTCAACCATCTCTTCTCGATCTGCAGGATCCCTCACCAGTTCATGAAAACATACCTTATAGAAATACCTGGCATACTCAAGTTCCCTAGCTCTTATATTTAATCCTTCAAGCTGACACTCCCTCACTGGTAACTTAGTATCATAACCAAACAATCCCAAAATCTTCTCCTGCACTTCTACGATCTTTATGACCAATCGTCCTTCAGCGGCATGACAAATTCTCTGAGATCGAGCCTGTACCATCCTAATCTCTTCTTCATATTCAAAAAAAGTCAGTCTACCCTTATTTATACATTATTACTACACTTTCCCCTCAAAATGTGATATTGACCTTTTATCTCGTAACAGAAAACCCAGAATCATGAAAAAAATTATTTGATTTTATCCCTTCCCTCGAACTCATACATTCTATAACTTTCCAGGTCGAGTTTATTATTTCTAAATTTATTCTTCTATCGACCTCTAATAGATCAAATTTTTGCACATATTTATTTCAGTTCGAATGTTACAATAACAATACTTTTGGTACTCGTAAATTTCAATTCATTCCATACATTCTTCAAAACATTTCAACTCAATTTCTACGAGCTATTTTATATCTATATCAACACAAGTAATTGGATGAAAGATTTTATTCATATTAAAAAAGATTACATGTGCTTTTATAAATAGCAAGTCTTTTAGTAATCGATCTCAGGTTCTTTACAGGTACCTAATATGTCCAGTACCCAACTTCAGGTACTTTACAGATGACAAGTTTTTTAATACTTTTATAAGTAACAGGTCATTCAAGCACTCTGATACGTCAAATCCTTCAGTTCCTCCTACTTCAGTAATTTTTCACCTTGATGCAAAGAAAAAATTAGAAACAACAAAAAGTTACCCTCACATAAATTTGGTCGAAGTCTAATCGAACTTCAAATAGAAACTATGCAAGCAGTAGACTCAGTGTTGGAACCAACTCTTCAAACTGAAGGTCTTTTCAGCACCAAAAAGTGATGAAAATACAGAAGCAGACTCCCACGATTCATTTCCCTCCTCCACTACCATCACCTCCTCATCGGTAACTGTCACCTTTAAAGAGTTGGTAGAGATGAAAAGGGTCTGACCTTAGAATCTATGGGGATACAAAAAATCAGTATAACTACCCCGCAGTTATGACTATCTTTACATCTAACCCCCCAACATTGTCTTCCGCCAGAGTTCGGAGAAGAGCCCAACGTTCCTTGCCTGTCAAGACGACAGCGTAAAATTTCTACCTACAGTAGAAATCATCCTCAGCTTCAACCGCTTTATCTTTCGACATACCTTGATAAGTCGGATGAACAGGAATAGGTATCGACATCTCCAGGGATTGGTCACCAAAGTATTTCAACTTCAACCTCTGTATTTTACACGTAATCCTTTCTTCAAGGACCATCCTCTGAGTCTTCACCATTTTCAATATTTTAGAGAATTTGGCAAATCTCAAGCGTACTCTGCTTTAAAGATTTGGTACAGGTACTATTTATATAGCACTCATTTATTGTACTGGTACATTTTTCTAAATGTTATCATTCATTATAGATGTGACTCTTCAAATTATAATCGTCACATACATTAGCATCTACATCTTTATTTAATACGCGTCATTTCCCCATAACCCGCACACCTTCCATATAGTCAAAACCATCATTATACCATTTCAATATACAAGAACTTCAACCCAAAAAATAATAACCCACAGATCCTTTCTCAACCAAAGCCACACGTGACTTCGTTTGCGAGGGGGCGATTGTAGGGACCTATCCTTCGATCTCACCTAAAATTGAGTTGTCGCTAGCTCAAATTACCTCCATCTCAGATCCACACATTTTCAATGACTTCTCCAATCAACATTTCAACCTACTCCACGAACTGGTAAAAAATGTGGGTCGAACTTCAAACTAAAAAACCTAAACCAGTCAAAGATACCTATCTCTCATGAACTCGTCAGTTACTCAGTCAACAGCCACTAGCAACATTGTTCGGAGAACGTACTCCAGCACAATAAAGAGCTGTAGAAAAGGCCTATAAAGGGAAGAAGTTCCATTAGAGACAACAACCAAAAAATTGCACAAAAGATCTCCAAGAACTACTTGTTAAGATTCTCATAAACATTCAAACTTCTTAGTTACAAGGTTCAAGTATTTCTATATCTAGAGATCACTTGTAATAAGATATTTACCTCAAGCAATAAAGATACTTTTACAAAAATCCTCCACCCGAGGTCGTGGTTTTTACCTGTTCAGAGGTTTTCCACGCTAAAATCACATGTGTCATTTCTTGCTTTCCATTAGAATATTATCACAGGTTCATTGGTGTGATAGTAAATTCTAAGCCATTACGAGCTTATGGAATTTGTCCATTACCCTACCAAAGAAGAGCTCATTCACATTCAAGACTCCGTCTCTCACAACGTTATGGGGATCATGGCTAAGGGGATGTGCAGTTCTTGGAATGCTTCTTAAAATGAACCACAAATCTATCAAGAATATCAGGAAGTGCCAAAACAACATGTTTGACATCACCGGTCACACGGAGATGCTTCTCTGAAGCATGTCCCAAAACAGCGAGGTAGGACCTTTTCAAGCCCCACCGTCTTGGCGTCTCCGATCTACAAGTCCCGAAATGATGAATAAATCCCTCTATCTTGCTTTTGCATTTCACGATTGAGTCTAATTTTCTTATGTTCGTCTTTCAATTTTAAGTTCATTAAAATGTCCAAGAAAACCTGAAGTGTCACGTAATTCCTTTTCTATTATATACGTGTCATATACCATTTTTATTTAGTGAATACATTTTTAAATCTCATCTTAACATTGTGGTACATTCAAATTGGATTACTTTAAGTTCAAGGGTATAAATCATTTTCCTACTACAATATTGGTAAACCCCAAATGCTGGCAGTTTTTCAATATCAACTTCATCATATTATAAAGACTAGGGAATAGGAAAATGGCCATAACTCCAAACTTCAAAGTTGTAGATAATTGAATCCACTTTCTGCATAAATTTATTTTATTTCAATCTGAGAAAAATTGAGTAAAATTTTATGTTTTACTTGACAGTAGTACATGAAAAGCTCTAACTTCACAGACATATGTTTTGTAATTTTGAGAGGTTGTTGGACCAAAAAAATCATACATTCACATTCAATAGTTTTTCAATACATTTTTCAATGTCCCTAGAACATTTTTTTTTTCCAACGTAGGGTTTTTAAGATATGACCCCATGTGTATTAGGGTTTCATTAGGTAGATTTTCGGTTTCCTCACCTTATCTCTCTACTAATATTTCACTGTTTAATATCATTTTATAGTTGACTACATATGTATTCCACCCCCATGGCTTTAGAGGCTAATATTATACCTGAGAAGCATTATACGCCCCTATTATAAGATGGGCATTGTGGGCCAGTTTCTGCCCAGCGCGCTAACAAGAGTGGGATGAAATTTATTATTTTACACTGTAACTAGTTTCTACTGTGAAAAGTTAGTTGATTCCTTCTATTCGAGCATTACATTTATAGATCGGTCACCAGTTATGACTCTTAACAGGGAAGGTCATACACATATTATGTTAGATAGAGTGTTCTTACAACTAGTCGCCATAATAGCTCCAATTATAGATTTTGTCTATCAGAAATGTACTTTGATCTGTGAGGACTATCTTCAAGAGATTTTATTATGTGAGATGACAGCAGGGGATGAGGATCGATTCCCGATCTCAATATTCTTCACCAACCAATTAACCATCATATATTGGTTTTATGGTAATATTCAGGCTTCAGGTCAACCTACGAATATTGAAGTTAATGGGTTAGAGTTTTTACACGTTCTACATCAAAATATCCATGGATATGATATTATAGATAACATTGGGGGTAGTATTTATCAGTGTGCTACAAAGGTTCATTCGATAATGGTAAAAGAGAATGATGTTATCTACCACCTACTAGCTTTTGTAACTTTTATTATTCGTTTTATCGATCCACTAGCAGTTCGAGCTATAAAGAAGGTCCTATTCGAGCCTTTGAATATTTTGCAAGAGTTGGATGAGTGTAAACAAAACATATGGATGGTATACAGAGGTGATTATTGGACTGCACCTTTTCAGATTCCAGAGCACAAACATGATGGTCCATTACATGTCTGGAATGTAAGTGTCCATCATAATGATGATGAGAAGGAGCCTATGGAAGACCCAGAGAAAGAGTAGATAGATGATTTTGATGAGGATATCCTAGAGGTGGCCGACATATATGAGTAAGTTGGCATGAGTTCCCTAGATCATGACTTTAAGTAGTTGACATGCATTTTACCTTTGTATAGAGTTTGTTCTTATTTTAGTTATTTTATTTATGAATGAAATAGTGTCAATATAGATTTTTTACTTCAGTTTTCTGTTCATAGCATCTTATTGGCGACATACTGGTAATGTTTACTTTCACCGGTTCATTTTTACTTTACATTTTACATTACATTTTACATATTTATCTATTCAACATTGAGGACAATGTTTAAAGTAAACTTAGGAGAGGGAAACAATTTTCAAGTTTTTATAGAAAACCTGTACACTCAGTATAACTTGTGCAGTTGAATTAATTAGTCAATGATTACAAATAACACTAAATAATCTTCTAGATTAAGTAATTAAGAGAATAAAATAAACCCTTAGAGTTTTGACTACTTAACGGGATTATGGAATAATATACCAAAATTGGAAAAAAAAAAAAAATTAAAATTGAGATACTATAATTGATATTAATGATATTCTCAAAAATGTAGTTAGTAATTTCTTAAAAGAAAATACAATTCACACCTGCAAAAGTATTCGTCCAAAGGAGTTGTTAAACGGTACTTAATCCATCTAAAGAGAATAATGAGCTCACTACCATAAATATTTGATTAGCAAATGGTGTAGTATGATACAAAAAAAAGAGTAATCATAGAAGAAAAACTATTAAAGTATAAAGTTAATATATAATGGTGTGAACCTAAAGTCTAGGTCATGAAGGGACTAAAAATTTTGGCACCTAGAACCAACTGGTATGGACTGCCAACCAATTAGATACAGGAGAATTATTATAAAAACTGGCAGCAAAGTATAAGTGTTCCTAATCCAACAAATAAAGACAGGCAAGTGAATGGAGAAAGTAAAATACTCTCCTGCTAATAACTCAATCAAGAAAAAGTTAACCAATTAAATAATAATCTTCTAACATCACTAGGCCAAAAACTGTAAATAATACACTTTTGGAGGTAGACTTACAACTTGGTTGGTCTGTTGTAACAATATGACTTCCAATAACAGTCGTTATTTTAGAACCACCATTATTTTTTACTTTTCCCCTCTTATTTTCGACTCAAAAAAATTGACTCCTCCTGTAGTCGAGAAAACCATTCAATTTTGACTTTAGAGACTGTCAGTTTCCCGTTTTCTCCCTTTGATACATCATCTCTCCACGATCCTACTAATTCCACCAAACATCTCTCCACAATCTTAAGCCCTCTCTTCTCTCCTCCGAGTTTCAACTCTTAACCCAAAATCCCTAATAAATCCAAACCCTTTGAATCGTAATGAAAGAGTAACAATTCTTCTCACCAATTCTTCAAACTTCAGATACAATTCTTCTCTTTGATTTCATCTAAATTGGGGAATCAACAAATTGAGGAACCATTACCAACAAAATTGAGGAATCAAATTGTAAGTTATACAACGGGTATGCTCTCTCCCTCTCTTTCTATCTCTCTGAATCGAATTACAATCTTTTGCTAAAGTTCTTTCTTGTTGGAGTTCTTTCTTGTTGGAATCGAATTGCTGTGTGTTGGAGTTCTTTCTTGTTGCTATTTTTTTATGGTTTATGTTCTCTTCCTCTTGGTAATGTTAGTTTCTTGGTAATGTTATGTTTTCTTCCTCTTGCTGTGTATTTTCATGGTTCCAAAATGCAAACATTTTTCAGTAAACTATTCGAGTTAGAGCCTGAACGCATAGAAAAAATTGTTTTTTTAGTTATGTCATGGTCTGATTTTAGTTTCTCTTAAAATGGATTCGGCAATTGCCGTTAGAGAAATATGGGTGCTTGAGGTTCGAGCAGCTTGTGGCAAGGTGGAAGACTTTTTTATCCTGAATCTAGTGTACTTGTTCTCATTTCATTAGCATTTCTGATATGGCTGGTCTTTAGGCATTTTGAAATTGGTAAATTCGCCAACGTACCGTACAAGCACAACATAACTTGGTTTTATTGCGATTTTAGGTTTTTATATTTTCTTGCAACCATGGTAAAAGAGTAGTCGAATTTATACAACGGGCTTCAATAATAATTAGTAGGCTAGTATTATCTTAAAGGCTTAGCTTCAACTGCTGGGTTTTTATTTTTGATTAGGTATAGTACATTTGTACTGATGTTTTATTTTATCTTCTCCGAATTATGTTATAGTTTGACTTTTCAGTAATTACGTCTTTTATGATCCAGAGTGAGACTTTGTCTGGAAATGGGACCAAAATGTTTTCTCTGGAAGATTTTCTCGTATATAAGAAGGATGATAATACTGCTTCAAAAAAAAGTGAGGTGAAACGTGCGAAAAGAAGTTGAGCTGACGCTCGAATTTCTCATTTAGGACAAACACGATGCTGCGTAGGTTTATACCCTTCGTTGTATTGTTTAAGTGCTTATGACGTTTTCTTTCCCTGCCTAAATTATTATTCATCTGGATTGTTGTTGATGAAACTAAATGTGGAAACAACAATTATGTAAAATTTCATCATCTATATTACATTACACAATGGTGTTTTTCGTATAGATAAGTTTGTCATTGTCTCAAAGATAAAGAGGGGCTGAGATTTGTGGGAAATAATGAGATCGACGGACTAAATTTGTTGAACTCTTTGGCTTATGGGTACTTTGGACATAACACCTAAAAGGGGTGTTTAAGTCTTATTGCTTCTCTTTTATTATTTCTCCCAACTCTTTTATTATCTCTCCGAACTCTTCAACTCTTTATCTCTCTCAACTCTCCCAACTCTTTATCTCTCTAAGCAAAGCAAGGTACTCTCACTCTCTCTCTCTCTTTTTTACCCACTACTGTCTCGAACAAACTGTTTTTTTCCTTCTCATTTTTACTTCCCTTTGTATAGTGGTATGAAGAGGAGTCCCTTTGTATTCTAAAACACTTGACATTTCTGATCTTCTAAAAGAGGAATCCACTTTACTTATTTGATTAAAGGTATATTGTTTATCAGTGGAGAATCATTCATGCTCAAGGATATGTGATTCAAAGCTCAAGGTATGTCTTTGTTTCATTTGGGTATTGTTAGATTTTTGTTTTTGTGGGAGTTTTCATTTGAATAGCACATCTGAAAATGGGGTTTGTGTTGAAGTTTTTTCAGTTGAGAATCCTTCATGCTCAAGGTTATTTGATTCAAAGTTCAAGTCTATGTGAATCAAAGGTATGTCTTTGTTTTATTTGGGTATTGTTAGATTTTTGTTTTTTTGGGAGTTTTCATTTGGATATCATGTTTGTGAAAATGGGGTTTGTGGGTTTGAGTATTGCACAGACAGTAGCAGGACTTCTTTGAGGTAGCACAGACCCTCTATCTCTTCGCCGTAGTTCTATAAAGTCGAGATTATTTAGCAAATAAATAAATAGATACGTGGGAGCGAGGAGATGTTATTGCTGTTGTAGCTGTTGTTATGTTTTTATTTGAATATAAATCTTAATCTCTAAGTTCTGTAACTGGGGGTATCAGATTTAGGGAGGTCCAATGGCTTCTAACTTTGTCTCTATCAAGGCAATAGTTATTTGATTTAATAATCCAAGCCTAAAATATTCCTTATTGCCGGCTTCTTCATTTGTTTATTTGAAGAATAGCCTATCTTATCTCTTTTGGTGCTCCTTTTGTTCTCCTTAGTAAGAACTGCATATAGCCTTCAAGTTCTTAAAAAGTTAGGATTCTAGCAATGAAGAAGAACATGTCAGAGAGCTTTGACACTGAGGCCCAAAAGGAAAGGATCAGGGATATTATCAAGTACCAAAGATCTAGGTATCTATCTTCATCTTCCTCCTCTTCTTCGGTTGCTTCATGCTCTTCATTTTCTATTTCAAGCAAAAGCAACAGTTTATTAGATCTTATGCGAGGGGGAAGTACGTCACTTAGAAGATTATTCGACATGGAGCATACAAGTCTTGCAACACATTTCAAGGACTATAGTGGCTCGCCCGTAATAAAACCCATACTTCTATGGAGCAGTGACTCAGATGATTGTGTTCAGATATCTTCCCCGTGGAGAGACATCAAACCATACGATCTCAGTAATGATTGTGGATTAGATGAACGGTTTCTCAAAAACGAGCTTAGGAAAGAAAAAGCAAATTTTGACTAGGAAAAATTCATTTAGGAGATTGCCCAGATTAGGCTTGTGGAGGTTCAAAGGGTTCAGATTCAGGTTGAGATTGAAAAGGTCGAGGATAATGATCTGTGGTAGAAAGTATTAGCATACTTTGACATCTATTATACTGTTGAGTGTTGAGATTAGACTGACACCCCCTATGTTTTAACTTGCAGGTTTAGCCTTCATCCCCACAATTTATATTTGGAAATTATGATAATAAATACTAGCCTTCTCCCTGTCTGATATCTATATGCCATATTTGGTGTTGAAAATGGAGTATAAGATAGAGGCGCAATAGATGAAGTCGTAAAGAGTTTTGTGGGATATAGGGGTAAGTTACCAAAACCACCTCTATTGGAGAGGTTATAGATTGTGGTACTATTGTTTTCTGTGTACAAATGGCCTAAGTAGGTATGGTGGTGGTCCGGTGGAGGAACTATTACAGGAACTAACCGGCTTCAAGGGTAAGGCATCGAAGCAGAAAAAGGTGATCAAAACATACCACATACTTTAGTGATCAAAACAAACATCCAACTCCAAAAAAAAAAAGAATGAGAGAAGAACAAGAGAAAGAGTACTCCAAAGCAGGAATTTGGGAAGACCCTTGGCAGAACCTGGAAATATTAATGTGTGGGAAAAAAGAAACTCCACAATCGTTAACAAAACTAAATTGCAGTACTTAAACAGTTTACTATCAGAATGTTGAAGAGATCAGAATAAAAGTGTGTTATAAGGAAATTGAGCTTCATGATACTCCACAGGCAAGACAATTTTGTAGTAACTGGAACCTCCCTGAGATGCTTAGTCTGAAGCAACCTATAAAATGCAACCTCTCCCTTCATAATCTTGAATACTTAAGGTTTTGTGCTTAGTAATAAAAGGGGTTGGAGGCCATTCTAAGGGACTATGGAGGAATTCCCTTGAAGGCAACGATACTTCAACCTTTCCTAACCTTGAATACTTATGGGGGCCATTCTAAGAGACTACGGAGGAGTTCCCATGAGGGCCGTCACATGAAGATTTAGTTCCAAGTCCATCTCAATTCTTAAGCTCAAGGCCATTGAGACGGGGCTTCTTTTAGCGAGTAAAATGGGAAATAGAAAATTTGCAATGTTACAGACTCCATACTACTCTCTACAACAAATCTGGCAGAAGAAAACTACCTTGGACTCCAAACACATGGTAAGGCAGAATATGGGAGCTCATAAACAGTTTTAAAACATGCCATATTATATGCAAATCTATATTACAACCCTCCTTACTCCTTAAAACTTATAGGTTTGCTTTCAGCTCTATACTTTTTACCTTAAATAGTCTCTCTCTCTCTCTCTCTCTCTCTCTCTCATGCAATCCACGAATGCGACACTGTAAACTTGAGGCATATCTTATCTATATTGAAGTTTAGGTTTTTTACACATTGAAGTTTTATGTTTTTGCGAAATTCAAACAACTCGCTAATTCACATTTATATTTTACATGGTGAATGTTTCATGGATCATACTAATGTTCTTATTTTTTTGATAAGGCAACTCGGACTTCCAATTGGATCTTCAATGTCGTATTTGAGAATGCAAAAATCGAGCGACTCTCCATCAGGTAAAGATCACTCTAATCTTTTCACCTTTTCTTTTGATTTTTAGTTACTGCATATTTAAAATAACATTTATGGATTGATTGATATGGGCATTGAGTTTGTTATAACAATAGATTTCTGATGGGTTATAAGAATATTATCTTTCCTTCATGAATAGATCTCTTACTCCTACTTGACTTTCTAAAACAATAAAATCCTAAAGTAAATTGGAAACAAATCAACTACACCATAATATAAGAAATAAAACATTTATCGAAAGTGATGATGTCAGCAAAGAAGGGAGGGGAATGCCTCAGGATACGTGTTGCCTGTCCTAAAGTAATGAGGTTTTGATTGTTCTGTATAATCCCCTGCTACTAATGATGAGGTTTTGATTGTTTTGTATAATCCCTTGTTACCACACAATGTGTTTATACTTCAATAACATTCCCTTCCTATGATGTTGTTTTTGTTGGAGTATAGTTATTGTTGTTGTTGCTGTTGGATGTCAGGTAAATCATACATTGCTTCGTTTGATGGAGTTGTAGATGCGCAAATTGGTATATATCTGCTACTTGATATTTTTCTCTCTTTAACTTCTCATTTTTCCTAATTTTTTTCTTCTGAATTTAGTTTGATTCTTTATTAATATTTTTCTCTATTTGCGCATTTATTTCCTTCCTTTTGGTCAGCGGTCATCCTGGTAGAGAAACACCTTCTGTAAGTACTACTCAACTTCGAATCCATGATATATATAGATATTTGTGTTCACCGTTCTCGGGAAAAAGTAAATTTTGATACTTACAATAGACTTGAGCTCTGTGATAAGAGTGATGGGATTATAATACAAAATAGTCAGTAGATGCATTTTATCATTACTAATAGTAACTTTGTGTGTTTGGCTAATGTTAATATCTCGGCTCCAGAAACCAGCCAAACACTAATGGGATCCATCTCACATCGTTCTCCAGAACTGTTGAATATGAACAAGAACCCCGTTGTCTTATTTCATGAATAGTTCTTTTGTTACTTTTTGTAAAAAGTGGTATAACCCATACTTGGTTTATGCATTTGCATGGTTTACAAGGGATAATTTGTGTCCATCGTGAATGGGAGTTCAGGCATCTAGATGAAGAACATCTACTGCGGACCAGGTTATGAGATCATGTATACTTGATAGCATGTGCTTCTAGAGTTTGTGATTAAGATTAAGAATATGGTTGTTGCCGAGGACAGTTTCAAGCCATTTATGTAAAATATGTTATCCTGACTATGGACTTATATGTATAAAACAATGTTTATTCTCAAGAGAGTAATGTGGTTGTAGTTCTATGTTCCATCTATTATAAGAAATCTGCTTGGTGATTATAATTATATATCCTACCTAGACAAAAATCTCTATAGATTTTAACTTTTTATCATGTTGACATGGCCTCATTGCCTACTTAAATGGTGTGGCAATTACAATTTATTTACCCCCTCTATTAGAGTTATACCATTAGTGTGTTCAAAAACTACTAGAACACTTATCATAAATGCCATAAAAGCAACATAGCAATCATATGTCTATGGAGTGTATGTATGCCTCTTCGTAACTCTCACTCTCTCATTATATACTTGATTGATACTGATGGGTATTCTTAAGTCGTGTCTGAGCTTGGGCAAAATAGATAGCGCCGAAGGCGCGTCGACGATATCTACCATAGCAGTAAAATTTAGAGTGCCGAAGGCGCATCGAAATAGATACAACTATGTGTTAACATAGGTAAATAGTATTACCGTTTTAGTACTTATTTTCAATTACAATTGAAAAATTGCTTATATGTATTCCTAAATAATTTTTTTGGCGGTTGTTGCTAATACTTACAGGATAGTTATTGGTATTTGTGGCTTATAAGTCTTACCAGTTGGTCTCACCAACTACATGATAGCATTCCACAGCTATTGGTTGTCAAGTAAATAATATATTATTTTATCTCAGTAGTTTTAGCGCCGAATGTGAGTTACTGGAAAATTATATAGTGCCGAAGGCGCATCAACGTTGTTGCCCTGGCGAGCCACGGGTAGTACTAGTATTGAATAATATAAAAAACTAGGGTTTGCCGTTTTCACCAAACTTAAAAGAAGACCTTTTTTTTACAAATATTATTTCTCTATTTATGAAGTAAAGTCTAAAGACTAGAAAAAATCGGAAACTAGAAAGTAGGATGAGCGATGGTACTGTGACATATCAATTCATATTCATGTGCACCTTCAAACCAACATCCTTCATTACATATAAATACACAGTTACACATGCCATCCTTTTGACTTTGCAACTGAACTAAAAAATCTCTTCAAAGAATGTAAAAATTCACAGTGGGTGTTCACCACGTGGCTACTGCGTTTATGACATTTTTTGGTTTCCAGATGAATTTGTTACTTTTGGCCAACAGTAGCAAAAAATGAACTGAAGGGTTCTGTGGATGTATTAAGTGTTAATTAGTCTAATGATAACTTGCTAACCTCCAGGACACAAACCGGTTGGTACCTATGGAAATGGTTGAGCATCTTAGGAAAGGCATTGGATCTCGTGGACAGGTACTTTCCGTACTTCTCTAGATTTATTACTCAGGGGGAACAATAAAGAAAAGGCAGGGTTGACTTCTATTCTGCTTTATTTTTATTTCCTACCGATGGTACATGTTGAAGAGATTGCTGCAAGAATGGCAGTTCATGTGGAGATGCCAAGCGAGATCTCTGAAACAATAATATCCACACTTAAAAGGATCGGAACTCGAAATTGTATATCCATCAGGTAATAATACAGTCCCTTATTGGTAATCTTTGCATGTAGTGTCATTATGACAAGCATAATGCAACCAAGTTGGGAATCTCAAAGATACTGGATGGCAGCAACAAATTAATGTTTATACTATTACATCATATGAGATGTATCCTAAATTTGTCCACTATTCACTTTTGCTTAATCTACATATGAAGAATGAATTTTGTCCCATTGGTATGATTACAGGCAGAATCCTTACAAGCTTCATTTTCTGGGAAGGGTATTATTGTAGCGACAATGACATCAAGTGGCAAATCCCTTTGCTACAACCTTCCTGTTCTGGAAGAGTTATCCCATAATTTGTTGTCATGTGCTCTGTATTTATTTCCAACAAAGGTTTATGGGATGAAACTCATTTTTGACATAATTTGGTTTGATTAAATTACTTGTAACATAGGGACTTGTTTTTAATTATGTTACTCTATACTTTTCTCAAAATGAAAGCAACAACATTCCCATTTTCTACTTCTCTACTGTTATTGTATTATTTTTGTTTCACTTAAAAAGTTTATTTTTCAGCTAGCTATTTATATTAATACAAAAGTAGAATCATATTTGACTATGCTCTACACGATTTATCTTTTCTCTTTTCTTCCTTTTACCTTTCTCTCCCATAACGTATTTATTTGTCATGCCTGTGCACTTCTTGGTTCTTAACTAGTGTATTCTAGAGCCAAAACATCTAAATGTGTAAACTTTTTTTCGAGACATAACTCCATTGAGAATATGTGACACCCTAGAAAATTAGTTATCTATACCGTAGGATTTTGTGAACATTCGTATACTAGAACGGACAATAACAATTAGACTAATCAATTATAAAGTTACTATTTACTAAAACTTTTGCAAAGACTTTTTACTCAGATGCACACCACTATAAAACCTTACAAAGGTCTTTAAAGAATGCAAATATTACATATCCTCTTACTAACGATTTTTCTTCAAACATTGATACATGACCATCAACCATGTTCTGAAGCTTGTTAGTGACTCGTGCTTATAAGTGGTTAAAATGTCTACACTCAGGGAATAGGAATCCACTCGATGAGACGTTTTTAGCCATGAGAAGATCATCTTCACAAAGCACAATGTTCTTGGCCACTCAATTGTACTCCTAGTACTCTTATCTTCTTCTTCTACGACTTATCGATACGAAAAACCACAATTCTTCCTCCTCTCTTAATTTTTTATTTCTTGTTTGATCTTCCGATATCTCCTCCCCTATTCTCTATCAAGGTGCAACCACCACATCATCTTATCTACTATGTTTTTCATATTTTCCTCTCTTCTATCTAATCACTTTTCTTGTTCTTTTTAGGTTTTTATTTTGTTTATCAAATTTGCTTCAAATTCGGATGAAACTAATTTTTTCATTTATGTTGCTCTAGTGAAGATTGAATATCTAAGTCTTGGTCTGAATGTATTGAAGATTATCTAAACTATTTATTCATGCAGGCCATAACTCAAGATCAGTTAAGATCTTTGCTAGTATCGATGAAGGGATTGGATGTGTGCTTAAACATAGGTGTATACGATGGCGACACTTCTCAAGAGGACAGGATGTGGCTTCGTGACAATGCTAGATTGGTATTTTTGTAAGTTAGGTTGCCTTAAGCAGGATAGTTAAATTTTCATGACCGTTTAACCCAGAGGGTGCTGAAATTCTATTAGCACAGCTGATTGCAAATCCACATTTGCTTTTGAAGGGCCTCTTGATCAATATTTCATGAAATTCCCACAGAAACTCTTTGGGCGACCAATTGAGTGTTGTCACATTGATGCTCAAAACAAGCAGGTCCTATTGATTATAATTTTTTGACATCTTTGCTTTACTTTTTTTTTTTTTTTCACTTCCAATTCCCAAATACTTTCTGATTCATGAATCAAAAGAAAAATAGACGTTATTCATGTAGAATCCAGTATACTCATGTCATGTTGTTTCTTTTAGGTGCTTGAACAACACCTTGCATGTGCAGCTTTTGAACTCCCATTGAGTTTATTCTAGGGCGAGAAATATTTTGGTCCCGGGCTAAATAGTGCAATACCAGCTCTTAAGAATAAAGGACTATTAAGCTCTTACCCATCCCGTGATTCACTTGCCAAAATATGGAGCTATATTGGGCATGGGGTATATTAGCTGTAAACCTGGGTTAATCACTTTATTCTGCCTGTTAATTATAGTTACAACCATTTATAGTGCACTTTGTAACTTACATTTGTTCCTTTGTTTTCTTCTTTATCAGAAAAAACCTTCTCATGCGGTTAGTATTCGAGCAATAGAGGCTGAGAAATACAAAGTGGTGGACAAAACTTCAAACGAAGTCCTCAAAGAGATTGAAGAAAGCAAGGCTTTCTTTCTGGTGATAGAGTAGTGGTTATTTTTATGGGTCATAATCCGAGTTTTATAATCTGCACCTTTTTGTTACATACCTTCCCAACTCCATAGTAATTTTCTTATTTGCTACATAAATCCTTAACCTCATGCGAAATTTCAGCGTTTAGAATTACTCGGAGCACCCGCCCCCCTCCCCCCCACACACATGTTTTGTTGCACGTCCTTATATGTTTCATAATAAGAAACACCACTTTTCACTCTACCCTGTCATTTGGGGTCTTTTGCTATAACCTCTGCATCACGGAGGACATCTCAAAACGATTACTACATGGAGGTAACTCCGTTTTCTCAGTCACTGACGGGCAAACAGGGTATATCTTATCATTGAACATGCAGGATGTATAGCAAAACTACCCCAATACAAGCAATTGCAAAGGTCTAGCCAAAGAAGTACTTTCTTATACTTTTTTTTTCCTTTTTTGTGTTTTGGTTTATCATTTTTCATTTTTTTCACTGTTAGATGGTTCTAGTTATTTTATGGATTTGGTGGATATTATTTCTGTGAATGTAAAGAACTGTGAATGTAAAGATACTTTATATTCTTCGATGTACATACTGCATTCACTATATGATAAATCGACTGGATTTTCATCCTTGAAAGTACATACGGTATATACCTTTGAGGACCTCTATCAGATAATTAAAACTAACCATTTATTTCGTCATTCAGGTCTACGAAGGTGCGGTATATATGCATCAAGGCAAAACATATCTAATGAATTCCTTAGATCTGTCAGGAAAAGTTGTTCTATGCCAGGAAGCTTATTTGAAGTATTACACAAAGACGCGTGATTACACAGATATTCATGTGATTGGTGGGGATATTGTACGTTTGTCTCTCCCTATTCATCTCATTTAATAACGATTATACTTTAGACTTATATCCCTTTTCTTTCAAAATAGCCATCTTTCCTTTTGTTCTTTTTTCCTCTCCAAGTCTTAAGATATCAGTAAAAGTGTCTGTCCCGAGACAACTTTTCCATCGACTCTATTACTAGCTACATTTTATTACTGTTGCGTAGGTGAGACCCAAGATTCAAGAACAACTGCTCAAACTCAAACACACACTTGTACAGTTACAACCACATGGTTTGGCTTCTTCCGGATTTGGCAGAGAGCAATGAAATATTTGATACTGTTGATCTTTCACTTCCTAACTACTCGTATGAGTCACAGGTTCATTCCGATGCCCTACTGTTGCTTCATTTAGTTAAAATACGTTGATATTTGCATTTATATTTCCAAAATGTTAATTTTATCAAAGTTTTTCTCATTTGTTTTTCCTTCCTTTATCAATACTGAAACAGGCAGTCTGAATTCGAGTTCCTCAATCAATTAAAAGAAAAGTAGAAATCCATAATTTTTCATTTCGTGGGGTCTACATGTTGCTTGTCATACTCTTCTTAATGTAGTTCCTTTGTAAGTATGTAACATTTACATTAGAAGTATAGAGGTTATATATTTCTTTCTGAGGGCTGCTGATAGGAACAACATGCAGTTCACACTGCTAATTCCCATCATCTGGAGATGCTTCACATTTGTTTTGATAATTGATGCTTCACATTGGTGCCCACTATGTTATCTAAATTAGACTTTGCCTGCCCCCTATATTGGGGAGTCAAACTTCAATTTAAGTAACATATTGTGGGTCAGTCTGAATATAATTATTGTTCTCTTTGTTCGTACTTGAATGTTATAATGTATTTATCTTCTATGTTGAAACTTATATCCTTATGCTGCAAATTCTCTGTAATCAAATTTCAAAAGTAAAGAGCGAGACTGTTTCACGGCCTTTTTTTATAGGTTAATTTTTTTTCTTTATAGGCCTATATTATAGGCAACATTAACTGGCATATTTCTGACTACCATATGATGCATTGGCCTATAGGTATATACTTTGCAACTTTTCTGACTTGGCTTCGGAGTGTGCAAATCCTCATGATACCCATTATTATCCGGAAAGAATTCTCTTGTATGATGCGCATCTTGGAGGGAGTGGTATTTCAGCGCAGGTAAGTCACATCTTATTGATTCTAGCTGTGATTTCATCATGAAATCTGGATGCACATTTTACTTAGATAGAATTATACACTCAATTTTCTTAATAAAGAACGAAATTATATTTTTTTCATATCGCAATTACGTCTATTTTAGTCTTTATGTAGCTTCCAGTTCCTTAAATTCTTGCAATAGGTACAACCACATTTCAGAGAACTTCTAACTGCTGCTTTGGATCTTTTGATATCGTACCATTGTACGGGAGGTACAGGTTGCCCTAACTGCATTCAAGTAAGTTTTGACCGAGTAGTTTCATCTCAAAAAGAAAAATTGTTCTTCCATAGCAGTTTTGTATTGCTTATATTAAACCTTGAAAAGTGCCAACATTAAAGAAAACCAAAATGTGCTATATAGGGTGTGTTTGGTTCGTGAAGAATGGCAGAAATGGGGAACTGGATTTCTTTTATTTAAATTGGGTCTTCCTTGTATACTTTCCAGTCGCAGATTCCTTTTATTTAAATTACAAGTCATCTTTTAACATAGACACAAATTAATATATTGTAACTTTTTTCCCTTAATAATATAATCCCACAATTGCTACTATTATACACATTGTCTTTTTATGCATATTTATTGATAGAACTATAAGCTCTAAATTGCAAGAGCTCTCATGAACATGAGACAAAGATGGTTCAAATCCATCTAGTTCTAATTATAAAAATATAGGAAAGACTTTTTAAGTAAACTAATATTATTTAATAAAATTTTGAAATTTATAATTGCGAGAAGCGACTAAAATCATCATCAATAATTGTGTCAAATACATCGACGTTTTTGTGTAACATATAGCATGACTAGTTTGTATGGCGGATTTTTTTAGAATAACGACAAATTAGGCGATTTTGGCGTTGTAAAATTGCGATGCATAAAACAACGGATAAATAAATCGGAAAATGGAATAAATATGACAAAAATAACGATTGATATTTGTGTATATTTTTTGCGACGTATAAAACAACTCATAAATGTGTCGCAATTTTAACTAAAAACGACAGATATTATGAAGTGGTTTACAATCGTAATATTACGACGCATTTCAAGTCGAAAACATAAAACTACTGCAAAAAGAACGACGTTTTTTTCAACTAAAATGGAAGTCACTTTAGCAAAATAACGACTGACCTGCCCCGTCGTTTTTTACTCGTACAATACTAAAACTGTGACAATACACGCTCATAAATATAACCTTTTTGGGAGGGATTTTATTGATAGTCATTAAAGTATAGTTTGTTTTCCTCTTAATTTTGCCTAATTATTTTGGTAAACCTTCTTAAAGTAAGAAATAAACTACGGCCTTTTTAGGAAACTATCTATGATATATCAAAGATTAACAGAAGTTGCTGAGACAATAATATAATTAGTTCGAACCACTGGAAATAATGAGTAGTACATTTTTGTTGGAAATAATACTAAAAACCCACACGAGACAATACACGTCCACTAGGGACACCCAAGGAGTTTAACGGATTATTGCATACACTAAATGTAATTGCGAGACCTAGGAAAATAGCTTAAATTTTTTAGTTTATTTTATTTTAATCAGTACAAGCAAAATAATAAGTGTGGGGGTATTTGATAAACACATTTTTGTACAAAATTTAAACCCTTTTACAAGTATTTTTTACCGTCCTAAAACTCTTTTTATCTAATTATTGCATAGTTACCTCATTTTCAGGTTCTCTACTCTAATAGAAATAATTTGGTAAGCAAAGTGCCAAATTTGAGCTAAAATGATAGTATAACCAATCTAAGGCTCTCTAGCAGTTCAGTAGATCAAATTTAGTCATAATTGAGCTAGTTGGGATCTCTTCGAAGAAACACCTGTTCATATTTACTTATTTACTATTTTATTGTTACCATACGATCCTATATAATTCTTTTCTGTAAATTAGAAATATAAATCACGAGAAAATTCTTTTCTATTTTCTATGTTATATGAGACAGATATAAAAATTGAAAGTTTATAGTCGTTGAGGCTAATCAATTTCGATTGTTTTAGGTCTAAATCAAAAGGTGCATAAACCTTTAAATTAATGGTCTATACTTAACTTAAATCAAGTCGATTGATTATCTAAAGTCAAGCAAGCATATGGAAATTAAAGAACATAGACAAAGATTTTTAACCCTGTGGGAAACCTTTCTTAGGAGAAAAACCCACAGGTCGCTGTCGAATCACCCGACAGCTAAACAATTCACTATTTAAAATCAAATTACAAAAGTATGACTACTTACAGACTCGATAAACACATCCCGTGGTTATCTCTCTTCTAATCAAGCTCCGTGTATTCAATTCCGCGTTCTCGCAACGCCTCGCTCCAATCTCCTGCCGAAGCTCCCAAAACTCAAATCGCTCAAGCTCTTCAAATCACAATTAGGGTTTCTTGATTAAGGATGATTGATTCAAGAATTTAGAGGTTTAATTCTCTCTTGAATCACTCAAGAACAATCTTTCCTCACTCTAAAACTCAAGCCCTCGAAAAAATAGGTTTTCTAAAAAGTTAAGTTTTTAAAAAGGAAAAATTCTCTTTTATTAACAAAACTGAGTTTCGCGATTCTTACTCGAATATTTTCTATTATATTCGAATATTTTTCTACTGTCGACAAAAATCGACAACTAGAAAAATAATCAGAATTTGAAAAAATTTAAGCAGGAAAAAAATATTCGAGCAAGATTAGAAAATATTCGAATATTTTTATACTGTCAAAAAATATTCGAGCAAGATATAAAATATTCGAATATTTTTCCTGTTTTCAAATAAACTCTGTTTTATCATTAAACAAACATTTTTCGTATTTTTCATACTCCTTAGAATACTCAGGGTTTGATATTCTAGAATGATGAGATAGAAACCCATTTACCTGTTCAGTGTCAGTCCAGCTGTAGTCACTCCATGTACACTCACTGGCGACGGATAACCACGAGATAGTGCCGACACCCATACTAGACACTAAATGAAACAAACTCTAAAATGGAAGTTTCAAATAGATGGACTAATAGAAAATAAATGGACTAATAGGATCTATAAAATTTTGGGATTATCCTATTAAGGGTAGATTTCATTAATATTCCACCAAAAAAAGGGGTCAAACTTGCTTAATTTACTTTTAATAAGCCTGAGATTCTCTTCTTCCTTATATTTTTTCTCTAACCCTTTAGGTCAAACCTATTACTTGCAAGAAAATCCTAACATACACCTATAGGGCTTCATCCTCAGATCTAGTCTGAGGGGATTAGCCCTACAACATCTTAACAATCACATATGATTAAAAAAAAGATTTAACTATCATTAAAAAGTTAAACCAAGTTTAGAGATACAAACTCAGTTCTCTAGCTCTCCAAAATCCTACATAAATGAAAAACTATGCTTAGAGAGGAAGAACTGAACCATATATAAAAATATTATGATCTTAAAATGTCTTAACTACCCCCCAAGTCTTCTCCACCATTGAAATTAGTGTGTTTGATGATGATTCCTGTCACGCCCTAAAATCTAATAATCGGTAGCTAGACCAATTACTGAGATTCGAGGATGTGCAGGTCGGGGAATCTAACCGATTTGCCCTCACAAGCAACTAAGCCATAGACAAGTTCAGGCTTAGTCATTCACTATAGTATCACAACAGAGTAAAAGAATAAAGCGGAAGCAAAGATAAATAAACATCAAACTGAAATATATCAATACAATATTTGAATAATATACAGTGCCAAAATCTAAGATCTCACATGAATACAATAACAAGAATAGATCTCCAGCAGCAAAACTATTTCCAAACACAGCTGAAGCCCTCAGCAAAACTAGCAACAACCTGCCTCTAAAAGGGGGAAATGCGAGAGTGAACAAAACCACGGCTCACTAACTCCTAAAAATAGTTAAACAATTATACCAACCAATGAGATGAATAATATGAAAATAAGATATAATGTTTGTTAATAATAAAAATAATATATACCAAGTCTGCCACAATATCTAATAGAGAAGTACAATAACCTTAATAAATCTATCAGGCTACAAGCCAGAGGCCAAGAGTAATACCAATACTATAAACTACACTTCAAACACTGCAGAAGCCTATAGCGCCACGCATAACCACTAAACCAATAGATGAAATAACCCATAAACATCTTCATTCACAAAGACTAAGCACCAACAATATCCTCAAAGAAACTAATATGAAACTCATAAGGAACTACAACCTGTTAACCATCTAATCTCAGAAAGCAAATAACACACAAGAATGATGCAAACCACGCCCCCCTTTAACCCAACCAGGCTAAACAACCACACTAATAAAGCTGATTCTGTAAAGAAGAGGAAAGGAAGAAGGAGATGAGGAATGCGGAAGCTATGGTAACAGTAAGAGACGATGAATTGAGAATATGCAGAAGTGCTATGATATGATAAGATGAAATGAATTGCGATAATCCCATAATTATCCCAAAAGCTGGATGATATGATAAAAATCTGCTAGAGTCCTAACGTTGAATGATTGAGGAAATAGATAACCGAAGAAATAAAGTTTACCTTAAAGGGATCTTAGTTGGATACAATGGGTACAATTTTTGTCAAGCTCGACCACGCTCAAGGATTTATACACGGAGCCAGTGTTCGAAATAGTGTTTACAATTCCAAGGACTTTCAACCTCATGGAGGATAAGACGAGGACCAAAGGAAACTATCTCACACCATCCCACACTCCTGAAGGGTAATAGATATGATAGTGTCCAGCCAGAACATTACCTACTTATTTTAACCTGATGTAGGAATCCTAAGACCTATCAAGGGTTAGCCGATGTAGAGCTTTGTTATGTATCCTGACCTCATCAAGATAAGAAGAATAGATTATGATTTACAAATGTGAACAGATCCTAAAAGACTAAAACACAACAGCCGCTAACACGGCAAGCACACATAAGATAACCACCTGCCAAGGAGAGTGGTAAACAATCCTAACACAGATGCAAACAGTGACTCACCAGTCACAATATCCAAACAACATCAGTCTCTAAGATCTCCTAACCAATATAAATACCATTAAGTGCTAGAGTACCATAGCTGTCAACACAAACTAGTACACACGGGATAACCTACCAGCCTCCAACCAAATAGCCAACAATCCCCAAGAACAGAGCTGCAACCTAACTCCTTAACTACTATGTACTAAAGTCTCCACAATAGATGGACAGGAAACCCACAAGGTCCCAACATCACTGGTGACAGTACAAACATCACAGAATCCCTTTGATGTTCAAGGGCAAAGCCTCCATAACACAAAGAACACCTAGGATAATTCTAAGACTAAAGGATTAACCAAAAGGTGCCTTAAGCAATCAGCCATATACTAACCTAATCACGGCATAAACATAATAAACTATGTATTATGATAACTCACAAATCAGCATAATGATCTAGTTATTCAGGAAGATAGAACTCGCTTGATCAAAACCACGCTCGAGGATGACAAACCCGGCAAAAATGCAATCAACACACCCAAGAAAAATATGCTTCGCGAATCAACTTCCGGAACTCTAAATCAATCACTGGAAGGACCAGGAACACCACAACATCAACCACTATCAAGACCTAAAGCCCAATCATAAATCCAACAAGGGATTCTTACCCAAATGCTGAATTCAAATCAGCACCACACCCGAATCAGTAACACAAACTGCAACAAATCCACAATTACACCACGCTTCCGTTGCGCCACTCTGATCAACAACAGTCCACCAAATAAATGCTGATGTAGCCCAAACAATCACCACCACCGAATACCCAATTCCTCCAACAATCAACCCAATACCTGCAATAATTACAAACACCACAAACCCCAATCACCAACAATACAAATCCAAACAAACCCCCACAAACACAAACCCTAAAATTAGCCCAACAAGCACAAACCTTAATCTAACACCCCATAATCACAATATGGAAAGTAAACGAAGAGAGAAAGCATGAACCTCGAAGGCGAGAGAGCCGAACAAAGGGTAAAGTTGCCGAGATCAAACCCTAAAATTGGGTCGCCAAGCATCGAATTGAACTGTAGGAGTAGAGGAAATGCCAAATGCAAAGGAACCCCTTCCAATCGAGACCAATTCGAGCTAGAGAGAGAGGATTCACAAACCCTAAAAAAGAGAAGTTGAGTCGGTGAGAGAGAGATTCTGATGAGAGAGAGAGGAGAAGTGATATATATATATATAAAATTGACAAGTCGCTCGAACGGCACACAAACTCGTTCGAACGACCTTGCCATCCTGGGCAAAAATTTCAGGAGACAAGCCAACTCATTCGAATGACAATAAATCTCGTTCGAACGACAATCTGTCCAATGGAAAAAACGTCCAGAAGACATGATGATTCGTTCAAATGACAATGGTACTCGTTCGAACGACAATAGGAAAAACTCTAAAAAGTCACTCTGAGATCCTTCTGAACCATACATCGCACCAAGATCCTCAGAAGACAGGAACAGCAAACACAACCCTATCAGAAATCGACCACGGGCTCCTAAAATCAAAACGCTACCTCCTCTGCCCAACAACAGCATAAACCACTGAACTGATGGAACACCATGTACGATAATAGAAAATAAAATATAGATGCATAATTATAAATAGTAATAATACAATGAAAAATTTGGGTCACTACAATTCCATCTAAATAGACCGCTTAGAGATTCGTACCAAACTAGCATAATTTTTTATGTTTGGTGATATGCGATTGCCGTAAATTGCCCTTTAGCTGACGGCGATCGCCAGCTGGTGGTTGCCAAAATCTCCCAACTTTTTAGGTTTTGCTTCGCTTATCTCATAGATGACGAATGTAAGTCTAGTCTGTAGGTATCTTATCTTAGTAATGAATTTTGTTTTCAAAGATCCCAACTAGCTCAATTATGGCTAAATTTGATCTACTGAACTGCTAGAATTTTATATTTGAATAAATTGTTATTCATTGAATAATAATGATAGCATAACCAGTCTAAGTCTAGTCGAACAGACTTTTGTATTCGAATAGACTTAAAAGTCTATTCGAAGAAACACCTGTCTGAGTAGTTTTTTTTAATAAACTTAATGTTTGCTCGAATACACTTTTTCTGTTCGAACAAATTTTTAAGTCTATTCAAACAAACACGTGTCTGAGTAGTTTTATTCAAATAGACTTAATGTTTGTTCGAATATACTTTTTTCATTTGAGCAAAGACTTGTTATGTTCGAATGGAGGCGCGATTCAGCCTATTGTTTTAGGCAGTTAAGGGCATATTTGTCCAAGTTTTGTAACTAGGAACTTGTAGTCCTCATAAAGGGGAAAGGCTAGGCAAAGGAAGATCATGCTAGATGAATCAAAGTTTTGAGATAAAGAGGCTTTGAGAGGAATTTGATTATATTGAATTTGATTGAGTAATTGAAGCTCTAAAACGAAATCTTTCACTGATTGATATAATGCGTAGAACTCTTTATCGAAGGTCAGATAGTTGCGTACTACTCCAATAAGCATTTCAGAATGGTAAGGAACTGGCTTCCCATCCTATAAAAGAATTGTCCCCAATGCATAGTCTGACGCATCTGTCTCAACCTCAAAAGGCCGCTGTAAATTGGGCAACGCTAAAACTGGTGCATCTGTAGTCTTTCATATCAGTAACAGAAAAATCTTCTCATGGTGATCTTTCCATATAAACTGTACCTCAGTCATTGTCAAGGAAAGTAACGGTACAACTATTTGTGAAAAATGTTGAATAAACTTCTATAAGTACTAACAAAAACCCATAAAACTCCTCACTATCGTCACTGTACAGGGTCTAGGCCAATTAGTAATAACCAAGACCTTCTCTGAATTGACCTTAAGCTCACCGCCACCAACAATAAACCTCAAGTATACCAACTCCTTCTTCCCATTTAAAAAGAGTTGTTGTGATCGCAAAACGCCCAACACTTTGCGGAAATGCAGAAGGTGTTCCTCCCATGTTTGACTATATATTAAGATGTCATCCAAATACGTAATCACAAAATTATCAAGAAAAGTACGAAGTACCTCATTCATTAACCACATAAATATCGTTGGAGCATTGCATAACCCAAAAGGTATCACCAACCACTAAAAAAGACCCTGTTTGGTTTTTAACGCTGTCTTCCAAGTATTTTCTTCCCGGATTCTAACTTGATGGTAACCCGACTTAAGATCCAACTTGATGAAAAACCGAGCCTTCTACAACTCATCTAAAAGCTCATCAATCCATGGAAGTAGATAGCAATTCTTCATAGTAATATTATTCAGTGCCCGATAATCTACGCACATTCTCCAAGACTCATCCTTCCCGATACCAATAACACCGGTGAACCACAAGGTAAGAAACTTATATTAATAACCCCTTGTTCTATGAATTCTTGTACCTATTTCATGATCTCATCAGACTCTGTAACAGAAGTCCGATACAACCCAATATTGGGTAGTGGCTCAACATTCACCAAGTGGATATCATGCTCCACATCCCTCTTGCGCTCCATCTATTCCCAGAAACAAGTCTTTATACTCCTCTTGCAACTTCCCCATATCGGTTTGTTTCTTAGGAGACATTGTCAAATTAGGCAACACCTTAGCCGCCGGCCTCTTGAATAGGTCGCACTGACAACAATACAAACTTTCTGCTCGCATTAACCAACCTCTTCGCCTGAGTCATTGTTACTAAATTAGTAGTAGTGATATGTTCCTTGTAAGCATTGATATGAAACTCCTTCCCCTACTTTACAATATAATAATTGCGAGCTCTACGGTAAAGAATTGCATCTCGGTCCCAAAGATAAGGGCTACCCAAGATAACTTGGCACACATCTAACAGAACTACCTCACACATCACTTTATCAATAGATTTCTCAGTAATCACAAACTTAAACATACACTACTTAGTAATCTTCAATTCCATGTCTTTCTAGATCCAACACAAACCGTACGACTTAGGATGAGCCATAGTAGCCAAACCTATCTACTTCACCACTACCTCAAAAATCAAATTCTTCTGACTACCCAAATTAATGATGGCCTCAACTAAGATCTATTTCACTTGAATATTGACATGAACAGTTCTTCCCGACTCGCCTCAGTAATAGCTATAGGTTGCTTGAACATTAGAGTAAGCTTAGGATTTGGCTTATCTAAATCTGAAAGATCCACAATCAATGCGGCTAGTGCACGTTTCTTTTTCTTGCTCCCCTCCTTCTTCGACTTAAGCTCCGGATAAAGTTTCCAATATTTATCTATAATATGCTCATTTGCCTTACAATGATTATAGTAATTCCCCATTGATGAAGACCCCTTTCCTTTGGACTCCTCTTTATTCTCATTCTTCTAACCAGTCTTGTACCCTGACTTGCTCTTGTCATCTTTCTTGCCATTCTTGAAGTATTTGCCTTCAATAACAATTGCTTTAACGGTAGCATCTTCGATATTTTCTACAGTAAAGAGCTTTAACTCTCTTCTAATAGACTCTGACAACCCCCTCGTATATTTTATAAACACCTCATACTCATCCACATCAATGTCCAAAACCAACGCTTGGTTATAAAACTCCGTAGTAAATTATTATGGGGATTGCCTAAACTTTTGGCATAAATTATGCAATTTGTACTGTCACCCTTGTTCATACCCAATTGAATAAAATTACTTCCTCACTGACACCTTAAACTCCTTTCAATTCAAACTTCCTACTTCGTGACGTTTCCGATAGAATTTCTACCACGTGAGTGAATGACTTGCAAATTTTAATGTAAAGAAACAAATTTTTTGAGCATTGGAATATTAATAAACAAAAAAATAGGTCTTTAAGCTATTTAACCAATTATCATTTATTCATTTATTCATTGAATAGTAGCAAATATATCAATATAGGATCGTATGGTAACAAAAAAATAGTAAATAAGCAAATATGAACATAAAAAGAAAAAGGGAAGAAAAAATTACACCAAGCTAGGAAAGGCCCCCCTTTATTTTTAATTAAATTTTGTTTGATTAACGCGATGTTCTTTAAATACGTCTGCCTTTTTTGAAATATCATGAACGATTCCTATAGGTTGAGAACCTTTTTCAAGGAAATATAGAATAGCATGAACATTTAAATAAGTTTGATTCTTTATCAGATCGTAAGAACTCACTTTACGAAGATCTCTTCCTTCTTTTCAGGATTGAACATTAATTACAACGATTTAATAGATAGCTCATTGGGATAGGTGTAGATGAACAACACCCCCCTAGAAACTTAGGTTTTATCCTCGTACAGCTCAAGAAAGAATGATTATAATTTATGTCTATCAAGTAGCAAATAGATCCATAAAATCATCAAATAATATTCTAAGTGATTTGATCATTTTTTATTTATTCTTTTTTTGAGGGGAAAAAAGAATAAAGCAAAATTACTCATTAGGTTTAGACATTACTTCGGTGATCCTTAATAGTTTCAAAATGGCAGCAACATACCTTTTGTGATTTTTTTCTATTGAAGAGTCATATATCATATAAACGATTGATTCCCATGTGATGCACTTTTGATCGATATAGTTTTAACAATTTCAATGGATTTGAAACTTTAGAAATTTCTATATCGAAGATATACTTAGAAAGTTGGAATAACTTATTGATTGAGACTAACCCTAGATCTTTTCCTCTGAGAAATTAATCAATACTTTCTACTCGACCTTCATCATATACTATTTACAACCCCCAAAAAGAGGTTTCAATAAAACATAACAAACTATGTCAAGTTAAGAGTACCCTTATTCCTATAATAAATGGTGGATGTAAAAATCCACAACAGATCATGTCCTTCAAGCGCACGTTGCTTTCTACCACATCGTTTTAAACGAAGTTTTACCATAACATTTCTCTAATTCGGAACCTATATGGAATTGATTCAATATGGAATCATGAATAGTCATTGGCTCACTTATCACATAATAATCTATACTTATTTTTCTAGACGGATCATTATATCTTTATCTGAAGAAATATCAGTAAGGATTTCATTTAAATTACTGAAATTTATCAAAATGCTGTAAAAAGAAATACATATCAAATACAAAGAAAAATACAATAGCAATACTTATAAAAAAACTAACCAAGAAAATCATAATATTATGATTTTTCTTTAATTTCATAATAAGAAGAAAAATCATTACCTATAAAATGTCTACTATAACTCAATAAAAAGTGAACTAAAAAAAACTAAACGGCCTACGATTAATTATATGAAAGAAATATTTTATTCAAGGCATAATAAGCATAATCGTAATACAACATATATAGAATGTAATAAAAAAATAGATTTATTGAATATAAAAAAAAGTAGATTACTATTTAATGAATAACGATTCGTGTTGATTTATTTGATCATTTTTAAGACTAAAATTATTACTATTTAATGTAGAGAAATAAAAATTTTGAGCATTGGAATATTAATAAAAAAAAAAATAGGTCTCTAACCTATCTAACCAATTATCCAACTTCTCGGCATTGATTGAACCATCGAATACCAAAATTTTAATCTTGAAGTCGATACAAAGATTACACAGGATTCATTGACTTACCAATACTCGAGCGCTCCTTGACTGATTTGGCATCACTAAAATCATTATCGATATCCTCAGTACCCTTGTCTTTATCCTCCTCCGTGACCTATTTCTTCTTCGAGCGGCTCGCCGTTTTACCGAAGCGGAACCCTTCGCGAGTTTTGTGAGACACAATTGTTCTACAAACTCCCTTAGAATAGTAGTTAGGTTTGTAACTTTCATTTCCAAAGTTTTAAGTCGGTCTTTAGAATTGCCCATCTCCAAATTGGTCTTCTTCTTCGAGTTAGGTTTTCGGTGAATCTTCAATGGACTCACTAGCTTCGCCATTATTTGCTTGAGATGGTCACGTATAGAGACCAAAAGCCATAATCACCCCCATGAATCGTTACTGAAAATCTGATACCACTTAATCTACAATATGAATTGAGAAAACCCTAATTAGAAGAATTAGTACGAAAAAAGCATAAATTGGTAGGAGAAATCCCTTTAAAGTTTTAATTACTCAAATAAATCGATTATAATTAAATTCCTCTCAAGCCCTGAGCTTCTTTCTAAGAACTTTGATTGATCTAACATGATCTAATCTTGCCTAGCCTTGCCCCTTTAAATGGGTTACAAGGTCCTAGTTAAAAAATATGACAATTATACCCTTAAATGCTAAAAACAATAGGCTGAATTGTGCCACTGTTCGAACATAACAAGCTTATATTCTAGCAGAAAGAAGTGTATTCGAACAGAACACTCAGACAGGTATTTATTCGAATAAAAATAAAAGTCTATTTGAATGAAAAAGAAGTGTATTCGAACAGACAAAAAGTCTGTTCGGTCAGAACACTCAGACATCTGTTTATTCGAATAGAAAGAAAAGTCTATTTGAATACAAAATGGGTGTATTCGAATAGACTTACAGACTTTTAGTCTGTTCGAATAGACTTTAAAAATAGTTTAAAAATGTTTAGATCCTCATGGATCAGCGTTATAATTAGATTTAAAGCTGTTTGAGGCTTTGAAAATATTCTAAAAATCTTTATTTCATGAAGATGTATTGGGTGATTAATGTCGAGCATTTGAAGCTGTTTGAGATGTCTCTTTTAGATGAAGACCCTACAATCGATACTCGCCTACCGTCAGTCGATAACTTATGGATGGAAAGAGAAGATCTGTTACTAATGAATATTAAAATATTCATTATGAAATTGTGAAGAAAGGAAAAAATTAAATTCGAGTTGTTCATTAAATTCCTAAGCTTTACATAATTTATGTTATGTGATCCCGCTTAGCTCAAAGGTTAAAGTATCACATTTGTAATACGATGGTCATCAGTTCGATTCCAATAGTCGTCTTTTCTCTCTTTGTTTATTTTTTATTTTTTATTTTTACATAAATAATATCTTCTTTAAATCATTCCTTAGGTTGTTCTTCAACTCTCTTGAACCCAACAAGTTAGGGGAAGTAGATAGAAATTCTAACCTAGAGATAAATCGATCATCTAGATAAGGGGTTGATTTCTCAATCTAATTAGTGACCTATAAACCTCGCTATTGTTCTTGTTTTCACAAAAAAAGAGACAATCCCTAGGTTAGCAACCTAGTGTTTAAGTTTAAAGGGTTGAGCTCTCTGTTTTGTTCTTTGTGGAAAAATCAAAAAAGAACTCTAAACCCCTCGAATTTGATATAAAGAGAGAATTTGCGGAGAAGACCAAAAATTGAATAATTAAAGCCTAATATGCTAATATAGGGTCAAATTCAAAGGTCTACTTAACATTAATATTCGAATTTCAAGACCTAGTTCAACGTAGATTTCTAATAAAACAAAACCTTATTTTCCCCTAGATTTCAGTCTACCCTAGAATAACGTACCTCTTCGTGGATTGACACCCTACTTGCCATTTTTCTACATTAATTTGTTAAGTAGGATTTTGATTAGACTAATAACAATTTATCCCCAATGGGGCATCCGTGCCTTCTGAAAGGCACGTTATTCTCCTCAAAACTCTAGCCATATAGGTGTATTACCTATTTGCAATTGCATGCACCTTGGTTACTCTAGTAACATCATTGAATGTGCTCACAATTCATTTGGGACATATTACAAATGTAGAATCCGTTGGACCTCATTGTCACTATTTTGTGTAAAGGGATCCAGATGAGTCAACAATGGTGTATTGATCGCAAGGAATCTTGGGATCTTTCAAGGCATTATCAGTTATATTACCCCCTAATGCCAGGAATCATCGTCTCATCAAAGTAACAATTTGCCTTGTAGTAAATACGTCACCAGTAGGTTCCAAATATTTATTGACAGATTGGAGACCCAACTTTGTTCATTAAAATGTGACCTCGATACCTACACGATACATTTAAATGTGTGTAAAAGGGAGACACTAGGATCCCACCCAGTTACTAGTTGTTATGGGAAAGCTGATAATATTTTATTGGAAGAACCCTAATAAGTGGAGCGGGGAGCAAGGTTGTTTCTCCCACAAACTAGCCAGAAGATGTAAACATAATAATAGTGACCTAGCAATTATCTACAGTCACTAAATTAGGTTCTCCGACAACCCTCTTTAGGTATGGACATGAGGTACTCTCAATGCTCAATCATTTATCCCATTAACAATACAATAATCATTAAAAGCCTGGGAGCTATACTCACCAGCTTCATCAAATTGCATCTCTTGGCTAGGTCGATCCAAGTTAGCCTGCAATTAAATGATCTAGGTGAGAAGTCGTGCTAGCGTTGCGTTCCTAGTTTATAACATTATGCAAGCGTAAGACCATCTCCAGGTTGCGTCTATTATGGCCATAAATTACTCAAATGGGCCACTATATGGATGGATAGGTTCACATATGTCTCCTTGAATGTGTTGGAGAAAATTTTAGAAATTTTACTCTACCATGATCTTACAAGGATGAATAACAAACTTTCCTTGAAAATAATCATTACACAGACAGTCTCTAGATCTTCTCCCCTTTGAAGGAAAGTTGAAAAGTATTCTCGATAATCCACCCCATTATCCTAGTCCGAAGGAGTATATTGAAAGCTGTTCCAATACCATTTTATGATATTTAAATTTTCTCCTATCGTGTTTTCTTGATAACCATTATCATGTATATCCCTAAAGCTCTGTAAATTCCTATTGGACTTACTAGCATATAAAGCGGACTTGGTACCTAATATTGTTCTGTTAGGGAATAATAGCATGACACTCCCAGTGCCCTTAAACATATTGACCTCGCCACATATATTTCTCACATTCTTAATGCATGTGGTTATATGCAAAAAAAATACATTTCTCAAAGTATTGAGTACGTGGTAGCACTATTTCCAAGAAATGTGTCCTCACTCGTCAAATAATCGATAAATGCTCCATGAGTAGATAAATCCATTGGGCAGGTTTTAATTAGCAGATCAGCTATCATACATAGAACTTAACTACCTCCCAAGCAAAAAATTCACAAAAAAAATCAAAGAACAATTTCATGTATGTGATACCGAACTGGTACATGTTGCGAGCATGTTATGAAACTAACAAATATATAGTTCCCAACTCAATCATAGATAGTACTAATAAAGCTAAAACAACTACTACCTAGCAAACAAAGTTACTACTTGGTAATATTTTCTAAGTGACATCACTCATCTTCTAAGAATTTAAGTATTGTGCGATGTCACCTGTCACAACTACCTGTCATCGTACAGAGGACTTTTGTAGATAAGGTTTTCCTTAATATAGGGGCGAGAGTGCAAACAAAGATTTTGATTTGTCTATTAGAGACTCGTTATTCTCAAATAATAGTCTTATCCAGATTTTATAGGACAGATGGATCTCAGTATCCATACATGGATGTGAAGTTTAATGGCACCAAATAGAGTGTATTTAGTGTTATGAGTTTTGTAAACATCATTTATAAATGGTAATCAATACCAGTAGTAGTACTTAATAAATATTTCTTTCATAAGGTAATTCATAGTATTCAAGGCAATGATTCCCAATCACGTAGATGAACCTCGTTCATGTCTTTATACTCATGAAATCCTATTTAGTATATGATTATCAATCAATACTACTTGCAGTTCATATTATATAGTACAATAAAGTACATGATTCATAATCATTGCTTGTGAGTGAACCCTGTCCATGGCTTTATACTTATAAAAACCTATTAAGCATCAAATCCCAACTTTATCCTGAAAAATTGCAACCTTAACATTTAAGTGTATTTTAAAATAGTCTTAGCCAAGATAGCTATTCAAAACCACAAGATGTTGCGATCCTTATTTAACTATTAGGCTTTTATAATCCCCGATGTTCTATAAAGTTTATATATTCTTTCACATGACCAATTTGCTATGAATATAGAAATATTTAATGTACGACAGATTAAAAAACTTTACCAAAGTTTGTCTGAGTTCCCAAGATAGATTGATTATTCCTATCTTGAAAGTAAGAATCTGTGGATATATTAGGATGTTATTATGTCCTAAATATTCTATATTTTATTAGTGTACATTGAATTATACCTAAATACATGAAATTGTTCCCTATATCAAAACTTTTAAAAATGAGACATAAATTAATTCCTAATTAATATCCCAAACATAAGAGAAATTCAGGCATGACTCCCAGTCATAACTGAATTGTTCTCTGGTCTCTTATTTGAGATTTAAACATAGGTTCAAAGAAGACATTCACTATAGCGGATACCATGGTTTAACTTCATAGAGCAAAAAACATTGAGATCAATCTTTGTATCAAACAAAACAAATACATAAATCAGCAATCAAGTAACTCAAATATTGCACAATTGTTATAAAACCACAATCAAATAATAAAAAATTGTACCTTCCTGGGTTAAAAACTTTAATTCTTTCAAACCTCCATCCTTGATACTATAAAAGCGCATGAACTTCCTGGTGAGTCCACTTCCCCTGTAAGCCTCTCTTATTGCATGAGCCATGTATAGAAATTTTGTTGACTCAATATATTAGTGAGGTTTGCTCTGTGAACCCACATCTCATCGCTAATCACATTCATTGCAATGTAAGCGATAAATTCCATTTTATACTCACTTAGCATCGCACCATACTTTTTCTTCACAAATGTCAAAATCTTCATTGTGTTCAACATGTGACTAGTCGTTGTGCTAATGATGCCATTAGACATTTTGTAGACCTTAATTTTATACTGATCTACTATTGAGAAAATATTTTCATCGTCATGCATGTGGCTTATTGTTCTCTTGTCAGTGTCGATGAGGAGACCGTCATAAATTTTATTCGCGAGTGTTGTGGTGCAGTTCACAAAAAAATTATAATATTACTCTGAAAAACATTAAAATATGCATTATTCGATATAAACAAAATGTAGTCAAAAAACTTCAAATAGTCTATCTTTTAAACAAAACTATGTTGTTTAATGACAAAAATGCCTACTGACTTGCACAAAAAGTAAACGAAAAAATGAAGTCATTCATTAAAGTCTATCTAAAGAGAATATGAAGGTTAATGAGTGAAAATTGTCGATTGTCATGGCATTAATTGTGCTGTGACACCCTGACTCGATTAGAATTATGTGGCTCAATTTTTAGGAATGTTTGTATAATTAATTCCATTTGCGGGATAATTTTTTAGTCCTTTGGCAGGAATACTCTTAAATTCTATTCTCAACAATGTATTTAATCCATTACGTGTTACTTTAACTAATTTTGAAATGCATTTCCATTATTCATAATGTTACTTATATGCCTTTTCATCTTATCGTATTCTCAATTGTATTACAATACTCTCTAACATAGATCATTCACTTTACAGTTGTAATCTTCACCTTATTAATCTTATTTATACTTTTTACTTGTATCTCTCTCTTTCTCACTCTTACTCACTCATAATTTTCTTAATTTTTGTTCAAATGTGTACTAGGGCGTGGTTACTTACAATCGCTCATTTTTCAGCAATCTTCTTTATGGCTTTTTTTGGTGTCGATTGGTTCTAATATCACTGTTCTTTAGTAATCGAGAATAATTCAAATCACAAACTTCATATGTTATGAAAGAATATCTCCATGTCTTAGTACACTTTGATATGAGTCATATACGGTTCTTATACAGTTTCCCAAAGGTTATGACGACATATTATATTGCACAACATTTGCTTCGTAAGAAGGCTGTATTATCTCAGGTTGTGGAAGTGACCATGAGGCATCTCATACTGGCTTTGTTGGGGATAGAATGTTGATTGCAACTATATGTGTTAGCAACATTTTTGGCTCTCCTTCAGTCGATTTCCTCTTAAATGGAATCGAGCAGTAATTGAGTGAAAATGCTACATTTTAATAGGCCAGGATTATGATTATAAGTTTTGGCTTGAGTATCAAGAAAGCTAAAGTTGAAGGCATAAATCAAAATACTGAACAAAGTGTATTTATCGACACCTTATTGTTCTAATTTTATCATAGTATTTTGATTTATCACGATATTTTTGTCACTTAATATTTTAATCCTTAAAGGAAAGAACCGGTTTATACCAAAAAATTTGTATTTATCGATGATATTTTTGGTATTTTGATGTTTAACACGATAAATTGCAATGTTGTTTAAAAAGAGTGGGGATGTGAAGGAAATATAATAAAGTATTTAAAAAAATGTCCAAGAAAAAGTGTATGAATCTCAAAAAATATGTGAGATTGGAAAAAAATAATTAAAATAAAATATGAAGGAATATGAGATAATTATTTTTTATTGAGATAACCATTATTTATTACAACTTAATATGAGCAATTCAATTACAAATTTCAACTTGAAGTCTAAAAATTACCTTATAAAATTATCGATAAACTAATGCATATATGAGTGGAGCAGCTCCTCAAATTCATTATTTTCCAACTGTTGATTGACGTTAGAAATATTCTAGCAATACTTCTCCCATGTTAGATGCTAAAAATAGATATCCCAATTTCTTATGTGATTCTTGTACTCTTGTTATAGCAAGTACGACATAATACCCAGGGGAGGGCAACCGCTTACAGCTATTACTCCAACTCTTCTTCTTTGTGTGTAATTTAGTCTTGATGATTGGGATGACTCTTCATAAACATATCTATACTCGGAGGATAGGTCAACGTACGGACGTTCATTACTAAAAAAACCTCCAAACGAGCTAATTTGCTGAGCATCGAATGGGTACGGATGTGGGTAGTAGCCAGTACTCATGTTGCCCATACTCATACCATTAAAGTACAATGAAAGTGAACTTACATCATAACTCCCACGAGATGAACCTTCGCCAAATTTTTATGTTCTCCCTATTCAACCTCGTCGATTTCCCCAATTAATTGATCTTTGATAGGAGCTATGATCAGAATCTTGAGTAGCAGGTCAAAATTAGCTTCTACACTAAAAGGAACAACCTCCAGAACTTGAAGGGTAAACACTTCTAACAAGATTACCTATTCCTCGGCTAGTACTATCAGAGTTAACCTCTTTTATAATAAAATAAATCTCACTCTTTTGGTGATAAATTGATAAAATCATAATATATTAATGATTTGTTGCCACAAAAATAGGCATTAGTAAACCACTGATAATATCATCAAAGTATCAAACCGACAAAAAAAAGATATTTATCTAGGTATAATGAATTTATCATAGATATTTTAATCCATGGTCGAAGGTTACAAATTCGATTTAGTGACTGTAGATGTTATTTTTTCATGGAAATAAAGGTTAAGCTAGAATTGTTCTAGGGCCTAAAACTGTCGATGCTGCTGCTACCTATCTTCCTTTAGATAGTGTTACCTCCAAAGCCAAAAATGCTTACACCTTACTTAGAACAATAAGTGTTGTATTCTCATTCCAGGCACTTCCAGGTGTTATCACTTCTGACAAGTTGGGCCTTGGAAAAATAACATTTGGCCCAGGAATTCGTGGATAATCAAGTGGTATTGTTGACGAGTTTCAGTCTGTTAAGGCAACAATATATAAAGTCTTAGATCGCATGTTACCTTAGGAAGGGTGTTATGTCCCCACTGAAGCAAAGAGTAGTGTGGTGATAATGGTGAATGGGCTATGGAATACCTTAATACTCGAGTAGATGGCAATGATGAGAAGTATAGTGTCCATGCAGAGGGACAAGAAAGGATCGTCATTGAAAGGATTAATACATGATCATTTATGGCATACCTTGATACGATAAGTATTTTTGTGTCTCTTATAAAGGTGAGGGCTGACTTATTGGATTAGTTGGATCAACCAACCGGGGATCCATTTTGGCCCAATAATATTCAAGGGTAAGCCCCTCGAGTTGAGACGGTTATTTCAACACCTAAGAAGAGCAAACTCATTTGTGAATGCATGATTTGCCTCAGGTTTATCATGAGATTTATTAACGTTTATGTCAGATAATATTGGATACTCTATCAGTTAATCAAAGACAAGTTGATATTGAGAGAAGAGTAGAGATATCTTTATTGATGAATAATATCTCTATGTATCCTCAAAGGTTGTGTGTTACAAAGGATAACCCTTTATAGGTTATCTATACTTACTCAAACTCTCCCCATAAACCCTAAAGGTCTATGGGCTTGTTAGGAGTACAGCAGGACACCCCAACCCAATCGGATTCCCACTTTGGGCCGGACCCAACTCCTAACACTCCCCCTTGGGGTGTTCCATAACAAGACGACTTGCCTCATCAAAACTTCTGCCTAGTAAAACCCCCTTGGGAAAAAATTTATGTAAGGAAAGAGTACAATCCCCTGTCCCATATGGGTTAAGGACGCATATATGTTGTTTTATCAAAACCTCTAGTCAGTAAAACCTCCTAGGATAAAAATTGCACTATCAGGAAAAAAAAGTATAACACGTATGTGTCCACGTCAGGTTGGGATTACTCCCCCTTATGTTAATCTCCCCCGAGATCTATCTCCCTGAGATTATCTTCCCAAGATATTGATAAATGAAACTTCTGCATGCCAATTCCGTGTACAAGCTGCTTGAACGTAAGTGGTGCAAGAATCTTCGTGAATAGATTTACAAAGTTATCTTCTAAAATATCTTGAATAACACCAATCTCATTCTCCTTTCATAATGCATAAGGATGGAATGGCTTCTGTAAAATGTGCCTCGTTCTATCGTCATTGATAAAGTCATCATTGGCTTGAATGATGTAAGCCAAGTTGTCTTCATACATAGTTGAGGCTTTATCTTGGATAGAACATGCCACAATCTTCAGTTGATATGATGTATCTTTGAGCACAACCATCATTATCTACCAGCTTCATGAAGTACAAGAATCTCCTTGTAGTTCAAGGATGCAGCTACAGCCGTATGCTTTAATGATCTCCAAGAATCTTTATGTATCCCCGTACATAAACACATAATATATCTGACAATAGCCTCTATGTGGGTCTGACAAGTATTATGTATCGGCATACCCTATAATTTATCATTTACCATTTTGAGTAGAACAGCCCCAGTCTTTCATACCAAGCAGATACCTCAGAATATGTTTGATCTTATTCCAGTGCCTTTGGGTAGAAATAGAGTTATGGCAAGACAAATAGTTCACTACGAATAAGTCATCGGGTGTAGTATACCCAGCTAACTCTAGCATAACACCTCCTAGTTATGGCGCCACAGCTCTAAGAATTCTTCCCCTCCCATTAGGATTGGGGAATATATCGTTGTCCACATCCAAATGTTGAACGCGCAATAAATGACTTAACACCGTGTGTTATATTTATACCGAAGTGTTAGATAACTCTTCTGATATATATTGCTTGGTGTACAAGTATGTCACTACCAAGATGTTCGATGTGCAAATCTGGACAATACTTAATTTTCCAAGGTCTTTTATTTCGAATTCCTTCACAAGGTATTCGGCGGCTCTCGCAATGTACGTATGGACAGATAAGGGCACTGTTATGATGACACTGAAGCTAATTTATTTGCTCTAAATAAGAACTTATGGACAGATAAGGATATTTATAAAGTCCATGACCTTCAAATACTTAGTCAAGTTATTATGCCTTGTGGGCCCTGATTGCTTCAAGTCAATAAAATTTTCTAGTTTTATTACGTACACACTTATTGTGTTGGGCTTAATTACTTCCAGAAGCATATA
Organism: Kingdonia uniflora; assembly: GCA_014058105.1. NCBI lineage: Eukaryota > Viridiplantae > Streptophyta > Magnoliopsida > Ranunculales > Circaeasteraceae > Kingdonia > Kingdonia uniflora. The sequence continues at coordinate 4,695,411 of JACGCM010000140.1, read as the reverse complement.
CCTCCCAAGGTGGCCTCATTTAGATATCCGTATCTAGTTTCCCATATATATATATATGGTATTTACATCAGATGCGCATTTAGCTTGTCATCGACAACTTGACAAACTTATCAGTACCGAAACTTTATAGTGTTAATAACCGGGTAATAGGTCATATTACAATAGATGTCAGATCTTCTAAAGAATTCTTGGGAAACTAGCCTTGCCTTGACTAAATTATCTCTTCAAGTTAAGCATATTTTTGTACCATTCACATTTGTAACTAACAGGCTCAATGGTATCACTTCACATTATGCTAGCAAACTGAGCTCCGCTCAGATTCCAGATGTTCACTTTGGTCAATGTACAATAACACACAATCATTTATAATGAGTGGCTCTAAATCCTCATCCTTGGTGGCGAACACAGCATCGAATATGAATACCTTGTCAACAAATGTCTACTGAACAATCCTACGTTGTGCTATTACAAACTTTTAATAGATCAACATCTCCTTATTATTATACGTATGTGTCACCCTGAGCTTATCTCGTAATGCATCAACTGGTCGTGTAACTACTATTGCTTCATCGATGGGTAGTTCCATCCTCAATGAACTTATTATACCATTAGTCATATATGTCCCATAATTTGTAGCTCCCCTGCTCATAATACTTTCTTCCAGCAGTGTTTCGTACTAAACGCGAACCTCAAATTCTCTTGCAGTACTAATTCCCTCAGAATGTTAAGCTGTATAGGTGTATTACTTGCAGGTACATACGCTTACGGCACTTCAATAGTGCCTATGAATGTGCCTAGCAATTCATTTACGACCTATTGGAGGTTTGTAATCCGCTGAACCTTATTGTCACTTAACTTATGTTAAGGGATGTAGATAAGATAACGATAGTGCTTTCGAGCTAATCTTGGAAACATTCTCAACATTGAATGTCATATCTCCCACTAATGTTGGAAATATCATCTCATTAAAGTGACAATTATCTGCCCTACTATATATACATCCCCAGCAGTTTTCAAGTATCTAATGATATATGCGAATCATAACCAACATAATACCAGGCCAAAGTTTAGGGTTCCATCTTCATACATTGTGGTGGTGTAATTGGCACCTGTACGGAATATCTAAATATTCATCGATGGGCGACAACAAGCTCCAACTCCAATTACTAGTCATTTTTGGGAAAAAATAATTTGTTGACTTGCTATGGGACTAACCCTAATTAGTGTTATGGGAGCAAGAATGTATATCCCACACACTAGTCGGAAGTTGTGATTGAAATAACAGTGGCCTAATGATTATTATAAATTACTTGATCAGGTTCTCCGCCAATCCTGAGTTGGGCATGGTATGGGTACTCACGATGCTCAATCATTTATTCCATTTAGCAGTAAAATAATTATCAAAAGTCTATGAGTCCAACTTCCATACCCCTGTCAAGTCGCATCGATCGACTTTGAACGGTTAATCTAGGAACTGAGCCTGCGATCGAATGATCTAAGTGAGAAATCATGCTAACGTTGCATTCCTAGATTTTAATTACAGACAAACGTAAGACCATCTCCAAGATGTGTCTATTATGACCATAAATACTCAAGTGGGTCACTATGTGGATGGATAGGCTCACATGTGTCTTCATGGATGCATTTAGAGTGAAGGCTGGAGATCCCACTCTACCTTGGTCATACTAGGAAAAAATAATAGACTTTCCTTAAAAACAATCATTACACTCTCTGGATCTTTTCTCCTTTTAAGGAAAGTTGAGATGTAATCCCGATAATCCTCCTCACTATCCGAGCACGAAGAATTGTATTGGAAACATGAGGGAATGCACAAAAACTTGTTTGTCCTTTTCTCCGAATAATATTTGTATCATCCCCAATGCACAAAGTTAGAGACAACAAATATATTCATATCTCAAAAGGATCAAGTGTATGGTACTAATGTCTCTCAGACATATGTTGTCACTCATCCAATTATCGGTCATGCTCAATGAGCAGACAGATCCATAAGCGGGTTGTATATAGTAGATTAACTATCATACATAAAATTTAACTACTACCCAAGCAATAAATTCACAGACAAAATCAAAGAGAACAATCTCATAGATGGGATACCAAACCAGCATGTCACGAGCATTCTATTAAACTAAATACTGAAGAGTTTCCAACTCAGTCAATAATAGAACTAATAAATCAAAACTACTACTATACAATAAGTAAAGTTACTACTTAGTAATGCTCTTTAGGAGATATCATTCATCTATTATGAATTTATTATTGTTCATTCTTAGAACTTGATCCAAAGCTGCATTGGTAACATGAGAGAAATCTATGGCCACAGACTCTGCCGTAACGTGGTCAGTGCCAGCTGCGGTCACGTGATAAGTCTAGGTCTGATCTCTTTAGATCGTCTGGGGTTCCTTGCAATCCCGTACCCGACTATCTCGTATCCATTTTAGAATTCTTCATATTTTATTTTGGTCCAATGGTGAACTTCTTGTTCCCCTTGCCTCAGGTTACTGATGGCTGAAATTTAATCCTGCAATTGTTCCACCTATCGTCTATCCACGGTTGTGACCTTGTCTGTAACTTTACTTGTCACTAGACCCAACATTGTGCGACTCTGTCACATGTTTACTCTTAGTAGGTATAAGCTTGAGGTTCCAAACCAGTAGCTCATTATTTTGCTCAAACTGAGGAAAACTAAAATTAGGTCTGCATACACAGTGATCTATCAAATATTACCTCAGAAGTACAGTATTTGAAGCACAAAAAATGTAATAAAATATTCCCAATATCACTATTTACCTCAACTATTTCTCCATGTGAGATTATAATTGAGTTGTACTACCGAATAAAAAATTCTGCCGCAGTCGTATAATACTATCATAATATAAGGTAATCCATTATCAGGCCTTCCTGAATATGGAGGCGAGGGTGCAAAATATAGCTCTTACTTTGTTATTTAAAGACTCATTATGCTCAATAATAGTTTTTTCAAATTCTGCATTAGTAGATGGATTTCTGTATCCATACAGGTCAAGTTTATGGGTACCTGAAATAAAAATTACAGTATAAAAAGTACTCAATGTTCTTAGTGTCACCAATATATATTATGCATATAGATCAGTACCAGTAGTACTTGATAAACATTCCTTGCATAAAGGCAATTTATAGTATTCAAGTCGGTGATTCTCAATCATTACTTGTAGGTGAACTTATTCATATCTTATTACTTATGAAATCATTTTTAAGTATATGATTTCCAATCATTACTTATGGTTTATAGTATATAGTATAATGAAGTACATGATTCTCAATCATTACTTGCAAGTGAACATTGTTCATGGCTTTATACTCATGAGATTCTATTAAGCGTCAAATCATAATTTTACCATATAAAAATGATGATCTTAACCTTAAAGAGCATTTTTATAGAGTCTTAACCAAGACAACCATTCAAAACCACTAGATGTTGTAAAACAACTAGGGTGTTTTAGCCCTAAAGTTTTATAAAAGTATGCATATTCTAGCCAAATGACCCATTTATTATGAATATGAGGGGGTATTAGATGTTTAGCTAACAAGTGGCCCCACCCTGAAGTCTACTGGGTTCACAAGATAGGTTGATTATGTCTGTCTTTGAACTAATATTATAAGGTACAATAGGTTGCTATCAGTACTTATATACCTCTAAATGTTATCATGCAACATCTAATTGCACATAAATAGAAAATATTGGTTCAGCGGACACCAAGTTTTTATAAATAAGACTAAATCAATTCCTAATTTAGTTTTAATTATTTGTCTTTGACAATTAATTATAATTTAGATATGACTCCTACTCGTATTCTAAATTAGTCTTGGTTTCGTATTATCTTTAATCCTCATATTATGATAATTAGTATCTTAGGGGCATACCGTTGATATCATATTAGTTATCTTAAGATACTTAAATAGATATTAATCCATTTACTTATATCTTATATAAGTAAGTCAACTTTCTTATACAAGGCACCTGTTCCCAACAAAATTTAAAAAAAAATCAAAAAAAAATTAAAAATCCCCACGGGGTAGGTCTAGTTAATATAAATTTTTCAAAAAAAATATACTTAATTTGACCAAGAGATGGACTTTTTATAGACGTTTCAGTGTCTAAACTGGTCCTGGTCCGGTCTGGGTCAACGCCAAGACCAGGTTGACCGTCTAGATAGACTTGACCCAGTCGCACGTGTCTCAAATGTGTTTGTCACACGTGACAGACACACGTGCCTCATACGTATCTATCACACGTGTTACTCCGGTGACCGTCTGGTGGCTATCAGGTGACAATTCCGGTGGCTGGTCTGGTGACTACCATGTGTCACACCCGATGATTGCCACATATTACCGTGCGTGCCAGATGTGCCAGCCACGTATTATGCCATATCAGTATGCCATGAGTCCTCGACACGTATTACTGTTGACGTCAGCATTATAGACCCCACTGCCACATCAGCAATGGATAATGATGACATCATCAGACATATAATTATAGATAATTATAAAAAAAAGTTAAAAATAATATTTTATTATTTGTTGATGTCATCAGACCTAAAACCACCTTTTTTGGCCTCACAGCTGTCTAGTTTTAACGTGAGTTTCCCGATGATTGGGACATCTTCCTGAGACGTGCCATATACTGTTGGAAAGATCATAGGATAGGCTTTATAACCAAAGAGGTCTTGTCTCTATCCGATGTTCACATATAAAGTAATTTTGGTTTGAAAACAACCATTTATCAAAGGTAAAAATTACTAAAATATGTTATTTTTAATCTGAAAAAAATAGTAAAAATTGCTACTAATCCATATTCAGATATCATACAACATAAATTAGATAGAAATTGAAACAAATTTTAAAAATCTATAAAATACTTCTCTTATCGCAAGATTTCCCTGAAAATACTGATTATAGAGTAATTTATTTCTCTTCTTGATCAACTAGCTTTCGTGCTGATAACGTGTTGAGTAATATAATAATATAAAAGCTAACTAGTAATTTTATATCTTGAGAGAAATTATGAGAGAGAGAGAGAGAGATTTCTTATTGATTATTAACTTGTTTCTCTGTACGAACTACAATTAAGGATAACCCTACAATATAGGTTGCATAACCTACTCAAACTCTCCCCATAAACCCTAAAGGCCTATGGGCTTGTTAGGAGTCCAATAGGGCACCCCAACCCAGTTGGGCTCCTAGCTTGGGCTGGACCCAACTTCTAACAATTTTAACCTTAAAATATATTTTAATAGAGTCTTAACTAAGGCAACTATTCAAAACCATTAGATGTTGCATTCCTTATTTTAACAACTAAGGTGTTTTAATCCTTAAAGTTCTAAAAGGTTGGTATATTCTAACCAAATGACCTATTTCCTACAAATATGAGGGATATTAGATGTTTAGTTAACAAGTAGTCCTATCCCGAAGTGTGTTGGGTTCATAAGATAGTTACATTATGCCTATCTTTGAACTGACTTTCTAGGGTCCTATAGGTTGCTATTAGTACCTATATCCCTTTAAATATTATCATGTAACATTTAATTGTACATAGATATGTAAAATTAATTCTTCAGACACCAAGTTTTTAGAAATAAGACTAAGTCAAATCCCAATTGAGCTCTAATTATTTGTCATTGACAATTAACAGTGATTTAGATATGACTCCAAGTCATATTCTAAATTAGTCTTAGTTTCGTATTATCTCAAATCCCTGAGCATGATAATTAGTATCCTAGAGGAATACCATTAATATCTTATTAGCTAACGTAAGATACTTAAATAGGTATTAATCAATTTACTTATATTACATATAAGTGAGTCAGTTTCCTATATGAGGCACCCATTCCCAAAAAAAAATTAAAAATATATTTCATACAAAAGCAATAAAAAATTAGGGAACCCCATGGGGTAGTTCCAGTCAATATAAATTTTTCAAAAAAATATTGACTCAATTTAATAAATAAAAAAAGAGCTCTCTAGAGCCAATTTAGTGCCTAGACCGGCCTAGGTCATGGTGAACCCCACTGTCACGTGTCCTTGACATGTGTCACTGCCACATCAGCGTGTGTGGGTCTCACTGCCATGTGGTATGCCACGCATCCTTAACATGTGTCACTGCCACGTTAGCCATAGATCAGGTGTAATCCAGTCCAATTCCCAAAATTTGGATATGGATCTGATGACGTCATAATTAGGTAATAAATATTTTTTTTAAAATAATAAAATATAATTAATCTAGCTGACGTCAGCATGACTTAATTACGCTTTTTTTTGCCATGAATATCCCAGTTTTAACACCAATTATTTAACAATTGGGACATCTCTCCAAGACGTGCCATATATCGATATGATCGTTGTGGAATAGACTACGCAACAAAATTAATTGTATCAATCCGATATCCATAGCGATTGCTATTTTAGTTTGAAAACAACCATTTATCATAGGTTAAAAATCACTAAAGATAGCTTTTTTAATCCGAAAAAAAATTTAATAATTCTTTTATACAGATCAAGAAAAATTATATAGAAATTTGAAATTTGTAAGGATTACCTCTCTACAACACAAAAAATCCATAAAAAATGTTGATTTTGATAGTTTTTTATCCCATCTGATCCACTAGCTCGGCGTGTCGATAATATGTTAGATAATATTAGATACTCTATCAGTTAATCAAAGACAAGTTGATATTGAGATAAGAGTAGGAATATCTTTATTGATGAATAATATCTCTTTGTATCCTCAAAGGTTTATTGTTACAAAGGATAACCCTTTTTAGGTTATTTATACTTACTTAAACTCTCCCCATAAACCCTAAAGGTCTATGGGCTTGTTAGGAGTCCAATAGGACACCCCAACCCAGTTGGGTTCTCACCTTGGGCCGGACCCAACTCCTAATAGTTTGTGCATTCTTTTGCTCAATGGTCAGTTTTGCCATACGTGTAATATTCAAAATTCTTGTTTGGCTTCTTCAATTTATTTTACTTGCTTGATTGTTGGGACCTATTTATTCCCTGTCTGGTGGCAACCATCCATATTACCTCTACCTTGGTCATAACCACAACATCGTTTGCAGGCACTGTTACTTCCTCTGAAATTTATCGTATGTGCCTCAAACACTATCGCACTTCCTGTAGGCCAACCCCCAGATTTTTCATCAATAATTTATCTTGATATTAAAAGTGTTCCAAAATCAGGTCAGAATTTAGGGAGAAAAAAGGTTGTCACCTTTATTGTAATCCTTTCCACTTGAACAAAACAAGTTTGTTAAAGAAAATTAGGAAGGAACTATCTTTATTTCTTAAAATAATTTTTACCATTTTTTTACTCTGTGGAAAATGCTCTTATATGCATTGACCCTAAAAAGTCTCCATTCAACTCCCCTTTAGTTTTATCTATTTATCCTCTGACTTCAAGTATCATACCATGGTGACTAGACTTGCACTAATGCTTCCTAAAAATTATTTTGAATCAGTCTCTCATCATCTCAACTTGCTCATAGTCTAATTCATACTCTCTTTTTAATTCATTATTTTAGTTGGTCGAAACAAAATAAAATTTTAGGTCAAGTCTCACAAAATCAAGACTAATGTGAACACTATTTTTTAGGGTAGTGATTCCATATTCCTTACATAACTCTCCGATGCAATGTTTACTTGCCACATTCACCCAACAAGTAGCATTTGTTAGTCGTTGCTATCACCCCGTTCTTAGCATTCAGATAAATAATAAAAGCTTTCATTTACATCTAGATAAGTATATTGTATAGGAATGACGATCATCATCAAGATTGACAAAACGGTGGTTGAGGTTGATCAACCCACCGCGGGAAAAAATGCGCTATGTGGAATTTATTTTAGGGGTTGTGAAAGAACCAACAATCATAAGCAATCAATTGCTTTCATATCTAGCTAAAAAATAAATAAAATTGTTTTCATAATTACCTTTATTTAATTTTGCATTTTGAATGAGATCACACACTTTCTCTGTTCTATTTAAATAAAACTATTCCCTTTCAATAGAAAATAAATATATCACATCAAAAATAAAAATAAAAAATTTATCCCGAACTTCTACAAAAAATTGATAATTTGAACTTCTGAGACGAAATTACCAACCATAAAAGTCTCACATATTGCTCAAATAACTACGAAATCTTGTCGATCTCCTGTAGATTTTGTTGAAAATAATAAATAAAACGGAAATTATGATAATAAATGCTACTTTTTGCCATCTTTACAAAATTGATACTATGGCAAGCCTCTTCCAAAATTGATACTAAAATTAACAAATCGATAATGGTCCCACACACTACCCCCTAGCTGCCACCCTATTCTCTAATATTAAATGTTGATGGGTAGCCTAATCTGATACAGTAATAACTCTACCAACTCACAATAATTACTCAACAAATGACAAAGCTATACCAAAACAAATACAAAGATATACACTTCAAATGATAAAGTTCGGGCAAAGAAAATGATAAATAATACAAAAAAAATGAGAAACTATCCCACTGGGGTTGTTGAGTAGTCTAATCTGCTACAATAATAAGAAGAGAGATTGCCCCCTAAATACACTACCAACCTTAAAAATCAAAGCTTCTTCTTCTTATTCTTCTTCTTCTCTAACAACAAAACTTCTACAAAAATCAAAGCACATTCACCTTGATATACTGTTTGTCTCCTTCAAGTGCCAAGTCTTCCAACTTTTGTTCTGCATTCGCTAAAGTCTATACATAGAGGTCATTGGGGAGGAAAAGATTATTGTTATCATATGTTATTCTCGTTGCCAAAGACCGTTGTTATCCTTCCCTTCGACCGTTGAAGCAACCGTTACAGTAAATATCATCACTAACTTTCTATCCATCATCTCTAACTTTGTATCCGTATCACAATTTGTCCCATTTATCTTAAGAAAAGATGTTCTGCAAGATGATATAATTTGTACATAATCATTTTTATTTGCCTTTTTAATTATTTGTCTTCTACTACTTTATCATTTGTTATTTTTCTTGTGTCATTTTTAGCATTTATTATCTTCTACTATATCACCAGAATTGTTCATTGATATTATTTATTTCAGGATTCCTGTCATTTGTTCGAGGGATTGCTGGAGTTTAGTTTTATATCATTTTTCTCATTTATTTTTTGCTACTTTATCACCGGAATTATTTACTTAAATCATTTGTTTCAGAGATGAATGGAGTTCTGCTTTATACCATTGTTCATTTTGGTGGGGATATCGTACGTCCAAAGATCGGATCAATTGTTAGTTATGTTAAAGGAAGTACAAAACTTACCTCACTAAGAAGGCACTCGTCATATGAAGATTTCGTTACACTCCTTGAAGAAACATGCGAAATCCGTCCTGAGGACTGTAAGCTGTACAACTTCATCCATGGTTGTGCATGTACAATTTCATAAGTCTAGGACTTTACCGTAATGATCAATATGCAAAAAACTAATCCCAACATACCCTTTCACATATGGATTGTTAATGAGCTTAGGGTACCTTCCCAGAACTCACAAAACTTTATTTCTAATTTCTGTTCTACGGGTAAAGGGTTATCCACCACCAAAGATACTGGTTCATGTAGAGGCTTGTCCACCACCAAAGCGAGGGGACCTTTGCGGCATAACTTATTTACTGATCCTGAACCTAAATACAGGGGTTACCCTGAAGCAAATGGCAGAGGGCTTGATCCACGCAGGTTTGGATCTTTAGTGGATGATGATGATATTCCTCAATTAAATAGATCTTTCGAAACTATCCGTACTAATTTTCCTCCCTCAAATGAACCTAGTATTCCTCAATCAAATGTTCATCTCTCAAATGAACCTGTGTTAACTAATGTTCTTCAATCAAATGAACATTTCCAAACTATCCCTACTGATGTTCATCTCTCAAATGAACCTTGTATTTCTCAATCAAATATTCATCTCTCAAATGAACCTGTGTTAACTAATGTTCCTCCTTCAAATGAACCTATGTTAACTAATGCTACTCTTTCAATTGAACCCGAACCTATCATTGGACAAACTGAAACTTCAGGTAAGTTTGCAGAATTTGTCATTTGTGTGCTGTGTTTTTACATTTCTTATCTAATTTCTATCATGCTAAGTAGAATATTTCTCATTTGTTCAGCTAAATTTCAAAAGATCTCCTGGATTTTTAGTTCAAATCTGCTGCGTACACGGAGGATCCACATGACTTCAGTAAAGAGTTTAACATTGGTGATCTATATCAAGATAGGATTGAACTCAAAAATTACATAAGAGCTTATGCAGTTGTAAACAAGTTCAATCTCGAACATGTTCTGAGCAGCGAATATAAAATTGTGGTACGTTGCAAAGGTCATAAATGTTTTTGGCGAATTTATGCGACAAGGTTGCTCGGTTCTACCCTATTTAGAGTAAATACTTATTGCTCCGTGCATACATGCATCCGAGTAGAAAATGAAGGTGGGAACGCGTATAAGGCAGCGTCTAGTAGATGAGTTGCTTCTATAATCAAGGAAAAACTCCGAAAAGACCCAAACTACAAACCTTCCAGAATTATTGATGATATACAAATTCATCACAATATTGATGTAACATACAATCTTGCCTGGCGTGCGAAAGAAAAAGCCTACGCTGAGGTATCATAACTTTATATGTCATTTGTTCCCCCATACAAGTCATTTGTACAACAATGTTTATCATTTTATCGCATATCATTTTGTCGACTCATTGTGTTATTTGTACTGTGATGTTTATCATTTGTCTGCTATACAATATCATTTGATCTACGTAATTATTTTAGATACGAGGAAGATTTGAGCACGCATACCAACTACTTACGAGCTACTTTGCAGAAGCGAGGTTGGTTGACCTAAATTATGTATTTGACATACAAACTCGAATTATAAGGATAAGAGATTCACAAGGTGTTTTGTATGGTTTGGTCCAAAAAATAACTTATAAACTATTGAGACCAGTTGTTGTGATTGACGAAACTTTTTTACAAGGGAGATATCGCAGGACTCTGCTAACAGCCATCGCCATTGGCTCAAGTAATCACATTTTTCTATTTGCGTTTTCGATAACAGACTCGGAGACCACCGAAAGTTGGACATACTTCCTGGAGATGTTTAGGTCTAATTTTCACGGTTATGACACTAAATTCATCGTCATCTCTAACAGAAACCCCGAAATTATTAATGTTGTACCCAAGGTGTTTCTATTTGCAATCCATACATTTTGTGCCTTCCACATATCTAACAACATTAAAACTACCCTCGAAAGCATGAGGATCGCATTTAGGATGGCAGCAAAGGCCCTAACTAGCATTGATTTTGATAAACACATGAATATTATCCAGAATACAGATCAAGTGGGTCTCTAATACATACTAGGTATTCCCAAGGAAACATGGTCTAATCTATACATTCCAATGAGTAAGTACGTACGCTGTCACTCTCAATTACTCAATTAATCATTTATTATATGAACAGGCTAGAACAGATATGTTAAAATAAGAAAAAGAAATATAAATGTGTTTATTACCTGAGAATGAGTAATAAACCAGTTATATGGTTTAAAAGTACTTTATACATTGGTTTGGTCAATAGCCATTTGCTTTATTACTTGCATAGAGTCTGGTTTATTCTTTAAATTTCCATCATCATCATCCTTACCTTCAAACACCTTCTCTTAATTATGTTCCACCACCTCTTTACTCTCTTTAATCTATAAATAAACAGACTACAAATGATAAGAGTCGTACAAGATATGAGAAAATAAATAAAAGAAAAAGAAGTTACCAGCAAACAAATGATAAGATACCTGATCAGCTTCATCTTTAGCTTTTTTAACCTCCAAAGTCTGTTCCTCGACAGATAGAACAGTTGTTTGGTCAGCACTAGCCTGTAAATAAACAGACTATAAAATATTAGAGTGATACAAGATATGGTGAAATAAAAGAAGAAAATGAGAAGTCAACATCAAACAAATGATAAATTAGCTGATAAGCTTCACCAACAACTTCCTCTTGGTTGAAAAATACTATATCAATTTTTGCTACCTCTGCAACCACCATAGTCTGTACAACAAAAGTTAAAGAAGAAACAAATTAAAAAAATGGTATGGATAGGTGATGTTAATAATATGGATAGCTCAATAAAAAAATATTAGTTGTAGTCAGTTAACTTGAGGTTATGAGTCCACTTGTTCAGCAAATACCTCATTGTCAAGTTGTACATCTTTTTTCCAGTATAATACACCACTAGAGTTAGTTAATCTGAATCCTCTTCTTCAGCAACATCATCAACTTTCACATTACAATTCTTTGATTCTTCCATCTGTAAAATTGGATATACATACTACGAATGGTAAAATTAAATAAACAAACAACAGGGTAGCAACAAATATGGTAGATAGCTCAAAACAAATGTTAGATAAATAGATACCTCTTGAACTTCCTCTTCTTCAGATTTAACTTTCTCCTCGACATCTTTCTTATCATCATTATTTTTTTCTTCACCCTTCTTCCACTTCACATACAACAAATAAAATGAATAAAGACATCAGAAGAAGTGAAAATTCTAGAAAAGAGAATGACATAGACAACCTCACAAATGCCAAAATATTCTGAACAGATGACAGAAATCTGAGAAAATGGCAAATTACATAAAGTAAATGTCAATATGTAATACACAAATATCAAATAAAATTATATAAATGATAAGAAGTAGCAAGCGGATGATGATACATCTAGAAGATCACCACCATATTCAGACGATATCGCATTGAAATTTACTTCCCTCCCAACTTCAACATCATCATCTACCATTAAAGAATTTGCCACCTCCAATATCTCTCCAGGCGCAACTTGCTGAAGCAAATTTTTGGCAGTTGATTGAATATTCTGAAGTTTTGGGAATTGCACCCGTCTCTTCCTTGGCATTCTATTAGCCAAGCCCTTCTTGAGGATCTTGAGGATTAAGTCTTTCAATTAGATCAGTGGGACATGATCAAATTGTTCATCAGTAAAAAATTCTTTCTTCGGGCCTTCAATCTTTTTCTTCTTGTTGAGTACATCAGCTTCTTCTACCTTCTTCTGCCATTCTCCCTTACCTTTTTTTGTTCTCGGCTCCGCCTTCTTCCTTTTCCCATCTTCTTTCTCATTACCTCCTTCTCGCTTGTGTTTCATGGTTTTCTCAGGAGTAGAGAACTGGTATTGCCCAAGGAGTGGAGTATCTCAAAGTGTTAAAGTACTCTCTCCTATAGTAGACATCAAAATTCGTTCTAACATTTTACCATGAGTATGCAACATTTTACCATGGTCATCCAACTTCAGTAAATTTTATCCTCCAACTGGGAGCATACCCTAACCACTACAGCTCCGATCTCAATGGCAGAAGAACTGCTACCTATTGTAGGTGCAACGACTGTAGGTATACCGACTGCAGGTGTACTGATTGCAGGTGCAGCGCTGATTGTAGGTGCTTCGATTTGATATCTCTAAAAAATTCAAACAGATGACGATGACAAAGGGCAACTTAAAAATGATTGGAAATACTCTAACAATGATTATAGGCATACCAAAAATGACAAAAAAGAACTTCATAATGACAAAAAAATCAAACAAATGTCAAGAAGAGAATACTTAATGCCAAAACTAACAAATAAAATGATAGGAAACCTAAATTAAATGACAAAGAACCAATAAAATGAATCAAAATTATACGAAGAATGGTAAATTACCATGGCCTCTTGCACAAGATCTTGCTGCATATCAGTCTCAGAGGGCTTCATAGCTATTACCAGCAAATCGGGGTTAGCAAAAAACTTTTTAAACGTCACAATTTGGCGACGCTTAAAGGATGTCATCCTCTATCCCTGTGGGAACAAATGTATGGATTCCTCAATTCTTGGAAACTTAAACTGGGAATAGAAAAGAAAATTCATATCATCAACACCCAGGTACATCCGTAGAGTGATAAAGCTTTATCCAATTTTTTAACAACGGCAGATCAATATTTGTCAAACTCTACTATTTGCCTCCACAAGAATTTATAGACTTGCTCACCCCAGGGGAATCTGTTGAACCACTGTAGATCATCTACCAGATCAGTATACTTCACCCAAACGCTTCTCTCCTTGTTCAGGAGGAGAAAAGATAGTATAATTTTTAACAAATTTAATCGAAGAACATCTTCTGCAAAATGAAATAACACAATGTAATGATAAGAACCATATAATATAATAAGCCAAAAATGGCAAATACAATACAAATATTAGAGGGGTGAGAAATACAATGACGGACGATGATAAAGAATATAACACAAATGATAAATTAGAGCCTTACCCTGATGTTTTTCCAATTTTGCCTATTTTAAAGCATCATAAATTTCCTTCAACCCATATGTATTCTTCTTCTTGGGGAATCGCCTCATTCTAAAATTCGCCATATGCTCAGGATCAACAAATAAGAACTCGTTTACAATAGGTGAGATATGTTGCCCCAAAATTAGGCAAACATGAATGGGCTTCATCTGAATTATCGTCTCCCCAAATTGGAACTTTATATCACCGAGATGAGGATCGAATATTTCCACAACCAACGTCGACACCATCGTTATTGGATCAATCTGCAGTAAGGGTACAAATCAGGTGGTACGAAGAACACCCTTCTCCTTTTCAGGCAGAGATGCAAATATTTTGTAAAGTCCCAAACCTGTACACTAAGAGGTATAATTTTTAGCATTTGAGGTGCCATTCTTGCCTCTACCCTCCTGTGTTTGGTTCTCCTCGTCAACTTGTTCATTCACATCTTTATCAGACTTCATTGTGGAAGAAAAAAAAACACTTTGATCAAACACCTGGTAGGCAGTAGTCACAGAGATGATTTGCCACTTATATAATACTAAAATTACACAAACACACAGACGATTTGCCAATGATTTATGAGAAAACGGTTTGTACGGCTAGGACGGTTTTTACGCTCGTCAATGACACACATGATTTGTAGAAATGGGACGATTTTTACTGTATTTACAGTGGTCATGCAGGAAGAAAGTGTTTGAGGAATAGGAATGGTATTTGGCACAAAAAGCTAAACGAACTCATGTAAATCGCACGTTTTACCTAAGTCTAAATAACAGTAAATAAATGCCAAATAATACAACTGATGGTAACAGAGTCTGCATTAACAAATATAACTGATGTTTAAATGCATGATAAATTGGTTTCAACGAATGACAAAAAATGCATGTAATTGTGACAGGGTGTGCCTTACACGTCTCAAAATAGTTAGGACACGTGTAAATCGAGGAACGATTAAAATTGGACACGTGGCGTGATAATAATATTTTTAAATTATTTAAACCTTTTTTATTATTAATTATGAAGTGACATTCGAACTAGTGGAGCTCACAGCCTTACCTGTTGCCTTACCTGTGGAGCCCACGGCTTATATACCTACTTTAATATTCAAGCAGTTGATATTTTCAGAACAAATGGCAAAAATGCATAAAACAAATGACAAAGAAGGCTGAACAAATGAGAAAGTTACATTACAAATATGACAACAGTCTATTAAAAATGACATAGACGTCTGAAAAAATGCCAGAGTTGAACATACTAAATGGCATATTTTTGTTTGCCGCAACCGCGCAGACGATTTGCCATCATTTGTTCCACGAGTTGAGTATAGTAGGGTACTATCTACAAGAGTTACGAGTACCATCATGTCCTCCATGCCCAAGGTGTAGAGTACCAATCTTTAATCAAATACTTAGTAGGCAGCAGTCACACAGATGGTTTGTGACAAATAATCGGGACGGTTTTTACGGTTGAGTAAGAAAAAAAAACTGTTCTATGAATTGGGATCGTTTTTGGCTCAAAAAACCAATAAACTCCTGTGAACCGCAGGTGATGCGTAACCTTAAACGATGAGAAATACTAACAGAATTTGTGAAAGAGTCTGTCTTCTTATGAATAATAAATATGTTCAAAGGTAGGACAAAATGTACTACAACAAATAGCAAGTAGTTCATGAGATGGTGATAATGTCAGCCTTCCTCGTACACGTGGCTTGATATAATAGTTTTAAATGAGTTAAAAAAAATTATAATTTTTTATTTGGCCGGATGTGATATTTGTACATGTGGAGCCCAAAAAGATGTGGTTGTCTGCTGTAATATTGGAACTTTAGTAGGGGCAATTATAGTTTTTCCTATTGCCATTATCGATTTTACAATTTATTGTTCACTGGATCTGATTTTGCAAAGATGGCAAAAACTAGTATTTATTCTCATAATTTCCAGTTATTTATTTCAACATTGGGTTTAGTGGCATCATATTCCTATGGGACAAGGCTCCCATTCTCTGACATCTATCACAAGCCTTGCAAAATTCGTGAGCCTCACAAAATAAGGTAGGCCAATAAAATCCACACTGTAAAAATTTTCCAAAGGTCTTTTTGGAGCTGAAGTGACCACCGCAAGCTTGGGAGTGACAAAATCTATGACTTTGGTATACTCAGAATCTGGGACACATCTCCTAATGATTTGATCAGAATAATATTTGAATAGGTACGGGTCATCCCAGAAGAAGTGTCGGGCCTCACTAAGAAATTTATTCTTATCTAGCTTGGTCCAAAAACTAGGAAGGTACCCTGTGGAAAGATAATTCACTATGTCTACAAACCATGGTACAGAAGACATAGAGCGAATGGACATGAGTTGCTCGTCAGGAAAGGACTCACGAATAGGTAACGACCTATCTAAAGAATCATTGTCTATCCGAGAAAGGTGGTCAGCTACCACATTCACGACACCTTTTTTTATCCCGAATCTCAATATCAAACTCCTGAAGTAATAATATCCATCGGATTAAGCATTGTTTGGTGTCCTTCTTGGTAAGAAGGTGTTTGATAGCAGCATGATCCGTATAGACTATTACTTTAGAACCTATAAGATAAGAACGGAATTTTTTTAGAGCAAAGACTATCGCTAGAAGTTCTTTCTATGTGGTTGTATAATTGAGTTGCGCATCATTAAGAGTTTTACTGGCATAATAGATGGCATGCGGAAGGTTATCAATGTGTTGTGCCAAAACTGCATCAATGGCATAGTCAGATGCATCAGACATCAACTCGAAAGGTTTGTTCCAATTACGAGGCTGGATGATGGATGATGATGTTTGACGTGTTTGAAGATTCTCAAAAGCTTTAAGACACAAATCATCGAATAAAAAGGTGGTGTCATTGGCGAGGAGATTGTTGAGGGGTCGAGCAATTTTGCTAAGCTTAAGAACAAAACGTCGATAAAATCCTGCATGTCCCAAGAATGAACGAATATTCTTGACAATTCGTGGGGGTGGAAGACTAGATATGACATCGATCTTGGCTTTATCTACTTCGATACCCTTTACTGATATGACATGTCCTAATACTATGCCTTTTTCACAATGAAGTGACATTTTTCCCAATTTAGAACAAGATTTTTTTGTTTACACCTAGCAAGAACAATAGATAAGTGTTAGAGACATTGGTCAAACAAATCTCCGAAGAGGGAGAAGTCATCCATGCATGAAAACCTCAAGGAAACGCTCAGCCATGTCAGAGAAAATGCTCAACATACATCGCTGAAATGTTGTTGGAGCATTGTATAACCCAAATGGCATGCGGCGATAGGCAAAGGTTCTAAAAGGATAAGTAAATGTGGTTTTCTCTTAGTCCTCTAGAGCGATTGGTATTTGATTGTACCCAGAATACCCATCAAGAAAATAATAGTATTCATGACCGGCGAGACGTTCAAGCATTTGATCCATGAATGGTAAGGGAAAATGATCTTTTCGAGTGATCGAATTAAGTTTTCTATAATCTATACACACTTGCCACCCTGTAGTCATGCGAGTGGGGACAAGATCATTGTGATCATTCTTTACAACAGTGATTCCAGACTTTTTAGGAATAACATGAATTGGGCTTACCCATGGGCTGTCAAAAATAGGATAAATGATCCACGCGTTAAGCAGTTTTAAAATTTCTTTTCTCACAACCTCAGCTATAGTCGGGTTAAGACTTCGTTGTCCTTCTCTGGACTTCTTGGCATTATCCTTGAGTTTTATCTTGTGCATGCATACAGAAGGACTAATACCCTTAATATCTGAAATGTTCCATCCAAGAGCTTTTGTGTTTCCCTTTAATACACGTATTAATTTCTCTTCATTCTCAGGTTCAAGGTCGGATGCTTTGATACCAGGAAGATTCTCATTAGGACCTAGGTAGACATATTTGAGATTTTCAGGGAAAGGTTTAAGTTCTAACCTAACGGGCACTTCTTCCGCTTCTGGAACAGGATCCTTGACTTTCAGTATTTTAACATTATTATTGTTATCCACAATAGGAACATAATCTAATAAGGCATTGACCTCATTAATAAGGTCATCAACATCTAAATTATCTTAAAAATATGTAAGACAAGCTTCTAACGGGTCTCTAGGATTGGAACTATGAAATATACTGTTTACAACAGTACCAAGCATGTTACACTCATCGGGTTCATTTTCAAATGGAGTATGTGTTGCATTGAAGATATTCAGATAGATGGCCTTATTCCCATAAGTCAACTTCATAGCTCTGCTACAGCAATTGATCAATGCATTAGTAGTGGCCAAGAAAGGTCGGCCAAGGATCACATGTATCTCACTATTTGGGTCTTCTACCGGGTTTGTGTCAAGGACCACAAAGTCGACAAGATAGAAAAAATCGTTAACCTGGACAAGTACATCCATCACAACTCCCCTAGGAATTCTAATAGATCGATCAGCTAGTTACAAGGTTCTATGCGTCGGTTTTAGTCCTTCTAGACCTAGCTGCTCATATACCGAATAAGGGATCAAGTTGACACTGGCACCTAAATCAAGTAAGGCTTTTCCGATGCGATTTGTCCCTATGTGATAAGAAATTATCGGCATTCCTAGATCTTTGTATTTCATGGGTGTTTTGTTCAAGATTATAGAGCTAACTTGAGCATCCATTTGAATAACATTTTTACTGTCATGGACATTGAAAGCTTTCTTGGAAACATTTATACGTTTCTTGAACGTGCAGAGGTCCTTGAGATGTTTTGTATAGGAAGGAATCTATCGTAACGCATCGAGGAAAGGAATAGTGATCTTAAGATTCTTGAACATCTCCTTAACCTCTTCATCGGGAATGTTCTTCCTATTGACTAAAAACTGTTAGGGAAAAGGTACTCTAGGAATTCTAGGCGGATCATTTTCGATAATCTTCTCACTTAGCAAGATCTACACAGTCTCTTCCTCAACAAAAGGAGTTTCTTCACATATAGGTTTGCCTCCTTCTACAAATTTCTCAGTACTAGGATTAGGACTTTCACGTGATTTGTCCTCAGGAATCCTAACTTTGTTGTCTACAGTCTTTCCACTTCTAAGTGTAATCACCGCATTTGCCTGATCGCGGTGTAAACTCTCGATTTGATCCTTCAGATTGGGTTGGGTTTGACTTGAAAACATACCTTTGTCTCTAGTACTTAACCCAGATGCCAATTGAGCAATTGATGTTTCTATTCGACTCATGGATTACTGATTCATTTGTATGAATTATTGCATCAACTGGTTATTATATTGCAATAGGGCTTGGATGCCATCATCCGAAGATAGTTTCCTATTCTGAGGAAGAACGTAAGGAGTATTTTTCTGAAAAAGTTGGTGATTGAGAGTAAATGACACACCACCCTGATTTTGATTTGAATTACTCCCTTGGTAATACGGTCTGCCAGAACAGTTATTCGAATTATTCCTCCCTGAAGAATTCCCTTGATGATGTGACTGGTTATGAGGAAAAAATGAAGGTTTTTGATGAAACATATTTACCTGATCCTTCCTGGTTTCCCTAATTTCATGAATCAAAGGGCAATCCTGAGTATAATGTCCAACATCATCACACGCAGCACAAGCTTGCATCTTAGCATGAAAAATTGGTCATTTAACGGACATTTTGTTTTTCCCTATTTCTAAGGACTCTATCTTACGCAGGATGGTCGTCGGCGTAGTTTTTGAATTGGAGTTAGATCCAACTCCAAAGGCATTGCCCCCCTTTTCTTGAATATCAGTTTCTCTCATGGTGCCCCAGGTTTGCAATTTTTCAGCCATCTCTTCTAAGAAGTCCAAACCCTCTACATCATCCTTATCAGTGAATTTCCCTAAACAAAAGGATTCTACAGTTCTCTTGGTTTCAGCATCTAATCCATCATAAAGATTTCTAGTTAGAACCCAAGAGTCGATACCGTGATGAGGGGACTGTAAGATCAGTCCCTTATATCTCTCAAGATAATCCTTTAAGCTTTATCCATGAAGTTGGGTAATCCTAAGAATGGCCCTACGAAGGGTCTCAGTTTTCTCAAGAGAGAAAAACTTCTTGTAAAAAGCTTCAGTAAGTATCTCAAAACTCGTGATTGATTTTGGTCGTAGAGCTTGAAGCCAGCTCTTTGTTTTCCCTAGTAAAGAAAAGGGAAGCAACACGAGTTTCATGGCCTCCATTTTGTTCTCATTCCTATACTTTTGGAGGAACATTAAGTTATCAAAATCCCTAACATGAGTGTATGGGTTCTCATCTTCTCCTCCTGAGAATTTTGACAATAAATTGATGAGCGCATTTCTAAGTTCAAATTGCCCAGTTGTAGGAGATAAAACAATGCACGAGGCACGATTTATCATTTTTGGGAACATGTAATCCTTAAGAGGAATTCGCATGGGTCCCTGACCATTCTCATTATCATTAGCATCTTCCATCCCCAGTGATTAGGGTGGAACACTAAATGGAGTGAATGAGGAAACTGGACTCAGATTAAGTCTCAATGGAAAGACAGGGAAATCAAAAGTTTCTAACTCACCCTCAACAGGGAAGAGTTCCCTACGAGTAAGGATTGTACGGTCCCTTGTATCAATAAAGATTGGAATCTCCAGTTGGGTTGACTCGCCTACCTCAAAGTGGATCGGAATATCTATCAAATCAGATTCTCTAAGCCTCTCAAGACGACTTTTAGGCCCTCGAAACCATTCTTTCATACACTAATAAATGTGCGCACTATGATGATCACACAACAATGAGGTGCACAAAAAATAAACACAATAACCTTTCCAGATGGGCCTTAATTAAGGTCATGTTGTGAACACGGTCTCAGGATTCGGTTACTCCTATTCCTGACAATGGATTGGTTCGCACGTTGAGTTGTGTATACTCGCTTTAGCAATAACTCGCATGCAGTTCTAGTCACCTAGAAGCACCTGTGCTGGAAGGTGGAGCAAACCGCTTAGAATCACCTTTCCACACTAGTTATGCCAGGGAATGTACTTCCAGACAAACGTAGCCACTATCAGGGGTCTTAATGAGCGCATTCCTAATGCTCCCGGTCTGAGCTCTATAAGCTTTTTTGTCTATCTATGTATTTTATGGCTTAATCTTGGTTTCTTTTAAAGTCAATGTCCTGTTCCGTAAAATATTAAACCAGGTCGTAACCTCCCGGGGTCCTAGTATGCGGTTCCACACACGGGTGATGAAATCTCGCTTTTTGTTTGCTCTTTATCTAAAGTTTAGAATTTAAAAGTGCATAAACATTAGGCACATGAACAAAAATTGACCGCTTCGCAGGAGGGTGCTGTGGAAGAAAGTACCTGCGGGGCGGCCTTTTTAGGGGCTCGTTGTTTACCCCGGTGAAGCCACTGAGATGGCACACCCAGGCTCTCTGGCTCAAGTAGACGTTATAGAGAGGTCCTCCCCAGATGTGGGTTCCAATAATGCCCCTGCAGAAAAAAAAAAAAAAAAAAAAAAAAAAAAAGTACCATTTTATCCTCGCTTTAATTACACACTCTTCGCTCTAGAGTACAATATTTTGCCTCACTACAAGTCACTCAAAGAGAGAAAGAAAAGATAACCCTATCTAGTTTTTGGTCGGTCCTTAGCTTCCTTTGGCAGTCACTGTAAAACAAAGAAAGTAGTCACCGCAAAACAAAGAAAAATTCCTCAAAGTGCAAAAGTAAAATAAAAATGTAATAAACGAAATTTATGTTCTTCTAAAAAGTAAAACCGAAAAACAAATTAAACACAATAATTTTTTTTTCTAATTACCGCTCGAAACCGGCAACGGCGCCATTTTGATAACGGTCAAAATCCGGTGTTTAGTATGGGTAAAAATTAGAGTGTCGTTCACTTTCGAACAGAACTAGAAATTAGTTATGGTATTGTGTTTTAGTAATCTAAGGTTGTAAAACCGTAAAAATCAATGATATGGTTTTAATCAAGAATAAAGGTCTAGGGGCTTCGGATTTCACCACCATTTACATACAATATCAACATAGTATCGTATATTAAATTCTCCACTTAATTAAAATAACAAACTTCGACCTTTTGTCGATGTAATCCCATGATTAATTATAACTCAAGTAGAATATATTGTATGAACTAAGCATATACTAAAAACACATTTCATGAAAGTTATGTTAACTATGAAATGCTAATTAGGATCATATCTTAGAAAAATATAATATTAATACAATTTTACTATATCATTTGAGAATCACAAAACTCTTCCTATATCTCTACTTAAAGAGATCATAGGATAATAATGGATGTCTCCAACAATATAGTATTGGGATTTGTGATAATATGCTCATATTGTGTTGGAGAAAAATACATTCTACTACATGGTATCATACGCTTATGGCGGATCCATCCTCACCCCTAGTAAGGACTTAGCCGGCCATTATAACAACTATAAAACCTAAATGATATGAAAATGAAATGAACATAAACTAACAACAAAAAGAGGAATTTTATTGACTTACAAAATGAAATGCTCCAAATGCTTACAAGACTTGCACCAACTTACTCCAATAATGCTCTCTTGCACTCTACAAGAATGATTATCTTAAAATTGGATGATCTTATGAGCTCACCACCTCTCCTTTTATAGATGAAGGAGAGGGTTCTTATATTTAATATTAGATTTATAACCTATGTCATGAATGTACATAAATTTGTAACCTCTAAGAGTTATCCTCCAAAATTGTAACCTCCCCATGTGGGACCCTTGTGATTGATAAATCTACATCCATCTCCAACAGTTAATCCTTTGAGTTGTACATCCCAGTATTTGCACATATTGGTAAATGAGCTCTACTTAAAATATAAAAATTGGTTTTATAAGTCATGTTTAATAATAAAATTAAGAATAATAAATATTAAGTCATAGGGGAATAGTGGTCATTTTATGTGTCCATCAGTCATCCTCGAATGCAAAGGAAAAGAAGGGAAAAAATGCCTGGTCTTGTTACCAAACTAAGATTTTGTAGTAGGTGTTGAAAAAATGGATACAATCGTCGTTCTTGTAAGCTTCTGCCAATCCCATCTGATGATAATACACGTCCGACAATGGCACTGTCTTTTACGATGAGCACTGAGATACCAGTCATCTAAGATGAAGATGCTGCAATCAATTTACACTGATGATTTTGGGTACTCTATGTATCATTTTTTTGTATGATCTTTATCATCAGTGTTGTGAAAATTCATCATTTGTCTAAATGTAACTGTTATTTGTTAAAAAAGAATTTCTCATTTGTATGTTTCCATTGTATAATTATTTAGCACCGAACTGTCATTTGTGCACATTGAATTTCTCATTTGTTTGTTTGTAAGATATCATTGTTCGCTTTTGAAGCATCAGTTGTGGATGAATACTTTCTCATTTGTTAGTTTTCATGATATCATTGTTTACCTCTGAAGTATCATTTGTGCACGAATACTTTCTCATTTGTTTGTTTCCATGATAACATTATTTTCTTCGGAACTATCATTTGTTCTCAAAGAATTTCGCATTTGTTGGCTTCTATTATATCATTGCGCGCCAAGAATTTTTCATTATCATTAAATTTGTCCCCCACTATATTATCATTATTTTCATATAGAACTGTGATTATTTTGTTTGCCACGTATCAAACGGAAACCACTACTTTACAACAAAAAGCTAACGAAATAGCACCAAACAAAACATATTTTCATTCATACAAAGGCAAAGTACTAGTTGCCTTAAAAAATGAACAAACAAAACACTGAAAAAACAAAGTTCACAACTCCTAATCACGTTCCGCGCATTCTTGATCGTGCTTCAAAGCCTGAATCATTTGTTCGAGACAGTTATTCTTAGAAGCTAACTCTTTCCACAGTTTCTTGTGCTCATCCCAGTCTAACTTTACGGTGCAGAGCTGATCTTCCAAGAAGTGCATATGGAACTTGAACTCTTCAAAACGTTAATTTCTCTTTGTTATAACTTGATACAGTTCATCCTGGATTACATCGAACGCTCATAATTTCTCCCTGAAGTCTTCGTAATGCTCTTTTAGTATTTGTGCCTTCTCACTAGAGATATCCTTCTCTATTAGGCATAGTCTATTTAATTTATAGAGACATTGGTCACGCTGATCTTCCTGTATCCCTACCGACGCAAACTAATCGTATGGAGTGTTCAAAGAGACATGGCTAACTCAAGTGGAGTGCGATATTTTTCTTTAGAAGTTGAAAAAAGTATAGGGTTTAGGGTTTGAATAGTTGAAGAGTTGAGAATAGCTGATTTGAGTTAGGGCTTTTATAAGGGGAGTTTAATGCATTGAAGGGACGTGTGCTAGGGATTACCCGATGTTCAGGGTTAAAGTTTTTATTACTTCGGTTCGGCACCGTCGTTTCTTGTTGTACACGTAAGTAATATGAGTATTTAAACTGAGTTGTCTAATCAACTATCATTCGTTGTCACATCGATTTATCATATGTAGAAGATAAGTTCGCATTTGTTTTTATGATATATATCATTATCTCTTTCCTGAACTATCATTGTTTAATGATAATTTATCGTTTGTCTATTGAAATGTTATTACCAGTTTTGTTATATTCAACATTTATCTACCATTGTTCATGGAGTCTTTATCATTGGTTTGGTTCCTTTATATCATTTATTTCTTATGAAACTTCCCTTATATTATTATTTAAAAGCGAAAAACCGAAACAAAACAAAACAAATGTTCATACAAGTGAAAAAATAATAACAACAACAAGAAAAACTAAAAACAACACAAATGTTCACAACTCCTCACTTGAGGAATTCTGATCATGTTCCATAACCATGATCTTCTGCTCAAGATAGTTAATTTTACAAGCTGACTTCTCCCACAGTTTCTTGTGCTTATCCCGATCTAACTTTAAAGTGCAGAGCTGATCTTCCAAGAAGCGGATATGGAACTTGAACCCTTTAGAACATTCTCTTTTCTTTTTTATAATTTTATCCAGTTCTTCATCCATTTTATCGAGCTCTCCTAATTTCTCCTTGAACTTTCGTAATGCTCTTTCAGCAGTTACGCCTTTTTACCGGTGACATCCTTCTCCATTAGGTAAATTATATTCAACGTGAAGAGACGTTCGTCAGCCTGATCTTCCTCAATCCCTACCGCCTCAAACCAATCTTAAGGGGTACTGGAAGAGGCACGGCTAAATTGAGTAGAGTGGGTGTGCGATATTTCTTAAGAAGTTTTAAAGAGTTGAGGGTTAGAGCTTTAGTTTAGGGTTGTTTTTGTATATTTGGGAGAATTAGGACTTTGAATCACGCATGGCAGGGTTTAGGGCTTAGTGTTTAGAGTGGCGGGAATCACGTAGATATTTTGGTTAGATAACTTGTTGTAAACGTAATCAAAGTTGACTTTAAGAATGACTTGTCACATCATCTTTAAAGGCAAGAATCTGTCAGCTTTAAAGCGGGGGATATGGCATTTGCTGTAACCAAGGGTACCATCGTAATGTGTTACTTCTCATTTCTTTATAAATAGTTTATCATAACCTTATACAACATAACCTGTACACTTTCTTCCAGTTCTCAATCATTACATATTTCCCTACCAATAATGCATTCCTAAATTTGTTGGTGCGGTAAAAATTGTGATCTTCGTCTCTCACGCACAAGCCTCAACCCTAGCCGTTGGTTCTGTCAATACGCTCGCAAAATTGATGGGTGCGGTTTATGGGCGTGGGTAGATAAGGTGAAAATGTACAATTGTGGTATCATTTGTAGAGTCTCTAAACCGCCCGGTAGGAGATTCTACCATTTCCCATAATACCATTGTCAGTTCAAAACTTGGTTTTGAGAATCCTCTAATCCCAATAATTCTAAAAGGCCACAATCGTCAATGGCGGAACACATCCCAAATTCTGGCCAATGGAGTAATCAGATCCTCGATAATATTACATCTGAAGCTTACACTCAACTAAGGATCTCGGAGGTCAGAATGGAGATGCTACAAGATTTTTTGTCTAAGTTAAAATCTCTAGATCTTAACAAGTAGAGAAATATGAAGGAGTGAAGTGTAATATTCCTTATCTTTAGGGACGTTAATTTCTGGAATTATAATGTTAAACTCTTAAGGATCAAATGTTAAATCATATATAGCAAATGACAACATTTTAATAATAACATGCAATTTATGGATTGTAAATGACAAACACCCTAAAATAAATGACAGATAGATAATTGTTGGATGACATATATTTCATTAAATAACAAATACATTTCCAATGCTCCTTCATTTCCAATGGGTTTGGTCAGCATTAAATACTCCTGAGTTTGAATTCATTCTGACATTGGGATTTGGAACTCAATATTAAATATTGTTGTGGTTTGCAGTGCTATGGTATAAATACTGATGTGGTTAATTCGGCAAGTACTTTTTTATTCCTTATTTTATCTTGTACAACTATTGTGTATCTGTTCTATGAAGAAAATGGTGACCACCAGACGCCAAACGCACGAGGCTAGGGTTCTTGCCAAGATGCAAGAGTTGCAGCTTCGATACTTTGGGACCCTGTCCCTTGAACTTCCTACTCCCATTCCAGTACGTCCTACCTTCCATGGGATAACGTATGAATATGTGGAAGAAGTGGATGATGATTATTATCAAATGCTTCATTTTCACTATATGGTGAGGTCGGAGTAGGAGAGGAGAATTGTTCTACGTCTTCTAGCAGAGGATACTATTACAACGGCTGGTATACGTCCGATGATATCTTGTCGTTACCCTGAGTAGGATCAGAGAAAGAAATGGTAGTGGTGGTGGGCGTTACGGATGAGGAGTAGACGGTGGCAGTAGTAGGGAAGACCGACCACCACCACCACTTTCGAGTGCATAAACTGATGTAAATTGATGTAATATAAATTAAGATCTATAACAATATTTGAACTAATAAAAGTTTCTTTTTTTGTGCCCAATGAGTATTGTAATTTCAAAGTAAAGAAATTTAATCTTAGCATGCTGAAGATGAAGACGATGACAAATCATAGACAACAAATGAGAAGTAATCTATAACAGATGATAAATCAATGATTACAAATGACAAATGACAAATCATAGTTGACAAATGAAAAATCTCAGATAACAAATTGTAAGTAATATATAAAATAGATGACAAATCATCTATAACAATTGACAAATGACAAATCATTGATAACAAATGACAAATGACAAATCATTTATAATAAATGATAAATGACAAATTATTGTTGACAAATGACAAATCATTTATATAACAGATGACAAATCATATATAACAAATGAATAATCGAGTTTTTAAGTACAATTGTTGTTTACTTACAAATAAATGACTTGTCATTCGTTATATATGATTTGTCATTTATTATCTATAAAAAAATTGGCATACTTGTTTTGTAGATAGACAACATTTGATGTAAGTCAATGGTCTATTTAGTTCTTTGAATATTTGTATTGTGTTTGTATGATAGTAAACAACATTTGTACTTAAAAAAATGATTTGTAATTTGTTACCAATAATTTGCCATTTATTAACTAACAATGGTCTATTTAGTTCATTGAACATTTGTATTGTGTTTGTTTGTTAGTAGACAATATTTGTACTGAATGATTTATCATTTGTTAGCTATGATTTATCATTTGTTAACTAATAATGGTCTATTTGGTTATTTAAACATTTGTATTGTATTTGTATGATAGTAGACAACATTTATACTTAAAAAAATGATTTGTCATTTGTTGACTATGATTTGTCATTTGTTAACTATCAATGGTCTATTTGGTTCTTTGAACATTTGTATTGAGTTTGCATGATAATAGATTAAATTTGTACTTAAAAAAATGGTTTGTCATTTGTTAACTATGATTTATCATTTGTTACCAATGATTTGTCATTTGCTAACTATCAATGGTCTATTTGGTTCTTTAAATATTTGTATTATGTTTGTATGATAATAGACAACATTTGAACTTAAAAAAATGGTTTGTCATTTGTTGACTATAATTTGTCACTTGTTACCAATGATTTGTCATTTGTTGGTAAATTATTACTCTATTTGGTTTTTTGAACATTTGTATTGTGTTTGTTTGTTAGTAGACAATATTTGCATTGAAAAAAACAATTTTTCATTTATTAGCTATGATTTGTCATTTGTTAACTAACAATGGTCTATTTTGTTATTTGAACATTTGTATTGGGTTTTTATGATAGTAGACAATATTTGTACTTAAAAAAACGATTTGTCATTTGTTACCAATAATTTGTCATTTGTTAACTAACAATGGTCAATTTGGTTCTTTGAACATTTACATTGTGTTTGTATGATAGTAGACAACAATTATACTTAAAAAAACGATTTGTCATTTGTTACCAATGATTTGTCATTTATTAAATATCAAAATTTTATTTGGTTTTTTGAACATTTGTATTGTGTTTGTATGATAGTAGACAACATTTGTACTTAAAAAAACGATTTGTCATTTGTTACCAATAATTTGTCATTTGTTAACTAACAATGGTCTATTTGGTTTTTGAACATTTGTATTGTGTTTGTATGATAGTAGACAACATTTATACTTAAAAAAATGATTTGTCATTTGTTGACTATGATTTGTCGTTTGTTACCAATGATTTGTCATTTGTTAACTATCAATGGTCTATTTGGTTCTTTGAACATTTGTATTATGTTTGTATGATAATAGACAACATTTGTACTTAAAAAAATGGTTTGTCATTTGTTGGCTATGATTTGTCATTTGTTACTAATAATTTATCATTTGTTGATAAATTATTGGTTTATTTGGTTTTTTGAACATTTGTATTGTATTTGTTTGTTAGTAGATAGCATTTGTACTGAAAAAAATAATTTATCATTTGTAACAATGATTTGTCATTTGTTAACTAACAATGGTCTATTTGGTTATTTGAACATTTGTATTGTGTTTGTATGATAGTAGACAATATTTGTACTTAAAAAAACGATTTGTCATTTGTTGACTATGATTTGGCATTTATTACCAATGATTTGTCATTTGTTAACTATCAATGGTCTATTTGGCTTTTTGAACATTTGTATTGTGTTTGCTTGTTAGTAGACAACATTTGTACTGAAAAAAACCAAATAGACTATTGTTAGTTAACAAATGACAAATCGTTTTTTTAAGTACAAATGTTCAAAGAACCAAATAGACCATTGATAGTTAACAAATAAAAAATTATTGGTAACAAATGACAAATCATATATAACAAATGACAAATCATATATAACAAATGACAAATCATAGTTAACAAATGCCAAATCATATACAACAAATGAAAAATCTTATATAACAAATGAAGCATTATGTTTTTAAGAACACATGTTGTCTACTTACAAGTAATCACAATTCATTTAAACCAAATCGAACATTCACTTACATCAAATATTGTCTATCTACAAAATATATAATATATAACGAATGTTATATCATAGATAACAAATAACAAATCTCTGATAACATATGCCAAATTATATATAACAAATGATCTATCATAGATAATAAATGACAAATCTTTGATAACAAATGCCAAATCATATATAACAAATAAAAAATCTTCGATAACAAATGCCAAATCATATATAACAAATGGCAAATTTATGATAGCAAATGCCAAATCATACATAAAAAATGAAAAATTAATAATAATCCAACTATACAGACTAGCCATTCTAACAAATATGTAGTATACGAATGATAAATAAGATATAACAAATGAGAAAGATTATATAAATGAATGATATTACTTATTTATAACGTTACAAATTTACAAAAATTATACATTACAACAAAATGGATGTCAAAGTTTTTAAATCTCCTCCGGCTCAACTCCCAGCCTCAATATGTCATAAGCAATTGTATAACGGTATTCTTTACCATCTATCAGATCTAAAAATTTTATTCCCCTTAGGATATTGTCCATAAAGACAAACATGTAGACCCCGCAGTCATAACCATTTGGTTGTATTAGACATTTTCCAAAACGAGTTGTCCATTTAGAGTTTATACCATAATCATTTACCTCTGAACCAGTAGGTGGACTAATACGATCGGCAAAATCTCTTCATATCAATATTTTTGGGAGGATCATTAATATCTGATCTTTAATAAGCTGGTGTCCATGAGATAACTTCTTCTTCTGTACATTTGCAATTTTCGCATCCACCATTGAATCGTAGATGCATATTTTTCTTGCCTTAAAGGAAATAGCACAAATGACCCAGTGGTTGTCATTGATATTCTAGGGAATGAGTATTAATTTTGAATTGACCACTTTAAAATCTCCTCGATGGATGCAATTAGAAACTGTACGATCCCATTGCATAAATATAATTTGTTCCCAAATTGATTTCTTCTTCAATTCCATACCTTCTGGAGAGGACATATTACGAGTCCAGACATTGAAAGCCCTGCCAATATATTGACAGGCAAAGACATCCACCAGTACAATCCTTTCTTTATCTGGGCAGGCACAATATTGTGTCAAAATATTAAATCAGGGCTTTAATGTACACATCAATGACCTGAACAGAAAAAGAAAATGACAACTTAGATAAAAAAAATGATAAAGTTCAATATTACAAATGGCAACAAAAACAAAACTAATGATAAAGTGCAAACGAATAAATGACAAATAATTTGAAAACAAATGGTAGAGACTCTTGTACAAATGATAGGGAAAAGAAATAAATAATATAAATACCTCATTGTCCAACCATTGCTTTGGATATAAGGTGTAGAGAGCGTTAAGGCAAATAGTTTCTTCACCTATCATCATATAGGTACTTCTGTTGTCCTTCTTAGCTTCAGAAGATAATTCATCTTTCCTCAGTGACCAGACTTGATCCACCTAGTTTTTCTCATCCTGGGAGATGGGTCTTTGAATAAAAGATTTTAATAGCACTCCCGGAAAAAGCTCGTCAAGGTGAGCATGCAATTGGCTTATTCGACAAGCCATTTTAAAGGCTCTTTCATTAATTTCATCCTCAGTTAGTGTATGCCTCTTCTTTAAGGTGACATCCACTTCTGACTCCATTAAAACAAGTTGGAATAGATATGTCGAAATAAGAAAATAAAATATAAATGTACTTATTACATGAGATTGAGTAATAAACTAGTTGTTTGGTTTAAAAGTACTTCAAACATTGGTCTAGTCAACAGCTATTTCTTTTATTACTTACTCAAGGTCTAGTTTATTCTGTGAATTTCTATCATCATCATCCTTACCTTCAACCACCTCCTCTTTATTCTGTTCTACCTCCTATTTACTCTCTTTACTCTGTAAATAAATATAATGCAAATGATAAAAGTGATACAAGATATGGGAAAATAAATAGAAGAAAATGAGAAGTTACTTGACTAGCTTCACCAACATCTTCCTCCTGGTGGGAGATTACTACTTCAGTTTGTGCAACCTCTATAGTTTGTTCCTCGACAGATACAACAGTTATTTGGTCTGCACTAGCCTGTAAATAAACATACTACAAATGATAAGAGTGACACAAGATATGGGAAAATAAAAAAAGAAAATGAGAAGTTACCAACAAATAACAAATAAGTTACCTGACTAGCTTCATCTTTAATTTTTTCAACCTCCAAAGTCTGTTCCTCGACAGATACAACAATTATTTGGTTAACACTAGCCTGTAAATAAACAGACTACAAATGATAAGAGTGATACAAGATATGGTAAAACAAAAGAAGAAAATGAGAAGTCAACATCAAATAAATGATAAGTTACCTAATAAGCGTCACCAACAACTTCCTCCTGGTTGAAAAATATATTATCAGTTTTTACTATCTCTGCAGCCACCATAGTCTATACAACAAATTAAAAAAAATGGTATGGATAGCTCAATACAAACAAATATTAGTAACTTGAGGTTATGAATCCTCTTCTTTAGCAAATACCTCATTGGCATGTTGTACATCTTTTTTTCCATTATTATACACCACTACAGTTGGTGGTTCTGAATCCTCTTCTTCAGCAATTTGAGGTTGCTCTTCTTCTGATTTAACTTTCTCCTCGACATCTTTCTTATCATTATTTTTTTTGTCACCTTTCTTCCACTTCACATACAATAAATAAAATAAACAAAGACATCAGAAGAAATAAAAATTCTAGAAAAGAGAATGACAAAGATAGCCTCACAAATGCCAAAATATTATGAACAAATGACAAACTTTTAAAGAAATAGAAAATTACATAAAGTAAATGCCAATATTTTGAAAAACAAATGTCAAATAAAATTATATAAATGATAAGATGTAGTAAACGGATGATACCTCTAGAAGATCACCACCATATTCAGACGAAATCGCTTTGAAATTTACTTCCCTCCCAACTTCAACATCATCATCTACCATTAAATCTTTTACCACCTCCAATCCCTCTCCAGGCGCAACTTGCTAAAGCAAAATTTTTGTAGTTCATTGAATATTCTCAAGTTTTGGGAATTCTGCCCGTCTCTTCCTTGGCACTCTATTTGCTAAGCCCTTCTTGGGAATCTTGAAGATTAAGGTTTTCAACTGGATCAGTGGGACATGATCAAATTATTCATCAGTGAAAGCTTCTTTATTTGCGCCTTCAACCTTTTTCTTTAGAGGTACATCAGCTTCTTCTGCCTTCTTGTTCTTCTTATTGGCATTCATCTTCTTCTGCCATTCTCCCTTGCATTTTTTCTTCTCTTCAATCTTTTGATTTTTTTATTGGAGGTATTTTTGCCAGGTTCTCAGCTCTGCTTTCTTCCTTTTCCCATCTTCTTTCTCATTACCTCCTTCTCGCTTGCGTTTCGTGGTTTTCTCAAGAGTAGGGAACTGGTACTGCCCAAGCAGTAGAGTATCTCCAAGTGGTAAAGTACTATCTCCCCCTGTAGACATCAAAATTTGTTCTAACATTTTACCATAGTTATGCAACATTTGGCCATGCTCCTCCAACTGGGAGCATACCCTAACCACTACAGCTCTGATCTCAGTGGCAAAAGAACTGCTACCTATTGCAGGTGCACCAACTGCAAGTGTAACTACTGCAGGTGCACCGATTGCAGGTGCTTTGATTTAATTTCTCTAAAATATTCAAATAGATGGCGATGACAAAGGGCAACTTAGAAATGACAGAAAATACTATAACAATGATAATAGGCATACAAAAAATGACAAAAAAAAGACTTCATAATGATAGAAAAATCAAACAAATGACGAGAAGAGAATAAAAAATGCCAAATCTAAACAAATAAAATGATACGAAACATAAATTAAATGACAAAGAAGCAATAAAATAAATCAAAATCATACAAAGAATGGAAGATTACCATAACCTCTTGCACAAGATCTTGCTGCATGTCAGTCTCAGATGGCTTCATAGCTATTACCAGCAATTTAGGGTTAGCAAAAAACTTTTTAAATGTCACAATTTGGCGACGCTTAAAAGATATCATCCTCCATCCTTGTAGCTGAGGGAACAAATGTATAGATTTCTCAATTCTTGGAAACTTCAGGCTAGGAATAGAAAGGAAAGTCTATATCATCAACACCCAAGTACATCCGTATAGTGATAAAGCTTTATCAGATTTTTTACCAGCGGCCGATCGATAATGGGCAAACTCCACTATTTGACTCCACAAGAAATTATAGACTTGCTCACCCCAGGAGAATCTGTTGAACTGATCTAGATTATCTACCAGATTAACATACTTCATCTAAATGTTTCTCCCCTTGTTCGAGAGGAGAAATGATAGTATAATTTTTAACAAATTTAATCGAAGAATATCTTTTGCAAAATAAAATACCACAATGTAATGATAAGAATCATAGAATATAATGAGCCAAAAATAGCAAATACACTACAAATATTAAAGAAGTGAGAAATACAATAAATAACGATGATAAAGAAGATAAAACAAATGACAAATTAGAGTCCTGATGTCTTTCCAATTTTGCATGTTTTAAAGCATCATCAATTTCCTTCAACCCATATGTATTATTCTTCTTGGGGAATTGCCTCATTCTAAAATTCGTCATATGCTCAGGATCAACAAATAAGAACTCATTTGCAATAGAAGAGACACGTAACCCCAAAATTAGGCAAACATGAATGGGTTTCATCTAAATTGTCGTCTCCCCAAATTGGAACTTCATATCACCGAGATGACGATCGAATATTTTCATAACCAATGTCGACATCGTTGCTATTGGATCAATCAATAGTAAGGGTGCAAAGCAGGTGACACGAAAAACACCTTTCTCCTCTTCAGGCAGAACTGCAAATATTTTGTGAAGTCCCAAACTTATACACCGAGAGGTATAATTTTTAGCATTCGAGGTGCCCTTATTGGTTCCACCCTCTTGTGTTTGGTCCTCCTCGTCAACTTGTTCATTCATTTCTTTATCAGACTTCACTATGGAAGAAGAAGAAAAAATATATTTTGATCAAACACCTGGTAGGCAGTAGTCATACAGATGATTTGCCACTGATATAACACTGAAATCACACACACACGATGGGTAGAATCACGCCGATTTTTGAGAAAATAGTTTGTGCGACCGGGACGATTTTTACGGTTGTCAATCACACACACGATTTGTAGAAATGGGACGGTTTTTGCGGTTTTTACGATCTTTTCAGTGGTCATGTAAGAAGAAAGTATTTGAGGAATGGGGATGGCTTTTGGTGCCAAAAGGCAGACGAACTCGTGTGAATCCCACGTGTTACTTAAGCTTAAAGAATAGTAAACAAATGCCAAATAATATAACTGATGGTGACAGAGTCTGCATGAGCCAATATAACTGATGTTTAAACGCATGACAAATTGGTTTTAACAAATTACAATAAATGTATGTAATGGTGACAGGGTCTGCCTTACACGTCTTGAAATAGTAATGACACGTGTACATCGAGGAACGATTAAAATTGGACACGTGGCGTGATAATAATATTTTTAAATGATTTAAACTTTTATTATTATTAATTATGAAGTGACATTCGAACTAGTGGAGCCCACGACCTTACCTATTGCCTTACCTGTGAAGCCCATAGCCTAGAAATCTACTTTAATATTCAAGTAGTTGATATTTTTGGAACAAATTGAAAAGTTGTATAAAACAAATGACAAAAAAGACTGAACAAATGAGAAAGTTATATAGAACAAATGACAATAAGCTGTTACCAAATGACATAGATGTATGAAAAAATGCCAGAGTTAAACTAAATAAATGACATATTTTTGTTTGCAGCAGCCGCGCAGACGATTTACCATCGTTTGTTCTACGAGTTGAGTAGGGTAGAGTACCATCTACAGGAGTTACGAGTACCATCATTTCCTCCATGCCCAAGAAGTAGAGTACTAGTCTTTAATCAAACACTTAGTAGGCAGTAGTCACACAGACGGTTTATGATAAATAATCAGGACGATTTTTGCGGTTGAGTAAAAAGAAGAAACTGTTCGATGAATCGGGATCGCTTTTGGCTCCAAAAACCAGACGAACTGCTATGAACCGTAGGTGATACCTAACCATAAACGATGAGAAATAGTAACAGAATTGGTGAAAGAGTATGCCTTCTTATAAATAATAAATCTGCTCAAAGGTAGGACAAAATGTACTAAAACAAATGACAAATAGTTCATGAGATGGTGACAATGTCAGCCTTCCTCGTACACGTGACTTGATATAATAGTTTTAAATGAGTTAAATAATTTTTTACAATTTTTTATTACGCGGGATGTGACATTTGTACTTGTGGAGCCCAAAAATAGGTGGTTGTCTGCTGTAATATTGCAACTTTAGTAGGGGCAAATATAGTTTTTTCTCTTGCCATTATCGATTTTGGAATTTATTGTTCCCTGGGTCTAATTTTGTCTAGATGGCAAAAACTAGTATTTATTATCATAATTTCTGTAAATAAAATTCAAAAAATTCTTATATGCTCTTTGCCAATAAATAAATAAAAAAAACAAAATATATAGAGAAAAAAAAAAAAAATATATAGAAAAAAAAAAAAAAAAAACAGAAAGAAAGCTAGTAAGAGTGAGGCTCATGTGATTTTATTTCCCCTTTACCCACTTTTTAGAAAAGAAATCAGAAGTTCAACTCTCTCTCTCTCTCTCTCTCTCATTTCTCACTTTGATTCTCTCTTTCAACAATGGCTTCAAGTGCGTCAAGGTTTATCAAATGTGTAACAGTTGGAGATGGAGCTGTGGGGAAGACTTGTATGCTAATCTGCTACACTAGCAACAAATTTCCCACTGTAAGTCCTCTTCTTATCTCACACAATCCCATCTAGGTTTTGCATATTTTAAGCTCCCATTAACTTTTTCTACATTTCTTTGTGCTTTTGCTTCAGCTTTTCATGTGTTTTGATGTCTGGGGTTTGAGTATATTATGTGTTTGTGGTGTTTTTACCCCTTTTGAGCTTTGGGGTTTTGTGATTTTTGGTTTTAGTGTTAATTGATACTGGTTTTGTTGACTGCATTTGTTAGGATTATGTACCCACTGTGTTCGACAATTTCAGTGCGAATGTAGTTGCGGAAGGAACGACTGTGAATTTGGGACTTTGGGACACAGCTGGTAATTTATTTGATGTATTTTGAACGTAGTTTGGTTAGAATGTTTATTTGTAGCATTTACTGAGAAGAATGTGATTACCAATTTAGTTGAATTGGGTATTGTTGTTTCCAGTTGAGTTAAGTTATGGTGTATTTTTTTTGTTTTTGTTTTGTTTTATAGGGCAAGAAGACTACAATAGGTTGAGGCCATTGAGTTACAGAGGAGGAGATGTTTTTGTCTTAGCTTTCTCGCTGGTTAGTCGTGCAAGCTACGAGAACGTGTTTAAAAAGGTGGGTTATCTTGAGAATTGTGGATGTTATTTCTTGAATTTTAGATGAACGGCTAAGCACATTTGACTAAATCTGAGTTCTGAATTGTAAGTGTTTGTTGGTCAGTGGATACCTGAGCTTCAGCACTTTGCCCCTGGAGTCCCAATCGTGCTTGCTGGCACTAAATTAGGTAAGATAGGAAGTGTGTTTACTTAATGCCTTAATGCTTCTTCGTTTCGTTATGAGCTTTTTATTTTAACTGTGTTTTTTTTGGGTTAACTGTGTTTGTGTTATGCTATCCTCTTTCAAAATATGTTGTTACCCTTTATCAAACCTGATAATAACCCATCATATCATCATGCGTTTTGAGTATATGCCTCTCATTTTACGGCATGGTGACTGAGTAGCCATTCACGTGTAGATACTGTTGGAGATCGTAATTATGATTATTATGAATGTTTGGGAACACCGTAGTATTCTACGTATGATATACCGGATAGTATGCTGAGATTAGGATTATATGATTTGCTTCTATCTTTGGGTCTTATCTATGTTTAGTTTCCTACTAGGACTTTAGGGTAATTGTAATTATCTTATCAATTATCAATTTAACTTTTCCCTTTCTTCTCCTAATTTAATTGATACTAACATCATTAAATTTAAGTTTTTTGTACGTTAGTTGATGGAGATAAATCTTAACGAGCGCCAAATGGGATACGCATAATATAAGAAGAGCTCGGGATTTGTCAAGAAATAACCAGTGGTTCTCTCGCGATTTGTTGCGTCCAGTGTTCTTCTCACGAGTTCGTAACCAAGACTGGAGAAATCACGGGAGAACACTGGATGTAGCAATATTTTTTAGGACGTAGAGAAAAAAAACGCTGGAGAAATTTAGGATTTGGAAAAGCGCAACAAAAGCCTACCAGAAGCCCCTTTGGAAAAATGGAACCTACAGCCTTTACCTACTTCACTTCAGAAGTCAAAAGCCACAAAAGAAGAGAGTCCATCCGAAGCGTGAAAGAAGTCACGTTTTCGCGCTTCTAGTTCCGCACTCCATTCAATCTCTTGCTTAGGCTACTCCCCTAACCCTTTTTAACTCCGGCTTCCTCCGTCTCCTGGCCTGCCTTCTTCTTTATAACTCTGGCACCCAACAAGAAAAGAAAAAATCTCGCAAATGTTATTAGCCCGCAAGGATCCTTTTTTAAGCTAGGCTTAGACTTGGTTTTCATACGTCTTTTCTCGTTGTAGCTACTACTGCTAGTAGTGATGGTGTAGGATTTGAACCAAAGACTTATTTTTAGAAGTAAGACACGAACATGACTAGCTAACTAAAGACTATTACGTGATGATTAGCTTTATATTTAGGAAGAAGATGTAAGAAGACCACTACCTCTTTTCAATTATAGGAAGAAGACCGCTACCTCGACGTAGGGCGCCCATGTTTTCTCCTTTTCATTGTAGCTACTACTGCTAGTAGGTATGGTGTAGGATTCTAACCAAAGCTCTCTTTCTTTTCATGGATTTCATGAATCTCGCTATCGATTGGGATTTAGCTCCACCCTAGGACGCAAGAAATCACGAGAATAACTTAGTAGGACTCTATTTAAAAATCGAGAGATAACTTAGGAGAAAGAAATCACGAGAGAACACATGACTTTATTTGCAACAAAGACGCAACAAACAAACTAAACGAGGAAAATACCACTTACCTAACCGATGCAACCTCGTGAACTGGGGCGTTAGTCGAAAGTCACGTGTGTACCGAGTTGAAAAAAAAGCCAAGATGAGCAGATTGTGCTAAAAGAATGCCGTTTAGGTTACTAAGGCTATCAAAAGAAGAAGGTGGAGTGAGTTAGGAAGCCGGGGGGGGGGGGTGCTAAAAGCGTGAGTCAAAAGAAGAAGGTGGGCGCCGGAGTTAAATAAGAGGGAAAGGCCTTTAAAAGAAGGTGGGAGTCTAAAGAACCGAAGGTGGACACGCTGTATAGGGAACCGAAGGTGGAGTTAGAATAGAACCGGAGGTGGACACAAGGAGGCCTTTAAAAGGAGGTGGGAGTTAGAGCTGAAGGTGGAGTTAGATGAAAGAAAAGAGGTGGACACACCAGAGGGAACCGGAGGAAGTCGGAGGTGGAGCTGAGGACACAACAATTTCAATAGAGTGGAGGTATCTATTCTAGGAGTTTCACAGAGTAGAGGTATCCTAGGAGGGGAGGGGTCGGAAGGGTCGCTTTGAGCCGCTTGCTACTAGGCCTGATAGTGAGTTGCGCAAGGTCAAAAGAAAGAGAGAGCTCTGAATTTGATTCCGTTATAGCAAGAGTGCAATGAAATCCAGCTTTTGATCCGGTTAGGATCCTAGCAAGAGCGCAATGACATCCAGCTTAAGTTTTTGCATAGCTCACTGGAGGTACGAAGCCTGTCACGTGGGAAAAAAACTTATATGGAGGCGGTGGTATGTGAGCGCTCTCTCTATAGATTAGAGACAAGCAAGGCAAAGGCAGACAAGCGACAAGCAAGGCCCATGGCTTCGTTGAATTATGTCTATGAATGACGATTCGTCTTCACATAGTGTGGTGTTGCATGCGTACTATAGTCTTCTTGCCTGCTAGGATCCTTGAGCTTCAGCCTACTTCTTGATTTTTTTCTTTTCCTTCAATCACAAGACGAAGGAAAAAACCTACTTTACTTGTCACAAGTATGCTTTGCGAACTCAAGTATGCTTTGCGAACTATAGACAGAACCGTTGTACTATTCATTCACACAGGTTTCATTTACCTGATGAATTCGTTCTATGCTAACAGGTTTCATTGCTCATGTTGTTAACAACCAACTCTCTATGCTAATAGGCTTCCTTGCTCATGTCGTTAACAACCAACTCTCTATGGTGCAGGTTGCAGAGAAAGAGGCCCTCTCTAGGAAAAACACCCATACACGTAGTACGCGGCCAAGTGTAGGAAAAGGCAAGGCGAAGAAAGAGCAGGAAAGAAAAGGTTTTGCAGGATTTGTCTATAGAGTTAGACTTTCGATCGAGGACCGACAAGCTACTTTAGAATGCTACAAAAGAAAAGGCTTAGGGCAAGAAAGCATCATTCGCCTCTGATTGCTTAGGCTACTCCACCCCCGACTACTTTGATTTCGCACTAGGAGCTGGAGCCCGCCTCCGACTTCCTTACGGCTACCTCGCGGCGTACCTATCAATCTAGTTTATAAGTGTCCTTGTACCTATCAATGACATTTAGACACTTCCTTATCTATAGGTGGAAGTAGGCGTAAGAATGGGATCAACAGACTAAGTAAGGAAATCTTTCTTTAGAACCCGCAACACCTTTTTTCTTTAGCGACGTCGCCAATGTTTGGAGCTTGAAACGTGACCTATCGTGATCTATATCGACACTGCTTGAAACGTGCCCTACATAGACATAAACGCTTCTTGAAACGTGACCTATATAGCCGCTATAGAATCTGTAGACAAACCCAGGTATAGGACCAAATCAACAAAAATCTTTTCTTGATTGTTGGTCCGTCGCGCATTTCGCTTTGCGACTTGTGACCTTCCGTCAATGATGCCCTCCTCCTTTACTTTTGATAGCCATAGGATCTAAGCCTGAAGCAGATACGAGGTAAAATGGAGGCTGCTTTGCCCATATCCCACTTTCAAGCCAAGTGTAAGCTGCAACACACCCGCCGGGAGAACTAGGGTGTGAAGAACAGAGCACAGGTCGGTCGGATGGACATAACGCCTAGATAGACATTATGATGCCTTTTCTTTTCTTGATCCACGCTTTGATTTTTTTCCGCATCTGGCTTCTTTTCCTTTGTGCTTTGATCTTTTTCCACATCTGGCTTCTTTTCCTTTGTGCTTTGAGCTTTTCACACATGAAATCCACGCTTTGAGCTTTCTACTCGCGAAATTCACGCTTTGAGCTTTTTACACGCGAAATTCAGGCTTTTTGCTTTCCAGTTCCCTACGCGCTTTTCTCTTTCTCCTTTGATCTAGAAATCCAGGCTTTTATCTTTCCTCCTCCCCCTTGCATGCTTTTCTCCTTCCCCAGTCCCCTCCACGCTTTGATCTAGGTGAAAGAAATCCACGCACGCTTTGAGCTTTGATCTAGGTGAATCTGGCTTCTCTTTGCACGCTTTGAGCTTTGATCGATCTGGCTTCTTTTCCTTTGTGCTTTCCACATCTGGTTTCTCTTTCACGCTTTGAGCTTTCCACATCTGGCTTCTCTTTCACGCTTTGAGCTTTGATCGATCTGGCTTCTTTTCCTTTGTGCTTTGCGCTTTCCACAGTTCCTCTACGCTTTGATCTTTGGCGGTAGTGGTTATGGCGTCTTATAGAAGGGGAAAAGGGGCGATGTTGTAGGAAAGGTGCTGAACAAGTCTTTCGTAGAGTTCGCTCTTTTGATGAGAGCTAGTTCATTCTTTAGAGGCCCAACAAGAAAGAAAAGGTTTCGCTCTGGTCTATAGCGTTACGAGTTCGCATGTCTTTAGCTCAAGGATCTTACCTAGGTTCCTTCTTGATCTTGTCTTTTAACTCTAGTTCTCTATAAAACCTCCTTCTATATACACTACTTCGGTGGCTTCCGGTTTCCGCCAGCAAGAAAGCAAAGGTTGCGCGTCTTTAGCTCAAGTATCCTACCTACCTAGGATCCTTCTTACGCTTCCTCCGGTTCCCACTCTTTACTCTTTTTAACTCCGGCGTCGCCCTACACTTTTTTTCAACTCCCTATCCCTCTTTTTTTAACTCTCTTTAAAGGCACACTATAGACATTACAAGGATCCTTCACTATTTATCCGTATGTTAAAAAAACGCTTTCTTTTTTAAATCCCTACGCCTTTTCAAACCCCTATCCCTAACCCACACCTCCAGCGTGTCCACCTCTTTTCTTTCGTCTAACTCCACCTTATGGTTCCCCCCGGCGTGTCCACCTCTGGTTCTAACTCAATCTTGCTTATTAAGGCTACCTTCTTAAAAAGCTCTACGCTACGCTAATGCTTACCACTCTAGACTATGCTCTAGTCATTCGGTCTCTCATCCTACTTGCTTACTTAGCCTACCTAAGCCTATACTTCCAAGCCTGAAGGAGCACTTTTTCGTCCATCCACGGCTCCACTACCTGTGTAGGCATGGCTAGGGTCCTTTTGTGCCGGTCTGTGTACCACGCTAGGATCCTTCTCACTGTGGTCTAGGCTCTTGTCTCATCTTCTTCTATATGTTCTGGCATCCATGGCGGAAAAGTTGATAAAACTTATTCCAACAGAGATCCCCATGTTTTTTAAAGCAACATACTACGCTCTCAGGCTTCATTCTCTCTAGTTACGTTAGGCTCTCTACTCTCCAGCACACCCCTAGCTCTGTCTCTGATGGGGTTAAAAATAGGGACTGAACTCACTCTACGACTCACTCTATAGTAGGGGAGTCAAGGATCCTTCATCGATGGCTTTGTTCTCACAGTTCTTGCCTATTAACGAGTCCTACGTTGCCTTCTCTTCTCTTGGATAGGCGAGAATGCATACCCTCACTTGGCTT
The DNA here is from genome assembly GCA_014058105.1 of Kingdonia uniflora. NCBI lineage: Eukaryota > Viridiplantae > Streptophyta > Magnoliopsida > Ranunculales > Circaeasteraceae > Kingdonia > Kingdonia uniflora. The sequence continues at coordinate 4,652,622 of JACGCM010000140.1, read as the reverse complement.
CCGTTCTATATCTGATGCTTTTTTCAGATTTAGGGGTACGCCCTACCTGCAGCATAAAGAAACAACCAGCCTTAGCTCTTCACCTAGCTTTGTGACGCGTCTTCCCTTTGCTTTACTTGGCTCCGCTACGGCTCACCACCTAGCTCTTTTTTGGCGCGTCTTCTCTTCGCTTTACTTGGCTCCACTACGGCTAACCACTAGCTCTTTTTTGGCGTGTCTTCTCTTCGCTTGACTTGGCGACATTATGGCTAACCACTAGCTTTTTTTTGGCGGGTCTTCTCTTCGCTTGACTTGGCGACGTTATGGCTAACCTAGCTTTGTGATGCTTCTTGTCTTCGCTTCACATGGCTACGCTATGGCCCACTACCCAGCTCTGACCCGTCTTCTCTTCGCGCTATGTTCCTCGCTCTTTTTTGGCGCGTCTTCTCTTTGCACTACGTTATGGCTAACCTAGCTTTGTGATGCTTCTTGTCTTCGCGCTACGCTATGGCTCACCTAGCTTTGATGCTTCACAGCTTGCACCTCCTCCTTCAGCGCTTTAGCACCTCGCGTGGTTAGATTGTTGTCTCCTTCGCGTACCTACAGGGGGGTGGATATCTCGCTTTCTCTTTTTAAACTCTCTCGGATCTCCGCTTCTCTAGCCTACCTGCGGGGTCTTCTATGTGGCTTCTCTCTCTTACGCGCGAGTTCGCCTATACAAGTAAGCAAGCGGTGATAGTTCTCTCTCTCTCTCTCTCTTCCCTATGATCCTACTCTGTCTCGACTACAGTAGCTAGTATCCTTCCAATGGGAAGCGCAATCCCATCCCGCAAGATTCATTGTCTTTTATGGATTCGTCTTTATGGATGGCATGGCTTGTCTTTTATGTAATAGATTCATGAAAGGCAGTGGCTACTGGTTCTCTTCCTAATAGTGGCTACAGGTTCTCTTCCTAGCGGTGGCTACTGGTTCTCTTCTTCTATGATCTGTGGCTGGTCTGTCTACTGACTCCGTCTACAGCTTGAAAGTGACGACTCCTACTGCTTGCTTATCTTGTCGTGCATCCATCTGATCATACGTTGACTCTCACTAGGATCCTTGTCTCTACTCTATACTGATGCATCGTTAGCGCTCGGTTCCTTTATGTGGTTCTACTCCTCTCTTTCATCTCTTACTGCAGCGCCTTTGCTTTCCTTCTCTTTTTAACTCCTTTGCGCTGGCTCCTTGTTTTAAACTCCGTTAAAAAATAGCTCTAAACTACACAGAACCTATTCTAAAAGAAAGCTACGTACCCCACTCTATTGCCTCCTTAGCTAACTCCTTTTTATTTTAAACTCTCTCTAAAGGCACACTATAGACATTACAAGGATCCTTCGCTATTTATCCGTCTACAGCACACTCCTAACTACCACCTCCAAGCTGCTTAAAGTTCTAGTTTTTTAGAGGTCAAAAACACACTCCGGCTACCTTATCTCACACTATGCCTCCTGCTTTCTTTTAGCACAAGGATTCTACTTAGGATCCTTCTAAAAGAAAGCCGCCTTCTTCTTGCTATTCTAACTTGCGCTTTCCTTAAAAAATAGCTCTAAACTACACAGAACCTATTCTAAAAGAAAGCTACCTACAGCACACCCTGGGCTCTACCTTTTTTACCTCCGACTTTCTTTTAGCACAAGGATCCTACCTTAATCTACGCTATTCTGACTCGCCTTTGGCTCCTTCGGCTACACCTTAACTCTATCAACAACCTGGCTGCTGCAACACCTTTGCTTTCCTTAATTCTATTGACAACCTGGCCAACGCCTTTGCTTTTCTTAACTCTCTATCGACAACCTATTACTGCAACGCCTTTGGCTTTCCTTAACGCTATCGACAACCTGGCTGCTGACTCACAGGTTGTTGGGTTCAGAAGATGCTCTACTTGTTGGGTTCAGAAGATGCTAGCGGCATTGCTTGCGGTGGAGGTAGGTCTTTACTTTACTCTTGCTTAATCTTATAGGTCTGGACGCCGGGAGGATCCTTCCGTTTCCTCGTATCACGTGTCCTTAGCCCTTTTAAACTCCGTTAAAAAATAACTCAAGGATCCTACCTAGGATCCTTCTTGTTTTTAATACCTCTGGCTACCTTCTAACTCAATCCCTTATCTTTCAGCTTTAACTCGCACCTCCGTTTTAAATAGCTCTAACAGAACCTATTCTAAAAGAAAGCTACCTTCCTTCTATACGATCCTTTATATGATGGCCTCCAGGTAGGCTATATCTTGCTTATGTCTTATCGACTTTGCTGATAAGTGATCTATCCGGGTTTGGTTGGCGGGGTATTGGGTTTCCCTGGACCAATCCTTTATCTTTCCTATCTATGCTTCATCGCCTCTTTTAAACACCACCTGTCTATCGCCTTGCTTTGCCTATCACAACAAGCCTTGGACAACCAGCAACACACCCTAAGAACTTTAGCAACCGGATTGACGTCTAGGACAACCAGACCCTAATAACTTTGGCAACCTACCTGGCAACCCATCTCTGGGATTGACGCCTAGGACAATCAGCAACACACCCTAAGAACTTTGGCAACCGGATTGATGCCAAGAATTGCATATTGGCCTATACCACTATAACATGGGCTCCTTTAGCTTTAGATAGGTAGGGAGTGGGGAGTGGGGAGTGGGGAGTAGACCTTCGACATTGGGGTTCTCGTATGAATAGAATAGAATGGAATGGGCGCGAACCAATAAGCGCAGGAGTAGACCTTACATTGCTTTTCCTTTTCTGCAAGATTCCCACCAGACTTTAAGGAATGATGAGTCGCCCATAGATAGCATCAGTGCGTCTCACTCTCAGCTTCTTCCTTTCGTCACGGGTCTGCGCTCTTCCTTTTCTCCCATGGCAACATGCAGCTTCGGCACGACTCACATATCCATATGAAAATGCTCTATCTATGCGTAGGCTCTTGACCTTCTCTCTACTATGGTTTGGTTCCCTACTACTAGTCACATTTCCTAAGGTAAAAAAAAAAAACCCTGTTCCCACTCTTTAGAAGCAAAGTAACTACGTTGAACCTCCTTTTCGTCCTACCTACCCTCATGCAGCAAGACCAACTAAACTAACGGCGTACGTGTCCAAGCAGCGCTCCAACGCCTAGTCTGCTAGATAGCGAGACAAGTAACCAAGAACTTTTCGGAAAGCTCTCGGTTGGTCTTGAGCGTGAGCTCTTGGCTTGTCGCTATCTAGGGCTCTTTCCCATCGCATCAGAATGATGGGCGCTAGTCCTACTATGGGTGCTACTATGCATAGGTATGGGCGCTAGTCCTACTATGGGCGCTACTATGAATAGGTATGGGCGCTACTCTCTTTTCTAGGCTAGGGTGCTACTATATCTTTTTCCCCTATTGGTTTTGGTGGATTGGCTTTCTCATTCTCTTCTTGGCACCGTATAGGACTGTTTTTCCGGGAGAATCTTTCTTTGGCACCTATAGGACTGTTTTTCCGCTAGACTCTTGGTCTCTTATCTGTGGCGGGGTAGGCAGGCCTCTAGTTGACTATAGACGGAATCTACTCATACGGGGAATATTGGTCCACTGCTGGCGGCTTACCGCTTGGGGTTGGTCCACTGTATCGATACTATGTCTTATTGACTTGGCTACTTCTTAGGAGTAGGAGCTCATGGGCGCACTTCACTTAGCAGAGACTTCCTTTCGCTGTACACGCTAATAGTTGGGGCTAGGCATCTGGTTCTTCCTTCTACTACTAGAGGTCTGGTATCATAGGTTCATGACTGACGTGACTCCTTAGTCTATATCTAGCAGACTAGCTCGTGCATACTTAGCTATTACTTCTTGCCCACCGATCTCTTCAACTTAGAGAGCCACTGATCTTCTATGAGTGCCTATGCCACCATATTTAGATCTAGCGTTTATATATGGATGGAAATGCTACGCCACTTCCTCCTACCGTCTGTCTCCCCTAGATCTACTACGGACTTATCTATATTTCTCTTTTCGCTAGCGCTTTTTACTTCGACTGGTCTACTTGCTTTTGCTTCACCACCGCCCAGGGCTTTTTCCTTCGACGGGTCTACTTGCTTTTGCTTCACCACCGCCAGGTTGAGGGTTTCTTCTTTCTCTGTCATCAACCTGCGTGATCTTCATCTGACAGACCTCCTCGCCTACCTATCTTCTATGGGCTTCCTCTCGCAAAGAAAGGACCCAAGAAGGATCTTTGCCTAATTGCCTACTCTAGGGAGGAGGAAAAGCTATGAAAAACGCTACAGTAGATGACTCTTCACCTCCCTGGTTCGGGATCCAATATCAGAGCGATGCTTGCTCACCCTATCCCCTGATTGCTCTCTTTCGGCTTGGCTGGCATCTTCTTCCTATCCTTGATATTTCCTTCTTGGTGACACGAGTATGGCTTCGTGGTGAGAGAGAGATATAGGGTTGGCCTAGTAGCTATAGAGACTGGCTACATAGTACAAACCTTTGCTTTCACTGGCTGAGTGGGACCGAACTCTTTCTAGTTGTCTCTCCCTCCCTGAACCTGGGTGGGGCTGCGGTTGGACTTAGTGCATCTATAGTTATAGCATCTCACCTTACTTCCTAGTTCTTATACCTTCACTCACGTCTTCACTAGTCAGACAGTCAGACACTGGAAGAAAAGATAAGAACGATTCTTGCTACGTGCTCACTTCTTGCAGACTGACTCACTCATAGCGGAAAGGAACCCGTGGAACATTTTCTTTGGCTTCGCGCCTCTCTTCCACGTGAGATAGGATTTCAAAAAAAATGTAACCAAGACTGTCCCAAATCATCATAATAGTGTTGAAATTAATCTCATAACTGCCATGTTGTCGGGCCCACAACACTATGTGATTACTGGGATGCCCATAATCACCAAGTCATAAGCTGATAATATTCTCTCGAAATATTTCGAGGTGATCTCTTTTCAAATCAACCGACCAACTCCATGCCAACACATGGTACACACACGTACAACTAATTTTAATTTTGAAAACCCTATACCTCCACTTGTGAACCACGTATCCAGTAGAAGCACCAAAAAGTTACCTAGGCAACAATGAGCCATGCTGAAAAATTCACTTGGAAACTCCAAAGAGATGCCGTTGAATAAGTCTATTAGATGAACCTTTCTCTTAGGCGAAGGGGGAAATAATGAATAAATCCTTATTCCTTCAAAGCAAGTACCATAGAGGAGAGAGATGCGACCTCTATACCTTTCCTTCTCAAGCCATTTTTAGTCATAGTTTGATCGAGCACTATCACCAATAGAAGAAAATACCACCATTGATTGAAGTTGAATAATCGTCGAGCCAGAACATTTTTGTGAGGAAGTCAACAAGTCTATTCCATTGAAGCTCTACTCCTACTGCCAAAAATAAGGGACTAGGAACACTCAATTTTTTACTATGTCCATTTGTGAATGCTGCCACTTTAGATATTTGCATGTAATTCAAAACCTAAATGGTGGATCCTCGAAACCAATTTTCCAATTATTAGTATCCCTCAAGAGATAAACATCCCAATCAAACATTGTATCCGATGTGCTTGTTGATGACACCCTACTACTCCCAATCTCAACCTTACAAATTTTTATTTGCAACTTTCAAACTTGGGAACAAGTAAATCACGTACTACTTTCATTTCATAAATTTATCTTTTAAGCCACGGAAGTCATCCGATGTAAAAAGCCTCACCACCTTGTAATACTTGGTCAACGTATAAATTAGATCTAGAAACAAAGACAAAAGAAAGAATAAATTGGCACTCTCTCTCAGTGATGATCTCCTCTCTAAAAAAGCCATTTACTCTTGAAAATGAATTATAATGTGTGCATAGAAATACTTAAAATCGTAAGGCCATTAGAATCCATGTTTCTATTAATCATCATATGAAGAAAAAACAACAACTAACAATTCTCTCAGTTCTCACACGGTAGAATCTTTTAGATATGTTGTTATATATCTTAAATAAGACCCTCCTGTGATATGTAATAACGATCCAACTGATTTTCGTATTTCTCTATTCTATCACATGAGTCATGACCCATTACATATCAAATGCTCAATGCTTGTTTGAAATGAATCCACATAGGTTGCATGGTTATTTAAACTTTACTCAAGGAAAATGCTTGCTCTTTATTTTGGTCCATTTTTATGTGCTGTTTGTCCGAGCCAAGACATAATACCAATTTGTGGTACTGAGTATTGTGTACCAATTGCATTGTCGCCAAGTGTTTGTATTAGTAGTTCGAATAAACACAAACGTAACAGACTAGTCAAACTACTATAATTAGAAAAGAAGGGGTGTGAGTGAAAGCAGTTCCCTTTTTGTTTTATCTTTATTTTAGTAATAATCTTTCATAAATGCTTTAGACGGGTGTGATTCTAGTCTTAGTGATGTAACATATAAGATCAAACAGTAACTCAAACTCTCGTAGCCTTAATAACATATAACCAAATAATAGTCCCCAAACTAAACCCCTAGGGTGGCTTTTATATATGGAAGCCCTAGCTCCCACTACAATTAGAAGTTCCCGAACTTGAGGAAACCTCTTCGAACAGTCAACCCAATTGCCCACTTTCCAATTGCAATAACTTCTAAAATAAAATAAATAAAATAGTTGAAACTACGTAGAGGGTGACATCGACTTGGTCGTCCTAGAGAGATGTGCCTTTTCTCCAAGTATATACACGGTTGGAGAGTTGTGATACATCAACTCACCCCTACTTTGATAAATTCGTCCACGAATTTGAAACTTGGAGTAGGAGTCCATGAACATAGAACATCTGGCGGAAGATCGCAAGCTGTTGACATTTTTCAAACTCCGAATCCGTCCATGGTACTTGTCGTAGCTCTGGAATGTCCACGTCAAAAATTGAATAAATGGATTATCCGCTAATTGCTAATATTCGAAAATCCTCCCATAGTTGATCGACAAACGGTTTTCTCTCTCTCTACGCGAGCCTAAGAATCCCCAAAACCACCAAATCCCAATGTCCGTGGGACTCGCTGTGCTTTGTATATCCTTTCCGCTTGGTCCTCGATGATTGGCCATGGTGGGGCCCATTGTGAGGCCCTGCTGGACTTAGTCGGGTCCATGTGAACGATGCCATGTGGTCCCAATAGGTGGGTCTGTGTGCTTGGCACAAGCTGTGGCGCGGGTTGTTGGAGAAGACCCGGGCCTAGCTCGAACTGTTGCTGCTGGAGAAGAGCTGCTTGTGTTGTTGGAGTTGCTCGATCTTTACACCCGAGCTGGGCCTGGATCTCCACAACTAGGGTCGAGATCCTGGTATGGCCTGCTCGTGGAGAAACTGACATTAGCAGCGTGCTCAACACGTGCTGAAGACGTGGTGATGGTGTGTGCTCTGCTCACCACGTTCACCTCTACTCTCTACCGTCATGAATTTTACTTTGGCTTCTTCGTTCCCGCACCCAAAAATCTGGTATATACGAGAATTTTTTGAAACCCGAGATCCAGATCCAGACCAGCCGTCCCCACTTGGGTGGTGTCGACTTGGTCGTCCTAGAGAGAGACACCCTCTCTCTAATATACATACACGGTCTTGAGAGCCGTGATACATCACTTACCAATATTGTTCAGACTAGATAGTAGGACAATGTAGAGGATATGACAATAGTAATTAAAATTAAAGAAACGAAGGTACTATTAAGAAAAACATTCTTGGGTTTCACAGCTTGTTCACAGGCAGTGAACCTGGGAACTTCCATTATGTTACTGTAAAGACAACGGAAACCAACTCCTTCGTAGTTGAGTGGTTTCACCTTCTCATTTGAGAAACATAAATTACACCGTAATTATATCGTACTTCCAGCTTCACTTCAAAATTAAGCTTATGAAATATTCTTACGGATTTCTGAACACTTCAATTGGAACCTTCTATCTTATTTATATTAGCATGTATATCATTGGTTCCCCGGTTCTCCACGAAGTAACCATGGTTTATCATGGATGCACAGATCTTCGTGAGGATAAACACTATTTGGCTGATCATCCTGGATTGATGCCGGTGACTACTGCACAGGTAACACTTTTTCTCTGTCACTTATGGAGGTCTTTTTTTTCATTTTTTTCAGGATTAATGGTAAGACCGACCTTTTTGATGATACTTATTTTTGTAACAAGGGAGAGGAACTTCGGAAACAAATAGGAGCTGCTTATTATATCGAATGCAGTTCAAAAACTCAGCAGGTGACTAAGGCTACTTGTTTCTGTAATTTATGTGTTATGTTCTTGTTAATGTGCCAGTAAACTATAAAGGAAATCAGTTTCCATAAAAGTGTAAATAAAGTCCACAAAGCATATCAGAAGGGCAATCCAGACTCGATGTACTATCATATCAGCCACTTAGATTGCTCATGAATATTAGAGTGCATTCAGTATACTCGATAATGCTACATATCAGCCAGTTGTACTCTGACTCATATCAGACAAGTACCTATAGATCTATATATCGCCAATATATGAAATAGTCTGCTATAATTGTGTGAAATATTATGTGAATAGATTTACCAATATCAGGAATAGCTCTGATTTTTTTTGGCCCGTCATTTTGCCTAATAATTTGATAGGCGTGTATGCAGTGAGGTCGATAGCTGTAATTTAGGGCTGGTACAATGCATGCTAACCATTATATCCATACTTTCAAACCTCTTAAGATGGCTATATCACTACCTGATGAACCTCTCTGCGACGACATATGAGAGAATGATACTAAATTACTAACCACGAAACAAGAAGCAGCCAGAATATGTATATGTCATCCTGCTATGTACACAGACAGTTAGTATCAAGTTTATTTACAAAACTAGATTCGGGAAAGAATAGCCTTTCCGAAGTGCATTTTCAAAGGATCGTCAGATTAGTTTATGGGACATGCCAATTTGATTAAATTTGGTGCATACAAATTTGTTTATCGACACAGAATACATGATTTGCTTGATGCACTAAAGTAGTATTTGCTCTTTTATTATATTATTTACACGTTTTATTTGAATCTTATTAATATGAAAAATTGTATGTGCTAGTCGTTACTCAACCATCAATGTATATTTGCATTGTTGCATTTATCTAGAACTAAATTAGCTCATAGAAAGTAATAAAGTCCAGCTCATACCCTTCTTTAAGTTCTAGCAAAATGGGAGAACTGAATGACATAAATCGATTTTGTTAGTTTCTACGTTCGCGGAAGCAATTACACAACACGATTAATAATAATGATCTTTTTTATTCGATTCTCTCTAGGATTACAAGCTCTTTCTAACCCAATTAGGTCTTCTCCTTTTTTCAAAACTCAGCACTAACTATTCTCTACTCCCCCCCCACCTCTCTTCACTCTTCCAACAAAATAGGAAACTACTAAGAGTAATCCTTAATTAAAAAATTCTCTAAATAAAACAAAATACTGAAATAATGCGATAAATAGAAACTACTAGAGACTTACGAATAAAGGAACATGCATAGGTCGTGGTTGGGTAGTTGACGACCAACCCCAGCCTATCAACTCTGCCCTTTTAGAAGATTTAGTCCACGAATTCAGGGAGGATGAAAGTCAGGAGCGACAACCTCTGCATCCCAAACAAAAGGGATCGGCATAAAAAACCTTTTCTTCTCGGAATGTGAAGCGATAATGGGCACTTTATATTGGGCAGTTCAAAATCATTGGAAGAATATTTGAATCGAATCTGATTCCCAAACAGCTATCACAGATTTTGCAAAGGAGCAAATCCCTTGGCCTCAGAGAGCAAGATGGAATAGAATGAAGAATTCATTTGAGAGGCTCAGATTCTCTCACTGCTGGAAAGTTGCAAATTTCTCAGCTTCTCAAGCATCAAAGATGGGGCTTTTACTCCCTGAGGGCAACACTGAAAGTTTCCAAGGCAGACCACTTTTCTTAGCAAAAGTAGAAGAACCCTTTATATGCTATTTTATATTTTCAAAAGTTTCTTGACTCTCTTGATTGCCGTTGGTTTCTTTGGGCTTGGCTTTGCCTCCCCTCAATTGTAACCTTCGTTTTATTAATCTTATTTTTTGTAAAAGAAAAAGAAAAAAAGACAACCTCTGCATCAGTGCAGTCTTCGCTTAACAATTGCTCGAGTGCTTAATCGATATGATCATGTAGATGTTGGGATAAAAGTGCCAAAGATTTCCTTGGATTGAGACATTCTCTCCCATATGCCCTATTTTCCCGTAATTATAACAAATAGGAGTGCTAGCCGTACTTGCTGGTTTTTCTGTCCCCACAATAACTGCTGGAGTTGTTGATGACACAACTGGGGTTGGCGCTGTAAACAAAGAAAGCCCAAATGGCTTTAACTTGGTTCCTACCTGACGAGCCATCTCCAATATATTGGAAAGTGAATGAGGAGAGAACAAAACCATCTTATCTTGAATCCGGTTTGTTAGCCCAACGGAATCGACTAACCCACTGTGCTTCATGACAAAAATAACGCGCGAAGATAACATGTAGAACTCACTTGCATAATCATCCAAAAACTGGTTTCTGGACTGTTGCAAGGTTACGAGTTTTGCGAAACTTTCCCCCTCATACGTACTAGGAATAAAGTGGGCCATCATTTCTCCACACATAACTTCCCAATCTGTGATATACTCTTCCCCACGGATGATCTCAACTGTTGAACGATTTCCCACCAATTTAAAGCATAACCTGTTAACTTCGTCTCTACCAAGCTCACTGCCCTTTGCCCGGTGCACTTTTTAAACAACAAAATTTTGTCAACCCTGTTCAGCCAATCAATAAAACTGTCCGCATCCGACTTCCCATCAAACTCAGGTACATTAGTCTTAACGTCAGAATTCAAATTTTGGAATGCAGAAATAATAGCATTTGCTACCTAACTTTTCTGGTTAGGTTGGAATATGTACCCAAGTGTGCCATACTGCGGCTATTGTCCATATCGGGTACTCCATATCCCTGGGTTTGCTTGAAAACCTTCATTTTGAGTGCGCGTCCCAAAGTTATTCGGGTGAACTCTCTGATTTCGGCCTCTCCTATCGTGGAAACGTACCTGTCCCGTATCCCCTCTAATCAGACTAATCCTAATACTTGTTATCAGTTGCAAAACCATTTTTAGATGCCCACTGTCTCTGCTGAGTACCCTGTCCTGTCCTGAGTACCTTTCCCCTTAAGGAGGTGTTGGTGGCCATTGTGGTCGAGGAGGCACATAAGGTGGTGCCCCTACTGACATTTACCCTCTTGAATGTTGTTCATTACTCCGTCAATCTCCGCTAGTTGGTCCCGCATAACCGTTACTGTTTTTTGTTTTTTGTGACGCCACCAAACTCATACTCCACATTACGTTGACGCCCTTGCGAAACAAACCCTCTTTGTGGTACAAACCCGTTTGTTGTACCTGAAAGTTGATTGTAATGCTATGGTGCATTTGGACTGAAGTTTTGTGTTACCGGTGGCAGGCTATTGTCTTCTCTAGAGGTTGTCGGAGGTAGAACTATCGGTACCGTTGGTGCTGAATTTACTGTTGTCGTTGGTGGCGTTGTTGCTGCTGTAGGAGTCGTTAAAGAGAAAGAGACCAGAGGTGTTGTTGGTGTTGATTGCGTTGCTGCAATTGGTGGCTGTCGGAGCTGTACCTGTGCCCTCGTCGCTGAGTCTGGGAGTAATAACGGATTTGTTGTCGGTAAAGTTGTCATGGTTGCGAGTGACGTAATGGTCGAAGGGCTCCTTTCTCCTTCTCCCTCCATCGCACTTTTTCTGGTATCATGAGTTGAGAAGTGTTGTTGGTGGGTTCTCTTCATGTGGGTCTAAATGTGTAGTGTTAGCCGTAGATTTAGGTCTTGGACTTGGTGTTGCATATGGGCTCGGGACCCTGATTCTGAAGTCCTCACATGATCCCACGTGACAATTAAGTACCCCGCACATGTGCCTTGTGCGCCACTGTTAATTGTGCCTTGCCCAATACCTATTGTGTCTTCCCCCGTATCATGACCAATGCCATCTGTGCCTTGCATGTTGTTCCTGAGTTGCACGTATAGAGGACTTCTTTCTTCCCCGACTCTGTTGTGATTTTGCAGCAAGAATCCCAACCCTCCCCCGCGAATTATGTTGGTCCCAGTGGCCGACATTCGGTTTTCCGGTAACCTCTCTTTAATCCCCAATCTCCTGTGTACAACTTCAGCGACATCGTCTTCGGCCCCCCGGATCGGTGAACTTGTCGACACTTTTTACGTCAGCCTCCAACCTAGCAAAACTATTTGCTAGGAATGCTCCCTTGTCTTTACCTTCAAAAGTGTTGTTTGTTGTAGTTGGTATCCCCGAATTCTATCCACGCCCAACAACCGTCAATGGTTGAGGATTGATCGGGTTAATGCCGATTTTACGTGCATTGCGTATAAATCCACCAATTGGAACACCTCGTCCCCTAACCTTTGGCATACTCTCCAAGTTCCCACGAATTCCCTCATTCTCTGTTCCCTGATCACTATTTCCATATCGGACATTGAGTTTCTTGCCGGATTTAACATTACCGCCATCATCATTGCCTCGATTTGTTTATACATTAACTTGTTCGATGACATAAGCTCTTTTGTTAGACTACATAAGTAGCGTGGTAGATTCTTCTGCCGTTTTCAAACGGTCGCCTTGCGTAGGCTTCTATGGTGTCTTCTTCCCCATGGTTCGTCGCAAAATTTATCGCATAATCTTGCTGGATATGGTACCAAGCTGTCAGTTTCTATGTATGCGGAAGCAATTACTCAACATGATTAATTATAACTCTCTTTTATTCGATTCTCTCTACAATTACAAGCTCTCTCTAACCCAACTAGGGCTTCTCCTTTTTTCAAAACTCAACACTAACTATTGTCTACCCCAAGATCAACCTATCTAGAGATCTCCCACCTCTCTTCACTCCCAATAAAATAGGAAACTACTAAGAGTAATCCCTTAATTAAAGGATTTTCGAAATAAAACAAAATACTGAAAATATTGCTATAAATAGAAAACTACTATAGGCCGACCAATAAGGGAACATGCATAGGTCGCGGTCGGGTAGTTGACGACCAACCATGACCTATCAGATTTAGTCTTAAATATTGACAATATTGCTGTCTTTAACTACTGATGGGTTGAGATTCTTACTGCATGTTTCATTCTCCCCTGGAAGAATGTTACCTCTCAGAATATAAAACACAGTCTCGATTTTATAATCATAAGATGGATCTCATTGAATAAATCCCTAAATAATGTATACGATATTGTCTAGTTAATACTTTGATTGTGTTTGTGACATGTTCATTAAAGGGATTTCATTGTAAAAAGCTTAGTATGAAATATATGTTTTTTTTTTGTGTGAGTTTCCACTTACAAATTCCAAGAGTTTGAGTCTAGCATCATTTAAATAAGAGCAAATTAGCTTTTAAACCCGAAATAATGACCACGAATTGGGCTAACCCCATATGATTGTCTTTTTTAGCTTTTAGACCCTAAAACACCCCAGAGCTATTAGTTTTTTTTAAAATACCAAAATTACCCTTTTTATTATGTTTTAAGTTTTAATTAAAAAATTCACGTGTAAAATAATTATCTAGTTGAATTAGCCACGTGGACTAATAAAATCTACGTGGACATTTCTTAGTGTCCACATGGATTGAGCGCTAACTTCATCTTCTCCGCAATTAAAACTCTGAAACTAAAGTAATATAGAAATTACGAAACAAAACAGAAATCAAAATATTCAAAACTAATTAAAACAGAAATCCATTAACATCATCATCAACATTCAACAACAACCAACATCATAAAAAAAACCCCCAAAAAATAATTCTGTTCCAACAAACCCATAACATGGGCTCTTCCCCAAAAATTTTCCCTCTTAAAAACTAAACTAAGAAAACCTAAAACTAATAGAACCTCCACCTCTTCTGACGACGAGGGGGTTCATTATCTTCATCGTCCGCCTCATCACCATCATCATCATCTTCGTCATCATCATCTCATCATCATCTTCATCATCATCCTCACCACCACCACCCTCCAACAACTTACGGTCCTTCTCGACGTCGAAGTCCTCTTCGGGACATTCGTCCGAGGTGTCGTCGGTGTACTCGGATGGTCGTGGCTTCTCTCCTTCGTCACTATCACTGTTGTCGGATATTGGGAATGTTAGTGGAATGAAATTTGATATTGTTGAGAGCTTGAGGCTTGAGAGTTGAGACTTAAGACTTATGAGAGAGAGAAAAAAAATGATGGAGGGAGATAGAGAGGTTTAATTGTTGAACTTGGGGTTATACAAGTTTTAAAACTGACAAACGTCAATCGATGCGTCTCTCCCTCGCTTCCCCAAGTAACCACTCTAGACCTAGCCCATAATTACCCTATTTTTATGATTTTGCTTTTAGACCTTATGTGTTTGAATTATGTTAACCTTTAGACCCATGTTTGAAGCACGTGAGATGCACAAGGTATTTTAGGGCACATAAAACACAACACAACTCGATTGCCAATTAATTGTAATTTTTAATTTAGGGATTGTTGGATCAAGGCAAAATGGAAGGTTATTACAATATAAGGTAAGCTAAAATTTGAATTTTCTTATATACCATTTGAAACAATGTCTGATAAAATTTATGAGATATTTTACTTAGTAATTGAGTATGGTGGGGAGTGGGATGAACCATGTAAGAGTGGGTACGGAGTGAGTCAATACAAGTGTGGTAGTTGTTTTGTCTTAACTGTGTAAAGATAGACCAAGTTGTCCTTGATGGGTGTTCATAACAAGGTTAAATGATGGCCATACCATGATACTTAAAAATGGGCATTTTATACATGAGTGAAGTGGTAAGAATGACACATTGAACAAAAATGCAAATGCTATTTGGGTTGCAAAGGAGATTGAGAATCTAATCAGAGATGCAAGTACAACAAAGCCAATACAGATATTTGATATGGTGTATAGAAGATTTGGAATAAGAGTTTCATATTACACTGCATGGAATGCAAGGAACATGGTGATGGAGAAGATAGTGGGGTCATATGATAAAGGTTATACTTTATGTCCTTCTATGTGTTCAGATTCAAAAATCAAACCCTGGTAGTATTGCCACTTGTAGTAGAGAAGATGGTAATCTTAAGTTTACAAACATGTGTATTAGTTTTAAGGCAACTTTAGATGGGTTTATCAAGGGTTGTAGGCCAATTCTTGGTCTAGATGGATTTTTTTAAAAGGCAAGTATGGAGGCCAATGTTTGAGCATCATATCTCTTGATGCAAAAAATGGTATTTTCCTTATAGCAGTGTTAATTTGTAGAAGTGAATGCCAAACTACATGGATAAAGTTCTTAACTTTAGTACAAGGCCAGCTCACCTTACACCCATCTAAATTGGCATTCATATATGATAGACAAAAGGGTCTTGTTGAGGCAGTTTCACAAGTGTTCCCTCATTCCAATCATAGATTTTGTTTTAGGCACATGTACAAAAACTTCAAGCAACTGTATAGAGGTACTAATTTGATGACATTAGCTTGGAATGCATTAAAGGCATACAAAAAATTTGTAATGAAAGAAAATTTGGACAAGTTGGGAGTTGTAGAACCTGATGCAAAAATATGGTTAGAAAGGGAGCCATATGAATCTTGGTATAGGTCTTATTTTGATGCTTCTACAAAGTGTGAGCATATGACCAATAATTTCTCAGAATCATTTGATAATTGGATTATTAAGATTAGAGATAAGCCTTTAAACAAGATGGTAGAAAGGCTGAATTTGATGCAGATGACACTCATGTATGAAATGAAATTAAAGGCAAGAGAGTAGGATCAAAATGGATTGGTACCTAGAGCAGTGAAGAGGATTGAGTTGTTAAAAACATACATCACCACTACAGGTTGGAGGGATTTGAAAATGATCAGTGGCTGGTCCTTAATGACAATGGCACAAGGTAGATATTGAACTTGGAAGAACATACATGCACTTACAATGTTTGGCAGATCACTGGATTGCCTTGTGTACATGCAGTGAAAGTGATATATCAACTAAAATATTAGTGGGTTGGGTAAGTGTTCTCTTTTTTAGTTATATGTCATAATTGTAATTTTATTGTGTTTTTTACTATTTCACAACTTTATCATGGCCTATGTACAGATATTGTAGTCATTACCAAAGGGTGGCAGCCTATGTAGCAACATACAACCAAGTAGTAAATCGAATTGCAGACTCATCAGACTGGGGAGAAGTATGCTGCTTTTGCCCTTAGATTACTGAATTATTGATTTCTCTTGATTTTCATAGTATATATTTATTCTTATGAAATAGCCTACAAAAGATATCAGGCCACCACCATTGTTGAGACCAACAGAGAGACCTAGAACACTAAAGAGAAGAGAGGCAGATGAGGTAAATAGTGTGGTGAAACAACCAAGAAGATGTATTAAGTGTCAAGCATTTGGGCACAACAACAGAACTTGTAAAGGTCAACCTGCAGAAAAGCCAGGCATGGGGAGAGGAGCAAAGGTATATAGATTAAACACTGAATTTAGGACACCTTCAACAAGGGGGAGGGTGAGAGGGAGAGGGACTGGTAGAGGAAAATGAAGAGCAGAAGAACTATCACAGCCACCTCAACCTTCAACTTCTATTTTAACTCAACCATCACAACAATCATCACAACAATCTCAACCATCACAGTCATTTCAACAATCTCATTTAACTGGTCAACATTTTAGAGCACCTAGGCAAGATCCTAATGCTAGAAGAGAACATGGTGGATATAGAGCCACTCAGATATTCAGAGGGTTTGCACATTGGTTTGATACTTCAGGGCAAGGAGAACCATCTAATAGAGTGACTAACAAAGTTACACCAGTTAGGCCCCTTGGAGAATTTAATCATTTTGCAGCTATTTCCATGTTGCATTTGAGTTTAACAATAGTGATCTTTAACTGTCATTTGTAAGACAAATTGCTATGTGTGTTTCATGTTTGAATACAACATTTCAGATGTTTAACTGTCATTTTATATCATTACATTTTCTCCTTCTACTGTCACTTTTGTAGCAAATTGAACTACAAATTCATCTAATGACATCTCCTCTGTCTTTTTCACATTCTTTACAGATTCTTCTCTTATTGCATCAATTAACCAAATAAAATTGTTACAGGTTGGATCTTCACATTTCAGAAACTTCTGGCCAAATGACTGTTGTGTCTTAGTAAACATTTTTATAAGGTAATTACACCCATGTGCAGTAAAGGAAAATCTAACCCAAGGACAGTCTCTCACCCAATGACTACTTTGACCACATCCAAAACAACCATTTGAACTTGATGAACCTCCTTCTGCTCTCTTGGCTTGGTTAACAACATCTGATAACTATTGAAAGGATCTACAAATTGAGTGTTGACACTTTAAGAACTTCCTTTCATAGTTATTTTCAGTGAGAGATATCATCAACTTTATAATGCCATTGCACATAGCTTTCTTGCATTTTGTGTAAACCCAATAACATTTTGATGCAATGTGACCCTCAAGATTGTACATTTGACAAACAACCTGTGAAAAATTCAAGAAAACCAATGTTTTAATTTTAGTTTTTAGACCCCCTGCGTCTTAGATAATTAACTTTTAGACCCTATTTTGAGTAGATGCGAAACAAACTTCTGACCTTAGATTGTGTGCCAGCTTTATGTTTTTCACTACCCATTTTGAGTTTTGAAGATGAAGTTACTTCCAAAAGAAGATGAAGTAGTTAATGTGAGAGATGAGAGGAAGATGAAGATTTGGGTTGGTTTTATAGCCGTAACTGGGGTTGCAACGGTTGGATTTGTCGTAGCCGTTAGATCTGTTTGATGAAAAATCATACGTGGATCTGGTTTTACAGCATGTCATTATGATATAATTATACGTGGGACTCATAATTATAGCGTGGCATTAAGATTAAATCATACGTGGCAAAACTAGGGGTATTTATGGTACTTCATATTATTTTAATCTCGGAGAGCGACTTCCGGGGTGTTTTAGGGTCCAAAAGCTAAAAATGACAATCATAGTGGTTTAGCCCAATTCGTGGTCATTATTTCGGGTCTAAAAGCTAATTTGCCCTTTAAATAAAGTGAAAGTAAATTATCTCCATAGATTTGTAGAGAATTTTACCTGTGACCCAATATATCTCTGATTGTGCAAACAGAAATCAGTATTCCTACAAAATTTGACTAATGCTAAATAATACTCAAAAAAGAAGAAAAAAAAATCATAAAAGAAAAGCCTCTTTTAGGAGCTTAGTTCGTGTATAAATTTATTGCAATTCCGATGAGGAACCGGAGTCAATGTTGTTCTGTCTTCTTATGGGCATGTAATTGTTGTAAAGATGTTCACACATTCTTCTTTCATATGCATAGATCGACTTGACCAAGACTAGTTGTCTGGTTGTTTTCGTGGCCATGTTACCAGATAGTAACAAACGTGGTTGTAGTGAATTATTCAATCATCTGTAGGTGTTAGGTATCCATACTGCTCATCCAAACGAACTGATGCATGAAAATTCCTGTTCATGTGTAGATAATCCATAATACGAATAGAGAAAACCCTAGTTAGCAGAAAAGTACGAAGAACACCAAAAATTGGATTGGGAGAAGTCCCTTTAAGAACTTCAATTGCTTAAACGCAGTTAATTACAATGAATTACTCTAAACCCTAGCTTCTTCCTCAAAACTTTCTATTGAACTAACATAATCTTAAAAAAATAGCCTAAGTCCTCTTTACCTTTATATACTAGGGAACTAAAAATACTAATAGGACGGATCTCGAGGCAAACCCACATCTCAAAATAGCAACCTATGCCAAGCTCGTTCGAACGGCTGGATGCCGTTCTAACGACTTTACGCTAATTGGTCTTAAACTCTAGAAACATGACACAACTCGTTTGAACGGCATCCAAGCTCGTTCGAACGAAATTTGTCTATGAGCCAAAATTCCAGAGGATTGAGCATTGGTCGTTCGAACGAAAATAGGGAGTCGTTCGAACGACTTGGGGTTCCTGCGCCAAATTTCAGAGAGTTGGAAAAAGGTTGTTCGAACGACTTTTAACCTCGTTCGAACGGCTTTACGATAATTCTATTTTTCACATACGAGTTCCCTCAATATGTCCCTAGATCCTCCTGGATCAGTAGATAAGCGAATTACATGATTACGGGATGCATCTTTTCATGAGTGATCAAGTTATTGCATTATTTGATTCCTGGGCAGCTCCATTATTGGTTGAGTCAAAGAGAATGGATTGTGGATGGGTTGGCCTAGTCCTACACACTATTGAGACCCGATTGCACTGGCCTAACCTTACTAGGGTTAGAAATGCCGTAGGCGTCCAAACCATAGGCCTAGCCTATGTAAAGTGTCGACTTGCACATATGGAAGCCATTTTTTTACAACAAAAAACCAAACGTCTCTTTGTCCTAAATAAAAAGTTAGTTTTACCTGATTACCGTTTATTAATGAAAGCCAAAGGTTTCATTGTTGTATAAGAACAACCCCAATGCTATTAAGAGGCATCATATTCATCGATGAACGCTATTGTTAAATCGGGAATGTAGTAGACCTTCATGTTGTCATAGCTTGTTTTATGCTTTCAAAAGCCCTATCAGCTGTCTTGAACCATAAAATGCATTCTTTTAAAGCAACAGTATCAATGTGTTGCTATGCGACCATAATTGATTCAAGATGCATGTGTACACTAATATTGAAGACTCTTTCCCCCTCCTTACCTATTCTATTCTTCCCTCTCGATTTTTTTTTGTTTGTTTGTATTATTTGTTTAGTATATTTATTTTGGTTTTAATAAAGGACTTGTAGTCCAAGTTAAGATTCGGATTTAGTAAGTAGAGTTATGGTAAGGTTACATCTCCTAAATTAAGATCGAGGTTAGTAAAGATCTATAAACAAGGCTGATGTCTCTATATTGGAGTTAATTCAATTTACTTATTGAGTTTATGTTAGCATAAATAAGAGAGTTCATCAGATTAAGGGTTTGGTTAGGGATTCTAGCCCCAATTTT
This sequence comes from Kingdonia uniflora, assembly GCA_014058105.1. Taxonomy (NCBI): domain Eukaryota; kingdom Viridiplantae; phylum Streptophyta; class Magnoliopsida; order Ranunculales; family Circaeasteraceae; genus Kingdonia; species Kingdonia uniflora. The sequence goes on along the minus strand of JACGCM010000140.1, from coordinate 4,632,588 downwards.
CATTTCAGTTCTTTGTGCAACTTCAATGTTAAAGTTTCCTCGAGATTCGTTGCCTCAGTAGTCATGTACAAACTTTTGTAGTAGCCACTCAAACCAACAAATCCCCGGAATGCTTGATGGTTTTGGGTCTAGGCTAATCAATCACCCTGCTTAGGGTAATCGTAATTACTCTTGAATAATCAATGTTTTTATTCTCTACTTTAACTGTTAATATTTTTGTCCAATGCGCAGAATGTGAAAGCAGTCTTTGATGCAGCTATCAAGGTCGTTATAAAACCACCACAAAAGCAAAAGGAAAAGAAGAAAAAGCCTCGCTGCGGATGTTCACTAATGTAAGTACACTCATCTCAATCGTTGTATTGAATACCAAACTACTTTTTCTCCCTTCTTCTGTCGTTTTTATTAGGTTAAACATCATTGATATGAAGTACGTAAAAAAAACACGTATCTAGTACCTTATGTGGTGTTCTCCGTCATTTAATAGTGTAACTTATGAAGTCTTAGACATGCTCGTGTGCGGATTACAAGCACTCAGGTTGTCACAAAGCAATCCATACTTAGTTATGCTCCAAACGTATGAGTTTTGGATACAAAATGGGTCTCGTGAAACTGCTGGATGATTCCAAACAAAAAGTATCGATTGATCTCACAATTGTTGTAATTGATCATATTGTTCGCTGATTGAACTTTCGCCACTCCACAAATCTCCACATCGTCTAGAATCGAAACTACCCTACTTTCACTGTTTCAACTTTGACCTAATATTTCCAAGCTGCTCAGATATCACTCACCTGAGCTTGAACAAACCTGCACAATTGACAATCATTGTAGAAAAACTACCAAGTTCATGCTAAGCTCAGACTTTGCAAATGATGTTAACCTCAACTGCATGTCATTTGGAGACTAAAAACTGCTGATTCTTTGGAAAGGTATCTAACGACAAAGTATAATCCCACTCCCAAGAGAGCACCTCTGAAACTCATAGAGCTTGGTCTTTAAGTGACGAGCCAGCTTTCCGGCCCATGCATTATTAATCAATCCTCCCTACTATAATTTACACTGCACAGAAAATTAAACATATTCATCAACCTCTCGCTGAAATCGATTAAATACACTGACAGAGCCAAAATAGCAAAAGTTTTACTTAATTGTAGAACTTCATAGAGCAGTTACTCTGACCAAAATGCCCCATGGGTATCTCCACAACCCCAATAGATATCAATGGTCCAAACGCAGAATCTCTTGATAGACAGAACACGCTGACTTCCTCAAGTAAAGCTAGCCCTGTGCAAAACATTGACCAATTAACATAGCGCACTTGCAAAAAGATAAAGAGTAGTGCACCAATGCACGTAAGTAGCACAAAAAATGAATTGTTAAATTTAGAAAAAAAAAATTGGGGACTAAAGGGAACTCTGAAACCAATGTGATATTCACCACCATAAAGTACTCACCCTGCATCAAGCAAACTATGATCACATCCCTTCAGCTGGATCTTCATCCCCATAATCATCGAAATATCACCCTTCAACTGACTCCAACTCCTCATAAAGTCAAGTCCAAGATATGAAAACCGATATCATTTCTGCAGCATGAGAAGATACAAATGTACAGACAAGAATAAATAGAAAATCATCACCCTTTAAAGTAAACCGATGAATCTTACTAGGTACCGTTTTGCAATGTGGTCTCGTACCAACAAGAATATGTCAATATGCTTGAACTCATGTCTTGGCGTCTGAATTAACATACAACTTTGTTAAGCTTGAAAGAGGATTGGTTAGAATTTTTTCTCGAAGGTGGAGATATTTGGAAAATTGGCTCGAGAAGGAAACTTGTCAGACGCTATATATATTGGGACCATTCAAACTAGGGACAATGTGCTAGTGGAATGCTAGGATTGGTCATGCCATATCGAATTGGTCTTCCCATGCAATTGAACTTTACTTTGGAGGATCAGTCTGATCCTCTAGAAACTTACTTTGGGGTTCCAAAATAAGTTGTGGAACCCAGAAACCCACACCTGTCTGGAGCACCAACACACTCCTGGACACACCAGCGAGGACTCAGATCATCATCTTTATTCACTAATCTTGTGAAGGTTTCAGTTTTTTTATACATACTACTTAATCATACTAAGTTCTTTATTCATGTTTGTTACGAGTTTGTAAATATCCTACGCTTATGTTTTGTAACATTTGCATTTCTCTGTTAATTATATATCCCCACAAAAGCGTAATGTGTAGGCACTCCCCTTTTTTGTGTTTTTTAAATCAATGTGTCCTCTACCAACATATGTACCTGTATCATTATTACAGTGGGTTTTCGGCCATTAATTTTCATACAAAACATCGATAATTATGTTAATTATCCGCATTATAATATTCTACACATCTCAGCGCAACTTGATCATATCAAGTTCCTCTGATGCTCTGTATATATCCACAAATTCCACATGTAACTAGTACGTCAATATTGTTTTGGTCAGTAGGTTATCTTTCTAGGCCTAGTAGACGGCTAGAGATAGAAGTAGTTTACTATCTCTCTCCTCTATATAAAGAGTATGATGTAACCTAAATAATCAATTCAATAATAATATTTTTTTTTCTCTAATTTATTTGTTAGAGTTGTGATTTTCGTTCATGTTGGTCTGATTCACTTTGCTGCTGCTCTCTCTCTCTCCTCTGTTTTGAAGAGCGACGATTATCACTGTCTCTCTAGTAATGTTGTTCTGACCGCAACCTAAGTTTTCACAATTTTTTTAGATTTTTGGATCCGGTCGCGAGATGCAATAGATGTTGATCTGAATCTCAGTCTGTTTAGTTTATTTGAGGTAATCGACCGCGATGGCTATCGGTGACGAGTCGAGTTCGAGTTCAACGGTTTCTTCGATTGGAACGAGTGAAGATGTCCAGTCCTTCAACTCTGTTCATGATAATTCGAATCTGAAGATTACCTCACAGCTACTAGATGGCTTGAATTATGTTTGATATGCACAGTCCGTGAAATTGTTTGTTGGTGAACGTAGAAAGATAGAGTTTCTTCTTGGTACAAAAAAAGAACCTGCAGAATCAGATCCGAAGTATCAAAGTGGTTCTCGGATGATTTGATGGTGAGGACTTGGTTGATTAATCTATGCAGCTGGCGATCTCCACTGGGTACTTATTCATAAACAATACGCATCTGATTTGGGAATCACTTCGTAAGGTATATTCTCAGTGAGAGAATAATGTTAGGATTTTTCAACTTTCTAATGAGATTGAGAATTTTAAACAGGGTACTCAGACTTTGGGGATGTATTATGCGAGACTTCGATCGAGTTGGGAAGAATTATCTCATTATGATAGCTTCATCGAGTGGCCAGCTAGCGCACCAAGTGAAAAAGTTTATATTCCACCTACGGCAACAGAGATTTATGCAAAGATTGTGGAGAAGACTCGGGTGTTTCAGTTTATTGCAGGGCTAATCCCGACTTTGAGTATGCACGAGTTCATCTACTTGACAAGACTCCTTTCCCAACTCTTGAAGAGGCACACACATATTGTCTCTTCGATTAGAGTCGTCGGTCACCTGTGCCTCCTGGTTATAAATTATAAATTACTGGTGGGTCGGAACATTTAGCATCATATCTTGCATGCACAATAATAGCATGTTATTAGATTGGGAGTAAAACCTAGTATGATTGCAATTCAACCGAAATTTACGATCATATTCAATGTTTGATGATATTTTCTCGCCTATGGAAAAAATATTATATCTTATGCCACCCGTGAACCTGATGCTACTTCATTTGTCTGATTAACAGTTTTTATGGACAAAATCCTACCAGCTTTTCTTTTACTGGAGAGCCATTGTTGAATTTCTTTTAGTTGATAAGTTTGTGAGATCAAAAGAGGAAGGAAAAACTACCATATTATCATCTATGTCATCTATGTCATCACAGTATTCTTTATTTATATAAAATCATAGTGGAATGTCTACGTAATTGGCCTCATCATCATGAGATTTCAGTTTTTATTATCGCTAAATAGACATTGTTGTTTTGATTGCAGGAACGCTATCTGCGGGAGGAATCTCATGTGCTCTAAGTGATGTTCATTCTCTAGGTCATCTTCGTTATGCCATGGCACATAGGATCTCTTTGCCACAGTTTCTTATGTTTTGTTTTTGTTCAATACCCTGTTTGTCAGCTTTTCACTGTTAGAAATGAAAAAACTCAGCATTCTCTGATCCCGTGCTACAAATTATGATTACTAGAATTTTATTTTTGAGTATAGAATGTATATAAATGTGTATCAGTGATTTTGTTGCGCTCACTTGGATTAAATTGCAATGTGTTTAATGCCTTAATATGCAATTTCCTTGAAGTTGACCTCTAAACATGTTTGATTATTCGTCTGAGTCAGAAATGGCGTTCTACTCTTATTACTGGATGAAAATCTAAAACTTTGTGACAACGACTAAGCAAAAGAGATGTGTATGAGACTCATTTTCCATTGATATAGATGTTCATATATATACTGACTATTTTCTGTTCATATATATACTGACTATTTGCTGTTCATGTATATACAACAAACTGCTTTTCAAGTTTTGACCCTACGAGAGCGAGATTTTAGGCAAGTCTTCTTTGGCGACAACTTAATAGAACTAAGCAGTAAGAAACTCGTTAATCACAAAGATCAACCATGACTGAGCATCCTAACCTTTTCCTAGTCTGAATTTGCCCTACATTCCACGTTTCTAAATTATGAAAATGATTAAGTTGCGATCCTGGTTATAAATTATAATTACTGGAATTTTATTCTAAAGTCTGTTATGTATATAGATGTGTATCAGTGATTTTGTTACGCTTGCTTAGATTACCGCTGCAAGGTGTTTAATATCCTTGAAACTAACCTCTGGATGGGTTTAAATACTCGCTTATTACTGGATGATAATCTGGATAATTTTGTGACAACCAAAAGGAGAAAATGGTGACTGAGATTTATTTGCCATTGATGCAGATATACCAAACTTACCATACACCATTTATGCAGGTACAGCCAACCGAGTAATAAAATTTGACCCTACAAGAGTGAAACTTTATGTCAAGTCGTCTTTGGTGACGGCCTACCCAGGCGACAAAAAACTCATTAATCACATAGGTACGATGAGCCCAAATTTGCCCATATTCCAACTATGAAGTTATCAAGTTGAGATTAATCGACACGAACATATGGTGCATGTGTTTGCTAACCCAAAAAAGTGAGAAATCTAAGCAAAAAAATAATAACGATTTCTCCATTAAAAAACCCCCCTGTTTTCTCATTGATGTTCGGTTTCTTTCTCTAGAAAAAGAAATGTTTTCTAGTGAAAAAAGTTCACACCCATAGTTTGTTTATATATATATATATATATATACCAATGAAAGGAGTTGAATCTAATCAAAACGGCTAATAAACTAAAAACAAGCAAACTGTGATTTTAAAACTATAAACTGTTAATTTAAATAGTAAAAACAATTACTATTCAGATCATAGAAGAACTTTGCTGTTCTTTCTACAAGTATGTAGCCAGGGGCTACCCAACTGTTTTATGAGAGAGTAACAGATACCGTTTTTTCTACAAGAGGAATACTAGGTAGAGCTGCTAGTTAACAACCGTTGGCTTAAACATCCATAGGGAGGACTGGCTGATAAATACTTGGAATGGAACAGACTGATTCAGATGATCAAACAAACTTAAATATACAGATATACAAACAAGAACATAAATTAAACTAACCCAGAGTATGACTCTAAAGTCCATTTAATGGCACTTAGACACCTCAATAGCGTGTGTGTGCAGAGATGTGAATACTTATAAACAAACTATAACAAACTTTTAAACTTTATTGAAATAGTAGTAGTAGACTTAGAGAGGGTGAAAGATGTACAGTGGTAGTTTACACACAGGAGTACAAACTTAGAACTGAAGAAAACAAGAGTGGAGAATGAAAGTGTGCAAATATTGGCGCGTATACAACTGAGCTCTCTAGCTCCTTATATAGGCAAGGTAAGTGGTCTTCGGGTCCCACAGTGGTCTTCTGGTCCCACAAAGCGGTTGGTGGATCTCACAAAGTGGTTGGTCAGTCCCACATAGTGGTTGGTGGATCCCACAAAGTGATTGGTCGGCCTCACATAGTGGTTGGTGGATCCCACATAGGGGTCTTCTTTTGACTTTTGGAAAAAATGATGATGGAGGTATTCGTAGTACTTTCTGAGTGCGATCCTTAGGCGAAGTGTTATGTAGATCTCACAATATACAGAAATTGATGATTACTGCTTGTGTCTGCATACTGAGTGCTGAATTACTGTTGTAAATGGGAAATGAGTTGTCCTTGTCAGTCGCCGTGTAAAAAAAGTGTTGTTGGAGTGTCGGTGTTCATGACTTTGGCTTTTCCCTTTTCTGTAGTCTTGAGCTGCTGTTCTTGAACTTCGATCATGGCGTCCCAGTAATCTTCCATAGTAGCATCTAAGGATTTCACAGAAGTCATATCTTCTTCAGCATAATGGTTTTGGCTTTCTCCTGGTTGGCAAAATTGCTAACTGTAGTTGTCTTCGGGTAAGGTGGATGTCTGTGATGTTGTGGCTGCTACAAGCTTGTCCTTCAAGGTTTGTAGGACCTTGACTTGGCGTTCTTCTGCGGTTAAATTAGGATATTAATCCTTAATTGAATCCATTAAAAGCTGGAAGACATTAGTCGAAGAGACGAATGTACCAACTATTTTATGATATTTTGTTTTAGAAGATAAAATATATTCTTCAATTGTCTTATTGACTAATGCAACAATATGTTATGTTTCAAACCCATCCCACCATCGATAAAAGAAGGTGCATTAGAGAATGAGAAGTTTCAGATCATCAAAACATGTTTCTAGGTCCCATTTCTATATCCATGTGATCTGGAATTCTGTAAAATACCATAAGGTATTCCTGTCGATAGGTGGGTTAGTTACAGTTTTACCCTTGAGCTTGGGATGAAATTCATACCAAAGGCTAAATGAATTCTGAAGGGCCTTTGGAAGAACATCAAAGTCGGGTCCTATTTTTTCTCACAAATTGAGGAACCAAGTGGGGAAACCAGATCTTTTGATAATATCCGGATTGAGGCAGAAAAACCAAGTATGTTTTATGAGAGAGTTCTGATAGTAAAAAGTAAAATGCCAAGCTTGGATATAATCCCAATAGTTATATTGCTGGGCATTCAGTTTAAAAGTCCGTGATTTAGTAGGGTCTAGACCCCATTCGGATAAGTGTAGAACCCTAGTAACATAACACTTAGAATGTATTATAGAACTTTTTAGGTCTTTAAGATTTATATGATGGTGTTCCAGTTGAACAGAGGCAGTTTCGATTAACATAGCCCCATAGACATACCGATAACGGCCCTCTTGGACCATATAATTCTGATTTGCAAAATAACGTTCTTTGAGACCCCAAGCATCCTGATGGAGTTTTAAGGTCTTCAAAAGAAAGGGTTAACATGCTTTCTTTAATCAGTGCTTTCTGATGATGAGTAATGTCCTGTTTAAGAGCATCTCTAACAGTTTTCTTGGACTCTGGATTACTGTTAGTATGAAGCTTCTGATTATGATTCTTATTTCTACTGTTTTGACCCCAACCTCGTTCATGAGGTTTCATGTTCTGCTTTTTCCTGTAGAAATTCCTTGGTAAGAAAATTAGGAAGAGAATTCTGATTGCCTTTAATATACTTAATAAAGAAATCAAAAGCAGATAGTTCAGATTGCCATCTGACAAATATCTGTTTAGATACAAGATTTTTAACATCTTTCTGAATGATGTCATTGGCAGAACTGCAATCAATTCAAAGTAAAAATGTCTGATTTAATAAATCATCCTGAAATTTAGAAATACTTTTGACGATAACAAACATTTTTTTTAATAGTGGAATAGTTCTTTTGAGCTGTCTTCCATTTTCCAGATGTAAAATGAAGTAATTCTTCTTTTTGTGAAGAAGGATTTCATTGTTTTAATATTCCTCCAAAGCCTAAATCAGAGGCATCTGTTTCTACAATCTTAGGCCAGTGAGGATTAGTAAGACCTAAGCAAGGGAGTTGTTTAACACGTAATTTGATACGTTAAACAACTTGGGTATGTTCAGAGGTCTAGGGGGTAGGAATCTTAGTGAGTCTATTCTATAAGATTGGGCTATCCTGGGCAAGGTTCTGATAGTAATCTGCAATGTAATTGAGACTGCTAAGAAATCCTTGTAATTGGGTTTTCTCCCTAATTTCGTCTGGGAATTTGGAGGAAAACTTAATACTTCTTTCAATAGGGATTATTTGTCCTTTTGAAATGTTATGGCCTAAGAATCTTACTGTTAATTGGAATAGTTTAATTTTAGGGGCAGATTACGACGGACAACAACCGTAAGTATTTTAAGGTGTTTAAAGTGCTGATCAATTATATTAGAAAATAAGAGAATATCATCAATATATACAATACAGAAGTCAGAATAGGGAATAAAAATATCATTCATAATATTTTAAAATTCGGATGGAGAATTTTTTAATCCAAAAGGCATGACATTCCATTCATAATGGCCAAATGGTACTGTAAATGCAGTTTTATATCTATCGATCTCACGATTCTGGATTTGCCAATATCTTGATTTTAACTCAAATTTTGAAAAGATAATAGCATTATAAAGATGATTTAAAAAGTCTTTTTTTATTAGGGATTGGATAACGAATCCATTTAAGAGAGTCGTTGAGAGGCTTACAGTTCACTACAAGTCTAGGAACACCTCTTTCTTTCTCAACATTCTTGTTAACATAGAAGGCTGTGTAGCTCCAGGGAGAGTAACTTTTACGGATAAGGTTTTTGTCAAGAAGATCCTGAATTTTTTGTTTACATAGTGTAAGATATTTAGAATTCATTTGACTAGGCCTAGCTTTAATAGGTATTTGGATTTTTCCATCAAAATCCTGCTTGTACGGTAAGGAGACAACATGTTGCTTTCGATCCCAGAAAGCATTAGGAATGTTGCTACAGACTTCACTAATGAATTGTTGTTTAATAGTCTTAATTTTGGTTATTATTTCAGAGGACTGAAGCTTATGGAAAATGTCCATGACATGACATTCTTCTTGCAAAAAATTCAAATGATTTGCTTTAGAATCAATAATAGTTTTAATTTCATTAATGATCATGACTTCAGGACTTCTAACGAATTCAAAACTAATTTCTTGGCCTTGATAATTACACCATATCCATTTCTGATCAACCTTATGTTAAGGCATAAAGAGACTAAGGAAATGAGTACCAAGAATGATTTATTGCTGAAGGTTGCGAACCAAAAGAAAGGTAGAAGGAATACAAGAACCTTTGTTGCAGATCAAAGCTTCGGGGAACTTATAATGAATTTGTAGTATATTACCACTAGCAGAGATACAAGATTGGATAGTTTTTTCAAAGTATTTGGTATGAACCAATCTTTCTTTGGATACAGTTAAGGTCAACGCCACTATCCACAAGGGCAATAGTATTTTGGATGGTAAATTCATTGTTAATGACAATGGTAACTTTGATATACCATTTCTTGGAAATAACCTTCTGAATAGGATAGAGGTTATCTTCTTCTTGAGGATGACCAGTTTTTTCTGATAGAATCTTTTGTCTGTTCTGTAGATGGTTAATGTTATAACCCGGTGTTTGTTCAGAGATACCTTGATCTACCAATTTATCAAGTCGAGAACCTAACTCTATTTTCATGGAGTTCATACAATTTCCTTGATCTACTTCAGCTCTATAAATACATCCTCTACTCGGCAAACAATCGTGCAAGGTATTCCTCTATAAATCGGGTCTTCTAATATCTTCAACAAAATAGGCGATCACTGCCATTAATATCTCTGAGTGTGATGCCTCTGGTATTACCATTTTAGAAAAATTCTCTCTGGTCGCTTGAAGGTACTTTTTCGACCTCTTATACCGTGCTTCTTGCCATTCCATATGACTATCCGTGCGGGTCATGAATTTAATATTCTCCTTCACCTTATTATTAGCTTTAGCTGATTCAGCTTGGATAATTACCCTCAATTCCGCCACCTGAGCACGAAGTTCCTTGACCTCCCTATCAAAATCTTCCCCAGTAAAAAATTTCTTTAACAGTTCATCCTTTTTCTTTATCAAGATCTCTTTACCTCTGATAACCCGTTCTAATTCTTATTTCCTGGAATGAGTAGCGTCTAACTTACTCTAGCACTCCCTTAACCTTTCATTTTCTTTTTGCAGATGACCTTGAGATCGAGCCATATTTCCCTCTAGCTCTTTAATTCGAGCTGATAGGCTAACTATATCCCCTTAAATAAGGGAAACCCTAGCATCACCTTTATTCTTCCACGAGTGCTCTCCGACTTTGGCATTTTTGGCGTGCGAATTGGCCTGAGCCAATTCGGTCTTCAATTGTGCCACCCTCTTATTCAATTCATCACATTTCCTTTGCATCAACCGAAACTCTATATCTTTAGCAGGAAAAGCTGCAGTCTACTGCTCAACTGCAACTTCAAAATTTGATAGGTTATCTCGAGCTCTTTTCAGCTTGCTATCTTTCTTAACTATTTTCTTCTTCAATCGCTCCAGTTCGCTTATGGTACTTACTTGATCAGCTCGAGTATGTTCCTGTTCGTTCATTTTACGGATCATTTGGTCCTTCAAACTGGCCACAGAATGGCATAACTTTTTCTTTGACATTTCTAGCGCCTGTATAAGGTATCGAGCCATCTCAGCATCCCTACTCTTGACCTTCAGCGCCTTATTCTGGCTTTTAAGTCATGCTACCTATTTTTTTTTGTCTCTGTGAACTCTTCTTACCCCTTACTAATTTCAGCATCCTTCTCCTCAATCTTTCGAGTGAGGTCATCAGCAGTTTGAGGTTCCTCGATGAACTTGAAATGTACCTTTACATGTTGATCTTCCCTATCTTCATTAACCTCTTTCATTCTATCAAACTCCACTGCAAATTCTTGGTTACATTGGCATGTCACTTCTTCGCTCAAGCGAGCTAAATCCAATTCGACCTATATATCATAAATACAATGTATCAAGTTTGATTTAGAATACTCACTCAATACATACATCTTATTTCTAATAAAATTTATATTTTTTGACATCTACTGTGCGAAACTACTTCTAAACTTAAGGTCGAAATATGGTCACAATTTGATGAACAATGAACATATACTTCCAATTCCAAGGTACACATTCTCTATATTCTAACTTTTTCAATACTTTAGTATTATATATGCACAATTGAGTGCTATTTGCCCATAAAATGTTAGCAAGTTTTTTGTCTGTCTCTACGCTCTAAATTTTTACTTTGTAGCTCTAGAGTAATGAAGCATACAAATCAAATATTTCTTGCTCTTTTCTAACCTGTAGCTCCGCTTGCGAAGACTAGGACACTGAGGCGTCTTTCTTTTATCCTTAGCGAGCTCATTCTCTAATTCTTTTATTTTGAGGCACATTTCCTTAAGTTCCTACAACAAGGTTTACAAGAACACCTTAGCTTACAAAAGTCTATCCAACAAATAATATTCTTTCAGATTACAACATTCCAAACCATTCATTTAATCATAGAGTTAACATTCTACTCTACCTTCTCGTTCCTTTCCTCTAGACGCTCTTTTCCATCCCCTTGGTTGTCTCACAACGTTTGAGGAGAGACACCATCTAACCCGTCCACAACTCTAACAACAACATCTTCTACCTCATCATCTTCTTCCTCCTCAACATAGATGTCCGCCATAATGTCGTTCACTTTATTTTTAGAATACCCTATTTTTAGGAGGTGGCACCCGAGTCTATCACGCTGGACCACCACTTCCTCTATATTCCTTCCCACTTTTACTTACAAATTACTAATCTCCACCTTTTGAGAATCCTTCAGGGCCTCCAGTCGTTTCCCTTCCTTAGCTAAGTCAGCTCTCAGTCGAGCTACCTTCTTCTCGAGCTCGGCCTTATCTTCTCAAGCTTGGCTTTCTCCTCTTCCACTTCGAGGCAGATCCCCCTCATCAGACAAGTAGTCTACAAAAGCACAAAAATTATAGAACATTGTTACCTCGAATCTGTATAGAAAATTAAACATATATTGAAGTCATCAAACTTACCATTTTGCTCATCTCCTCATCACCATTGCGGGTTGCACGCCTCGCCTTTTCCTCTACCATTTTCAATTCATCTTCCTCACCAGGTCGATTCGTCGCGACCTTCGCCCCTATTAGTTTAGAAGGCTCAACCCTCCTCTTTTTTTGCCCCTCCTTTGACCTCACCACTTCCGGTAGTTCTAGAGGTCGAACCACGCTTCAACATCCTCTTCTTTGGAAATGCCCGAGCTAACTTGCTCGACATAGTAGACTCTGACACATCCGTGAAGTCTACTCCAAAGGCCTTGGGTAAGACCACTCATCTCTCTCTATTAGCCCCCCTTATTGTTGGCACCAACACCAGTCATTAGCCTCATTGCTTAAAATTTTTAAACTTTCTTAGACCTGCTGTTAGCTTACTTCTTCTGCTAATGCCGAGTTCTTTCAGCACAGCCTCGTGTTCGGTCCCTTCCTGCACAACAGTGTTTAACAGGGACTTCTTCCTCTTCACCTTCGGTGAAGGACCTGTCAATCAACAACACATTATCATAAATAACCCAACATTCCATTTCAAATATTTCTAGTATTATTCTTCATACATTGCTATACTTACTTTGTTTCACAGTTCTACACATAAGTTCCATGGGTTCTTCATTATCTCTTTGAAGGCAATCACCCTATAGTAGCATATTCCCCAGATTCGATAAGAGTAAGCTGGCAGAGTGTAGTTGAAGACAGCTATACCTGTTCGAAGGGCATCATTCTAGAAATTACTATAAGTCCTCAACTTGCCAAAAGTAGCCGTTGAAGCCTGGTCAAGAGAGAACTGTTAGAGATCTGCAAAGTTTGCCCACTCCCTCGGAATAGGAGACTATTTTTTTTTTTTTTGTAAAACTGCCTGTATGACTATAAATACAGGTAGAGAATAGATTCTACAGGGCCACAATCTTTTACTATTCTTACTTCCAAAAACCCAACATCACTCAAAACGTGTTATAACTAGCATCTTATTGAATTTTACTTCAAAATCTTCCTCGAGGTCGTGATTTTTCTTAGCCTTTACTGAGTTTTCCACGTAAAATCTTATTTATCTAGTTTTATTGCATTCTCCTTACGAATAAGCATTGGCAAAGATTTTCCTTCCAAAAAACGCGCAACTATAAATGGCGCCGCCTGTGGGAAATACTACACTTTTTATGCTATCACTGATCTAAATACTGCCCATTGGCAAACATGAACCTGAGAGGCCATTCCAGTACCGTCAGAGATCAGGAAATACCAAGAACTGTTGATCTCCACGGTGCCGTATTCGAGCTTCAACAACAAATGGCCACAGTGAAAGCCTAAAGAATGGAAGATCAGCGTGTCCACGCTCAAGCTCTCCAAACAGAGAGAGACGAGCGACGAAAAACCTTAGATCAACAGAGTCAAACACATCAGAAAGATATGGAACGACTGAGGAGAACGCAGGATCGACTTACCAGTCGACAAACGTCCTCTCTACTCGCTTGAAGCGGGCATAAATCAAAAGCAATTCAACGTGATGATCCACCAAGGGAAGGCGAGCTCCATGTTTCTCGATCCAGATCTGGAAACCCAAACAGAGCCTCTTGACATTTTGGCTTAACATCCTCAACATCAACAACTTAAGGAAGTCGAGGCACTTGACATCAAACTCCCCCACCCGAAAGAAGATCGACTAGGGATCGATTGGGACCAGAAAGACATGGATATTTTGTTCCTCAGGTTACAGCCTTACCATTTCCCCTGCAAAAATTTGTCACCTTAGATGACCTCAACAATAAGATCCAGGCCATAAATTCTGACATTCCAAGCCGAAGATCTGCGCTTGATAGAATCAAGACAAACCCCATCTCCCCTCATCTCGAAGTTATGCCCATTCTGAATAATTTCTATATGCCCAAATTTATACAGTATGCAAGCCTGACTGACCCCCTTACACATGTTCGACATTTCAAAGCCGCAGTGAGATTATATTCCAAACTCGACCACATGTTATATAAACTCTTCAACATGAGCCTGAAGGAAGAACTGCTCCGTTGGTTCCATACTATTTAAGAGACCTCCATCACCACGTTCAGACAGTTGCAGCATCTTTTCAAATCCAATTACGTTCATACCAGAGAACAAGAGATCATTGTCGACTCCTTGTTTTACTTCGAGTAAAGCGGGAAAAAGACCCTGGCAAACTTTTATAAATGCTTTCTACAGGAAACAAGGAAAATAGGGAACTCAGACCCTAAAATTGTCGTTCGAGAAGAGCTTACCCCTGCCCTGCACATTGACTCAAAAGTTTGAGAAGAACTTACTCTACACAAGCCACGTACAGTCACTGAGATGATTGATGTGGTTAATAACTACATCGAACTGGAACGATCAAAGAAAGATAAGATGAAAAGCTCATCTGTAATCCATTCTCGAGAAACATCTTTGAACCCCATCTCAGCGAGCAGTCACTCCCGAAGCGCCCAAACAACGCGACGGAAATACCAACTACAATAGAAGAAGGGACGGTAGACCAGGCAGACCTATCCCAGTTTTGCAGCCAATGACAGCAACTCTCTCCGCTATCTTGCCGACGATAAAGGGAGATGAGTGTTATCGCGCATCACAGGCAATTCCTGATCTTCCCAATAGACCACTATGTCAGTATCATAATGTGCATAGCCATGAGACTGACACCTGTTATTCCCTCATACAAATCTTCCATCGCATCCAATTACCTTAAACATTCTACAATTATGTCATCGACATCCAAAAATTCCTAGAGAATGAAGCAAAAAATAAGGAAGTAGAGCAAAATCAGGTGTAAGGGCAAGCTCGACACATGTACATGATTGAGATTGAAAAATGGAAGAAAAGAAAATAAGACGATCGGATTACGTCTTGTTGTAAAATGACCTCCTCGAACAAATAAACAAAACTGCTCCCCAACATAAGCAAATCAAAACATCCTTACCAAATCACCTTCGAAGACTGTGAAACATGCCACGTCAAATACCCTCATGATGACCCACTCGTCATTATGCTCAAAGTCAGACAAGACTACTTACATACACTTCTCATCGATACTGGAAGCGCCACAGATGTATTGCTCCAAAGAGTAATTGAAGTCTTAGGCCTTACAGATTTGGGAAAAGCTTTGACAACAATAATTACGGACTTCAATGGTTTGAAAGAATCAGCCACTTGAAAAATCACTCTGCCAGTTCAGGCAGGTTCCGAAACTATATTAATCAAATTCCTCTTCATCGATACAGAGTCCAAATATTTGGGGATTTTAAGATGAAGTTGGTTACATTCAATCAAAGCAGTGCCTTCTACTTATCATCTAGTGCTGCATTTTTCAACAAATTATGGAATTTACGAAATCAAAGGCAACAGAGGGTTCGACCTTAGAATGCAATCCTACGCAAGACATCGGTGAAACTGCCCAACAGTTATGCCAACCCATGCATCTGTCTCCTCAATCTTTTCTTCCACAAAGATGCGAAGACACCTCCAACGGTTATCGCCTATTAAGTCAACGTGTTGAAATCTCCATCTACAATAAAAATCTTCCTCTGCTTCAACCGCTTCATCTTCTGACATACCCTGATACGTCGGTAGAACGAGAATAGGGGTGGGCATCTCTATGGACTGATCTAAAAAATTTCTCAACTTCAACTTCTGCATCTCAACAGAAATTCTCTCTTCATAAACCATTCTCCGGGTTTTCATCATCGTCAATAAAACTTCCAGAGAATTTGGGAACAAACAAAGTACTTTACAATAATCCTCGGTACAAGTACTATTTATATAACCCTCCTATTTAATGTGTAGGTACGTTTGCCAAGCGTCATCATTCAAAACAGATCTCTCCAAACCTCAATCATCGCGTATATCAATATTCCAATCATTATTCAATGTACAAACATCCCCCCATAAAAATATACATTTTTCATATAGTCAAATCCATATTAATATTTCCTTCATTTTCAAACTTCCAAAACCCATATACCCGTAAATTCTTTCTCAACCAAAGCCACTCGTGACATCGGTTGCGAAAGGGCAATTGTAGGGGCCTATCCCTCGATCTAACCTAATTAGAGCTATTTCCAATTCGAACTACCTCCATATCAGGCTCACGCATTCCACATGTGACATAAACAGTCAGCATCAACATCTGCGCCACAAACTGAAGTAGAACGTGGGTCGAGCTTAACAGAAAAGCATGAATAAGTCAAAGACACTTATCTCTCATGAACTCAAAAGTTGCTTAGTCAACCGCCACATAAAGAAAATGGTCTAGAAGAGACAAGATTAAACTTTTTATTTACAAGATCCAGTATTTCTAGTTCGGGAGATCACTTGTAATAAAATATCAACCTCAAGCATTAAAAGTTACTATTATAAAAACTCTCAACTTGATGTCGTGGTTTTTTTTTCCTATTCAGGTGTTTTCCACTTGAAATTACCTGTATTATTTCTTATTTCATATTAGTTTTATCACTGGAACATTGGTGTAAGAGCTAATTCTAAGCCATTTTGAGGTTACGGAATTAGGCCATTACAGTATCTATGAAATCAAAGGTATTCAAAAGCTTTCTCGAGCTTGCGAGAATACCGTATCTGCCATTCTAGATACCTCAGACAGATACGCTTCATAACAAATATAGAAAGCTGATCACCTTGATGATCAACCTTCAACAGAAGAGCCTACAAATTATATAAATATTGCTGGATTTAGTAGAGTTACTTTTATCGGTACTAAGCTGGTCCAACACGATAAGGATGCTCTCATCCAATTCATGCGACTGAATCGAGATGTCTTTGCGTGGACTTTCAAGGAGATGCCTGGGGTCGATCCCACCAAGGCATGTCACAAATTGGTTATCAACATCAACACCATAGTGGTCAAACAAAAATAACGATGACTGTCACCTCGTTTTCGAGATAAAGTTAACATGGAGTTTGAGAAATTGATTAAAGTGGGATTTATTCGAGAAGCTAAGTATCCAGATTGGATATCCAACATTGTCGCTGTACCAAAGATGAATGAAAAAGTCTGAGTTTGTATAGATTTTACAGATCTAAACAAATGCACTCCCAATGATAGTTTTCCACTTCTCAGCATCCATTAAATTCTAGGTTCCACAGTAGGTCACGAACTCCTATCTATGATGAACGATGCTTTTGGATATAATCAAATTCCTCTCTTGGAAGATACATCACTATACAAAATTTAGAAAACATTCAGTCATTAAACTTACCACTTTGCTCATCTTCATCATACCCTTGCGAGCTACAAGCCTCGCCCTATCCTCCACAGCTTTTAACTTATGTTCTATACTAGGTCAATTCTTTGCGACCTTTGTCCCAATCAGTACAGAATAAGGATCTACTCTTTTCTTTTTTTCCCCTTCCTTTACCTCACCATTCCCCGTGGTTCCAGAGGTCGAGCCACGCTTCAACATCTTATTTTTTGGAAAAGCCCAGGCTAGCTTGCTCGACATGGTAGACTCTGGCACGTCCGCAAAATCTACTCCAGAGGCCTTTAGCAAAGCCATTCATCTCTCTTCATCAGGTCTCCTCTTCTTGTTACCACTAACACTTGTCATCAGCCTCGCTTCTTGAGACTTTTAAACTTTCTCGGACCTGCTATTAGCCCATTTATTTTTGTTAATACCGAGGTCTTTTAGCACTACCACGAGCTCAACCCTTTCCTGAGCAATAATATATAACAGGAACTTCTTCTTTTTTACCTTCGACGAAGGACCTGTCAAACAACAACATATTATCAGCAATAGAACAACATTCAATTTCAGCAGCTCAATATTATTTATTATTATACTTACTTTTCTTTACAGTTCTATACAGAAGTTCCATGGGCTTTTCATCATCTCACTTAAGGCAATCACCTTTCACCTAAATCATATTATCATTCGATATTCGACCTACTAAATTTAGATCAAAGAAAAGAGATTGAGACGAGCTCACAAAGAAATATACCCCTGTACTTGCAGAATAATTTTTCACTCCATAAAACTATTACACATCTTCAGGATATATTCTCCTTTCTACCTCATTCTCTTTCCATAATTTATTCAAACTCTCATATATATTTATTACCTCTCACATGTTCCCGTTCAGCTGGGCAGGATATGCCCCTAAGATATTCATTATCCCTTTCGCAAGATTACTCAGGGATAGACGTAACCCATACTCCAACTGAGATAGGTAATACGGAAAACCCTCTTTCAGGCCACCCTGAACATTCCTATCATAATACTCTAAGGAGATCAATTCATCTATTCCCCTATTCGATTTCTCCTCCTCTAAGTTAGCCAGTAGGAATAAATGCTCCTCCCCAGATCAGACTATACATATTTTAAATTGCTTACCGACATGTTCTATAAAATTCAACCATCTTCCCCCTATAAGAGCCTTGGATTTACAAAACTCTCTAAACATATCAGAGTTCGGAGGGTATGATATCAATTGTCCAGGGAAATCAAGAAATTTAACCACTCCTATTTCGTTCTCCCTATCAAATTCTACATTTTCAGACTCAGTCGAACGACCAGAGGTCGAGGCCTCCATAATAGGTAAAGTTTCCATATTAATTACGCTACAAATGACGTATGGCTCTACATAAATAATCCTCACGCTCGACCTACATCAGGTCCAGGTATTCTATCATTACCTTCTACACATACATTATACATATATCATTCATATTTTTTATATATATTTATACACATACATCAAACAGATTTATATAAATTACTATAAATAGTAATTTTTCCTAATTTAAAAACGACAAAAATGTTTTAAAAACACACATCAACGATATCACATAAAATCTACTGATTTTTAACGTCTGAAAAATAATCTGAAGCAGCGTCAAATCATTCCTTCACAACGCTGCTATACAACCACCTTCGTGACTGAGGTTCTCCAACCTTCTCCCGCCTTGATTGTTGATCACTCTGGTTTAATCTCTCACAAGAATCTCGCCTATTCTTTCTCGTTCTTCTCTGTCTGTTCTTCAATTTTTTAGAAGTTGATAAACATTTCAATAAAGAAGATGAAGCATTATTTATAGTCCCTTTCTCTAACTGCTGGCAATTATTAGGCCTCGCACAAGCCGCCCTTAGTTTTAGAACTGCGGCGTCCCTTCCACAATTCATGTTAGACGTTTTACACATTTTCGATGAAAATGCCACCCTATCATTGCTTCTTACCCTATATTTTATTATATTCTCATTTCTATTGCCCAAATCTTTCTCTGAACTCCTCACACTTATGATGACTCAACACTTACATGCAGTCAAACTTTTCCTGTAATAATACAAAAGACAAAAAATAAAGTTACCTGCTTTTTCTATTTTGACTTCTACTACTATAGAAGTGCATACGTCATTTCCAAAGCTCTAACATTTCAAAATTCAAATTCTTTATTCAAAACAGTCATAACAATATTTCTAACAAAATGGGATAGCTTCAAACTTTATTCTAATTATATTTCCTTGGGAGTTATTCAACCTAATACAATTCACTCCCTTACATATAATTACACCTGAAACATCCCAAATGTTCTGGGGGGCCACACCTGATCAGTTCACCTCCAGCAATCCTCATATCTTTCAACTCAATATCTTCTTTAGCAATTAATCTCACAACCTCTTTTTGAGCTGAAGGCTCTACAATCACTTCCCAAAATAGCTCCTCTTAGAAGCAACGTCCTAACTCAAGTTCTCTACCAACCCTATCTAAACCTTCAAAATGATACTCGCACACTGGCAAGTCAGTATCATAATCTAGCAAGCCAAAGATCCCTTCTCGTACTTCAGCTATCTTAATCGCTAATCGTCCCTCAGCAGCATAACAAATTCTCTTAGATTGAGTCTACCCCATCTTCTATATCTTCTTCCTATCTACACTCATTTTCCCCTATTTATACAGCTTTCTAGATTATTTAAAATCGCCCATAACTCGTATTTATATTCTGTTTTTCAACAATAGCAAACCCTAGTATCCAGATAAAAAATTATTTAAACTTATCTATCCATATCGACCTCAGTAAATTTGACCTACCACATTTCGAGCTTATTTTCCCATATTCCAATATTTCAAAGAGATCTCCATGAGCTCAAATTTCTGATTCTGATAAATTCTAAATCTTATGCAGTTATCTCCCTTGATAATTCTATGTTATTCAGTTCGAAAACACATTCTTACACATCTTTTATGTTTTAAACATATTTACAACTCGGTTGGTATGATAAATTTTCTAGTTCTAAAAAAATATTACATTTTATCCTCTCTTCATACATCACCGAATTACTCATAGCTCGATTACAATCTCAAGAGTTAATTATATCTATCAACACAGAGTATGAATAAACATTTTTTATTAAGCTCAAATATAAATTTTAGGTACTTTGCAGATAACAAGTCTTTCAGGTACTCTAAAAGTAGCAAATCCTTCAGTTTATCAGTCTTCAGTAATGTTTTACTCCAAGAATCATCTGATGCAAGGTAGGCATTTGATAATACTGAGAATCCTCCTTCCTCTAAGTTTGATCGAAGTTTAGACATGGAGCCAAACTTCAAATGGAAACTATAGAAGAAAGAAAGTCAGCGCTTGAACCAACTCTTTAAACAGAAGGTCTTCTTAGGGCCAAGAAATAATGATGGTACTGAAATAGACTTTTAAACTCTGTCTCCCTTCTCCACTACCATAGTTGCCACCTTTATAGCCGCACCAATCAAAGAGTTGGTAGAGATGATGACGGCCCTACCTTAGAATCTAATCCTATGCAAGATACCGGCGAAACTACCTCGCAGTTATGCCGGCCCCCACATCTATCTCCTCAATCATGTTCTCTACAAGGATGCAGAGACACCTCCAAACGTTGCTCGCCTTTCAAGGCAACGTAATGAAATCTCCACATATAGTAAAAAAATTTCTTCAGCTTCTTCTTCCGACATACCCTAATATATATGTGGGACAGGAATGGGGGTGGGCATCTCAAATGATTGGTCACAAAAATGTCTCAACTTAAATTTTTGTATCTCCGCAAAAATTCTTTCTTCATAAACCATTCTTTGAGTCTTCACCATTATTAATCTAGACTTCTAGAGAAATTTTTCAACAAATAGAGTACTTTGCCAGAGTCCTCAGTACAGTTACTATTTATATAACCCTCATATTTAATACGTAGGTACGTTTCTAAAATAGTCAATACAGAGCTACTCTGCAAACCTCAAGCGTCGCTGATATCAATATTTCTATCATCATTCAATGCAGATATATCCATCCATAAAAAGAATATACATTTTTTATTCTAGTCAAATCAACATTAAATTCCTCATTTCATTTCAACTTCCAACACTACAACTCCACAAATTTTTTCTCAACCAAAGCTACTCGTGACTTCAGTTACGAGGGGGCGATTGTAAAGACCTATCCCTCGACTTAACCCAATTCGAGCTACCTACATATCAGACTTGCGTATTTTACACATGACATAAACAATCAGCATTTATACCTACACCACGAACTGATTTAGAATGTGGGTTGAAGACAACAGAAAAGCATGAATAACTCAAAGACACCTGTCTCTCACAAACTCAGCGGTTATTTAATCAATCGCTACTTACCACATTGTTCGAAAATGTACTTTACCATGATAACGAACAGCAGGCAAGGCCTATATAAGGAAAAAGTTGTAAAAGATACAAAATATACCATATAAACTGAACCCTTCTTTAATCTGTGCTGATACCAAGTTGATACATGAGGTTAGTGTCTACAACATGGACAGATAATATTTTAGAGAAATTTGAAATAGATGTACTGATAGTTTCTCTATATAATTACCGTGGCAGGTTATTATACACTCGTAGATGAGCTGACTCACATAATCTTTGCTTAAGAATATCTATAGTAATGTTAAGCATATGATAGATAGATGCTAATACCATCAACTATATATGTAGGGACCTATCCCTCGATCTAGTCCAAACTCGAACTACCTCAATACCAGACTCACATATTATGCACGTGATATATACAATCAATATTGATACCTAGACCACAAACTGATAAGGAACGTGGCTCGAGTATTGCAGAAAATATAAGCAAGTTAAGGACACCTATCTCCCACGAACTAAAAGTTACACATTCAGCTACCACTTACCACATTTTTTAAAGAGCGTGCTTCTACACGATAACAAACTGCAGGTAAGGTCTATATAAAGGATAAGTTCCAGAGGAGGTAAGGATTGTAAATTTTATATTCTAAGACCACAAGAATTTTTATCTTTCAAGATCAAGTATTTCTAGCTCAAGAGATCACTTATACTGAGATATCTGCCTCAAGCAATAAAAGTTATAATTACTAAATCCTCAATTCGAGGTCATGATTTTTACCTATTTAAAGATTTTCCACACTAAATCACCTGTTTTTTTTTTAAATTATACTAATTCTTGTCACAGGTACATTTGGTGTAAGATCTAATTTTGAGCTATTTTGTACTACAAAATTAGGCCATTACATTTGGCTCCATCTGTGGGAAAGAAAACATTTCCATGATATCCTAAGGTATATATTTGCTTCACTATCCATTTCGAATTATGACCACTTCCAAGTGACTGGCAGCAGAAGTTTAGCTCGATCTTTCAGTTGAACCAGAATAGTTTGCTAAACTAAGGGAAAGTCTCCACGCCGAGACAAAGAAGCATAATGAGTTTGGGCGTTAGTTAATTCTTGATCGTGAACTCTGCGATAAAGAGCTCAAAAGTGAGAGTCAAGCTCGTCTAATAGCATTCAAGAGATATGAAGAACATATAAAAACTATGTAGACCGTATTGCAAGCTTTGCAAGATACTCAAAAATTCCCCTTACCAGAGAACATGATTAAGTGTCAGTAAACTCTCAACTTTCTGTACGAGAAAAATTAGGACCTCGAGAAGCAACCAGCAAAGCCATTTCTAGAAATCTTCAAAACAAACCACAAGATTCATTTCATTTGGGAAGTGAAGCTCAGTCTGATATCAGTAAAGGTCTCTGACCTTCCAAGAATCAAGAGGAGGAACAACGACCTCAACCCAGAATACCAGTGCGTGAAAGCTTGAGTGAGGGCACCAATACTCATAATCCTCGACCTGCTCGCAAAGTCACTCAGGTACCACTTTAGTATGTCACACAAGAACACATGGATTAACGTATCAAAGAATTAATTAAAGCAGAAGTACTCGGCTATAAGGACGATTTCACCAAGTTACAAGGTAGTCTGATTGCCAAAGAGTTATTTGATATGGAAGTCCCAGCAGGTTTCCATACTCCTAAGATACATAAATATAAGGGTACAGATCCGAAGCAGCACATTCAATAATTTTGTAATTTACAGGGATGGTATTCAAATCAGAACTATAATATCATTTGTTCGCCACAAGTCTACATGGAGAACCACTATGGTGGTTCCATTCTCTACCTGAAGATTCCATCCTCATATTCGACCAACTATAGAAAATTATTTTCAAGACTAATGCTCACAATAAGGATAAGGAAGATAATTTATATTCTCTTATTAGTCTCAAACAATCTCAAGGAGAGAAGCTCGAGGTCTTTGTAAACAAGTTTTTGGAGCTCGGATGAAAAGTTGATAATCTTGATAAGAAAATAGCTATTACTGCATTTATAAATGCACTATAACTCAATTACAAAACAAATAAACATCTCTTCTTAAACAAGTCCACAACCCAGAAGACATGAATACCAAGATCAATGGGTATGTCAACCTAGAAAGGATGATGACCGAAAAGCATAAATCTATTAAATCTGTCCTAACCTCTAAAGGTTAAAATATAGAATGGAATAATATACCAAAGGATGACCAGGGTGATAAAAAATGTTCCAAGGCAAACACAGGCAAATCTTGAAAAGTTAATTTATTATCCAAGCTAGTCCTCCCCAAGATGAATGTCCAGATCTCATTAATTTTTCCCATTCTAGAGAACAACAAATGCTACCGTATATCTCAACCACTAGAACCGATTGAAGGCAAACCGTACTACATGCATCATAAGGTAAATCATTATGAAACTGATAACTGTTATTCTTTATTGAGGTTGCTGGAATATATTTTCATAGACGGAATAATACACGAGTACATTATTGATCTGGAATGATAGAAGAATGGTAGATACAAGACGCAAGTCAAAATAGTTCAGGTCGAAGATCAAACTAGGGAAAAGTACTTATGCCATATGTACCACAATAACATGATCGAGATCCATTAGATTAGCAACTCTTCCAGATCTCACCGCTCTAGATAAAGAAGCTAAGCTCTTTCCTTAATCAATTAATCATAGATTTGGAATTTCCTTCGAGGAATGCAATATCAGTCACATAAAGTTTCCTCATCATGACGATTTGGTTATCACACTAAAGATAAAGAAATTTGTAATACATACCATAATGATTGATACTAGTAGTGGTATTGAAACTCTTTTCAAAGTACAATTGAACAAATAGGATTGGCCGATCAATGCCAAATCTTGTCAATTAGGGATGATGGGTCGCTATTAGATATATAATATGGAAGTAATTGTTTCTACGTATCATCAAGCACTTTTCTTCAAGCAAAACGGTGGCATCTATGAAATCCATGGCAGTCAAAAGCTCTCCCAAGCTTACAAAAATACCGTCTCTGCCATTCTTAACACAATTGGCAGATTTGTTACATAGCAATTACAGAAAGCTGGTCACATCGATGATAACTGAAGAATCAACAAGTACATAAACATTGATGGACCTAATATGGGTATATTGGTACCAAGCTGGTCTAGCACGAAAAGGAAGCCCTCGCTTACTTTTTACGAATGAATCGAGATATCTTCTCTTGAACTTCTGAAAAAATGCCAGGAGTCGACCCAGCCAAGGCATGTTACAGATTGAGCATCAACAACAACGCCACAGCATTAAAATCAAAAATTATTTATTTCATTATTGACTTCATCTCGAAGACAAGGCAGTAGCCTGATTCGGATTTGTAGAAGTAGTTCTTCTTTATCGAACTAGAGAAGAAGAGGTTATCTCTTTTATCTAGGAACATATTATCATATGGTTAGGATACCCCCACCTGATTCGGATTGATAATGGGCCGTAGTTCATTGGAAAAAAGGTCATCGCTTTCCTCAACAAATACAATATCATTTATTCACCATTAAATCCATACTACCCGCAAGAAAATGGACAGGCCGGAATCTCCAACAAAACAATAGTGGATGGACTTAAGAAAATGCTTCAATCGCAAAAGATAGGAAGCTAGATACGGGAACTTCCTCCCGTCTTATGGGCATACCATACTACACCAAGATAATCAATTGGTTGTTCCCCCTTCCTCCTGGCTTACGGTAATGAAGCCATCATTTCAATAGAATGCCACCATCCCGTTAAAGATCATGAGTTAACAAACGAAGAAAATGAGTTTGAGTTAGCCTACAATATGAACTAGATTGATAAGACCCGAGCTCGAGCTATTGCCAACCTAGGTCGATATCATCATATTCTGGCCAACTCATACAACAGAAGACTCCAAAGCTATGAGTTCAAAAAATTGGGAAGGTCATTTCCTGGGGAGTGTTAAATGCTGGGAAGCTCGTAGAAAATAGGGAAGGTCATTTCCTTATCGTTGGCCAAACTAGCCTTGAACCATACTACCTCATGACAGAAAAAGGCATCCAAATCCCAAATCCCTGGAACACTAGATGATTGAAACAATATTATCGTTAAATCCTTAGTTCTCCATTGCAGATTACTCCATTCTCGTTATTTACATTCTAAAAGTAAGATTTCAATCTCCAATAGTGTATATTCTTTTCTATTAAATGAAAACTTCAAAGTTTTTTTTCCCACATTACTCTTTACATACATGTAGACTCTACTAAATCTCAATTATTAAAGAAAAGGTAATTCTAGCTTTCAATCGATACATCTATACGTATATCAATAATTTAAACAAAGCTAATACTAGTTTTCAATCAATGATCTCTACCATCTATCAGACACATGATAAAGTAAATGTAAAAATTTCTTTTATCTCTCTATATCTCTACAATACAGAATACACAGATTACTTTTGCAGGTTTTTGCTTTAGGAAGGTCAGCTGTACTTTCCCCTACGAAGGAGGTCGTGCAGCCATAAACTCTAGAGCTTGAGCAGTTGCAATATTCTTTCCTTGCTCATCCAGTTCTGCAGGTCGGTATTCTAGCTCAGTTTCCCTGGTATTTAGGCAATTTCTTTGATCTATAACATCATTACAGATACAACCTCTGAGTACCACGCAGCCATGTAAGGTATCTCTTTTAAGCTCAAGTCTCTTTACTTCTTCCACAAAGTAGGTAATGACAACCATTAGTTCCCTCTACGGTACTTCTTCCAGGGAAATCTTATCTCGATCGGTATAATTAACTCGGCAAATTGTACTTTTAGTCTTTAATAATTTTTTTTATGGTCGCATGATGGGAGTCTGCCCTCTTTGTGCGTTTCTTCAAGCCCGATATCGCTATAGTCAATTTTGATATTAGCTCTACCGCCTTCTACTGCACAGAGCAATTTTTCATTTTTAGCTCCTCTACTTCACCACAAAGTGCCACCAACTCCAACTTGTTTACATCACCTCCCCCTGTACGAGCTTTATTTAGCAGCTCATCCTTCCTTTTGATTGCTACATGTAACTCTTTCTCTTCACAAAAAGCATTCTCCAACTTATAATTACTCTCTTTAATTTATTCATTTGCTTTCCTTACGACAGCTTGAACGAAAACTAGATCTGCCTCCAACACTTTAATTTGACCTGATGGGTTAGCCATATCACCCTTGGCAGCTGAGACCTCAGCGTCATTCTATTTCTTCTTTGACTGCTCTCCAGTCTCAGCCTTCTTGCCATGCGAACTATCCAAGTGTGCCTTCAACCTTGCAACTCGCCCATTCAATTTGTCACACCAATTTTGGGTGACCCGAAGGATCAAATATTTACCTTGCATGGCCTTACTCAACTGCTCAACTACACTTTCGGAACTTGCTAAATCAGCTCACGCCTTTTCAAGTTTATTTTTTTTCTTGGCCACTTGACCCTTCAAACTGGCCACATTATCCCATAACTCTTTATCTGCCATCTCTAGCAATCTAATGCGGTATTGAGTGGCATCAACTTTGTTCCCTTTTCCCTTTAGTAACTCTATCCTACTACTTAGCTTTGCCACTTCCCTCTGCCTACTCACGAGCCCCCCTACAGTTTTACTGCCTCAGTTTCTTTACTTTCAATCTACTGAGTCAGATCACTCACAATTTTATTCGCCTCAACAATCTGGAGCTCAAATTTGACATACTAATTTTCCCTCTCTTCATATGCATCCTTAATCCTATCAAATTGAGTTGCAAACTCATAATTGTATTAAAGCATTTATTGTTCACTCGAGCGAACAGTTTCCAACTCGACTTGCATAAACTAGTTTGAATCAACAATACTTCACATATACAATCAATAAGCTACAGTTAGCTATACACAATTCGAACAGATTTTAGTTTCTCCAAGCCAACAAGATGGGATTATACTTCGCCCTCAAGTTGCGAAGTTATCTTACACTAATGGCAATAACATATACATCTTGTCCTAGTTTAAGGTATACATTTTCTATGTTCTTATTTTCTAACACTCCAAAATGGTCTAATTATACATGGATTACTTTCGTTAATTATGATTTTCTTCTGCCTTTAAACATTACTTTGTAGCCCCAGAGTGGCAAAGCCTAGAAGTCAAAAATTTTGAGCTATTTTCTAACCTGTAACTCCATTTGCGAATTCAACAGAGTTGCTAAGGCATTTTATTCCTTAGCGAACTATTTATCTAATTCCCCAATTCTGAGGCGCATACCTTTAAGTTCCTACAAATCAATATTTACAACATCTCTTAGACTACTTTAAATTTTTCTTCCAAATATATACCATACAAATCACAGTTATCAACTTACAAAATTTTTTTTCTAAAAGTTTTTACCCTACCTTCTCTTCATCTTCTCCGCAGTTCTCTATATCAGTTCTAGAGGACACCACATTCAACCCCGTAAAAACACCTTGGGGATAACCACCACCAATATCGGGCTTATCTTTAACTTCGGTCTCTTCAACATACCGCCCCTTTATGATAGCTTCAAGATCGGCCATAAAATACCTAACTTTACAGAGCTTCTGTCAAAGGCTGGCTGTCGGTAGCAACAACTTCCTCGACATTCTTCTTCCCCTTCTCTGCAAGTTTGTACATTACCACCCAGTGTGAATCCTTCGCAGAGATAGAATGCTCCTTTTCTAAAGTTAAATCAGCCTCCAGTTGTGCAACTCTCTTCTCGATCTTAGCTCTCCCGTCCTTGAGCCCAAAACAAATCCTTCAGCGCGCGAACAGCCTAACATAGAAAATAAAAACACATTTCATTTCGAAGGCAACTCAAATCAAAGTAACTTTTTAGTTCGCAGGTTACACAAAATTCAAATAGTATGAAGAATTTTTACTTACCTTACACAACTCCAACTGCGTAGACGTGATCATCCCCTCAACACCTACTCGAGTTGCAGCCTTCAACTTGTTCTCCAAAGCTAGTAGCTCCTCCTCCATAGTAGGATCACTCTTCGCCTCCTTTGCTTGCTCACTATAGCAGGGGCTTCCAACTTCATTTTTTCCACACTCATCTCGACCTCTCCACTCTCTGTGATAACCGAGGTTGAGCCACCCTTCACAGTTTTCCTTTTGGGGTGCCTCTAAACTAGCTTGCTCGACGTAGCCCCCCCCAGAACTAGCCTTCAAAGACATTAGTGCAACCTTTGGTAATATTGGATGTTCTTTACCATCCGCTGCTACCCTCCTTCCATCTCTAGTTGCTGTCATCTGTCCCTTTGCTTGAGACTTTTACACTTTCTCTGACCCACTATTTGCTCTTTTTGATATGCTTATTTCAAGCTCTTTCAGAACAATCTCAAGCTCAAAACCTTCTTGAGCTATACTGTTAGCAATTCTTTTCTCACCACTTGAGATCGAGAACTTGCATAACACAACACAAAGTTATATACAGATAAACGCTGCCACATCTACAATATCTTGATATCATAAACTATTACTTACTTTTCTTCAGAGTTTTATATATAAGGTCAATAAATTCCTCTCCTTTCTTTGCAGACAATCACCTTTCACCCATATCAAATTGTCATTCCACACTCGCTCAGCAAAATTCCGGTAAAAAAACTGAGGTCGAGAAGAACTCAAAGAGAAGTACGCGCCTCTAGTCGCCACATAATATTTTGCAGCATAATATTGCAAAACATCTACAAGAGTTATTCTCCTCTCTACCTCATTTTCTGCCCACAATTTATTTAGGTTATCACAGACATTTATCACTTCCTACATATTCTCATTCAGTTAGGCAGGACTGGCTCTATGGTATTTAAAATACCTTTGGCAAGATTGTTAAGAGGCAACATCAGTCCAAATTCTAACTAAGATAGAAAACACAATAATCCCCTGTCTAGATCACTTTGGACACTCACATTGAAGTATTCCAAAGAAATCGACTCCTCTACTCCCTATCAGCTTCTTCTGTTCTATGTCAGGCAACAAGAAAATGTATTCTTCCCCATTTGGAACTGTACATCCCTTAAATGATCTCCCAAAGTATTTTTAAACATTACCCCATCTACCACATAAACTACTTTTTATTTTGCAAAACTCAAATGCATATGAATCTGTAGGGTAGGATATGAGATTACCAGGGAAATCTGGCAATTCAACATCGTCATTCCCTTCTGAATCAACCTCTACAACATTTGGGCTCTCCATTCTTAGGACGTTCATAGGTCTCCCCCCCACAATAATTACATTATCTGATTCAACAGATATTAGCTCGATGAAACAACTAGAGGTTGAAGTCTCCATATCAAGAATAGTCTTGAGGATGAGGCTTATTTATCTAACAGAGCCTTTTCACGCCTCTACCTACATACAGGTCTAGATATTTAATCAATTTTCTCTATTATTATTTTTTGTCTATACTTTTACACATACATATATTATGCACATACATATATACATACTTTTCCATGCAAAACAATAGTTTTCAAAGGTTTACAAAAAATAGCAAACTTTTCAAATTTCGAATAACCGCAAATATAGTATTCTCCACATCAAACAATTACTCTATATCACAAGCACAAATCAGCCAAATCAATTATAACTACTAACCTTCCATATCTGAATCAGAGTCCAGAATAACACACGACACAGTCCCACGAAGGTCTCTGATATGCTTCCACAATAATAACCTCCTTTTTTCTCCGGTTGTGATGCTTACTTTCGTTAACTCTCTCTCTAGAATCTCTGTAACTTGATTTCTTTTCTTTCTCTCTAGTTTTTCGTTGTTATGTATTTGACAAGCGTTTGAATGATGAAGAAGAAAAGTTATTTATACTTTTGTTCCCTAGCTACTGATAGTTCTTGGGGCCCACATAAGCTGCCCTCTATTTTGGATCTGAGGCGTCCCTTTCACTATTAATGTCAGTCGTTTCGTACCTTGTGGGTAAAAATACCTTCCCATCATTATCCCACATCCTATATTTAAATATATTTCTCTCTCTCCTAACTAAATCCCTCTCAGACCTTCCCACAATCGTTGTGATTTTCTCTTCACATACAATCAAACTGTCTCTACCTGTACACAAAAGACAAAAGTACAGATGATCTGATTTCTTTACTCCTATTTTTGTTACTTATAAAACTCCTGATGTCATTTGAAATGCTCCAATATTTCAAAATTTAAATTTTTATTTCAAAGTTTCAAACAATATTCACAACAAAACAGGAACAAATTTGAACGAATTATTCTCTCTCCATTCAAAATACAGTTATTTGACCTAACAAAATTCGCTCCCTAAAAAAAAATCGCACATATAACATCCAAGAGGCCCTGGAGCGCCATACCTAATCGGTTAGTACTAAGCAATCCTCTTATCTTCCTCAACTATTTCCTCAAAAGTAATTTCCTTCACTGCAACTTTTTGAGCTTCAGGCTCTAACCCCAATTAATAAAATGTCTCACTATACACACTGACTCCCAACCTCGTTCTCCCTCTCCCTCACAGTTAACCCATCAAACTGTATTGAAGATTAAGGCAAATTGGCATCATACCATAACTGCCTAAAAATCTTTTAACGAACTTCTGCAATCTTTATTGCTAAGCATCCCTCCGGCGCATGACGAACTCTTTGAGAATGAGTCCTCACCATTTTAATTTCTTCCTCCTCTCTATATCACATTTCAAGTATTATTTATACATACATATTGCGGTAACAACAAATCCCCCCCTCCATTTTGTATATTGTATAATCTATATTTAATTCCCATTATCCATAAGTAATAACCCTAAGAATATGCTCAAAATTTATTTGAGTTTATCTTTCTATAGCGACCTCATTGCTTTTCACCCATATTTTTTTTGAACTCATTTCCAAAATCTTTTACCTGTTTTACATACATCCATATTTTCTCCACAACTCGATTTAATAGCTTTCTTTCAGTTCGATATTAGTACATGTTATATCTTCAAATATATATTATATAATATATATCAAATATGCTATATATATATATATCTCCAACAGGTCGACTAACGCATTGTACAAAATTACATTATAACATTTTTCTATTTAGAGCTCAACCTACAATTTCTTTTCCATTATTTTTATTATATCAACTTTCTATCACACATCACTTGAACTAGCCATAGTTCACATTGTCATATTCATTTTTAGTTTGCTTTCTAAAAATAGATAATTACATTTTAGTATGCCAAAATATATTTTTTGTTCGAATTTACATACTCATTTTTCACAAAAAGTAATTTTTTATTTGCTCGAATATTACTTACAAAATTCTTTACAGAACATAACTTTTTTGAACCTTCCTACAAATCGATCTACAGGTTACATTACATATCAGTTTTTTGTTTAGAGGTACATGCACCTCAAAAATGAAACTCTTATACAACAATAGTTGGGAAGATAGTTGTAACAAAGCCTAAACCAACCTCCATCATAGAATACTCCTTCAAGAAGAATAACGATGATTGTTTAAAAGAAAATTTCCAATCTCTATCTCCACCACCACCGTCTCATCCTCTTTAACCCCCACCACCTCCGATTGGCAGAGAAAGAAGAATTCTTATACTTATATAGAACCCAATCCCTCGCTAGATAATGGCAGTACTTCCTGGTACGTACACCGGCTTCCACATCTGCCTCCTCAATCTTTTCCTTTGCAAGCAGACGAAGACTATACCCAGCGCTGCTCACCCAATAGAATAAGATAGTCAAAACGCCACTTATGATAATAGTCATCCTCAGTCTCTACTACTTCCTCCTATGCCATCCTATAGTATGTTGGTGGTATAGGTATGGGAGTGGGCATCTCTAGAGATTGGTTACCAAAGTAACGCAGCTGCAGCTTCTGTACTTTTGCAATCATCCTGGCTTCATATACCTGACACATGGTCATCACAATTCTTAAGACATACTTATCCACCAGGTATTCCTAGAGATATAATACTTTCATAAAGATAGTAGATGTTATAGTTCAAATGCTATTTATATCAGACCCACATTCAATACAAGGAAGTATTTCCAAAGCAGTCATCATTCAAGAACAACCTTTGTTGGGAAACCCAAACGCTAAATATATCAATTATTTCCCACACAATAAATGCCAGAATATGGTCTTCAATAAAGAAATTATAAGTCCCCAGCCAGTCAAAATCTATAGTATACCTTTCTAAATTCCAACACATACATTCCACATATTTTTTCTCGACTAAAGCCACCTGTACCTTTAGTTGCGAGCGATTATAGGGACTTATCCCTCGACCTAGTCCAAACTTAAACGGCCTCAATACTAGACTCACACATTATACACCGGATATATATAATCAACATTGACACCTAGACCATGAACTGATAAGGAATGTGGCTCGAGTACTACAAAAAATATGAACAGGTAAAAGATACATGTCTCCCATGAACTAACAATTACACATTCAACTACCACTTACCTCATTTTCAGGAGAACGTGCTTCTATGCGATAATGAACTGCAGGTAAGGTCTATATAAATGATAAGTTCCATAATAGATAAGGACCGTAAAATTTTCATTCTAAGGCCATAATTTTTTTTATCTTTCAACATCAAGTATTTCAAGGTCATGAGGTCACTTATAATAAGATATTAGTCTTAGCAATAAAAGTTACAGTTACTAAATCCTCAACTTATGGTCGCGGTTTTTACCTATTCAAAGGTTTTCCACGCTAAATCACATGTGTCATTTCTTGAATTATAATAATTCTTTTCAGAGGTACATTTGGTGTGAGATCTAATTTTAAGCTATTTTGAGCTTTAAAATTAGGCCATTAAAATATAGATAGTCTTTGGTTTCATTTATAGTGATAAAGGCAAAGTGATATTGTAACAATTAAGGTTTAGGTTAGAAGTCTAGCTCCCACCTACCCCGACTCAGGTTAGTGGGTTTTTCTAATGTTTTAGCATGCGTATGTTAGCATCTTCATGTGTTGTTTGCTAGATCTAATCTCTACCACTGATATTGAGTTGGGTTCTATGGTCAAGATCTCTTCTAGGGCAGTTGCTTCCTCTTTAGGCTAAATCTGTGGTATTATAGCAATTTCAAATTCACTTCTGCCTTCCTTTTTTAGTATTTTCTGGGAACGAAGCTTCTGCTGTCCAAAAGACCACATCCACTGAAGAGATGGACGGAGGCCAGGTTAATCCTGTGCCTTTGATAGTTGATCGAGGGGGGCTGAATCCCATCCTACCTAAAAATAGCTCCCAAATGAATATTATTGAGTTGTTCAAGCTTGCTATGGGGGTCTATTACGAGTAGGAATGGAATTCTAGTCACTGATAAAGAGATTGGGGTTTACAAACAACTCTTAGGCTATGTTTTTTTTTGGGTGAGAAGGGTAGGAAGAGGTGAGAAGATGTTTGAAGAGAAGAGGTTGGAAGAGGTTAGAAATTTTGAGGTTAGAAGATTTAAAAAAACTCGCGTTTGTTTGGCTAAAGGTTAGAACTTGTACTTAAAATCCTGACTTCTAACTTTAACATTTCACTAGTATGTTAAGCTGAACCATTTAATTTGACCTCAAATTAGAAGTTTTAACACAAAAACAACAAAAACACATATATTAACCACATTTTCCTCAATAATTCATCATATATTAATGCAACACAATAATTAAAATGGTGGTTTAAGGCAAAAACAAAATTAAAACGTGCAAATCACATACCAAAATACCAAATATATAGGGGACATGGTTCAACATACCCACCTAGAGAGAGAGAGAGAGAGATGGAGAAATAACTATTGTAGAGAGAGCTAAAGATAGAGGTAGGAGAGAGAGAGGGATGAGGGGATGTAAGAAAGGTAGAGGTAGATAGAGTAAAAGAGAAATAGAGAGATAGAAAGTGGTAAAGAGGTAAATGAAAGATAGAGGGGAGGGAGAAAGAGAGTTGTATGAGGGTGAGAGAGAGAGAGGGGATGGAAAGAGAGGGGATAGAGAGGGACAAATGGGATAGGGAGAGGTAGAGAGATAATGGAGAGATAGAGGGGAGGGAGAGAATAGGGATAGAAAAAGAAAGAGGGTTTAGAGAGGGAAAGAGAAAGAAAGTTGTTTGAGGGTAGAAAAAAGAGGGGATAGAGAGAGAAAGTTGGAAAAGAGGGGGGATAGAGAAAGAGGTGGGAGAGAGAGAGAGGTAGGGGAGAGAAGGGATAGAGAGAGAGAGGTAAGATGGTGAGGTAGAGAGATAAGGAAGAGAGAGAGGTGAGGGAGAGAGAGAGGTGGAGAGAGGGGAGAGAGAAAGAGAGAGGATGGAGAAATAAAGAGAGAAAGTGGGGAAAATGTTGGGGTAGGTTTTGATTTGGCTTATTTGGGGTTAAGATGGGTTTTTATTAGGCAAATTGAGTTTTTTTCAGTTGGAAACCATAACCGGTCCCGGGGTGGGGAAACGACCAAACCACGGTATAGCTGGGAAGCGAGCAGTAAAAGCCAAGTCAAAGGAAAACTAGAAGTTTGTTGGTTAGAAGTGAACCCAAAAAGCTTTATAGGGGAGGTGTGAAGTTTTGAGATTAGAAGTAGGCCAAACTTTCAACCAAATTTTGAGTTTTAATTTCTTCTGGAGAGATTGCCAACTTTTATAAAAAAATAAACATGTGTGAGAAGTTTCCAAAAGGTCATGCCCCTTCTCACCCTTGACTAAAAAACCAACATGGCCTTACAGAGTCGATTGAAGAACAATCCCAAGGAAAATAAATTAATTAAGACTAATGCTCTACAGAGGAATGTCTCTCCTGCGAGATCTCATAACTACCTTCATGGTACTCCAAATGCCAATAGAAATACTCGATCACTGTCCCCTACTAAAGGAGGAATGAGAAGGTCAACGAGGAGCAGAACTCCTACCAAGAGATAATTAGATGATAATCGTATATCCGTTTCCCCCCTTGTAGGCGTTCTCAGAGACGTTGAGTGAGAACCCCAAAAATTGAATTAATCCTTCTGGTTCAGCTACAGTTCATGAAAGTGCTAATTTCCCCACTAGTAAAGCTGCTGAGGATATAACCTTAAGTGATGATATATCAGATACTATAGTTAATGCTGGGACAATTACGATATATTCCCCTTGCTCTGATATTTTGACTCTCTCTCAAAATAAGTTTGCTATTTGCTCTATGAACAACTGTAATGTTAAAACCTATGTGAAGGGTTGTTTAAATGCTGAGGTTTAGACTGGTGTTTATCTCATGGCATGTCACAAGCTTGATAAGGGAGAGATGGCTAGTACAACAAATAAGGATGCCTTTAATAGCATGAATTGTGCAGAAAGTACACCCCTTCACCAACCCAACCACCAACACTTAAAGATAGCCTCCCCTTCCCCTCGAGAATACCTTTGTCACAACCAAATTCCCCCCAACTCATACCTTCCAATTCTGAAACCATGGAGTTTAACAACAATAACTTCCCACTACTCCCTACAGTCTCAAACAAACCAACAATCAATCCTGTGGCTTCCAACAATTTATGAGCGCACCCACAACACTACCAGCCACCCAAACACCTCTGTCACTACTCTTAATTGGTCACAATTATTAGGTTCTGCTCTTAGGGTGAGAGGGAACTCTAAACTCAGTTACATAACACCTTTGCTTGTTGAAGGCTCTTTGAGAGCTAAGATAAAATCTATTGATTTTGAAGAACAGATAAGGGATTGTGAAGACTATATTGTAGGGTATTTTGCTGGGAAGAGGCTTGACTTTAGCTATGTGAAGCAAACCCTTTCTAAGATTTGGTTAAGTAAAGAAAACTTTAAGTTAAAGTTATAAAACAACAATATCTTCATCTTCAAGTTTAGCAATGATGAAGATAGAGAACATGTCATTGAAGTGGGGCCACAATACCTTGCAGGTAGACTGTTTGTCATTAGACCCTTGGTTCCTAACATTGAGAGGGATGCTGCCAATATTAGAACCATCCCTATTAATGTTATGCTTAGAGAAATACAAGATTATCTATGAAACAATGAGGGGATTAGTCAAATTACCAGTGTTATTGGTATATCCATATGCATGGATAAAGCTACAATAGAAAAAACTAGGCTTTCTTATGCTAGAGTTTGCATAGAGATTAGCTTCAAAAGTGAATTGCCCCACATTGTGCCATTTGATGGTGATTATGGGAAG
This sequence comes from Kingdonia uniflora, assembly GCA_014058105.1. Lineage (NCBI taxonomy): Eukaryota > Viridiplantae > Streptophyta > Magnoliopsida > Ranunculales > Circaeasteraceae > Kingdonia > Kingdonia uniflora. Next base: position 4,595,598 of record JACGCM010000140.1, on the reverse strand, counting down.
GTAGCTTATATTTAGGCTGACTTGGCTTCTACCAAAATGTGAGATATGTTGTCTATTTGGTCATCGGTTCAATAGATGCGAGCAGCAGGTCATCACCAACATGGCTAAAATAACACCAAAGAAAGGGACTTGGAATAAGAAAGAATGGAAAAGGTCCCTGATACAATACTGAGTGAAAACTAAAATGAGGTTATGAATACAACTAGGAGTGTCCCTGGAAACTTCAATGGGAAAGATGGTTGGTTAGTTCCCAATCCTAAGAAAACTACTAAAAACACTTCTTCGATGTCCTCAGATAAGGAGGGTACTAACATTATCAATAGTGGAGCCTTTGCTTTGTTAGACAGTGAAGAAGGAGAGATTACTGCACCTGGTTGTGAGAGTAGTAGGGCTGATATTTCAACTGAGTAGGGAGTGGCTGAGAGCCATCCAGCAAACTATATCCCAAATACCCTTCCAACAAAGGCCCCTTCTACTAATCTTAATGTTAATGTGTAGGTACAATACACAAGGGAAAATGTTACACAAGGAGTACTATCTAAAAAACCCGTGAGACCAGTAAATTATGATAAAAATATTAAAAGAGTTGAGAGCACAAGCCAGAGTCCCCACACCCCTAGAAATGGCTAACGTTAACACTAACACTGGTTCTGTGACTACCTATAATATGAACACTTTTTTAATGACTAATTTTTCTATTGTACAGGTTGTTAATGGAGCTATTAGCCAAAATAGAAGGAAGAGTACTACTAAATCTAATTCTCAAGAGTGTAGCGAGGCTAACAATACCATTCCCCATCCAGAAATAACCAATTTAACTAACATGACTGCTCAATCTAGCTTGAAGGAAAGGGCCCCAACTATGACAAAACCTTATAGTATAAATAATACTTAGTCAAAGGCCAACATCAGACTTAATAACAATATCACAAACAACAATAATGCAAATGTAAGGAACAGAAAATTAGCAAGGGAGTTAGCTCTCAAGAAGAGCCAACCTAGGCAATAAACCAAAGATCAGCCTAAGGTAAGTGAAGGCTCTTCATGAGTAACCCTAGAGTACCTCTTGGGGCTGGTAGTGTCACTAAACCCCAATTTGTTTGTTAATGATTAACATTGATTCATGGAGCACAAGGTGCCTTAATGACACCCTTAAACAAAGAGAAGTTTAAAAGTTAATTAGTATGCATAAAATTTCACTTGTGGGTATAATGGCCTAATTCCGTAAGCTTGAGATGGCCTGGAATTAGCCCTTACACCAATGTTCATGTGACAAAAACTAATATTAAATAAGAAATGACACAGGTAATTTAGCGTGGAAAACCTCTGAATAGGCAAAAAACCATGACCTCGAGTTGAAGATTTTTGTAATAGTGACTTTTATTGCTTGAGGCTGATATCTTATTACAAGTGATATCTCGACTTAGAAATACTTGATATTGTAAATAAGAAGTTTTGATGTTTTGAGAATCTAGAAAATGTAGTTTTCTTAGTGATTTCTCGTGTATTTTCTTAGTCCTAGTCTCTTTTGGAACTTTTTCATTATATAGGCCTTCTCTACAGTTCTTCATCGTGCTGAAGCACGCTCTTCGAACAATGTGGTTAGTGGTGGTTGACTAAATAATTGTTGATTTTATAAGAGACAAGTATCTTTGACTTTTCTATTTAAGGTCAACCCACGTTCTTCATTAGTTTGTGGAGTAGGTGTCGATGTTGACTGTTGATGTCACGTGTAGAATGTGTGAGTCTAACATGGAGGTAGTTTGAATTGGAATAACTCGATTTGGGTTAGATCGAGGGGTAGGCCCCTACATTGGGGTTAATTAAAATTAAAATAAAAGCCTCAAATGAGGCCTGAGCTATTAATACAATTTGCCCTACTTGGGAAAGTGTTAGTAATACTACACAAATTGTGAAAGGTAGGATTCTTGTTTGTTGGGATCCTTCTTTGCACAATGTCACTGTTATTGGCAACTTTAGTCAGGCTAACCACTGCATTATTGAATGTCTTAACTACTAATTTATGGTGTCTATTATTTATGGTTATAACAATGTAGATAAGAGAGATATCATCTGAGCTGATCTCTAGTTTGTCACCAAACGCTTCAACATACCTTGGGAAGTAATGGGAAACTTCAACTCTCCCTTTACTAATGTGGACAAGTTTGGTGGAACACCAGTGCTTACTTATGTTATGGCCAAGCACTAATAGTTTTTACACAAGACTAACCTGGCTGAACACAAATACAAGGGTCATGAGTATACTTGGACCAACAAATAGCAAAATGCGGATAGAGTGCATGTGAAGCTTGATAGAGTCCTTATAAATGAAAATTGGAACAAATTATTCCCTAATCCTGAGACTGAATTCCTTGCTGCTGGGATTTCAGATTACAGCCCTCGCCCCATTCTCGATATAATTACTAGTTGTTGTGTTGAGAATGCATTTTTAACTTTGTATCAAGAACTGTTTGATGTTTTAGTGTTGTCTCAAACTTCGTTGTAGGAATTGTGGGACTGGTTTTAATGTAGTGGTCATTTCCAGTGTCCTTTCGAACGTATCTGATAATGGTTTGACCAGGTTCTGTAGAGTTCCAATGCTTAGTAATGGCTGCTTATTTGGTGGTTGGGATGTTGTAAATCAATGTTGGAAGACTATAAATAACCTGTCACAAAGATAGAAGTGTTATTTATTTTCCCTAGCATATGGTGAAGACCCGGGTTCAGATTCTTCATGAGGAATTTGTAAGGCTTGAAAAAGTTAAGTACTGGGAGTTGAGGACGCAATATTTTGGCCAGTTATCTCTGTCATCAAGGACTCCCATATCTATTGAGCCGTCATATGAAGGAATGACAGAGTTGGAGGCAGAGGCTGCTGATTTGAACTTCTTTTTCCTCTGTTAGTATCACTATGTTCTTATGATGGTGGCGGAGCGTATTAATAGTCTTTACGAGTTAGCCTACGCGAAGGTGGAAGATGAAGATGCTTTGGCGGTCAGGGTTAACTGTGGGGGTCCTTCCGGTGATTGTCGTAGGTATAAGCCAGTTGGGTAAAAACAATTACATTTTTAAATATTGTGTAACAGAAAATCGTATCTTTGTATTGTTCCTCTTTAACTGTATTGCTGTAACTCCTTGAACATTGTGGTGTAAAGTTCTTGACGGTGATAATAAGGAGATTTGAATTTTGAAGTTTGACATTTTCTCGATGTTTATGGTAATAGTCTTGTCGAATATTATTTGAATGTTTAAATTTTGAATTGTGGTTACAACTATCTTAGAAAAATAGGAGGAAGATAAGAAAAGAAATATGAGCTAAGGACTATGGTTTTAGGTGTGCAAGGAACAATGGCTAGGTGTGTTCCTGTAGGTGATGTATATAGGTATAAGGAATTTGATGTATACACTCTATTTATGAAAATTAAGACTGCATTGGTAAAGATGGAAAAAACAGAAGAGGTAGAGATGTATCTTGATGGTTTAGAGTAGCAGTGTAAGATCCTGCTGTCTCTTAGGAGGCAAATGGTTAAAGACTTCGAGAAGTGACGTATGAGGCATTTTGATAAGAGGGTAGTCGAAGGGTTGCGAAGGGGTATGATGAATAGTCGTGTGAGGCCTATAAATACCCCTGTGGGCGGTGACTGTTCACACTCTACTTTGTCTAATTTTTGTTCTTTCTATTTTCTCCTATTCTCTGTGTTTGTTTCTTGTTTATGTTTCCAATATTGGTAGTGAGGAGATTTTGATTCTTATTAAGAGAACAAAATTTTCCAAGAAGAGGGATTTAGGAGCTTTCCAACAACACGGTTGGTATTTCTGTCTTTACTAATTTTCTATGTATTCAACGCTTATTTTAGTTTGTATAGTAATTTGGTGGAAAACCTGTATAGATAATTCTTGCATGAATGATATCTATGAAGGAAATTGAGTAATTATGAGGATTTTCTGGAGAGATCATAAAAAAACACGTTTAAGATATTTATGTATTTATGGTTTTGTGGTACGAAATTTGGGATGTTGTGAGGTGTGAAAGGTATCGTATATGATGTGGGAGTATGAGGATTTGATGGGTCTGATATGATTTGAAGTAAAGTGGTGATAGGTTGGATTTTTGCCGCCGTGAGCATTTTGGTATGAGTTTTGACAATGTTTTTTGGAGTAGAGGTTCGTGTGTGAGAGGTAGAGGATTTTGTGGTGTAGCTGTAAAGGAAGATGATAGGAACTCGAAGGTTGTAGAGAAACTCTACAACTTGAGAACCAACTACTTTGGGCGGATAGACTTTCTAGTTGCTGATCAAGGGGAGGTCGAAGAGTTATTTCATGAAGTGGGATTAAAGAGATCTCGAACCAAGGGCTTCGAAGTTCTATTGATCGACGTAAAAAAGTCGGCCCGAAACAAAAGGGTTGGTGAGTCAAGTCTTCCCCTTGATAACCCTTCTCTCAATGGGTACACTACGAACTTTATTACGGCAGAGAAAGAGAGGCCCTATTGAGTGGTTCCTTCAGTTAGAAAAGAAAGAGAGCTACCAACCCTCCTGCTTCCCCTGCATAACCATTGAAAAGGTTGGTTCGATAGGTGCCAGTCGAGATTTTGGAGAAGGCTAAAGTAGTTGAATCGGGGACTTCCAGGGCCCTAAAGTCAAATATTCTAGTATAATGGAAGGTTGCTACTGGGAAGAAAAGTTTTCCCATTAAGTTGAAGACCAAGGATGTTTGGAATCTTGGAAATTCCAAGGAAGAGGCCCAACAGACCATTTAGTCTTATGCCGTTGGAACAACTACCCTTGAAGAAGAGTTGGTTGACTACTTAGTTGGAGCAGAGAGTGTATCATTCTTCTTCATCGAAGGTCACAGAGCGATGAATAAGGTTAGAAAATTTCATGCTTTATCTTGACTAATGAAGTTACTTACACAATCAAAAACTCATATTACGACTAATATGCAGATCAAAAAGTTGTTGGTCGATGGGAAGCCTCGTCTTCTTGGTACTGAAGTTTTGGCGAACCAACTCCTTGTCTATAAAACCATCGTGAAGGAGCTCGTCAAGCAAAAGGAGGAGCTGGTCCAGGAGAAGGAAAGCCGGGAAGCTAGGCTTGAGAAGCTGATGCTGGGAGCGGTGAAGTTAAAGGAGATTGTCATTCATGAGGCAAAGAAGGCTTGGGAGATGGAGAAGAAGAAAGAGGTCGCGAAGGAGAGAAAAGAGGAATTGGCCCTGCAAAAGTCCAACTTTGAGGACGACGTTCGGGAATAGATCCTATTTGTCTACAGGTTGATAGAGGCATAGATTACCAAGATTCTTGCTGAAGCAAAAACAGAAGTAGATCGAATTAACATCGACTCTTTCAAGCGTATGAAGGCAAATTTTTCTGGGAAGTTTGACCAAATGGAAAAGAGGAAAGATTATTACAAATTCTTGGTTATTGCAATTGGGGCTACCTTTGTTGACTCTGATGCAGAGGCGGAGGAGGTTTTCGACGCCCAAGAAGTGACCCCTGAATTGCCCGATAGTGCTGATAAAATTGGAGGGGAGCGTCTCGATGAGCTATCTCCAGGTCTTCAGGTGATGGTGACAACTCCAATGATCTCCCCAGAAAAGTAGATAGGACTATCATCATCGTATCTCTTTTTCTTTTCTTTTATGTCAAAGTTTGGTGAACAATTTTTGTACAAGTGGTCAATGAGACCTGAGAATATTTTTGGGAATTTGTTTTGTGGGTGAGTTTGATAAGTTTGATAATTATGGATATTGATGGTTTGGTATTTGATCGTAATGAATATGATTGTTGAATAATTTGGTGAATGGTTGAATGTTTTCATAACATTTAATATCGACGAATGAAGCTGAGGTATGGTAGTCGATAACTAACTATGAGAAGTAGTTAGTTATGTTAATTTGTTGAGTATTAACTGTTTGATAGATTCCTTGTTGGGAGATCTGTTCGATCTTTAAGACAATTTGAATTAGTTGCCGATGTAGTAAGGTTGTCTAATATGTTAACTATTTACTTCGATATGATTGATAGTAGAACATACTATTCGTTATATGCTTCGGAATGTTTCCCGTGGAAAGTTTATCTGAATGGATAGATAGTACAACCATGTTATGGCTTAATCTTTATGAAGAATTGCCAGATGTTTATCCTCTTTGGGATATCTGGGTTGATAAGACAGAACATGTCATGCGTTGTTGAATGCAGTAATTATTTCAAACATCTTCATTTAATTTGATATATGTTTGTTGAAGTGATAAGATTATGACAAAAGCTTATGAAGTTTGGTCAAAAGAAAGAATGTAGAAAAGATGATGTATGGATGGAAATAAAACTGCTTTATTGATGTAAAAATAAATAACGTATACAATCTATCTGTAAAACATCTTCAGATGGGCTGTGTTCAATGGGACCTCAAGTTGTATCTTATTTTTTGTCATCAAGCAGTAAGTATCAATGTCAGTTTTGTCACTTATAATGTAAAGCCCTTCCCAATACTCTAATAATTTGCTAAAATTCTTTGGTTGAGTACTATCTTGAATTCGTCGAATTACAAGACCACCGATGTCAAATTTATGTTTCCTCACCTTTATTTTATATGTATTGCGAAGGGTATCATGGTAGTGCCACAAGTTTGCAATGGCATGATCTCGAGTTTCTTTAATCCAATTGAGATTACAGAGAACTTCAAGCTCATTTTCTTCATCTGTGACCTTGCTAAAATTCTTTGGTTGAGTACTATCTTGAATTCATCAAAGTATAAGATCACCGATGTCAAATTTATGTTTCCTCACCTTTTTGTTGTATGCCTTGCGAAGGGTGTCATGGTATCATCCCAAGTTTTCAATGGCATGATCTCGAGTGTCTTCAATCCAATTGAGATTACAGAGAAGCCCAAGCTCATTTTCTTCATCTGTGACAGGTCTTCTAGTAGTTGGGAGGTCGAGGTCAGATGGGATTACAACTTTGATTCTAAAGGTTATCATAAATGGTGTGGCCCTTGTGGATATTTGAGGTGTGGTCCTATATGCCCTTAAAGCACTAAGTAGTTCTTCGGTCTATCTGCACTTCTTTTCATCGAAGCATTTTTGTAATCCGGACTTGATGCTTTGATTGATAGCTTCGACCTAGCCATTTTCCTAGGGGTAATATGGAGTCAAAGTAGTAAACTGGCTCTTGTATTTGTAGTAGAATTTAAGGACTTTGTTGTTAATGAACTATTTCTCATTATCCGATCTTATCATTTGTGAATAACCAAATCTGGCGATGATGTGCTCCCAGAGGAATTTGATTACATCATTTTTGTTAGTGTGACAAAGTGGTACAACATCGACCCACTTGGTGAAGTTGCCAATAGCTACAAGAACAAACTACTTGTTGCTTGATGTAGGGTGAAATGGACCAATGATGTCTATGGCCTATATTTTGAATGGCCAAAGGAAGTTACTGACATGTAAGTCAAGGACTGGACTTTTGATGTCTTGGGCGTGGATTTGGCACTTGTAGAATTTTTTGAGAAAATTTTTGTAGTCTTGCCACATTTTCAGCCAGTATATCCCTTGTGTGAATGCTCGTTGTGCCAGTGATAAACCTGAGACAATTGCGACATAGATTCCTTCGTGAAGTTCCTTGATTTTGATTTGGGCTTGTCTTTGTGAAATGCATTCGATAAGTGGACCTCCACCAGTAATGTGGTATAGTAGTCCTTTGACTGATATTTGTGGTTCAAAGGAAATGTCATATTTTTCTTGGAAAACAGACTATTGTTGGACTCTTATGGATTTTTCTATTTTTGAAGCACTAGTTTGCGGGGGAATTTTGTGATGAATTTAATGGGGTGTGGCTGGAAGTAAGGTCAAAGTTTTTGAGAAGTATACACAAGGGCTAGAACTGATTGAGTCATTTGTTTTGATAATTGCATTGCGAATGTTTTGCCTTCAACATGACTACTCATTATAGGAAGACGCCCCAAGTATCTTTTAAGATCTTAAAAAACCAATTCACATTCTGGAGTCTAAAGGATTTCCTTCAGTTATTTCTTTGTCATAGGAGATGGAGTTCCTCGAAGAAGGATGTAAAGAAGTTTGTATCGATCAAATGAGTTCAAGATAAATCTGTGTAAAGCAACAACTTTACCAACAAGTTTTTGGACTTCTTTTTTGGTTCACGGTGATGGCATGGTCATAATTGCTTTAATTTGTGCTTGATCAATTTCTATACCTCTCTTGCTAGCTAAATGGCCCAAGAAATTTCCAGATACAGCCCAAAATTAGCAATTATCAGGATTTATCTTCATGCGGTATGTTCGAAGGATGTCGAAGATGGTTTGTAGATTGTTTCAATGATTATTTCGTTTCAGGCTCTTGTAGATCATGTCATCGATGTACACTTCCATGATTTTACCCAAGTGATCTTTGAACATTCTTATAACGAGCCGCTGTATGTGGCTCCTACATTTTTTAAGCCAAAGACATGACTGTGTAGCAGTAAAGGCTCCTTTCTATTATGAATGTAGTCTTTTCTTGATCTTCTTTAGCGAGAGAGACTTGGTTATATCTTGAAGTTGTATTCATCATTGAAAGAAGTTTGCATCCTACTACGGAGTCGAGGAGGTGAGGAATCAAAGGAAGGGGAAAGTTTTCATTAGGTGTAAGTTTATTTAGCTCAGTGAAGTCGACACACTGATTTTTTCATTCCTCTTCGGGATAGCTATGATGTTTGAGACTCACTTCGGGTACTTAGCTTCTCAAATTAGCCCAACACAAAGTAACTTATCTATTTCTTTGCTTCCTGCTTCTCGGAGCCTGGGGGCTAGGTTACGATACTTATGCAATACAACCTTGCTATCTGATACAAGGTTTATTTTATGGCATGCAATAGAAGGGTCGATTCCCTGCATTTATTGAAAATACCATGCAAAAATATTGACATTTTTCTTTTAAAGGTAAAGTAGGGTTTCCCATTCTTCTGATGATAATTTGTATCCAATAAAAGTATTTCTCCCCAAATCATCGAGCTCTACGAATTCAACTGCTTCAGCATCATGTTGCTTAAACGTTGAAGGTGGCTCATGCTGTAATTGCAATGCTTTTAGAAGTTTTGATCCGTAAGAGTTTGTTATGGTATTTTTGCACATTCTTGCCACAACTTGACTCCCTTTGATTTCATAGACATCGTAATATGTTGGAAAACGTAATAAAAGATAATATGCGGAAGGTACTACTTTGATGGAGTAGAGCCAACTTTGCCCTAAGATTCCTAACTATTTGGATTCAACATCGATAATAATGAATTTGACGAAAGTGATTCTGGTCCTGCCTTAATAGGTAAAGTGATCTCTCCCAAGGCCGATTCTTTTGAACCATTAAATCCTGTGATGGCAGTTGCTGATGCTTTGACTAAATCTTTGAGGCCTAGAATGTCAACTACTCTTTTAAATAGTACATCAGCGGCATTTCCAGTATCGATAAGAAGTGCGCGCAAATGGTCATGTCCTACTTTGAGCATTATCACCAATGGGTCATCATTAGGGTATTTGACATGGCTGGCGTCGCAGTCTTTGAAGGAAATATGATATGGGCATTTGGCTTTGCTGAAGCTGGGCAAAAGTTTGGCAGATTTTTTGGATGATGTTAATTTAGAGTAAGACGTGATCCTGTTATCCTTCTTTCACTTCTTACCTTTTCAATCTTGATCATATAAAGATGCCGAGCTTGACCTGGGACTTGCTCTGCTTTGATTTCTTTTCTTTTTGATTCATCTTTGAGAAACTTTTGGACATCAAGCACGCATTTGTGGAGCCTTCCTGCCAGGACAATACGGTAAAAAATTTGTATAAGGGAGTAATAGTTGTCAATCTCATAGCTATAAACATTATGATACTAGCACAAAGGTTTATTTGGGATATTAGGAAATTCTTAGGGTTCTAGAAAGAGTTCATTCCCTTTTAGTATCGGTAAGATAACTGATAGGGTGGTCGTCATAGGAGGTAAGACTGGGATTGGTCTATGTTTTTTCCCATCTTTTTGTTTGACATTGTCGTTGTAGTACCTACGCTGTTTGAGAGCAACATTTTTTATTGGTTTTGAGTGTGGTGGTGAGAGCACATCGTTGGAGTGGATTACAAAAGAACTTTTCATTTTATCTTTCTTGGATCGCTCGAGTTCAATGTAGTTGTTAACCATCGATCATTTCTGTGACGGTTTTGGGTTTGTGAAGTGTAAGTTCTTCTCAAATTTTAGAATTGATATGAAGAGCAGAGGTGAATGGTGGAACGAAAATCTTGGGATCTGAATTCCCAATTTTCCTTGTTTCTTGTAGGAAATGCTTGTAAGAGTTTGCTAAAGTTTTCCTTTACGCCTTGTTTGAAAAAGAAAATGAAATTAACTATTATCTCACGTTCTTTAGCATTTGTGTAATTCGATTCAAAAAGTCACTGTAATTGGTTGAAGCTAGTAATTAAGCCTTCGAGAATGGTATAAAAGCACTTGAGATGCTCTTCCTTGAGGCTCATGTTAAACACTCGACACAACATGCGATCGAGCTTAGAGTATAGGCCGATGTCTGCTTTGAAGTGACGGACGTGGGTGAGTGGGTCGGTGAGGCCTGCATATTGGTACAACTTCAACATGTGGAAGTTGTCTAGAATTGGCATGACTTCGAGATGAGGGGTAATTCGGTTGGTCTCGATCCTATCCAAAGTGGATCTTTGACAAGGATTATCTGAATGAATGGCTTGAATCTTATTATTCAAGTAATCTAAGGTAATAAATTGTTGGAGAGCGTTCGGTTTTGCTGCGACTTGTGAATCAAAATCTCCTTGACTTTCTAGGCCCAATTGTTCTCTAACTGGTTGTCTTGGAGATTGAATGAAGACCATTTTACAAGTTTTCTATCAAGTCGTCTCTCTCCTTGGAACCCTAACCCTAGCCGTTCCCTCCTAGGGTTTCCTCTTGCTTTTGGCTTTTGAATTAAATCTCATATTTAATTCTACTTCCTTTCTTCATTCTTTACCCTTCTTTTATTCCATCAACCTCATATTCTACCTTTCTTTTTCGATGGCCTCAAGCTCCTTTCCGTTTTTCCATGCAATCCCTACACCTCTACTTCCCCCACAACCTGCTTCGGATATTACTCCCTTTCCGGCGCTGATATACTCTTCAGAAGTCGATGTTACATCGACTGCCCTTCCCTTTGCGATTCCATCTTTTGCTAGTGTTGCTTTGAAGAAAGTAAAACCTGCACTTGAGGAATTCAAACCGGAAACTCAGATCTCGTCGAAAGATAGGATGCTCGTGATATCTTTTTCACCTTCGGATCTGAGGCAGCGGCTGCTTTTAACACAACACTAATTATGAGTTTCCCGGCTAGAAAACTGCAATTTGATGACATTACAAGGAACATTGAATCTAATTGGGGTCTCCTCAAAGTTCCTAAGGTTGCAGTGCTTGATTTCAAGCACATTATGGTGCGAATGACATCCGAAAAAGATGTCACAAGAGCTCTTTTTAGAGAGTCCAGACAAATTAAAGGTTTCTTCTTTAAGCTAGCGCGGTGGACGATTGATTTCGACCCCAAGAAAGACTCGCGGTTTGCTCCGGTATGGGTTCAATTCCCAGGTCTCAAGCTACATCTACAAAATAATGGGATAGTCAAGGAAATGGCGGGTCTCATTGGAAAATACCTTATCACGGATACAACAATTCTAAGCCTGAGCAGACCTAGTATTGCGAGGGTTTGTGTCGAGGTTAATCTCACAAAGGACCTCCCAACGAAGGTGGGGCTTGCACTCACAAAATCCTCTATTGTGGAACAATCAGTAATTTATGAAAGGCTTCCGATGTACTGTTCTCACTGCTGCTTGCAAGGTCACAACAAATCAAATTGTAATAAGAGCAATTCAAAAGTCCTAGCTAACAAGAGGGACGAGGCTCGAAAAGGCAAAGTAACCATGGAAATAGCAATGCCTGCAAGAGATTGGAAAACCAATTCAACCAAGCCAGCGGTAAGCAGCAGCGACGTACCTGAGTTGGGTGTTACTAACAACAACATAGAGTCTATATCTGCCAACGAACAGCTACCGGAAACCAGGTTACCACAGCAATTAGCTGTACCAACAATGACTGACAATACTCTTACTAAAGAGAAGGTACAGGCTCCGGAAACGTCGGCGAAGAACATCACTATGGGTAGTCCAAATGCGATAGTCACAATAGATTTAGCAGCAACCATATTTAAGAATGTGGATGTCGATAGCCTTGCATCTGACGGCGAGTTTGTAGCAGCCTACGATACCGAGTTTGAACGAGGATTTTACTCTGATATGGATGGGGTAGCTTGCAAGGACTGGACTCCAATGAAGAAAGTGCGATCAAGGCCACAACGGTTGCCTCTCAATATGATCACAAGGAGCAAGAGTGCTTGACAACCTCCAAACTAAATTATGGTGGACGGACCGCTACTCGTTTGGAATTACAGGGGCATTGGCAATGCCATGACAATAAATCATCTCAAGAAGCTCATTCAGTAATACAAAATTTTGATTGTGGTACTGTTAGAACCTTTTTTAGATGTCTCACATATTGGTAGCATATGTAGTCAAATAAAATGCAATTTTTTTCTGTCCAATCAAAACTAGAATGAAATTTTTTGGATATTCTGGAAACAAGATTATGAGGTGACGTTTATATCTTCGACGAATCAATATATTCACTGCAAAATAGAACTAAACAACAACAAGAGTACCCTAGCGACTCTTGTTTATGCCAAATGCACATGTTCTGAATGACGCTCTCTATGGGATGACATCTGTTTGCTTGCTCAGACCATTACGACACCCTGGTGTGTACTGGGGGATTTTAACACTATACGGTATGAATCGAAAAGACTTGGTGGTCGAAGAATACGCCACAGTGAGGTCACCAAATTTAAGTATATGATACAAGTGGCGGGGTTAATGGATACCGGGCTCTTGGGTTCAGTATACACTTGGTGTAACAATCATCGAGGCAGGTCACGACAATGGGCAAGACTGGATAGAACACTCGTCAACGCTGCGTTCGTAACTGGGTTCCCAATACACAAGATGCACCATCTTACACGAGTTTGTTCAGATCGCGCCCCTCTTCTTCTTTCATTCACGAGCAACGCTTAGCAAGGACCTCGACAATTCAGATTTCTAAAAATGTGGTCGACTCATACCACATTTCTTAAACTAATCAAAGATACTTGGCCATCGGGTGTGTTTGGAAATTGCCTCTCCTCTTTTGTGTATAAGCTAAAACTGGTCAAAACAGCCTGACGAGAATGGAATGAAACAACTTTCGGAAACGTTACACAAAACATCAAAAGGCTTGAAGACAAAATCACAGAGCTGGATTTCATATTACAAAGTGGATAGGACGAACAGGTTAGTGCGGACCTTAGCAATGTGCAGAGAGAGCATGCTGATATGTTACACAAAGAGGAGATTTTTTGGAGAGAGCAATCCCGGGTGAAATGGATTCAAGATGGAGATGCAAATACCCAGTTTTTCCACACTATAATGCAAATCAACCGTAAAAGATCTGTTCTTTTGAATTTCACAATGCCCGATGACACCCACACGCAAAATACTGGGATGATTCACGAAGCTGCTATTACGTACTACAAAGACGTGTTTACTGCAACCCCAACCCAAACTGACCAGGAACTACTCAGCAGCATCCCAAATGTTATTACAGAAAATGAGAGCAACAGTATTACAGCCCCACCAACTATGGAAGAGTTAAAAGCAAGTGCTTTCAGTATTTCCATTGACAGCGCTCCTGGAAGTGACGGTTTCTCTACCAGTTTCTATACCACTTGTTGGGACATCATTAAGGAGGACTTACATGGAGCAGCCAAAGAATTCTTCAATGGTGCACCTCTCTCACGATTCTATACCTCAAATTTCCTAACCCTTATCCCAAAAGTTGAGAGGCCTACAACATTGGGGGACTTTCGACCAATCAGTTTATGTTCAGTGGTCTACAATATTTTCTCAAAAATCATTGCTATGAGATTGAGTACACTGCTATATAAGATGATCTCAGGTAATCAGGGAGCCTATATACAAGGCAAGGACATCAGCGACACTATCACTCTCGCCCAAAAAATGGTGGGAGAATTACATTGGAAAACTCAGGGCAATAACGTGATGATAAAGGTGGACATGACCAAGGCGTATGGCCGGCTGGACTGGTGATTCCTTAAGATGGTTCTTCGGAAATTTGGCTTTTGCAGTACATGTGTAAACCTCTTTGCAAAATGTTTTGAGACACCCTAGTTTTCGATGGTGTTACATGGAGTCTTTAAAGGATTTTTCAAGTCGACTAGAGGTCTCCAGAAAGGGGATCCCCTCTCACCTTTACTATTTATCATTGCAGAGGAAGTGCTTTCTTAGGGGCTAACGAGGTGCTTTACAGACGGGCGGATTGGGTATTTTAAATCCTCTAGGGGATGTCTTCCAATCATACATCTGCTGTACGCAGATGATTTTCTAGTATTTCTTAATGGAAGTCAATCCTCTCTCCGAGGGCCACTGATGTTTATGAGAAGATATGAAGCCTTCTCTGGGCAACTGGTCAACAAAGAGAAAAGTGGGGTCTATGTACATCATAGCACAACAGGATCCCAGAAACAAATCGTTCAAATAACATGCGGTTTTCAACACAAGCTATTTCCGATGATTTATTTCTGGGCACCAATCAGCTATGGAAAATTTCGGCACTCTCACTTTGAAACGCTCCTCACGAAGATACAACAACGGATTGAAGGATGGCATGGTAAGCTACTATCTCAAGGGGGAAAACTCACACTGATTAACCATGTCTTGAACTCCATGCCGATACATCTTCTAGCATGTATCAACGTCCCACAATCGGTCATTCGAAAGCTAGAGAGCATGTTCTCCAATTTCTTCTGGAGAAAGTTTGTAGTTAGAAACAAACGACACTGGGTGCCATGGGACAATATATGTACACCCAAAACAGAGGCGGACTCGGTATCCGAAAGCTCGAGGACATCAAATACAGCTTTCAGCTCAAGAAATGTTGGAACATACTATATACCGATACATTCTAGACTTGCTTTATGAGAAGAAAATACACAATACAAAATGACATCTCTCGGCTTCGATCTAACACTTCTGCACTATGGAAAATTATACGAAACCTGATCACAACAGTTCAAGCAAATACAGTTTGGAGTTTGGGAATGGGCAATTGCAACTTCTGGCAGGATGATTAGACCGGGGAAGGCAGCCTCGCAGACATTTTGAACATAGATTGCACACAAACAATAAGGGTGAAAGACATTATAGAGAATGGAACAAACTGGAACTGAAACTGCCTTCAACACGAACTGCCACCGCAATGGAAAACCATACTCATCAACAAGATCTTCATCAACGAGAGTCATGACATGTCACTTTGGGGTCCTTCAGAGAGTGGTAAATTTACGGTAAAATCAGCATGGCAATTCTGGAGAGGGACTACAGAAGTACAAATTCGCATGGACTGGATTTGGTTCAAAATGCTTCCTACTAAAATTCAAGTCTTCAATTGGAAAATATGGAAGAATGTCATCACGGTAGATGATTTCCTTCAACACCAGATTTATTTTACATTTAGATGCAGCTGTTGTCGCTCAGGTCACATCAAAACTTTGAACCATTTGCTCGTAAACGGAGAGATCGCTCAACAAGTTTGGCAGTTTTTTGCAATGGCATGTGACGTTTGTAACATTCAAACAGAAAGCTTTTGGGCTTGGCAAGGGGTTTGGATATTAGCAGCAAACAAGAGTACACAAATGGGCATGATCAAGGGAATTCTGCCGGCCATAATAAGCTGGGAACTTTGGAAAGAAGGATGCAAACACCGATACGACGACATCCTCATGAATGTACAAGCGATCGTCAAAAAAGCATGTCGTTGGCTTCAAGGTCTCATGATCAAAACCTCAGTAACTCGTGGTTGCAATTACAGAGATACTTTGTCACTTCAGGTGCTACAAGTACACAAGCTTCATTTAAAACACAAAGCAAGTACATGGGTCAAATGGCAAGAACCATCGCCTAGGTGGTTCAAACTGAATACTGATGGATCCTTTTTGAGCAATGGTCTCTCTAGGGCTGGAGGTATCATTTGCGACTCACAGAGAGGAATAAATCTAGGTTACAGTGTGGCACTAGGAAACGATACTAACATGATAGCTGAACTATATGGACTACTGCATGGCCTCCGCCTTTGCAAGGAGAACAACTGGTTTCTACTAGTGGTAGAGATGGATGGTCATAGTTAACTGGTTCAAGCAGACAAGATCCTGCCCTAGCAAGTTTCAAGCCATCTGGAAGATGGTCCTACAACTCAGCCAAGAGCTACAAATCAATATGGTGTATACATACAGAGAAGGAAACGGGTCCGCTGATGGTCTCTCCAAGTTGGGAAGTGCACAACAGAACCTCCTCTTCTGGTCGGCTGCTTCACTACCTAGACACATAAGAGCCTCCTACTTTCTTGATAAAACTAGGAGTTGCTGCCATTAGACACTGATATATATGTACTATTCGGAGGTCAGGCTCTATGTCCCCCTCCAGTTTGCTTTCTTTTTTACATAAATTAAATCCCAATTTGCGCAAAAAAAAAAAAAAAAAAAAAAAAAAAAAAGGTTGTCTTGGAGTTGGCAGTGGTGTCTGATGACGTGTTTGTCAGCTTCCTTGAGTTGTCGATGTTAGTGATGTAAGGCCGAAATGTTGAGATACTCTATCAGGGTTTCTTGATCGAGATCTTGAAGCTTGATTTTTCTCTTCCCTCTGTATGTTTTCTTTCGGGGAAGCTCGTGATCGATGATCACATCGATCTTGGGGAGGTAATCCTTGTCGACCAGTGAGTCTATCTCGGTACCTTAGCAGACTTTCCATTTCTTTATGATGAGTTTGGATTTGTTGTTCCATGGCCTTTCTACTCTCGTCTTTCTTGACTTAGAGGGCTTGAGCGTGAATCCTCTGATCTTTGAGTCGTTGGTTCCTGTCAGATTCTATTTGCTTCAGAAGCTCGACAACAACATTGTGCAAATTGACAGTTTCTAGTTGAATGGTGACCATAACGTCCTCATTTTTCCCCTCAGAATTGGAGGCTCTTCTACAGTTTATGTTTGTCATGGTAGTAATTGTATCGAATGAGATTTGGCAAAGAGATTACAATTCAGTAAGGGAAACTTTGTAATGGGCATGCTTTTCGGAAGGGAAACTTTGCCAATACTTCAGTAAGAAGATTACAATTATAAGCTAGAACACAATAGATTTTATGTGGAAACTCAGTAAAACCTGAGAAAAATCATTACCTCGAGAAGGGTTTGAGGGTAAAATTTAATATGTGCTAGTTATTATAATTACTTGAAAGATAGAATATATGTAAATAATAAAAAATAGCAGAGTTCTGAATCCTTTTTTACATGTGCTCTGCCTATATTTATAATGGATACAAGCAGTTACAAATAATTGGTCTTCTATTTAAATTAGTAGTGGGCGACCTTTACGGATCTCTTACAACGAAAATTAGAAAATTGTCACGGTCTTTTTTATTTGCTTAGCCACGGATAATTGCTGTAGTTTATAGAAGATAAAGTTTATCCGTGGCAAATAGAGTTAGGGTCCGTGGTATTTCTTTTATTTTTAGCTTTCCCTCATTTTTTTTATTCTCCCGCGCGGTTTTCCAGGTTCTAATTTTGGTTTCCTCTTGTTTTTCTTTATTGGAGTTGTTGGAGTTGGTAATAGAGAACCAAACTCTCAAACTTCTCAAAAATCAAAATTACACCATCAGAATCCTTAAAACCAAAAATTAAACTCGAGTATTCTTCAAAATTGTTGATCTCAACAATAGGTTAGTTAATTTTGTCAATCTCAGTTGATGCCCTTGTATTTGTTAATTTACTGATTTTCTAATTTAATGCACTCAGTTCTGCTCAATAATGGGTAAATTTTCCAAGTTCAAAAACTAATTCCTTTATAGATTTGCTAATTCTTATATGATTGAACTATTTTTATGATATAATTAATTTTGCTAATTAGATTTGCTAATTCCAAGTTCAATCAGTAGTAGCTATGTAAAACAAACAAGTTTTACATTTTATCTCCTCCCAACATTTCTTTTTGTGTCCCTTTCTACGGGGAGAGAGGGATAGATGACGATGGTGATGTTGTGTATTGTTGGTTTTCTACTTCTAAGCCATGGCATTTCTTCTTCTCTTCTTCTTTACCACTGTCAACTAATAAATCTAATTTTCATTCACTCTTGGAAGAGTACATTCATTGTTGCCAATTGCCTTTATTTGTATAATCTACTGTGGTACAAGGGGCATTAGATGTAATAAGCCACATTTGGTAATAATCTGTCTTTATCTTATTGCACTTTTGGTTTCTTTTTTTGTATGCCAATCACCTCGTTAATTGATATGTTTACTTTATTTAACTACCTTTTGTTAAGGTTACTTAAAATTATTGTTCAATTTTTTATCATAATATAAATAGATATATTGACTAATCATTATAATGTGATGTTGCAGTTGAAGCTCAATTGGTTGTTGCTCCAGTGAAACATTATTAAGTGGAAAGAAGGCGCAAAAAAACCATACGAGTGAGCTTACTTCCTTTTAGTTTTCATTTGTTAATATTATCGAAGCATAATTTTTTTTTCATTATATATATGCCAAAGTTAACCAATAACGTTCTTTTCGTAGTATCTATTATTCAGAGTTGTGTTATACATTATTTGTATATTAACTGGGATACACTTAGGAGATGCATATATTTTGAAGAGAAAAAAGGCAGAAAAAACTCTCATAATTTTACTAGGTAAAAATCTTGGGATGATCTTTAAATGAACATGAATCGTTCTTTGAGATATGATTCACGTTTTTACTTATTTTATTTTTATTTTTTCACTTTAGGATAATTTTTTTTTAGCTAGAGATATTGAAGTTCCGTGAACATGTCTTCTGCGAATTTGAACAAGAATTGGATAAAAGAAATAAATTGACTTATGATTTCCTCAATGGTGTTTGGTCATTCATTGATTATGTAAAACAAACTTGAGAAGATATGACATATTGTCCTTGCAAAAAATTTCATAATGTCAATGGGATTAAAGCAGTTGATAAAATAAGAACCCATTTAATAACTTATGGTACAGATCAGTCATATACAACTTGGTATTTTCACAGAGAGTCCAGAGATGCTACTATTGATACGCATATTCAGAATCCTATTGAATCCTTAATTACTCAACATGATGACGTTAAGCGACCAAGAATGTTCGATTTAGTTGACGATGCCTTTGGTTATATACAACCTGAAGACCTTAACGAGGGCACACAAGATGGTTCTTATGAAGGTGCTGATAAATTCTCGGAGGAGAAAATCGAGTATCAAAAGTTAAAGGATGATGCTTCCCGTCCATTATACCCTTTATGCTCACCAGATGATACAATGTTGTCGGCGACAATTGAGTTAATGAGTTTGAAATCAACTTGTCAATTGTTTGAATCTAGCTTCATAATGTTGTTGGTATTGTTAAAATAACTTCTTCCTAAAGATTATACTTTGCCAGATAGTATGTATGCTGCTACGAAGATGATAAAGTATTTGGGTATGAATTATGAGAATATTGAAGTGTGCCCAAACAACTGCATATTGCTTTAGAGGGAGCATAAGACTAAAGAAAAATATCCTATATGTTGAGTAAGTAGATGGAAATCCGAGTACCTTGCGAGGAAAAAATCAAGAAAGATACTGGTAAAGGTATTAAAGTATTTTCCCTTAACACCCAGGTTGAAGAGGCTTTACAGGTAAGTGTTAATCCTTATAACTTGTATAGTTATTTTATGAACAGGACCGACTAAAGAGGCGTTATGTCTTTTCAATTTCTTTTACAGCATTCCATGGATTGCTGAGAGTTTGAAATGACATCATAAAGGTGCATCCAATGATGGTCTCATGCGTCATCCCGCTGATTCTTCATGCTAGAAAGGAATAGATATTACGTACCCTAAATTTTCATAAGAATCATAGAATATTTTGTCTTGGACTCGCTATTGACGGGTTCAATCAATTTGGCAATAAGGGCAGTTCGTATAGTTGTTGACCAATGATGATTGTCCCATTCAATCTTCTACCGTCTTTGTGTATGCCAAAAGATTTTACTTTACTTACTCTACTTATTCTAGGTAAGAGTAGTCCTGGAAAAGACATCGATGTTTACCTCCAACCGTTGGTCTCAGAGTTAAAATATCTATGGGATAATAGTATTTTAACTAATGACGCTCATGGGAAGACCATGTTTACAATAAAAGAAATCTTATTATGGACGATCAATGATTTTCCTGCATATAAACATATCTCTAGTTACTGAACTGGAGGAAAATATGGGTGTTCAGTTTGCAGTGAAGGCATATCCACAAAGAGGTTAAACTATGGATGTAAGTATGTTTATATGGATACTAGAAGATTTCTACCAGCAGATCATCCCTTAAGGAAACAAAAATTGCAGCTTAAAGGGATTGAGGAACATAGAAGGGAAACAAAAGTCATAGTTAAGAGGTATTAAGCAGAGTACATAAGCTGGTAACAAAATGGGGATATGTAGGAGAGAAGGGAAAAAGAGTTACAAATAAAGAAGACGACTTGACTCCCTAGTCAAAGAAAATAATCCTATTCAACTTGCCTTATTGAAAGGTATGAAAATACTTATGTTGAATCAATTCATATTAGATGTTAATGTATGCATTCTAATTTTATTTAATATGTAAAGTATCTACCTGTGCCGCATAATCTTGATGTAATGCATGTGGAAAGTAACTTTGCTTCAATCGTGATAACGATGATAATGTTAAGGTATGAACTCGAATTATTTTTGAGGTAGTTTCAGTTTAAGGCAGTTTAGTTTGAGGATTGGAGATGGATTGAAACAAAATAAAAATGGTTTTTTCAATATTTAGCTTGAGTTGGCTCTGTTTGACCTAAAGTTCAAGCTGATTCTGTTACCTGAATATTCAAGCTAGTTCTATTTTGACCTAGAGTTTCGTCGAAGTTGCTCGAACAAGTTGGAAGTTGTTCGAACGAGATGCTCATTTTCTGGGGTTAGAATCTTGGTTTTGTCGAAGTCGTTCGAATGAGTTGAAAGTCGTTTGAATGAGATACCTTATTAACGCCGAAGTCGTTCAAACGAGTTAGAAGTCGCTCGAATGAAAACCGCGTAGGCCGGTTTTGTAAGTTCATTTAAGACGTTGAGTTTGCCTCGAGATCTTTTTTGTTTGCCAATAGTCTCCCAATTATGTGAGGGAGACTTAGGTTATTTCTCTCTGTACCTTTTGGTGAGTTTAACTATAGAGAATTAGGGTAAGAGAAAATCTATTTGAAAGCTTAAGTAAGCTTGGGGAGATTGTGCATAACCTATTTGATCATAGTAAATTGTTCATAGGAAGTAGTTTTTCATCCGCAAGGGTTTTCCACTTCCCTCTTCTTGGAAATACTTGTCCTTGTTTATTGTTTTTTGTTTGATTGTATACTAGTTTGGCGTATTCCGCGTTTCGTTCTTGGCATAGAAGAGAGAGTAGTTGCCTCTATTCTCAACAATTTGTATCAGAGCGCTTGTTACAGGGCTTGTATGGTGAAGAACGATGGCCTATCATGAGAAATTGAAGATCACGAAGTTTAAAGGTTTGAATTTTGGGGTGCGGAAGATGAATATAGAAGATTACCTCTATTAGAAAGATCTTGACTTACCACTGAGAGGAGTTGAGATGAAGCCAATAGATTAGGATGCTGCTAAGTAGGCACGATTGGATCACATGGCGTTTGGAACTGTTAGGTTCGCACTATCATCTTAAATTCTACATATGATCTCTAAATTTATGTCAACGAAGATTTTAATGGAGACTTTGTCCACTATGTATTCGGAACCGTCCAGGGAAAATAAGGTACATCTTTTACGGCGCTTATTTACTTTGAAGATGAAGGATAATGGTAGTGTACAAGCTCATATAAGTGAGTTCAATACCATTCATGCTCAATTGAAATCTATGAAAATTACTTTTACTGAGGAGGTGAGAGCGTGGGCTTTTTTAGGGCAAATGCCGAAGAGTTGGGAAGGGTTTATTATAGTTGTGAACAATTTATCGGGGATGGAAGACATTAAATTTGACACTTTTTTCTATTTGATTATGATTAAAGAGAATAGGCGTAAAAACCCTCTTCAAGTTCAAACGGCAGTGCGTTGAATGTCGAGGAAAAATATAGGTCTTGTAGAAAGGGGCTGAAATATGGAAGGGGTCGTTCACAACTAATAAGAAAGTCTAAGCCACCCGGTGCATGTAGGACTTTAAGAAAGAAGGGTCACTTCTAAAAAAGTTAATGATGAGGAGAAAGAAACAATGAAACTTAAAAAGGAGGTTAGTTCTGACGAGGCTCTACTACTTTCATGTGATAATGCTAATGAATCATGGATAGTTAATTTGGGTGCCTCATTCCATGCTACTACAAACGTAGGTTTCCTACCCAATATTGTTAAAGGAAACTTTGGTACGGTCTTTCTTATAAATAAGAGTGCACACAATATTACTGAAAATGGAAGCGCTAGGTTGAAGTTGCCTTCGGGGGCGACGTTGGTTTTAAAGAATGTGCGACTTGTACCCAAATTGAAGCATAACCTTATCTCAGTTAGCCAATTGGTGGATAATGGTGGATATGTAAGCACCGTCGGTAAAACTTTCTTAAAGGTTATAAAGGGAGTAATGGTAGTAGCTCGAGGCTTAAGACATGGAACGTTGTATACAACACAAAGTACAATTTCCACTATTTGTACGACCAATCTAGGGATTGATACAGGTACTTGGCATAAACGGCTCGGTCACATAAGTAAAATGGGATGAAGATGATGGTAACAAAGGGAATGCTAGAGAGTTTTGATGAAGTTGATCTTAAATTTTGTGAAGAGTGTGTTCTAGCGAAGCAGAAGAAGGTCAGTTTTAAAATAAATAGAAGCTCAAGGAAGCCTGGAAAGTTGGATCTTGTTCACACAGTTGTTTTGGGGCCAACCAAGGTGTCTTCTCTTGGTGGTTCTCATTATTACGTTACTTTTATCGATAATGTTACTTGTAAACTTTGGGGTCTACTTTGTGAAGAACAAATAAGATGTGTTTGATAAATTTAAGAATTGGAAGGTTCTAGTTAAAAATGAAACCGGCTTCAAACTGAAGTATCTTAAGTCAGTTAACGGGGGCGAGTACGGTAGTAATGAGTTTGAAGACTTTTACGCATCAAACAGAATTAGGCGACATAAAACTATTCCTGGAATACCGTAACAAAATGGTGTTGCAAAACGAATGAACTAAACCACAAATGAAAGAGCGAGGAGTATGAGACTCAACGCTAGATTGCCAAAATGTTTTTTGGCGGATGTGGTGAGTACGACGACGTACTTAATTAACATAGGGCCTTCAATGGCTTTGGACTTTGGACTTCCTAAAGATGCATGGATCGGTAAAAAGGTAAACCTTTCTTACTTGCGTATATTAGGTTGTACCTCATATGTGTTTGATAATTCAGATACAAGGACAAAGTTAGATATAAAGTCAATGAAGTGCATATTTATTGGATATGGTCGTGATGAGTTTGGGTACCGATTTTAGGATGCGAAGAATCGAAAAGTCATCCAGAGTCATAATATTATATTTAATGAGGAAGTTTTGAATAAAGACTTCAAAGTACCTATGGAAAGGAATTGAAGTGAAGCAGTAGAAAGTGTCGATATGGTTTGAAAGTGTATATGAAGCAGCCAGAAGGGTATTCAGTTAAAGGGATAGAAGATCTTATGAGTAGGCTCACGAAGAGGTTCTATGGTTTGAAATAAGTGTCTAGGCAGTGGTATTTAAAGTTTGCTCAATTCATGTCCATAAATGGTTATTCTAAAAGTAATACAGATCACTATTGCTTTATAAAAAATACGGGGAACTCATATATCATTATACTTTTGTATGTAGATGATATGTTGGTAGCAAGTGCCAACATGGGAAAGATTGTCAAGTTGAAGGAACAGTTATCCCAAGAGTTTTCTATGAAGGACTTGGGTGCTACAAAACAAGTTCTTGGTAAGCATGTTACAAGAGATAGAAAGTGGTAAGAATTGATGTTATCTCAAGCTGAGTACATCGGCAAAGTACTTAAGCTGCTTAATATGGATAGTTCTAAGGTTGTTAGTACCCCATTGGGAGGTCACTTTAAATTGTCAAAAGCATGTTGTCCGAAGACGCAAAATGATTGCGATGAGATGTGGAAGGTTCCTTATCAATTAGCGGTTGGTAGCCTTATGTACGCTATGATTTGTACAGGATCAGACATTGCTCAGGCAGTGGGAGTTGTTAGTAGGTATATGAGTAATCTAGGCAAGAGCATTGGAGAGCTGTGAAATGGATACTTAGGTATCTAAATGGGATTCAAGATATGCCATTATGTTATGGGGGTTCTCAGATATGCTTACAGGATTTTGTTGATTATGATATGGCGGGTGACATTGATAGGCGGAAGAACACTAGTGGTTTTGTATTTATATTGGGAAGCAGTGTGGTTACATGGGTTTTTAGGTTTCAGAAGATTGTAGCTTTGTCTACGACGGAGGCAGAATATGTTGTAGCTGAGGAAGCGTGCACGGATATGGTTTGGCTTAAAGAGTTGATGAAAGAGCTTGTAAAGAGAAATATTTTCCTAATTTGTATAGTGATATTTAAAAGAAATAAGACTTCCATACTGAAGGCCCCCTTCGAATTAGATTAAGCAGAAAATGAATCTTTTTGTCGTGCCTTACATTCGTTAAAGGTCCCTATTCGGTATAGTTCTAATTGGAAGCATACTTTAAACATGAAGGCACATTAACTAATAGGTCTTAAGTCATGCAATTATCATGTCCTATTACAACAACTCTTACCAGTAGTCTTAATGCATGCTTTCAACAAGTAGAAGCCCTTACTTGCCGCTTTTCGAACGTTATCTTCATTCTTCAATATGTTATGCTCTGAGGTTATTCATCAAGACGAACTACAAGTCATGGTCAAACGGGTAGTTGAATCTCCATGTGTACTTAAGAAGTACTTCCTTCTGTCTTTTTTTGTTTCAATGGTTCACCTTGTTGTGCCCTTAGGGAGGAAGCATTGAAATGTGGACCCATCAAATTTAAATGGATGTATGGATTCGAGATGTTTGTTAGTAGTTTAAGGCTTATTTCATCTTTAGCGTACAATTTTCTTAAATTGATATATGATTTACTATATGCATCAGAAAAATAATAACATACAAAGATTATGTTAAGAATCCAAAGCGTATAGAAGGGTGTATCGCAAACCGTTATGTTTTTGATGAAGCGATATTGTACTGTATGGAGTATATACCTAATGGTAGAAAAGGGACCCATAAATGTGAACGATCAACATTCATGGATGATGATGCAGATTAGGAACAACCTTTTGACAAATACAACATCAGTCATCTTGAAACACTTAAGTACGAACAAGTGCATCGTTAGGTTTTGAGCTCTTATAATGGAATTGAAGAATGGAAAAAATATGTATATATATAAATATCCTTCTGACGTATCTATGTAGGTCATACCTAATACTTGATTAATATGTAGGAAGTATCATATATACCTCAAAGATTACATGAGAGTTTCAAGGCGTAGGGGAAGCACAAACGTAGGAAAACCACTGGCTTATATATTATGGTTAAGGCAACAGGTAAAAAAACATACATTCTTAATGCATTTTATGATAAATATTTATCTAAAACAAACTAATCTTGGATTTATCTATTCTTTCATTGTTTTAAAACTCAGAAATGTGTAAGCTGAAATGATTAGTCGATGGGCCAAGCTTTAAAGTGATATCATATAAAGCTTATCGCGTAAATGGATTTGTGTTTTGCACAGTGGACTCTGAATCTTGCAAGACAACACAAAATAGTGGGGCTAAAATGAAAGCGATGACCAATTTTGTTGCTAGTGTAAGAGATCAAAATCTACATGGAGTAGAAACCATATCCTCTGGGGTTGTAAAGGAAATTATCAAACTAGATTATTATGATTTTCCTCAAGCAGTATTCTATTGTGATTGGGTGCGGGTTGAAGATAAAATTAATGGATGTACATTTCACGTTGAAGCAAATTTAACTCTTGTGAAGTTACAACCGTTATAGAGAAACTCAAAGGTCGGTGATGAGCCATATTGTCAATCATCTCAAGCTTCACAAGTCTTTTATTGTCAAGATCCAACAAAGACTGATTGGTCTGTTGTAATTGATGCTCCAAAAAGATTTCATAAGGACATTGACGCGTATGAAGGACCATTGGTTCTTGAGACAAGAAATCCTTTTACTTCTTCAATGATGGGATTAATAAATGAGAATGTAGATGAAGATGAAGAAATTACTAAAAATTCGTGGATGTATAAAGTTCTATTTATATCATAGTTGCATTTAAAACGCGAACTTTATCCTTCTTCAATTTGCCAAACTTGTTATATATCTAACACATGGAATGTTTTTTTGTTTTTTTTGTTATAGTTTCTTATCTACTTTTTTACATTGCATTTTATTTTCCCCCCAATATTTATTCTCTCATATAACTGTTTATTAATTCTAGCTTAATTTTTGGTATTGTACATATGTTTTATTTGTGGTATTAATTTCTTATGTACTTTTATTTGGTTTTAGGATGATATCACCATCACAATCGACGCCATCCTCGCAAAACCCTTCAGAGCCTTTGCCTATACCGGCTGGGGGATCTCATGAGCATTCCCCTACATAAGGTGGAGGTAGATCTATAATACTTTATTTACTATTTAGGGCTATAAAGACCTTGGTATGTAGATATAACCTAATGATGCTTAGTAGGATGTTACTCTTCTTTATTTCTTCCTTAAATCATGAAGTTATAAGACTTCCAAAAATTTGTCTTCTTAATACTTGATTTTCTTCGTAGATTCATTAAAAATAAAGATACCTCTAAAGTTATCGTTGTTAGGGCATGCTGTTGGAAAGAATTCAACCAAATTTGTTTCTCCTTTAGGCAATTTAGTTAGAGAACATATCTCCCCATATTATCCAGATTGGCCCGCTGTTCCTAATAGATTCAAAGATACCGTTTGGCAGATAATATGTGTAAGTGAAAATTTATGATACTATTCTTCATGTATTTAATCAATGTCATTATTTACTTAATGATTATACCTTGTACTAATTATAGGAATAATATATACTTCCTGAAGCAAAAAAAAGAAAACTTATGAGATCAGCTAATAACTTGTCGAGAAATGGAAAGAAAATACTTAGGAAAAAGTATGATGAGTGGGATACAGATGAAGCAAGGAAGAATAACTGCCCAAAATGACTAGACCTAAAAATTGGGCTCAATTTGTCAACCTTACTTTTATAGAAGAAGTTAAAGCTAGCCGGGAAAGGAACAAGATAAATAGGTCAAAGATGGTAACCCCACATACGACTAGAAGATAGGGGGTATTCAGAGTAGCTGATGAAATGGTTAGCTTTGATTATAGTTTTGACTTTATCCATTTCTTTGTTTATTTATGATCGATGATGACTTTGAGTGGTTTTCTATATGTTATTGATAGAGGGAAGTTGATACAACTACAACAAGATCAGATTTTGTCTTAATTGGCCTTACTCTTAGTGATGGGACCTTCCCCACAGCTTTTGTAGCTGAAAAATGGTAATATTTATATTTGCACACTAGAGTTATATTTGGATTTTCATTTAAAGCACATAATTAGTCTTATTTCTTATCATAGAAAAGCAAAGAATATTCATTGAATTAGATATCATTTAGTTAAAAAAAAACCAATTCACCTCATAGGTTTGGTGAGATTTGATTAATGGAAACTGAAGAATAAATTTTTATTATGGATCTATGTTGGGCTTTGTTGTTTTGTTTGATTGGGTATGTGGGTTGGATTGGGGAGTTGAAGAATTATGAAGCTAAACTATGTCTGGAATGCTTCATAAGTTTTTGCCAAAGGGATGATAAAAAGGGTCGTACTCCAAGATTAACTGTGATTCAAGGGTTATTTGAAATGAAGATAATAAACAGGGATCACAGGTGGTAGTCTACCAGTTAAGGCCAGCGTCAACAAAATCACTAGTCTTAAACCCATCACCAAACTAAATCCAAGGATTGGTGCGAACGATGACTTTACTGAGAATGGTTAGGATAGTCCAACTAGTCTTTATTTAATGGAATTGGTGCAAGGTATATCTCAAGAATTTACAGGGAGCAGGTTCTTTAATAGTGATGATGGGGATATATATGGCTAAAAAAACTGACCAGCCTAGCCAAACTGACTGCTATTACTGCTTGTGGGCATCTTTGGTGTTCACTCAATAACTAATTTGTATAGACACTGAGCAAGTATTTGAAAGTTCTTTAAACACCAGAAAGTTGAGTCTAAGAAGTAGCAGGAGGAGAGTTTTAATGGTGATTGTAAGGTTAGTTTGGCGAGTTTAAATTAAAAAAGGCACCAACCATTGACGATGATTCATTCAAATAAATGTCTGCGACTTACTCACCTCGTTATCCCAACAACCCTTGAATATCAGAGGAGTATGGGGTTTCTCCTACTGCAAAATTTGGAATGAATACTCCCACTATGAATAATACTTTTGAATCACACCTGTACCCCATGGTTGCTGAAGCATGGGAAGCTCTTAATCGTTCATTGGTGTATTGGTGTACTTTCGAGGCCTTCCACAAATTGCTTTAGCTTGTCCAAAATGTCAGTGTGGATAGCAATACAGTCCCATGGTCTTCCTATTCTGGAGATTCTGGAGATACTTCAATAACCACTTAGTGTTAGTGGTAATCCATATCTTATCAAAACCCATATGCATTATATGACACAGACCCATCTCAAAGTCTTTCATTTACTGTAAATGCTTCTTGCCATAATCTTTGTAGAGGCCTCGCTTCGAGGGAGGGGAAGCTGACCCTTACACAATGAGTTTTATCTTCGACCAGGTGGTTTCAAGCATAAAATCAGTAATAATAGAATTTACAATGGAGATTATATACTTACGTGGAGGCCTAGAATGGGTCACTCCACGACCTCTGGTGAGAATTTTTAAGAGTTATGTTATATTTGTAGAGTAGTCGAAGTATCGAGAACTGAGTTGTTACATGGTATTCGAAGGTTTACTTGTAAGGTTTGTTGGGAGAGATTTTTCTAACCCCTTCATAGTTCCTCCTCCTTTCTATTTATAAAACATAGGAAGGGTTGGGTCACCATAGGAGGTTAAGTTACATGTATATCCTTAGGGGACAACTGACTTCTGCCCGGAGTTGGTTTTGATGCTGTAATTATCGAGTCTGACACTGTAGCTGTTATTCCTGATACTGTAGCTATTGGTTCTGACACTGTAGTTGTTGGATCTGGTACCGTAGTTGTCAAGCAGCGTGCACTGCTCTGTTTGGTAAGCTGGCCACCTGACATGTTTCCCTTCGACAATGTACGACCATGGTCAAAGTATTTATAGTTATGATGTGCAGCTAATGCGGTTCTTCATCTATCTTCGCATACAGTGGTTGGCTTTGATGGTTCCTTCAAGTGTTCGATTAGTGTCAGAAGGCTTCGTGGACATAACTATCGTCTTACTAGGCTTCGGGGCTCTAGGTAGGCTTTGATATAGCCTTCGAGTATTCGATTAGAGCTAGAAGGCTGTGAGTTGGCTACTATATTTTCCCCCTCTCTGCTGGGGCCTCGGAAATTGGTGTAAAGGGCGCGTGCTGTAAAAAATTGTTAGGTGTTGGAAGTTGAAGGGTTGAC
This sequence comes from Kingdonia uniflora, assembly GCA_014058105.1. Taxonomy (NCBI): domain Eukaryota; kingdom Viridiplantae; phylum Streptophyta; class Magnoliopsida; order Ranunculales; family Circaeasteraceae; genus Kingdonia; species Kingdonia uniflora. The sequence continues at coordinate 4,565,710 of JACGCM010000140.1, read as the reverse complement.
TGCTGAATGTGACAGTTCCAAGAGAGGTAATTAAGGTGGGTAATTAAGCTTGATTGGTAATTGCGGGGTAATTAATGCCCTTAATAGTGGTATAAAATGGGGGTTATCAAGAGGTAATGCACTATAGTCTTCTTCTGCTTCTACTTCTTCCTTGTTAAGTAATACACAACATGGAGACCACACCAAACTCCCGATTCCATAGGAAGATGGATGAACGGGACCGTCGAATAGGGAAAAAGGAGGCGGGGCTGAAGGTGAACCTCATAATTACCTGGTTGAGCTAGGGCATGAGGAGCCGATCAATGGGTAGCCGTACGTACATTGGTGGGGGGGGGGGGTACTGCAGTGGATGAACCCAATGGTTCCCAATCGGTACTACTTTCTACAGAGCTTGGCCGAGTGGATAGTGGAAAAGGAGGACAGGTTGCTGGAAAATGAACCATGGTTGTGCAAGAAGATATGCCCCATCTGCAAATTGGGGGGAGGGGGTTCTTTGCAGGGTGGTGATATGGTAGTGGTATTGTTTTTCTGTTTTGTTGTTTATGTTGGTTTTTGTACGTTTATCTCTTTTTTGTATTATCGAAGTATCAGAATGAAATATTAGTTCAACGTAACAATGTGTTGTGTATCTGATAAGTGGTGCAGATGAATAGTATGTATGCACGGATTCGAGACTCTACTTTCATACGAAGGGTAAAGAGTAGAGATAGTAACCGAAGATATTGGTTAACATTTGACCTTTTAATGAATAAGTGACCCTGAATTCTCAGAGCACTATGTACATGTAGAAAATGTTGTGATAGAATATAGAGAGGTGTCGATGGCTTGAGCAAAAAATTAGGGGATCGAGGATAAAGATGTGTCAATTGCAAGACCTCAAAAATTGGTGTAGAGTGCGCGTACTGAGAAAATAGTTAAGTCTGGGAAGTTGAGAATTTTGAATGTTGCAATTCCGAGGAAGGTAATTAAAGACTGTGATTAACGCGGGCTTTGATATTGAACTGTTTGTGTGTAAGTATGACAAACACAATTGACGATGATAATTTAGGAGCGGTAGCAATTTTTTGAATGTTGAGCTTGTAGGAATGATTATTAGAAAGCTGTAGGGAACTGAGATAAAATTGAATAACCAATAAATTTAGGCCGACCTATCGAATATCAGGTATGCGTGGATGAATGTTTGGCGTAAAGTATAAACAACGATTCGCAGGCGGGATTAGGGGTGGTTTGGAAATTTCTTTGTGTCGAAGGTAGATGGGCTTTGACTGCAAAACCTGCCAGCTGAAATAACTGGCATGTTAGAAGCGGTACTGTTCTTAGGGCAGAGTGCCCTATAGGTCATCATAGTGTTTCCTTGGGTTATGAGAAAAAGGTTGACATGACGTACAAGGTTGACTTGACAGCTTCGGTCAGGGTACCTGAAGGTTCAGCTTGGTTAATATAAGATTGTTACATGTGGGCGTGGAATGCACACGTGGGAGTAGTTGAGGGTAAAGGCGTCAAAACACAACTCAGCCAAAAAGTAAGGGGAGTGGTAATAATGGCAGTTTTGGAAATCGAGGCGGTTTTTTGTTATTTTGAGGAGATATATATAGAGGGAGAAAGAAATTATTGTTCCCAATTATTTAGTCACAAAGAAAAATTGAGAGGCGGAGAAGAAAACATACTCCATTATTGAGATAGGGCTTGTTGGAGAGGAGATAAAAGGACCACCGTTGTTGCTGCCTTAATCAGTCGCACAGGTATTCTTTTGACTTTCTTTGTAGATAGGTTATTTGTAGCTTCGTCTGCTGCAAATGTAATGAGGGGTAGGTTCTGTTAGGGTTTATGTTGGCGAAGGCCTGGTCGAGGGAGAGGGTAATCCAAGTGGTTGGAGATTCGGCCCAGTTGGAAATGAAGGATATTTAGGTGGTTACCAGAGTTGTAATCGAACAATAGACTATGGGTTGGGTGAGTTGGAGAGGGTAGATCAAAATAAGTTATCAAAACGTAATAGTTGAATATATCGATCTAATTGCATTCCTCTTCTTCTGTAGGGTATAATGCGTACCCGTTAATCTTTGAGGCTGAGGTTGATAGACGAAGATGTCAACATAAATGAGATGAGTGTATCTGATCATGGCTCAAGGGGTGAGAGCAGCGACATATTGGTGTTAGACGTTGTAACAGATGTTCTTCTGGCAGGGTGGAAAGGAGATGGAGGGAGGAGAGAGAAGGGGACACAAAGGTGGTATCGATCCTTCGGGGGATGAAAGAGAAGATGGGTAGTAAAGTGATAGTAGTTAGAGTTTGACTGGTTTGAGGAGAGCTGCGGGGTCAGTCTCGGCTCAAGAGAAGTTGAGACTTGATCGATTTATGGCTAAGATGGAGTTGTCAAAGGTAGGGGTGGTATTATATGTAGTAGGGTCTGAGTATATGTTCAAGGCTACCTCTTAAGAGGGTTTCATAGCATTTAGAGGCCAGATTCGGCTAGGGATGCAACTGCCCCTTAGAAGGCTACTGAAGGAGGTATTAAACTTTTGGGAAGTTGCCCCATGCCAGATGAATGGTAACTTCTATAAAATGATGAGGGTGGCAGGGGGTATGAATGTAGAACTAAGACGTGAGAAGAAGGGTTTGATCGAGTGGTTTGATATTGTATCGTTCTACTCGAGGAAAGCCAATAAGAAGGTGGATACATACCACATCCAATGTCATGTAGAAAAGCCATGGCTATTTGATTTTTGCTCGACGGGTCGAGGGTGGGATAAAGACTTGGTTGTGGTACAAGGTAATTATGAGAATGCCGAAGGGGAGGACGTTTATAAGTTGCAGCATAGGGTCTACAATCCAAGTAAGTTGACGATCGAAGGTTACTTTTTGAAATATTGATCGAATACATTGGTGAACATGTTTTTGCTTGTTTTGTTGAACCTGGTAACCGAACTTTGACAAGTCTGGGGAGGTACATTGACGAACTTATTGACTTAATAAGGAGTGGATAAACCGGGTATTCAGGAAGCTAGGTATTAAAAGGAAGAGGCAGAAGAGGACAAATTCATTACTTTAAAAAATTCTTGTCATGTCTAGGTCAGCGAAGAAGAGGGGAGAAGAAGGCTCTTCGAGAGGGGTCAAATAAATGGAAAAAGTGAGATTGACTCGGAAAGTAAATTATTTCAAAAGGGGCAGCAAGCAGCACCAGTGCCTGAAGTAGTTCCTAGGGCGTCGAAGAAGGCCTCAAAGTAGGCTGACAAAGGTAAGGGCATGGTTGTTTCCATACCTTTCACAGTCCAGCAGCTGAAGACTATTCAACGTAAGAGGTGTAGGGAGCTGGGGGATGATGATATGGAAGAGACAGATAAAACGCGGTAGGAAATTGAACTAGAGGAGCAGGCTCGAGCCACGGCCGCATCGATTGTGATACTCTGTGGAAATGACCCAGGGAAGCAGATGAATAAGGCTCTGTATAAGGTAACTGTTTTATGAGATTATAAAATTTTGCTAAAATTCATCATACTTCGAGAAGAATTGATGGTTCGAGTATTCTAGCAGGCGCATGCTTGGTCTCAAGCTTTTATCAAGGCCTAGAAGGTAGCAACGAGGCAACTAAAATGGGCGGTTGAAAATCTAGAGCTTGCTCGAGGGACAGAGATGTCCCTGGTGTCCGAGGTTGACACGCTAAAGTGAGAGTAGTTGAATATCAGAGCTGATTGTGCCAGAGAGCTCGAAGATCAGTGTGACAACAATGTTCAAATGTAGAAGGTATTGGAGTTGAAGTTTATTGGGAAGTGTAAAGAAATGGAAGAATAGAGGGAAACCTTCTAGGAGAAATTCGATGATGAGTGTCAGATATCCATGAATATGAAGATTTTTATCGAGAGTTTGGGGTATGTCCCATAGCCCTCAAACCCTTTCCTGCGCCTGAAGGGCCTACTGCCGATAGTGGTGTACAGTTGGAAGGGGTGGAAGTGGATCCTTTAGCTGGAGATGGCGTGGAAATTCCTATGTCCAAAGATGTTGCTATTGGTGCGGTAGTTGATGGGGGTGTCCAATGGTGCTGGAGGTATTGTTGTGGAAGAACCTGTGGGAGGAGGTGATATGACCACTCCTGTATAAGGTACTATAGCTGTCTTATTGCTGTTGTAGTAACCTACTTGTAGCCTTCAACAGGCAGTCGAAGCCCACTTCATAGCCTACTCAAATGTATCGAAGCCCACTCAATCTCTAAAATAGACTCCCTAGAGATCCGCCGAAGATGAAGCTTCAACATCAGATAAAGCCTAGAGAACAAACTATTATACTACAACAAAAATCCTTCAACCTTACTAACACACGATCAAAGAAGGATAAGACAGAAAATCACCTCATCAGATTAGACGGCGCATTGATTGTCCCGTGCAGCTATAGTGACAGGTCCAACCACCGCGCCGTCCAGGGACAACATCAATAAATGTTACAGTGACAGTACCGGCATGACCGACACCCATAACTCGCCGGGATTTCCTGATAGTAATCATGTAAACCTGACCCACACTTGGTGACTCAGCTCCCTATATCTTTATAAATAGAGGAGAAGGGAAACCAAGGAGAGGTTAGAAAAATCATCTCCAACTCCTTGCATTTACCTTCGACCACCCAGATACTCTGTACTCGAACCCTGTTATTTATTTTTCAGTAATACGATCTGTCATAAAAAATCCTCACCAGATGTCGTAGAGAGTCACATTCGGGCTTCTACGCAAGTATTTGTCCATAGTTAGATCTTACTTGAGGTCAAATGCTTGTCTATTCAGATTAAGGATTGATTCTACGTTGTAAGAACCAGCTTCCCATCCGAACGAGGTTAGGTCCTTACAATTGGCGCCGTCTGTGCTTCCCACCCTACCAATCACCTTTCCTTCTTCCCCTCCTTTTGTTTTCCACTTCAGCAGATTACCCTCAATTACACCCACACGCTGTTCCAACTCAACCCAGGCAGGCCACTCCATTGACGGAGTAGCTGCCCTAATAGCCTTGCTATCCTAACAAGTCGCTCAGGCAGAGGAGCGCCACCAGAGCCAATTAAACTAGGAGCATGAAAACCATCTCTTGGCACTAGAAGCTGAGCGAAATTGCCGCTTGGATGATGAAAATAGACAAAACAGAGAAATCAACGAACTGCGCAGCACCGTCCGAGAGCTACAGAAATTACAGCCCTTGGAACCTATTCGCCCGTCCCTGGTACCAGACCCATCGCGCATCTCTGCTCGTGCCCGCCAAGGACCTTCGCCAAATCTCGCGATACCCCCCATTCACACTTGAGCCAAAGGTTTTCCCCGCATTATCCCCCCAACCGGCTCTATTCACCTCAGGATTCACCCCACAGAAGACTCTTATGACTCAACCCTCCGCTCCTCAAGATACCCAGAACGTCGTCCTGCTTGAGAATGGCTCGGCGAATGCAGTGCTGATTTTATATTACACACTCGACCTTACAACCTTCAAATTCATCAATTTCCCCCACATCCTGCATATGTTACACAGCAGGACATCGACCACAAAATACAACCCATCATCTGTGCTAGCATGAGCCCCGCTACAAACTCCTGGAGCCGCCTCAATAACCCAATCTGCCCCAAACTTTTGGCTATAGAAATACCCTCCAACTTTCGTGCCTCAAACTCAGCAAATACCGTAACACAGACCACAAATCCCATATCCTCGAATTCCAAAACTCCCTGAGTCTCTACTCTACGACTGACTACTTATTATGTTGCCTTTTTCCAACGAGCCTTACCGATAACCCCCTTCGATGGTCCTACAATCTCCCAAATGGCTCGATTCGTAACTTCGAGCAACTTTCACGCCATTTCATTGCCCAGTTTGCCTTCAACAAAGACAGAGAGGTCAGAGTTGACGCTCTCTTCAATTTTAGAAAATTCGGCAGTGAGACCCTCGAAGCCTTCACCAGAAGATTCTTCGACGAATCCCAAAAAATTGAAAATTTCGACTGCTCGAATGCTATTTTGGCATATTTGAATGCCCTGCCCGACCACAGCTGAGTAAAAGAGCACCTGGTCATCCATAAACCAAAAACACTCGAGGAGATGCTTTCAAAGGTCAGCGACTATATTGATCTCAAACGCCTCCAAAAGTCCCGCAAACAGAGCCTGCCTTCATAAGCAGCAAACTTTAATAAACCACGACAACACCTCTACCCTGCTCCCGTACCCCTGATCGCTCCTGTCTCACAGGAGACTGAGAGCCGCAAACGCCCCAACATTGATAACAACACCGAAGCTCGCAAGAAGTGACCAAGGCCTAGTTTACCTACACTCACTGCCCCCCTCAGCACCCTTCTACCACACATACAGGCAGACCCCATTTGGCGTATCCCTTTCCTCATCAAAGTCAGACAAGGCAAACCTTACTGCGCTGACCATAAATACAACTATCACCATACCAATAAATGCTTCGCCCTTTAACGCTCCCTTGAACTTATTTTTAGAGCAGGACGTTTGCACCAGTATATTGCTGATATTCCGAACTACCTCGATGGGTCCTACCTCAAATCTCTATCCACTCCTACTACTGAACAATCTGAGGTGCATATCTATAGAGTCATGTTGATCGAAGTTAGCAACATAGACAGTAGACATTCCATGAGTAAACGAAAGTGCGTCGAAGAATGTCACAAGCTCACCTATAAGGAGAAATTTCCTACCCTTCTGCCAGAATCAAGTAGTTACCCTCGACTCAAAGGTATTTCTTTCATTGACTGTGATATTTCACACGTTCATTTCCCCTATTCCAATCCGTTAGTCATCATGATTAAGATCGAGAACCTCGTCCTCCATACAATGCTCGCAGATACTGGGAGTGTAGCTGATGTCCTCTTTCTCCAAACAATCCAAACCATGAAGAAAATAGACCTCATAACCGTTGCCAACATCGAACTAAATGGTTTCAATAGATTGACAAAAGTCGTTGTTGGCCGTGTCAGCCTACCCGTCACTACAGGCCCCATTGCCCTTCAAGCCAACTTTATCATCTTTGACAAGAAGTTTGAATACCTCGGTATACTCGGACGAGATTGGCTTCACGCCATACGAGCTATACCTTTGACCTACCATCAAACCCTTCCATTAAACAATCACGAGGGTACTTGGAATTTGAAAGGCTCTTAACGCCTTGCCCGTTCTTGCGAGCACCCAAAGATTGACGAAACCCAAAAACTTATCAGCCGCCCATGGCAATCACAACATCTTTCTATCCCCTCGACTTCGACAGATACCACCCATCCATCGATCCCACTGTTTATATTTAACTCGATGGTCCTCGTCGAAGTACATTTCTCGGAACCTTCCTCAATGAATCTGAGCACCTCGAACTTTCTGAGTTCCTTCTAACAAACAAAGACATCTTCGCCTGAACATTTTGAGAAATGCCTGGCGTCGACCCTAGCCTGGCCTGCCATCGCCTCGATCTCCTCCCCTATTCCTTAACAGTAAAACAAAAGAAGCGTACACTCGCACCACGACTTTGCAAAGTCGTAAACCTTAGAGTAGACAAGCCCATAGCCGCAGACTTTATCAGAGACGTAAAGTACACAGATTGGATATCAAACATTGCAGCAGTTCCTAAGAAGAATAACAAGATCCAAATCTATATCGACTTCACAGACCTCAACAAGCACACACCGAAGGACAGCTTCCCCCTCCCAACTATCTCAACACTCCTTGATACCACTGCTAGACACGAGCGCCTATCCATGATGGATGAGGCTTCGGGTTACAATCAGGTACCCCTCATCCCCGAAGATCAACTTAAAACTTCATTTATAACTGAACAATGCCTTTACTGTTTCAGCGCTATATCCTTCGGCCTTAAAAATGTCGGTACCACCTACCAACACCTTGTCACAACCATGTTTAAACAATTGCTTGGCAAATCTATCGAAGTCTATATAGACGATATGTTATGGAAGAGCCTTCAGAAAATACCCATATCCAAGACCTCTCAAAAATCTTCTCGATACTTCGTACGTATAATATGAAACTCAACCCAGATAAGTGCCAATTTGGCGTATCATCCAGAAAATATTTGGGTCACCTTATCAGCAAACATGGGATATAGATAGACTCCACCCACATTCGAGCCCTCATAGACATGCCTTCGCCCCGAAGAATGAGAGACATCAAAAAAGTGGTGGGCAGGATAACAGCCCTCAATCGTTTTATTTCCAAATCCTCCGATCGATGTGCCTGGCTCTTTTCCCTCTTATGCAATCAAGGTGTCCACAAAGAAAAAAAGAAAAACAATTCCAAGATCGACTGGACCCCTAAGTGCGAACAAGCCTTCCTTGAAATCAAAACATATCTTGGCGGTTCACCAATCATCAACATACCTATCAAAGGCAAAACACTCTCTTTATACCTTGTTTCCACATAAACCTCTCTCAGTTCAGTGCTCTTTGACTTGATTCGAACATCGAAAAACCTGTATATTTTATCAGCAAAACCCTAACCCCCGCAGAAACTCGATATTCAAAACATGAACGCTTACTCCTCACACTTGTCTATTCGGCCCGTAAGCTCAAACTATATTTTTAGGCTCATCCCATCTGTGTTATTACCAGTTATCCCCTTCGAGAGGTACTTAGCATAAAAGAAAAATCTAGACGAGTGTAATAGTGGTCTGTATACCTTGGCGAACGCGACATTACATTCGAGAAGCAAATATCCCTGAAAGGCCAAGCAGTAGCAGACTTTCTAACTGACTTTCCGGTCGAAGATGTCGACTGGGAAGAACACGAAGATAATCTATCAGAGGATCAACCCGAAATAGTAGATCCCTAGGATCCTCTCACTGGTTGGCATTTATTCACAGATGGATTAGCGGACCTAATAGCTCAGGCATTGGTATTGTCATGGTAACACCCACTAATGATTGCATAAAGAAAGCTGTCAAACTAGCCTTTGAATGTTGTAATAACGAAGCTGAGTATGAAGCCTTGATCCACGGCCTCGACCTCGCACTCGACCTTGGCATTCCCAAGCTGACAGTCTTTATAGATTCCCAACTCTTTCAGAGATATTATACAGGAGAAAACCAAGCTAACAGTCGTATGGCTGACTACGCTCTCTTTGTGCGACAACCCATGGACCGGTTCCCCGAAAAATTCATAATCACACATTACCCTCGAGGAAAAAATAGACATGCAGATGCCCTCGTCTACATAGAAGCTATGCTCGGCCAATCAGAATCTCGGACACTCCATATCGAAGTACTCGAACGCCCAAGTATCGACCAGATGGAAATCAAAACCATCAATTCTGGGGGCGAGAGTCACGATCCAGACGACTGGCGAACACCGATTCTTCATTACCTCAATAATGCCTCCCTTCCAGATGATCCCAAAGCCAAACGGTCCTTGCTAGAAAACTGCCAATGATATACTATCCACAAAAACCAACTACATCAAAAATCCTCAAATGGCGTCCTCCTTTGATGCATATCCCAAGCTAAAGCCTCTCAAACCCTAGCCAAACTTCACGAAGGAACCTGCGATGCTCATACTGCTGGTCATTCTATGGCCCTTCGAGCTGTTACCCAAGGATTATTTTGGCCCGGTATGAAAAACAAGCTTCAAACTACTCAAAATACTGTGACAAATGCCAGCGTCACGCTCATGACATCCATTGCCCCTCTCAAGACCTCCACTTCCGTCAAGTTTCCTGGCCATTCAAAAGATGGGCAATTGATCTCATTGGGCCCTTTCCCAAAGCTTCGGGTAGTAGAGAAAACATCCTCGTCACAACCAATTACTTCACAAAATGGGTCAAAGCGGTACCTCTATGCCGAACCAGAGAAGATGAAGTCGTCAAATTTTTATGGGAAAACATCATCACTAGCTTTGGCTGTCCCCATATGATTTGATGCGACAATGGTCCCCAATTCGTTGGCAACAAAGTCAAAAAATTCCTCAAAAAACACAACATCATCCTCTCACCCTCTACACCTTACTATCCCCTGGGTAACGGTCAAGTCAAAGCAATTAACAAAACCATCGTCGATGGTCTAAAGAAGAGAGTCGTTGGAAAGAAAGGATGATGGGTTCAAGAGTTACAACACGTCCTCTGGGCCTATCGTACAACCCCAAGGAAATCTACAGTATGCACCCCCTTCCTCCTAACATATAGAACCGAAGCTGCATTACCAACCCAATTCGAAGTACCCACTCGAGACCCTAACCTCCCAAATAAAGATAATGAGTTCGAACTTGCATGCAACATGTTATGGATCGATAAAACCAGATATCGAGCTATAGCCAACCTTGGCCGGTACCACACATCACTTCAGAAATCTTACAACAAAAGAGTTTGACCACGGAGTTTTAACATTGAAGATCTGGTACTTCGACGTGTCAATCAATCTTCGAGACCACAAAACGCCGGCAAGTTAGCCAAATCTTGGGAAGGACCATATGTTGTCTACGATAAAATAGATAAGGTTTCTTATTACCTAATGACGGAAGATGAAGAGCCTTTATTGAACCTCTAGAATATAATGCAGCTGGTCTCCTATAACAGGCTGTATCTCCAACTATGTATAATTGATGTAATCCAGAACATTCAATAAACAAATTTTTCAACCCTTACTTCGTCTCCTGCATCATTTTGAATTTCTTGATTTAACTCAGGTATCATGTCAACCTTCGACCCGACTGATACTTGAGGGTAACCTCGAGATTCTTTCAAGATCCCAACTTTGAGCAAACTCGAGAGGAAAAATGGTCGAAAGGGCGGACTCTCGGGGATGCATTGGGGGCGATCAGATATTGCATCGCTGTAGCTTAGGCCTTTAAAGTCAAGTTATTTTCTTGATTGACCCTAGGTATCACGTCCACCCCCACCCCGACTGATACTTGGCGGAGATCTTAAATTGCTCAAGTCTCTAATTTCAGGCAAACTCGAGGGCCAAGGATGGTCGAAAGACCGGACCCTCGGGGATGCATTGGGAACGGTCAGATATACTTCGTCCAGGCTCTAAAACCGTCAAAGTCTAGTCCTTTTCTTGGTTTACCCTGGGTATCATGTCCACCCTCGCCCCGACTGGTACTTGGGGCGACCTTGAATTGCTCAAGTTTTTAACATTCAAGCAGACTCGAGGGGCAAGGATGGTCGAAAGACCGGACCCTCGGGAATACATTGGAGGCGATCAGATATTGCTTCGCTGTGGCTTAGGCCTTTGAAGTCCAATAAATTTTTGAGTTTCCTCTAGGTATCACGTCCCCACGGCCCGACTGATACTTGGAAGCGACCTGGAAATTCTTCAAAATTTTATCATCCCTTTGGCTTCGACTTTTGATGTCTTGCAAAACATTCAGAGTTCGATTTATACATCGTCGACACTCCCCAGGTTTCAATCACACTACAGCCATTCATAGAGATTAAATTTCTACTCAAATGGATCTAACTTCTACACTTACAAACAGAAACCGTATACAAAAATACTATCTTCAATTCCAAAGAACATTCAACATATTATCCATCAGAGGAACAGTTGTAATATAATTCAAAGACCAATCATCAAGAGTCCAAAACAAGCAAACTCAACAGAATGTACATTCAAATTCCAATAATTTAAGGTCAGAGCACGATTGCACAATCCATTAGCAAATCAGATATCAAATTAGAAGTTCTGAATCTGTATGTCCAGAAAATACGCATCAATATGTTCAGCATCAATTTCAAAAGTTTAGACAGATGACAAAAGCACAAAATACCTACCGAGTTCAGAGACCAACAAAAAATAACAACATCGTTCAAAATATTACAACTCAACATTATAATCAGTAGAAGAAGAGATGGAACCCTAATCCCAAATACCTTATATCGACGCGGTTACACCTTCTTGCTCCACACATCCCGCAACAGCTTCATTCGAACCTTCGACGATCAAACCATCAACAGTTCTACAAATGGGTGCTCCAACAAGAAAAGTATCTGCACCACCCCCAGTACCTCCAACTGCTTCATCAACAATGTTTGCCTCCCCTCCCTTTACCTGCATATCATCCCCCTCAGCAAGTTCTAGAGATACAGGATAAGGTTCCAATATCTCAGGGTCATAGCCCTTATCATCTATAAAGCTTTTCATCTTAACGTTCGCCTTACATTCGCCATCATACTGCCGCTGGAAAGTCACCATCTGCTCCACTTTCTCCCTCTCACGCGCCATAAGCTTCGCAGACCACTATCGCTCCAGCCTCAACCGCTGCAGCTCGAGCCTCTCGACATAAGAGTCGGTAAGCACCCCAAGATCCTGCTTCAACTTCCTGACTTCAAACACCAATGATGCATCTTTTCCATGAGAAAAATTCAAAATGTCCTTTGCTTGCTTCAATTTCGCCTTCACTGCCTTCATTGCCTTGTTGTAAGTTTGTACCCAAGTATCCGTCTGCTAAAATTTTCAAGAAATCAGTGCAACTCAAAACTTGAAGAATTTTCAAGAAATCTTAAAGTACCATAATAGCAAGCAGCATATAGTTACCTGAAACATGTATTTCTTTATCTTCTTCGAAGCCTCGTCTAGGTCATCTTCCCAGAGCTCGACCATCGAAGCCTACTTTGCCATAACCTGCTCTAGTCATTAAACCTCTGTCATCTCTTCATCTTCCTCAAGTCTACCATCCTCCCCAGTACCTTATGCCTCTTGCGCTGGCCAGCCTTCAATTGCTGTACCTTTAAAGCTTTGGGGACTACCGGGCCTTTCCCCTTCACAGTTTGAGCTGCTACTAGCCTCGGCCTCAACTTTGGCATATCTCCTGCCACTTCGGGCACTTGTATTGCTTGCTTCGAACCCCTTCACGATCTCCATATAAATTGGTAATTTCTTGGCAACTCTTCCCCTCCCATCTCTTTTTACCCCTTTGAAATACCTTTACCTTTCTTTCTCTTTGGTAGCTTTGGCGTAGCGGGTATGTCTCGAAGCAGAAAATCTGCCTTCTTTCTCCTTTGCCTTTTGATTTTGAGACTGTTAAACATAGAATTTACCCAATCTTTACTAGCTTCGAGCAGCGTATCAATATAATTTACCAGATTATCCCAAGATGAACTCTCAGGACCTGCAGATTAAAACAAGAACACAGTTATCACTTATCTCAGATACACATCAACAACAAACCTTCGACAACAAACTTAATTTCGTTATATACCCTATGATGCAATTTATACGGGTTATCTTTATCTACATTCTCATAGTTACCCCTTACTATTAGTAAATCTTTATACCACCCTCGGCCTGCCAAGCACAGGTCAAAGAACCAACGTTTCTCTGGGTGACATTGGATGTGATAGGTCCCCAGGTTCTGACTAGCCTTCCTCGAGTAAAAGGTGATAATGTCAAACCATTTAATCAAACTTCGACCCTCACTAGCCAGTTTTACATTTATCCCCTATACAACCTTCATCATCTCATAAAAATTACCGTCTATTTGTACCAGAGCCACTCCCCAGAAATTAAACACTTCTTTCACCAGTCTTCGGAGAGGAAGCTCCAGTCCCAATCGAATTTGGCCTCTATAAGCCAAAATCCCTTCCCCAGGGTCCGACTTGAAGGTCAACCCCGCCCCTGCAACACTCAGATACACCCCTACCTTCGAGAGTTCTAATTTGGTGGCGAACTGATCTAATCTAATCCTCTCTTTAGCTAAAACAAAACCTTCGACCCTATCCGACTCAGTCAAATCCCCACTATCTTCACTTTATACCTTATCTCCCTCTCCACCCCCAGAAGGCCCTATATTACCCACTCCCCCCATACTGTTTCCTCTTCATCACTATCTTCGGTAATTATCGTCTTTCGACGCCTCAAAACTGGGACCTCCTCAGCCGGTAAAACTATTGACAATGGAGCCTCGGTTACATTATCTAACACTTCTACATCACTACCCTCATTCATTGGGGCTCGACTAGAAATACTAGCTTCGAATTTTTCAAACTCCTCATCTATCAGTCTCCGTCTTGAAGCCCGACGGTCACACATTTTAGCCTGTAGAAGAAGAAGCACGCAATTAGAGTGGAAAATTTGACAATCCCGTGCATATCACTCCTATCTTGTCCGCCCCCCAAATATTCATCACAGCCTCAATCTCAGTCCTAGTACCCCCCCAAACCCCAAAATGGGTCAAAACCCAAATCCTTCAAGTTTCTTTACCCACAAAAATAGCCTCAAAAACCCCTAACACAGATTGCCTTACCTACATTCTCCAAAGGGAAAAACAAAGTACAAGCAGTAGAGATCAAGTAACTTACCAGTGGTTAACAACACTACCCTCAAATCAGCAAAACCAGCAGCAAACGTAATGAGAACACCCAAGTGCGAAATGGCGTACGTTCCCTCATCTCCACTCTTTGATTCTCACAGTAAAATAATATAGTAATTATTCTTCTCCCCCTTATATATCTTTCGAAAAACCCAAAACTGCCTCGATTTTCTAGCCACTATCATTACCACGACCCCACTACCCGACTTTTTGGCTACAATGTTTTTTGACCAGTATACCCCTCGTACCTCTCACGTGGGAATAACACCCTCACTTTTAACTGCCTGCAAAAGCTGAAGTTCTCGAACCTTTTTCTCCCTCACTCGAAGCTAAACAACCAAGTCCAAGCAGTCACATCATAACCTTTTCTATCATATGAGAAAAATATCATCATTACTATTTGGACACTGCCCCAGGCGCCCATAGCAGTCTAACAGACCAGCCATTTGGGCTGTCAGGTCGGCCAGTCAAATCTTGCTTAACCGACAACACAATCCCTGAACTTGAGTACTCGACCATTTTACGTCTCAAATAATCTGCAGCAGATAGCCTCAAATAAACTTATCTAATATACCCAATTTTGACATCCAATACATCCTTTAACACAAAAGTTTTGACCCTTCGACCGAATACATTCACAAACTTTAACCATTCAACGATCTCACGCCTACAGATAAAGTTTCCAGCTTCGACGTAGTTTACCTTTCATTTTGACAAAGACATTTTTATCTTCGACCAACACAAACAATTCATTTCAACAACTATATTATCCCTTCAATACCTCAAATTACAAATCTGATAGTATTACTAGTACACACAGTTCGACAAAGCAAGTTATTAACAAAAACCATTTTCATTTAGCAACTCAGACAATATTACAGGCTTCATACAATAAAAGGAAGAGGAAAGAAGGAAGAAAACAGGAAAGTAACAACAAAAAAGCATATAAGAGAGAACCCTATTTGTTGACGGGTTGCTTCTCTTTAACAATGGCCGCTGCATTTTTATCCTCCTGGTCCACTATATCCTACGTGAAGCCTTTGAGATGAGATAACCGATGGCCGGGAAACGGCCCCATCATCTGTACTATTCCCCACCAGTATGTGAAGGGCATGTCATAGAGTGGTGCCCCAGGTTCCACTTTAAAAAGGTCTGGCATTTCAGCATCAATATACTCCTCTATTCCGAACCTCCGTTGAAGACCCAACAAGGCCTTCTAGATTCTCTTGGCTCTCACCGCTGCCTGATCTCCATGAACCGGTACGTTTTCTGTCATGTTGATCAACAAACAAAGCAGTAGATAGAGAGAAAGTTGCAGGACAGATGAAGAAATTCCCTCCAACCTTTCCTCTTTTATACTTACAAACCCACTACAACTTTCCCTCTTCCCTAACCGAATTAATGGCAGCCATCAGTTCCCAACCTCGAAAAGTCATCAAACAAACTTTCCAACTTCCAAGGTGTAATTGATTCATCGGTACATGCATTCAAACCTCGCTCCCGAGGACTCCTAGTCGAGCATACCTTCAGCGTTGAGCAATCGATCATCATTACCTTCGAGCATATCATTATACCTCACGCTTATAAGAGTAATCGTCTATATTTGTCTACACTACCAGTCAGAAATTGTAATACAGGTACTCACAAAATATTTTGTCCATTCCAAACATCCACTCAAACAAACAAATTACATTTCTACTACCATAAAAAAAAAAGCACCCACAAAGAAAAATCAAAGACATACAAAGATATAAAGATAACCTCATCAACCATTGGTTCTACTACCAGAAGGTCCAGCTTCAGTGGCTGAATTATGTTCCTCGATGATCTCCTCCACAAAGACAAGACTGTCGGCCAGAGCCATCAGAAAAAGATAGTGCCTCTCAGTGGTCATAAAATGGAACCTTAGCTGGTCCCACAGATAGGAATAAGAATCACCATTGAAGAACTCCTCAGATCCTACCCCCACAAGTTCGGGCATGTCCCAATTCAGATCATGCTGCCCAAAAAACTTCATATGCAGTTCCGCCATCTTTCGCCCCACACGACCGTCACGAGTAAACCCCATCCTCTACTGGTAACTCATGTTTGGCGTTGTATCCATTCAAATGCTTAGAATTAAAAGAAAAAAGCAGAAGAATACTGTAAATGGAAGAGGATACGACACCCCTATACAATAACCCATCTTTATAGCCTTCACTTCAATTATTACCCTATAACCACCTACATCTCTTAAAAACCCTCTTTTATTAACTACCCGGAAACCAACAGTCAACCTGCTCTAATCCCAAGACCAAACAATTTTTTCAGCAAACACCTCACAATATGGCTTTGAGACCTTCGCTGAGAGAGGGCGAGTGTAGTAGCCTACTCATAGCCTTCAACTGGCAGTCGAGGCCCACTTTACAACCTACTTGAATATATAGAAGCCCACTCAATTTCTAAAATAGACTCCCTAGAGATCTGCCAAAGACGAAGCTTCGAGAGCGAACTATTATACTACTGCAGAAATCCTTCGACCTTACTAGCACACGGTCGAAGCAGGATAAGACAGACAAACATTTTATCAGATTATACGGCGCATTGATTGGCCCGTACAGCTACAGTGACAGGTCCAACCACCGCGCCGTTCAGAGATATCATCAATAAATGTTGCAGTGACAGTACCGACATGACCGACGCCCATAACTCACTGGGATTTCCTGACAATAATCATGTAAACCTGACCCACACTTGGTGACCCAGCTCCCTGTATCTCTATAAATAGAGGAGAAGGGAAACCAAGGAGGGGTTAAAAAAATCATCTCCAACCCCTTTCATTTTACCTTCGACCACCCAGATACTCTGTACTCGAACCCTATTATTTACACTTCAGTAATACGATCTGTCTTAAAAAATCTTCACCAGAGGTCGTAGAGTGTCACATTCAGGCCTCTATGCAAGTATTTGTCCATAGTTGGATCTTACTTTAGGTCAAATGCTTATCTCCTTGGATTAAGGATTGATTCTACGTTGTAAGAACCAACTTCCCTTCTGAACGAGGCTAAGTCCCTACAGCTGTAGCAAACCCTTTTATCTTATCTTATTATGGTGTTAAAATATTTGAAGTAATGGTTTGCATTCAAACACTTTGTAACTTATTTGAGCTAGAACTGTCTGTTTGTGATTGATTTGAATTACTCTAGTATAATGAATTTGAGTTGCTGATATATATTATACTAGGGTGTCGTACCTGTAGCTGAATTGCTGATATTCCTATATATTTGAATTTGTGCATGTTGGAAGTATAGAATATTTGTAACAGGGTTTGAACTAGAACCTTGAGGAGGTTTGGGGTCGTCCTCGAGTATCAGTCTAGTCGAGGGATAGACATGATACCAAGGTTAGGCCAAGAATTCATTGAACTTCAAAGGTTGCTCTCGGGTTTATCCGTGGGATTGAGCCTAAGCGAAGCATAACGTGGTCACCCCCAATGTATTCTCAAGGGTCCAGTCTATCAACTATTGATGCCCCTCGCGTTTACTTGAATTTGGAGACTTGAAAAACTTTGAGGTCGCCCCCTAGTATTATTTTGATGGAAGTGTTGGCATGATACTTAGGTTAGACAAGGGAATTCACCGGACATCAAAGGTCTTCCCTGGGCCTAGTCGCGGGATTGAGCCTAAGCGAAGCATAATGTGGTCACCCCCAATGCATTCTCGAGGGTACAGTCAATCGACCATTCATGCCTCTCGAGGTTACTGAAATTTGGAGTCTTAAAAAAACTTCGAGGTCGACCCTAGTATCAGTCAGGTCGATGGGTTGACATGATACTTAGGTTTGGCCCATAAATTCACTGGAAGATTGGTCATGGAGTTCAGAGGATAAAAAATATGTTCATTGATTATGCAGTATTTATATCAGTTAAACAAGGTAGAGGCCGTAGCCTGTTGTATGAGATTAACTACATGGTATTCCAAGGATTGGGTAGGGGCTCTTCTGCTTCTATCATCAGATAATAAGAACCTTTGCCAGTTTTATCATATACGACATGAGGTCCATCCCAGGATTTGGCTAGCTTATCAGCATTGCGAGGCTTTGAAGAGGGTGTGACTATTCGAAGTACCAAATCTCTAATATTTAAACTGTGTGGCTGAACTATTTTTTTGTATGACTTCTGAAGAGAAAGATAGTATCGGCCGAGGTTTGCGATGGCTCGGTCTCTAGTTTTGTCGATCCATAACATATTGCATCCGAATTCAAACTTATTATTCATCTAGGAGGTTGGGGCCGCGTGTTGTTACTTCAAACAAAGTAGGTAGAACCACTTCGGTACCATAGGCTAGAAGGAAAGGTGTGCAGCTCGTTACCTTTCGTGGTTTTGTTTGAAAAGCCTAGAGTACATGTTGTAGTTCCTGCACCCATCGTCTTTACTACTCATTAACCCGCTTCTTAAGGCCATCGAATATATCTTTATTAATTTCTTCGACCTGAGTATTCCTCTGGGGGTAGTAAGGTATTGAGGGGGAGATAATGATGTTGTACTTTTTGAAGAAATTGTGGACTTTGCTCTCGAGGAACTGTGGACCATTGTCACATCGAATCATATGAGGACAGCCAAAGCGTGTAATGATATTTTCCCATAAGAACTTGATGACTTCTTCTTCTTTGGTTCAACATTAAGGCACGACTTCGACCCATTTAGTAAAGTAATCTGTTGCCATCAAAATGATTTCTCGGTTGCCCGAGGCTTTGGGATAAGGACCCACGAGATCGATGGCCCACCGCTTAAATGGCCAAGACACTTGACTGTAATAGAGATCTTGTGAAGGGCTATGGATGATGTGGGCGTGACGTTGGCATTTATCACAGTGTTTGGCGTACTCTTCAGCTTGGGCTAAAATAAACCATGGGATACGGCTCGAAGGGCCATAGATCGACCAACAGTACGGGTACCGTAGGTACCTTCGTGGAGTTCGGTAAGAATTGTAGTGGCTTTGTTTTGTGAGATGCACCGGAGGTGGATGCCATTTAGGGATTTGCGACGTAATTCGCCTTTGAGAATGGTGTATCTGCGATAATTTTCTAGCAACGAACGTTTGGCTTTGGGGTCTTCTGGAAGGGTAGAACTGTTAAAGTAAGCAAGAAATGGTATTCGCCAGTCATTTATATCGAGACTCTCTCCCACAGTATTGATGGTATTGACTTCCATCTGGTCGATACTTGGGTGTTCGAGTACTTCGATATGGAGTGTTCAAGATTTGGACTGGCCTAAAGAGGCTGCTATATAGGCGAGGGCATCTGCATGTCTGCTTTCGCCTTGGGGGTAATGAGTAATGGAAGATTTTTCAGGAAAACGATCCATGCGCTGGCGGACGAAAGCAACATATTCAGCCATGCGACCATTGGCCTAATTTTTACTGGTATATTTATCTTTGAACAAGTTGAGAGTTAGTAAATACTGCAAGTTTAAGGACGCTAAATTCGAGTGCGAGGTCGAGGCCATGGATCAAGGCTTCATACTCAGCCTCGTTGTTGGAGCATTTGATGTTTAACTTGATGGCTTTTTCAATTTGATCATTGGTGGGGGTAACTAGGACAACACCGATCCTAAACTGTTTGGTACTACAAATCCACCTGTATTAGGGTTCCATGGGTCGTTTTGTTTGGGCTGGTCTTCTGGTACATCATCTTCATGTTTCTCCCAGTCGATATCTTCGACTGGGAAATCAGCGAGGAAATCTGTTACTTGTTGGCCCTTTTAGAATATCTGTTTCTCAAATGTGATGTTGTATTTGCCCAAATAAACGGACCACTGCTGTACCCGTCTTGATTTTTTTTTCTTGCTGAGTATTTCTTGAAGGGTGTAACTTGTGATAACGTGTATGGGGTGAGCTTGGAAGTATGGTTTGAGTTTTTGAGTGGTATAAATGAGTGTAAGGAGCAGTCTCTCAGGCTTGGTATATCGAGTATCTACGGGTATCAAGGTTTTGCTGATATAGTATACAGGTTTCTCGATACTGGATTCGAGTCAAATGAGGACTGAACTGATAAAAGTGTCGGTAACAACGAGGTATAAAGAAAGCATTTCGCCTTCGATGGGGGTACTGATGATGGGTGGTCGACCAAGGTATGCTTTGAGTTCGAGAAAGTCCTGTTCACAATCGGGTGTCCAATTGATTTCAGGGTTATATTTCCTTTTGGCTTTATGGATGCCTTGATCACGTAAGAGGGAAAAAAATAGGGCACAACGGTCAGAGGTTTTTGAAATGAAGTAGTTGAGGGCAGCTATCTTACCAACAATTTTTTGGATGTCATTTTTGGTTCGAGAGGAAGGCATGTCGAGGAGGGCTCGAATATGAGTGGGGTCGATTTCGATACCCCGTTTGCTAATGAGGTGGCCTAAAATTTTCCAAACGAAACACCAAATTGGCATTTGTCTGGGTTTAACTTCATGTTGTAAGTACAAAGTTTGGTGAAGACCTCTGTGAGGTCCTGGATATGGGTCTATTTTTGGAGGCTCTTGCATAACATGTCGTCGATGTAGACTTCGATCGACTTGCCAAACAAGGATTTAAACTTGGTAGTAATAAGACGGTGATAAATGGCACCCACGTTGTTAAGGCCAAAGGGAATGACATTAAAATATTAAAGGCCTTGTTTAGAGATAAAGTAAGTTTTAAGTTGATCTTCGGGGAGTAGGGGTACCTGATTATTACCTGAAGCCGTGTCCATCATCGATAGTCACTCATGTCCGGCTATGGTATCCCAGAGTACAAAAATGATCAGGAGGAGGAAGTTGTCCTTCAGTGTGTGTTTGTTAAGGTTTGTGAAGTCAATGCTGATTCTGATCTAGCCATTCTTCTTAGGGACAACAACGATATTAGATATCCAGTCAGCGTACTTGACTTCTTTGATGAAACCCACGGCTAGGAGTTTTCTGACTTTAAGGTTTACAGCTTCCTGAAGTTGTGAGGCCAACGTATACTTCTTCTGCTTCACCACTGTAGAGTGAGTGACGAGGTCGAGGTGATGACATGTTAAAGTCGGGTCGACACCAGGCATCTCATGGAATGTCTAGGTGAAGATGTCTTTATTTGTTCGAAGGAAGTTGATGAGTTTGAGGCTTTCGACCTCATCTACAAATGTACCAATGAATGCACCTCAACCAAGATTGTCGAGTTAGATATAGGCAATAGGTTCGATGGGTATGGCAGCTGGCTTCGAGGGTATGGGGTTAGGGAAAGACATTGATTGCTATGGTTATTTGACAAGTTTTCGGGTTTGATTATTCTTCGGATGTTCGTATGAGCGGGCAAGACGTTTAGAGCCTTTTAAGTTCCACGCACCACAGGGGGTAGTAAAATGAAGGATTTGGTGGTAAGTCAAAGGTATGGCTCTCATAGATCTAGTCGCGGCCAAGGATGCCAAGATATTCAGATTTCTTGTCGATGACAAGAAAGCTGGTTTGGAGTGTGACTGGCCTTATAGTGATAGGGAGACTAATGCGACCAACAACGACTTCAGTAGCGCCATTGAAGCCATTGAGTTCGACATTAGCCAGGGTGATGAGGTCTATTTTCTGTATGGCCTAAACAGTTTGAAGGAATAGTACATCACCTGCACCTCCTGTATCGATGTACATGGTATGGAGGATGAGGTGTCGACCTTAATCATAATGACAAAGGATCGGAATGGGGGAAATGAACATGTGATGTGTTAGAATCAATAAATGAGTTACCCTCGGTTCGAAGGTATTGGCTCAATTATGGTAGAAGGGTGGGTAGCTTCTCCTGGTAGGTGAGTTTGTAGCTTTCTTTGAAAAGCTTGTGCTCACTTTTAGATTGGCCGCTGTTGATATTGTTGACATCGATGAGATGAAGTTAGCTAATGTGTACCTTAGCTGGGTCGACAGCAGGGGGCAGGTTGAGGCTTAAGGTGCGGCCCGTCGAGGTAGCTGGGGAGGTCAGCGACATATTAATATAGACGACCTGCCTTAAGAATTATTTCAAAAGAATGCTGTAGAGCATAGCATTTTTTGGTGTGATGGCAGCTATACTTATGGTTATGGCCGTAGGGCTTGCCTTGTTTGATCTTGATGGGGAAAGCGGTATGCCATATCGGGTCGGCCTGAATCTGTGGTAGAAGGGTGCTGATAAGAGTAGTAAGCTTGGGGAGGGCCGACTTTAGTCATTTTTTACGGCCTTGATGGTAGTGTCGTCAGTGTGGGGGCGTTTGCAGCTCTCAGTCTCCTGTTAGATGGGAGTGATCATGGGTTTAGAAGGATGTCCCTGTCGAGGTTTATTCTGATTGGTGGTCAAAGCTTGCCCCTGTCGAGTTGACTCGCGGAGGTGCTCATGGTCGATATACCCATTAACTTTGGATAACATCTCCTTGAGGGCTGATAGTTTGTGGAGTACGATTTACTCTTTGACGTGGCTATTATCTGGCAGAGCGTTAGAATAGGCGAGCACAACGTTCGTACAGTTGATGTTATCGATCTTGCGTGATTCGTTGAGAAGCTACTTGGTGAAGGCTTCAAGTGTTTCATTGGGGGATTTGCGGATGTTGAAGAGGGCATCAACCCGGACCTCGCGGTCCTTGTTGAAGGCAAATTGAGCCATTAGGGAGGGCATGATACCATCTAAGAGGGTTGTCTGTGAGGCTGGTAGGAAACAATCGACACAATAGGTGGTCGGCCGTGGAGTATAGGCTTAAGGAATTTTGGAATTTGAGGATGTGAGATTGAGGGTCGGTATTGTGGTATTTGCTGAGTTTTGAGGCGTAAAAATTTGGAGGCACCTCGATAGCGAGGAGTTTGGGGCAGAGGGGATTATTTAACCGACTTCAAGAGTTCAGTACAGAGCTCGCACTGATGCGGATGACAGTGTAGATTTTTTGGTCGAGTTCTTACTGTGTAAGATAGGCAGTATGATGGGGGGGGATCTTTGTGGTTAAAGGGGATGAGGCCGAATGTTTGGCGTGTGCCCAGCGCTGCGCAGGGGACAACGTTTGGGGTATTTGGTAGAGTAAAGAGTGGAATCAGATGAATCCTCCATGGGGTGTATGCCAAGGTGGATTGAATTAGTAGTTAGAATGGCAGAGAGAGCACCCTCCGTACCAAGATGGACCGGGGGTACTTCAAGATGTGGTTGGGGACCGAGCCTTACGTGGATAGAAACACGCGGTAGGGCAGGTGCCCGAGATGGCGGAGGAGCATCTTGAGTCTAAAGTTGCTACAACTCACGAGCTGTATTGCGTAAATCATTGAGGGCACGCTATTGTCTTTTTGCATCATCTAAACGGCGTTGCCATTCAGCTTCAAACTCTTGTCGGTGTTCCTCGCGCTCCTGGTATGATAGACTTTTATGTCACTCCTCAGCCTGAGTGAATTGTTGGGTAAGAAGGGTGAGCTTAATGGCCACTCCGTCGGAGTAGTTGTCGATAAGGGTGGAAGTAGAGTAGAGGGTGTGGGTCATTGAAGGTGGCTTGTAGGAGTAGAATAGGAAAAGAGAAAAAAGGCAAGGGGAGGCTGGTAGGGTGGGATAGCACGGACGGTGCTAAATGTAGTGGCCTCACTTCGAGGGAGGGGTAGCAGACTCTTACTCTATGAGTAATATTTTTGACTAGGGGGTTTCAAGCATACAATCAATAATAATAGAATATACTATGGAGAATATAGACTTGCGTGGAGGCCTAGAAAGTGTCACTCCACGACCTCTGGTGAGGATTTTTAAAAGTTATGTTATATATGTAGAGTAATCAAAGTATCGAGAACTGAGTTGTTACATGGTATTTGAAGGTTTACTTGTAAGGTCTATTGGGAAAGATTTTTCTAACCCCTTCATAGTTCCTCCTACCATCTATTTATATAACATAAGAAAGACTGAGTCACTATGGGAGGTTAAGTTACATGTATATCCTCTGGAGAAAACTGACTTGTACCTAGAGTCAGTTCTGATGCTGTAATTGTAAAGTCTGACACTCTAGCTATTGCTCCGATAATGTAGTTGTTGGTTCTGAAACTGTAGTTGTTGGATTTGGCATCGCAATTGTCGAGCAGGGTATTCTACTGTTCTGTCTGGTGAGCTGGCCACCTGACATGTTTCCCTTCAACCATGCACGACCATGGTCAAGGTATTTCTAGTTTTGATGCGTAGTTCATGCGCTGCTTCATCTATCTTCGCCTATAGTGGTTGGCTTTGATGGTTCCTTTGAGTGTTCCTTTAGTCTCGGAAGACTTTGTGGATATAACTATTGTCTTACTGGGCTTTGGGGCTCTAGGTAGGCTTTGATGTAGCCTTCGAGTGTTCGATTGGAGCTTGAAGGCTGCGAATTGGCTAGTACAATCTTCCCTGCAAAACCAATAAAAAATTGACGCATAAATTCCCTTAAAAGACCCCAATAACCCCCATGTGTCATATCTGCAATGATGAGAATGAAACACCCTTCAGGTGGGAAGTTATACTTACAGTAAATCAATGCCTCCAGGTTGGTAGTGACTCTCACATTCTAAATAATACACATCCTTCTCGTGCTCTAATTAGCAGAATACTAGTGTTTCTGACTAGTCCTACATTTATTTCAGACAGAATTCTGGTAAGAACTGACTTGATACTTTCTCAAGGATTTTTAGGTTCCTTTCCCTCCAATTGTGTTTAATCATACTACATAAGCAGGTCTTGAGCATAATATTACCATTATCCTACTTTGATAAGCTAAGCATCTATCCAACTTCTGAACCCACATCCCCAATCTATCTATTAACTCTCCATTTTGTAAGAATCGTACCCCAGGTATTCTTTGCTACTATGCAGTCCATAAACTGATGTCTCTCACTCTTACCAGAAAGGCCAACATACTGCGATAAGAACTAGTAAACACTTTCATGGCTACTAATCTATCTTGAGTTCTCAAATTTCCTTTAATAACTCTCTATGCAGTGAATTTGCTCCTTTGAGGGCTAACCTTATTCCAGACGATATAAAACCAGGCCATTGTTAGTTTGTTTGGCTTTAAGTTCTCATAAGTGTTAGTAAGGGAGAAGACACCATAATTATTTGCTATCCAAGCTAGCTTTAAAGTACTCCATCATCCTGTTCGTAACTATGAAATCATAATTGCAAATTTTGGTGAGAGTACAATAGGAAGAGTTGCTCTAGTTGATTCTAGATTTTGGTGGATCATATTGTTGATTGAGCTTTCACATGAGAAATTATTTCTGGCTAGACTTAAAGCAACTTAACGACATCTATCGTAATAAGACTAAGGAATACTCTCACACTGCAGTCAACAAGTTCAATGTTATACCTAATTTGCTTCCAGATTGGGTTTTTGACTTATGCATGCACATGGTGGCTACTTCATCAAAAATGTCAGCCGAGCAAGAATGAATTTTAGATGGTTTTTCTTGGGTAATTGTATTACAATTTTATCATCTTTGGCTACCCCTGAGCAATCAATTACTATTATGGATCTTATTGAATCACATTTGGAAGAATTTGCTGGAGAAATGCCTCTTAAGGTTTGTTATCTGATTATTAAAGGAGCACTGGCCAGAGTATTATGACGAAAAGCTCAGCCGCTACATTAGGAAGCAAGCTCGTAAGTTCCAGACTTGGTCTATTGCTGGATACTTAGTTGCAAAAATGCAACTGGAAGACCCATCTCACGTGGGTATGATATCTTTGGAGGAGAACAAACAGATGAACCTATCATGAGAAGATCAAAATCATGCACTTTCTGATTGGTTCACTATATGCAACCCTTTTTGTTCTTACCAATAGTAGTATTCTTATGTAGTTCTAAACTAGACATACTTTACTTTCATATTGATTTCAATTCCATTCTTCTTTTCTACTTTTATCAGTTTTTTATATATAAAAAAGGCAGCAGGAGATTGAGTTTTTATATAAAATAAAGATCCAGTAAATTATTGAAATTAGCTAAATCATAGAATCAATAAAACTTTAGAGTTTCAAAGTGAATTTAATTCTTAATAAATAACTCCCTATATTATTATCTTTGCTGCTATCTAAACCATTCATATAGCTTTAATTGATTATTTTAGTATAATTTAAAATTATTTGTTATTTGTAGATTGCAGTAAAAGAGATTATCGCAAAGAATCTGCAATATAAATATCTTGATGTTGACCATGATCCTTTAGCTCAAGTATTTGGTAAGGCGAAAAAAGGGTGTATGAATTTTATGGGTCCGGATGTGACCAAATAGTTTATACAGAGTATTGAGCTCTTGAGAGCACAAATTACGGAGGGTAAGAAATACTATATTTGATTTGGAGAACCGGTTTACACAATACAAGGCTAAAAATGATGCTAAGCTTGATAGTTTGAGAGGCATGGTAACATCTCTTAGATCGTTTTAACGTGCTGCGACACCTACTGTTAATGTTAATAGATCACAGGCATGGATTAATTATTTAGTTTTTCTCTCAAATTATTATTTTTATTATTAATATATGTACCTCATGCTTTTTATTGTTAGATGTCTACACTTCTTTTACAAGAAGAGGCAGTTGCTCATTTTTTGAACTTTCACGAGCATATTGTTGCATCTAGGAGAGCATTAGTAATTCTTGGTTACCAGGAAATTGAGGAGGTAGAATATGAGGCTATTCTTGATATAATTTTTGAGCAAGGTTCCCCGGTCTTAGGTCAACGTGGGGTTTTTTTTGATGAGCTTTTAATTGTCACAAAGATTAAGTACCTGAGAATTCCTTTACGTTTTGCTTATTAGGTGATTATCCTTCCTAACCTCTTTTATATTTTTTAAAATTCTTTTTCGTTATTCATTTATCAAGTATAAGTACAATAGGTTTGACCTATATACTTATTTGTTATTTTAATTTTCTTATAGGCGCTTCCCGTCGTTGGATTCCTTAATTTTTTGGATGCTCATAAGGGATTGAAAATGCATCCTATTCTTGGATATGTTATTCCTTACTTTTGTGGATGCTTATAATGGATTGAAGGCGCCTTCAATTCTAGGATTTGTTATTTCTTACTTTTGTGGATGCTTATAATGGATTGAACACGCTTCCTATTTTTGGATTCGGTACTACTTCCATGCTTATGTTTTGAACACCGTTCTCTAAATCTTTTTTTCTTTAAAAGCTACTATCATCTCCATTTTTTTGTTCTTTTTGGTATGTCCATGGTTTCCTCTTGATTCATTATAGCGAAGATGTGTATAGTTTCCTTTTGAATTGGTATATATATGGATAATGTACATGGATTTTTGTTTACTAATATTTATAAATGAAACTAGTTATTATGAATTGTCATTTTTGTTTATATATATTTGTTCATGAGAGAAAATGACAGGTGCATCGAGAATATTAAAGATTTTATAGGTTTTTGCTGATTTTTTTTTTGAAAATAAAATAAAATAAAAAGTAAATTGCCATAAACTTAGGCTGTGGCAAATTAATGAACTGTAGCAGATTTTAAAACATTGAACTCAGGCTAAATTTGTAGCCATATTATTAACCATGGACTAAATTTGTAACACATACCGTACAATACTACCGAATATGTCTGTGGAAAAATAATTGCTACAGATAAACTTTATAGTACAAAATATGACGAAACCATAGATTTGATCCGCGGCAAAAACAATTCAACACCCATTTTACTGCATACCTCCACCACAGAAAATATTTATGGTAAAACTATTATTTCCACTAATAAATAACATGATAATGTACTTAAATTAGTGTAGTGAGAGGGTCAAGATATGTAGGCGTGCACTTGACATCTTCTCGAATGATCACATACCTTCGACATTATAATGGCCTTAATTCGTAAGCTCGATTTGGCTTAGAATTAACACTTACACAAGTGTTCATGTGATAAAAATTAAAAAAATAAATGACACAGGTTATTTAGCGTGGAAAACCCCTGAATAGGTAAAAAGCTACAACCTCGATTAGAGGATTTTTGTAATAGTAACATTTATTGCTTGAGGCTGATATCTTATTACAAGTGATTTCTAGACTTAGAAATACTAGAATCTTGTGAATAAGGAGTTTTGGATATTTTGAAAATCTAGAAAATATAGTTTTTTTGGTGATTTTTCTTGTATTTTTTCGGTCCTCGTCTCTTTTAGAACTTTTTCTTTATATAGGCCTTCTCCGTAATTCTTCATCATGCTGATGCACGTTTTCCAAACCATGTGGTTAGTAGCAGTTGACTGACTTGTGTAAGACTGAATTCTAAGGTCGGGCCCTCTTCATCTCTACCAACTTCGCGGTAGTGGTGATTATAGAAGAAACAGCGATGGTAGTGGTGGAGGAAGACAGAGAATGGAAATCTACATCTGTACATCCATCGTGTCTTTGTATTGAGAAGACCTTCTATTTGAAGAGGGGGTTCAAGCACAGAGTCCTTTTCATTCATGCCCAGACTTCATCCAAACTGAGTCTATGGTCAGAGTAAAATGGTGTGAAGGAAGAAGGACCTTTGGTGACTTCCAATGTCTGCTTTGCATCAGAGGATTCTTTGAGTGAATCACTGAAGTTAGATTAACTGAAGGATTTGATATTTCAGAGTGCCTGAAAGACCTACAATCTGTAAAGTACTCGAAAATCTTATTATCAGTAAAGTACTTGATTTCAGAATTCTTGAAAGACTTGTTATCTGTAAAGTACCTTAAAGATTTGTTATCTGTAAACTACCTGTAATTTGTATTCGAAATGAATAAAATTTGCTATCCAACTTTTGTATTGATATAGAATAGAATAACTCTTGAAATTGAGCTATGACTAATTCAAAGACTTTCAAATATAAGATAAAATGACACGTATGAGATTAAAGCATACAACGTTTGTCATAATCGAGCTAAAAATATGTTTGTTAAATGAAATATGTGCAATATATGATGTTTGACCTGGTGGTTGAAATTCTATTGGGGGAAAGAGAAAATTATAAAAGTACCAACTGGAAATTCGAGCTCAGCGAGGTCATTCCAGAATACTAGGTTGGGAAAGAATAAGCTCGATATGGAATAGTATTAAATGACAGAATTGATAGGGAAATATATGTTCAAATAACTTTTCTCAATATATTAGGGTTTTTGTTGCAAGATAATATGATAATATCATGAGCTGTGGGGCATTCACAGTAAAAAATGTATAAATGGGGGGGGGGGGGATAAGCTTTAAACAGGTAGAAGAGGGCAGGAAAGGTGTAGAATTGATCTGAGAAAATTTATTATGCTGTAGAGGGGTGGTTGGCGAGAAAGATAGCTGAAGTACAGGAATAGATTTTTGGACTGTTGGATTACGATGTTGAACTGCCAGTGTGGGAAGTTCAACTTGAAGGTTTAGATTAGATTGAGAAAGATATCGAGTATGAACATCATTTCTATGAGGTGCTATTTTGAGAAATCATGGTGGATCCTGTAGCTCTAAAAGATGTTATGAGGTTGATTGAAGTAGGGGAGATAAAATTGAAAGATGTGAGGATTGCTGGAGGTCAACTGGTCGAATGTAGTTCTCTAGGTCATCAGGGTTGCTTTAGGTATAATTATATGTGAGGTGAATAAAGTGAATATAAATAGGGGTGACATAAGTGTATGTAATTATAGAGTTTAATAATTGTCAAAGAAATAAAACAAAAATAAAGTTTGAATCGATCCTTTATTTTTGCAAACCTGTTTCTGACTGTTGTGAAAAATGAATTTGAATATTTTTAAAATTTTGAGAACTTTGGAAATGACGTCAGTACTTCTATAAGTAGAAGATGCAAGAATAGAAAAAGTAGGGAGCTTCCGATTTTGTCCCTTTTATAAAAGCTGTGAAAACCCAATTGTGTGTAAGCATGAGTCATCATGAGTATGGGGAGGTCAGAGGGAGATTTGAAAAATAGAGATGACAATAGAATTAATTATAGGGCAAAGAGTAATGATGAGAAATCATTTTTACCAAAAAGGTGTAAGACGTCTGACATTGATAATAGAAGAGATGTCTCGGTTCCAAAACCGAGGATGGTTCATGTGAGGCTTAATAACTGCCTGCAGTTAGAGAGAGAAAATATAAATAATGCTTCGTCTTCATTATTCAAGATCAGTGAGAGAGGAAGGAGAAGAAATAACAGAGAATCTCAGGAGAAATTAATTGAGAATGATCAATAGTCAAAGCGTGAGAGAGTTGCAGAGGCGGAGTCATGAAGGTGGTTATACAATAGCGTTGTGAGGGAAGGATTTGGAACTGCGTCAGACTCCCATTCCAACATAGAAGGTTAGTAGATGATTTGTGATATGGTGCTTTGGAAGATCACATTTTGTGTTTAGGTAAATCTAAAAATTACTATTTAAAGTAATCTATAAAAACCTGTTTACTATATGAAAGATATTTGTATATGGGCGATGTATATATAAAAGATAATGGTAGATACCTGGACCTGTATGTAGGTCGATCATAAGGAGTGTTTGTGTATGATCAAAACTTTGAGGTAGATCTTGTAGTTGATATGGACACTTCACCTGTTAATGAAGCGTCGACCTCTGGTCGATCGGTAGAGTCTAAAATTATAATGTCTGATAGTAAGGAAGAAGTAGGGGTTGATCAATTTCCAAATTTTCCTTGAAGAATGGTAAACTATCCTTCTCACTCTGATACATTCAAAGAGTTTTGTAAAGCAAAGGCTTCTATAGGGGGAATATGGGGTAATTTTGTAGAACATGGTGGAAGGCAGCTTAGGAGTTGTATTATTGCGATAGGAGAGGAATATTTTTTTCTTTTGGCTGATTTAGTAAAGGAAAAATAAGATGGGGCTTAGATGAATCGATCTCTATAGAGTACTTTGATGGGACGTCCAGTACGACCTGGCAGAAGGCTTTTTGTGTTACATATCTCAGTTGGAGTACGGGTTGAGTCTTCCCCTTAGCAATCTGGTAAAAAAGATTATGAACCTTATCAGGGCATGTCCTATTTACTTAAACGAGAACATGTGGGAGGTGATAAATGATTATGAATTTCTAAATAAGCTGT
Source organism: Kingdonia uniflora (assembly GCA_014058105.1). NCBI lineage: Eukaryota > Viridiplantae > Streptophyta > Magnoliopsida > Ranunculales > Circaeasteraceae > Kingdonia > Kingdonia uniflora. Next base: position 4,534,430 of record JACGCM010000140.1, on the reverse strand, counting down.
AGGAGGAGGATGAGAGTGAGAGGGGGAGATCTCCTGAGGATGTTTTGTAGTTTTATGGGGTAATTTTTTTTTTCTACAAGTGGAGGGGCATATTTTTTTTGCGAGCTTGACCCGGCCTCGTTTCTTCGATTTGAACTCAGTAGGTCAACCATGGAATGATAATGTGATATGAGTGAAGGGTGATGCCTTCAGAGAGATAACGAAGAACCTATGGAACTTCGGTTTAGAATTGTAAAACAAAGTAAGTATAACAATGCATAATATATAAGATTGATATGTTGAAATTATATGTTGCTCTACTGATGATCATGTGTTGTTATTGGCAGGCTCTAAATCTAAGGTGACGAGGAAGGAGTCTCTATTGGATACAGTTGCTCAAGAAGGGACAGTGCTTAAAGCTGTGTTGAAAGAACTCAGCATTAGCTGAAAGAAACGTGCTAACAGACGATCTGAGAAAGTTCAAAAATCTCAAGCGACGAGGCTAATGATGGGCATTGATGGCAGCCAGTAGAAGGGAATTGATGGGGTGAGGCGATTGAACTTGCCCAAGGACTCTAGAGTAAAATTTGTGGGGGTATCAGAGTCTACTACATCGAGCAAGCTAGCTCAAACATTTCCCAAGAAGTAGATGTTAAAGTGTGCTCGGACGTCTGGAACCACGGGAAGTGGTGAGGTCATAGGAAGGGCAAAAATGAGAAGGGTTGAACCTTCTGGAATGCTGCGGGTGAAGATCATAGAGGATAGACTTAGTGCAGAAGACGAGCTTAAAGAAGTGGAAGAAAAAGCAAGGATGGCAGCTCAAAATGGGGAGGAGGAGATGAGTAAAATGGTAAGCTCATTTGCTTGATTATGTAAAGAATTTTTTATATTACGATTTGAGCTAACAATGAGATCATTTTTGTTTATTTTGTAGGCTGCTCGACTGATAAAGGGGATATGCCTCGGGGTTGAGGAGGAGAAAGATGAGCTTAGGAAGGGGAAAGTCTATCTTGAAAGGAATGTAGCCCGATTGAAAACTGACTTGATCAAGGAGGGGAAGCGGCTGATGGTCCTGAAGGCTTCTCAAGTCGTAGAGATTAGTAATCTATCCGCGGAAGCGAAGGTGAATTTGGAGAAGGTGGTAGCTGAGCGTGATAGACTCGGGTGCCACCCTATATTTCAGTGGTATTCCGAAGATGAGGTGAATGCCATCATGGTGGATACCTATGTTGAGGATGAGGGAGATGATGAGGTGGAAGATATTGCTGCTGGAGTTGTGGATGGGCTAGATAGTGTGTCTCCCCAAACGGTGCGAGACAACCAAGGGGATGACAATAAACATCCAAAAAGAGAAAGTGAGAAGGTAGAGTAGAATGTCTATTCTGTAATTGTATGAATGGCTTTTAGAATGCCATAAACTGATAGGATATTGTTACTAGGATAGAATTTTGTAGGCCTAAGCTGCTCTTATAAACCTTGTTATAGGAACTTACGGACATGCGCCTCAAAATAAATGATTTAGAGACTGAGCTCGATAAAGAGAGAGACGCCTCAGCGTCCCTGCTATCTTTGCAAGCGGAGCTGCAGGATAGAATAAAGCAAGACATATTTGACTTGTATGCATCATTAGTATATAGCTACAAAGTAATAAATAGTGTGCAGTGACAGACCAAAAACTTGTTATCGGTTTAGGGGCAATGGTACTGAAATGGTGCACAGGAAATATTAAATTATTAACAAATTAAAATATAGAGAATGTGTACCTTATAGTTGGAAGTATGTGTTATTGAACATCCGTCTAAGATTGTACTTTGACCTTAAGTTCAGAAGTAGTTTCATACAGTAGATGCGAAAAAATAGATATTTCGTTAGAAATAAGATATATGTGTTGAGTGAGTGTCTTGAGTCAAATTAGAGGTAGCTCGCTCGAGCAAAGATGGGGCATGCCAATGTAACAAAGAATTTGTGGAGGAGTTTGATAGGATGAGAGAGGCAAATGAATACAAAAAAGATCATCATGTAAAGGTATACTTCAAATTTGTGTAGGCAACCCAAACTGCTGTCAACCTAGCTCGGAAGATCGAAGAAAAGGATGCTAAGATCAATAAAGGGCAAAAATAGCTCGTTGAGATAAAAGAACACGCTGCGAAGCTCAAAAACCAGAATGATGCGCTAATGGCAAAGAGTAGGGATGCAGACATGGCTCGATACTGTATACAGATCCAAGAAAGATCAGAGGAAGAGTTAAACTATTCTATGACGAGTCTGAAGGACTGAATTATTAGTAAAACAAACGATCAGGAGTAAACTCAAGCTGATCTAGTGACTACAAGAAATGAGCTAGAATAATTAAAGAATAAAATGGCTGAGAAAGATAACGAGCTGAAGAAAGCTCGAGATGATCTATCTACCTCTGAACTTGCAGTTGAGCAGTTGTCAATAGCCTTGCCTGCTAAAGATGTAGAGTTTCAGACGGTGTAATGGAAATGTAATGAGTTGAATGAAAGGGTGACGCATTTGAAGACCAAATTGGTGCATGCCAATTTGCGTACTAGAAATGCCAAGGCTGGGGAGCGCTTGAGTACGAATAAAAGTGATGCCAAGGTCTCCCTTGTTCAAGGGGATGTAGTTAGCCTATCAGCTCGAATAAGGGAGTTGGAGGGAATTGAGGCTCGAACTCGCGGAAAATTTTTGCAAGGAAATAAGCAGATAAAGGAGTGTCAAAGTAAGGTGGATGATACACTTTTGAGGGAGCAAGGGTTAGGGCAGACTATCAGAGGGATGGAGATTTTGATAAAGAAGAAAGATGAATTATTAATGAAAACTCTGACTAGAAAAGATTTAAACAGTGAGCTTGAGGAACTTTGTGCTTAGGTGACGGATTTGAGGGTGATTAATCAGGCTGAATCAGAGAAAGCTGACAAGAAGTTTGAAGATAACATCACTTTCACGGCTCAAACAAGCAGTAAAATTGAATATCAAAAAATCAGTACAAAAGGTTGCATGATCACCTTATGACGGTGAGAACGAATTTCTCTAAGGCGGCTATAACTGAAGCTTCGCATTCAGAATTCGCAATGGTGGTGATTACCTATTTTCTAAAGGAGGTAAAGATGCTTAAGTTAGAAATAGATTCCTTGTTTAACTATTTCTCAAACAGGGGATGTATTTGCAGAGCTGATATAGATCGAGGAAATTGTATGAACTCCATGGAAACAGATTTAGGCCCTCAATCTGCTGAGTTGATAAAGCAGGGTAGGATTGCTGTGACTGCTTGAGCTTGATAATTTATGGCTAGTCGACCTCTTGTTGTAGGGGAAAGTGTAGCTAACATCCCAACAACAAAAAAAATCCATTGTAGAGGTTGTATATGTAACTAGAAAAGGTAGCTGTCGCAGACATGTTGAAAGATAAAAGCTAGTTTTACCTTTGTATTATCTTATGTCTGGTAGAGTCTTTGATTAAAAACTAGTATTACCTTTGTTTTAATCGCAGAGATTTAGTAGAGTCAGTCGAACCAAGTATTATCCTTGTTTCAATTGATTTGATGCTGTAGCCATATTGAGTGAGATGAAAACTAGTTTTACCTTTGCTTTATCCTATGTCTAGTAGAGTCTTTGATTGAAAACTAGTATTACCTTTGTTTTAATCACAGAGATTTAGTTGAGTCAGTGAAACCAAGTGTTATCCTTGTTTTATCTGGTGTGATGCTGCAGCCATATTGAGTGAGATGAAAGCTAGTTTTACCTATGCTTTATCTTATGCTTGGATGAGTTTTTGATTGAAAACTAGTATTATAACCATTATTTTAATCGCAGAGATTTAGTAGAGTTAGTTAAACCAAGTGCTATCCTTTTTTTAACTGGTATAGAGGTCGATTGAAAGCTAGTATTACCTATGCTTCAATCTATGTATTTTTTACGAAGTAAAGAGATGTGTGGGAGAGAAAAAAAAACTTGGAAGTTTATGAATATAGAAGGATGTACATTGGATGGAGATGAAATTCTCACTTTTGGAATATAAAAAAATGAAAATTTGAAATAGAGTAGTGAGAGACTTAACGGTAGTAGCGTTTCATTCGCCTAGTGTTCCAACGATTTAGGATGTGAACTCCCTCTTCTGTCATGTGGTAATATGATCCCAGGCCTGAGAGACCTGTGATAAGGAAAGGACCCTCCCAATTTTCTGCTAGTTTCCCAGTATGAGGCTTTTTTATGTATTAAGGGATTTATCTGAGGACGAGGTCGTCAAATTGGAAGGTACAACTTCTGACTTGTTTTCATCATCAGTTAGCTCATAATATCTGACTAGATAATGGTATTCTAAGGGAATGATGGCTTCGGTGTCATAGGCAAGGAGGAATGGAGTACAACCGGTCAATTGACGTTGAGTAGTACGATATGCCTATAGGGCATGAGGAAGTTCTCAAGCCTAATTCCCTTTTTTCTATGAATGAAGCCTTTTCTTAAGCCCATCCATGATGGTTTTGTTGGTGATTTTAGCTTGGCCTTTGCCTTGAGGGTAGTAGGGTTTGGATGGCGAGTAGATGATATTGTGCTGGTTGAGGAAAGCTATAATTTTTTCTCCAACGAATTGTGGCCCATTATCGATACGAATTAGGTGGGGGCACCCAAACTGAGTAATGATGTAATCCCCCAAAAAAAGAGATGACCTCTTTTTCTCTGGTTCGACAGAGTGGAACTGCCTCTATCCATTTTATAAAATAATATGTAGTTATGAGTAAGAGTCGACGGCTACCTGGAGAATTAGGAAATTCACCAACAAGATCGAGTACCCATTGAATGGCCAAAACACCTTTCTTACATATGGTTTGAGCTAAGGGGCGCGTATCATTTTTCCATGTCGTTGACATGTGTCACATTTGTGTAAGTACTCTTCTGCTTGCTTGCACATGCCTGGCAGGAATACTCCTTATATAATTGCTCTATTTGTTAGTGATCGACCTACGGCGTGGGAGCCGTAAGTCCCTTCATGTAACTGGCAGGACATCTCATCAGCCTTCTTTCTGGAGATGCATTTGAGGTAAGGCCCCATGCCTGAACGACGGTATAAGGTACCATTTTGATTTTTGTAGCGCTTTGAGTTATTGATCAGCTGTCGGTGCTCCTTCGAATTTGTTAGAAGTGGTCCATTGCATTTGTTGTCAATACCGAGATAGACTACTAAGAGTTTTTGCCAATCTTCATCTTCTCCTTTATCGCCCCCAATATTGATCGTACATACAAAATGTGACCAATGCTGGGGGTTGAAATTACTTGGATCTTGAGATATTGAGCTTTTGTTTCGAAGACCTTGGCTAGATATGACAAGGAATCGACATGTCTATTTTCTCCTTGTAGAAGATAATCGAGAGTTGCTTGCGCAAACATGCTCATCCTATCCGCAATGAGGGTTGCGTAGTCGATCATCTTGCCATTCTTCTTGAATTACTCAGAGTAATGGTGGATGATGAGTAGTGAATCTATATAAAATAAGAGCTTTGTATTCGGTGACATTGTTTGAGGCCTCAAAATTCAAGCAGATTGATTTATCAATTTTTTCATTCGAAGGGGCATTCTGTACGATTCCAATTCCTGACCCTCCGTGTCCTGCTGATCTATTTGTAAGAAGTTGCTACCCATTCCTTGTAATCCATTGATCTCGCTCCTCAAATTTTTTTTGGGGTGGATCTTTTGTAATTTTCTCTATATGGTAGGATCGTGCTTATCCCACTCGAGATCTTCTGCTAGAAAATCTACAAAAAAATTGACAATGGCCTGACCCTTTTCGTAAAGACGTTGTTTGAACTTGATATCCTGTTCTCCCAAACTGGCTGACCATTCTTGTACTCTCCTTAATTTTTCTTTTTGGATAGAACATCCCAAAGTGGATAGTTCGTCATGACTTTGATTGAATAAGCTTGGAAGTAGTGCTTGAGTTTCTGTGAAGTGTAAACAAGAGTGAGAAGAAGTTTCTCAATTTTAGAGTACCTCGTTTCTGCTAAAGTGAGGGTTTTGCTGATGAAGTAGACTGGTTTCTCAATTTTCCCTTTAAGTCATATGAGAACTGAGCTTATTGATGTATTTGTAACTACTAGGTAGATAATCAGTTTCTCATTATCTATTGGGGTACTCAAAATGGGAGACCTTCCCAAATAGGTTTTGAGATCCTAAAAAGCTGCTTCACATTCTGATGTCCATTGTACCTCTGTATTTGGCTAAACTTTTCCTTGTTTGGTACAACCGCAGAGTAGTAGGAATAACCAACAACAGCGGTCTGAAGATTTTGAAACGAATCGGCTGATAGCGGCAATCTTGCCAGCAAGTTTCTGTACGTCTTTTTTTTTGGAGATGGCATGTTGAGGAGAACCCAAATCTGATTTGGATCGACCTTAATCCCTTTCATATTGATAAGATGGCTGAGAAATCGACCTGAATGTACTCCGAATTGACACTTATTAGGATTGAGACGCATCCTATAAGAACAAAAAATGTAGAATATTGGGTTGAGATCTGTGATGTGGTTGGTGGACTGTATGTTCATGCACAAGAGATCGTCAATGTAAACTTCCACAATTTTCCCAAGATGTGTTTTGAACATAGTAGTCATCAACAGTTAAAAAGTTGTGCCTGCATTTTTGATTATGAAGGGCATGACTTTGTAGTAGTAAAGTTCTCTTTCAATGATGAAAGTGGTCTTTTCTTGATCTTCTTCCAAGAGTAGAATTTGATTGTATCCAGAAGCAGCATCCATCATAGATAGAAGTTTGTGACCTGCTATAGAATCAAGGATTTGATAAATGTTGGGAAGAGGGAAACTATCATTTGGAGTATATTTGTTTAGATCGGTGAAATCTACACAAACTAAGACTTTTTTATTCTTCTTTGGGACAACGACGATGTTAGATATCCAATCTGGATATTTGGCTTCTCGGATAAATCCCACATTGATCAATTTCTCAATCTCCATGTTAACTTCATCTCGAAGTCGAGGTGAGAGTCGTTGCTACTTTTGTTTGACTACCGTGGCATTGATGTTGATGGCCCATTTGTGACATGCCTTGGCCAGATCGGCTCCAGGCATCTCTTCGAAAGTCCATGCAAAAACATCTCAATTTAGTCACAAAAACTGAATGAGAGTGTCTTTTTCGTATTGAACCAGCTTAGTATCGATGAAGTACATCTGCTAGGTCTATCAATGTTGATGTATTCTATGGGCTCTTCTGCGAAGGGCTGATAATGGTGAACAACCTTTAATAAATGCTATACAGCTTATCTGTCTGAGGTATCTAGAATTGCTGAGATGGTGCTTTTGCAAGCTCGAGAAACCTTTTGACTACCCTTGATTTTATAGATAACATCATTGTGTTTGAAGTAGAGTACTTGATGATAGGTAGAAGTGATTACTTCCATGTTGTGAATCTAGCAGCGGCCCATAATCCTGAGATAACGAGATTTGGCGTTGATTACATAGAAGATGATATCGATGGTGGCTTGTCATGCAGTGATAAGTAAGTATATCATGCCAATCCCATTGAATCTACTGATATTGGTGTCGCTAAAAATTACTTGATCGGCCAATCCCATTTTGTCAATAGTACTCCAAAAGAGAATCTCACCGCTGCCTGTATCGATCATCATTGTGTGCATGACAAACTTTTTCATCTTGATCATTATGACTAATGCATCATGATGTAGAAATTTGATATGACTAATGTCATACCGCAGGACAAGCCACCATCGACATCATCTTCTATGTAATCAACGCCAAATCGCATTGAATCTACTGATATTGGTGTCGCTAAAAATTACTTGATCGGCCAATCCCATTTTGTCAATAGTACTCCGAAAGAGAATCTCACCGCTGCCTGTATCGATCATCATTGTGTACATGACAAACTTTTTCATCTTGATCATTATGACTAATGCATCATGATGTAGAAATTTGATATGACTAATGTCATAATCCTCGAATGATATCTCAAGCCAGTGATTGCTCAACTCAGGTAAAAGCTTGGCTTCTTTGTCTTGAGGTATTAGGTCACAACATTCTGACTGTCTCCTGTGCTTGAATCTTCTAGAGTTAGTGATCTGATAGATTTTGATCATGTTGCTGTGGTGCAAATGGTAAAGATGCTTCTCCTTAGGACAACTTCAAGCTGCTTTTTATAGCTACTATTTTAATATGATTCCAGGTCGATAATGTATTTGAACATCCGTCCCTCCTTGAAAATGTATTCTAGTAACCTCTGTATAGTATAATAATTGTCAGTAAAATGATGGATTACCTTATGATGCATGCAGTATGGGCGGTTCTCGATTGGATCTAACGATTGAGAGTAACGGTAGAGCTTATCCATGGAGAGTATTAAAAAAATTGTGGAGATTCGAATATTCATCTTTGGGAGGACCGGCTTGAGTTGTGAACATCTTCTCTGAGTGTTGCCAGTGCTTCTCTTGGAATGCTTTTGGTCACTCCGATCCTCCTTTAGAGTAGAGTGAAAGTATTCCTTAGGATATCTTGGAAATGTAATCTTTCCCATAGACGGCGCCAAATATAATGGCCTAATTCTGTATGATCGAGATGGCTTGGAATTAGCTCTTACAGCAGTGTTCCTACGATAAAAACTAAAAAGAGAAATGACACAGGTGATTTAGCATGGAAAACCTCTTAATAGGTAAAAAACAACGACCTCAATTGGAAGATTTTTGTAATAGTAACTTTTATTGCTTGAGGCTGATATCTTATTACAAGTGATCTCTTGATTAAGAAATACTTGAATCTTGTGAATAAGAAGTTTTTGATATTTTGAGAATCTGGAAAATGTACTTTTCTTGGTAATTTTTTTTGAATTTTTCCGGTTCTTGTCTTTTCCAAAAAATTTTCTTTCTATAAGACTTCTCCGTAGTTCTTCATCGTGTTGAAGCACGTTCTTCAAACTACGTGGTTACTGGCAGTTGACTGAGTAACTATTTAATTTGTAAGAGATAAGTATCTTTGACTTATTCAGGCTTTTCAGTTTGAGTTTGACCCATGTTCTTTATCAGTTCGTGGAGTAGGTGGCAATATTGTCTGTTGAAGTCATGTGAAGAATGCATGAGCCTGACATGGAGGCAATAGTGGCGGTGGCGATTCAAACTAAAAACAACTCAATTTGGGCAAGATAGAGGGGTAGGCCCCTACATACATGGTTATACTAGGTTCTTTTTGTTAAATCTGGGGAATATGCTACTGTAAATACAAAGGCACTAAATGGTACTTTCAATAGCACTAAGTTTCATGTACCAATAAGAATGTTCCATCATATGAGCAAAATAAAGAAATAAATAAATTAAACTTAGTGTGCTGTATGTGAGAGATGTCCATGTAGAGGTATTACAAAAGTAGTTGAAGTTATTGGTTATTCCAATCAAATTATTTATGTAGAATGTATGTGTACTTTGAAATCGAAATAGTGGTCTGATAAACGAAATCCCCTATCACAGATGATCAAAACAGTCTTTGTAATTTTAGAAGTTTAAGATGTTTCCCCAATATCCTTACAACGTTTAAACCAATTGTTATGAGATTTTTAAGAGACAAACTTGAATGGGGATCATCATTAATAAATCCTTATAACACTTCATTGCAAACACCAACTGTTTTGTGTCCGAACCTGACCTTAAGAAAGGGTACCCTAATTGTATAAACAAATTATTATTTTTGATGGAGTTTCGGTCTAGTGATCCTTTCAGGCACATCACGACATAACTACTTTGGTTTCAACATATTGTACTCAAAAATTAAAAAACTAACCACAAACATTATACTCCAGAATCTCGAGGACATGAACCTTTGTAGGTGCAGGCATCCTCGCATACTGCGCCTTAATCAATCTAAACCCCACCCACAATTCCGAACAAATCTACAAATAATCACCAACAAAGAATGCCTGTGATTGTTCCACTCAAACTGCTCCATGAAATCAAAATTAAAACCTAAATTAAAACCTTTTAAACTTCAATCTGGCCTAAACCTCCAATAATCAGAACTCCATTATCAAATCCAAATCAAAACTATCGTTTGAAACTCCAAAATAGAGAATAAATCACTGTAATAAAATTAAAACCATTTATAATATTGACATGAAATACTTACAAACTTAAACAATCTGGAGAGATGAGAAGATCAAACCCTAAATCCCAAAAATTGGCCAAAATTAAGCCATAAATCATCGAACAAGATAATTGAAACTTAAATCAATTACCATGTGATCGGGAACTCATCACAACCTTCGATCATGAAATTTGGATCGAAACCCTCGCCGAGATCGCAGTTTGGGAGAGAGAAAGATCTTATCATTGGGATTAAAATATCCATGATAAATTCATTATACTTAGGTAAATACCTTACATTTTTTCTGTCGGTTTGATACTTTGATGATATTATCAGTAGTTCACCAATATATTGCCTAGTTTTGTGGCAAAAACCTCGTTAATGTTTCGTGATTTATCAATTTATCACCAAAAGATGACGACAATTTGTTGGTATTTAGAGATAATTGGTTTTAACTTTTAACATTCTCAAAACCCAAAATAGTATGATATTTTGTTTTATAAAAGAGGTAAGTCTAGTTGCACTAGTTAAGGAATAGGTAATCCCGTTAAAAGTGTTTGTCCCTCAAGTCATGAGGGTTATGTTCCTTTAAGTGTAGAGACCGAGTTTAACCATGCTACTCAAGATTCTGATCATGGCTTCCATCAAAGATTAATTAATTGGGGTAGTCGACGAGGTTAAACAAGGAGATTACAAAGATTTGGAATAGGCTCATCTCGTGGGAGCTCTTTCATTGCACTTTGATGGTCTGAGCATGGGCAGCATGAGAACTGGCTACTACCTACATCTGTCCCCCTTCGATGCTTAACAAATCAGCTGTTCTAGAGGTTTCTTTGGTAATGAACATCTGTACGTTGACCTATCCTTCAGGTATAGATATGTTTCAGATGAAGAGCTGGAGTAATCGCTGTAAGCGGTTGCCCTCCCCTAGGTCTTATGTCATACTTGCTATAAGAAGAGCACGAGAACCACATATGAAATTAAGATATCTATTTTAAGCATTTAACATGGGAAGCGTAGTGCTGGAATGTCTATAACGTCAATCAACAGTCGGAAAATAATGAAATTGAGGAGCCGTGTCACTCGTATATGCATTAATTTATTGATAACTTTATGAGGCAATTTTTAGACTTAAAGTTTAAATTTGTAATTGAATTGCTCATACCAAGTTGTAAAATGGTTATATGAATAAACAATGATTATCTCATATTTCTTCACATTTTATTTTCATTATTTTTTTCCAAGCTCAAATATATTTTGAGATTCCTACACTTTTTCTTAGACATTTTTCAAAATAATTTCTTATATTTCCTTCACATCTCCACTCATTTTAAATAACATTATAATTTATCATGTTAAACATCAAAATACCAAAAATATCATCGAGAAGTACAAATTCTTTGGTATAAACCGGTTCTTTCCTTTAAGGATTAAATTATTGAGTGACAAAAATATCGTGATAAAATCAAAATACCATGATAAAATAAAAATGGTGAGGGGTCAATAAATACACTGGTTTCCATATTTTGATCTATGGTTTAGAGAGAAAAATTTATTTGATATTTCTATTTTCATTTTTATACTTAAGTATGTTGGGCAAAATGATACCCCTGTCCCTGATATTTTATAGGGAAGACTAATATAACCTTAAACACATATTAGTTGTTTAGTGAGACAAACTTTATCCGAGGTACACATTTTCCTCGATTAACGAATAAGTATTATTTAATGGTGAGATCTAGTAAGAGAGAGTGAATTTATTGCTTAAAATATCCATGTTGTGTTTATCCAGGCCAAAATGTATGCTTGTTTATCCCTTAAGTAATGTGTGTACCCCATTGTGTTTTATATAATAAACTAGGTTATGAAACCGTGCTATGCACGGATGTTTAAGTTACAATAGTAAATTAATAGACAAGTGGGGAAGTATCGTAGTATCACTTTTAAGATGAAACAAAAAAAAAACCCAAATTTCAGTATTTTTATCAATGGTTATGAGTTTTCTTTTTTAATTTGCAGATATATAAACATTGATATTTGTCAATACATGTGATTAGTTTAGCACGTCATGGGGTTTTATCAAAATTAACATACATGCATCAATGTTTTAAACATTTTCTTACTACTTAGGTATTATAATTCCAAAGATGAGAATAACATCATTAAATAATTATTTAAAGAAATCAAAACCCATCTACTATTTTTTGTTTGGTTTTTATTGATGCATTCGTAGAACTAATGAAACAACTCATTACAATAGATGAAAATAAAACATTAATGATGGTGGATAAACCTGAGAGAGTGAAGAAGAAACCCATCTTTGGAAGGTAAACTATTAATTGTCGTTGAGGCTAACGTTATGCGGAATTAAACATTTTCTCTCTCATATTTCTCTCTCATGCATACAATACGTAATCCTTTTTATTTAAGATCTTAGTGGATTCGAACCACCATCTCTTGAAATACATAAAGTGTTCTCCCATTTGAGGCTTTAAGCTAAAGATCCAATGTGTATATTAGTTATATAAATTTATGATATTTCCATAAGATCCGTGGAAGACAAATCCTAGCATGTTTAGCAATACCTTAAAATTACATCTCCAATTTATACAAATCTATTAGCAAACAAAGGCAAAACATAAATAATAACATTAAACTTATCAAATCACTAAGATACTTGGGACGAAGTTCAGAATACCATATACTTTTAAATTGTATATAACAAATAGTGTTGATCAACTTTATGTCACATTTTCTACACGAAAGAAGAACTTACATGTGTGAATGGGGGAAAGGAAGGACATAAATTTAGCCAAAATTTGTAAAAAATAATGGTAGACAATTAAATCCAATTTAAAGCACAACATAAGTTCAACATAAATGACATTAAGGATGGAGCATACATGTAAGTGGCTTTGACCAATTGCTATAAAAATTCAAGGATTTTTTGGCCAATAATTTAGTAGAGTTAATATTCCCCAAATCTGGAAAGGAAAAAATGAATATTACTAATTACTTAATCGAGAGCATATGCAAGTTTTATCTTCAGTGAATTTTAACATTAACACAATTTCAATTCAGAAATTTTCATATGTGAATATATAAGAATACTACCAAGAAGTCTACACAATAAGCATCTCAGAACCATTAAGAAGAAGGCCCATAAAGTATAAATAAGCCAAAACTAACCTCATGAATACATAAATAAAAGCAAGGGAAATACTTGACCATGATCTTATGAACTGGCAATAGAATATTATATAGATGAAGGTTCACTATATTTTAGTTTTGAGGTATGGATAAAAATATCAACGAATTGGTGTTATCAATAGAGTATTTTAAACATTACAAAAATTATATTTTATAAGAATTAGCAAGCCCCAAAATCACCCTTGTCTTGCCTGACCTATTAATTGGGCTCAAAAATGGCAGCAATACCCCATAGAAAGCATATTAAGAACACTACTGAAAGATATTTGAGAAACATAGTTATGAATTCTATTAATAGTGAGTATAAAAGATCCCCCTACATGTTAAGATGATGATAATACGTGCTTTGGAAACTTCAATTGGTGAAAAAAGAAAACCAAAGAGCAAGAAGTCAAGAAAGTATTAGGGTGGTCGGGAAATTTGTTTACTAACCAACTGACGAAGATGGCCTAGAGAAAGTAATGAAAATAGGCAAGAACCCCATGCAATTGAAGATGGACTTGATAAGGGGCATCTTTTGTTTATTTTTTACATAAGGAATGTAAATGTAAATATCTCTAGGCTTTTGGATACTCTACTTTTTTATGTTAGAGGGAGACTGGCATGCTATACTTATTTTTACTATGACCAAACCAATGTAAAAATAGCATAAATACATTGACAACCTTTGTAATCAACTTGGAATTACTCGAATTTGTGAATTATGAGAAAAATGAACATTAGAGGTCACACAAATTATAACTACATACTAACCTGTTTGGGTGCCCAAAGCCCATTCTTAATCCAAGCATCTCTCCGTAACTATAGTTAGCATATACCATTAATGATTTAACACGAGGATCGTTAAACAAAATCGTAATTACATGATGATGAAGAAAAAAAAAACAACTCTATATGTTGGCAATGATTTATAGATGAAACTTAACGGCCATAAACCCAACAAACAGTAAACGAAAAAAAAAAAAATAACAATAAGAAAACATAACTATGTATTGACAGAAGTTTGCAGCAATAACCCCAAATTTAAATTATAGAGAAAATATTGGTTTATCTGAGTTAATTGAAGCAATATCCACCGTATTTGATATGGCAATTTGTTTTTCAAAGTTCAAACATAGAATAATGAAAAAAAAATATAATTTTACAATAAAAATTATCAATGCTGGGAGGATTTGTAACTTGAAATTCGTTAGTAGATAAACTAATATAAAAGTTAAATTATATAATAAAACAACAACAATCCCAATTTAAAAAAAATTATGTACCTTTGATTTCTGCCCTTCCACTCTTAAATTATATTTCTTATAAATTTTAGGAGAGGTAATTAGTAAGAATTATGAATTTTTCCTCTTTTATGGTGTAATAGTCTAGTAATAAATTAGTGAATGCTACATTCATAAATAATGTATAGGCCATTGGACTAGACACTTATACGTAGTTTTTAGGTTATTTATTCTTTGAGGTCAATTTTGGTTTTGGAATCTATAATGCGACTTGGGTGATCACAGCTTCTTTAGCCTAAAAGTTCAAGTGTTGATATGCTTAAAAAATTACATGGAGAACCTTCTAATAAAAACTAACATCCTATAGTCGGAAACTAAAGGAGAGAAGTTATGGGAAAAAGTTAGGAGTCATAAATAATGAAAGAGTGCAGAGAGAACCGTTTCCAAATTACCCCTTTTTAGTGGAAGTTAAGAGCATCACGTTTAAAGAAGATTACATGGAAATCGAGTTCATGGGTAAGAAATTTATGAACGAAATAATATATTTGAAATACCTAAAAATTTAGGAAAGCATGTGAAACATAAATGAATCGGAGAGGCAATTTCTTAGTGGAAGTTCAAAGCATTACATTTAGTGGAGGTTACCTAAAAATTGAGGTCATAGGTAAGAAATTTGGATCGAAAGAATAGATTTAAAATACTTAAAAATTTAGGAAAGCAGATGAATCGAAGAGACAATAAATAAAAATTAAGAATTTTTCCTCTTTTCTGGTGTAGTTGTTTAGTAATAACTTAGTGAACACTACATCCATAAATAATTTATAAGCAATTGGAATGGACACCTTTACGCAGTTTTTAAATTCTTTATTCATTGAGGTCTGTTTTAGTTTTTGAATCCATAATGTGACTTGGGTGATAATAGCTTCTTTAGTTTAAAAGTTCAAGTACTGATATGTTAAAAAATTATATGGAGATTACAATAAAAACTAACATCCTATATAGTCAGAAACTAGCTCGATGAAATTCCTAAAGACAAATAAAACCATACTATCTAAACAGAACAATTTTAATAAGGGAATGTTCTATGCAAATAAAATCATAAAAATTAAGCCTAACAATGTTATAAGAAATCACCCTCGAAACCAAGGTCAAGAAACTTAGGGTCACATTTATTAGTACAAAGATCCGATCAGCCCATAGTCTTATTCCCCAGGTCTTACATCAAAACTTTTCGTTAGCACAATAAAAAATTCCAAATTATACTTTCAAAGCATATTATACAAACTCATGCATAGCAAAATTAATTTAGTTGCATTTAGTGAATGTGACTTCCAATACCAGAAATTCTACCTTATAAAATCGTCAGAGATTGTTACTATATAAGCTAAATATTCCTCGTACCTCTGAGATAAAATGTTTTGCCACGAATGGTGATTTAAGGCACCTTTATATAGTAAGATAGTTATAAGATTGATGATTCCTATCCTAAGGCAGGAGCATCAATATCTTAAACCAATTATAAAAATTCAAAAACAATAAACTATTCAATTCAATGGAGATTGAGAAAAGCCTATTATGTGAAGCTTGCATGGTTAAACTATATTGGCCATGGCTGTATTTTCACCATCAGATTATCTTAAAATCAATAAATTTGGATACTGATGAAATCTTGAAACCTAATTCAAAATCAAAGTTAAAGATAAGAAGAGTAAATTAGAGAAGAAACTCATTTAAATTCTACTAACATTATCTGTCGAAATCAACAAAAATTTACATGTGCCAAACATAGTATAATTTTCCTTACCAAGCAGTAACACCTCCAAACCTTGCAAAACAACTACAAATACAAAGGCACGAAAGAGAAGATAACCTTACTGATAATGCGATAATTCTATATTATCTGTTTTATTTTAATTTTCAATACGAATTCACAATTTCGATGAAGATAAATTAGTTTTAAAAGGATAAGATATCATATATTGGCAATTTCCACGATAAATTTATTACCCCAATCTTCCACATGCTATGAACAATAAGTCTGCAATTGTCAAAATTGTTTATTGCTAATTGAATGAAGAAAATGAATCTTGATGTTTCGTTAGTTAGGGTATCGCCCAAGACTAGATAAATAAAATACAAAAGAGAGGAACCATAAAACACCATTAAAGATTATAATTTATGTGAATTAAGTTGAAGAAAGACAAAAACTAGAAAGATGCCTTTTTTTAAATAATGAATTCTCTGAGAAAAATAATTTTGTAATGAACCTTGGGCAGATAATATGATTTGTAACTGATCGCTGTAAACTTGTACTAGGTATAGGTTTATGAACTATAAATTTTTAACATTTTTTTGACTTTATTACTCCTAGGACAATCGCCCGCTACGTAGGACAATCGCCACCTCGTAGGATAAAATTAAGATTTATAATATAGATATATCTGTTCTTAAATATATAACAAGAATGCCAATGGTTAACTGAACGGTGAGTGCATTATTCATTTCTGACAGGGGGGGGGGGAGGTGTATTTAATAGGTGAGATAATTTGTTTTATTAAAAATTGGAGAAAAAAGTTAAATAATTTAAACCAAACGGAGTTAAGTTGGAGTTACACTTGTGTGTGTATAAATATGTACCTCTAAGGGCATCTCCTAAAGTGCCTCACTAGCTTAAAATCCAAGTTGCCACCTAGGATTTTTGTCCTCCAAAAGTGCCTTACTGACTTAGATAATCCAAGACTCAATCTTGGTTTTTTACTTTGCATTGGGTACCCAAGTGTTATGCGCCTATCTATTTTTTAAACAAGCACCTAAGACTTAGGCGCCTATGTTAATTTTTTTTTAATTAGGCGCCCAACTCTTAGGCACCTGTTACACTAACTAAATTTGTTGGAGCTTCTAGAACCTAGTCATTTCCCTTTCTCCACCACTTAAATAAAAACTACCTCCAATTGCACCACAACTCCTCTTCTTCACTCTATCTCTATCAAATTAGGTTTAAAATTGTTTGAAATTGTTGAAGCTTGATCTCTCAAGGTAAGCTCATGTTTAAATTTACCTTATCCCCTTAAATTTCTAGATTATAATATTTTAGGGTTTTAAGTTTTCTTGATTATTATTACTATCTTTATTTAAATTATTAGATGAGTTCTATGAAAATAATGCAAGAGAATGATCCTACTACCGAGAGTAGTTTGAATCAACCCAATAATTGGGAACAACAACAGCAACAGTAACAAATCTCACCTAATTGGTTGTAATTCACTCATTTCCCTTAACTTTAATTATCTTAATGACAACCCTTTAAATCATTTAACTCACCCAATAATTGGGTACAGCCCCTCTCACCATTTATAACATCCAATAATTGGGAGCAAACCTCTCAATTTGCCATTCTTGCACAATTCCAACATCCTTCTCCATTTGCCAATCCCTCACAAACTCAATTATCTCAACCATAAGCATCTCAATCGGCTGACTTATCTAAATCCGAAGACGAAGGGGTTGTTGATGGACAAAAAGGCAAAGGAAAGCGTCGCTCGGCGAAGAAAAATACCTATGGAGGGCGGGGTCTATATTGTTGAAATGGACGGGCATTCAAAACAAAAATCTTGCAAAAGCTTAGATTTATGTCTCGAAGGATAGAATCAAAAGCAACAACCAACAACATGATATTTTTTAGGACTCGGTTTTGGATGAATTTTATGATTTTTGTGAACAGGATGGTGAATGGGTTGAGCGTACGGTATCATCTTTGAAAAATCATTGGTCGGATATGATTTATGCTTGCAAGGTTTATGGTACTTATTTGAAAAATGTGATGCAAGGTCCCAAAAGTGGTAGGCAACAAAAAAAAATGGTAAATAATTAAACATTCGTTATTACTAATAAATTATAAACTCATTTTACCAAAATGATGTATATTTTTAATATCTTAATCTATTTTATAGGACGATGCTGCAAAAATGATTTATGAAGCATGTGGTAATTGCAAATGGTTATATAAAGAAACTTATAATGTTTTAAGTTGTCATCAATGTTGGAAAATCTTGCAAGACCAAGACCCAGACACTTTAACTCACACTGTGCGAATGAAGCAAACATCAAATTATAACCTCGGGAATGCCTACTTTGGAAATACCTGACACACCCATTAGCACCAACATTGACTCTCAATTACTTATCACAGATGTGGAGATGGAACGTCCCAGCGGTATCAAAAGTGCTAAACTAAAGAAAAATAATTAAAAAAAGCAAAATCTTCTCATTGAATGCAAAATATACTTATTAGTCGCCTTGACCGAATGGAGAAGAAGAAATAATAGTATGTTACTGAGAGAGATAAGAAGAAAGAAGAGTATATATTTGAGAGTGATAAGATGAAGGAATAGAGAGATGCCCGTATAATAGTGTTAAGATAATGGGAGACAAAAGCCGTGGTAAATTTAGAAGCTCAATTTTAAGCCTAAAGCAATCAAAAGGTGATGGCGATGGACATGTCTACTTTAGACAATACTCAATGGGTTTATTGGGAGGCACAACGTAATACGGCTATGGGGAGAATATTTAGAGAGAATAATAATGCCTAAAATGCCATAGCTAAAGAATCTTATTTTGGAAGTTTGGTTATTCTTGTTTAAGAAGTTTGGTTGTACCTTGTTTTAGAAGTATGGTATATTTTGATTAAAAGCCTTGTTTAAGAAGTTTGGTATATTTTAAATAATATAATCCTTTTGAGAAAGTTTAGTTTTTTAATTATTGTCTATTTGAATTTATTCTGAAATTGAAATAAATTTCATAAATAAATTTCATAAAAGTATTTAGTTGAAATTATATAGAATTGAAATTACATAGAATTGAAATAAAACTGCTTAAATATTAAAATTATATATAATTGAAAATACTAGATGTTTCTTTAATGCTTCTACAAATGCTTAATGAGATCATTTCGAAGTGTCATATACTTATACGAACTTGTCATATTATCGTACTTCACAATCTATCATTGTAAAGTGACTTCTTCCCGATTTAAGTAAATTGGTTGAGGGTCTAGGATAAAATGCTCGGTCAATAATCTTACTTCGTACCTATTGCGTTCTTCCTCGGCGATCATATTATGCATAATTATACACGTTTTCAATATTTTATCGAGGTTTTTGGGTGACCAACTTCTTGTCGGACCTTTCACAATTGCAAATCGAGATTGAAGCACATCGAAAGCTCATTCTACGTCTTTTTGATATGACTCTTGTTGCTTGGAAAAATATTTATCACCACTACCTCAGAGAAATCGTAAGGTTTGAACAAGCGTTGCCCATTTCAGATATATACCATCCGCTAAGTTGTATCCCATGTCGTATGGTTTTCCATCGACTTCAAAGTTACAGGGTGGAGAATGACTAAGATAAAGATCTCGAAAGAGATGTGATTGATCAGGAACATTTATGTCGTTGTTAGAACAAAACATTCCAAAAAAAGCGTGTCATATCCATAAATAAAGAGATGCCACCACTTCCAAAATGATTTTTGGTGCATTCTTATGACCCATGTATTGAACCACCTAAGTCATGGGGCAATTTTTCCACTTCCAATGCATGCAATCCAAACTACCTAGCATTCCGGGAAATCCACGCTTCTCGGTAATGTACAACAACTATTTTATATCGTCCGGAGGTTGCGATCTCAAATACTTCACACCGAATTGCGCGATCATTGCATTACAAAATTTCTTTATGGGCCTCAATTATTGTGCTCTCTACAATCTGAACATATTCATCACAGCTATCCACTGACACTCCTAATATAAACATGCGGAATACCGCCATAAGTTTTTGATGAGGCGGTAAACCTAAAACATTTGCACAATTTCACTTCCGATTGAAAAACTTATCATAAGCAACCACCGCATTTAAAATACGATCAAAAAGTCCTCAACTCATTCGGAATCTTTGACATAAATGTTTGTTTTCGTAAACATTCTTATCATGGAAGTAGTCCTGCATGAGTAGCTTATGATAGAAAACACGTGAACGATTTATGGTTTTATGCTCGACAACCAAACTGACACTAGTTCCTGAAGATTTTGCTTCTTTTAATTCATCAATTTCAGCTTGATTGCTCAATATCTCTATCTAAATTGCATTAATAACGTCGTCATCACTATAATTGGTTGAAGATTCATCGATATCCTCTTCCTCTTTTTCTTTCTCCTCGAATGAAGAATCAATGCAAACATCAAGAACCGCCTTGAAATTCATTGGATATGGCACACAATACTAAAATTCAAATAAAAAAATATTGGAATTGGTTATGGAATAGTATGAGGCTCACTACTTGGTCTATTTATTCCCTTTACCTAATAAAGCCGTTAGAAACAAAATATAGCCGTTAGGAGCAAAATATAGCCATTTGAAAAAATATAGTTGTTTGAACAAAAAAAATTTTACTCAGCTCAGCAGGCATCTAAGACAGAGGCGCCTGATAGAATTTTTTTAATCAGGCACCTCTGCTGTAGGCGCCTGTTGTACTGAGTAATTTTTTTTTTCTTGCTACAAAACACCATGCACCAATGGAAAATAAATTGGGAAGTTTGAAAAATCATAAACCAATATCCATACACCAATGGAAATAAATTGGTAAGTATACAATAGCATAAACTAATATCCATACACCAATGGAAAATAAATTGGCAAGTATACAATAGCATAAACAAATATCCATGTACTAATGGAAATTAAATTGGCAAGTATACAATAGCATAAACCAATATCCAAACACCAACGGAAAATAAATTGACATAGAACTTGAAATATCCATAAATCTCCAATCTATATCCCATACACCACAATTTATCATAATCAAGCTAAACAAACAACTTTAAAGATCCCCGCATACATTTTGATTGTCGGGGAGGTGCGGCCCCACCTTGAGATGTCCTTCCCCGTGAACCCCTCCCCTTAGATGCCCCTGTTTGAGAAGTTCCCGCTTCACCTTTATCATCTTCCCAATCTATTACGACCCCCTAAAATATAATAAATTATGTAATTATTAATTAAAACTACAAATCTTAATTAAACAGAAAATATATCATAACATGTTCAAACAACTTACTTCTCCATCTAAATAATCATTTAATTGGGAAAGACGGTAGTCTACACGTCTCAAGTCCGTGGTTAAATGTTTAATACGACTCTCGTCATGAAGATGTCGAGCCTTTAAATCTAAGGTCCTATCAAGTGTAATCTTCCGCATACCCTTAGTCATAGTAAAAAAAATATATCGTATTGGAACGTCTACAGTAGAGGTTATAGCAATAGAGGGAATAGTATGCCACATATTCCCATATGGTGACCCTAACTCTATAATCTATTTAGGGTAATCACCAAGCTGTGGGGGAGGATTTGTGTCTCCCAAGTAGAAAACACATTGTCAGTGGAAAATCTAACCTATTGGAAAGGTAACTCGCCCTCAAAGCATCGAGGTTGCGATGTTAATGTGCCTACCTCGTAATGTTGACATAGTGCACCATGGGAAAAATACCTCTAAGAGGCATCATCATAGCGACCAGTGACCCACAATAATGATGGGCTTTGAATCACCGCTGCTCGCGAAGGAACAAACCACATCGAGACCGAGAAGCAATAAAGTTCATTAGAGGGTCGCAAGGCACTGCACGAGCTCTAGCTGAGCCCAACAATGGTCCCAAAAATGCCACTTGTACTACCCAAATGGCTTGAAGAGTACTCTTTTATGACTGATTTATTCCGATTGATGATGACATACCAAATTTAGACATCTTCATATTCTTAAGGGCCACCATTGATATTTTTGGATTTGCACGCAAAATCCAGCTGTTACCTCATATAGTGGTAGATGATGTTTTGCTTATGTTCCTTAAGTTTGCATCATTTAGTGTGCCAGGCGAAATCCTTGGCTAAAAATCATCCACCTATTATCTATTAGATATATGCTGCCTATCTGACATGACGTCAGGATGATACTAGTAGTAAGTTAATAAAATAAATTAATGTTTCCAAATACGTTGAAGAACACATTAAGTAAATTAATCTAGACAATTACATATAAATATTTACCTCGAGCAAGTAGCAAATGGCACGCCGATATATTTTACCTCCTATTTAATAGTTGGGTCAGGCAGTTTAGTTTAAGATGTCGTAATATGAGACAGAGCCAAAGTATTGTAGGTTTTTTTTTCTCTATGTGGACAATTGGACCCAACAACTCTCATTCAAGCCTAGCTCTTCGAGTTCCAAATAAGATTATCCCAAAGTCATCGTATCATGCTCTACAGAGATGCTTGCATTAGGGGATCTTGGATGTTTACTCTGGTATGTTAATGTAAGTTTGAGGGTAGCAAAATAGTTACATCCCTTTCATAATGTTGACTCCATCTTAGAGAAAATATTAAGACGTTACCGATTCTCCAGTTGACTCATTCATACCTCAGCCTCTCTGTCCTGATACCTATCCTGGTAGCACCGTAAAATCTCTAGGAGTGATTTTTCCCCTAACTTTTTCAAGGTGATGTTTACATTTGTTAGTATGTTGTCCACAAACGCTCAACCATCGCACTATTACTTGGTTGTCTCCCATTCCAACTTTACAATCAATCAACTCATCAAATGGTAGCCTTTATCTCATATTCAAAGTGAGGTACCTTAATAAGTATGATCGTCATTTTATGGAGCTTCTTGACTAACATGATTAACATTAAATCCCAACATCGAGCCTGTAACAACACATTAATAGCACAAATAAGAATATCTCTAAAAACCCATTCTACTAGATACAATCTTTAAAATAGATATAACCGATATACCTAATTGTACGTGTTTTCAACTTACACATGTAGTGTAGCAACTGATGTGGCAAATGAACCATTCCTATCTCGATTATGTGAGTCCTCGAAGTGCACGAGGCTCATAATTTCGGTGCGGAGAGGTGAGGGGAGTCGATGGAGACATTGAGTTCTTGTCGTAAATGATCTTTTGCCATTGGTAACCATGACCTTAGTTCGCTTCATCAGGACTCTAAGTTCGTTAATCCGCGATCTATCATTTCTTCCTTCAATGATAACGGATAGCGTCAAATCCTAGATGCAAAGTAAATACCAATTTATTTAAGATTACGACAATAGCCATTTATATGAACCAAGTGAAAAATTGACAAAATTTTCCATATAATATTAGGAATTTGTACGGTTGTTTAATCTATAAGAGATAACAACTTACACCACGAATCAGAGTATAAATCCCTATTGCACCACTTGTACATGAAATCAACAACATTACTCCTAACTAGTAACCTAACTAATCATCATAATATGCACAATATTCACATCACAATACCCTAATTCATAACTATAATTCCCTAATATGTCTAATGCACAATCACCAGCCCCCTAAACATACTATGAACTATATAAATTTCACAATATGTTGAATTCACACATGTACCTAAATGCACAACCCCAGATTCTAGTTCAAACACTTGCTTCATTCAAATGTGTGCCTGTGAAGGAGGAATCTCTATGGGGAGACATATAGATAGATAGGAGACATTCTCGCCAACATACATAGATGATAATTACATAGAATAATCTGCTTATATGCCCAAGTTTGAAAAAACACTGTGATTTCTCCTTTTTGAGGGTTCAAAGTAATGATTTCTATTTCATTTTATGCCAAATTGCAGTAAACTGTTTATTTACAAGACGATTATCAGAATACTCGAATTCCACAATAAATCGTAATCTACAAAGTATAACCTATTAAATCATGAAATATTTACCTAATTTCCACCTCCAAATTTAATATGAATGTGAGTAGAGAGAGAGAGAGAGAGAGATAATATATTTGGGTTGAAGCTTCAATTTGAGAAGAGGTGGAAGACATATTCGTCTTAAGTTTCAGTATCGGGCACCTAAAAGTTGGGCTCCTAAATTTTTTTAAAATAGTGGGTGCTTACATAGGTGCCTGTTAATTTATACAAATAGGTGCCCAATGTTATTCGCCTATTTGAATTAACTAAAAACTCTAAATCAAGTATCGTTTGGAGGAATAGAGCCTCATGACTTGGATTTAGCTTTTTTCAGCCAAAGTCAGTGAAGCACTTTAGGAGATGCGCTAAGACTTTGTTTTAAGATACAAAATAAGAGTTCTTAGATTTGAGAGAGAGAGGATGACGGTGATGATGGCCTTGATTAAGACTCTCTTAGAGTTCTATTTCATTAAGTTCTTCATTTAGATCTAGACATAAATTTGTTGCGAGGATGATTCTCATAGACAGACTTCTATTTCTCGTAAGACTACGCCTTTTTTTTTCTTTCCGTCTGGTCCTCTTACGATACACATACGTAGTACTAGTTTTTTTATATGTTACCATTGTTTTTTGTTGTTGCCTGATTATGCACTCAGTTGATAAGTTTGGATTACGGCACCGATTACCCGTATTTTTAGGTTTGATTAAATTGGCTATTAGGCGACACCTTCACCAACAATACAACTTACTTAGCATTGGTGCAGCCCCTATCGGTGTTCGCTTCAATCATGTTGATTACCCATATAAAACTGCTAACAAAAAATACAATAATCCATTTAAGGAAGTGCGGGTAGCCAAGGTTCTTTCTTTTGAAGAAACATCCCTCTAGTAGATCAGAATGATACAATATGTTTTGATACATCATATATATATATATGTGAACATATACGATAGTATAATTTTAAAGGGTTGTTAATGGAACTAATTGGTGCAGCTAATGACGCCAGACCCAATGGTGGTCACGAAAAAACTCTTAGCGAGAAAGGAATGCAAATATTCGGCAAAGCACTTCAATGTGATCACTGCTTCGTGGATACAATTAATAATTCACGATTGGTTAATCATTTAGAGAAAACAAACCAGGTTTGATAAATCGCTATATTAACCTCAATTACCTAATGTATACATTCAAGATCTTTTTATGTAGTATTTGAATTGATTAATACCTTAAAAGTGGCGTACTATACGTAGAAGTTTTATTTTTTAATTTTTTTTGTAGTATCTATCGTATGTAACCTTTAGGCCGTCATTGTTTGAAGACGGCAACTTAGTATTTTAATTTAGGGTTGCCAATGGATTGGATATAATCCAAAATCCGATTCTTTTTTAGGATATGAAAACTATTTTTTCAAATTCGAATTCGATCCGATCCTATTAAGGAACATCCGAAATAATTTTGGATTGAATTCAGAGCCTAGTCCAATCAGATAAATATCTGATGCGAAGTTATATATCGATACATAAGTATTTCAATAATTTTAATGTTATATTATATTTAATAAAATAATAATTTATTGCAGCAAGCTTTGTTGTTATGTGGTGTTTAGTTCTTTAGCCATGAAACGTCATGGGTTTTAAGCCTTTGTATTTACATTTTTATTCATAAAATAAAATTATGGTTCGGATTGGATATGGACGTTACGTCAAAAGTTTTAGATCGAATTTGGGTTGTAGCAGATTCAGTCCAAATGTGATGCATTAACAACCCTATTTTAATTTCAACCCAAAGAAAACATAAGTCAAGTTGTTACCAAATTACAATTAACTATGTTTAAAATGATGATCATGATCTTAAATGCAGATAAAGTTCACTGCAGCAAGTGAAGTCATAAGCTAGTACCCGCTCAAATCGTTTAAATTTTACAAAACTGCGCGGAGGTTTCGACAAGTTTTTACGATATTAAGACCGGTCATCTAAATACAAGTACCCCTTGGTGGTAAAAGCATATATAAATATGGTCCGCTTGGATACCTTTCTTCTTTCTTAATTAAATGGTGCCCTATGTGTTTACTAAAGGATTGAAGGGATACGAGTACGATATATGGGAGCACCCGTGAAAAATTGTCAAAAGTTAAGACACTAAAGGACGAGAAACTAAAGATATCGAATGATGAACTTCTCCTCCATGATCAAGATGGGGTACCATTGTCTGGAGATACTCGTAAATTGATGACCAACCTTCAACAGAAGAACTTACAGAGTACATAGACATTGATGGACCCAGCTGGGGTACTTATATTGGAACCAAGCTAGTCTAACATGACAAGGAAGACCTCGTTCACTTCTTACAAATGAATCGAGACATATTCACATGGACTTTTAAAGAAATCCCCGGAGTCGATCCATCTAAGACATGTCATATATTGAGCATCAATAACAATGCCATAGTGGTCAAGCATAAATAGAGAATACTTTTACCTCATCTTCGAGATGAGGTCAACATTAAGATAGATAAGTTGATCAATGTGGGATTTATTCCTGAAGCTAAATACCCTGATAGGATCTCAAACATTGTTGTAGTTCCAAAGAAGAATGGGAAGGTCTGTGTTTATATGGATTTCACCAATCTTAATAAACACACCCCGAAAGATAGTTTCCTTCTTCCTATCATTTATCAAATTCTTGATTCTACGACAGTATCATCAAATTCTTGATTCTACTGTGATATCCACACCCAACATTGATCTCCATTCTGTATGCATGATCAATACAGGGGTGATGAAGAGGAAGACGATGATTGAAGAAAGCCCTTTATTGCCTACCTCAGCTCGAAGAATGAATGCGATGGGCCCCTTTCAACGAATCCAAAAGAACACCGACAGTTAATTAAAAACTCAAAATGTTATACAGTTCAGAAGAGACATTTATATCGCCAATCAATGACGGGCCCCTATCTCAAGTGCCTCTTGAAGATGAAAGCTGATGGAATGCTCAAAGAATTATATGAAGGAACTTGTGGCTCCCATGCCACAGTTTGACCACTTGCAAATAGAGCAATTACAAAAGGAGTATTTTGACGCGCAAGCAAGCAGAAGAGTACTTACGCAAATACAACACATATCAATGACATGGACACATGATCTATGCCCCTGCATTCGAACTATATGCAAGCAAGGTATTCTGGCCCTTCAAGCGATGGGTGCTCAATCTCGTGCACGAATTTCCTAACACGTCAGGTAACTATCGCTTCTTACTCATGGAGACAAATTACTTTACGAAATATGTGGAAGAAGATCCTCTTTATTGAACTAGAGAAGAAGAGGTCATCTCATTTATCTAGGAACACATTATCACATGGTTCAGATGTCCCCACCTGATTTGGATTGAGAACGGGCCACAGTTCGTTAGAAAAAAGGTTATTGCCTTCCTCAACAGATACAACATCATTCATTCCCCATCTAATCCATACTACTCGCAAGGCAACGGACATGCCAAAATCATTAACAAAATAATAGTAGATGGACTCAAGAAAAGACTTCAATCACAAAAAAAAGGAAATTTGATACGAGAGCTTTTTCACGTCTTATGGGCATACCATACTATACCAAGACAATTTACTGGCTGTTCCCCCTTCCTCCTGGCTTATGGCATAGAGGCCATCATTCCAGCAGAATGCCACCATCCAGTTAGAGATCATGAGCTCAGAGATAAGATAAATGAGTTCAAGCTGGCCTGCAATATGAAATGGATTTATGAAACTAGGGAACATGTTATTGTCAACCTAGATCGATATCATCATATGCTAGAAAGCTCGTACAACAGAAGAGTCCGAAGCCATGAGTTTCAAATCGACGATCTCGTCCTCAAAGAGATCCCACAGAGTAGAAAAGAACCAAACGTAGGAAAGCTTACAAAAAATTGGGAAGGTCCTTTCCTTATCGTTGGCCGCACTGGCCTTGGATCATATTACCTCCTGACTGAGAAAAGAGTTCGAATCCCAAATCCATGGAATACTAGGTGATTGAAATGATATTATCGCTAAATTCTTAGTTTTTCCATTACTCTATTCTCGTTCTTTACATTCCAAAAGTGAGATTTCAATCTCCAATAGTGTACATTCTATTCTACTCAATGAAAACTTCCAAGTTTTTACCCGCATTTCTATTTACTTACGTAGAATCTACTAAATCTTATAGATTAAAGCAAAGGTAGCTTTTAATTGACATTTATACTGATTAAAGCAAAGTTAATACTAGTTCTCAATCGAAATCTATACAAATTAAAGCAAAGGTAAAACTAGCTTCCAATCGACATCTATAAGTAAAGGTCATACTAACTTTTAATCACCCATCTATACATATATCAGCGATTAAACCGAAGGTAATACTAGTTTTTAATCAATGATCTCTATCAGCTAGAAGATAAAGTAAAGGTAAAGCTAGCTATTATCTCTCTACAAGTCTACAACTACAAAAACTATATAGGTTATTTTATAGGATTTTTTTTGGGAGGTCAGCTGCGCTTTCCCCGACACAGGAGGTTATTCAGCTATAAAATCTTGAGCTCGAGCAGTTACAATATTCGTGCCTTGCTATATCAATTCTATATGTCGGGATCCTAACTCCATTTTTATGTTGTTCAAGCAATATCCTCGATCTATATCAGCATTAAAACTACAGCCTTAGAATGCCAAACAATTATCCAAGGTATCCCTTTTGAGCTCAAGCCTCTTTACTTCTTCCACAATATATGCTATGATTACTAATTGCTCCCTCGAGTGTACCTCTTCCAGGCCAATCTTATCTCGATCAAGCCTGACTATCTCGGTGAACTGCTTTCTTAGGCTCTGATGACACTGTCGTAAGTACGTGTGGAGTGCACCATCACGCTCTACTCGTTACCCTGAGCTTGTTATTACCTCATTTTATTGTACTATTATCCCTGCTGCTTTATCCTGCTCAAATTTGTTCACCGTCCTCAGCTCTTCCAATTGAGCTAGAAGCGCTACCAACTCCCAATCATTTGCATGACTTTCCTTAACACGAGCTTTCTTCAGTAGCTCATTCTTTCTCATGATCACCTTATTTAACTCTTACTCTCTACGAAGAGCACTCTCTAACTTAAAATCACTCAATCTTAAATGTTCATTTCCCTTCCTTATGTGACTTTGAACAAGAACAAGATCTGCCTCCAACTCTTTTGTTCGAACTGAGGGGTTAACCATGTCACCCTTAACAGTCGAAACCTTGACATTATCCTTTTCCATTTTTGATCACTCTCCAGCCTCGGCCTTCTTGGCACACGAATGGGCAATGACCAAATTTTCCTTTAACCTTACGACCCTCTCATTCAGCTCATCGCATCATTTTTGGACCATTTAAAAATCAATATCTTTAGCAGGCATGGCCTCACTTAACTGCTCGACTACACTTTCAGAATTAGCTAGATCATCTTGAGCCTTCATAAGTTTGTTTCCCTTCTGGGCCAATTGACTCTTTAAACTGACCATATTTTCTCGGAACATAATTTCTGTCACTTCTAACGATTTGATACGATATTGAATGACATCCACTTCTTTATCTTTCACCATCAACAAGTCTATCCTACATTGGAGCATTGTTAATTTAGTTTATGCACCTTCGAGCTCCTTTCGATCTGCCGGGTCAGATCATCCACAATCTTCGTCGTTTTGGCAAACTGGATTTGTACTTTGACATATTGATCCTCCCTATCTTCATATACCTCATTCATCCTATCAAATTTAGCCTAAAACTCATAATTATATTGAAGTATCCGTTGTTCGCTCAAACGAGCAATTTCTAACTCGACCTACAACATCAAGCTTGAGTTAACAATACCTCACAAATAAATTCAATACATAATACAGATAACTTTATAGATTTCTAACAAATTTTTGTTTCTGACATGCCAACAGGTTGATATTTTACTTCACCCTCAAGTTAAGGGGTTATGTCACACAAATGGTAATAACATCTACATCCTATTTTAAGGTACACATTTTCTATGCTATAATTTTTTAACACTCCAGGATAGTCTGAATATACTTGGTTATTATGGTTCATTATGATCTATATCTACTATCTAACTTTACTTTGTAGCTCTAAAGTAACGTAGCAAACAAGTCATATATATTTAGCTCTTTTTTAACCTGTAGCCCCAGTTACAAAGTCAACAAAGTTTCTTAGGCATTTTTCTCCTTAGCGAGCTTTTTCTCTAAGTCATCAACTCTGAGGTGCGTATCTTCAAGTTCCTACAAATCAATGTTTACAAACATCCCTTAGTCTATCTCAAATTTATCCTACAAATCAAGCTATCATACACTTTCAGTTTTTGACCCATACAAAAAATACAAACAAACTCAAAATAGTTTAACTCTACCTTTTCATTATCTTCCCCCATGGTTCTCTAGGTTAGTTCTAGCAGAGACTGAATCCAACCCCGTTACCACACCTGGAAAAGAGCCATCATCAACCTGGAGCTCGTCTTCCCCCTCAGCCGCTTCAACATAGCGTCCTTCTATAATGGCTTTGAGGTCAACAATAGAGTACCCAGTTTCGAGGAGTTAACGCCCAAGGCTATCCCGAGCAGTTGTAGCCTCATCAACATTTTTTTGCACCTCATCTGTGAGCTCGCATATCTGCACCCGGTGCGATTTCTTTACAGAGACCAAGAGTTCCCTCCTCAATGCCAAGTTGGGCTCAAGTTGAGCTACCCTCTTCTTAAGCTCAGCTCTCTTGCCCTTGATCTTAGCCCTTCCCTCCTCGAGCCCAAGGCAGATGCCCTTTAACATGCGAGGAGCCAGAATAAAAATATACGGTAATTGCCTAATTCTGTAAGCTCGATATGGCTTAAAATTATCTCTTACACCAATGTTCCTGTGACAAGAACTAAAAAGAGAAATGATAATGCTAATTTAGCGTGGAAAGCCTCTGAATAGGTAAAAAAATCCACGACCTCGATTTAATAATTTTTGAAATAGTAACTTTTATTGCTTGAGAATGATATTTTATTATATGTGATCTCTTCTACTTAGAAATACTTGAATCTTGCGAATAGGAAGTTTTGGATATTTGGAGAATCTAGCTAGAAAATGTAGTTTTATTGGTGATTTCTCATATATTTTTTTAGGTCCCTGTCTCTTCCGGAACCTTTTCTTTATATAGGCCTGCTTTACAGTTCTTCATTGTGCTAAAGCACGTTCTCTGAATAATGTGGTTATTGGCAGTAAATTGAGTAACTATCGAGTTTGTGAGAAACAGGTGACCTTAACATGTTTAGGTTTTTCTTTTTGAGCTTAACCCACGTTCTTCATCAGTTCGTGGAGTAGGTGGCAATGTTGTCAGTTGAAGTCATGTGTAGAATGCGTAAGTTTAACATGGAGGCAATGAAGGTAATTTGAACTGAAAACAGCTTGATTTAGGTAAGATCGAGGGGTAGGCCCTTATAATTACCCCCTCACAACTGAAGTCACAAATGGTTTTGGTTGAGAAAGAATATATGGATATATATGAGTATTCGGGTTTGAATTTTTGAAAATGAAGGAAGAAATGATGTGTATTTGACTGTATAGAAAATGCGTGAGTTATGGGGGGGGGACATTTCTGTATTAAATGATGACGAAAATACAAATATATGCGTCAATTACGGTTTGTTGAGTTTTGTCTATATTGAATGATGATGTTTGGGAAAATGTACCTGCACATTAAATGTAGGGTTATATAAATAGTACCTGTACCGAGGTTTGTGGTAAAGTACATTATTTGTTGCCAAATTCTCTGAAGGTTTTAACGATGGTGAAGACCTAATGAATTGTTCTTGAAGAGAGAGAATTGCGATTGAGATGCAGAAGCTGAATTTGAAATATTTTGGGGATCAGTCCTTGGAGATGCCTACTCCCATTCCCGTTCCTCTGACGTATCAAGGTATGTCGGATGATGAAGCTGCCCGAGGCCCTGAAGGCTTCTCAAGTGGTAGAGATTAGCAATCTATCTGTAGAAGGGAGGGTAAATTTGGAGGAGGTGATAACTGAGTGTGATAGACTTAGGCACTACCTTATATTAAAGGAGTATTCCAAAGATGAGGTAAACGCCATCATGGAGAACACCTATATTGAGGTGGAGAGAGATGATGAGACGGAAGATGTTGCTGTTGGAGTTGTGGATGGGCTGTATGGTGTCTCACCCCAAACGGTGCTAGACAACTTAGGGGATGACAATGAGCGTCCGGATGAGGAAAACGAAAAGGTAGAGTAAAATATTGATTATGTAATTTTATGAATGGTTTTTGGAATATTGTAAACTGATGGGATATTGTTAGTTGGATAGAATTTTGTAGGCTAAGCTCATCTTGTAAGCATTATTGTAAGAACTTAAGGACATGCGCCTCATAATAAAAGATTTAGAGATTGAGCTCGCTAAGGATAAAGACGACTCAGCGTCACTGTTATCTTCGCAAGCGAAGCTGCATGTTAGAATAAAATAAAAAATATTTAACTTCTATGCATCATTAGTATAGAGCTGCAAAGTAATAAATAGAGTGTAGAGACAAACCAAAAACCTATTATCGGTTTATGGGCAATGGTACTGAAATAGTGCTCAGGAAATATCAAAGTATTGACAAATTAAAATATAGAAATTGTGTACCTTAGACTTGAAGTATATGTTACTGAATGTGCATCTGAGATTGATAGAGCAGGGCCAGATTGTTGTGATTGCTCAAGCCTGAGAATTTATGGCTAGTCAACCTTCGGTTATATGGGGATGCGTAGCTGACATCCCAACAGCATAACAGAATCCATTGTAGTGGTTGTATATAAACCCGAAAAGAAATAATATGTTTCGCAAATATGTTGAGATATAAAAGCTAGTTTTACTTTTGCTTTATCTTATGTCTGGTTGAGCTCTTCGATTGAAAACTAGTATCACCTTTATTTTATTCTAGGAGTTGAGTAAAATCAGTGGAACCAAGAAAAACCTAAATATAACTTATAGAATGCCGCAAACATATTGAAAGAGATGAATGCTAGTTTTACCTTTGCTTTATCTTGTGTCTGGTAGAGTCCCTTGATAGAAAACAAGTGTTACCTTTGTTTAAATCTCAGAAGATTTAGTAGAGTCAGCCAAACTGAGTGTTATCCATGATTTAACTGGAATGATGTCGATTCAAAGCTAGTATCATCTATGCCTTAATCTATGTGTTGCCTATAAAGTAAAGATATGTATGGGAGAAAAACTTGTAAGTTTCATTGAATTTCAAAAAAGAATGTACATTGAATGGAGATGGAAATCTCACTTCTGGAATGAGAAAAAAAAGGAAACTGAAATGGAGTAGTGAGGGACTTAATGATAGTATTGTTTCAGTCACCTAGTATTCCAAGGACTCGAAATGTGGACTCCTTATGTCATGGGGTAATATGATCCCAGGCTTGAGAAACCTGGGATAAGGAATAGACTGTAATGACCCGTATTTTATTTATTTCATTTATTCGCATATATTCCAATTCCGTATATTCCTATTCTTTATCACGTCTGCATATTATTCCATCACGTTAAGTCCGCATACATATTCTGCATATACTCTTTCATCCATTATGCATCCACTATTCCTTTCGGCAAGTTCCGTCTATTAGATTCCTTTTTCGGCGTTCTGATGGTTTTAGGCGATAGGGTGGTGTTGTGGCCATGGGAACCCCTAGATGGGCTGGTAGTAATATTTATTTGATGTGTGTGTGGTTTGGTGTGGTTCCGGTGAACCGTTGGGTTGGCCGGTAGGTTTCTGGAGTTTTCTGAGGAAAAGATTCTTTTTTGGGGGTTTAGGCGTTTTGGTGGCCGTGAGGCAGTGAGGTGGTGCTTCTACTTTGGAAGACCTTTGTTGAGTTCGTAGTAGTGTTTGTGTGGTAGTCGTGGTGGTTTGGTGTGATTCCGGGGTATCCGGGGTAATCCGTTGCGTTTATGGGGTGTGTCCTTAATAGGATTTTTGGGGTCCTTTTCTGGGCTGACCTTTTCTGTTCGAACAGAACCTTCTCTGTTCGAATAGGATCTTTCTCAATTAGTTAGATTTTTTCCCTGAGTTTCTCTGTTCGATCGGGACCTTCTCTGTTTAAATAGGATTTTTCCTCTGTCCGAACAGGACCATCTCTGTTCGAATAGGATCTTTCTTGAGCTGTTAAGTTTCTACGTTGACCCTTTTTATTCGAACAAGACTTCCTCTACTCAAATAGAATCCTCTCTATTCAAATATAAATATTTCTTATTCGAATAGAGGTGCGTTTTGACCACCTGTTGGGTTTAATGCTCTCCTTTCCTCACTTCCTCTCTTCACTCTAATTCACTCTCTCTCTCCTCTCCCTGACCAATTTCACTCTCCTTCACACTCTTATTCCAATCTTCCCCATCACTCTTAATCCATTATTCTAGGTAAGAAATTCTTAATTCCTTTCCTTCCATTTTTTGTTCAATTTGGCGTGGGTTGATTTCTAGGGTTTAGTTTATTGTGTGATTTCTCAAATTGTTTGTTTGCTTGTTATTGTTATTGTTATTGGTTGCGTTAGCTTGCTCAGTGTTCCATTTTCCCCATCGTGATTTTTGGTTTAGAGTTCTGTTTTGGTTACCGCAAAATTCGTGCATTATTCTTAAGCTATTTCCCTTCATTCCTAAATTCCTTCTACTTGTTGATTAGTGTTGTTTTAGAGTGATTACTCTGTGTTAGAGAGGGTATGCGAATTAACTATAGTATAGCCTATATATTCTCCTGTGTAGTTATTAAACCTGTTAGTTATTTCTATGATTTGGGTTTGTTTGTGTTGGTCGTTGAGCTTGGTTAGAAATTGTCTGTACATTATTTTAACGGTTTATTTGTATACTAGGTTCCAGTCTTGAGAGACTGATGAGATTTGGATGTCATGACGGTAATGTTATAGTTCATCTGTGTTTAGGATTATTGCCATACTCTGAGGCAGGTGGCTATCCTATGATTGTTGCCGAGTTAACGGCTGTTATATTTTGATCTTCGGGATCTGTCGCACCTTTTGAAATCTTTTAAAATCTTCTAACTTATTGAGATTGGATACACAAAGGAACTCTGCTGCGGTTATCCCTCGAAAGGTTCTAGGATGTCTTTAATCGGGCTAAAATAGTAGGTGAGTTGGCACTGGCACTATCATACCTGTTTAACTATTCGGGAGTGTGGGATGGTATGAGACAGAGTCGGAATGGTTCGAACTTAGCCCTCATTGTGGTTGAAATTCCTTGGAATACTAAATAGAGTTTGGACAATAGGCTTCGTGGGTCGCAAAGCCCGGAACACTCTGATCAAGTGAGATAATTGGTCGAGCTAGACAAGAAATCACGCCTATATATCCCCTTAGCAAATCTCTTTAAGTAATCATGTTAGCGGTTGATCAACCAATATTAATAGGATTGCGAACACATATTAAAGCATTAAATCATTCTGCATTTAGGGGATATTTATGGGAATATCCCTGCTCATCTTTGCATGTCATATCATCATCACTTCATACATATATTCCTCTTGTCTTGTAACTCTTTACCTGGATTACAGTTACCTAGTTATTATTCTCTATCTCCTTATCTATTACCTTATCTCATTCACTTCTCTATCTTCCTCAGTACTTATCTTATTAGTAGGCTATTTAGCTTTATTGGGTTTTAGTAAGCCGTGGTTTGCTCACTCTCCTAATTTTAACCATTTCAGAGGCTGAGTAGTTTTGATTGCAGTGAGGTTCAGCCAGATTAGAGCCTATTTCTGGCCGCTGCAGATCTTCTTTAGTTTAGACCTTCTTGTATGTGATCTCGGCATATGTCGTTGTACTTTATTTTGGACATTATATATATTTCGGTTAGATATGTATATTTGTCTTTCGCTTCCGCTATGTTGTTATTACTCTTTTCTTTTCTCTGATGATTATTGCTATATGTGAATAGCCGAGCCGAAATTTGTCTATGGCTTGGCTATTTATAGGGTAAAATCTTTGGATTCCCTGACCTGCACGGCTTCGAATCTAGTGATTGGTCAAGCTAACGATTACTTGATTTTTGGGCATGAGAAACTTGGTATCAGAGCGTAAGGTTAACCCTTTTCTCTGTTATTTCAAATCATGTGACGAGTTATTTCTTAAATAGAGTTTAGGTCAATTCTTTTCGGATCTCCATATTTTATCGTATTCCTTTCCGTTCCTAATCCTTTCCTATCCGTTCCTGAGTTATGTTTCTTTGTACGTACAGCTGGCTTGAGGTGGCAGAGGCAGAGGTCGTGCTAGGACTTGTGGGGGTATTCGTGGGGGTTTGTGCAGTGATATAGTGGCCAGTGATCCCATGGTTAGTCAGGAGAGTACGGGTTCTGTTCCGATCCCTCTGGTGGAGATGATATTTTCTGAGGTTGGGGTTGGTGTGGGAGTAGCACCAGAGGTTCTGATTCGTCAGGGTACCTCACTTACTCTAGTGATTCTAGAGCAGCCTGGCATCTTACCAGCGATAGCCGCTTCGGGTGTTTCAGCAGAGATGAGACAGTTTATGGAGAGCTTTGCCGCTACATTTCAGCAAGCCAGGAGCAAGGTACATAGAGAACACAGTTACTTGGAGTAGCTCTAGAGGTACAAGCATCCGACATTTTTTGGCACATTGATTCCTTCTGAGGCCGAGGCGTGGTTCCAGTCTATTGAGAAGACTTTGGACGTGATGAAGTGTCCCGATGATCAGTGGGTGACACTTGCAGCATAACTACTACACGGGGAAGCAGATCATTGGTGGGATATGGCCAAGAAGACGGTTGTGAAGACTCCTATTCTTTGGGCAGTTATCCAGGACCTATTCTTTGGGCAGTATTTTCTGCAGAGCTATAGAGACGCCTACATTTCAGAGTTCTATGCACTTGAGCAGGGTGATATGAGCGTTGCCAAATATGATTAGCATTTCAACGAGCTTGCTCGTTATGCATCGTTCATCATTCAGGATGAGGAGCAGAAGAAGATAATGTTTTTGAAAGGTCTTCGCCCATTCTTCAGGAGATTTTTGATCTCTTCTGGTGTTAGCACTTACAAAGAGGTTTTCTCTAAAGCTTTGGCTTTAGAACAAAACGACATCGAGGACCGCAAGTCTAAGGACTTGAGGAGCTAGCACAGACATGACCAAAGACCCGATAAGGGTAAGGCGGTACCGACACAGTATGATAGCATGAGTTTGAAGAGACAGAGGTTTGATGGTATGTCAGTTAGAACTGCGGGGGGGGGATAGTATTTTGAGAGAGCACAACCTACTTTACGTTAGTGCTAGAACTACGGGGAGACGGGACACGTCAAGCAGTATTGTCTTAAACCAGTCAAATTTTCACAGCCAGCGAGACAGTTTCAGGGTCCTGTGGGATATCAGCAGCGACCTCCTCAGCAGATTTAGCTGTTTCTGCAGAGATCGTTCCAGGGTCTTCAGGGCAGACAGTTAGTTTCAGGACCTTAGAGTGTTCAGAGACCGCAGCATCCGGGATAGCAGTTGGGCCAGGTTCAGAGCCGTGGGCAGAGCAGAGTATTTGCTGTCAGGAGGTGAGATGTTCAGACCGCTCCACCTGTGGTGGAAGGTACGATCCACCACAGGTGGATCGCATTCATTCATAGCATCTATATTTCTCTGCATTATTGGCTTTGAGTCTTCTTTATTGATTGATGAGGTTTCCGTGGGTACTCTTTTTGATTCCTCGGTGTCTATCTAACGTATATGTAGAGATTGCCCAATAGTTGTTTGTTGTCACGTCCTATCAGTAGGCCTGTTAGTACTACCGATGTAGGAGTTTAACATCATCCTGGGTATGGATTGGTTGTCGACTCATCGGGTTACTTTAAACTGCTTCGAGGAGACGACTACCTTTAGTATTCCCGGTGAGAGGCAATTCGTGCTTGCTAGTTTGAGGCCTGTGCAGTCAGGGGTCAGCTTATTAGCTTTCTTAGAGTTAGAGTCCTCGGACGTGGACGTTAGCCCGATTCCGGTGGTTTGCGATTATTCTGATGTTTTCCAGCATATTCCCGGTCTACCACCGATGAGAGAGATTGATTTTGGCATAGATCTTGTTCCTGGTATAGCACCGATTTCAAAGGCACCGCACCGTATGGCGCCTGTTGTGCTGAAAGAGCTAAACGATCAGATTTCTGAGTTGATGAATCAGGAATTTATTCGACCAAGTACTTCACCGTGGGGAGCTCCAGTTTTGTTCGCAAAGAAGAAAGACGGTTCGATGCGCTTATGTATTGACTACTGCGAGTTAAATAAGGTCACGATTATCCATTGCCGAGGATTGTGGACTTGTTTAGCCAGCTTCGAGGAGCGCAGTTCTTTTCGAAGATTAATCTCAGATTAGGTTTCCACCACCTGAGGATCAGGGTAGCTGATGTTTCGAAGACAGCCTTTCAGACTCGTTACGGACACTATGAGTTTTGGGTGATGCAATTCAGTCTGACGAACGCGGCCGCAACTTTTATGGATTTGATGAACCGTACTTTCAACCCTTTTCTTGACCGGTTTGTCATTGTGTTCGTCGATGACATATTGATCTATTCGAAGACCGAGGAAGAGCATGAGGAACATTTGAGGATTGTACTGCAGACCTTGCGGGAGAATACATTATTCACGAAGTTTGAAAAATATGAGTTTCGGCAGCAGGAGGTGAAATTCCTAGGACACGTGGTGTCTAAGTATGGAATTGCAGTAAATCCTTCCAAGGTTACAACAGTTGTAGATTGGGCACAGCCGACGAGCATTATAAAGATTCATAGTTTTCTGGGTTTGGCAGGTTATTATCGCAGATTTATTGAGGGGTTTTTGCGGATTGCAGCTCCTCTGACTCGTTTGACACAGAAGGACGTTCAGTTTTTTGGGATGACAGGTGTTCTTCAGCTTTCGCAGAGTTGAAGATGAGATTGATGACAACACCAATTCTGATTGTTCCGTCCAGTGGGCAGGGGTATAGAGTATACAGTGATGCATCTCTTAGTGGAATTAGTTGCGTGTTAATGCAGGAGGGCAAGGTTGCGGCATATGCTTCGAGACAGCTTAAGGTACACGAGAGGAATTATCCTACTCATGACCTCGAGTTGGCTGCAGTGGTTTATGCACTGAAGATCTAGAGACAATACTTGTATGGGGAGAGATTTGAGCTCTTCTTTGATCACAAGAGCTTGCGGTATCTTTTCTCATAGAAGGAACTGAACATGAGACAACGCAGGTGGATGGAATTTCTGAAGGACTACGATGCGGATTGGCAGTATTACCCAGGGAAGGCGAACGTGGTGGCCGACGCTTTGAGCCGTTTGCCTAGAGGATTACGTGCACGTCTAATGATTCATGAGTGGACGATGCTGACCGACATTGCAGAGCTCGGGCTGACTTTGAGTTCACAAACTGCGGGTGGTCTTATTGCAAATCTGAGTTCGCAGCCGTCTTTGATTTCTCGGATTATTGAGGCTCAGTAGCAGGATGATAGATTGCTGTCTTGGGCTTCAGACATCATTAGACTAGATTGGACATTTAGTTCAGATAGCAGCATCAGATACAGGGGTAGATTATGTATGCCAGATTCCAAGGTACTGAAGCGTGAGGTTTTGAGCGAGGCTCACGGTTCGAGATATACTATTCATCCAGGCAGTACGAAGATGTACCATGATCTAAAGAGGCATTTTTGGTGGGACAATATGAAGCGTGAGATATCCACATTTGTTTCCAAATGTCTAACTTTCCAGTAGGTGAAGGCCAAGCATCAGAGACAAGCAGGACAGCTTAAACCATTACCTATTCCAGAGTGGAAATGGGAGCATGTGACGATGGACATCATATCGGGTTTACCGCGGACGAAGAAACAACACGATTCTATTTGGGTGATTATGGACCGATTGACCAAATCGGCACATTTCATTCCAGTTCGCACGGCTATGACTACGGACGAGTTGTGCACGATATATGTGAGGGAGATCGTTCGATTACATAGGGTTTCAGTGTCGATAGTGTCAGATAGAGATACCAAATTTACCATCAAATTTTGGCCGAGTTTTCAGCAAGCTATGGATACTAGCCTAGATTTTTGTACAACATTTCACCCTCAGACCGATGGTTAGATAGAACGAGTTAACCAGATCCTTGAGGATATGCTTCGAGCTTGTGTTTTGGACTTTAAGGGCAGCTGGGATGAGTATTTACATTGGGCTGAGTTCGGTTACAACAACAACTTTCAGTCGAGCATTGGGATGGCACCTTACGAGGCTTTATATTGTAGACCATGCAGATCACCTTTGAGTTGGGCAGAGGTTGGTGAGCAGAGCTTACTGGGACCAGACTTGGTTCGGGAGACTACTAAGGCAGTAACTACCATCAGGGATCGGTTACGTATAACACAGAGCCTACAGAAGAGTTACGCCAACATCTGCAGGAGACCGCTAGAGTTTCGGATCGGGGATCATGTTTTACTGAAGGTTTCACCGATAAGGGGAGTGATGCGTTTCGGCAAGAAAGGGAAGCCAGTTCCGAGATATATTGGTCCGTTCAAGATTCTGGACAGAGTTGGGAAGTTAGCGTACCGATTAGCATTACCGCCGCAGCTGAGCAGAGTTTGCAGCGTCTTCCACGTTTCCATGATAAGGAAGTATGAGCGGGATCCTACTCACGTGATTTATTGGGAACCGATAGAGGTTCAGGGCGATGCCCCGTATCTTGAGCATCCGGAGTGTATTTTGGATCGCGAGGAAAAGGTTCTCCGCTGCAAGGCTATTTTGTTTGTGAAAGTCCAGTGGAGTCACCATGGACCAGAGGAGGCTACTTGGGAGTTGGAGACCGATGTGAGGAGGCACTATCCACATTTATTCTCAGGCTGAGGTATTCATTTAATTTCAGGGACGAAAATTCATTTTAAGGGGGGTAGATTGTAATGACCCGTATTTAATTTATTTCATTTATTCGCATATATTCCAATTCCGTATATTCCTATTCTTTATCACGTCTGCATATTATTCCATCACGTTAAGTCCGCATACATATTCTGCATATACTCTTTCATCCATTATGCATCCACTATTCCTTTCGACAAGTTCCGTCTATTAGATTCCTTTTTCGGCGTTCTGATGGTTTTAGGCGATAGGGTGGTGTTGTGGCCATGGGAACCCCTAGATGGGCTGGTGGTGATGTTTATTTGATGTGTCTGTGGTTTGGTGTGGTTCCGGTGAACCGTTGGGTTGGCCGGTAGGTTTCTGGAGTTTTCTGAGGAAAAAATTCTTTTTTGGGGGTTTAGGCGTTTTGGTGGCCGTGAGGCAGTGAGGTGGTGTTTCTACTTTGGAAAACCTTTGTTGAGTTCGTAGTAGTGTTTGTGTGGTAGTCGTGGTGGTTTGGTGTGATTCTGGGGTGTCCGAGGTAATCCGTTGCGTTTATGGGGTGTGCCCTTAATAGGATTTTTGGAGTCCTTTTCTGGGCTGACCTTTTCTATTCAAACAGGACCTTCTCTGTTCGAATAGGATCTTTCTCAATTAGTTAGATTTTTTTCCTGAGTTGCTGTGTTCGATCGGGACCTTCTCTGTTTAAATAGGATTTTTCCTCTGTTCGAACAGGACCATCTCTGTTCGAATAGGATCTTTCTTGAGCTGTTAAGTTTCTACGTTGACCCTTTTTATTCGAACAAGACTTCCTCTGTTCGAATAGAATCCTCTCTGTTCAAATAGAAATATTTCTTATTCGAATAGAGGCGCGTTTTGACCACCTGTTGGGTTTAATGCTCTCTTTTCCTCACTTCCTCTCTTCACTCTAATTTACTCTCTCTCTCCCCTCCCTAACCGATTTCCCTCTCCTCCGAACTCTTAATCCAATCTTCCCCATCACTCGCAGATTCTTCGCCAAACTTCGCCGCGATCTTCGCCATTATCCTAGGTGAGAAATTCTCTATTCCTTTCCTTCCATTTTACGTTCAATTTGGCATAAGTTGATTTCTAGGGTTTAGTTTATTATTTGATTTCTCAAATTGTTTATTTGCTTGTTGTTGTTATTGGTTGTGTTAGCTTTCTCAGTGTTCTGTTTTCCCCATCGTGATTCTGGGTTAAAATAGTAGGTGAGTTGGCACTGGCACTATCATACCTGTTCACCCATTCGGGAGTGTGGGATGGTATGAGACGGAGTCGGAATGGTTCAAACTTAGTCCTCATTGTGGTTGAAATTCCTTGGAATACTAAATAGAGTTCTGACAATAGGCTCCGTGGGTCGCAAAGCCCGGAACACTCTGATCAAGTGAGATAATTGGTCGAGCTAGACAAGAAATCGCGCCTATGTATCCCCTTAGCAAATCTCTTTAAGTAATCATGTTAGCGGTTGATCAACCAATATTAATAGGATTGCAAACACATATTAAAACATTAAATCATTCTGCATTTAGGGGATATTTATGGGAATATCCCTGCTCATCTTTGCATGTCATATCATCATCACTTCATACATATATTCCTCTTGTCTTGTAACTCTTTACCTGGATTACAGTTACCTAGTTATTATTTTCTATCTCCTTATCTATTACTCTATCTCATCTACTTCTCTATCTTCTTCAGTACTTATTTTATTAGAAGGTTATTTAGCTTTGTTGGGTTTTAGTGAGCCGTGGTTTGCTCACTCTCATAATTTTAACCATTTTAGAGGCTGAGTAGCTTGGATTGTTGTGAGGTTCAGCCAGATTGGAGCCTATTTTTGGCCGTTGCAGATCTTCATAATTTTAGACTTTCTTGTATGTGATCTCAGCATATGTCGTTGTAATTTATTCTTGACATTGTATATATTTCAGTTAGATATGTATATTTGTCTTTCGCTTCTGCTATGTTATTACTCTTTTCTTTTCTCTGATGATTATTGCTATATGTGAATTGCCGAGCCAGAATTTGTCTACGGCTTGGCTATTTATGAGGTAGAATCTTTGGGTTCCCCGACCTGCACAGCTTCGAATCTAGTGATTGGTCAAGCTATCGATTACTTGATTTTGGGGTGTGATATAGACCCTCCCAATTGCCTGCTAGTTTCCCAGCATGAGGTCCTTTGCGGTGTTGATATATTTATCTGGGGAAGAGATCATTGATTTGGAAGGTATGGCTTCTGACTCGTTTGTTGTAAGAACTGGCCAGTATATAGTGATATCAATCAAGATTTGTGACGACGAATTTCCTAGTTTTATCAATCCAATTGAGGTTGCAAGCTAATTCAAACTCATTTTCCTCATCAGTTAGCTCGAGATCTTTGGCTGGATGATGGTATTTGTTGGGAATGACGGCTTCGGTGCCATAGGCAAGGAGGAAGGGAGTACGGCATACCGATTGACGTGGAGTAGTACGATATGTCCATAGGATATGCAGAAGTTCTCGAACCCAATTCCTTTTTTTCTATGAGTGTAGCATTTTCTTGAGTTCATCCACGATGGTTTTGTTGGTGATTTTGGCTTGGCCATTGCCTTGAGGGTAGTAGGGATTGGATGGCAAGTGAATGATGTTGTGTTGGTTGAGAAAAGCTACAACTTTTTTTCTAGTAAATTGGGGCCCGTTATCAAGATAAACGAGTAATGACGTGTTCCCAGATAAACGAGATGACCTCTTCTTCTTTGATTTGACAGAGTGGAACTGCTTCTACTATTTTGTAAAATAATTAGTTGCTACGAGAAGGTGGCCGCAGTTCCCTGGGGAATTAGGAAATTCACTGACAAGATCGAGTGCCCATCTTTTGAATGGCCAAAACACCTTACTTGCATGGAGCACAAGTGCAAGCGCGTG
This sequence comes from Kingdonia uniflora, assembly GCA_014058105.1. NCBI lineage: Eukaryota > Viridiplantae > Streptophyta > Magnoliopsida > Ranunculales > Circaeasteraceae > Kingdonia > Kingdonia uniflora. The sequence continues at coordinate 4,490,344 of JACGCM010000140.1, read as the reverse complement.
GATCATTTATCCATGTCGCTGACATACATCACATTTACGTGAGTACTCTTCTGCTTGCTTGCGTATGCCATACCAGAATACTCCTTATGTAATGGCTCTGCTTTCCAATGATCGACCTGTAGCATGGATATCACAAGTCTCTTCATGATAATCGTGGAACATCTTGCCTATTTTTTGTTTTAAGGGGCACTTGAGGTAAGGCCCTGTGACTGAACGACAGTATAAGGTACCGTTTTGATTATTTTAGTACTTTGAGTTGTCTATCAGCTATCGGCACTCCTTCGGATCTGCTGGAAGTTGTTCTTCATATTTGTTGTTGATATCGAGATGAACTAAGAATGGTTTTCGCCAATCTCCGTCTCCCCCTTTATCGCCCCCAGTATTGATTATGTATACAAAAATGCGATCAATGTTGGGGGTTGAAATTACTTCAATCTGGAGATATCGAGCTTCTATACCTAAGACCTCGGCTAGATATGTCAAGGAATCGACGTGTCTGTTTTCTCCTCGAGGAAGATAATCAAAAGTTGCTTGCTCAAGCTTGCGCATCCTATCTATAACCAGATCTGCGTATTCGATAATCTTGTTATTCTTCTTATATTGTTCAAAGTAATGGTGAATGATGAGTAGTGAATCTGTGTAAACTAAAAGTTTGGGGATGCTGAGCTCGAGAGCGAGATCGAGTCTGTGAATGATAGCTTCATACTCGGTGACATTGTTTAAGGCCTTAAAATCTAAGCATATTGATTTCTCAATTCTGTCGTTAGAAGGGGTAATCAATACGATTCCAATTCCTAACCTTGCGAGTCATGCTGATCCATCTATAAGAAGTCTCCACCCTTTCCTTTTAATCCATTCAGTTTGCTCGTCAAATGTTTTGGGGGATGGATCTTTTATAGCTACCTCTGAATGGTTAGGATCGTGCTCTTCCCACTCGGGATCTTCTACTAGAAAATCCACGCGGATATCGGTAACGGCCTGTTCCTTTTTGGAATGACATTGTCCATACTTGATATCATGTTATCTCAAACTGACTGACCATTCTTGTACTTTCCTTAATTTTTATTTCTTGGATAAAGCCTCTCGAAGTGGGTAGTTCATCATGACTTTGACTGAATGAGCTTGGAAGTAGTACTTGAGTTTCTGTAAAGTATAAACAAGAGTGAGAAAAAGTTTCTCGATTATAGAGTACCTTGTTTCCGCTGGAGTGAGGATTTTGATGATGAAGTAAACTTGTTTCTCAATTTTTCCTTCAAGCTGAATGAGAACCGAGCTGAGTGAAGTATCCGTAACTGCTAGGTAGATAATCAGTTCCATATTATCCATTGGGGTGCTCATAATAGGAGACTTTCTTAAATAATTTTTGAGATCCTAAAATACTGCCTCGCATTCTGATGTATATTGAACCTTTATATTTGGCTGAACTTTTCCTCGTTTGGTGCATCCGCGGAGTAATAGTAATAACCAACGACAGCGGTCTTAAGATTTTGAAACAAAACGGTTGATAGCGACAATCTAACCAACAACTTTCTGAATGTCTTTCATCATTTTTGGAGCAAGTATGTCGAGGAGAGCCCGAATCTAATCTGGATCGGCCTCAATCCCCTTCTTGTGGATGAGGTAGCCTAAAAACTGACCTAAATGTACTCTAAATTTATACTTATCAGGATTGAAATGCATCCCATAAGATCAGAGAATGTTAAATATTGCGTTAAGATCTGCAATGTGGTTGATAGACTGTACGCTCTTGCACAAGAGATAGTCAATGTAGATTTCCACGAATTTCCCAAGATCTGCTTTAAACATAGTTATCATCAATCGTTGATAGTTGCACCTACATTCTTGTGTCCGAATTGGATGAATTTGTAGCAGTAAAGTCCTCTTTTAGTGATGAAAGAGGTCTTTTCTTGATATTCATCCAAGAGTGGAATCTGATTTTATCCCAAAGCTGCATCCATCATAGATAAGAGTGCATGACCTACAATAGAATCAAGGATCTAATAAATGTTAGGAAGAGGGAAAAAATCTTTTAGAGTATGCTTTTTGAGATCGGTAAAATCTACACAAACCTGAATTTTTCTATTATTCTTTAGGACAGCGATGATGTTTGATATCCAATATGGATACTTGGCCTCTCGGATGAATCCCACTTTGATCAATTTTTCGATCTCCATGTTAACTTCATCTCGAAGTCGCGGTGATAGGCGTCGTTGTTTCAGCTTGACTGCCGTAGCATTGATGTCGATGACCAATTTGTGATATGCCTTGGTTGGATTGACCCCAGGCATCTCTTCAAAAGACCACGCAAGAACATCTTGATTCAGTCGTAAGAACTGAATAAGAATGTCTTTTTCGTGCTGAACAAGCTTAGTACCAATGAAAGTACTTCTGTTAGGTCCATCAATATTGATGTATTTGGTGGGCTCCTTCTATGGAAGACTGATCATTGGGGTGGTCAGCTTGCTATAATTATTATACAGCATATTTGTCAAAGGTATCTAGAATATCAGAGATGGTATTTTCGCAAGATCAAGAAAGCTTTTGTCTACCCCAGATCTCATAAATACCATCATTGTGGTTGAGGTGGTGCGCTTGATGATAGGTTGAAGCGATTGCTTCCATGTTATAAATCCAGCAACGCCCCGTAATCCTAAGATAACGAGATTTGGCATTGATTACATAGAAGATAATGTCAATTGTGGCCGGTCCATTGGTAATAGGCAAGATAATCTTCCTTATTCACTCTTCTTTAGAACCATTGAATCCAGTGATATCGATGTCGCTTTGAATGACTTGATTGGCTAAGCACATTTGGTCGATAATACTCTGAAAGAAAATCTCAATAGCGCTGTCAGTATCGATCATCATCGTGTACATGGAAAACATCTTCATCTTGAGCATTATGACTAATGCATCATGATGTAGAAATTGGACATGGCTAGTATCACAATCTTTGAATTATATCCCAAACCGACGATTGCTCGACTTAGGCAGAAGTTTTGTTTTTTTGTCTTGAAGTGTGAGATCGCAGCATTCGAACAACCTCTTACACTTGAATTTGTTAGAGTTGGTGATCTGAATGATCTCGATCGTAGAGATGCTTCTCCTCAGCTTTATCTTCGACCTGGATTACTTGGAGTTGCTTTTTATAGCTGCCATCCTTGTATGATTCCAGGTCGACAATATATTCGAACATCCGTCCCTCTTTGAAAATGTACTCGAGCAACCTCTGTAAAGCATAGCAATTTTCAGTAGAATGAAAGTTTACCTTATGATGCATGCAGTTTGGTCGGCTCTCGATTGGCTCAAATGGTTGGGATAGACGGTAGAGATTATCCTTTGAGGGGATTAGAAAAATTGTAGAGATTTGAACATTTATTTTTGGGAGGATGGGTTTGACTTGTGATCTGCCTTTCTGAGGGTTGTCGGTGTTTCCCTTGGCGCGCTTCTGGACACCTTGATCGTCATTCGGCTCAGTATTTTGATCTGTAGATGGGACTTTCATAGCAATTTAGTAAATTTAGTATTTTGATCTGGCTCAACTGAAAGGTCGAGCTGGATTCTGGTTGTTGGTTGTCTGGAAGTGACCATGATTGAAATTTATAGCAGAGTAACTGAATTCCTTAGAATATCGTGGAGAGGATTTTCTTTCCCACAGACAGCGCCAAATATAATGGCCTAATACCGTGAGCTCAAAATGGCCTGGAATTATCTCTTGCACCAATGTACCTATAATAAAATCTAATTGAAAATAAGAAATGATACAGGTATTTAGCGTGTAAAACCTATGAATAGGTCAAAAACCACGATCTCGGGTTGAGGATTTTTGTAATAGTGACATTTCTTGCTTGAGGCTGATATCTTATTACAAGTGATCTCTAGACTTAAAAATACTTGATCTTGTGAATAAGAAGTTTGAATTTTTTGAGAATTTAGAAAATCTAGTTTTCCTGGTGATTTCTCCTGTAATTTTCTGATCTTTGCCTCTTCTAGAACTTTTTCTCTTTATATGCCATTTCTGCAGTTCTTCAATGTGCTAGAGCACGTTCTCCGAATAATGTGGTTAGTGGTGGTAAACTGAGTAACTATTGAGTTCGAGAGAGATAGGTGGCTTTGACTTGTTCAAGTTTTTCTGCTTGAGCTCGACCTATGTTTTTATTAGATCGTGGAGTATGTGGTAATGATTACTGGAGAAGTTATGTAGAGAATGCGATAGTCTGGATTGGAGATAGTTTGAACTGGAGACAGCTCAATTTAGGTAAGATCAAGTGGTATGCCCCTGCAATCGCCCCTCGGAACTGACGCCATGAGTATCTTGGGTTGAGAAAGAATTTTTGGGTATACGGGTTAGAAATTTAAATGAGGAAGGAAGTAATGATGGTGTTTGACTGTATGAAGAATACGCGTGTCAAGGGGGAAGTACGTGCATTGAATGTTGATGGGAATATTGATTTATGCGATGGTTAGGGTTTAAAGAGTCTCGTCTGTATTAAATGATGATGCTTGGGAAAATGTACATGCACAATAAATGTAGGGTTATATAAATAGTTCCTGTACCGAGGTTGGTGTCCAAGTACGCTTGTTTTAATACAAAATCCTCTGCATGTGCTGAACATGGTGAAGACTCGTAGGATGGTTCTTGAAGAGAGAATTGTTTCTGAAATACACAGGTTCAAGTTGAAGTTTTTTGAGGATCAGTCCTTGAATAATCTTATTCCTGCACCTGTTCCTCCGACGTATCAAGGAACATCAGAAAATGAATAGGCTGAAGATGAGGAGGAGTTTTACTATAGATGGAGGTTTCACCACGTTGTCTTGACAGGCGAGCAACGTTGGGTTTGTCTCCGCATCCTTGCTGAAGACAAGGTTGGGGAGACAAATGCAGGGATTGGCATAACTGCGGTGCAGTTACGCTGATGTCTTACATCATAATGGATTCTATGGTTAGGCCCTCTTTATCTCTGCCAACTCAGAGGGGGGGGGGGGTTATAGGAGAAGCGGTGATGGTAGTTGAGGAGAAAGTTGGATAATGGATGTCTGTTTCTGCATTCTATCCCTACTATGCGCTAAGAAGACCCTCTGTTTGAAGGGCTGGTTCAAGCACTGAGTCTTCTGTTCCCATAGTTTTTGTTTGAAGTTCGTCTTGGTTTTGACAAAACTCATGAGCGGGGGGATACTCATTGTTTCCAATAACCATTTTGCATCAGGGTAAAAGATCACTGAAGTAGAACGAACTGAAGGATTTGATGTTTTGGAGTACCTTAAATACTTGTTAGTTGTAAAAGTATTTAAAAAACATGGAACTATAAAGTACCTGATGTTGAGTTCTTGGAAGACTTGTTATCTGTAAAAGCGCTTATAATATATTTCGAGATGAATAAAATTTGTTATCCAAATTTTGTTATAATATTGAAATCGAGCCATATGATCCGAAGACTGTCGAATATTGTATGAAATGAACTGTATGAAGGTAGAAAGTAAAATAATATAATATTCGAACTGTTTATACATTTGATTAGAAAAATGAAGAAATATGCGTAACTGTTAAACGTGATTTGACCTGTGTTTTGAAAAAATTGTAGGAGTTGTTATAATGATGAATTGATCTTGTAGAGGTCGTTTTAGAGAATTAGATCTAGAAAGAATAAGGTCGATCTGTAACAGTCTGGAATTACAGAGCTCGATAGGAAGAAATATGTTCAAATAATTTCTCTTAAGATATGGGGGTTTTGTTACGAGATAAAGGATAATATCATGAGTTACTTGGAATTGATAGTAAAAATATATAAATAAGGGCAAAATGAATTCTGAATCTCAGGGATGAGATAAGAATGGTGCGGACTTGATCCGAGAGAATCCGTTATGCCGCTGAAGATCGCTAAAGTGCGGGAGAGAATTTTTGGACTTTTAGATTATGATGTTGAGTTGCAAGTGAGGGAATGCCAGTTTGAAAGCTTAGAATCAATGTGGAGGGAACTTAAGTATGCACATTTTTTCTATGAGGGCTTTTTATGTGAACTGGTGATGAATCCTTCAGACCAAGAAGAGGTGTTGGGGTTGATTTCTGGAGAAGAGATCCATTTTGAGGATGCGAGGATCGCTGTAGGTTTACTTATTGAATGTGGTTCCCCAGGTCATTAAGGCTGCTTTAGATGTAATTATATGTGAGGTGAACGGAGTGGATGTTGAAATAAGGGTGACAGAATATATGTAACTGTTTGAGTTTGAATAATTTGAAAGAAATTGTTGTTGAATAGATCCTCTATTTTTGTGAATACTGTTTGTGACTATTGTAAAAAAATAATTTAAAAATCAATATTTTGAAATTTTGTTATGGGAGCTTTGGAAATAACGTCATTGCTGCTATAAGAGTAGAAGAAGAAGTACGTACAGAAATAGCAAGAAGTTTCCATTTTTGTCCCTTGTGCAAAAGTTGTGAAAATCCGATTGTATGTAAGAGTGAGTCTTTATGAGTGTGGTAAGGTCAGAGGGAAATTTGGAAAAGAGAGATAAAAATATATTAAAATATAAGGGAAATGGCAATGATGGAAGGCATTTTTACCGAAAGGGTGTAAGACGTTTGACATGGATAGTGAAAGGGATGCCTCGCTTCCAAAACTGAGGACAGCTCGTGCGAGGCTTAATAACTACTAGCAGTTAGAGAGAAAAAAATATAAATACTACTTCATCTTCGTCAATCAAACATTTTTCAACTTCTAAAAACTTGAAGAGCAGTGAGAGAGGAAGGAAAAAGAGAGGAAAAAATAGAAAAGAAACTTATGGAGATTTAAGTGAAAGGAATCATCAGTACAAGCGTAAGAGAGTCGCTAAAATTGAGTCCCGAAGGTGGTCGTATAGTAGCGTGGTGAGGGAATGATTCGGCGCTATTGTAGCCAACTTGTGCATAGCCTTCGACAGACAGCTGAAGCCCACTTCATAGCCTACTCGAATGTATCGAAGCCCACTCAATCCCTAAAACAGGTTCCCCAGAGATGAACCTTCGACACTAGGCAAAACTTCGAGGACAGATCAACACATTGCAGTAGACATCCTTTGACCACGTCTACATATGCTCAAAGTATGACAAGACAGACAGCCAGCTCACCAGAAAAAGCTTTGAGAACGGATTAATATCCTGCAGGAGAAATCCATCGACCTCACTAGCACACGGTCGAAGCACGATAAGACAGACAACTACCTCATCAGATAAGACAGTGCATTGATTGGCCTGTGCATCTACAATAACAGGTCCAATGACTGCGCCGTTCAGAGACATCAAAAATAAATACTCCAGTAATAGTACCGACAAGACCGGCGCCCATAACTCGCCGGGATTTCTTGATAGTGTAATCATGTATCCCTGACCCACACTTGGTGGCACAGCTCATTGTGCTTCTATAAATAGAGGAGAAGGGAAACCAAGCTGAGGTTAGAAAAATCATCTCCAACCTCTTGCATTTTACCTTCGACCACCATGACATTCTGTACTCAAACCCTGATATTTACTCTTTAATAATACAATCTGTCTTAAAAATCCCCATCAGAGGCCGTAGAGAGTCACATTCGGGCCTCTACGTAAGTATTTGTCTTTTGTTAGATCTTATTTTAAGCCAATTGCTTGTATCCTCTGACTAAAGATCGATTCTGCATTGTGAGAACCAACTCTCCCTCTGAACGGAGTTATCTCCCTAAAATTGGTGTCATCTGTGCTTCCCATCCTACCAATCTCCCTTCCTATTTCACCTCCTTTTGTTTTCTGCTTCAGTAGATTACCCTCAATGTCACCCACACGCCGTTCCAATTATACCCAGGCAAGAAATTTCATCGACGGAGTCGTTGCCCAAATAGCCTTATTATTACAACAAGTCGCTCAGACAGAGGAGCGCAACCAGAACCAACTGAATTAGGAGCGAGAAAGCCACCATTTGGCATTGGAAACCGAGCAGAATTGCCATCTCGACAGAGATTACAACCCTTGGAACCCACCCGTCCGTCCCAGGCATCCGACCTATCGAGTTATCTGCCCGCACCCGCCTATTTCCTCCACAAATCCTCGAGTTTCCCCCCGCAAATACCAGGGCCAAAGGTATTCCCCGTACTATTCCCCCAACCGGCTCTATCCACCGTGGGATTCATCCCACAGAAGATTCTTCTGACTCAGCCCTTTGCTCCACCAGAAACCCTAGACGCCGTCCTGCTCAAGAATGGCTCGGGGAACACAGTACTGATTTTATACCTCATACTCGACCCAACAACCTTCGACTTCATCAATCTCCCCCTTATCCAGCATACGTTACACAGCAGGACTTCGACCACAAAATACATCCAGCAATTCGCGTTACCGCGAGTCCAGCTACCGACTCCTGGAGCCACCTCAATAACCCGATCTGCCCTAAACTTTTAACTATCGAAATACCCTCTAACTTTCGTACTCCCAAACTCAGCAAATATCATAACACAGACCCTAAATCCCACATCCTCGAATTCTAAAATGCCCAGAGCTTCTACTCCACGGCTGACTACCTACTATGTCGCCTTTTTCCAACGAGCCTTACCGATAATCCCCTTCGTTGGTACCACAATCTCCCAAATGGCTTGATTCACAACATCGAGTAACATTCACAACTTTTCATCGCCCAGTTTGCCTTTAACAAGGACAGAAAGGTCAGAGTCGATGTTCTTTTCAATTTTAGAAAATTTAGCAGTGAGACCCTCAATGCCTTTACCAGAAGATTCCTCGACGAATCCCAAAAAATAGAAAATCTCGATTGTTCGAATGCTATTTTGGGATATTCGAATGCCATGCCCGACCATAGCCGAGTAAAAGAGTACCTAGTCCTCCACAAACCAAAAACACTCAAAGAGATACTCTCGAAGGTCAACGGCTATATCGATCTCGAGCGCCTTCAAGAGTCCCGTAAACAGAGCCAACCTTCGCAAAAAACAAATTTCAATAGACCTCGGCAACACACCTACTATGTTCCCACACCTCTGATCGCTCCTGTCTCACAGGAGATTGAGAGCCGCAAACGCCCCATCATTGATAACAGCACCGAAGCTCGCAAGAAGCGACCAAGGCCTATTTTACCTACACTCAGAGTCCCCCTCAACACCCTTATACCATACATACAAGCAAATCCCATTTGGTGTATCCCGTTCCCCATCGAAGTCAGACTAGGCGAACCCTACTGTACCAACCATAAGTGCAACTGTCACCATACCAATAAATGCTTCTCCCTCCAGCGCTCTCTCAAACTTATCTTCAGAGCAGGACATTTGCACCAAAATATTGCTGATCTACCAAGACACCTCGATGGGTCCTACCTCAAATCCCTATCCACCCCTACTACTGACCCAGCCGAGGTACACATTTACAGAGTCAAGCTCATCGAAGTTAACAACATTGACAGTAGACTTTCCATGAGCAAATGAATGTGCGTCGAAGAATGTTAAAAGCTCACCTATCAGGAGAAATTTCCTACCCTTCTTCCAGAATCAAGATCTTACCCTCGACTCAAAGGTGTTTCAATCACCGACTGTGACACCTTACATGTTCGTTTCCTCAATTCCGATCCATTAGTCATCATGATTAAGATCGATAACCTCGTCCTCCATGCAATGCTCATAGTTACTGGGAGCGCAACTGATGTCCTCTTTCTCCAAACAATCTAAACCATGAAGAAAATAGACCTCATAACCGCTGCCAACATCGAACTAAAAGGTTTTAATGGATCAATAGAAATCGCTGTTAGCCGTATCAGTCTACCCGTCACTATAGGTCCCATTACCCTTCAAGCCAACTTCATCGTCATTGACAAGAAGTCCGAATACCTCGGTATACTCGGACGAGATTGGCTTCACACCATGTGAGATATACCATCGACCTATCATCAGACCCTTCGATTCAGCAATCACAAGGGTACTTGGAATTTGAAAGGAACTCAACGCCTTGCAGCGCTCATGCGAGCACCTAAAGATCGACCAAACCCAAAAACTTGTCAGTTGCCCATAGCAATCACAACATCTTTCTATCCCTTCGACTTTGACAGATACCACCCAACCCATCGAACTTACTGTTTATATCGAACTCGACAGTCCTGGTCAGGGTACATTTATTGGAACCCTCCTTAATGAGTCAGAATGCCTCGAACTTTCTAAGTTCCTTCGAACAAACAAAGACATCTTCGTTTGGACATTTCAAGAAATGCCTGGTGTCAACCCCAACCTGGCCTGCCACCACCTCAATCTCATCCCCTATTCCATAGCAGTAAAACAAAAGAAGCATACACTGGCACTACGACTTCGAGAAGCTTTGAACCTTGAAGTTCACAAGCTCATAGCCGTTAGTTTTATCAGAGAAGAAAAGTACGCAGACTGGATATCGAACATCGTGGCAGTGCCTAAGAAGAATGGCATGATCAGAATCTGCGTCGACTTCACAGACCTCAACAAGCACACTCTGAAGGACAGCTTCCCCCTCCCAGCTATCTCAGGACTCCTCGGCGCCACTGCTGGACACGAGTACCTATCTATGATGGACGCGGCTTCGGGTTACAGTCAGGTACCCCTCCTCCCCGAGGATCAACTAAAATCTTTATTTATAACTGAACAAGGCCTTTACTGTTTCAATGTTATGCCCTTCGGCCATAAAAATACTGGTGCCACCTACCAATGCCTTGTCACATCCATGTTCAAGCCCTTGCTTGGCAAATCTGTCGAAGTCTAGATCGATAATATGTTATACAAAAGCCTTCAGATAGACACCCATATCCAAGACCTCTCAAAAATCTTCACAATATTTTGCACGTATAATATGAAACTCAACCCAGATAAGTGTCAATTTGGCGTGTCATCCAGAAAATTTTTGGGTAACCTTATCCGTAAACGCAGGATAGAGATTGACCCCACCCACATTCGAGCCCTCACAGACATGCATTCGCCCCGAACCAAGAAAGACATCCAAAAGGTGGCGAGCAGGATAGCAGCCCTCAATCCTTTCATTTCTAAATCCTCAGATCGATGCGCCTGGCTCTTTTCCCTCCTGCGTGATCAAGGCGTCTACAAAGCAAAAAAGAAAAAAATCCCGACATCGGCTGGACCCCTGAGTGCGAACAAGCCTTCCTTGAACTCAAAACTTATCTTGGCCGTCCACCAGTTATTAGCACACCTATCGAAGGAGAAACATTATCTTTATATCTTACTGCCACATAAACTTCCCTCAGTTCAGTGCTCATTCGACTTGATTCCAACATCGAAAAATCTGTATATTTCATCAGCAAAACCCTAACCCCCGCAGAAACTCGATATTCAAAACTCGAGCGTTTACACCTCACACTTGTCTATTCAGCCCGTAAGCTCAAACCATATTTTCAGGCTCATCCCATCTGCATTATTACAAGTTATCCCCTTCGAGATGTACTCAGAAAAAAAGAAAAATCTAGACGAGTGCAACAGTGGTCCGTATACCATGGTGAACACAACATTACCTTCGAGAAGCAAATATCCCATAAAGGTCATGCAGTAGCTGACTTTCTAGCTGACTTCCCGATCGAAGATGTCGATTGGGAAGAACATGAAGACGATTTATCAAATGACCAACCCGAAATAGTAGATCCCTGGGACCCTCTCACTGGTTGGCGTTTATTCACAGACGAATCAACTGGACCTAATGGCTCGGGAATTGGTATTGTCTTGGTAACACCCACTAATGATTCCATAGAGAAAGCTGTCAAACTTGCCTTTGAATGTTCTAATAATGAAGCAGAGTATAAAGCCTTGATCCACGGCCTCGACCTCGCACTCGACCTCAGAATTCCCAAACTTGCAGTCTTTACAGATTCCCAACTTGTTCAGAAACACTATACAGGAGAAAACCAAGCTAACAGTCGCATGGCTGATTACGTTCTTTTTGTGAGACAGGGCATGGACCGGTTCCCTGAAAAATCCATAATCACACATTACCCTCGAGGAGAAAATAGACATGCAGATGCCCTCGCCTACATAGCAGCTATGCTAAGACAATCATAATCTCGGACACTCCGCATTGAAGTACTCGAACGCCCAAGTATCAACCAGATGGAAATCAATACCATCAATACTGGAGGCGAGAGTCACGATCCAGAAGATTGGCGAACACCGTTTCTTTACTAGTTCAACAAGGCAGCTCTCCCAGAAGATCCCAAAGCCAAATGCTATATCCTAAAAAATTACCGCAGATATACTATCCCTAAAAACCAATTACATCACAAATCCCCAAATGGCGTCCTCCTTCGATGCATATCCCAAGCCGAAGCCTCTTAAATCTTAGCCGAACTTCATGAAGGAACCTGCGGTGCTCATACTGTTGATCATTTTATGGCCCTTAGAGCTGTTACCCAAAGATTATTTTGGCCCGATATGAAAAAAAAAGCTTCAGACAATGCAAAACAATGTGACAAATGCCATCGTCATGCTCACGACATCCATTGCCCTTCTCGTGACCGCCATTTCAGTCAAGTTTCTTGGCCATTCAAAAGATGGGCCATCGATCTCATTAGACCCTTCCCAAAAGCCTCGGGTAGCAGAGAAAACATACTCATCGCAACCGATTACTTTACTAAATAGGTCAAAGTTGTTCCTCTTTGCGGAAGTTGAGAAGAAGAAGTTATCAAATTTGAATGGGAAAACATCATCACTCACTTCGGCTGTCCCCATATGATTCGATGCGACAATGGTCCCCAATTCGTCGATAGTGAAATCAGAAACATCCTGAAAAAAGACAACATCATTCTCTCACCCTCAGCACCTTACTATCCCCAGGGTAACGGTTAAGTCGAAGCAATCAACAAAAAAATTAACGACGGTCTTAAGAAGAGAGTCGATGCAAAGAAAGGACGATGGGTTCAAGAGTTACAACCCGTCCTATGGGCCTATCGCACAACACCAAGAAAATCAATATGATGCACCCCTTTCCACCTGACATATGGGACCGAAGCTGTACTACCAACTCAATTCGATGAACCCACCCGAGACCCTAACCTCCCAGACAAAGATAATGAGTTCGAACTTGCGTGTAACATGTTATGGATCAATGAAACTAGAGACCGTTCTATTGCCAACCTTGGCCGCTACCACACTTCACTTCAAAAATCCTACAACAAGAGAGTTCGACCAAGAAGTTTCAACATTGGAGATCTAGTACTTCGACATGTCAATCAATCTTCGAATCCTCGGAATGCCAACAAGTTAGCCGAATCTTGGGAAGGACCCTGCGTCGTTTACGATAAAACGGACAAGGGATCTTATTACTTAATGACGGAAGACGAAGAGCCCCTACCAAACCCTTGGAACACAATGCAGCTTGTCTCCTATAACAAGCCTTATCTCCAATCATGTACAACTAATGTAATCCAGCATATTCAATAAACAAGATTGTTCCACCCAGACTTCATCTCCGTTTTCATTTTGTATTACTTGGTTTAACTTAGGTATCATGTCCAACTTTGTCTCGACTGATACTTGGGGGCAACCTTGAATTACTCAAGACTCCAATTTCGAACAAACTCGAAGGGCAAGGATGGTCGAAAGACCGGACCCTCGGGGATGCATTGGGGGCGATCAGATATTGCTTCACTGTAGCTTAGGCCTTCAAAGTCTAGTCATTTTCTTGGTTAAACCTAGGTATCATGTCCACCCTCGAATCGACTGATACTTGGGGGCGGCCTTGAATTACTCAAGTCTCCAATTTCGAGCATACTCGAGGGGCAAGGAAGGTCGAAAGACCGGACTCTCAGGGACGCATTGGGGGCGATCAGATATACTTCATCCAGAATTTGAAACCGTCGAAGTCCAATCCTTTTCTTGGTTTACCCCAGGTATCATGTACACCCTCACCCCGACTGGTACTTGCGGGCGACCTTGAATTGCTCAAGTTTCCATCATTCAAGCAATTTCGAGGGGCAAGGATGGTCGAAAGACCAGACCTTCAGGAATGCGTTGGAGGCGATTAGATGTTGCTTCGCTGTGGCTCGGGCCATCGAAGTCCAGTAAATTTTTCAGGTTTCTTCTAAGTATCACGTCCCCTCGGCCCGACTGATACTCGGAGGCGACCTGGAAAATTTTCAAAATTTCAACATCACTGTGGCTTCAGCCTTCGATGTCCAACAAAATATTCAGAATTCGATCTTCATATCTTTGATACTCTTCAGGTTTCGATCAAACTACAACAGTCAGTCAAACATATCAAATTTGTACTTCAACCAAGGTAAATTCCTACTTCGAACAGAATAAATTTTTTACTCCTAAAGACCAAACTTCTACAATCCTAAACAGCGATCGTTTACAAAAATACTATCTGCAAATCCATCCAGCGCAGAACACATTCAACATATTATCCATCAGGGGAACAGTTGCAGCATAATTCAAAGATCAATCATCAAGAGTCCAAAACAAGCATAATCAATAGAACGTGCATTTAAATTATAATAATTCAAAGTCAGATAGATAACACACTCCATCCGCAATTCAAATATCGAATTAGAAGTTCAGAATCAGTATGTTTAGAAAATACGCATCAATATGTTCAGCATCATCTTTAAAAATTCAATAGATAGCAAAAGCAAAAGAAACCCTACCAAGTTCAGAAACCAACAAAAAAACAACAACATCGTTCAAACATAGTATAGATCAACATTATAACCAGCAGAAGAAGACATGAGAACCCAACCTCAAATACCTCATATGGGCACGGTTCCACCTTCTTGCTCCACAGACGCCCCAGCACCACCAAACTCAGCAGCCTCATTCGAACCTTCGACCGCCAGACCATTACCAGTTCTACCAATGGGCGCTCCAAGAAGAGAAGTTTCAACACCACCCCCAGTACTTCTAATTGCCTCCACAACAACGTTCACCTCCCCTCCCTTCATCTGGAACTCATCCCCCTCAACAAGTTCTGAAAACACAGGATAAGGTTGCAATATATCGGTATCATACCCCATACTATCTATAAACTTCTTCAACCTTACATTCTCCATGCATTCGTTATCATAAGGCCGCTGGAAACCCACCTTTTATTCCGCTTTCGCCTTCTCACACGCCTTAAGCTTGGCCGACCACTCTCGCTCCAACCTTGACCGCTGCTACTCGGGCCTCTCATCATAAGAGTCAGTAAGAGCATCTATATCTTGCTTCAACTTCCTGACTTCAGACACCCATGATGCCTCTTTCCCACGAGAATGATCCAGGTTTTCCTTTGCTTGTCGCAACTTTGCCTTTACCAACTTCATCGCCTTATTGCAAGTCTCAACCCAGACTTCCGTCTACTAAAAATACTCAAGATATCAGTAAACCTCGAAACTCAAACAATTAGCAAGTAACCTCAATAGATCACTACAGAAAGCTATATATAGTTACCTGAGACATGTTCTTCTTTATCTCCTTTAAAGTTTCATCAGAGTCATCTTCCCAGAGCTCGACCATCAAAGCCTACTTTGCCATAGCTTGCTCATGTCATTCATCCTCCGTCATTTCTTCATCTTCCTCCATTGTATCATCCTCCCCGAGCACCTTACGCCTCTTACGTTGAATAACCTTTGATTGTTGCACCTTAGGGGCTTCGGGAAGTACCAGGCCCTTCTCTTTTTTGGCTTGAGAAGACACCTATTTTGGTTTCATCCTCGAAGCCTCTCCACCCCCTTCGGACACTAGCGCCGCTTGATTCGCACCCCTCCGTGACCTCGGCACAAACTGGCAGTTCCTCAGCAACTCTTCCCCTCCCATATCTTTTTGCCCCTTCGAAACACCTACCCCTCCTTTTCTCTTTGGTCGCTTCAGTATAGCGGGTACGTATCAAAGCTGGGAATCCACCTTTTTTCTCCTTTGCCTTTTGATCTTGAGATTGTTAAACACTTAATTTACCCAGTCTTCACTAGCCTCGGGCAAAGTATCCATATAATTCACTAGATTATCCTTAGACGAACTCTTCAGACCTGCAGACTAAAGCAAAAATACAGTTATCTCTTATTTCAGAAACACATTAGCAACAAACCCTTCGACAGTAAACTATCTTTCGTTATATACCCTATGGTGTAATTTATAAGGGTCATCATCATCTACATTCTCGTAGTTACCCCTTACTATCATTAAATCTTTATTCTACCCTCGGCCTGTCGAGCACAGATCAAAGATCCAAGGTTTCTCTGGGTGACATTGGATGTGATAGGTCTCCGGGTTTTGACTAGCCTTCCTCGAATAAAAGGTTATAGTGTCGAACTAATTAATTAAACTTTGACTCTCACCAGCTAATTTCATATTCATCCCCTCTATAACCCTCATCATCTTATAAAAATTATTGTTCATCTGCACCAGAGCCACCCCCCAGGAATTCAGCACTTCTTTCACCAGTCGTCGAAGAGGAAGCTACAGTCCCAATCAAATTTGGTTCCTATAAGCCATAATCCCTTCCCCAGGGTCCGATTTGAAGGTTAACCCTGCCCCCGCAGTACTAAGAAACACCCCCACCTTCATGAGTTCTAATTTCACGGTAAACCGATCTAACCAAATCCTATCTTTAGCCGAAATGGCACCTTCAACCTTATCCGACTCAGTCGAATCCTCACTATCAGCCCTCGGCACCTTACCTCCCTCCCCATCACCCGAAGGTCCTATATCACATCCCATTCCCCATACTGTTTCCTCTTCATCACTATCTTCGGTCACTATCATCTTTTGACGTCTCGTGACCAGAACATATTCAGCCAGCAGAATCATCGACAACGGGGCCTCGGTTACCACATCTAACACCTCTAAATTGCTACCCTTGTCCATTGGGTCTCGATCAGAAGTACTAGCTACGACCTTGTCGACCTCTTCATCTACAAGTCTTCGCCTCGAAGCCCGACGGTTACGCATTTTTGCCTACCGAAGAAGAAGAAGTACGCAATTAGGGTTAAAAATTTAACAATCCCGTGTCTATCACCCTCATCCCATCAATCTCTTCCAGATACTTCTCCCAACCTCAAATTTTAGACACAATACCTCCTCTAAAAAAAACTCACCAAATCCCTGACTGGGTTGGAACCCATTTCTAACAAGCCTCCTTCCTCCCGAAAATAACCCCTAAACCTCAAAAGCAAAATCTCCTACCCACCCTCTCAGACAGAGAACAAAACAAAATAAACATGACAAAGATCAAGTGACTTACCAGTGGTTAGCAGCACTACCCTCGAATTAGCAAGATCAAACCAACAAAAGTAGCATCAAACCCCAAGTACGAAATAACGTATGTTTTCTTCTCCCAACGTTTTGATTTTCACATAAAAACAGTACAGTAATCAATCTTCTCCCACTTATATATCTTTAAAAAAAACTAAGCTGCCTTGATTTCCTAAACACTATCATTACCACGACCCCACTACCTCAGCTTTTTGGCTCCAATGTGGTTTGACCAATTTACCCCCCGTACCTCCCACGTGCGAACAACACCCTTACTACCATCTGCTTGCAAAATCCGAAGCTTCTCAAACCTTTTTTTCCCCTACTCGAGGCTAAACAATCAAGTCCAGACACTCACATCATAACCTTTTTTCTGTCATACGAGAAAAATAACATCATTACTTTTTGCACACTGCCCCAGGCACCCGTACCAGTTCGACAGACCAGCTGTCTGGGCTGCCAGAACGACTAGTCAAATTCACCATAACCTTCACCAAAATCCCTGAAACCGAGTACTCAACCATCTTACGTCTCGAATAATCCTCAGCTTCTAGCCTCAAACAAATTCATTTAAATATATCGACCTTCGACATCCAACACATCCCTTAACTCAAAAGTTTTGACCCTTCGACCGAATACTGTCATAAGCTTCGACCAATCAAAAACTTCAGGCTTACAGATAAATTTTTCAGCTTCGCCACAGTTTACTTTTCCCTTCGAACAATACAAACTATACATTTTGAGAACTGTATTATCCATTCGATATCAGATTGTATTACTATTACCCATAGTTCGACAAAACAAGTTATTCCAAGAAACCATTTTCATTCAGAAGGGCAGCTAACATTACAAATCTCGTACAAAAAAAATAAAAAAAAGGAAAGAAAAAAAAAGGTAAAAGAAATAAAGCAAAGGAAAGCAACAACACCACCATATTCTAGAGGACCCTAGCTATTAGCGAGATGCGCCTCTTTGATAATGGCCGCTGCATTTGCATCCTCTTAGTCAACTATATCCTCTCTGATGCCCTTGAGAAGATACAATCAGTGGCCGGGGAACGGCCCCATCGTCTGCACTATGCCCCACCAGTACGTGAAGGGCATGTCATAGAGTGGTGCCCCAGGTTCCATTTCAAAGAGGTCTTGCATTTCCACATCAATATCCTCCTCTATTCCGAAGCTCTGTTGAAGACCCAACAAAGCCTCCTGGATCCTCCTGGCCCTCACCGCCGCTTGATCTCCCTAAATTGGAACATTTTCAGCCATGATTGATCAGCATACAAAGCAGGAGATAGAGAGAAAGATTCAGGACAGATGAAGAAGTTCCCTCCAACCTATCCCATTTTACACCTACAAATCTACCACAACTTTCCCTCTCCCGTAACTGAATTAATGACAACCTTTCATTTCTAACCTCGAAAATTCAGCATACAACATCTCCAACTTCCTAGATGTAATTGATTCATCGGTACATGCATTCAAACCTTATTCCCGAGAACCTTTAGTCAAGCACGTCACCCACATCGAGCATTCGTCCATTATAGCCATCGATTATTACAGGCAGCATTTCATCATACCCTCGACTATATCTCGCACTGATCATCATAACCCAGATAATAAAACCTTCGATCACCTCTATACCATGCGCCTATAAGAGCATTCGCTTACATTCGTCTATGTTATCAATCAGATACAGCAATGTAAGTACGCAAAAAATACTTTGTACATTCCAAATAGCAAATCCAACGAACAAATTACATTTTTACTACCACTCCAAACGCAAAAACAACCCCCTCCCATACAGCAAAACAAAAGCCTACAAAAATACAAATATTTCCACCATCAACCCGATGCCCTACTTCCGGAAGGACCAGCTTTGCTTGTCGTGTTTCGCTCCTCGATGACCTCCTCTGCACAAATAAGACTTTCGGCAAGAGCCATCAGAAATAGATAGCGCCTCTCAGCAGTCGTAAAATGAAACCTCAGCTATTCCCAATGATATGAATATGGATCACCATTGAAAAACTCCTCAGGCCCTGCCCCCACAAGGTCTGGCATGTGCCAGTTCAGGTCATGTTGCCCAAAAAACTTCATATGCAGTTCTGCCATCTTTCGCCCCACTCGATGATCGTGAGCGAACCCCATCCTCTTCTGGTAATGCGTGTTGGGCTTGGTATCCATCCAAATGTTAAGAATATTGAGAATGAGCAAAATATTATTGCAGATGGAAGATGATACAGTATACCTCTACAATAACCCATACTTATTGGCTTCAATGCATTTATTATCCTATAACCACCTGCATCTCTTAAAAACCCATTTTTATTACTTTCCCAAAAATCAAGACAGTTAAACCACTCAGATTCCAAGACCAAAAAGTTTATCAGCAAGCACCTCTTTACTTGGCTTTGAGACTTTCGCTGTGAGGGGGTGTATATAGCAGCCTACTCGTAGCCTTTGACAGACAGCCGAAGCCCACTTCATAGCCTACTCAAATGTATCGAAGCTCACTCAATCCCTAAAATAAGCTCACCAGAGATCCCCCAGAGATGAACCTTCGACACTAGGCAAAGCTTCGGGGACAGATCAGTACATTGTAGTAGACATCCTTCGACCATGTCAACATATGGTCGAAGTATGACAAGAAAGATAGCCAACTCACCAGACAAAGCTTTGAGAACGGATTAACATCCTACAACAAAAATCCTTAGACCTTACTTACACACGGTCGAAGCAAGATAAGGCAGACAATTACCTCATCAGATAATACAGTGCATTGATTGGCCCGTGCATCTACAGTAATAGGTCCAACCACCGCGTCGTTCAGAGACATCACCAATAAATGTTGGAGTAATAGTACCGACAAGATCGGCGCCCATAACTCACTGGAATTTCTTGACAATGTAATCATGTAATCCTGACCCACACTTGGTAACTCAACTCTCTGTGTTTCTATAAATAGAGGAGAGGGAAAACCAAGCAGAGGTTAGAAAAATCATCTCCAGCCTCTTGCATTTTACCTTTGACCACCATGACATTCTGTACTCGAACCTTATTATTTACTCTTCAGTAATACAGTCTATCTTAAAAATCTTCATCAGAGGTCGCAGAAAGTCACATTAGGGCCTCTACACAAGTATTTATCTTTAGTTAGATCTTATTTTAGGCCAATTACTTGTATCCTCTGACTGAAGATCGATTCTACGTCGTGAGTACCAACTCCCCCTCTGAACGGAGTTAGCCCCCTATAGGCGCAGCCATGGATTCGCACACTGATATAGAAAGTTAGTAGAGGATTTTGTGATGTGTGTATGTGTTTTTTAAGATTATTTTGTATAACAAGGAAAAGTGATAAATTACTATTTATAGTAATCTATGAAAATCTGCTTGTGAAAAATATATGAAAGATATTTGACTGTGGTTGACGTATATTAGAAGATAATGATAGATATCTAGACCTGTGTGTAGGTTGAACATGAGAAGTATTGTGTAGGATAAAATCATTTCTTGTTGTTGATTTGAGGAGTTCCCCTGTAAGTGAGGCATCGACCTCTGGTCGGTCGGTTGAGTCTGAGGTTAAAACTTTTGGAAGTGAGGAAGAAGTAGGTGCTGATCAATTTCTAGGTTTTCCGGGAAGATTAGTATCCTATCCTCCTTGTTCGGATGCATTCAAAGAGTTTTGCAAAGCCAGGGCTTCTATAGAAGGTAGATGGGGTAACTATATAGATTATGCCGGTAGGCAATTTAGGTATTGTACCGTAGCAGCGGGAGATGAATATTTTTATTTATTTGCTGATTTGGCGAAGGAGAAAAGGGATAGTGGTATAGAGGAATCGATATCTTTAGATTATTTCGATGGGGATGTTCGAACTAAACTTTTAGAGGGCTTTCTTATGCTACCTGTCTCAGTTAGAGTATGGGTTGAGCCTTCCCCTTATCAATCTGGCGAAAGGGATTATTAATCTCATCGGGTCATGTCCCGTTTAGATGAATGGGAGAATATGTGGGAGGTGAAAAGTGTTTGTGAATCTTTTAATACAAGGTGGGAAGGAGATGAGAGAAGGAAGAGGATATCCTCTGAGGATGTGTTGCAGTTTTATGGTGTAAAAAACTATTTTGCAAGTGGAGGGGAATAATTTTGTGCGAGCTCAACCCGACCTCGCTTCTTTGATTTGAACTCGGCAGGTCGACTGTGGAATGATAATGTGATATGGGTAAAGGGTGATGGCCTTCAAAGAGATGATGAAGAACCCATGGAACTTCTGTTTAGAACTGCAAAACAAAGTAAGTATAACAATGAAAAATATATGAGTATGAGATTAATAGTTAAATTTGTACGATGCTCGCTGATGTTAATGTTTTGTGTTTGACAGGTCCCAAATCACAGGTGACGAGGAAAAAGTTATTGTTGGATACAGTTGCTCAAGAAGAGACAGATCTCGAGGCTATACTGGAAGATCTTGGCATTAGCATGAAAAAGTATGTTAATTGCCGAGTTAAAAAAGTTTTGAAATCTCAGTCGACAAGGCTAATAACGAGCGTTGATGACAGCAAGAAGAAGGGGACTGATGAGGAAAGGTGAACAAACTTTCATAAGGCCCCTGGAGTTGACTGCGCAAGGTTACCTGAGTCCATTACGTCGAATAAATTTGCTCGTACGTTCCCTAAAAAGCAAATCCTGAAGTGTCCTTCGGCTTCAGGGACCACGGGAAGCGGTGAGGCCGTGGAAAGGGAAAAAGAGATAAGGGCTGAACCTTCTAAAATGTTGGGGGTGAAGGTCATTGAAGATCGACCTGTTCTAGGAGATGTTTGGAAAGAGGTGGAAGAAAATGGTAGGTTAGCATCTCTCCATGGGGAGGAAGAGATGAGCAGAATGGTATGTCCATATGCTCAAATACGTATTGTGATAGATTTTGTATTATGATTCGAGCTAATCAATAAGGTTGATTTTGGATTATGGATTTTGTATGATGCTCAGCAGATGAAGGTAATATGCCTCGGGGTCGAAGAGGAGAGAGCTGAGCTGAAGTGGAAGAAAGTTGAGCTCTAAAGAAACGTAGCTCGATTGAAATCTGATTTGAGCAAGGAGGGGAAGCGGCTAAAGGCATTAAAGGCTTCCCAAGTAGTAGAGATCAATAAGCTTCAGGCGGAGGCAAGTATGGACTTGGAGGAGGTGGCAGCTGTGCGTGATAGGCTCGAGCGTCACCTTATGTCCAAAGGATATTTTGAAGATGAGGTAGATACCATCAGGGCTGACACCTATGTGGAGGAAGATGAAGATGAAGAGACTGAAGGTATTGCCATTGGCATTGTGGATGGGCTGGATAGTATGTCTCCTCAGATGGTGAGGGACAACCAAGAAGGTGAGAACGAACACCCAGATCTAGAAAATGGGAAGGTAGGGTAGTGTGATAGTATTGTGATTGTATAAATATTTGGGAATGTTTGTAAACTGTTTGGATATATTTTTTTGAGTGAAAACTTTATAGGCTAAGATGCTTTCATAAACCTTGTATAGGAACTTAAGGACATACGTCTTAGAATAAAAGATTTAGAGGTTGAGCTTGCTACGGAGAAGGAGACCTCAGTGTCCCTACTGTCTTCGTAAGCGGAGCTGCAGGTTATAATAGAGCAAGAAATATTTGATTTGTATGCTTCATTAATAAAAAGCTACAAAGTAATAAATAGAGTATAGAGTTAGACCAAAAAACTATTATGGATTTAGGGGAAAAATGGCACTGTAACGGTGCACACAAGAATATTAACACATGGCTTTTTTATAAACTAAAAATATAGAAAAGTGTACCTTAGACTTGGAAGTATTTTATGGAGCGTCCACCCTTGATTGCACTTCAACCCTAAGTTCGGAAGTAGTTTCAGTAGATGTCAAAAAATAGATATCTCGTTAGTAATGAGTCATATGTAGTGATTGCGTATTCTGAATGGAACTTGATATAATGTAACTATCACGTGCATGTCAAATTGGAATTAGCTCGCTCGCGCGAAGATGACGCTCGCCAATGTAACCAAGAATTTGTTGAGGAGTTTGATAAGATGAGAGAGGTGAATGAAGACAGAGATGATCAGCATGTGAAGGGGTACTTTAAGTTTGCTGAGGCAACACAGACTATTGCCGACCTAACTTGGCAGATTGAGGAGAAAGATGCCAAAATTGAGAAAAGGCAAAAAGAGTTCAAGGAGTTAAAAGAACATGCCGCAAAACTTAAAAGCCAGAATGATGCGTTGACGGTAAAGAGTAGGGAGGCTGACAAGGCTCGTTACCGTAAACAGGCTCTAAAAAGATTAGAGGAAGCTTTAAATTGGTCAGTGGCTGGTTTAAAAAATGATTTGATCAAGAAAATAAACATTCAAGAGAAAATTTGAACTGATCTAGCGAATAGCATGAGCGAGCTGGAGCGATTGAAGAAGAGATTGGTTGATAAATATAACGAGCTGAAGAGAACTCAAGACGTTCTATCTACTTCTAAAGTTGTAGATGATCAATTGCTTGTAGCCTTACCTGCTAAGGATATGTAATTTTGGACAATTTAACGAAAATGCAATGAGTTGAATGAAAGGGTGGTACAACTGAAGGCTGAGTTGGCACATGCCAACTTGCGTGCCAGGAACGCCAATGGTGGGAAGTGCTCAAAGAAGATAAAAAATGAGGCCAAGGTTTCCCTTGTCCAAGGTGATTTCGCTAGTCTGTCAGCTTGAATAAGAGATTTGGAGAAAGATGTAGCTCAATTCCAAGGTCATGTGCAAAAGGGGATTGAAAAGTTAAGGGAGTGCGAGAGGAAGCTTGATTCTACTCTTTCCAGGGTACAAGTGCTAGGGCAGACTATTAGAGGGAAGGATATTTTGATACAGCAGAAAGATGAATTGTTACGTAAAACTTCGAATGTGGAAGAACTGAACAGGGAAATTAATATACTCCGCGCTCAGGTGGTCGATTTGGAGGCGACTAATCGAGCTGAGTCAGCAAAAGCTGTTAAAATTTTTGCAGAGAACATTACTTTTATAGATTGAATAGATAGAGAAATGGTGAGTTAAAAAGTATGATACAATAGGTTAGAAGATCGTCTTCAGAGGTCGAGGATGTTTTTCTCACACTCAATTGTTACTCAGGCCTCACATTCAGAATAGTTGAGGGCGATGATTGCTTATTTTGTAGAAGAGGTAAAGAGACTTAAGTTAAAGAGAGATACCTTGTTTGACTGTATGTTAGAATAGGGATATATCTGCAAGGTTGATATAGATCGAGGAGATTGCACGAGTTCCATGGAAACGGATCTAGACCCTCGACCTGCTGAATTGATAGAACAGGGCCGGATTGTTGTGATTGCATAAGCTCAAGAATTTATGGCTAGTCGACCTTCTTTTGTAGGGGGAAGAGTAGCTGACATCCCAACAACATAACAAAATCCATTGTAGTGGTTGTATGTAAACTTGAAAAGAAATAATATGTATCGCAGACATGTTGAGAGATGAAAGCTAGTTTGGCCTTTGCTTTATCTTATGTCTGGTTGAGCTCTTCGATTGAAAACTAGTATCACCTTTGCTTTATTCTTGGAGTTGAGTAGAGTCAGTAAAACCAGGCGAAACCTGAATTTAACTTATAGAATGTCGTAGACATATTGAAAGAGATAAAAGCTAGTTCTATCTTTGCTTTATCTTATGCTTGGTAGAGTTCCTCGATGGAAAACAAGTACTACCTTATTTTAATCTCAGAAGATTTAGTAGAGTTAGCCTAACCAAGTGTTATCCTTAATTTAACTGGTATGATGTTGCAGACATATTGAAAGAGATGAAAGCTAGTTTTACCTTTACTTTATCTTATGTTTGGTAAAGTCCCTCGATTAAAAACAAGTGTTACCTTTGATTTAATCTTAAAAGATTTAGAAGAGTCAGGCAAACCAAGTGTTATCCCTTATTTAACTGGTACGATCTCGCAAACACATTTAAGGAGATAAAAGCTAGTGTTACCTTTTCTTTATCTTATGTCTGGTAGAGTCCCTCGATTGAAAACAAGTGTTACCTTTGCTTTAATCTCAGAAGATTTAGTAGAGTCGGCCAAACCAAGTGTTATCCTTGATTTAACTGGAATGATGTCGATTCAAAGTTAATATCATCTGTGCTTTAATCTATGTGTTGTCTATGAAGTAGAGATATGTATGGGAGAAAAACTTGTAAGTTTCATTGAATTCTGAAAAAGAATGTATATTAAATGGAGATGGAAATCTCACTTCTGGAATGAGAAAAAAAAGGAAACTAAAATGGAGTTGTGATAGACTTAAAGATTGTATCATTTGAATCGCCTAGTATTCCAAGGACTCGAAATGTCAACTCCTTCTGTCATGAGGAAATATGATCCCAGGCCTAAGAAACCTGTGATAAGGAATGGACCCTCCCAATTGTCTGCTAGTTTTCTAGCATGAGATTCTTTGTGGTGCTGAAGTATTTCTCTGAGGATGAGATCATTGATTTGGAAGGTACGGCTTCTGACTCATTTGTTGTTCGACCTAGGTTAGCGATGGCGCGTTCCCTAGTTTTATTGATTCAATTGAGATTGCAAGCCAATTCGAACTCATTTTCCTCGTCAGTTAGCTCATGATCTTTGATTGGATGATGGTATTTGGAAGAAATGATGGCCCCAGTTCCATAGGCAAGGAGGATGGGAGTGTAGCCTATCGATTGACGTGGAGTGGTACGATATGCCCATAGGATATGAGGAAGTTCTCGAACCCAATTCCTTTTTATTCTGCGAGTGTGGCCTTTCACTACAAGAAAATGAAGCAGTTTCCATGGAAGACTTTTAGTTTTTTCCACAACTATGTCAGTGACAAACTACCATAATTAACACAGTGGATATTAGATCAAAACGGTGGCTAAAAAAAGAAAAAACACAAAGGGCATAAAATAGCTTAAATGATTTTAGCTCCTGCGCGCACCTATTTTCCCGCAAATTCATACAATTTTTGTTATCGAATCATAAGAGAAATTTCTTAATTCTCTCATCACCACTTCACAAATTCTCTGTTCTGATTCACAGGTACCCCACTCTCCCTTTATGTCCCTTTCGATTAGGGTTTCGCCGAATTTCTCCATTATTATAGTTTTATTTGCTTTCTAAGATTTTATCATTTGATTTATTCCAGTTTTAATCGAGATTTCATTAGTAACAACAAGTGATTCCTCGATCAAAAGGTACAATTTTGTTTACCCTAATTTTTATCTACTATTAATTTTGCATCTTTTAGTTCTGAGATAAATCCCATCCCCAAATCCCAATAATTCTAAATAAATTATATTAAGCCATCAATACCTGTTAGGAGAATGATTCCTGAATGAAAAGTTTGAAAAATTATGATTATGTATGAATTTCGGGGAAAATCCATAAATTCTTTCTGCTGCTGTCTATCTGGTACTGGTAGGTCCATACTAGAGGAGTAAAAGATAGATGTTTGAACTCTCCTTAACTTCCTTAATGGATAGGGAGATATTGTAGGTTGTAATAAGATATGATTGGTGAAGAGGGCAACCATTGATTTCTTTATTTCAAAACTCTTAGAGATAATTGCTTTAATGAGTTAACAAAAGTTATAATATCTGATCAGTGCATATGTCCAAATCCAACCGATAAAATGTTTCACATAAGAAGTTATATGGGTTTTCAATAATTGAGTAAGGACCAGAGATATGGGTTGCCAATTATTCTGTCAATCTAAATATATGTCGATCATCAGAACATATTAGGGTTTACAGTAACCAACAGTTTGAGATAGTTCAGATTCTGTAAGTTTTTTCTGTGATTTTATAGCATTTGAATGCTTACTAAGGCATCGATTTCAAATCTGCAAATGAATTTCTACATTTTTTATCTCTTAAGAGTTTGATTTCTAGTCTCCCAATATAAATTGCTTTTCAATGATTTTTTCTTCTTCACTGTTAGATATTTTCATAAGATAGATTATCTTTCCTTCCTATTAGCTGAAGAAAACTAAGATCACTAGAAACAAGCGATGAGGAGAAAAACTTCAATTTGTAAACTTCAAATATCTGTATATAAGTGTATATATTCTGAAAACTGCATATATTATAGTCTTAGTTGGTTATTTAGTGTTAGGACATGGTGTGCCCTCCCAGCAAGGGGTTCGGGGTCAGGCAGGAATGGTTTCCCATAGATGTTCCTACGGACAAGTGTTATGAGTCTCTTTTATCAGGACCGTGTATTAGAGATAAGCAGTTAGGCAAGTTATTAGTACTCTTGTTCTACGGTTCTTTCAAGGTTATGAATAGAATAAGATAAAGGAAGTGAAAAGCATAAGTTAGATATTCTGGTAAGTGTACTCTAATCTATTATTTACTTGTCCTTCCTCCCTTTCCTTATTAACTTAGTTAGAACTTGCCTAAGGGACTTGAAAGAGAGTTCTTTAACCAACCCAGTTCAGGAAGTAGTGGAGAAAGAATCATCATTTGAAATCTCATTGTTGAAGGCGTAGAGAGGGCTGAGCTATTCAGCTATCACATTACGAAGTCGTCCAAGGGACAGGATCCCAGGCTTTTCTAAATGGGGATTTGTTCTGTGTCAATAGGAATAAAGGAAGGAGTCTCAACTTTCTTTCGGCGAAAGCTATCATGGGTATTCACAGACTCAACAGATCTTAGAAAGAGCGAATCCACGATTCCATGCTTAGCAAGCTTCGTATGGGTGAATCGTTAGGGGGTGATCAACTTCATGGACAAGGATTAGTTAAAGCGTGCATATATTTCAGTCTTTCGGGGTCAAAGGATAGGATAAAAAAATAGGTTGCTTTAACTTGACTTTTACCTTAAATGTGCTACCTTAGGATAAATTGAACTTTATCATAGACTGATACTATGTCTTCTTTATTAAGAGTCTCTACTGAGAGCAATCCACACTAAACCCAAGGATGAATATGTTTCGGCACATCCAATGGAAGAAGTTACGGATTCTAAAATTGCCTACGGGCGATATCAAGTAAAATATTAGTCTCATTGTGGGTCAGTCCTTGACATTCTAAATAGTAAATAGAAATGTAAGTAATAGAAAATGGGAAGGCCTTGTGTAGGGACCAGATTTCCTAAAGCTCGAACTAGCTTGAAATTAATCCTTACACCAAGAACTACTATGCCAAGAATTAAATAAGAGATAACAGTTGACATTGGGGATTTAGCGTGGAAAACCTGTGAATAGGTAAAAACCACGACCTCGAGTGGAGGATTTTGTAAAAGTAGTATTATTTCTTGAGAGAGTGAGAAAATCATATTACAACATGTCTGTTTTGTATGGGTGAGAAAAAAATGAGTTTTTTGCAAGCGTACCTTTGCAACATCATGGTTAAGATGAGGAATCAAGTGTATCATACCCGGTTTGCTTTCATCATGGAGGGATTCCGGATATGCTTTTGTGGCTATCAGAGTAGGGAGGCTCCCTTTACTATTTTGTTGAAGGAGTGTTGTTTGAAATATTTCTGCGTATTATGTAGCGTCCGATTTAGCGGCCGGGGTGTATGCGATGCAAAATCCCTGGTCTCTAATGACATTCTAATTTTAAAAGTAGGAGTCCTCTTCAATCTCTACGAACTCCAGGTTAGTGGGGATAAGGAGGAAGAGACGACGGTGGTGGAGGTGGACGATGGATCGCTTCTTTCCGTACCATCGTCTTTTCTTTTAATTATTCATGCAGGGAAATGAAGGGGAAATAGGTGTTTGACCTGTTGCAGTCTTGTAATTTTTGAGCTGTGGCTGAGGTTTCTCTGGATGATCAGCATTATTTTGGCAACGAGAAAAGAACTAGAGACCTGTCCTCGTGTTTGAGAAAGTATTTGTAATATCGAGCTTCGAAAAACTTGATTCTGTAATTGTAGCGCAACGTTGTAGGGGTAGTCCTGTAACTAACTTGTTAGATAAAAATCGAGCATAATAAAAGAATATTTTGTTTGTTTCTTACTAGCGAAAATCAGAAATAGTCGACATTTCATCGAGCTGTAC
Source organism: Kingdonia uniflora (assembly GCA_014058105.1). Classification (NCBI taxonomy): domain Eukaryota; kingdom Viridiplantae; phylum Streptophyta; class Magnoliopsida; order Ranunculales; family Circaeasteraceae; genus Kingdonia; species Kingdonia uniflora. The sequence goes on along the minus strand of JACGCM010000140.1, from coordinate 4,461,137 downwards.
ATAATATGGGAGTGAATAGTTGGTGGGATAACATACCTTATCCTACCTTGTAAATGAATTGAGCTTAACAGATGTAAACATAAAGCTCGAAATATAAACTTCAAAGAGCTCGATTAAGCATGAAAAGATAATAGTAAGTAGTTCAAACCCGGGAAGAGTGGGTTATAGAAACTGAAATACTTTGCGTATAGTCAATCGATAAATTAGTCCTATTAACTGAACAGTATAAAAGCTTGACTTCTTCTTTAAGAAGGTTATTCGTAAAAAATGGTTAAGACACGCTCTCAGAGGGCTGCTGAAGCGCGTGCGCTGAACAACTTGCGTTTACCATTCAAGATTGATGAAATAAGGGAAACTATTTTTGGGCAGCAAGGTTATGATGCAGTTATGCTCGAAACCCGAGTGAACTACGGGGGTAAGACTGATGTATAAAGGGGTCAGGAAATGAACTGTGTGTACTGGTCTGAGTTCATGCGTACCTGTTGGCGATCTGTTGAAGATCACAAAAAGGTTGTCCTGATGATGGCTGGGGAGGAGATCATCAATGAGGATTGGGATATCGCCTCAGGGCTACTGAAAGCTTGTGGTGTTGCTAGGCACACCAGTTGCTTCAACTACAAGTATCTTGGGGATTGGAGTGATTGACTGTTGAATTTTTGAATTTTTGAAATGTAACTGCCCGAATTTACTTGAAAAAAACTCTGTTCACGAAAATAGGCTATGACTAGGATTGTTGTTGAAACTAAATTTTTGAATTTGTGTTACTAACTGATATTGACATTAAAGTCAAGGTGTATAAGTAGGGCAAACAAATGTACGTGAAATTTTAAAGTAGATAATTCAGAATCATGAGTTTGGGGCATTGTGAAAAGAGTGGGACCAAGGGGCTGAGAGATACACTAAAGTATAATATTTGGTATAATGATGGGAAAGTAGTTTCACCGAAGCGGTACGACACGTCTGACAGGTTCAGACAAACAGACGGCTCTGTTTAGGAATCGAGGACTGCTTATTGGAAAACTCCAAATTGTCCGCGGTTCGGGGAAAGGTGCATAAATACCCCCTCTCCTCCCTCTCCGAATACAAAAAACTAGAAAAAGAAGAAAAGGGTTAGAGAGAGAGATCTTAACTGATGATTCCATTACCGCCGAAGGAGGAAAGGATAAGAGGAAAGCAGTGACTAGGAGTCTCAATTGCAAACTACGAGAGGAGGCTGAGATCGAGGAGGTTTTGAAGAAGTTACAGAAATTGAGAAAATTGGTGCGGATCAACGCTATAGACTCTCACTCGGATATTGAAGGTAAGTCTGTATTTGGGTTTACAAGAGTTTTTGTATAAAAATCTTTATTGTGTCAGGATAAGGATGTAATCCCTACCCAAACACAAAAAATAAAATAAAAAATAACAATGGGAATAATGACTGTGGGGCGATACAAATCGCTTTGTGATAGTTTATTATTGTAGAAGTGATCTAGTAGTGCGAGATAAAAATTGATATATATACCTCGACCTATCTGTAGGTTTTGTAGGACCAGCATCTTGTAAAGTATACCCTTTACTGTAGATAAGTTTGGTTTTGACTTTCGGTTGTGCAAAGGCTGATGAAGTAGACCTCGTATGGCATTTATCTTCCGTCATTGGAGTAGGGGATGAGGAGGATACAGTAGCCGAATTGGTAGAATGGCCTCGTCTAAAGGGTTCTCGAGTTGAGTACCCAACAGGTTCTAGTCGGTTTAGGGAGTTCTGTAAGGCCAAAAGTAGTATAAATGGGATTTGGGGGCACGCCTTCGGATATAAGGGTAATTTTTTTAGGACTTGCAGTGTCAGTCAAGGAGGGGATTACCTGTATTTACTGCCTGATTTGGCTAAAGAAAAAAGTACAGGCATTTAGGGGACGAAGTGTCCTTGGAGTATGTTTAAGGCGTGGTGAAGGATAGTCGACTGATAGTTCTTGTTGTTATTTAGCCCAGTTCGACTATCGGTTGACGCTACCTTTGAGCAATTTGGCTAAGAGTGTTATGAATATGATTGGGGCATGCCCGACGCAACTAAATTGTAATTTTTGGGATGTTATCCTTGTACCCTTAATGAGAGATGGGATGCATCTGGTAGTGAGAGGAGGATTACTACCAAGGATTTTCTGGAGTATTATGCTGTGAAATATGTTACAATAACTGATGGTGGATATCTTTCTTCTAGTTCTTCAAGACCATGCTTCTTCGACCTGTCTTCTGCAGGGTGAGTGTGGAATGACAACCTTTTATGGGTGTCAGGTGAATGTCTTCAGCGGTCTGATGAGGAACCCCTGTAACTTAATAATAGAACTATAACAAAGGGTAAGTTTACCATTGAAAATCGAACTATAATTTTTATGTTGAACTATATTTCTATAGTTCATTTGTATCTTACATTGCCGACCTTCTATGCAGAATTAGCTACAAAGTTTCGGGGAAGGAAATCCTTTATAGACGTCGTTGCCAGGGAAGGCACTAAGCTCGAAGCTGTTCTCAAAGAGTTAGAGATAAGTAGGTTCAAAATGGTAGCTAGTAAGGACGACAAGGTCAAGAGATCTCAAGAAAATAGGAGAATGGCTGGGAAAAATCCAGGCACTATGGGAGAGAAATTGTTAACTCCTGAACTTAATACTCCATTGAAGCTTGCGCGGCTCAATAAAATGCCAGATGGGCCAGTTGACATGGCCACTGTCTCCAACAATGTTATACAGAACCTTGTAAAGTGGAAGGCCGTAAAAAGGGGGGTTGCTTCTCATTTTGTTACGTCGGACAGTGTGGACGATAGCAGTAAGAGGAGAAAGGTAACTTCACCCTCAAAGTTGTAGCTGGCGTTAGAGGAAAGAGATAAGATCTCTGAGGAGGCGGACTTGAGGCCGCGTTTGAGGTTGAAGCCGGTCTCCTGGAGGAATAATGTCGAGCTAAAGCTCGAGAGAAGATGGTTGCTGTTGTGGATGATAAGTTTAAGAAGGTTAGTAAATAATTGGTTTTGTCGAGCCGTTTTGTTGCTCGAGCTGACTTATTTCTTTTTGCAGTTTGCTCATGCTCTGAGGGGGGTTTAGCTTGGTCTCCAGGATAGGTCAATTGAGCAGGAAAAGAGGATTTCCCAGATCGAGGGAGAGAAAAACCAGTTTGAAGTGAACCTGACTCGGGAGAGGGAAGCTTTTCAGTTGGAGCTAGAGAAAGAAAGGGAAGCTGCTGCCCTAAAGTTGAAGGAAGTAGGGCCAAAAGTGTAGCTAAAACGGAGCGATTGGTTACCGCGTCTGCTACTTCTCGGAACAACCTTGCAGGGAAGCTCTACCAGCTGAGGTATACAAAGGTGGAGATTTTGGTATTTTGCAAAGGGAATTATGAGGAGAAGGAAATTATGGATGAAGAGAAGGTTGAGGAAATCGAGGATGGTTTGAATATTGCTGAAAAGACCACTGCCGATAATCAGGAAACTATTGGTCAGGTAGGATGATCGTGTAATGTAACGTTGGTTGTGAAACATGAACTCGAGCTTTATAATATTTTACTGATGTTTGATGCCAACAACGCTTTTCTTATGAAACTCCGTATTGTAGGAGATAGAAAGCACGCGCCTCAGAGTTATTGACTTAGAGGGCCTGCTTGAAGTGGAGAAAAAATCCTTTGCAGAATTGCAGGTTAGATAATTCAGATAAATTAATAACTAGATGAACAGGAATTTAATAAAAGAAGGGATATGTACTTTGTAAGTTTATTCTAGTTCAGGGTGCTTGTGTATGTACACTCTGTCTTGCAACAAAAACTTGTTTCTTGGTCGGTAGGCCAAGGAGGCATTGGCTGTTTCGAGCATACAGGTGTCTATTTTGCAAGTTTTTCAGCATGCTTCTATCGATTTGTTTCCCAATTAGGTACTGATGTTGTGAGTCCCTGCTAACTATTATGCAGAAGGAGCTAGACGTTGCTAGAGAAAAATAAGAGCATAATCTTTTGTATAATGCTGAGTATGCAGAAGAATATGAGGGTTTGATCTCCCAGTATGAAGATCGGTTGGATGATAATGTGAAGCTTTCTCTGAAGCTCGAAGAAGCTAAGAGCCAAGTCGAGGATATGACTGCAACAATTTTGAGCAGGGATTTTGCCTTGAACCAACTTACCAGCGAACTTACTGAGTTGAAGGAAAAGGTTACGTCAGGTTCTCGGCACGAGGCTGAGTTAGTCGAATACCGTATTAGAGCATTAAATGACAAGATATCTGATATGAAGTGTAGCATTCGTTCTCTGAACGAGCAGTTGTTAAAAAAAGAGATCGACATGGATACTGTGCGAACTAACTTGGCTGTGTCCGAGGCCGATTTTGAAAAATTGAACAATTGTATTACGGGCAAAGATTTAGAATTGCGTAACTCTGCACATATACGCGATAGTTTGATCGCCAGGCTAGATCATTTGAAGGCTGATTTACGTCGTTTAAAAGGGAGAGAGGCTCAGAGCAGGGCTGATTTAGCAGAGGTTCAAGCCAAGAATAAAAGTTTGGTAGACGATTTGGCCCACGCTCGTGGAAATGTGAGGAGGGTTGTGTAACGTGTTAAGGAGATGAATGAAAGAATTAATCAACTCTGTGCTCGAATTTCCGAATTGGAGCGGGAATTACGTGTACATGAATTGAAGTGTGAGATGGATCTCAAATTTGAATTGGATAAAAGGGATGGTGAAATTGCCTCTGGTGAGGAGAGTCAAGAGATGAAGGAATTTCTTCATCGAAAAGAAGAGTTTGTGGAAAATATGCGTATTAATCTCACAAATTCTCGGTAGAAGTCGATGGATCTTATAAGGCAGATGAGTAAACCTATTGATCAATTAACAGTTGAACTGGCTGAATTGAAAGCTCGTCGTTTGAGGGATAGCAGGCGCGTTGTTGTTACTCACCAATCCTTTAAGGAACTAGTAGTTCATGAGCAATAAAAATGTAATGGTGAAGCTTTGCATCAACGGCAATTAAGCGCATTGGTAGCATTTTTTGTCGAAGAAATAAAATTCTTGCAGGTTGAGAGGGATTTGATGCAAGATTTCTTCTCTGGGAGGACTTGTGTATGTAAACTCGATATCTCGAGCATAGATTCAATTGGGGTTATGGATTGTGGTATTGGGACCACGACGGCTGAACAGATAGCTCGGGGGAGAGAAATTATTGCTGAACGAGCTCCAGAATATATGGCATCCAGGACTGAAATAGGGGGAAGCTCGAGTGCAGTCTCACCTACTCTTGTTGTGGAAGGAAGGTCGACTACTCTCCCATCAAGAAAATCCAGCATAATTTAAAAGAAATAGACTTGAATTCTGATAACTAGTACCTTTTGTAATTAACAGATGTTGATGCTTTAGTGCTCGATGTCTGCCTTTAGAGGAGCGTTGTAATTTGAAATGTTGATATGGGAAACTAATATTTTCACACCTGCAGTAGATGTTATTTTCTAGTTTGACCCATTGAATTAGAAGAAGTCTGTGGGTGTAGATGTAAGTATTATTTGTGCTTCAACCCTTGGACTTTAGGGAGGCTTAGCGGTAGCGAGCTAGTATTATCTTTGCTCATACTTTAGGTGGTCACCGCAGGCTAAGAGGTTCTTTATGGCCTCTGCCTCAGATCTGTGTTTCCTCAGGGGTTCGGCTAGTATTATCTATGCCTTAATACCATATTGGAGAGTTGGACTTATCGACAGCGAACAACGTCTCACTCGTGCTTTAAGCCTGATCCTACAGGTTGAGGCTCTTTATGGCCCTGGCCCCAGAGGTTTCTCAGTCCTCAGAGGTTCATCTAGTATTATCTATGCCTTGATACCATATTGGATATTGGAGCTTAGCGGCAGCGAGTAAGTTTTTTCCTCACTCGTACTTTAGGCTTGTTATCTTCAGGCTAAGAGGTTTGTTATGGCCCCCGCCTTCGGATGTATGAGTATCCTCAGGAGTTAGGCTAGTATTATCTATGTCATTACCAATGTTGGATGTTGGAGCTTAGCGGCAACGAGTAAGTTTTTTCCTCACACGTGTTTTAGGCTTGTTATCTTCAGGCTAAAAGGTTCGTTATGGCCCCCGCCTTCGGATGTATGAGTATCCTCAGGAGTTAGGCTAGTATTATCTACGCCATTACCAATGTTGGATGTGGTTTACCTTTAGGGATCGAGCTAGGATAAACTGTGCTTTTACCCTTGGAGATGATGGAGATGAAGGGGAACTGCATAGTAGGGATTCTTGTGATAAAAAAAAGATTTCATTTATTGAAAAGAGTTTATACATACATTGGAGGGGAAATCTCGAGGTGGATTGAACCTTGCAGAGCGACGGAGGAGCTGTTCAACGTCAATATAACTTCAATCTTCTTGTATTCTATGGATTTGGAATTTTGTCACCGGCTTCTGTCATGAGATAGTATGAACCTTGACCAGTTCGACCTATGGCCATGAAAGGACCTTCCCAGTTTTCTACTAGTTTCCCAGCATGTGAATCTTTTATGTTATCTGGGATTTCTCGAAGGACCCAGTCGTTGATAGCGAACTCCCGAGTGCGAACTCGTTTGTTGTAGGAATTTGTCAGTGTTTGATGATATCGACCAAGATTCGCGATAGCTCGATCTCGTGTCTCATCGATCCAATTGAGGTTGCAAGCCAATTCAAACTTATTTTCATTTTCTGTGAGCTCGTGGTCTCTCACAGGATGATGATACTTCGTTGGGATTACTGCTTCAATTCCATAGGCAAGTAAAAAAAAAGAGCACTGTGTTGACTTCCGCGGCGTAGTTCGATAAGCCCATAAGACGTGAGGTAATTTACGTATTCAGTTGCCCTTTATCTGTAACATAAGGCACTTTTTGAGACCATCCACGATGCTCTTGTTTGTGATCTCTGCCTATCCATTTCCCTGGGGGTAGTACGGGTTTGATGGAGAATGGATTATGTTGTATTTGTTGAGAAATGCCACGACCTTGGCTCCATGGAACTGAGGACCATTATCGATGCAGATCAAATGTGGACAACCAAATCTTGTGATGATATGCCGCCAAATGAAAGAAATGACCTCTTCTTTTCGAGTTCTGCATAGAGGAATTGCTTCGACCCATTTAGTGAAGTAATCCGTGGAAACAAGGAGAAATTTCCTATTACCCGGAGTATTGGGGAATTCACCAACTAGATCAAGTGCCCATCGTTTGAATGGCCAATACACCTTACTGGCATGGAGTTCGAGGGCAGGGGCCCGAATTTGATTTCCATGACGCTGACATGCATTGTATTTCCTTGAGTATTCTTCAGCTTGCTTCCACATCCCTGGCAAGAACACTCCTTGGGTAATAGCTCTGTTAGCAAGAGCTCGTCCTACGGTATGGGATCCGTAGATTTCTTTATGTAGATCTCAAAGCATCTTATCGGCAAGTTCCTTAGAGAGGCACTTGAGGTATGGACCAGTGACTGAGCATTTGTAGAGATTACCATTTGGTTAGACTGTGTAGCGCTTTGAATTTTCGATAATGCGTATGCGCTGTTGTGGATCATTTAGTAGTGGCCCGTTGCATGAGTTATCCAGACCAAGATAAGTAATGAATGGTTTCCTCCAATCATTTTTTCCATCTCATCGCCCCCAGTGTTAATCGCATATACTGTAGTACGATTAATACTGGGGCTAGAAATAACTTCGATTTGAAAGTGTCTTGATTCTGTACCCAATACTCCGGCTAAGTAAGCCAAGGAGTCAGCGTGGCAATTCTCTTCTCGAGGAAGGTATTCGAGTGCAGCTTTGTGAAATTTGTTTAACTTTTCTACAACCAGAGCTGCATAATCGACCATGATAACATTTTTTGTAATGTTCTGAGTAGTGACGAACGATTAGAAGAGAGTCTGTGCAGGCCGAGATCTCAGTGATTCCGAGTTTGAGAGCCATGTCTAAACCATAAATGAGTACCTCGTACTCTGTAACATTGTTCGAGGCTTCGAAGTCGAGACGGATGGATTTCTTGATTCTGTCGCTGGAAGGTGTAATGAGAACGATCCCAATTCTTGATCCTGAGGGTCCTGCTGAACCATCAGTGAGGAGCCTCCACCCTTTTTAAGATATCCATGATACTCGATCATCAAAAGATTTGGAGGGTGGAAACTCATCTGCTGCACCTTTGGCTAGATCTGGATCATGTTCTTCCGAGTCAGGATCTGAAACTAGAAAGTCTGCTAGAAAATCAGTGATTACTTTACCCTTTTCGGAAATTCCCTGCTCGAACTTGATTTCGTGCTCCCCCAAACTGATGGACCACTGTTGTACTCTTATGGATTTTTCTTTCTTAGACAATACCTCCCGAAGTGGGTAGTTCATCATGACTTTGACAGGATGTGCTTGAAAATAGAGTTTGAGCTTTTGTGCGGTGTAAACGAAAGTTAAAAGTAATCTTTCAATTTTAGAGTACCTCGTTTCCGCTGGAGTAAGTGTCTTGCTGATGAAGAAGATCGGTTTCTCAATTTTTCCTTCGAGCCGAATGAGAACTGAGCTGAGAGATGTATCTGTAACTGCGAGGTAGATAATCAATTCCTTATTGCCTATTGGAGTGCTCATGATTCGAGCCCTCCCTAGATAAGTTTTGAGTTCCTGAAAAGCTGATTCGCATTCTACTGTCCAGTTGATATCATCGTTCTTTGCCTCGTTGAGTAGAACCTCTGAGTAGCATAAATAACCATCTGCATCGGTCCAAGGACTTGGATACGAATCTGTTGATTGCTGCAATCTTTCCTGCGAGCTTTTGTACGTCCTTCTTTGTTGATGGTGAAGGCATGTCCAGAAGAGCTTGAATTTAATTTGGATCTGTTTCTATCCCTTTCTTGCTGATAAGATGACCCAAGAACTTGCCCAAGTGAACACCAAAGTGGCATTTTTTAGGATTAAGCTTCATTCCGTAGGATCGTAATATACTGAATACTATAGAGAGATGTGAGATGTGATCCTCTTTCTTTAGGCTTTTGCAAAGCATGTCTTCAATATAGACTTTGACTGTTTCTCCCAAGTGTTCTTTGAACATACTTGTGACCAGCCTTTGGTAAGTGGCTCCAACATTCTTAAGGCCGAATGGCATGACCTTGTAACAGTAGAGACCTCTTTCTGTAATAAACGTAGTCTTTACTTGATCTTCTTCCAATAGTGGAATCTGATTGTACCCCGAAGCGGCGTCCATCATGGATAAGAGTTCGTGGCCTGCTGTCGAGTCGAGGATCTAATGAATGATCGGAAGAGGGAAGCTATCCTTTGACGTGTGCTTGTTTAGATCTGTAAAATCTACGCAGACACGAGCCTTCCCATTCTTCTTTGGAACAACAGCGATATTAGAAATCCAGTCTGGGTACTTGGCTTCTCGAATGAAGCCGACCTCAATAAGTTTGTCGATCTCCTTGTTCATCTCGTTTCTAAGGTTAGGAGATAACCTGCGTTGCTTCTGCATAACTGTTGTGGCACCTTCGCGGATATTTAAAATGTGGCAAGATTTTGAGGAGTCTACGCGTGGCATTTCTTGGAAGTTCCATGCAAAAATGTCTTTGTTGAATTGGAGGAAAGAAATAAGAGTTTCTTTCTCTGTTTGAATTAATTTCGTACCAATATAAGTACCTAGGTTAACTCCATCGATCTGAACTTATTCTTCGGGCTCGGCTGGAGAAGACTGACCATCAAGGTGATCGGCCTTCTATGATTGCTATGCAACAATCTATTCTGAATATTCGAGAACTGGTGAGACTGTATTCTCGCAAGCTCGAGAGAGTTTCTGACTTCCTTTGATTTCATAAATACCATTGTTATGCTTGAAACGGAACGTTTGGTGGAACGTGAACGGGATGGCCTCCATATTGTGCAGCCAATAGCGTCCAAGTAGTATCCCCAAATACTATGATTTGGCGTTGATGATGTAAAAAATAACGTCGATAGTGGTAGGCCCAGCTGTGATTGGGAGAGTGATCTTCCCAACTCATACTTCTTTGAACCCATTAAACCCACTGATGTCTGTCTCGCTTTGAACGACCAGATCTGAGGGCCCCATCTGGTCAATCGTGCTCTAGAAAAGGATCTTAACCCCACTTCCTGTGTCCACCACCATGGTGTGCATTACGAAGTTCCTCATTTTGACCTTAATTACTAGTGCGTCATGTGGAGGATACTTCACATGTCCTGTGTCGCAGTCTTTGAAGGAGATTCCCTTTCGACGACTGCTTGACTCTGGGAGGAGCTTGGCTTCCTTGTCCTGGATAGCAAGGTCACAATACTCGCCCAACTTCCTCCGCTTAACTCTGTTAGAATTCGAAACCTGATTGACCTCGATCATATTGCAGCAGTAGAGATGATATAGATGCTTCTCCTCTGCTTATTTTGTTGCTTGAGTCACGTCATCTTGTTTCAGATAGCTTCCATCTTTGTAGCTGGGAAGATCGATGATGTATTCGAGCATCCTCCCTTCCTTAAAAATCATATCCAGGAGCTTTTTCAAACCATTGCAATTTTCGGTGTTGTGGTACTTAATCTTGTGATATTCGCAATAAGGTCGGCCTGCTATTGGATCAAGATGTCGGGCTGGACGGAAACTTTTATCCTTCTGTAGAATAGGATAGATCACGGAAAGCTTGGCATTCAACTTTGGTATGACTGCTCTGGATGGTTTCTGCAGCCTTTGATTGTTGTCTCTTTCTGGTTCTATCTTTGTTCGTTTAGGATCGTCTTGATTGCTCGAGCTGCGGTTGTTGTTGGAATCTGTAGAAGGAACCTTGATGTTGTGGACTGCCTTTACAGGTTTATTCAGTTTGGGCATCATCTGCTCCAGATTGATGTAATTGTTGACTTTCTCGATCATATCTTCGAGAGTCTTGGGCTTCTTTAGGAAGAGATATTCTTTAGCTTTACAATTGAACTGCAGAGCATTTGTGAATGCGGACACGACTGTCTTCTGATTTAGATTGTTGAGCTTCCGAGCCAGTTCGAGAAACTTCTTGGAGAACTCCTCGAGTTTCTCCTCTTGTGCTTGTTTGAGACTTATAAGAGAATATAAGTTCTCTTCTTTGTCTTTGTTGTGGGCATAAGCTTTGATGAAGATTTTCTGCTACTGCTCGAAGGTATGAATCGAACCTTCCGGTAAAGATTAGAACCAATGGAGAGGTTCGTCCTGGAGACTGGCTACGAAGAGCCGGCAAAGGATGTGATTCAGATTAGAATACAAACCCAATAAGTCGCAGAATTATTGAACGTGCTGGCCAGGATCGGTTCCTTTATATTTGATGATCTTGGGTGTATGAAAACCTGTTGGGACATTCATATCAAATAATTCTGTTGCAATTGGACTACCTTGTAACTTGTGCGAGTCATCCTTCGCGTTTAAAGCCGTTGCTTCGATGATCTCCCTGATACGCTGGTCCATGAGTTCTTGAGAAATCTAATGCTGAGGGATAGGGGCTGCTGGAACTGCTGGAACTACCGTAACTGCTGGAACTGTCAAAACTGCCAGAACCGCTTGACGTATGAGTCTTGGAACGTGGTCACCTGTTTCCTCACTTACATGTTTAGGAAGCGGGGCTCGGTAAGGAGGTCGCAAGACTTCCTCAGGCTGCTTGGAAGGCCTGCGATCTCTACTAATATCTGTCTGCGCCTCCTGTCCCGAATGAATTGAGACTATCGGTGCTTGTGGATCCTCACAATGAATCTTGGAAATGTCGGTACTATGTACCTCATGTGTCCCTAACCTCTCGTGAACGGAAACCCTTAAGATTGTTGGTACTGTTTCACGTTCTCTCAGAGCTGGTGGTGGTTGGCTGCTTTGTAATGCTTTCAGAGCTATTTGAAAAGCTAACATCTGAGCTTCTTGTTTCTTTGACTCCAGAACTCGTGCTTGATGCTCTCGTTCTGACTTTTTCTCGTGGAGTTCTCGATCTTCCAATAGCTGGCGCTCGAGCTGACTCCATCTCTCGGCTTCGGCAATTAAGCTCGCCCAAAGCTCGGCAACCCGATCAGGTTCCTTCGAACTTTCAAGCTAAGCTCCCAAAGATTGACGTGCTTGAACCATAGTTGAATACTGCTTGACTGATGAGTATCAATCGTGGCCTTTAACCACGTGGTCGTGGGTTCGATTCCCACAGACGATGCCAAATATAGGGACCAGATTTCGTAAAGCTTGAACTAGCTTGAAATCGATCCTTACACCAAGAACTACTATGCCAAGAATTAAATAAGAGATAATACTTGACACAGGGGATTTAGCGTGGAAAACCTGTGAATAGGTAAAAACTACGACCTCGAGTGGAGGATTTTGTGAAAGTAGTATTATTACTTGAGAGAGTGAGAGAATTTGATTACAAGAGTTAATCTAAGAAAAAATGGCTAAAGACCAGATAATTGTATGTATAAAATTGTCAATTGACCCTCCTCTTTCCTTAGGAGCTCTGCCCTTTTATAGACCCTGCTCTCAGCTTGACATCGTACTTGAACACATTCTCTTGAAAGTGGGAGTCATGGGCAGTTGAGTGTGTAACTTCTAGCTCGCAGAAGACAGGTGTATGCTGACTTGTTCTGTTTACATCTGTTGTGGACGATCCACGTTCTGCTTGAGTTTGTGGTCGATGTGTAACTGTTAAAGTGTTTGTAACGTGTTTGTTTGTGCGTAAGTCAGGTACTGGATAAGATCGTGTCTTCTGGAGCTCGAGCTATAGATGTGGTCGAGTGTTCATAGCTCGAGGGATAAGTCCCTTCACCTTGACTTACCTATAGCTTTTCGCTTCGCCGGAATCAGATGCTATAGATGATCAAACTTCTGCCGCGGAGTCGGCTTTAGTATAAGATAGAACTTAGATCACTAAATCATATAGGGAAAAAGAGTCCTGCTATCACTGTATCTTCCGCTGTCCGTTTATTTTCTTCGGTCCTTCCGCAGGAAAGGTACCTTTCAGGCCATAATACTACTGACAAATGGCAACTGAACCCATATGCTTAGCACAAGAAATTCTTAAAAGATCAGATGCCTAGTGTGGGTAATTTGTTTGAATAATCTTTCCTAAGCCCGAAGAATAGTAGCTAGAGGGAGAAGAGCGTTCCCAGTGAATGAGTAGTTTTGATACTAGTTATCCCTTTAGATTTCTTTTGCCAATGATAGACAATGTGGATGCTACAACCCAACCTAATAAAGGGACCTAAATTGTATAGTCATTTCAATTGGTTTTGCATCCAGAGCTCTACGAAATGGAACCACATCAAGGTGAGCCCCTCCAACTCCAGATACTTCACAGGGCAATTCAAAGAACGTACAAATAGACTGCAAAAGAGGAAGAGTATGTTAAGCTGATTCTTGTCTTTCTCTACCTTCTACTGCTTACTTCACCATCAGACCCTTCTCTGCTTTATTCTATATTTTCCTCTTCACTGAAGCCTTCTTCCTTCGATAAAAGCGGACTCTTGCTTGCTTTCAAGGTGTGGAAGAATAGGCTTCATTCTATCCGCTAATAACCTCGAAATGCACTTTTAGATTATGTTATAACAAGATATAGGCCTAACATCTCTGACTTAAAAGAGCCTTACCTCTATTACCACTACTCTTAGCCTTAATTTCCAAAGCCGCTTGCATCCACAAAGTAGTAAAAAACTCTCTTTCCAGAACTACTCAATCTAAGTAGTCTTCATCAACTGAGGGATATATCTTGAATGGCACAAGCTTCTTTGTATAATCAAACTTCAACTTTCCCTGGTTTCCATTGGGTCACGAAATCCCTAACAAGAATAAAGGAAGTTTGTCTTCTTTCCTGAAAATGGCACAAATCGGTTGTTTACAGTTACAGCAAACAGGAAAAAAAGAGCAGTCGTGTGGAAGGTCTTTCTTCGGCCTTTGCTTTATTTTCTTAGCCTAGCCGCTTCCTGGTAAAGAGAAATAAGTGAACCCTAGCTGGGGAAGAAAAAAGTAATTGAATATTACAATAACAAGCAAGACCAAGGTATATGACCATAAAGGCCTTGTCACGAGCTGGAGTCAAACCAGCACTTCTGGGAAATGAATACAATCCTTGCAAACTGCCATTTATTCTAATCGTGACATTGAAACTTGGTTCACCTTTCAACTACGTCTGGGGGCACTCGGTCCTTCTATCTATGTCAGTCTCACTAATACTCCTTGAGGAAAAGAGTTATAGATTTTTTGGTGGTATATATAATCTTATAATATCTTTTATAAGTTTTTTGTCCTCTCTTAGTCTAGCCGCCCAATTGCGGAGTTCGTGTACTTCCATCTTAGCAGTACTATCTAGTTTGTCCTTCATTATAGTGTTGACTATTTCAGAGTATACTTCCCCCTGCGCGGAAGACCGAAAAAACGGAGAAACCCTTTCAGAGTCTTCACGTACCCTTTCGGTTATTAATGCGGATATCTCATTTAATATATGTGTTTAGGGTTTTGATTGATTGATTGGTAATTTGAGTTGTTAATCAATCTAAAACTCTTGATTATGGTTGTATTAGTTTGAGGTTGATCACATTTTCATAATTAATCATTTTTATTGCATTCTTTTTTATTGGGTTTTTTTATTGCTTAATTGGGTTCATTTCTCTAGAAGACCCTCTTTAAAAGCACCATAGATTAACTACGCTTTCTCTCTTTCTTTACAAAAAAAATGATATAATTAGATTAAATGTAATCTTTTTATTAGAGAAGCAATTTTGCCCCAAATCTCTAATTTGCTAAGAACATATACCTCAAGCCAGAGTCCCTCAATTTTAGAAATTGGCACTTTCAAAGTTTAATAATTATAAACCATATTTCCTACTAGATAGCAGATAAATAATATTTTTTATACATCAACATTAAGAACTCACATCCTCCAAATTGTACTGAAAGTTGGTGCTATGATAGCATTTATCGAGTTCTCTCTTCACCAACTTACATATATACATACTAAGACTACTAAAACCTTAAATATCTATTACAGACTCAGTTAGAGAAAAAAGGGGTCTGCGATACATTCATATTTACTACTCGAATAGGATATTGTTGTGGGAAAAAAACATCAGTATCATGCATATGAAGTGCGTGATACTTTGACTATCACATTATACAAAAGAAATGGTATTGGTGCTAACATAGGCTTAATTGCTTTTTGTGATGAGTACGCACAAGTCTATTATGCCTACTATCATTTTAAGTCTATTCTTGATTTTAATAATGTTATGATTATTTTAGAGTAAGTAATTTCATTATATTTTCTTCTCAATGTTTGGATGCAGAAAAATGTCTAATTTTATTGATAAGAGCTTGATTAAATTACGTAACCCAGACATAAACTTTTTAAAGGATGTTAACATCTTTATGAAGTTTGCAAAGAAACACCTTCCAGATAGTGAAACCATTCATTGTCCGTGCTCGAGGTGTAGGAATCAAATGATTCCAATATCTTACGACGATGTTATTATTGATTTAATGAAACACAGATTCACTGAAATGTACCCAACATGGATTTACTACGGTGAGAGTAAGGTTACTCAAGGTGTAGATGAAGCAGAACATCACTTCGATGATGAATACCTAAAAAATTTAAGTACCGCTTTGAATAACTCGCTAGATCAAGATAACTCGGTAGTTCCAGATTCTTTTCACAACACAAGTGAAGTTATAGAACTTGAGAAAGTGGCATCTGGTAAAGCTACTGGCAAAGATCTTGCAATTGAGTTTGAGAAAGTAGTACATGATGCTATGACTGCATTGTATCCTGGATGCAAAGGTTTCACTGTGTTGGCTTTTGTCATCATATTATACAAGTTGAAAGTTAGGCACAACTAGAGTGAAATTAGTTTCACAAAGATTCTTCAAGTATTTCAAGAAGTGTTGCCTCCAGATAATAAAGTTCCCGCTGATAGCTACCGCGCTAGAAAAATCATTTCACGAGTAGGTCTTGACTGTGAGGAGATAGATTCTTGCCCAAATGATTGTATCTTGTATTAGAAATAAAATGCCCTACAACTTGAGTGCCCTACATGTGGTGCATCTTGGTATAAAGAGAAAACTAAATTTGCTGCTAAGGTACTGAGATATTTCTCGATAACACCAAGGTTGCAGAGGATGTATAGGTATGCTTGTCTGAAATATATTTAGTTATTTATTTTTATTATTATTTAGTCATAAACTAAAACGTTAGGTATATCTGATATTCTTATTCATTTTCTAATTATTGTTACAGTATGCCATGGGTGGCAAGGGCGATGACTTGGCATTCAACTGGGAAGATGCCATTTGGAAAGATGCGACATCCAGTTGATTCAACAACATGGACGTCCATCGATCTCAAATGAAAAAAAAATTCGCAGAGCCTAGAAACCTTAGATTTGGTGTAACAACAGATGGGGTTAACCCATTTGGAAAATTTGGTTCCCAGCATATTACTTGGCCTGTAATGGCAGTGCCATATAACCTTACGCCAAATCTATGCATGAAATCGCAATTTACAATGCTTACTTTATTGATACCTGGTCTACACCAGTCGGGGAATGATATAGATGTTTACTTGCAACCATTGATTGCCAAATTGAAGGACTTGTGGCATAAAGGGGTTATATCATCTGATTCACATACTGGTAACAAATTCAACATGCGAGCTATTTTGCTGTGGACTATCCACGATTTTCTTGCTTATGGAAATATATCAGGCTGTAAGACAAAGGGTTAAATTGCTTGTCCTTGTTGTGGACCTAATACAAATTCTCTAAGGCTTGAAAATTGAAGGAAAGATGTTTATCCTGGTCATAGAAAATGGATGCCAGAAGAAGAGTAGACTTACAGGAAGGATACTAGCTCCAGTACTTTCAATGGGAGAGAAGAGCTAAGACAAAAGCCTGAGCCTTTACCCGGGCAAATGGTAGAAGGCATGACTGCAACTCTTGAAGTTCATTGGGGAAAAAATAATGGGAAAACAAATTCAAGAATTATTGCTGCAAAATTCTTCAATAAGCGGTCTATATTCTTTGACCTTGAATATTGGGCTAATATCCCTGTTCGTAACAACTTGGACATGATGCATATTGAAAAGAATTGTTGTGAAATCCAAGTTACGCTTATGTTGAATTCAGACAAGTCGAAGGATGATGCCAATGCACGTAGGGACTTGAAGAAATTAAAAATTTAGAAAAAGTAAATATATAAAGAAAATGGGAAAGTAGTAATGAAGCCAGGTCGGTATTGGTTAACAAAGGATGAAAAGATACTGTATATGCAAACACCAAGAGATCTGTGAGTTGTATACATCTTTAGTAGTAATTTGAAGAACATTGTTTCTAGTGATTTCATGGAATTAAAGAACATGAAATCTCATGACTACCATGTCTTAATGCAACATCTACTTCCTGTGTTGATCCAACATGCCTTCAAAGATAGAAAGGAAATCCGTGATATAATCCTAAGCTTTTCAACTTTCTTTAGCGCACTATGTTCCAAAGTTGTTGATATTGAAACACTTATGAGTTTGGAGAGGGGCATGGCCAAAACATTATGTGAAGTTGAGAAAAGCTTTCCTCCTTTTGTATTCATTTGGCTTATGAGTGCCGAGTGAATGGTCCAAAACCCTTTCGATGGATGTGGCCATTTGAAAGGTATCATATAACTATCATTTATTAGTGTATCAATATTTTTATGTTATCATTGTTTTCTAGCATGACATTAATTTGAAAAGGTTAATGAAAACATATAAAGATGATGTTAGGAACAAAGCATGACCTGAAGGTTGTATAGTGAAAGAATACCTTTTGCAAGAGGCTTTAGCTTATTGTACAGAATATAAAGGCAGGGGAAATTTGACTATCCTTAAAAAATTAGAGATGTCCTTGGATGGATCTGTGATACCTAAGTTTCTCGATGATATTAACAACAAAAATGTTGATAATAGTGGGCCGATTGGTTAAAGTTCGCAATACTTTCTACATTGTATTGAGTACGAATAAGCTCGTATGTGGATAATAAAGAGTTATCCTTCCTATGATATGTGGAAAAGGTATATTTAACATATTTACTTTAAAATTTTCAGCTAGCATTTCATATGCTTAAATATATTTACTATGATATACAGTAAACATGACAATTTCTTAAAGTGCCATAAGTTAGCCGTGGGAAAGGGTGTAAAATATAAGATTCCTAGTGAAGAAGAGTTTATACCATGGGTTAAACAATAGGTACTTGTTAGTTCTGTTATTTACAACTGTCATAAAAAAAAACTTATGCAATTAGAAGAATTTTTTAAACTAATTTGTCAATTGGTATTGTTTTGCAGCTAGAGATCGATGAAAATGATGATGATTTTAAAGATATAGTAAGAGGTCCAATTGGTTTTGCTACGCGGTACAAAAAGTATTCCGTTAATGGCTTCTTATTTGTCATAAAAGAATACGAGGCAACGAAACAATATCAGAATAGTGGGGTTATCACAAGTCCTGTGACGACTTTACAGTCTAGCTCTAAAGATAAGAATCCTCTAGATGAAAGTAGGATATATTATGGAATATTGACGGATATTATCCAACTCGAATATCATAAAGGTTATAAACCTTTCTTATTTAGGTGTTATTGGGATAGGATTACACGCCAAGGTGTTAAGTGGGACAAAGAGGCAAATTTGAAATTGGTGAATTTTTCAAACATAATTAGCTCAAACAAATTTGGTGATGAGCCATTTATTCTTGCAGAACATGCTACACAGGTATTTTATTTCAAGGATCCAAGAGATCCCGACTGGAATGTGGTCATAGAGGCTTTATCAAAGGTCTATGTTGAGGATGAAGCTTGTCTTTCATCTGAGGAACGATTTATTGGAGATTCAGATATTGGGCCGAGTAATGATACACTTATTCACAATGATGAAATGATATTTAATGATTCGGGTTGCGTAGTTCCTATTGTTGAGAAGTCCAAAAAGCGAAAGAGGGTAGGGAAATGGTTGGTTGTCATTAAGCGATTATTAGATGTGGGCATCAGAAGCTTTGTTGTTCAGGCCCAATAGTAATATTAAGCAACTCTTAGATGTGGCCATCAAAAGCTTTGTTGCATGGCCCAAAAGCATGATTAATTTTTAGAATATGAACTTTTTTAGTTAATTAGATCTTGTTAGTTTTCTTTTTCTGTAAACATGGGATAGTGTTAGTTACTTTTGCATAGGCGTAACTAGCTTTTGATGCGTATAATCATGTTTCTTAGTTTCTTTTCTATTGAAAGATATGAATGTCAAGTATTAACATATATAAAATTATATATTTTACACAATTAGGTAAACCTTTTTTAACTCTGCCTATGCCATGTTGTTATAGCTTTGCATAGCCGATTCCAAGCCCAGGTAAAGGAGGAGGGAAAGAGGTGAGATTATATGCTTCAAACATATAAGTGCATGGTTACTTCACATATAATCTTTGGTAAATTATATGCTTTAAATATGCAGATGCAAGACAATTATGGGGCCTCTGGTTACTTCTTGGAGACAGGAGGAACTAACAAGAGAAAACATGTGTAAGCTTTTTTAACCTTTTGGTTTCTCTAAGCTTGATATTTTTCCAAAACTCCCAGATTATTGTATTAGACCTGTTACTGAGTGATATTTTATTGATGTGACATATAGCAGGGAAACCATAAAGCTAACTAAAGTGTCTGTAAGTGACAAGTTAGAGAGTTTCCGTGTATCACAAGAGGTACTTGATCTATTACTTCTTTTATTGATACACGTGGATTTTACTTCTTAAGGCTCATCATGCTGTAGGTTGCGCTTCTTATTGGCCTTTTTGGGTGCTTTAGCTTTTGAAGGGTTCGGGCTATGAGTAACCTATGGTTCTCATCCAGCCTTCCCTCATTTTTGTTAGACATAGGCCATTTGTTGGGTACACAGTTCCAATAACCGTTGATTTTAATGACAACTGATAAGCCTTATGGGGACATGCTCATAGTTATTGAGGCTCCATGCCAATCAGATCTGATGATAAAGTTGATAAAAAAGCTAAAACCTCAGGTTGTGGTTACCGGGATGGCTCATTTCGAGGCTATTACTAGTTCAGCTTTTCAACACATATTAGACATCACAAGCGATATTGGTTCTCATCTATTTTTAGATGGTTCTGAGCATTTTGAGCTATCTAGTTTACCTGGTTCAAGTGGGGTTTGGAAATATCTAGCAGGAAACGCACTACCCCTACATGCAGTAATAGTGTGCGGTCTGGTAAAAAATCAGGTATATTCAGATCTGGAAGTTGCCTTTGTCATTCTGAAGAAGAAACCATTTTTAAGGCATTGTCCAAGACTGTGGAGTTATTAGAGGGAAATACTGCTTTATTTTGCCAATATTATTATGGCTGTCTTTTCCACGAGCTTCTAGCCTTTCAGCTTGCTGACCGCCACCCACCTGTACAGAGAGAATGTGCAAATGCTAAATTCACTGAGATGATTGGGTTCTCAAGCTTTTCTATTTCAGTCCTTAATGGGGCCAAGTTTTCTGCCAGAGAGGCAGATAACTCTTCATTGATTCACATGGATGCTGATCAAAGTTTTCTTTCGGTGCCTGCCCCAGTCAAAGCTGCATCTTTGAGAATTTTGCTAGACAGAACATGATCAAATCTGAAACCGATGTGAAGCTTAGAATTTAAATGTTCATCAAGAGCAAATATGGTTTCCCACCTGATAGCTGTATTGAGTTCATATATGGGGCACTCTCCATTGGCTCTTTTCAACAAGTTGGTCCTTTGTTGCATCCAAGAAGGTGGCATTATGTTTTTCCACTGGCGCAAATGGGAATGATGTGGCAGCAGCCAAGTTTTTGAAAGCAAATGTTGTGAACATTCTAACAAATATTAGCACGGGATTTAAGCTTACTGTAGATGCGCTTACAGAATTACTTCAAGAGGTTGATAAGCCTTGGGTTTACCTCTCAGGTCCAACAATAAACCCAACTAGCTTACTTTATAGCAATGAGGAGATCCTGGAAATATTATTTGTAAGTGCTAAATTTGGGGCTAGAGTTGTGATTAATACATCTTTCTTAGGGCTAGAATTCAACATCGAGGGTTGGGGTGGCTGGAATTTGGAGAAGAGTTTGTTAAAACTTGATTTATTGCCCAAATCATCTTTTTGTGTCTCTTTGCTTGGTGGATTATCCTTTGAGATGCTAACTGGCAGGCTTGCATTTGGATTTCTGGTTTTAAACTAGTCTCTTTTAGTAGAGGCATTTTATACCTTTCCAGGTTTAAGCAAGCCCCACAACACTGTGTACAGTAAATTATTTAGATTCTAATTATAGTACATGGTTCGTAATCAATTTACAGTTACAATGATTTGAGGGCTATGATATTTGGAAAATATCCCAACTTGTTTCCAGAAGAGGTATAATTTTCTTAGTAGGATCTATCTACTTCAGTTTAAACATCATAATCTTTGCATTCTCACAGATCTTCAAGTCCTTACTATAGTTTATTAATCTCAAATTTTAGGTAAAATCCTGGTGGGATATATTCTATATAGGGTTCATTGAACTTGCGACCCTATTGTTTAGGATAAATTATCTAAACAAACTACCATTCCCAATAAGCCAAGTGAGAACTGTTACAGTTAGATTTGGCATATTATTGATCACATTATGTTGCAAATAGAGTAACTATCACAATATTATTTCATCTTTGCATATGTATCTTTTTTTAGGTTTTCAATATGGAAACCTTCAAATGGTCGTTCGGCATTCTTTTCTCACGCTTAGTAAGTATCAAAATATTGCTAGTTTCGTTATCATTTCTTATCCAAATCTTTCAAAAATCAAAGCCAAGTATAATACTAATGCCTAAGGCCTGCAAAACTACATGTTTATAGGCATATCTGCATGATAAAAATGTAATGACCCGTATTTAATTATTCCTAATATTTACTCTTAATCCTATTCTTAATCTTATTGGCATATTAGATTCATTTCCTTCATGTTAAGTTCCACATTCATTTTCTGCATGTACTCTTTCATCCATTCTACTCATCCTTTATGCATCCATTTATTCCTTTCGGTGGTTCGGAGATGTTTTGGAGTTAGAGGTAGTTGGTGGCCTTGGGATCCTATAGAAAGTTTGGTGGTGGTATTTATGTGTTGTGTGTGTAATTTGGGGTGATTCCGGTGAGCCGTTGGAGTGGACGGTGGATTTTCGGGTTCGCCGGTGGAAAAGATTCCTTTTTGGGGGCTTAGGCGTTTTGGCTGTCGAGGGGCGGTAGAGGTGATGTGTTCACCTTGGGGAACCTTGGTTGGGTTCGCAGAAGTATTTGTGCGGTGGTGGAGGTGGTCCGTGGAGTTCTGGGGTGTCCGGGGTGGTCGTTGGGGTCACCCGGCAATTCCTTAGATTTTCTGGTAAGTTCAGCTTCTGAACAGACCAGTTCTATTCGAACAAACCCTTTTCTGTTCGAATAGAATGAACAGTGTTTTCTGCACAATTTATTTTTGTTCTAATAAGCTTTGTTCTGTTCGAACAGGACCTTCCCTGTTCGAACAGAGGCACGATTTCAGTTGTATTTGGGTTTGTATATTTCATTTCTTCACTCCTCTCTTCACTCCTTCACTCTCCCCTCTCCCTAACCCTTCCCTCTCTCCTTCAAGCTCCTTATACAACATTCCTCTTCGCTCGCGGATTCTTCCTCAGCTTCGCCGCGATCTCTTCTCCTATCCTCGGTAAATAATTTCCTTATTCCTTTCCATTAATTCTGCTTGATTTTGGCTTAGGGTTTGATTTCTAGGGTTTGGATTTTATTCTCGTTTCCTTAAATTGTTGGTTGTTGTTCATGGTGTTGGTGTTAGATTACCAGGCGTTCCGTTTGCTTTTTCGCGGATCGTAGTTGGGTTTTCGGGTTAGTTTTTCGCAGGACTCGGGATTTCTTTCAGGCGAGCTTTCCCTTCATTTCTAAATTCCTCTACTAGTTCATAGATATTGATGTGAGTAGTACTCTGAGCATAGAAGTGTTGTAATCAGTTAGGGTTTATTTTCATATTACTTCTCCGTATGACTTTTAACTCTTTAGTTACTATAGTTGTTTTGGCTTTGGGTTTTGCTAGAAGTTTCTAGTGTAGTTACTAGTAGTTGCATTTTTGTTGTTAGGTTTAGTCTTCTAGAGACTAAGGTTGTTAGTGGTGATGGCAGTTAGGTTGCTGTTTCATCGGTGTAGGTGGTGCAACCGAGTCATTGTGCATTTTGTTTAGGATTCTTGTCACGCTCTTTTGTAGGTGGTTATCCTATGTTTGTTTGCCGGGTTCACTGCTGTTATATTGTGATTCTTGGGATCTGCTGCATCTTTTCAAATCATGCAAAACTCTTTTAACTTAACGAGATCGGATACATAACAAAGCTCTACATCGCTTGACCTCCGATAGGATCCCAGGAGTCCTACATCGGGTTGAAATAGTAGGTGGGTCCAGGATGGATACTATTATACCTTATAAACCCATCCGGGAGTGTGGGAAGGTATGAGAGAGTATTTACAATCCGGTACAGGGCTTATCCTTGAGATTGAAACTCCTCGGAATGAAATACAGTTCGGACGTTGGCTCCGTGGGTTGAAAAGCTCGGAATACTCTGATCAAGTGAGTATCCACTAGCTTGGTCGAGCTTGATAAAAATCGTACCCATTGTATCCCTTTAATAGATCTCTTTAAGTCAAACATGTTAGCGGTTGATCAACCATTCTTATAATTGGATTGCATCATATTCTCATGTTACATTCCCTTCTTCTCTTATATTCCTTATTCTAACTCGAGTTACTTACATATTCCATTCTGTTCTTATTTCTCTACTACTTGGATCATGAATCACTTAGTTACTATATTTTTACTTAACTTACTCTATCTGTTTCACTTCACTCTTTTTTATCTGTATCTGCTTACTAGTATGTTATTTAGACTTGTTAGGATTTCAGTGAGCCATGGTTTTGCTCACTCTCGCATTGTTTCCCCCCTTTTAGAGGTTGAGTAGTTTGAGTTCCTGAGAGCCTCAGCAGTGTTTGGAGCAGTTGACGCTGCCGACCAGTTTTAGTTTAGACTTTTGTTGTTATCTCAGCGTATGTTGTTGTACCTTATTTTGGACATTGTATATATTTCTGTCAGATATGTATATATGTTTTTCGCTTCTGCTATGTTGTTATTTCATTTCTTTACTCTGATGATTATTGCTATATGTGAATAGTCGAGCCAGAATTTGTCTACGGCTTGGCTATTTGTGGGGTAGAATCTTTGGATTCCTCGACCTGCACTACTTAGAATCTAGTAATTGGTCAAGCTACAGATTACCGGATTTTGGGGCGTGACAAAAAATTTATAGGATTATATTTATTCAAAATTGTATGTCATTACAGGTTCGATTACCATCATTGAATGAAAGGGTTGCATTAGTCCCTTAGGTAGACATGCTTAATCATAGCTGTGAGGTAATTCCTATATTTGAATATTATCTTTATACTTTGAAACTGTTATCAACTTATTTAATATGGCTTAGATCTGCTTTCATGTGTGTAGGTGGAGACTTTTTTGAATTATGATAAATCTTCACATGCAATTGCTTTTACTACTGATAGGCCATATCAACCTGGTGAGCAGGTATGCAAGAGCACTAGATCTTACTCAGTTTTTATATTTCTATCTTAGACACCCTTAAAGTGAAAAGTCATAAAGTTGCATACTAATAATTTCAGCTAGAACAAACTAATACATCTATATCTGTAATTTCATTCGACTTAGACAAAAATTAAACAGTAATTTGTTTTTATGGGGAAACGGTTTTTAATATTATGTAGTGTAGTTATCTTTAGCTTCTGTCTACTGCTTAGTGGCTTGATAACATTACACATTGGAAGCTATATCTTAATAAGGATATTGTGCATATATTATGCAGGTCTTTATATCGTACGGGAATAAATCTATTAGATAGTTGTTACTATCATATGGATTTGTTCCCAAAGAAGGTACCAATCCGAGTGATTCGGCAGATTTATCAGTATCACTTTAAAAAACTGATGTATGTTACAAGGAAAAACTAGAAGTCTTAAGGAAGCATGGTTGATCAGCATGAGTTCCTAACCTAACAGAACAAACTACATCCCTTTAATCATTTAAGTGTATTTGGTTAATCTTCAGTCAATTTCTTTTCTCTTTTTCCCGCTGTCATTCATCTAGAATTTTGGACATTTTTTAGGGATGTTTCTAAGATGTCTAATCATTTCATATTTTTTATTTTCTAGTTTCTCTGACTTTCATATCAAAAATCATGATCATTGCCCTATCCTTTAAGATTCCAATATTTGGATTTAGATGCTTAATATGCACATTGAGGATGTTATTGACTTATAAATGTTCTTATTTAATCTTTTGAGCAGGTCGGAACGCTTTCCTATTCAGATTACTGGTTGGCCTGTAGAATTAATGGCCTACGCTTATTTAGTAGTTAGCCCGCAACAATGGCCAGACAGTTTGAAGAGGCTCAACACTTAAACCCTCTCGAGTGGTACAAATATTTATTTGTAATGAACATATATAACACTGCATGTATAGTAGTAGTTAGAGCAAATTTCCATATTTTTACATATTGTAAATTCCATAATCAACTTATGAATATTCACTCCAAATGGCAGTTACGGCGTCAAATAATACGTCTAACAAGGACCTTATATACCCAGAAATAGAGGAAGAAGCCCTGTAGTTCATGTTGGATAATTGTGAATCGAGCATTTTTAAGTACACCAAATTTCTCCAGGTAAAAGTTATGTTTTAGATATGAAATGGGTGTTGCTCTAATTCACTCTTGTTTTCTACTTATAAGAACTATGAAATGGATGCTATTCTGTGTTCCAGGGTAGCGGATTGATCGATTTGGACATGACATCCCCAAGTCAAATCAATCGAAAACTATTCTTGAAACAGCTAGCAGTATACCTGTGTACTAGTGAGCAAAGAATCTTATTTTGAACGCAATATGTAAGTTTACCAACCTCTTACAACTCACATTGAGATTTATGATCTAGAAGTGCGCAACCAAAAATAGTTTAGATACAATCACTAAACACAAAGGAGTAGTATAGTAAAGGCCTTCAGCTATAAAGGCTCACTTAACACGCAGTTAGCGTACTGAAAGGCATAATCTAAGATTCTTGAATAATCTCCCAAGAAAAGCAAAAAATTTAAGAAGATGAACGAGGACTCAGCTGAATATTTGCATGCATAACTGTAAATACTGTTTATGTTATACTCCTTATAAATTTCATATGATCTGCAGATTCTGCGGAGGAGGTTGAGGGACATGAAAAGTGGTGAACTAAGAGGTTTGTCAATATTCAATGGATTCTTCAGGTTTTTTGAATGAAGACTAAATAGTGTATTGTAACTATGCGGGACAAAAGGAATGTATTTTGCTAGAAATCTAGATTGATATTATTTTTTGAGGTTGTAATTTTTTTGTATATTTTTGAAATAATTTTTTGTATCAAGTTTACTTTTGCAGCCTTTTATGTATATTTTTGAATTAAATTTTTTTTTTTGAAATAAGTTTTTATTTATTTATTATATGTTTTTGCCACGGATTTTGTAGTGGTGAAAGTAATCTTTTGCCTGGGATTTTGTAGTGGGGAAAATAGGCTTTTGCCACAGATTTTGTAGTGGTGAAAGCAGGCTTTTACCCCGAATATTGTAGTGGTTAAAGTAGGCTTTTGCCACGGATTTTTCAGTTGCAAAAAATAACTTTTTGCCATCGTAAAAATAGTGCCAAATCTTTAGCTACCCCATCTACACCCACGACCCTAGCCACGGTAAAAACAGTGGCAAAAGCCTTTTTACCACAAATTTTTCAGTGGCTAATACCCTTTATTCTTATAGTATTTTCTTGAGTCCATCCGCAATAGTTTTGTTGGTGATTTCGGCTTGGCCATTGCCTTGAGGGTAGTAGGGATTGGATGGTGAGTGAATGATGTTATGTTGGTTGATAAAAGCTACGAATTTTTCTCTAACAAATTCGGGCCCATTATCGATACGAATTAATTGTAGGCACCAAAACCGAGTGATGATATGTTCCCAGATAAAAGAGATGACTTCTTCTTCTCTGGTTCGACAGAGTGGAACTGCTTCTACCCATTTTGTAAAATAATTGATAGCTACGAGTATGTCGCAGCGGTTGCCTAGAGAATTAGG
Source organism: Kingdonia uniflora (assembly GCA_014058105.1). Lineage (NCBI taxonomy): Eukaryota > Viridiplantae > Streptophyta > Magnoliopsida > Ranunculales > Circaeasteraceae > Kingdonia > Kingdonia uniflora. The sequence continues at coordinate 4,433,971 of JACGCM010000140.1, read as the reverse complement.
AAATTCACCGACAAGATCGAGTGCCTATCTTTTGAATTGCCAAAACACCTTGCTTGCATGGAGCTTGAGCGCAGGGGCGTGGATCATCTTTCTATGTCGCTGACGCGCGTTACATTTGAATGAGTACTCTTCTGCCTGCTTGCGCATGCCAGGCCAGAATACTCCTTGTGTAATGGCTATGCTTACCAATGAACGACCTGCGGTATAGGAAGGACAAGTCCCTTTATGTAAATCGCAGAGCATCTCATCTACTTCTATTTTAAGAAGCACTTGAGGTAAGGCCCCGTGAATGAACGGTAGTATAAGGTATCATTTAGATTAGTTTAGCGCTTTGAGTTATCTATCAGCATTCGGTGCTCCTTCGGATCTTCTGAAAGTTGTCCTTCAACTTTGTTGCTGATACTGAGATAAACTGAGAATGGCTTTCGCCAATCGCCGTCTCCCCCTTTATCGCTCCCAGTGTTGATCGTGCATACAAAAATACGATCAATGCTTGGGGCTGAAATCACTTTGATCTAGAGATATCGAGCTTCTGTACCTAAGCCCCGGCTAAATATGCCAAGGAATCGACGTGTCTGTTTTCTTCTCGAGGAGGATAATTGAAAGTAGGCTTGCACAAACTTGCTCATCCAATCTGTACTGAAGGCTGCATATTCGATCATCTTTCCATTCTTCTTGTATTGTTTTAACTAATGGTGATCGATGAGTAGTGAATCTGTGTAAACTGAGAGTTCGGGGACGCCGAGCTCGAGAGCAAGATCGAGTCCGTGAATGAGAGCTTCGTACTCGGTGACATTATTTGAGGCCTCATAATCCTAACGGATTGATATCTTAATTCTGTCGCTGGATAGGGTAATAAATACGTTTCCAATTCCTGACCCTGCGGGTCCTGTTGATCCACCTATAAGAAGTCTCCACCCTTTCCTTGTAACCAATTCAGTTCTCTCGTCAAATACTTTGGGGGGTGGATCTTCTGTAGCTTTCACTGAAAGGTTAGGATCATGCTCTTCCCACTCGGGATCTTCTACTAGACAATCCGTGAGGAAATTGGCGACGGCATGTCCCTTTTCAAAATGACATTATTCAAAATTGATATCATCTTATCCCAAACTGAATGACCATTGTTGTACTTTCTATGATTTTTCTTTCATAGATAGAACCTCCCGAAATGGGTAGTTCGTCATGACTTTGACTGAATGTGCTTGGAAGTAGTACTTGAGTTTCTGTATAATATAAACAAGAGTGAGAAGAAGTTTCTCAATTTTAGAGTACCTCATTTCCACTAGAGTGAGGGTTTTGCTGATGAAGTAGATTAGTTTCTTAATTTTTCCTTTAAGTCAAATAAGAACTAAGCTTAGTGAAGTATTTGTAACTGCTAGGTATATAATCAGTTCCTCATTATCTATTAGGGCTCTCATGATAGGAGACTTCCTCAAATAATTTTTGAGATCCTGAAAAGCTGCCTCGTATTCTGATGTACATTGAACCTTTGTATTTGGCTGAATTTTCCTCGTATGGTGCAATTACGGAGTAATAAGAATGGCCAATGACAGCGGTCTGAAGATTTTGAAATGAAATGGTTAATGCGGCAATCTTGCAGGCAAGTTTATGAATGTCTTTCATCACTTTTAGAGATCGCATATCAAGGAGAGCCCGAATCTGATCTGGATTGGTCTTAATCCCCTTTTTGCTGATGTGGTGGCCCAGAAACTGACCTGAATGTACTCCAAATTTATACTTATCTGAATTGAGATGCATGCTATAAGATTGAAGAAGGTTAAATATTGTATTGAGATCAGAAATATGGTTGATGGATTGTACACTCTTGCACAAGAGATCGTCAATGTAGACTTTCACAACTTTCCCGAGATGTGCTTTAAACATAGTAGTCGTCAATCGTTGATAATTTGCACCTACGTTCTTGAGTCCGAACGGCATGACTTTCTACCAGTAAAGTCCTTTTTCATTAATAAAAGTGGTATTTTCTTGATCTTCATCCAAGAGTGGAATCTGATTGTATCCCGATGTAGTGTCCATCATTGATTAGATTTCATGAACATCTGTAGAATTAAGGATCTAATGAATATTAGGAAGAGGGAAACTGTCCTTTGGAGTATGTTTGTTGAGATCGGTAAAATCTATACAAACCTAGGCTTTTTAATTCTTCCTTGGAACAGCGACGATTTTTGATATCCAGTCTGGATACTTGGTTTCTCAGATGAATCCCACTTTGATTAATATCTCGATCTCCATGTTAACTTGATCTCAAAGTCAAGGTGATAGGCGTCGCTATTTCTGTTTGACTGCCACGGCGTTGATGTTGATGGCCGATTTATGATATGCCTTGGTCGGATCGACCCCATGCATCTTTTTGAAAGACCACGCAAAAACATCTCGATTTAGTCGTATGAACTGAATAAGAGCATCTTTTTTTTACTGAACCAGCTTAGTACCGATGAAAGTACCTCTCTTAGGTCCTTCAATGTTAATATATTCGGTAGGCTCCTTCATAGAAGGTTGATTATTGGGGTGATCAGCTTGTTGTAATTGTCATGCAACATATTTATCTGAGGTATCTAGAATTATAGAGACGGTATTTTTGGAAGCTCGAGAAAGCTTTTGACTACCCCTGATATTATAGATACCATCATTTTGCTTGAAGTGGAGTGCATGGTGATAGGTGGAAGCGATTGCTTCCATGTTATAAATCAACCAACGACCCATAATCCTGATATAATGGGATTTGTCGTTGACCACATAGAAGATGACGTCGATTGTGGTTGGTACTACGGTAATGGGTAAGATGATCTTCCCAACTTTCTCTTCTTTATAACCATTGAATCCACTGATATCGGTGTCACTTTGAATGACTTGATTGGCTAAATCCATTTGGTCGATAGTGCTCTGAAAGAGAATATTAATAGCGCTGCCAGTATCAATCATCATCGTGTGCATGACAAAATTCTTCATCTTGAGCATTATGACTAATGCAACATGATGTAAAAATTTAAAATGGCTAGTATCGCAATCTTCGAATGATATCCCGAGCCAGCGATTGCTCGACTTAGGCAAAAGTTTGGCTTCTTTATCTTGAGGTAAAAGATCGCAGTATTCGGATAGCCTACTGCGCTTGAATCTATTAGAGTTGGTGATCTGATTGACATCAATCATATTGTTGTGGTACATATGGTAGAGATGTATTTCCTCAACTTTATCTTTGACCTAGTTTACTTTGAGTTGTTTCTTATAGCTGCCATCCTTGAATGATTCTAGGTCGACAATATATTCGAACATCCGTCCCTCCTTGAAAATGTACTCGAGCAACCTCTGTAAAGCATAGTAATTGTTAGTAGAATCATGGTTTACCTTGTGATGCATACAGTACGGTCGGTTCTCGATTGGCTCCAATGGTTGGGATCGACGGTAGAACTTATCCTTTGAAAGGATTGGAAAAATTATGGAGATTTGAACATTCATTTTTAGGAGGACAGATTTGACTTGTGATCCTCCTTTCTGAGAGTTTTCAGTGTTTCCCTTGACGTACTTCTTGTCACCCTGATCCTTCTTCAGTTCAGTATTTCGATCTATAGATGGACCTTTCGTGGCTAGGACAGATTTAGTAGATTTATGTCTTTCAGATATCATCCTTTCCAGGTCCACGTAACTATTAACCTTGGTGATTATTACCTCCAAGGTTGTAGGTTTGTTAAGGAAGAGGTACTCTTTGGCTTTGCAGTCGAGTTGGAGTGCATTGGTGAAAGCAGTAACAGCTATTTTCTAATCGAGATTATCCACTTTACGCGTGAGCTCCAAGAACTTCTTTGCAAATGCCTCGAGCTTCTCTCCGTGCGATTATTTGAGACTGATAAGAGAATATAAATGTTCTTCTTTGTCTCTGTTGTGAGCTTAAGTCTTGTTTAATTAATTTTGCAGCTAATCAAATTTGCATATGGAGTCTTCAGGTAGAGTGGTACCATCGGAGCGATTCCTCCTATTGACTTATGACAAACAGACGGCAGAGAATGTGGTTGAGATTGGAGTACAACCCCAATGATTTACAGTATTGTTGAATGTTCTCCTTTGGAACGGTACCCTTGTATTTACAAAAAATTTGAGTATGGAAACCTTTTGGAATATCCATATCGAATATTCTTTGGCAATTGGACTTTCTTGTAACTTAGTAAGGTCGTCGGTTGTGCCCAGAACTAGTGCTTCGATTAGCTCCTTAATACGCTGGTCCATATACTTTTGGGTGACATAGTAACGGGTTGGTTGAGTGGCTTGACGAGGAGGTTACGGATTATGAGTACTGGTACCTTCACTCAAACTATCTCATGCTAGAACTTGAGGCGGAGGTCTCTGTTCTATCTCTTGACTTATGGAACATTGGAGACCACGGCTGATCTCAGACTGAACCTCTCCCCATAAATGAATGGAAGGTTGAGGTTCATTTTAAATATTTTTGGAGATAGCTTTGCTAGTGGCTCCTTGAGGTCCTAATCTTTCTCGCGCAGTGACCTGAAAGGCTTCAGGCGCCTGATCGCGATCTCGTGCTAGCGAAGCTTGCTGAGTGTTCTGCAAAAATTGAAAGGCAGTCTGTATTATTGTCATTTGGTCTTCGTATCGTTTGAGCACTTTCAAACGAGCTTCTCACTCGACGTTGAGCTCCTTCTCTCAGAGTTCTCGATCGTGAGTTAATTTATGTTCGAGCTCGTTGCGTTTCTCTATCTCTGCGTTTAGATTCATCTGTAACTCGGTAAGTTATTCTGGTTCAACTGAAATGTCGACCTGGATTTCGGTTGCTGGTCGTCTGGAAGTGACCATGATTCAAATTTATAGTAGAGTGACTGAATACCTTAGGATATCGTGGAAATGATTTTCTTTCCCACAAACGGTGCTAAATGTAATGGCCTAATTCTGTAAGCTCGAAGTGGCATGCAATTAGCTCTTACACCAAAGTACCAATAATAAAATCTAATTTAAATAAAGAAATGACACAAGTATTTACCGCGGAAAACTTATGAATAGGTTAAAAACCACGACCTCGTGTTGAGGATTTTTGTAATAGTGACGCTTATTGCTTGATGCAGATATCCTATTACAAGTAATCTCTAGACTTACAAATGCTTGATCTTGTGAATAAGAAGTTTGGAGTTTTTGAGAATATGGAAAATATAGTTTTCCTGGTGATTTCTCCTGTAATTTTTTGGTCATTGTCTCTTCTAAAACTTTTTCTTTATTTAGGCCTTTTTCGTAGTTCTTTATCGTACCAGAGCACGTTCTCTGAACAATGTTGTTAGCAGTGGTTGACTGAGTAACTGTTAAGTTCGAGAGAGACAAGTGGCTTTTACTTGTTCAAGTTTTTTCTGTTTCAGCTTGACCCATATTATTTATCAATTCGTAGAGTATGTGGCAATGTTGACTAGAGAAGTCATGTGAAGATTGCGTGAGTCTGACATGGAAGTAGGTCGAACTGGAGACAACTCGATTTAGCTAAGATTGAAGGATAGGCCCCTATAGGTACACTTTAAATTTGAGGAGGTAACCCATACTTTTGTCATCCTAACTCAGAAGATTGAAGCAAAGGATACTGAAATCAATAAAGGGCAAAAAGAGCTCACTGAGATAAAAGAACACGCAGCGAAGCTCAAAAGCTAGAATAATGTGCTAATGGAAAAGAGTAGGGATGCTGATATGGCTCGATACCGTATACAGGCCCAAGAAAGTTCAGAGGAAGGGCAAAATCATTATGCGGCTAGTCTGAAGGACCAAATGATTAGTAAAACAAATGATTAAGAGCAAACTTGAGCTAATCCAGTGAATACAAGAAACGAGCTAGAGCTATTGAAGAATAAAATGGATAAGAAAGATAGCGAGCTGAAGAAAGCCCGAGATGATCAATATACCTCTGAAGTTACAGTTGAGTAGTTGTTTACAGCCTTACCTGGTAAAGATTTGAAGTTTCGAACTGTACAACAGAAGTGTGATGAGTTGAATGAAAGGGTGGCACAATTAAAGACCAAATTGGCAGAGGCCAATTCGTGTGCCAGAAATGCCGATGCTGTAGAGCGCTTGAGGAAGAATAAAAGTGATGCCATGGTTTTCCATGTTCAAGGGGATATAGTTAGTTAGCCTATCAGCTCGAATTAGGGAGCTAGAAATGGGCGGCTAAAGGAGTGTCAAAGTAAGATAGATACTGCTCTTTCTAGGGAAGAAGGGTTAGAGCGGGTTATCAGAGGGAAAGAGATTTTGATAAAGAAGAAAGATGAATTGTTAATGAAAACTCTTAATAGAAAAGATTTGAACAGGGAGCTCGAGGAACTTTGTGCTCAGGTGATAGATTTTAGGGCGATTAATCAGGATGAATCAGATAAAGTAGACAAGAAGTCGGAAGAGAACATCACATTCACAGCTCGAATAAGCAGTGAAATAGAATATCAAAAAGATCAGCATAAAAGGTTACATGATCGCCTTCAGATGGAGATAGCAAATTTCTCAAAGGGGGTTATAACCGAAGCTTCACGTTCAAAATTTATAATGGCGGTGATCGCCTATTTTGTAGAGAATGTAAAAAAGCTTGAGTTAGAGATAGATATCTTGTTTGACTATTTGTCAGAGAGGGGATGTATTTACAGAGCTGATAGAAATCTAAAATATTGTATAAACTCCATGGAAATAGATTTAGGCCCCCGACCTGTTAAATTGATAAAGCAGGGTAGGATTACTGTGATTACTCGAGCTCGAGAATTAATGGTTGGTCAAACTCCTGTTGCAGGGGAAAACGTAGTTGAAATCCCAACAGCATAAATGAATCCATTATAGTGGTTGTATATGTAACCTAAAAAAAGTAGCTGTCGCAGACAAATTGGGAGATAAAAGCTAGTTTTACCTTTGTTTTATCTTATGTATGGTAGAGTCTTTGATTAAAAACTAGTATTACCTCTGTATTAATCCCTGAGATTTAGTAGAGTTAATAAAACCAAGTGTTATCCCTGTTTCAGCAGGTATAATGTCACAGCCATATTGATTGAGATGAAAGCTAGTTTTACCTTTACTTTATCATTTGTCTGGTAGAGTCTTTGATTAAAAACTAGTATTACCTTCATTTTAATTGCAGAGATTAAGTAGAGTTAGTCAAACCAAGTGTTATCGTTGTTTCAACTGGTATAATGAAAAAAATCCATATTGAGTGAGATAAAAGCTAGTTTTACCTTTGCTTTATCTTATGTCTGGTAGAGTCTTTGATTGAAAACTAGTATTACCCTCCTTTTAATCGCAGAGATTTAATAATTTCGGTCAAACCAAGTGTTATCCTTGTTTTAACTAGTATGGAGGTCGATTGAAAGCTAGTACTACCTATGGTTTAATCTATGTATTATCTGTGAAGTAGAGAGATGTGTGGGAGCAAAAAGACTTGGAAGTTTTATTAAATATAGAAGGATGTGCATTGGATGGAGAGTGGATGATATTGCGTTGGTTGAGGAAAGCAACAATTTTTTCTCCAACGAATTGTGGCCCGTTATAGATACGAATTAGGTGGCGGTACTCAAACCAAGTAATGATGTGTTCCCAGATAAAAGTGATGACCACATCTTCTATAGTTCGACAGAGTAGAACTGCCTCTACCCATTTTGTAAAATAATTTGTAGCTACGAGTAGGTGTCGGCAGTTACCTGGAGACTAAGGAAATTTATCAACAAGATCGAGTGCCCATCTTTTGAATGGCCAAAACACCTTGCTTACATGTAAATCAAGCGCAGGGATGCGTATCATTTGTCCAACTGGTTGACATGTGTCAAATTTTCATGAGTACTCTTCTTCTTGTTTGCGCATGCCTGGCTTGAATACTCCTTGTGTAATTGTTATGTTAGCTAGTGATCGACTTGCGGCGTGTTCTTTTATGTAAATCGTGGAGTATCCCGCCCGCCTTCTTTTTGGAGAGGCACTTGAGGTAAGGCCCCATGACTGATTGATGGTATAAGGTACCATTTTGATTTGTATAGCGCTTTGAGTTATCGATCAGCTGTCGGTGCTCCTTTGGATCTGCTGGAAGTGGCCCATTGCATTTTTGCCAATCATCATCTTCCCCTTTATCGCCCCCAGTGTTGATCATGCATAAAGAAATACAATCAACGCTGGGGGTTTAAATTTCTTTGATCTTAAGATGTCAAGCATCTATTCCCAAGATCCCAGCTAGATATGCCAAGGAACTGGCATTTTTGTTTTCACCTCGAGGAAGATAATCGAGAGTTGCTTGTGCAAACTTTCTCATCCTATTCGCAACGAGGGCTTCGCATTCGATAATCTTACCATTCTTCTTATATTGCTCAAAGTAATGGTGGAAAATGTATAGTGAATCTGTGTAAACTAAGAGTTCTGGTACATCGAGCTCAAGTGCGAGATTGAGACAATGAATGAGAGCTTCGCATTCGGTGACATTGTTTGAGGCCCCAATATCTAAGCGGATTGATTTCATAATTTAATCATTGGAAGTAGTAATCACTACGATTCAAATTCCTGACCTTACAGGTCCTGCTGATCCATCTGTAAAAAGTAATACCCTTTCCATGAAATCCATTCAGCTCTCTCGTCAAATGTTTTAGGGGGTGGATCTTCTGTAATTCCCTCTACAAGGTTAAGATCGTGCTCCTCCCACTTAGGATCTTCCACTGGAAAATCCACAAAAAAATTGGCAACGGCATGACCCTTTTCGGAATGATGTTCTTTAAACTTGATATCATGTTCTCCTAAACTGACTGACCATTGTTGCACTCTCTTTATTTTTTATTTTTCGGACAGAACCTCTTGAAGTGGGTAGTTCATCATGACTTTGACTTAATGAGCTTTGAAGTAGTATTTGAGTTTCTGTAAAGTATAAACAAGAGTGAGAATAAATTTCCCAATTTTATAGTACCTCTGTTCCACTGGAGTGAGGATTTTACTGATAAAGTATATTAGTTTCTCAATTTTCCCTTTAAGTTGAATAAGAACTGAGCTGATTGCAGTATCTGTAATTGCTAGGTTGATAATCAGTTTCTCATTATCTATTGGTGTGCTCATTATGGGAGACCTCACCAAATAGGTTTTGAGATCCTAAAAAGCTACTTCACATTCTGATATTCATTGAACCTCTACATTTAGCTAAACTTTTCCTCATTTAGTACAACCGCAGAGTAGTAAGAGTAGTCAGTGATAGCGGTCTGAAGATTTTGAAATGAATCTGTTAATTGCTGCAATCTTGCCGGCATGTTTCTGTACGTCTTTTACCATTTTTGAAGATGGCATATTAGGAGAGCCCGAATCTGATCTGGATCGGCCTCAATCCCTTACTTACTGATGAGATGGCCGAGAAATTAACCTGAATGTATTCCTAATTAAAACATATCAGGATTGAGACATATCCTATAAGATCGAAGAATATTGGATATTGTGTTGAGATCTGAGATGTAGCTGGTGGGTTGTATGCTCTTGCACAAGAGATCGTCAATGTAGACTTCCACGACTTTCCCAAGATGAACATTGAACATTTTAGTCATCAACCGCTAATAAGTCATGCCTGCATTTTTAAGTTCGAAGGGCGTGACTTAGTAGCAGTAATGTCCTCTTTCGGTGGTGAAAGTGGTCTTTTCTTGATCTTCTTCCAAGAGTAGAAGTTGATTGTATCCAGAAGATATGTCCATCAGAAGTTCGTGACCTGCTATAGATTCAATGATTTGATGAATGTTGGGAAGAGGGAAACTATCATTTAGAGTAAGTTTGTTTAGATCGGTGAAATCTATACAAACTCTGACTTTTCCATTCATCTTTAGGGCAACGATGATGTTGGATACCTGGCTTCTCGAATGAATCTCACTTTGATCAATTTCTTAATCTCCATGTTAACTTTATCTCGATATCAAGGTAAGATTCGTCGCTATTTCTGTTTGACCGCTGTGGCGTTTAAGTTGATGGCCAATTTCTGGCATGCCTTAGCCGAATCAACTCTAGGAATCTCTTCGAAAGTTTATGCAAAAACGTCTCGATTTAGTTGTAAGAATTGAATGAGAACATTTTTTTCATGTTAAACCAGCTTAGTACTGATGAAAGTACCTCTGCTAGGTACATTAATATTGATGTATTTTGTAGGCTCTTCCATGGAGGGCTGATCAAGATGATCAGCCTTCTGTAGTTGCTATGTAGCGTATCTATCTGAGGTATCTAAAATTACTGAGACGCTATTTTCGTAAGCTCGAGAAAGCTTTTGACTACCCTTGATTTTATAGATGCCATCATTGTGCTTGAAGTGGAGTGCTTGACAATTGATGGGCAATTCCTTCCATGTTGCGAATCATGCAGCGGCCCATAATTTTGAGATAACAAGATTTGATGTTTATTATGTAGAAGATAATGTCGATGGTGGCCGGTCCTGCGGTAACAGGTAAGATGATCTTGCCTACTTTCTCTTCTTTAAAACCATTGAATCCACTGATATCGGTCTCACTTGAAATAAATTGATCGGCCAATCCCATTTGGTCGATAGTGCTCTGAAAGAAAATCTTAATACCGCTGCCCGTATCGATAATTATTGTGTGCATGAAAAACTTCTTCATCTTGGGCATTATGACTAATGTATCATGATGTGGAAATTTGACATGACTAATGTTACAATCTTTGAATGAGATCCCAAGCTGGCTATTGCCCGACTCAGGTAGAAGTTTGGCTTCATTTTCTTGAGGTGCTAGATCGCCACATTCTAACAGTCTTTTGCGCTTGAATCTACTAGATTTGAAGATCTAATGGATTTTGATCATGTTGTTGCAGTGCATATGGTAAAGATGCTTCACCATAGCTTGACCTTCGACCTAGACAACTTCAAGCTACTTTTTATAGCTGCCATCCTTTTATGATTTTAAGTTGATAATGTATTCGAACATCCGTCCCTCCTTGAAAATATATTCCAGCGACCTCTGTAAAGTATAACAATTGTCTGTAAAATAATTGTTTACCTTATGATGCATGTAGTATGGGCAATTCTCGATTGGTTCTAATGGTTGGGAGAGGCGGCAGAACTTATCCTCTGAGGGGATTGAAATAATTATGGAGATTTGAACATTTATCCTTGGGAAGATCGAGTTGAGCTGTGAACCGCCTTTCTGAGGGTTGCCAGTAATCCCCTTGGAGCACTTTTGGTCACCCTGATCCTCATTTGGTTCAGTACTTTGATCTGTGGGACCTTTCATGGTAATTACTGATTTAGTAGATTTATGCCTTTCGAACATCATCCTTTCAAGGTCGACGTAACTATTGACCTTGGTGATCATATCTTCCAAGGTTGCAGGTTTGTTGATGAAGAGGTGTTTTATGGCTTTACAGTCGAGTTGGAGTGCGTTGGTGAAAGCAGTAACAGCTATTTTCTGATCGAGATTGTCTACTTTACATTTGGGTTCCAAAAACATCTTTGCAAAGGCCTTGAGTTTCTCTCTGAGTGACTGTTTGAAACTGATAAGAGAATATAAATTTTCTTCTTTGTCTCAATTGTGAGCATACGTCTTGATGAATTGTTTCTGCAGCATGTCGAATGTGTGGATGGAGTTTTTAGGTAAAGAGTGGAACCACCTGAGCGGTTCTTCCCATAGACTTGTTACGAATAAATGGCAAAGGATGTGGTTGAGGTTGGAATAAAACCCCAATGAATCGCGGTATTGTTGAATGTGCTCCTTTGGATCGGCACCCTTATATTTGCAAACTTTTGGAGTATGGAAACCTTTCGGTATTTCCATATCGAATAGTTCTTTCGCAATTGGACTTCCTTGTAGCTTGGTAAGATTGTCTGTAGTACCCAGAACTTGTGTTTTGATCAACTCCTTAATATGCTGATCCATATGCCCTTATGTAACATAATGACGTGTCGGTTGAGGGGATTGATAAGGAGGTTGCATATTGTGAGTACCGGTACCTTTACTCAAGTGATCTCGTACTAGAGCTCGAGGTTGAGGCTGCTGTTCTTCCTCCTGATGTATGGAAAATCGGTAACCTCGGCTAGTCTCACACTGAACTTCACTACCCAAATGAATGGAAGGATGAGGTTCGTACTGAATATGCTTAGAAATAGTTTTGCTGGTGGCTCCTCAAGGTCCCAACCTTTCCCGCACAGAAACCTGGGAGGCTTCCGACATTTTATCGCGATCTCTTTTTGGAGGATCCTACTGAGTGTTTTACAGAGCTTGTAAGGCAGCGTGTATGGTTTTCATCTGGTCTTCATGTCATTTGAACGATGTCAAATGAGTTTTTCGTTCAGCTTCGAGCTCCTTCTCACGGGGCACTCAATCAAGAGTTAATTAATTTTTGAGCTCATTGTGTTTCTCAGTTTTAGTGTTGTGATTCACCCATAGCTCTGTAAGTTATTCCAGCTCGATTAAAATTTAGAGTAGAGTGAAAGTATGCCTTAGGATACCTTCTCGTTCTCCCCCTCTTGACGCTCATTGTCATCCCCTTGGTTATCAAGCATCGTTTGGGGAGAAATACCATCCATCCCGTCTACAACTATAACATCAACATCTTCCGCCCCATTGTCCGTCATGATGGCGTTCACCTCATCTTTGGAATACCCCTTTAATATAAGGTGGCGCCTGAGTCTACCACACTCAGTTATCACCTCTTCTAAATTCACCCTCGCTTCCGCAGACTGATTACTGATCTCTACCACTTGAGAAGCCTTTAAGGCCTTCAGCCGCTTCCCCTCCTTGATCAAGTCAGCTTTCAATCAAGCTACATTCTTCTCAAGCTTAACTTTCTCCTTCCTCAGCTCAACTTTCTCCTCCTCGACCCCGAGGCATATCCCCTTTACCAGGCGAGCAGCTTGTAAAATGCACAAAATCAACCTCATTATGAGGTTGAATTGCAATACCAAATATTCATTACATATTCAAGCAAATGAGCTTACCATTTTGCTCATCTCCTCTTCCCCGTTTCGAGTTGCCAGCCTTGCCTTTTCCTCCACCTATTTAAGTTTGTCTTCTACAACAGGTTGATCCTCTACGACCTTTACCCGAAGTGTTTCGAAAGGTTCAACCCTTCTTCTTTTTTCCTTTCCTGCGACCTCACCATTTCCCGTGGTTTCAGAGGTTGGAGAACGCTTCAGCATCTAATTCTTGGGAAACATTCGAGCGAGCTAGCTCAACGTAGCAGACTTTGATACCCCCGCGAAGTCCACTCCAGAGGCCTTGGACAAGTTCACTCGCCTCTCCCCATCAGTTACCTTCTGCTTGCTGTCATTAGCCTCGTCGATTAAGATTTTTGAACTTTCTCGGATCGTCTATTAGCACATTTCTTTATGGTAATGTCAAGTTCTTCCAGCATAGCTTTGTGTAGTATCCCTTCCAGAGTAACTGTATCCAATTGAGACTCCTTCCTCGTGACCTTGGATTAGGACCTGTCAATAATAACACATGATCATCAGCAGAGCAACATGCAATTTAAACATATCAATCATATAGATTATACATTGTTATACTTACTTCGTTTTACAGTTCTGTACAGAAGTTCCATGTGTTCTTCATCATCTCTCTTAAGGCAATCACCTTTCGCCCATATCACATAATCATTCCATGGTAGACCTGCTGACTTCAGATCGAAGAAACGAGGCCTAGTCAAGCTCACAAAAAATATGCCCCTCCACTTGGAGAAATTTTTTTTACCCCATAAAACTGCAAAACATACTCTTGAAATATCCTCCTCTCACTCTCATCCTCCTCCCACAGCTTATTCAGAAATTCACAAACATTTATCACCTCCTACATGTTCCCGTTCAACTGAACAGGACATGCCCTGATAATGTTCATAATCCCTTTTACCAGATTGCTAAGGGGAAGACTCAATCCGTACTCCAACTGAGACAGGTAACACAAAAAACATTCCACCATGTCGCCCTGGACATCCCCATCAAAATACTTCATAGAGATCAATTTATTAAAACCCCTATCTCTTTTCTCCTTCTCCAAATCAGCAAACAAAAAGAAATATTCCTCCCCAGATCTAACGATACAACTCCTAAAATGCCTACTGGTATGTTCTATACAGAAGCCTTGGCTTTACAAAACTCTTTGAACGCGTCAGAGCGAGGAGGATAGGTTACTAATTTTTTGGGGAAATCTAGAATTTTATCAACCCCTACTTCATCCTTACTATCAGACATTAAAATCTTAGAATCCGATCGACCAGAGGTCGGCGTCTCACTGACAGGTGAAATGTTCATATCACTACAACTATACAAGTGAGAGTTTGATTCTATACAACACTCCACACGATCGACCTACATACAGGTCCAAGTATCCATTATTATATTTTACATATACATCGCCCATATACATATATCTTTCATATAGCAAGCAAGTTTTTATAGATTACTATAAATAGTAATTTTTAGATTTGTCTAAACACAGAGTATGATCTTCAAAAACACAACATCCCAAATTCTCTACTAACCTTCAATGTCGGAATGTGAGTCTGACGCTGTTCCAAATTCTTCCCTCACAACGCTGCTGTATAAATACCTTCGTGACTTAGTCTTTGCAACTCTCTCACGCTTTGACTGTTGATCACTCTCAATTAATTTCTTACGAGATTCTCTGCTATTTCTTCTCCTTCCTCTCTCACTGCTCTTCAAGTTTCCAGAAGTTAAAAAACGTTTGAATGACGAAGATGAAGCATTATTTATATTTTCTCTCTCTAACTACTTGCAGTAATTAAGCCTCGCATGAGCTATCCTAGGTTTTGGAACAAGGCATCCCAACCGCTATCAATGTCAGACGTCTTGCACCTTTTCAGTAAAAATGTTTACCCATCATTACCCTTTGCCCAATAATTTATTCTATTTTCATCCCTATTTTTCAAATCTCCCTCTGACCTCCCCATACTCATGATGACTCACGCTTACACACAAATCGGGTTTTTACAGCCTTTATACAAGGTACAAAATAAGAAGCCCACTGTTTTTTCTATTCTTACTTCTTCTACGGAGTCTAGGCCAATTAGTAATGACCAAGACCTTCTCACGATCGACCTTAAGCTCGCCGCCTCCAATAATAAATCCCAAGTAGATTAGCTCCTTCTTCCCAAACTCGCACTTCTTCCCATTTAGAAAAAAAAATTGTGATCAAAAAATGCCCAATACTTTGGGTAAATGCCCAAGGTGCTCCTCTCATGTTTGACTATATATTAAGAAGTTATCCAAACGCACAATCACAAAATCATAAATAAAAGTACAAAGTACCTCATTTATTAAGCGCATAAACCTTATCGGAGCATTGCATAACCCAAAGGGCATCATCAACCACTCAAATAGTCTTTATTTGGTCTTGAACGCTGTCTTTCAAGTATCTTCTTCCCAGATTCTAATTTGATGGTAACCCAACTTAAGATCCAACTTGGTGAAAAACTGAGCCGTCTGCAACTCATCTAAAATATTGTCAATCCATAGAAGTGGATAACGATTCTTCACAGTGATCTTGTTTGGTCCCCGATAATCTACACACATTTACCAAGACTCATCCGTCTTCAGCACCAATAATATTGGTGAACCACAAGTTGAGCAACTTGGATTAATAACTCCCTTCCCTAGGACTTCCTATACCTATTTCTTGATCTTATTAGACTCTGTGATAGACGTCTGATATAACCCAATATTAGGTATTGGCTCACCATTCACCAAGGTGATATCATGCTACACATCCCTCTTACGCGGTATCCCATCTATGCCCAGAAAAAAGTCTTCATACTCCTCTTGTAACATCTCCATATCGGTTTGTTGCTTAGGAGACATTACCAAAGTAGACAACTCCTTAGCCGATGGACCCTCTTGAACCGGTCGTACCAACAACAATAAAAAAATTCCGCTCGCATTAACCAACCACTTTGCTTGAGTCGTCGTTACTAATTTAGTGGTAGTACTATATTCCTTACACGCATTGATATAAAACTCCATCCCCTCATTTACAAGACGATACTTGCATACTCGATGATAAAAGATTGCATCTCGGTCCCAAATATAGGGCTACCCAAGATGACTTGACACATGTCCAACGGAACCACCTCACAAGTCTCTTCGTCAATAAACTTCTCAGTAATTGCAAACTTGAACATACACTGCTTAGTGATCTTCAACTTCACATCTTACTGAATCTAACCCAAACTATACGACTTAGGATGAACCATAGTAGCCAAACCCATCTTCTTCACCACCGCCTCATAAATTTAATTCTTCTGACTACCTGGATCAATGATGGCCTTGACTAAGCTCTGCTTTACTTGAATGCTAACATAAAAAAATTATTCCCAACTCGCCTCGCCGATAGCTATAGGTTGCTTGAACATTATAGTAAGCTTAGGATTTGGCTTATCTAAATAGGTCAAAGTTGGTTCAGATCGACTGAAGTTCAAGCAGGTTAGTTACCTGAAGTTTAAACTGGTTAAGTTGCCTAGAGACTCAAACTGGTTTTGTTCGAGCTGTTGAAGTTGAACTCAAAATAGGTCAAAGTTGTTTGAATGAAAATGAACCTCGCCCGAATAAGTTTTCTGATTTTGCGCTTTTGAGCTTGAGACCGAAGAAGTCGTTCGAACGAACTTGGATGTCATTCGCATGACATGTATGTTTTCTAGGGATGGAACTTTTAGTCGCTAAAGTCATTCGAGCGAGTTATACTTAGGTTGTCCTTGGGGGTTCTTCTAAGACGTTGAGTTTTCCTTGAGATCCGTTCTACTTATATTTAGTCCTCTAGTATATAAAGAGAACTTAGCTTATTTGTTAAATTATCTTTTTCTCTGTGTGAGCTTAATTCTAGAGAACTAGAATTTGAGAGACTCCATTAAAGCTTGAGAAGCTTGGAGAGATCGTGTAACCTATTTGATTTAATGGATTGTTCACGGGGAGTGGTTTTTTATCCGTAAGGGTTTTTTACTTCCCACCTCTGGGGAATTCTTGTGTCCTTTATTGTCCTTCCTTGATTGTTTATCCTGTTAGGCATTATTTTGCATATCGTTCTTATGGTAGAAAAGAGATTAGCTACCTCGATTCTCAATAGTAATGGTATTGAATTGGATGTTAATATTGTTGAACATTTGGAGTAGATCACTTGGCATGTTCCATGGACCCTGTGTGAGAACTTGACTACCAGTTTATATGTTATGCACATCTTTACCCAGCACTTGATCACCCAGGGGACTAGCTGAAACTCAATTATCTTGCCAGAAATTAATAGTTTCAACATTGCCCACTTGCCAAAAAACATTATTTTTTCATCTCCTTGAGTGCTGGCTTAATGTTAGACCAGATTAAATAATTTATGTAGTTGTTTATTACCTTCCTCTTTTATGTAACGTATTTGGCCCTTTAAAAAATTGCCCATGTGCTCTTTCCTTTTATGATGTTCCATCCTAGCTTTTTTCATCTCTTTTAGGCTTTTCAACCCCTCCCCACTTTTAGTGGTTTACATATTTTCTTCTAAGAGATTGTCACCATCTTTGTAGTTTGAGATTTACCATAACATATAAAATTCCTTATCAGAGCTTCATACTCCTTCCCCACATCAGGTGGCCATTTGTATATGGACTTATTATAAAGAGGGATACTACAGAGGATAGTTAATAAGAGAGAAAGTTACCTGACCAAGCTAAAGTTCTTGCCCTAATTCTATCCATCAAAGATCTAAACATTGAAGCTTTAACACTCCCTTGCACTAATGGAACCCCAAGATGGACAGCAAGCAGTGACACCAAAAAGGCAAGAGAGTGTTAATTTTCTTCCAGTATTCATAGCACCCAAGTATAATTTGCTCTTTTCCTTGCTCACCCATTGCCTAGAACCCTGTTGATATTCATGCAAGAAAGCTAGTTATTTCTTGAGACCTCCATGTAGAAATAAATAAGAGGAAAATTTATTTACTCTTAAGTTGATAATAGATTATAACCTAGCCTCCCTTCTAAAATAGGGGTTCTCTAAGCTACTTCTATTCCTACTCAATATGGGACTAAAGTAGATATATGTAGTTACACGCATACACTCCAACACTCCCCCTTACGTTGATACGAAGATAATATGTTTGTATCAAGGTGGATAACAATAAGAAAAAAAAATAGATAATCTCTTATGAAAATACAATCACTCCCTCACAGATAACGAAAGAAAACTCCCCCTAAAGCTGATAAAACTTATGTCAGACAATTCTCTTGAAGCAGTAGAGCACTTCAAAGCTTCTCATATCCCTTGTGAAATTGGCTGCATTCCAACTTACTATTTCTCCCACACGTACTTGTGAAATCGGTGGCACATACCAACTTACCAATTTTCCCACTCGAGGGTAATGCTAATATCTTGAAGGTATACTAAGGTAAGAAAATTAGTCGAGAAAGCGGATCACTCAAGGTAATGTAGATGAGAGATAATCACTTAGGGAAAATAAATCCACATAAGTAAAGAAATGATTAACTCAAGGACAAAGAAATCCACTCGAGTAAGATGGAAAGAAAAAATATATTACTTTAGTTTGGAAAAAGAAAACCACTTAAGGAAGATAGAGAAAGAAATTCACTCGACGAAGAGACAATCACTCAGGGATTAAAAGCCATATCCTTGGTAAAATGAATTCAACATCTTCACCTGATTCAAAGAAAGAGCTCACATATCATGATAGGAAAAGATTGCATCTCGATTTTGTAATTTATACTTGTAAATTTTTCGAATAAGATTATAACTAGAGGAAAGAGAATTGCTCTAGGAAAGAATCACCCGAGGAAAGAAAATTACTCGAAGAAAGAAACAAAAAATTCATGATCAATGTGAAAAGTAATTTAACAACTTCATCCAATCCAAAGTGAGAAAGTCGCATCTCTCAATAGGAACCAAATAAAAAGATAAATTGTCTTTCACGAAAACAAGAAAACAGAAACGAGTGCAAAATTGATAGAAAGTGGTGTCTTGACTGACATAAATAGAGATAGATCCAAGTTAGAATAGGAATATGGATCACCAAAATCCCCCCCCCCCTAAAAAAAGCAAAAAACAAAAAAAAAATGCTCGTTTGCAAAAATAATTTATTTATTGCTCCATAGAAACTCAAACCAAGCGAAATATGAACCTGATTTAGACATACAAACATAATCAAAATAGCGGGAGAACCTGACTTGGAGATAACAAGCACCATTCTTTTTTATACAATGCAAGGAAAACCCCAACTAAGTTTGATATATCACAAATAAAAACCTGGGCGTGGAGTACGACATCGCAGCAAATGCAAACTATATCTTGATATGCACCGCCAACGATACTGATATTGTTCCAAGGATTAAACTTCAACTTATGATCTGTTTCCATAAGAAAACCAACTAATAAATATCCCATAAAAGAATATCACCATTAGTATTAAGAGAGCTGCCTAGCAAAATCAAAGCTCATTATCTCCAGCCAACCCACAAACATAATTATGAAAGTAGAACTGAAAGAAGCAATAATCGTCGAATAAAAACCGACAGAAATCAGCAATCACAGAAAGAACCACCACCAGAAATTCCATCAACTTCAAATCCAATTGTAGCAGCCAAACACGAAGAAAAACTTCAAATTCGAAGAAAGCCAAGCAAGATATATGTAGTTACACACATATTCCAACACTCCAACCTCAGCATTAGCAAATAAAAAGATGTCGTCTGCAAAAAGTAAATAAGAAGGCCCCATCTAATTTTTAACAATGACCATAGGGCGAACTGTTGAAAATATAACTAAGATAAGACTTGTTGGAGTTGGTGTGGATTCCTCTAGAAGATTGGTTGCCAAAGCCAAAGATTTGTTTTATGGTTACAAAGTGCAAGACTAGTCTTTATTGTAGATTATTATCTAAAGCATTAAATATGGTTTATGTATTGGGTTATTATGTAAAGGCTATAAATGAAACCTATTATGTCTTGAATATAAGGGAGTTGAGAGAAGAAGTTAAGGAGTCTTTGTGTGTGGTGTGTTAAATACTGAGATCAATTTTCTTCTCATGTATATTATTTGAAGTTGTCATTTATCTGATATAAACTTGTCATTTGTTCCTTCTCCAATCCCTTCAAGAACAATATTGGTGTCTTTAAGCCTGTTAATTCCCCTACTTAGTAGAGCTTCAGCCAATGCAAATAAAAAAGGAGAAAGTTGGTCTCCCAACTTATAAGAAACTGGTGTCTTATTAAAACTAAACTTTTCAAGCACCTGACTAAGAAACTCCCAGTTTATTGTATCAAATGCTTGGTAATGTCAATCTTGAAACCTATATTCTCACCGCTTCGTTTGGTAGAGAGTTCATTCACCATTTCTAAAGCCAGCCCAATGTTACCTTGTACACTTTTCCCTGGAATAAAATTCCCTTTTTCTGGTGAGATCACTCTATCAGCAACTAATTTCAATCTTTAAGCCATGATCTTGGTAATTATCTTGAATGAGAAGTTTCTCTAACAAATAGGCCTAAAGCTTTTAAGTTTAACTACTCTCTTTCCTTAGATACAAGAACAATAAGGTTGGAGTTGAGCCCATTTGGTAAAGTAATGTCAACAAAGAAAGAATTTATGGCTCTTATCACCTCCCTCTAAATAATATCCCAGTAGGCTTAGTAAAAGTAGACCCAAAAGGCCAAAACCTTCAGACCAAGAGAACTTTCTTGAGTCATAGCAAACACATCATCTTTAATTTCCTTATCTTCAGGGATAAAAGTAACATCATTATTATCAGCATGAGTGATTGATTGAGGCAGCAAATCAAGAAGTTCATTAGAGATGGTTACCTCAGTTGCAGTGAATTTTTGGGTATAGAAGTCCACTATGCATTTTTTAATATCATCCTGATCACCAAAAAGTAACCACCACCACCCCTCATTCTCCAGCTGTGTGATTTGATTCCTTGCCAGTTTAATTTTTGCTTATGTGTAAAAGTATCTAGTATCCCCCCTGCTTAAGCCATTTAATCCTAGATTTTTGTTTTCACTTCATTTCTTCTTGAGCAGCTAAAGCAGTAAGTTCACCAATCTTGACATCAATCTGACTCAAGCTAAAGTTTCAATTCCTTTATTAGGCTAAGAGTATGAATTTTAAGAGATTATGCTTTAAAAGCATTTCTCCTCCACTCTTTTTATACGTAGTTTCAACCTTTTGAGCTTGGCTTTGAGTAAATACAAGGGTGCACCACCGATCTCCTCCTATCCTGCCAGCTATCCTTCACCATTTCTTCAATTATTATTATTATTATTATAACGAAATGCACGATTGAACACTTGCATTACATGTATTGTGAAGACCTTGAGCAAGAACAATCACTTTCTATTAAAGTAAACCATCATTCGGTGGATCTCTTCTGTACCCATATACACTAAAATTTGGAAAGCAATAATTAACTAGAATAGTCCAACAAACAATATAGGTTAAATTTATAGAACATAACAACACTAGAAAAAGGGACTCGTCATCCATGTAGACTTCAATGCATTTTTTTCCAGGATTAGTCTGATTGACAAGTTTCTCTTTCTGGTAAAACCTGTAAAAAAGACTAATACAGGTGTAATTTTTTTTCTTTACACAACAAACTGAACATAGTTTTCTTGGGGTCTTTTTTTTGCAATCTCTGCAGATCATGCACACAGTTGACAATTTGAACATATGGCACCAATTACCGGTATTCTTATGTCTGGTTTATCTTGCTATCTGCCAACATCTTTACCAACAATACAATTTACTTAATGTTGGTGAGGGAGGAACCCGGATGATGATCACTTTAATCCAACCGATTATATAGGTCTCCCAATGGGAAATATAATGATATTTCCAATGTAGTTGTGGGTAGACTGTGAACTTTCTTTGGAAGAAGTATTCCCCCTGTAAATCAGACACAAGATATTTCTTCTCATAAACTTTTGTGTCTCTTATTTTTTTTCCTTTTCTTAAGTTTTATATGGGCTTTGGTTAAATCTTGTGCAGCTTCTGAAGCCGTGGTTGCAGCAAAACTCCTTGCAAGAAAGAATTACAAAGACTTGGGAATGCAATTTAACATAATTGCAGCATCATGGATACAGTTCATGATAATTAATACATGATTGGATCAGCCATTTAGAGGATACCAACCAGGTTTACTTTGACATACATTTTCTTAGGTTGCTAAAAGTGAACTTTTTTGAAGTTTAAAATTAAAAGTCATCCGCAGTAGAGTTTCCATCAAGTCATTATTTTCGTAAGAATCAAGCGGGGATGCACTTAAGACAGTCATTCCTCTTAATCGCCAAGAGAAAATATCTTATCTCTTATTTTTCCCATGACCTAAATTCCAAAGAAGGTCTTCATATTCCCGGATCATTGGATTGCAGATAGAGCTTACCATACCTAGTAAAGTGGCAAGCGAGTACCCGCTAATGAGTTGTAAGCCAGTAAGACGAAACTCCAACTTCGATTTGGTTAGCAATGAATAAGCAACAATTAAAGAGAATAAACAACACATAAGTTTAAGGTGGTTCGATAATTGCCTACGTCCACCGAACAAGAGAGAGAGAGAGAGTTTATTCAAGATCCTAGGTTATAATCACTCAAGGCAAATAGAGGTTCTCTCAAGGATTTTCTCTCAATTTGATCTCACCAAGGTTAGCTCTAAAAGAACCTAAATCCCCCTTATAGTTGGAGGACGTCCGTGAGTTATATGCTATCACTGGATGCAATTTAATTTGGATCATTGTCTAAGTTCATCATTTGGCATAACAATGCTGATGATTATGGACTATTATCTATTAAGGCATCTTTATGTCAAGATATTAGTTCTATGGCATTCCTAATCGAGAGTATGGGGCTAATCAGGCCTAATCTTGATATAGAAAAGGGAGGTTTGAATTCATTGTGGAAAGTACATTTTGACACTAAGAATATTCTACCTTGTCCTTTCAAATATTGAGCCCTCTTCTGAGCCAGCATACTGTATTTGGTCCCTAGGAGTTCCTTCAACAATCATTTTCATCATATAGAAGGTTCTATTTGGAAAAATCTTAACCAAAGATGATCATACAAGCCTAACTCGGGGCAAGATTAGTCCTATTCATTTAATGGGTTTGTATCTTGAATGCTGAGGGGGTTGTGACCAAGCAATTAGGTTTTCTTGGGATACAATATTGATCACTGTATGTACTGATCCCTTTGTATATCTCTTGTTCTCATACATGGTACCTTCTCAGAAAATTGTATAGTTTATAATACAATATATGTTTTTAGCGAAATCGCCATACATGATTAAGTGGACTGACACTCCTAAAAATTCAGGCATGTCTGTTTACTTGGAGTTGGGATCTAGCGGACGGTTATCCTCTCATATGAAGCGATATATTCAAAACCTTCTCAAGGTAATTGAAGTTAGATACCAAATATTTGTACTTCTGTTTTGAACCAGAAAGATAGAAGCACTGGTTTATCAATAAAATGGGTTTATTAGCTAACTTTAAGAAGTTCACTGCAAACTTCTAGGTCAATATGGACCGGAATGGCCGAATGAAGAGAAGGTCAAATGCAAGGAAATGGTTGCTCAAGAAGCACGATATATATTTGTACGAGAAGCTCTTAATACAAGTGTTAGTGAGTGTACTAACTGGATTGGGGACGGGGACCCTATTGGTTTTGTACATTACCCCTTTATTGTAGAGGAATAACTACATGTTGTTTATATATATGAATTACAATTAGAACCTCACGTCCAACAGAAGGGTCTGCAGTGAGTCTTAATGCAATTAGTTGAACTTATTGCTCGCAAGGTATAAATTTAATAATTGTTGTTTCCTCTATAACTAATGAAGATGACAGAAAAGTTATAGATACTAGGTGATCCACATATAGTTTATTCTAGTTGACATATATCAAATAAGATTTCCTGTAAACTCCCTACAGAATTAAAACAGTAAAATACCAACAGTAGAGTACTGTTGTAAATGTGGCATACTAGTGGTGTGTGGTGACCAGAAGATCTTTAACGGCATAATGGTTAGTAGTATGTACCTTAGTTTAAAGAAGAAATTGTGGGACTTTTTAAAATAGCGAAGACCATCAAATTCTTTAGAAGAAAACCATGATGTAATATAAAAGTCAAAGTTTAATTTGGTGTAGCTCCATAATGTGGTTTTATGATTAATAAAATTTGGAACTTTTGGAACAAAATATTGGCATAGAATCTTAATGTATTATCATTTATATAAATAAAAAGTAATATGGTTTACTACTGACTGCTGTGCAAACGTTTGAGAGATCCCTCAGGTTCAAGCCAATGGTTCAACTATAGGCCTTATTTTCTCATGATTCGAAAACCCATATGGGAGCTATTATAGGTTCACATAAACTTGTATGAGTGACTGCTCTCCATTATTGGAATCTTACAGAAGCTATTATAAGGATGCCTGTGAAAAGCTTAGTGAGAGCCATATCCATTAATGAGAATGATATGGACTCACAACAGAAGGACTCTATTCAACAAATAATGGTTTCCCTGCCTGGACCTTTTAGTAAGATAAATCGCAAAATTTCTCTTCTTGGTGTGCTATATGGGGAGAAGTTCAAAAAAGCTTTTGATTATGCTAGTTAAAGTGTCCAAACTCTACAGGGGCTCCGTCATGTTTTAATGGATTACCTTCACCACAAACAGTCTGATCATAATACTGTGGCTTCTTCAAAATTTATAATTCCAAGGTCATCTAATAATTGCTACAGCTGTGCTACCACGCTTGTTGCACAGTGTCTGAAGCTGCTACCAAAATTGTTTAGAAAATAACTTCTTGTTGCTGTCATTTTGTCTGAGTTGTTTGAAAATAATATTTATCAGGGTCCTAAACCTGCTCATGTTTAGGAGAGAGTTGTTCTGCGTACTTTCTCAGAAGATGATATTAATGCGGTGGTCGAGGTGAACTATACCAGGTATGTTCTAATCCTTGACTAGAGTCCAAGTGGAGATTTTGAAGAAGAAAAAAATTCTTAACATGTGTCATATACTTATTGACTATTGTCGTCTCGGCTCGTTTGGACAAATTTCAATAAATTGGTTTCGTTTTAAAAACTAGAGCTCGATCATTTTTGTTGTTGTTGATATGAAATTGGATCTGTACCTTCTACTAACGTTATTTGGATAAAAGGTAGAATATGATGCTAGTGGAAAGGTCATTGGGGTCACATTTAAAGGGGAAATTGCAAAATGTAACGGGTCATATCTGATGGATGAAGAGTACGACGTGATAGTTCTAGGAATAGGCCTCAAGGAATGCATCCTCAGCGGTCTTCTCTCTGTCAATGGACTCAAAGTAACATTTCTTTCATCTATGTTTCCCTTCATTACGACATCGAGTTTTATATATCATCATCTCAGTACTTCCTAATCTTGTACTTGATATGGGTTTTCAATTGGTGGCTATGGCTTGTTAGGATTTTTATGATTTTTTTTTTATGTTCTTTGATTTTATGGTTTTCAATTGGTGGTTGTAGTTAGAGATTTTAATTGAGTTTACCATAACCCCTCTTATAAATCAACTCCTTTACGCTCTTCAAATTGGGGTATCTGAGAAAAAAATATAAACCAATTAATATGATGGCTGTAATTAGAGTCATTATAAGTTATTTGATTGACATGTATTGCAAATCCTCTAGTATAAGAGAAGCTAGGTAGGTTTTTGATAACGTGGTGCCTGCCTGCATGTTTCTCATTATAATTCCATGATTACTGGATATGTCCATAGTGATTTTGATCTCGCGAACCGCAATGATTTTTAAGTATGTATAGTTTGGGTTGCCGCTATAAGGGGCTAAGATTACCAGAAATGTCTGAACTTCTTGTAGCTATTGTGGTCCAGTTGAGGAAGGGATGCAGCACTTTAAACTAATAAAGGACAAGTATGGGATTATCCCAAGGAGAGATCACTACGCATGCGTTATTGGTATATTAGGACGAGCTGGGAGACTCAGTGAAGCATTGAGTTTGTTGAAGAAAATTAAAAATTAAGAAAAAATTGGTGAACTATATAGTGGAGCAATTAGGTGTGCTGTGCTTGTAGACTGCATGGGAATGTGGATATAGGAAACAAAGTTGTTGTAAAAATGTTACAAAAGGAAGAACAAGTCCCTGATACCTACATTGCACTTCCAATGTTTACGCAGAGGAGGAAATGTGGGATGAAGCATATTTGTGCTAGAGAGAGATGGAAAAATGAAAGTAGAATTGTAGGGAAAGCCGGAAAATGCACATCTATTGGAAGCCGGTTGCACTAGCTCTAGACATGAGTTACTATTTCTTCTTTGTTTCAGCTCCAGTTTAATTAGTTGCATACGGTCATACATAGTGTAGTGAAGAAACAAAATTGAAATGTCATGAAGAAGCTAAAAATTTAGAACCTAATTAATGTTAAATCTGCTCTAAATCATGTGTAAGGTTTTTTAGCAGTACTTGTATGTAACTTATAACGATTGTTGTCATGTTGAAGATTCATGGATTGCCACATCTTTTAGGATTTGATCATGAAATTAGTGAAGAGGTTGAAACAGAGATGGAGTCAGAGGAGGAACACCTTTTGATAATTCTTGGATGGAAAGGAAAACGATTAATCCAATGTGCTGCGGACAATGGAAGTTCTAAACCTCAAAATTCAGATGGTAACTTTTACTTTATAGCTTAGTTGTTTTGTGATATGCCTTTGTGTAGTTGCATTTACATTTACGAGAGATAGCCCCTTCTATGTCAACACGTGATGGATATCATAATATGGTACATGCTGGGTATATTTAGAAATAACCTCAAAACATAGGGGTATCTCCAAATAGCTTATACATGTATTATATTTACAGCTTTGTCTTCTTTTTTAGCTGCTTTATATGGTGCTGATTTCATTTCAGCGTAGCTTACATTTTGAGTATGTTATCCCTTATTGTCAAGCATGCTTTTAAATTTTAGGGACAGCTTGTTTACGGCACACAAGGTTGGGAGATTTGCAAAATAAATTTAGACACAAACATTTACCGAGAGATAATGTTATTTGTATACTAGATGCCAAGTGATTATTATAATGCATTATTTAAGTACAATCTTTGGAGTTGATCCCATTTGTACTACTATAACCATCGTAGATTTAACATTGGATGAATCTATAAGGTGTTGCTCGACTAAATTTTCTTTCTTAGTTTTCTTGAACTGGATTTGACTGCAATGTCTACTTTAATCATCATGAAGAAGGGAAATATAGTTATTAATGTGAAAACCGTTATAAACTGTGGCAATGATTTTAATATTGCAATTAACTTCTGAAAGTGTGTTTCCTGCTCTGTGATATCTACAAAAGCCTTAATTGGTTCATTTGTTTTTTCTCTATAATTATGAATATGAAGTTCCTCCATGCACAACAAATTTTTAAGTACGAGACTCCTATTATTGAATTATTCCTCCATTCTAAATTATAGGCATTTATGTACTCTTTGGAGCACAAAGTTTCTCTTGTTGCTTTGAGTCAGGATTGGTGCCTGACACTATTTAAACATCTGCACCCTCATTGACTTACTTCATACCATATATCACGAGCCAAAGGTGCGTAATTTTTTTACATATATAAGTTTGATGAGCGCCTTCTGCATTAGTTTGAATTTTGATTTATCTACAGGCAATAGTCATGCCTTCAGTTGGGCACCTTTTAGGCACTGCTGAAGTACAGGTATGTTGTTGTCGAGTGTAGATGGCATTACATGGAAGCATATCATTTGTTGTTACACTACATCTTTTCTAAATAAGAATAATTGATCTTCAATAAGTTTGTATTTGGTTCTATTCAAGAAATTGTTGTTCTTTGACACTGTTAAAGAAGTAGCTACTATACTGCGGCAATACTGGACAGAGGTGATAAAAGGACATGTTGGTGTTGTCCAAGCTATGGCCGGTAAGCGTCGATTCTAGTTTGTTGCCAGTTGTTGCTTCTGAGGATAACACTTTAATATCTGGTTAAAGTGGTAACTATGGATTGTTTGCCTCCATGGGATGAGGATCCTGTCAAGGAACATCTCCAAAAATTGTCGATAGTTGAGTTACATCTACTATATCCATGAAAATGTAAGTTTTAAACTGCCGCAGATTTGTTTTTTTATCGTCAAATTTCAATTTATTCTTTGTAGACCAATGTCTACGACACAAAAATAAGCTCATGTCTTTCCTCTTAAGGTGGAGGTGATTTTTGTCATAGGTAGTTCATCTTTTCGTGGGATAAAGGAGATCACGTCTATCCTCAATGATGGGTACTTCTTCATAAACTATGACTTTCTTTTCATTTTTATTCACTAAATTGACTTGTTATTAAACAATACTATATAACGACTACTGTAGGAAGGTCTTTATAGATGAATGGGTAAAAATCGCTATGGCTGCAAGGAAAAAGTAGAAGTGGATAATGGATAGCACGTGAAACGTCAAGGAACTACTTCAAACTCCTCATGGATATAGCCTTCTCTTTTAATTTTAAATTTTGTAATTGTTTAAGCTATTTTATTAAAGTGATGTATACTATATTGCTAAATGCAAATAAAAGGGGGTACCAACAGTTTGTGGTGATTGTACAAATGTGAAATATATATATCTATATTTTTATTTTTTTGTAAAATGACTTTAGCCACGGTTAATTTTGTAGTAAATAGCGAGTATTAGCCACGGGACATTACGTGGGCAAATTCGTAGCCAATTGAGCCATTTGCCAGGGTTTATAATGTATCCAATGTGCATTAATAGCCACGAAGTAGCTACGGCACTTCCCGTGACTATATCTGATTCATTAGCCATGGTCAAGTCCGTACTTGAGCATTAGCCACACTACCAGTTAACACAACCCTGGGCATGGGTATACCCATGACGAATGGTATTAGCCACGGCCAAAGCAGTGGACATTGACGCTGATTCTAGTAGTGAACTATCGCTACCTATTTTGGATCTTCGTAGCATTTATAGGTGAAAATCTTCTCAACTTTGTCCAACTAGCCAATGAATGGGTCTGCGTCTGACTTTCCGTCAAACTCGGGGACCTTTAGGTAGAAATCGTGTGTCTGCTTTGTGAGTAGCCCAATGCCTCAATATCTGAACCTCCTCCTTGTCTCTGCGACTGTCGCTAAAATTCTATCTCTGTATAACACTCGTCGTCCTGGTACTGAGTTGCATAAGGATGCCTAAGAGGCAGTGGAAGGGAACCTACTGACTTGTGCTACTCCTGACAGCCACGTACTAGGGTGTCAACCAGGGGGTTAAAACCACGGGCGCGCCCTCGCCTGCTAAACTGTTAATGTCGCTCAAACGGCAGAACATATTGTCCACCACCCATGTCAGCATAAAAATCATCGTCGTTCCTATCAACAAATGTAAACTTCTTCCCATTTCCATGCCCTCTACTGATGTCAGGATGGGGTTGCGAACCCATAATATGAGGTAGGTAGGTCGGAAATACATTAGATTGTTGTCATGCGGTGAGAGTGTTAAATGTAGTGGAATTGTACTCCTTAATGTGTTATACAACGAAGGACCTGAGTTAGTCAGATGTGAACATCGTCCATACTCATTTCCCACACGTCTCTGGTGTCGTCCTATTTTACTTTATGTTATGCTAGAGCTTGTTTTAGGACTTTCTAGTATTTAGTTTGTTTTTATTTTAGAGAGATATTGGGTGATATTTTAAGAAAGAAATGCTAGGGTTCTAGGATATCTAGGCGAGGGTGAGGTAACCTTTTATTTAGTTGTTGATGAGAAAATATATAATAGTTAAGTTTATGTTTATTTTGAGTTTTAGTGTTTTAATTAGGTTTTTGTAATCTTCAAGTTTTTGCTTCCGCGACTTGATTTTACGTTAAATTGGTATAAGAGCCATCTTCGTTCCACGAAAAGAGTGATGATTAGAGTTTTGGGAAAAGTTAAGTTATTGATATCTACGATGTCCCGTATAAGAGCTGTGACGG
Organism: Kingdonia uniflora; assembly: GCA_014058105.1. Taxonomy (NCBI): domain Eukaryota; kingdom Viridiplantae; phylum Streptophyta; class Magnoliopsida; order Ranunculales; family Circaeasteraceae; genus Kingdonia; species Kingdonia uniflora. The sequence goes on along the minus strand of JACGCM010000140.1, from coordinate 4,404,001 downwards.
AAAAGGATGCCAAGAATACCGCGCATGCAAACGCGACACTTAAGAATCAACTTGATGAGTTCGTCAACGTCGTCGTGAGTTCCAGCACGTTACAACTACCTCAATCCTCTCCTCTAGGTGTATTGGAGAGCAATCCCCAAGTTGGGAGTACCAAAACCGTGACAAAAGCACGGACAAGGAAAACCCCCATGCTGAATTGGGAGAAGTGACGGAGATCCCCGCAATCGGAGCCGCGAGTGGTACTGATGAAGGCAAGGTTATTGTTAACATGACAACCAGCGATCTCAGGGTTCCGATAGTCGTTATGACCGTCGTCGTCACAGATACAGAGTTACAAAAGGTTAACACCGAGGTTTCTGCCAAAGGCTTAGAAGCGACCAACGTTGTAGCCTCGAACGGAGTAATCGACAGAGCCAAAGGGGGCTTGCTGAAGTGTTTTGGGGGCTCGAATGTAGTCGGATCGTCGGGGATTATTGGCACAAACACCGACAGTTTACAGGCAGTTCGTGAATGAGGAGATGGGGTCACATGTGCATCACACGTGGAAAGACAAGCACGTGAGCCACCCGACTCACTCTAGATCTTCAAATACCAGCAAAGGTACGGTTTTTGCATCCCGAGGCAGGCTTTTCAACTAAAAAAGCAACGTCAGCAGATGTAGAGGTCGGGTCCACGTCAGCAGCATTTTCTTTTGGTATGTCGCCGTCAGCACATGTGATGATGACGTCAACTGCTGTAACGTCTGCCCAAATCCGAATATAGTACACGTTAAACCCGAGTCAGCAGGTCCGGATCCAAACCCAGGTCAACAGTGGACAGGGTCTAAAGCAAACAAACCCAAGCCCATACCAACAAGGAAGCCCAAGGCTTCAACCTGCCAACCCAAACCCGGGTTCCAACCCATTACAGATATCTGCCCACTCATCATCACCCAACGACCAACCAGGAGCAGATCTCGATTCAACAAGAGCAACGGACAGTGTGGGAATTGTGTCTGAATCCATGGGGATGGGGCCGCAACAGATGATCTTCTCATTCTTACCTAAGATCTGAATCTTGAGGGAGGAGAAACTATTTCATTCGTAAAGAAGAAAGAAATCACAATTATAAGGGGAGAATGGTTAACGTGGGCCCAAACTGCGAACAATTTGTGCCGAATCAAGTTTTTAGCGTTTCATGAATTGGGATTGGGGTTTCCCACTCAAAACTCGAATTAAGTCTAGAGGCAGAAGTTGAAGGGAAACTAAAGGGGGTGATCCCATGTAACCAGGTACACCGTACCTTATTCACACATAATCACATGTTGAGCACATACTTCCCCAAATTCCACAAACCATTCTAGTGGTGCAGACCAACATCGGGCCAGCCCTACTTTGGCATGTAACCGGACCTCACCCAAGTCAGGGGAACCCTACCCATAACCTGAAGGCTCAATGGGTTAGGTTCAGCCGCGACCCATACTTTGCCGATCCATTTTGGGAGGATTTTTTTGCAAGTTTCAATACGCAGGTTATATTGTTCATTTTATTTTTAGACGTTCTTCATCATAAGGATTTGAAGCTCTTGGGTACAATTTATGAGTATAGAAAATTCTGAGGAAGATTTCAGGATTTTCAGAAAAGTTTCAACTTGCTGATTTCGTGGTCGAAATCTTCCGAAGATGGAGGGTTTGATGTGAACATCATCTATACTCGTTTCCTACACGTCTTTGGTGTCGTCTTATTTTACTTTATGTTATGCTAGAGCTTATTTTAAGAGTTTCTAGTATTTAGTTTGTTTATATTTTGGAGAGATATTGAGAGAAATTCTTGGAAAGATATCCTAGGGTTTTAGGATATATTGGAGAGGGTGGTATAACCTTTTATTCAGTTGTTGATGAGAAAATAAAGAATAGTTAAGTTTATATTTATTTTGAGTTTTAGTGTTTAGAAGAAACCCTAATTTTAATTAGATTTTCATAATCTTCAATTTTCCTCTTCCGCGACTTAATTTTATGTCAGTCCCCTCCGACAATCCAAACTGAGGCGGTCGTCCCATGGTCAGTATTGTAGCTGGGGGAGGTCCGTTGAACTGCTAGACTAGATGTGTGAACGGGGAAGTGTAGATGGGTTGAATGTAGCCGCAGTTAAAAGGTGAGGCAACCATGGTTAAACCTATGGTGGGCTGTACCGGTAAGATATGTAGGTTACTGAAGTTGGAGGTGAGTGGAGCTCGACTCTGAGTCGATATAGTTGTCGTTATGTGTTGGTGGGTCGTGATGAGAGGAGGGTAAGGGTAAGTGGTGAGTGGAGAGGGAGAAGAAGAAGAAGAAGAAGAAGAAGAAGAGAAAGGATTATTTGTTGTATTGGGTGGACCCACATAAGGTGAGGGTAATGGAGGTCATGGATAATTGGTGTTGGGTAGAGGGAGATTTAAATTTGGAGAAGAAAAAGAAGGCAGATCGCTTTAGGAGATATAAGAGGTTAGGTCGTTTGAGTTGGGCCCAAAAACATCGGGTTAAGCCCAACCCATTGAGCCTAGCCGCTCTGGGTTGGGTTCCCTGGTTTGTTTGGTGCCCTGCGTAGCATCTGTAGACCTCGATCCCATAATTGGGCTTGAGCTTGATTATGAATGGCTTGGACCCAAGCAGTGTATTGGTCCCTGGTCATTTGGGCTGGGCTACCCACGCGAGTATCCTGTACAGTACTTCAAACATTCACGTGTGAAGCACGTAATCTCCTATCATCTCTCTCCCAATTTCTCTGTTCATCAATCACAACTGCCGTTGACGGCATCGTCGTTCCAGCGACAATTTTTACTCCTGTGACCGACAAAAAAGTTCCCCAGGCATGGTTAGGCACTCCGTTGATGGGGTACTGATTGGAGTCGAGGTTGAGCATCGCAAACGGGTTCACATCTTCATAAATTGCATCGTACTTATGGATGCTCCTCTCCGACTCGGTATCCATTTGGCTAATCGGCAGAAGTGTCGTCGTTTGCCTTAGTGGGACTGGTTGTGGAAGGGGTGCGTTAAAAGCACTGGCAGTGGACGCTTCGAAAAACTGATTGAACTTTTCAAACCTTTTTGCCCATCGAGCCAAATCGTTTCGCAATGGTTTTGAATTATTGATTTGCCGTCGGTTTTTTTGAAGCTCCGGCCATATCAAATCGAAAAAATATCTACTCCAAGAAAAATAAACCGGCTCTGATGCCAATTTAATGTAAATCTAAAGTGCTGAAGCAAAACTTAAGCGATTTTATACTAACCTAATTGAGGAATTAAGTTTTTTCTACTTTACTTAAACACAAAGCTATAAAACTACAGCTTATTTCTTTTCTCTCAGCAACAACTAACTAAAGGGTTACACCACCCTCTCCTATATATATATCCTAGAAACCTAGGATATCTCCCCTAGAATATCTCTCAATATATTTCCAAATAGAAAATATATAAATAGAAACTCCTAAGAACATTTCCCACCCACAGTGCATAAAGTAAAATAGGAATAACACAAATACATGTGGGAAATGATCATAGGAGATGTTCATATCACTTTCACTAATAACCAGCTTCATGTTGATGATAGAATTTTGCCAAACTTGGATGTTGAACTTGTAAACGTACAGGAGGAGGAACCGAGTTGGAATGATGGTTACATGATTGGAGCCATAGTGCTCAGTATTACATGGGGAGACACACCTGAGTATTGGGAGTGGAAAACTCTCCCTGAATCCAGCTGTGGGGAGGTGGCCGAGCTTTTTGTGGTATGGTGGCTTGATATCCGTGGTAAGATGAGGATTCGACAATGATCCTCAATGATGGCTTATGGAGCTTACTTCGTGTACAAGTTAACGAAGAAGCAGTTATGTTTGCTGAGATGCCAGTAGAGTTGACACTCAATTTTGTGTGCGATAAAAAAATGAGACAATTGGTGTGTGCAGTGTTTACTTGAACCGAGAAGGCGATGTCAACTATGTCTTTGACCGATGGGAGAGAGTAGATAGGTGGTTAGAGATGGAGATGGGCGAGTTCGGCAGCAATCAAGGAGAAGATGGAGAGGTAGAAATGATTCTAATGGAAATGGAGAATTCACCTAAGGCTGGCCTTGTCGAGCAAGGTATTGAGATAAGGCCAAAGAGAGCTTAGTAATGAAAATACGGATCTTAACTTGTAAAAATTTCCCTCGTGTGGAATACTGTGAGTATGGACTGTGTATATGAGTGATTATGTGATTATGTGATAAATATGTTAGAATGCACTGTGTATTCGGGGTCTATATGTTCTATCTAGAAGTTTGGTTTATAAATCTTCATGTACATTCCTTATGTAGAATTTGGTGTCTTCGTCATGTGTGTAATGCATGCCTGAGTGACTGGGTGGTCTGTAAAGAATGGAGTTGTTAGTATTGAGAGTGAGATCTTCGATAGAATGCCTGAGTGACTGGGTGGTCTGTAAAGAATGGGGTTGTTAGTATTGAGAGTGAGATCTTTGATAGAATGCCTGATTGAAATACCGTAAGTTTCTGGGAATAAGATTGTGGAATATATTGAGTATTGAGGATAAAGATGCGGTCAAAGTGCTATTCTAAATAAGTCAGAAATATGGATAGTTTGAAGTTTGAAACTCTTGATGTTATGCAAGTCGCAAGCATTGGAATTATCTTCGTTGCCTCAAAGTTGAAAAGCTTTCCAAGGATGCCTCGACGGACTTTGATTTCTTGAAATATAAGGTTTGTGCTTTATTTGAGAACTGAGGACTATGAAAAATTCCTTAGAATGATTGATAAGATGATAGAAGAAGTGAAGTTGGATCATGGATGGCGTAACTCCTTTAAGTATCCTGATTTCATATGGAAACTTATGCAAGCCTGTTAGCGGCAAATGGATTCATTCTTAGAGATCGTAGGATCGTTCACTCCAAATTTTTCGGGGACATGAACTGGCTATAGTAATGTTTTATGAGATGCTGGGCTTAATGTGACGTTCTCACATGTACGCCATTGAAGGTAAATAGTCTGGACTACGAAATTCAGAAGCTTTGTCAGAATCTAGTTCTGAAGAGGTTTTCGAGCTTGTAAGAGTGGATTGCAGTTTGTGGAGACAGGAAGACCCAAAATTTGTCCCCATTGACAAACTATGCAGCTTACTTTGTGTTTAAATTCTTTGTGGAGGAGGATGGGGTTTATGACACCGCTGCAAAGATCTCATCGATATTTTAGGAGTTGGAGGCGATATTTGCACTGTGAACTTGGATTCAAACACCCAAGTTGAATTACAAAAGGAAGGTGATGGATGGTTAGAAATTGAGATGGATGAGTTCTTTACGATGATCTAGGAGAAGATGGAGAGGTGCTGGCGACTTTTGACGTGGTGAGACACAATGTCAATACGTACAAGTGTCACCTCTTCGACAAAGGGATCGAGCTTAGGCCCAAAGAGAGTAGACAAACTGAGGAACGTTGAGGACTTAATCCTACAAATTTCCCTCTATATGCATTTCAGATTTCATTTATTTTCTTGAATTGTTGTGGGCATATATGATTGTGTAATTGCCTTGTCAAAAACAAATGTAGGTTGTTTTGTATTTATTTTGGGTACAAAAAAAAATTTAATTCACGAAAGGGAAAAAAAGTGCCTGCAATTAAAATTTTCTTCATCCATGTAGATTACCATGAAGCATGAAGTTCTTTCCAAAATGACTCTCACAGACAAGCTTCTCTCACAAAAAAAAAAAAAAAACAACCACAGAGTACTCAGTCTTTTTCTTTTTCCCTTGTTTTCTAATGTAAACGTACTGCATTTCTTTTGTTTTTCAAACAATATCTGCAGATCATGCACTTCGTTAACAGGTTTGATATATGACATAGGTTACCCGTATTTTTAGGATTTGTTTATCTATCCGATGACATCTTCACTAGAAATATGACTTACTTAATGTTCATGGGTGTTACGGCCTAGCCCGGGTCTGCCTCTACAGTGCCTGGGGCACAGCGGAATATGAAGCCGTGCGGCGCACATGCACGTGCGGCCGGCATGCACAAGCCATCTTCACGGGCACGGCGCACTAGTGGAATAGAACCACGGATGCTAGAGCGACATCCAGATAATCCTGGATACTCGTGAAGTCGTCGAATAAGTATTCGGTATAGGTGGCAATGCAAAAGTTTCCATCAATAATCCCTACAACGTAATCTCTTGTGATGGGGCACAAGGTACAAATAGCACACCTGTCCTATAGCGGATCTGGATAACTCAATATGCCGGGTTCCATATATGGGATATGTATATTTCAAGGGGCAACGAGCCTGGATTGGTTACATAGTCCATTTATAGGGGCAGTGCGTCTCGTTTAGCTCACGGGGCATAACGACGGTATAGCGGTGTCATATACAAGCCCTATCTGTAAAAGCGGCCCGCATTGCGAAGCAATGTCTCATGGCCTTCCCTAGGCCAAGGAGAACTCATGACTATCCCTTGTAGATAGCCCATGAGCTGTGGTCCAAAATGACCAAGCCTTAAAGCTCTTTTAGTCATGCGGAGGTTTGGACCAAGGTTCCTCCTTAGTATAGCCACTAAGTAAATAGTTAGTTTCCAAAAGGAAACGTTAAAACTGGAGACGAAGTTTACTGGCCCTTCTCGTCCCCATAACCAATTCCAATTTCAACAAAACATGGCGTGCAGCTATATTAAGTCATAGAGAACATATATCTAAGGTCATAACTCAAAATGCTCAAGCAGATTTGCCCGACGTTCAGTAGGGCAATACACCCTCCCGCACTTAAAATAATCTTGGCGTCCTCGTCGAGAACCTTTCTTCAGCACTGCCCTGCAAAGATTCAATCTTCTGCATCTTCAAGAAACTAACAACTCTCTCGCACTTAGTTCAGAGTACTATACCTTATTCAGCATTAGCGGATACTGAACCCAACTGCTAATTTTGATGCTCACAACTGTGGTCTTCATGACTGAACCTTGTTCTTCGGCCTTTCAGTTGGAAGTACGTCAGTGACTGAACCATCATTCGAACTCTGGAGTCTGCCTTCTCTTCTGGATACTGTCCCGCAACCTTTAACCTTCTAATAAATGTATGGGTGGTGCTTCCTTGCATCGCGCCCTCTAAAATGCGTTGCATCCTACTGCAAAACGCCTTCTCCCCTGACACATTTGGAATGTCGCTCTACTCGACAAGCCTGGCGTCTCCTCCGGACAGCCCAACGAGGATATCTGCAATCCCATCCAAAAGATGGGCTCTCTTCTGAGTCATACAGGTGTGCTCTTCCTTTGAGTCGCATAGTTCCTTTAATGCTCGAGAGTTCAATCTTCTGTGAATCTCGGCTTCAAAATACACTCTTCTTCTGCGAGTGGTAAGAAGTAAGTCTGCGAAAAACTAGGGGTAAACTTTCCCCATCTGCCGCGGAACAGCTGCCGCACTCTGAACTTGCCTAACTGCTCTTTCAACTAACTCTGCAAATGTCTTCAAACCGTGTCCGCCTTTCTTACGGAACATCTGGGACACAATATCAAGATGTGACACTCTAGCCTTACTACTATCAAATTGAGCTGGTACTCATTGTTCACTTAGGCGAGGGAGGGTAGCATACTCTCAACAAGGCGCGGACACTCTTGTCCTACCGCCAACAAAGCCATCATGTTATCTCACCAAGGCGCAGAAACTCTGATTGACCCTACCGCCAGCTAACCATCGAGGTTTGCCATAAAGACTTCCTGTGTGAACTTGGAAAACCCATGAGACATCTATCTGTGCAGCCACATTCTGCTCTACCATTTTGTAGTAGGCCATCATCTAACCAATTGAGCGATAGATGGCATATGCACCTAACTTGGCTATAGGAAGGATGATCGCTACTCTGGCATCACCAAGGTCTCTCAACTTCGGAGGACTCTAATTTGCCTCACTCGCCAAGGAGGACTTAACACTGGCATCTGTACTTACCAAACTTTGGTGGTAATGACCCATGCTGGAACTTGCGTATATCTGCATCACAACTTACAGCTCTTCCTACACTCAATAAGCTCAACGTCCCCGTCGAGAATAAAGCTGCGACAGATAACTGACTGACTGCTGAAGCGTTTCTCCATATCTTCATCCCTACTCAAACCTGAGTACTTGGGGAATTCGGGAATAAAATAGTGCCACTGCACTTGTCGCCCTGAGCTCGTTGGCTTGCCACTTCTGACAGCTATCAAACTCACAGAGATCAACCTTCACACTGTCGCATTCATCTTTAAATTGAAGCGTAGCCATTCTCTATCTCTGAACTACCTTCTACAAACGCAACCAACTCTTACCGGTCATTCAGATGTGGTCTTCTAAAGACTCTCCATCAATACAAGCAAAGAAGGAGGCGCGGGAACTTTGATCCCTACTGCCAACCACCATGTAATAAGGAATTGGGAAAACCATCCAATTCTGCTCAGGATCTTATATCCTAGAGCATTCTTCCATCTGAGATCAATGTCTGAGGTAACCTACACAACTGACTATAGCTCAACTCTGTTCTGCGATAACCACGTAACTTACTGTGATTCAGAAACGTGAGTCTTCACCAATCTGTGACTTTAAAATGATCCAAGACCATCTTGTGGAACCACATGGATCAACTCGGCTAGAGCACTCAAACGCCGACAAAACTGAAACTCAACTATGGAGCCAGAGAACAAGCATCACTCGATAACTTGCCTTCTTTGACTGAGCAAAGCAGTGTCCTGTACAACTATGGGGCCAGCTGCGGACAAGCAACAACCTATCTTGGGGGTCGCAGTTCATGTCCTGTAACCAAGAGAAACTCTGCCCTCAACGTCAACATTGACGATATCACTTTGTATAAAATCAAGACTCAATCCATGTCATCATCATCTCTATTCGCCTCCGGAACGCCTTTATGTCCAACTCAGGGCAATCAAAACGAGTATCAACCAAGATTCTTCAATCTTCTATAGACACTAAGGAATTCCAACCAAACCAAGCTTCGCGGCTTCCACACGAAAGTACTCAGGACAAAACGCTAACCATATCGATCTCTAATAAGGGGCATCATCCTTTATCACAACTGTAATTAAACTTCGCAATGCGTATGCGAACCGAATGCAAATAACAACCTGCTAGATCACCCTACTAATACACTTCATAGAGTATCTGCTATACTGACCAGCCTTCTAGAGACAACCAACGATATAGATTATCGCATCCAACTCAAATATAAATCTTTTCTCTTAGCGTCATTGTCCAAAGTACCCTTAACTTGAGCAATCTCACGCTCAGATATGGAGCCTTTCTCTCGCTTCTAATATCAACTGACATGTAGGCAACCCGCTCTACAAGCATTCACAACGGTACTTGGATCATCTGTACGGAGCAACTTTGGCTTTGAAGATAACAACTGTCAACTAGGTATCCCGTATTTCCAACTCGGGAACCATCACTCAGATCTGCCCTACCAAGATCTGATAAGCCGGCTAAACTCTGGCCAGCTTTGAGAGACGTAGGCACAACCCATCAACGCTTTGACAAACAAAGGTCCAACAAGCCTTGCTCTGAAACCATCTATCATGGCCCAACCTGGATCTGCCTCTACAGTGCCCGGAGTATAGCAGAATATGAGGCCGTGCGGCGTGCATGCACGTGCGGCCGGCATACACAAGCCATCTTTATGGGCGCGGCGCTCCAGTGGAATAGAACCATGGATGCTAAAGCGACATCCGGATAATCCTGGATACTCGTGAGGGGTCGTGGAATAAGTATTCGGTATAGGCGGCAACGCAGAAGTTTCTATCAATAATCCCTATAGTGTAATCTCTTATGACGATGCACGAGGTACGGATAGCACACCTGTCCTATAGCGGATTAGGATAGCTCAATATGCCAGGTTCCAGATATGGGACATGCATATCTCAAGGGGTGACGAGCCTGGATTGGTTACATAGTCTATTTATAGGGGCGGTGAGCCTCGTTTAGCTCTCGGGGCATAGCGACGACATAGCGGTGCCATATACAAGCCCTATCTGTAAAAGCGGCCCACATTGTGAGGCAATGTCTCCTGGCCTTCCCTAGGCCAAGGAGAACTCATAACTATCCCTTGTAGATAGCCCATGAGCCTGGGTCCGAGATGACCATGCCTTAAAACTCTTTTAGTCATGATGAGGTTTAGACCACGGTTCCTCCTTAATATAGCCACTAAGTAAATAGTTAGTTTCCAAAAGGAAACGTTAAAACTAGAGACGAAGCGTACTGGCCCTTTTCGCTCCCTTAACCAATTCTGATTTCAACGAAACTTGGCGTACAGCTATATTAAGTCATAGAGAACATATATCCATGGTCATAACTCAAAATGCTCGGGCAAGTTTGCCCGACGTTCGATAGGGCGTCACAGTGGGGGTGAAACCCCAATAGAATGTCGTTTTAATCCCGCCTATTATTCATATTGGTCTCCTAATGGGAAGTATAATGTTATTTCCAATTAAGTTGTGGGTAGTCAGGAAACTTTATTTGGGAGAAATATCTCCCCTGTGAATCAGACACATATGGTATTTCCTCTTATAACATTTTTATATGTATCTAATCATATTTTTCTTGACGATAGTTTTAATGGAGTATCAGTTGCTGAGGTCAGACCCAATGGTGGTTGTGGCAAAACTTCTAGCAAGGACGAACTACAATGATTCTGGAAAGCAGTTCAGCATGATCACGGCCTCGTGGATACAGTTCATGATTCATGATTGGATCAATAATTTAGAGGATACCTGCCAGGTTTTGATATTTTCAAATAATTTTTCAGAAATACCAAATTGTTAAAAAAGGTCTCCACATTTGACATGATGGTGATAATCAGATTGCAGATGGAGCTCAACATGCCTAGTGAAGTTAGCAAGCCAGTGCCCACTTAAATCGTTAAAGTTTTTTAAAATAGAGGAGGTTCCAACTAGTCTTAGTGATATCAATAGCGGTCATCTAAATATTATAACACCGTGGTGGTAAGAACATATTCTTACAGGTTTTGTTTCCAATAATATCTAAATTTTATCTTGTTACTAACAATAAGGGGTGTGAAGGGATGGGAGTGCACTTTATAGGAGCAACCGCGGCATAATTTCCAAAGTGAGGATGTTTAAGGATGGGAAGCTAAAGATTTCCAAGGACGGACATCCCCTCCAAGATCAAGATGGGGTAGCTGTCTCTGAGGATGTACGTAATAGTTGGGCCGGGGTATCTGTCTTACAAGCTCTTTTTATATAAGAGCATAATGCAAACTGTGACATATTTAAGGTGTAAATAACGATTATAACTTCTGTAAGAAGCTAGGTAACAACAACACGGATACGGATGTCGGTGTTCGACACGGGTACGGAGTGTCAGAAATGGCAGAAAATTGTTAAGTACCTTGTAAATAGTGTTGGGAACATGTGTCTAAGTGTCCAAGTGTCCGAGTATCGGGGTGTCGGATGCGTTTTATTTTGCTCAAGTGAAGTAGCGTTGTTACCTAGGTAAGAAGTCTTTGTTAGTTTTACATGCATTAATTTCTTAATGTCAAATATTTCTTTAATTTCAGAAGGAGCATCCGAACCTGGAAGACGAAGAATTATATTGCTATGCAAGACTAGTAACTTCAGCTGTTATAGCCAAGATTCATACCATCGATTGGACGATTGAGCTCCTGACAATGACCACTTTGCTTGCGGGAATGCGTAGCAACTGGTAATCATCTGTTTTGGCAAACAAATACATATTATTATGCTTAGAATTTGGATCCTCGATTTGAGGAGTTAGAATTTAGTGCAGGAAGACACAAAAGAAAGGGGTGCACATTAACCAGTGATTTCTTTTACAATTCATAATTTATATACAAATTTGCAGGTATGTTTTTCTTGATAAGAACATCAAGAATGTATTTAGACGTGTAGGAGGGGACATTTTAGGACTTGTAGGTCTAAAAACGTCTTAGAACCATGGATTTGATTGGCTCTTCCTGGCTTTGGGGTCCAAGGGCCTCCTATTCTTTTTACTGAAAAGTTCTTTGGAGTTGGGTTTGGGCTTTTAATTAAACCAAAACATTTACTAGCCGTTTTATATATCTGTTGGGTTTGACTCAAAATTATTAGTCGCGATTTTAGCTGCGAATCAATCAGTCTCACTAACCGTTGTGGAGGACGTGTCTCCCCATATTTCTCTCCCACAACGTCTCTTTTATGGTCTATAAAAGAAACCCTTCCCTACAATATTTTCCAACACATAACACAATAGTTTTGAGTTTTCTCTCCATCTCTCTTTGTTCATTTTCAGTTTTTTAGCGAATTTACAAATCCGAGTAATCATATAGAAGTGCAAAGAATCATAACGGTTTCCTTCCCTGCAAAGGGAAGCCGTAGTTGATCATAACGACAATTTATCATGGGGGCGACGTGCTCTCTACCGTTTGTTTTGGGGTAGTTGCACGAAACGTCTTAAAGAGAGCGACCTAGTAAGCGACTCGACCACTTCTTTCATATCAATTCCGATTTGCAGCTACTACATCTTTCGTGTTCCAGTTTGTTGCAATCATTTCTCCTATTATCTATTTCTGTTATTACATATAGGAAACGAGGTAACCCATTTATATTTCCAATAATTTTAAGACGTTTTGACACTGCAATGGAGGAAGATAAGCAAACCCAGACTTCTGTTTTCACCGACCCAAAACAAACCCTTCAAGTTTGAAGATTTACATTTCAAATGGTAGAAGCAGAAGACATTTTTTAACCTTACCACCAAGAAGGTTGCATCTATTACTGCGACCACTAAACCATTATTTCCGTTACACCTTACTGTTGATAATTTTGAAATAATTAAAAAATGGACCGAAGAGGACTTTCTTTGTAAGAATTATATCTTGAATGCCTTGGCTGATGATCTATATGATTATTATGATGTAATCGATTCGGCCAAGGACAATTGGGATATAATTCAAAAGAAATATGACACCGAGGAGGCTGGGTCAAAGAAGTATGCGGTTAGCCGCTACCTCAAATTTCAGATGGTCGATAACAAATCTGTAATTACCCGGTCTCACAATTTACAGAAGATAACTCATGAGATTGTGTCAGAGGGCATCTTGCTCGATGAGCAATCCCAAGTGGCTGTCTTCATAGACAAGTTCTTGCCTGAATGGAAAAAATTTAAGAATTCCCTCAGGCACAAATCAAAGAAGCTTTTTATGGAAAGTCTAATTGTCCGGCTAAAGATTGAAGAAGAGGCTAAAAAAAAATTATTATGGAAGAAATTCTTATTGTCTCGAACAATAAGAATAAGGGAAAGGCTGTTCTCAAGCCGAATAGGAAAAATATGAAACCAAACTATAACCGTAAACTGAACCAGAATAAGAACGACCAAAATTAGAATAGGAACCAGAACCAAGGTGGATTGTTTTCTCAGGTAGCTACTATAACTGACTCTATTTAGTTCATTTGCTATAATTGTAACAGACCTGGCCATATGGTTAAGTTCTGCCGGAACCCCAAGGGTCTTAGACCTCCCTGGGCTTATACACATGTGACCGAAGAACACTTTATAGCTATGATATAAGAGGTTAGTCTGATAAGTGGAAGAGAAGGGTAGTGGGCTGACTCTGGCACTACCCATCGTGTTTGCTTTGGTAAAGCCTGGTTAAAAACCTATATTGAGGCTATAGACAAGAATGTACTACTAGGAGATTCCTGCACCACAAAGATACATAGAACTGGGAACGTAGACTGAACTTCACTTCTAGAAGGATACTTTTACTGAAAGATGTCCTGCACACTCTAAAAATGAGGAAGAATTTAGTTTTCAAGTTTCTTCTCAATAAGGCTAGATTTTTTTAGACTATAGGATCAGATCAATACACAATCACTAAGTACAGTATTTTTGTTGGCAAAGGATATGCCTGTGATGGAATATTTAAGATGAATATTGAAACCAATAAAATTGCTTCTTCTTACTCTGTTTGTACTTTAAATTTTTGGCATGCTAGAGCACGACGTTTGTATTGCTATCCCACAACCCCGTTTTCATGGTTTAGGCTACTCCCATTTCACTCGTCGATACTACAGGAATCACTTTGCTTTCTTTTCCTCTGGCTACTAAGATGTTTTAGTTCGCCAGGTTGTCTCTTCCCTGCCCAAGGATTCAACAGCAGTTTAAAAGGTTGATTTATTCGGGAATCTCCGGATCTATGCTTATTTTTAACTCCCCGAAGCATTTCATCGCTTGCTACGCCCTTCCTCGTCTCTGGGTGCCTAGGTATCCACCGCAATCCTCTGTCATTTTAATAAGAAACTTATTTAAAATATGGATAATCAGGGGTTTATTCCTAAGTTATCATTGGGCAGCTTCAAAAAATGTGAGCCTTGTAGTCAGGCAGGAATTACAAAGACTTCACACAATCTGTCTGAAGGGAAACGGATCCTCTAGATCTTATACACTCGAAAATATGTGAACTGAATGGTGTCTTAACCAGAAATGGGAAACGATACATTATTAATTTTATCAATGATTATTCAAACTATATATATGTTTACCTTATGGCACATAATAGCGAAGCACTGAAAATGTTTAAAATCGTTTTAGCAGAAATTGAAAACCAATTTGAAAAGAAAATTAAATGTTTTCGTAGCGATAGACGAACTGAATATGATTTTAGTGTTTTCAATGATTTTTACAAATCAAAATGAATTATGCATGAAACTACTACACCTTATTCTCCCTAAAATGAATGGTAAAGTTGAACGCAAAAACCGTACCCTTACATAACTTGTAGTTGCTATTATGGTTAGTTAAGGTGCAGCCCCACATTGGTGGGGAGAAATATTTTTGATTGTATGCTATGTATTAAATAGAATTCTTAACTCTAGGACACTTATTTCGCCACTCGAGTTATGGAATAAAAGGAAACCTAATATTTTGTATTTTAAGGTCTAGGGATGTTTAGCTTATGTTAGAATTCCAGATCCTAAAAAAGTTAAACTTACTAGTCGTTCTTATGAAATTGTTTTTATTGTTTATACTATTAACAACAAAGGGTTTAGATTTTATGACTTGCAAAACAAGGTTATTATTAAGTCTTTAGATACTAATTTCTTTGGAAATAGATTTCCTTTTAAATCTAGAGATTGTGGGGGTTCATCCTTTGGTAGTAATGTACCTAGGATATAATTAACAACCTAGAATTATGGAGGCTAGAGACACTGATATCGTACCTAGAAAGAGCAAGAAAATTCGTGTGATGAAGGACTTTGGTCTTAAGTATTTTGTAAAACTCTAGAAGGTGATCCATCAACCCTTCAAGAGGCTCTTAGTTTTGCAGATGCTAATTTTTGGCAAGAGGTCATCAATACTGAGATGGACTCTTTGGAGTCCAATGGAATGTGGGTTATTTCTGACTTACCTCCTAGTTGCAAGATTATAGGTTGTAAATGGATCCTTAAATGTAAACTTAAATTTGATGGTTCAATAAAGAAATTCCAAGCCCGACTTGTGGCTAAGGGTTTCAGACAAAGAGAAAATGTAGATTTCTTTGACACTTATTCTCCAGTAGCTGGAATTACTTCTATTCCAGTGTTACTTGCTATTGCTGCTGTTTATAATTTAGTAGTTCGCCAGATGGATGTAAAAATTACTTTTTTAAATGGTGACTTGGAAGAAAAAAATATACATTCACTAACCTGGTCGAGAACTTAAAGTCTGTAAATTGGTTAAATACTTGTAAGGTCTTAAACAAGCACCTAAACAATGGAATAAAAAGTTTGATATCTTAGTTATTTCACATGGCTCTAAGATTAACGAAAGTGACATGCATTTGCAATAAGGTGGCTAAAAATGTTTGTACTATTACATGTTTATATGTGGATGACTTACTTATCTTTAGTTCTAAGATATCAGTTGTGAACGAGACCAAGAACTTCCTAAGTCAGAGCTTTCACATGAAGGATCTTGAAGAGGCTAGTGAGATTATAGGAATTAAGATTATTAGGATAAAAGATGGTATTTCCTTAGATCAGTCTTATTACATTGAAAAGATTCTTAAGAAATATTATTATTTTGACTACAGGAGTTGTAACTGCTGACTTTGTTAGGTCAAAAGTGAACCTGGATGATCCTTTGACGAAAGGACTAGTGCGGGAGAAGGTACGGAATACCTCGAAAAGAATAGGGTTAAGGACTATTTAGATTCAAATACTCAGTGATGGTAACCCAACCTATAGACTGGGGATCCCACGAAATAGGTTTAAAGGGAAAATCAAGTCATAGAGTGATTGTTGAGAGTCATGCATTAAAGAAAGAGGTTTTAACTTCTAGTCCATCCTTATAGAGCATGACATCCTGTAACATGTTAAGGATAGGTTATTTAACTCTTAATGAGGACTATACTCCATTTGGATGCCAACAAGAGCATCTCTGATAGACTCACCTCGATGATTGTAGAAAGTGGGGCCGCATCCTGTGGGAACTTGGATAAGTTTTCTAGAGCTTTTATTATGAGTAGGATACAAGCGCAAGGCCATTGACGCGCTGGCTTTAAGAACTTTTCACTATAGGACTGTGTGTGACATAATTTCTTTGCACCCATAAGAACTTAGATTTCAAGATTAAAGTCATTCTATATTCTAATCTCTGATCTTATATTCACTAAAGTAAAGGTTCAAGTTGAAAAACACCTCTACTTAAGCACAATTTTGTATTTTTACTAAGATATTTTCTCGTTTACGATTTTTTATCGATATTGTGGGAGATTGTTGGGTATTTTTACTAAGATATTCCAACCCCATGAGGGTTCAAACCCTTGACCTCTTGGTACGACTAGTTTATATTTTGGTCTTAAGACATAGTCTCACATTCCTAGGTGTAGGGATCTATCCCTCGATTTCACCTAAAAATGAGCGCACCTAGTTCGAATTACCTCCATCTTTGATTCACGCATTTTTAACACATCCTCCCCAGTCAAACATTCTAACCTACCCCACGAACTGGTTAAGAACGTGGGCCAAACTTTAACCAAAGAGCCTTATCCAGTCAAAGACATCTGTCTCTCACGAACTCGTCAGTTATTTAGTCAGCCGCCACTAACCACATTATTCGGAAAACGTGCTACAGCACGATGAAAAGCTACGAAGAAGGCCTATATAAAGGAAAAGT
Source organism: Kingdonia uniflora (assembly GCA_014058105.1). Classification (NCBI taxonomy): domain Eukaryota; kingdom Viridiplantae; phylum Streptophyta; class Magnoliopsida; order Ranunculales; family Circaeasteraceae; genus Kingdonia; species Kingdonia uniflora. Next base: position 4,386,858 of record JACGCM010000140.1, on the reverse strand, counting down.
TCCAAAAGAGCCAAGTAGGAGAAAAATTACACAAGAGATCATCAAGAAACTCTTGATTCGAGATTCTCTGCAAATATTAAAAACTTCTTAGTTACAAGGTTCAAAGCATTTCTATATTTAGAGATCACTTGTAATAAAGATATCCGCCTCAAACAACAAAAATACTTTCACAAAAATACTCTACGCAAGGTCGTGGTTTTTTTACCTATTAAGAGGTTTTCCATGCTAAAATCACATGTTTCATTTCTTATTTTCCATTAGAATATTGTTACAGGTTTATTGGTGTGATAGCGAATTCCAAACAATTTTGAGCTTACGGAATTTGGCCATTAAATTTGGCACCATCTGCAAGAAAGATTACATTTCTACGATATCCTAAGGCATTCTTTCGCTACAATTTTTGATCATGGTTACTTCCAGACGACTGGCTACAGGTACCCAGCTCAAAGTTTCAATAGAGCCGGGGTAACTTATAGAGTTACGGGCGAATCTTAACGCCGAAATAGAGAAATGCGCCAAAATCAAACTTCAATTAACAAAGGATCGGGAGCTCCGATATAAAGAGCTCGATAAAGAACGATAAGCTTATTTGATAGCGCTCAAGCGACATGAAGATCAGATGACAACAATGCCGATTACCCTAGAGGCTCCTCCAGCCAGAGGTCACGATCAGCTTCCTGATACCTCCCGTATTTCTGTAAGGGAAAGATTGGGACCTCGAGGTATAGGCACTCATCATCCATAGCCAGCTCGTCCAACAATTCATCCAATACTTCATTACGTCACGAAAGAGCATATGGACCAACGGATTAAGAAGTTGATCGAAGCACAAGTTCTGGGTACTACCGGTGATATCACAAAGTTACAAGGAAGTCTGATTGCCAAAGAGATATTCGATATGGAGATACCAAAAGGTTTCCATATTCATAAAATTTGTAAGTACAAAGGTACTGACCTGAAGAAGCACATTCAGCAGTACTGTGATTCATTGGGGTTATACTCCAATCTCAACCACATCCTCTGCCATTTGTTCACCACAAGTCAGCAGGAGGAACCACCCCGATGGTTCTACTCTCTCCCTGAGGACTCTATCTACACATTCGATCAGCTGCCAAAGTAGTTCATCAAGACATATGCTCACAACAGGGATAAAGGGAAAATTTGTATTCTCTTATCAGTCTTAAACAGTCGCAGGGAGAGAATCTCAAAGATTTCTCAAAGAAAATTTTTGAGCTCGCGTGAAAAGTGGATAACCACGATAAGAAAATAGTTGTTACGGCTTTCACCAATGTGCTCCGGCTCGACTGCAAGGCCATAGAATACATCTTCCTCAACAAACCTGTAACCTTGGAGAAGAAGATCACCAAGGTTAACAGTTACGTCGACCTGGAGAGGATAATGTCCGAGCGACAAAAATTTACTAAATCCGTCCCCTCTACCAAGGGTCCATCTACAGATCGAACCAACAAACAGAAGGAGGAATAGGGAGATCAGAAGCGCACCAAGGGCAATACTGGCTACCCTCGAAAAGGTAATCTACCAAACAAACCCATCCTCCCAAAAATGAATGTTCGAATTTCCACAATTTTTCTTCTACTTTTAAATGATACACTTTGCCACTCCTTTCAACCACTGGAACTGATCGATAGTCGACCATATTACCTACATCATAAGGTAAATCATCATGCAACTGACAATTTCTATGCTTTAAAGAGGTTGCTCAAATACATTTTTAAAGAGGGACGGATGCTCGAATATATTATTGACCATAAGTCATACAAAGATGGCAGCTATAAGAAGCAGTTTGAAGTTATTCAGGTCAATGATCAAGCAGAAGAGAAGCATCTTTACCATATGCGCCATAGCAATATGATCAACATAAATCAGATCACCAATTCTAATTGATCGAAGTGCAAGAGACTATCAGAATGCTGCGATCTCACACCTCAAGACAAATAAGCCAAGCTTCTTCCCGAGTTGAGCAATCGCCGTCTTGGGATCTCCTTCGAAGATTGTGATACTAGCCATGTTAAATTTATACGTCATGATGCGTTAGTAATAATGCTTAAAATGAAAAACTTTGTCATGCACACAATGATGATCGATACTAGAAGCGGTATTGAGATTCTTTTCAGAGTACTATCGACCAAATGGGTTTGGCCGACCAAGTTATTCAGAACGACACCGATATCAGTGGGTTCAATCCTTCCAGAGAAGAATGAGTAGGCAAGATCGTCTTACCTATTACTGCAAGACCAGCCACCATCAACGTCATTTTCTATGTCATCAATGAGAAATCTCATTATCTCAGGATTATGGGCCGCTGCTGGATTCACAACATGGAAGCAATCGCTTCCACCTATCATCAAGTACTTTGATTCAAACACGACAACGGTACTTATGAGATCAGAGGTAGTCAGAGCTCTCTCGAGCTTGTGAAAATATCATCTCTGCTATCCTAGATACTTCTAAAAGATTTGCTGTATAGCAATTATAGGGAGCTGATTAGGCCAACGATCAACCATCAATAGAGGAGCCCACAAAATATATTAACATTGATAGACCAAGCAGAGTTACTTTCATTGGTACTTAGTTGGTTCTGCACAAAAAAGATGTTCTTATTCAATTCTTGCAACTCAATCAGGACATTTTTACATGGTCTTTCGAAGAAGTACCTGGGGTTAATCCGACCAAGGCATGTCACAAATTGGCCACCTCATCAACAAGAAGGGGATTGAGGCCGATCCAGATCAGTTTTGGGCACTCCTCAACATGCCCTCTCCAAAAACAACAAAAGACGTTCAGAAACTTGCCGGCAAGATTGCCGCAATCAACCGTTTCGTTTCTAAATCTTCAGACCGCTGTCGTTGGCTATTCCTATTACTTCGCGGTTGCACCAAATGAGGTAAAGTTCAGCCAAATGCAGATGTCACCTGGACACCTGAATGTGAAGCAACTTTTCAGGATCTCAAAACCTATTTGGGGAGGTCTTCCATAATGGGCACCTCAATAGATAATGAGGAACTGATTATCTACCCAACAGTCATAGATAATTCCCTCAACTCGGTTCTCATTCGCTTGGAAGGGAAAGTCGTGAAACCAGTCTATTTCATCAGCAAGACCCTCACACTAGCGAAAATGAGGTATTCTAAAATTAAGAAACTTCTTCTCATTCCTGTTTACACTTCGCAGAAACTTAAACACTACTTCAAAGCTCATTCAGTCAAAGTCATGACGAACTACCCACTTTGGGAGGTTCTATCCAAAAAAGAAAAATCAAGGAAAGTGCAACAGTGGTCATTCAGTTTGAGAGAACATGATATCAGGTTCAAACAACGTCATTATGAAAAGGGTCCCGAGTGGGAGGAGCACGACCCTGACCTTACGGAAAAAACACCCGAAGATCCACCCCCAAGCCATTTGGCGAGCGAGCTAAATGGATCACTACGGTAGGGTGGAGACTTCTTACTGATGGATCAGCAGAACCCGTAGGGTCAGGAATCAGAATCATTTTGATTACCCCTTCCAATGACAGAATTGAGAAGTCAATCCATTTAAATTTTGAGGCCTCAAATCATGTCACCGAGTACGAAGCTCTCATTTATGGACTTAATCTATCTTTTAAGCTCAGTGCTCCCGAACTCTCAGTTTACACAGATTTACTAGTCATCGTCCACCATTAGTCTGAGCAATACAAGAAGAATAGAAAGATGATCGAATACGCAGCCCTTGTTACAGATAAGATGAGCAAGTTCACAAAAGTAACTCTCGATTATCTTTCTCGAGGTAAAAATAGACATGCCGATTCCTTGGCATATTTAGCCGGGGTATTGGGTACCGAAGCTTGATATCTTCATATCAAAATCATTTCAACCCCCAGTATTGATCGTATTTCGGTATGCACGATCAACACTGGGGACGATAAAGGGGGAGACAACGATTAGCGAAAGCCTTTCTTAGCCTACTTCGGTATCGATAACAATTGCAATGGACCACTGCCAGCAGATCCAAAAGAATGCTGACAGCTGATTAACAACTCGAAGCGCTACACTAATAAGAACGGTATGCTATACTGCCTTTCTATCACAGGGCCTTGCCTTAAGTACCTCTCCAAACCAAAAGCAGATGAATTGCTCCGCGAGTTACATGAAGGGACTTATTGCTCCCATGTCGTAGGTCGATCGCTAGCAAACAGAGCTATTACACAAGGAGTATTCTGACCCGACATGGGCAAGAAAACAGAGAAGTACTCACGCAGATGCGGCACTTGCCAAAGGCATGGACACATGATGCGTGCCCCTGCACTCGAACTCCATGCAAACAAGGTGTTCTGATAATTAAAAAGATGGGGCACTTGATCTCGTTGGCGAATTCCTTAACTCTCTACGTAACCGCCATCACCTACTCGTAGCTACCGATTATTTTACAAAATGGGTAGAAGCAGTTCCACTATGTTAAGCCAGAGAAGAAGAGGTCATCTCTTTTATCTGAGAATACATTATCACTCATTTTGGGTGCCCCCACCTAATTCGTATCGATAATGGGCTCCAACTTGTAGGAGATAAAATTGTAACCTTCCTCAACCAACACAATATCATCTACTCACCATCCAATCCTTACTATCCCCATGGCAATGGCCAAGCCAAAATCACCAACAAAACCATAGTGGATGGACTCAAAAAATAGCTTCACTCGCAAAAAAAAGGGAATTGGGTTCGAGATTGCCTCATATCCCATGGGCATATCATACTACTCCCAGACAGTCAACAGGATGCACCCCATTCTTCCTTGCCTATGGTACTGAGGCCGTCATTCCTTCTGAATACCATTATCCAGTTCGAGATCATGGGCAGACTGACAAGGAAAATGAGTTCAAATTGGCTTACAATCTTAATATGATCGATGAAACAAGGGAACGCGCCATTGTTAACCTAGATCGATATCATCATATTCTAGCCAGGTCGTGTAATAGCCGAGTCAGGAGTCGTACCTTTCAAATCGATGATCTCGCCCTCAGAGAGATTCTACAACATCGCAAAGAGCCTTACGCTAAAAAATTAGTCGATAATTGGGAGGGTCCAGTCATTATCGCAGGTCTCTCAGGCCTGGGATCATATCATCTCATGACAGAAGAAGGAATCTACATTTCAAATCCTTAGAATACTAGGTAACTGAAATGGTACTATCGTTAAGCATCTTACTACCCCATTTCCATCACGTTTTTTTTTCTCAATTCCAAAAGTGAGATTTTCATCGTCATTAAAAATAAATTTTAAACCAATCAATAAAACTTTCAAGTTCTTCATAACATCTCTTTGCTTACGTAGATTCAACCATATTCTATAGATTAAAGCATCGATCATACTAGCTTTCAATCGATCATATACCAGTTAAATTAAGGATAACACTTGGTTTAGCTGACTTTACTAAATCTCTGCGATTAAAACAAATGTGGAAATTTGTTTTATATCAAAGACTCAAACTGGCATAAGATAAGGCAAAGTTAATACTAGCCTTCATCTTTTTCAATATGTCTGCAACATTTCTATAGTTAAACCAAAATTCAACCTAATTTAACTCGATCAATCTGTGCCATTGAAACAAATGTAGAAACTTGTTTCATATCATATACTCAAACATGCATAAGATAAGGCAAAGGTAATACTGGCATTCATCTCTTTCAATATGTCTACAACATTTTTATAGTTAAATTAAAATTCAACCTGGTTTAAATCAATCAATCTCTGCGATTGAAATAAATGTAGAAACTTGTTTCATATCAAAAATTTAAACAAGCACAAGATATGGCAAAGGTAATACTAGCCTTCATCTCTTTCAATATATCTACAACATTTTTATAGTTAAATCAAAATTCAACTTTCTTTAACTCAACCCATTTCTGCGATTGGAACAAATGAAAAAACTTGCTTTATATCAAAGACCCCACCAGACATAAGATAAGACAAAGGTCATACTAGCTTTCATCTATTTAACTATGTCTGCGACAGATACTATTTATTTTCAGGTCATGTTATAATGGATATCTTTTCTGTTGATGGGATGTCAGCTATGCTTTACCCTTCAGCAGGAAGTCGAACAGACTTTAGCTCGCGATTTACAATGGCTCTACTCCCCTCTATCAGATCAGCAGGTCGAGGGCCTAAATTGGTTTCCATGAAGGCCATACGATTACCCCAATCTATACTCACTTTACAAATGCATCCTTTATCAGACAAGCTATTAAACAAGGTATCTCGTTCTAACTCAAGTCTTTTTATTTCCTCTACAAAATATGTAATAGTCAACTTTAACAGGTCTTCCCGTGATGCATGGGCTACAACGATCCTTAAAAAGTTACATCTCACCTTCTCAAGACGTGACTCCAAATATGAGTACATGTTCTTCTGATGTACCATTTCCCTATTTGTCAGATCATAAAAGGCTATATTCTCTTCTACATTTTTGTAATATTTAGCTGATTCAGTCTGAAGAGTAACCTCTAAGTTTGCCACATGTGCGCGCAATGTCATGATTTCTGCATTCAATTCTTCACTGGCAAAAATATCATTTAGCTAGTCTTCTTTCTTCTTCATCAGAACTTCCTTCGCCCTGATTTCCCCTTCCATGACCATCTCCCTGATAAGAGAAGCATCCAGTTTGTGATGACATTCCCATAAGTTTGTATTTCCTTTCTGCACATGTCCTTGAATTTGAGCCACATCACCTTCCAGCTCTCAAATTCGACCTGAAAGGCTAACTACATCGCCTTGGTCTAGAGAATCTTTAACCTCAGTTCTACTCCCCCTCCAGTGCTCTTTAGCCTCGACTTTCTGAACACGTATATTTGCTTGCACCAATTCGGTTTTCAATAGTGCCACCCTCTCATTTAATTCATCATACCTTCGTTGCATCCCCCGAAACTCCATATCCTTGGCAGGTAGAGCTATTTGCAAGTGTTTGGCTGTAGCTTCCGAGGTTGATAACTGCTCGGAGCTACCTTTAGCTCGTTATCTTTTTTACTCAATTTTTGTTTCAGTCACTCCAGCTCGCTTCTATAATTCTAAAGATCAGTTTGAAACTGCCCCTCCGATCTTTCCAGTGCCTGAATGCGGTATTGCACCATTTCAACTTGCTTACCCTTAACCATCAGTATGTCAACCCGACTTTGAAGCTTCGTACTGTGTCCTTTAACCTCCGTAAGCTCTTTTATCCCCTTCTCAATTTTGGCATCTTTCTCCTCGACCTTGCGAGTGTGGTCAACATCCATTTGGTTAGCTTCAACAAATTTAAAATGCACCTTCATGTGCTGATCATCTCTATTTTTAGTCACCTCCCTCACCCTGTCAAACTCCTCCGAGAATTCTCGGTTATAGTGGAGCGCCTCATTTTCTCAAGAGCGAACTGAACCTAATTCGACGTACACAATAATAGATACATTATATACAGCTCGATTCAAAAAGCCCATCAACATGATGTAAGCCTCATTTCAAAGAAGATATATGAATTTCTGACATCTACTGTGCGCAACTACTTCTTGCCTTAAAGGTCTAAGCACAAACCCAGATAGGAGCTCCATGACATACATTTCGAAGTTTAAGGTACATATTTACGATATTCCACTTTATCTAAATAATTTGAATTTTTTTGCCCTATATTAGTGCGGTTTTCCTAAAGCTGATAACAAGTTTTTGATTTGGCTCTACGCTTTATGTTATCTAATTTACTTGGTAGCTTTATGTCAATATAACATATAAGTTAGATGACTTATTCTGATATAACCTGCAGCTTCGCTTGCGAAGACAGCAAGACTGCAGAGGTCTCTCTTTCTCTGTCATGCCCAGTCTCTAGATCTTTTATTCTGAGACTCATTTCTCTAAGTGCCTACAAGAGGTTTACAAAAAAGTCAACCTACAGAAATCTATTTAATATGCACAAGTACAACAATTTACAAGACATTTCAAAATATTCATACAAATCATTTCTCTACCCTACCTTCACATTCTCGCCCTTTGGGAGTTCGGTATCATCCCCTTAATTGTCTAGCACCATCTTGCGAGAGACACCATCTAAGCCATCAACAACTCGCACCGCCACCTCTTCTACTTCTTTATCATTACTTTCCTCAACATAGGTGTCTGCCTTAATGGCATCTACCTCATCCTCAAAATATCTCTTTAACATCAGGTGGGGCCCCAACCTTTCATGCTCTGCCTCCACCTTCTCCATATTCACCCTCGCCACCGCTTGTAGATGGCCAATCGCCACTGCATGAGAAGCCTTCAAAGCCTCTAACTTCTTTGCTTCCTTAAGGGCATTGGTCTTCGCTCGAGCTACCTGCTTTTCAAGCTCGATTTTAACTTTCATCAGCTCAGATTTTTCTTCTTCCACTCCGAGCCAAATCTCCTTCACCAAATGAGTAACCTGCACAAAACAAATCAACCTCAGCTTGAGTTTAAAATGTAAGAAATATTTACACGATCAAACATCTATACATGCCATCTTGCTCAAATCCTCCTCTCCATGAAGAGTCGCCAGCCTGGCCCTTTCCACCACTGCTTTGAGATTGTCCTCAGCAGCAGGTCGCTCTTCAGTGACCTTTTCCCCTGACCTCCCTGAAGGTTCGATCCTTCTCCTTTTTTCTTTTCCGTCACCCTCACCACTTTCGGTGGTACTAATGGTCGACGGATGCTTCAGTATTTATTTCTTCGGAAACGTTCGAGCTAATTTGCTCGACATAATAGACTCTGGCTGAACCGATCTGTCTATTCTAGAGGTCTTGACCATATCGACTCTGCCTTCCCCACCAGTTTCTTTCCTCATCCCATCATCAACACTTGCCATCAGCCTGGTCGATTGAGATTTTTGAACCTTTTTCGGCTTACTTCTAATCATTTTCTTTCTGCTAAGGCCGAGTCCTTCCAACACAAACTCGAGCTCAACCTTTTCCTCCGCAACTTCGTCCAATAGTGAATCTTTCCTCTCCACTCGAGACTTCGGGCCTGCCATGCATAACATTTATTATTATCACCAAAAGGTCATCAGTTTAAATACATTAATATTATATACTCTATGCATTGTCATACTTACTTTGTTTTGCAATTCTAAAGAAAAGATCCAAAGGTTCTTCATCATCTCTCTGAAGATAATTACCCTTCACCCATATTATGTCGTCATTCCAGGCTCGACCTGCTGAATTGAGATCGAAGAAGCGACGCCGAGTTGCGCTTGCACAAAAATATGCTCCACCACTGTCCTGATAATTCTTCACCCCATAAAACTGCAGTACGTCCTCAGGGGATATCCTCCTAACTTTTCCCTCATTCTCTCATTTTTCATTAAGATGATCACAAACGGATATTACCTCCCACATGTTTTCGTTCAGTTGAACATGACATGCTCAAATCGTATTCATAATCCCCTTCGCCGAATTGGTAAGGGGGAGACTCAACCCGTAATCTAATTAAGACAGGTAATACAAGAAACCCACTGAAAGGTCACTCCGAACACTTCTATCAAAATATTCTAATTAAATTGATTCATCTATACCCCAATCTCATTTTTCCTCCTTCAAGTCAGCCAACAAATTAAATTATTCATCCCCCGTCACCACCGTGTACTGCCTAAACATCCTACCCAATTCCCTCTTACGGAAGCTTTGGCTTTACATAATTCTCTAAATACATCTGGACCAAGGGGATAGGATACCAATTTACCAGGAAAACCTAAAAATTTCTCCAAACCGACTTTTACCTCATCATCAAACTCTACCATACGATCGGAGGTTGTAACCACGTTAATAGGTGAACTATCCATCTCAAACTATAATTTTACAGGCAAAGATTGATTCTGCCCAAATACCTCACACGTTTGACCTACATACAAGATTAGGTATCTATCATTTTTTTTACAAATCAGTCATTCATATGCAACATATCATTCAAAGATTCTATCTATATGTCAAATATTATAAATGTCTATAAATAATGATTTACTAGGATTTGCTTAAACAGATCACAATTTGCAAAGTAAATACAACACACGTCTCTACTAACCTTCAGTGTCAGAATGAGAATCTGCACTAGCGCCAAGTCCTTCCCTCGTAATGCTGCTGTATTGCCACCTATGCGATTCTGAGCCTTCAACTCTCTTCGACTGTTGATCACCCTTTGATAAATCCTTACCAAATTCTCTATAATTTTTTTGCGCTTCTCTCTCAGTGCTCTCCAAATTTTTAGAAGTTAAAAAATGTTTGAATGATAAAGACGAAACACTATTTATTCTTTCTCTCTCTAACAGCTTGCAGTTATTGCACCTCGCACGACTCGTCCTCGATTTTGGAATCGAGGCATTCTTTCTACTATCCATGTCAGACGTCTTGTAACTTTTTAATAAAACTATTTTTCCACCATTACCCCTAACCTCATATTTTAATCTATTTTTATCTCTTGTTACCATATCTTTCTCTGACCTTCCCACACTCATGATGACTCACACTCCACGAAATCAGATTTTTTGCAGCTTTGCATTAAAGACAAACCTATAAGTTCTTGCATTTTTTTGTTCTTATTCCTTGTACTTATACCACTAGTGACGTCATTTTCAAGGCTGCCAAAATTTCAAACTTATTCAAAATTTGTTTATCAAAACAGTTTCAAACGACATTTGCAACTATAGAGGATCAGATTGACTTCTAACTTTTCAGTTAAACAAAGCAACCTTTACATTTATTTATGATAACACTTTACATATAATTACATCTAAAACAGCCTTGGTAACCTGAACAAGCATATCTGATCAAATCTCCTCCCTCGATTACCCCATCTTTAAATTCGATCTCCACCTCAGCGATCAATCCAATCACCTCTTCGCGATCGGCAGGATCCCGTACCAATTCACGAAAGCATACCTAATAAAAATACCTGGAATATTCAAGTTCCATATCCCTCACCTCTAATCCTTTGAGTTAGCATTCCCTCACTGGTAACTCAGTATCATAATCAAACAATCCAAAAATCCTCTCCCGTACTTCAGCAATCTTTATGGAAAATCGTCCTTCAGTGGCATGACGAATTTGCCGAGATCGAGTTTGCACCATCACGATCACTTCTCTATATTCAGGAAATAATTGTTGCCCTTATTTATACATTTATACAACACTTTCCGCTTAAAATGTAATTTTGACCTTTTATCTCGTAACAGAAACCCAGAAATCTTGAGATAGGCTATTTAAATTTATCCCTTCACTCAGGCACAAATGTTACAATATTTTCAAGCTTATTCTATCAAATAATTGGATGAAAAATTCTTATTCATATCGCTAACATTATACATGATTTTATAGATAACAAGTTTTTCAGTGATTGATCTCAGGTTTATTATAACGATATAATCTGTCCAATTCCCAACCCCAGGTACTTTACAGATAACATGTTTTTTGCTGCCTTTAAAAGTCACAGGCTATTCAAGCACGCCGACACATCAACTCCTTTAGTTCTTCTCACTTCAGTGATTTTTTAGCCTGATACAAAACAGAGATTGGAACCAACAAATGAGCTTCCCTCACATGAGTTTTGTTGAATTTTATTCAAACTTCAAATGGAAAATATGCAAGCAGTAGACTCAGTGCTGGAACCAATTCCTTTTAATGAAGGTCTTATAGGCACCAAAATGTGATGAAAATGCAGAAGTAGACACCCACTGGTTATCTCTCACCACCATTACCATTACCATCACCATCTCCTCTGAAACCACCACCTCCGAAGAGTTGTAGAGATGAAGAGGGCCCGACCTTAGAATCCATGGTGATACAAGAAATCAGCATAACTGCCCTGCAGTTATGCCTATATGAAGCCCCAACCCTATTTTCTGCAAGAGTACAGAGACAAACCCACCGATCCTCACCTGTCAAGATGTCGACATGAAACCTCCACTTACAGTAGAATTCCTCTTCAGCTTCAATCGCTTCCTCTTCCGACATGCCTTGATACGTCGGAGGAACTGGAGCAGGTATCGACATCTCTAAGGATTGGTCACCAAGTATTTTAATTTCAACTCTACATTTTAAACGCAATCCTCTCTTTAAGGACCATACTACGAGTCTTCACCATTGTTAATATTTCAGGGAATTTCACAAAGAACAAGCGTAGTCTACTTCCAAAATCCGATACAGGTACCATTTATATAGCCCTACATTTAATTTGCAAGTACATTTTACCAAGTGTCATCATTCCTTATAGACGTAACTTTTTGAGTCATAACCGTCACATACATCTGCATCGACATCCTCATCAGATACATCTCATTTTCCAATAACCCACATAACTCCACACGGTCAAAATCATCATTATTCTATTTCAGTTATCATAAGTTGTAGCCCAGATACCAAGTCACAAATAGATAATTTATCAACCAAAGCCACTCGTGACTTCGGTTACGAGGGGGCAATTATATGGACCTATCCCTCAATCTTACCTAAAAACGAGCTTACCTAGCTCAAATTATCTCCATCTCAGATTCATGCATTTTTAACACATCCTCCCCATTCAAATATTCTAACCTACCCCACGAACTGGTTAAGAATGTGGGCTAAACTTTAACCAAAGAGCCTTATCCTGTCAAAGACACCTGTCTCTCACGAACTCGTCAGTTATTCAGTGAACCGCACTAACCACATTATTTAGAAAATGTACTCCAGCACGATAAAGAGCTGCGAATAAGGCCTATATAAAGAAAAAGTTCCAGAAGAGACAAGTAGGAGAAAAATTATTTAAGAGATCATCAGGAAACGACTGATTCGAGATTCTTAGCAAATATTAAAAAATTCTTAGTTATAATGTTCAAAACATTCTATATGTAGAGATCACTTGTAATAAAGATATCCACCTCAAGCAATAAAGATACTTTCACAAAAATCCTTCATACGAGGTCGTGGTTTTTGATTTATTTAGAGGTTTTCCACACTAAAATCACTTATTTTATTTCTTACTTTCCATTAGAATATTGTTACAGGTTCATTGGTGTGATATCAAATTTTAAGCAATTTTGAGCTTACGGAATTTGGCCTTTACACTAGGGATTTGGGAATTTGAAGAGATAAATACCCTCTCACTTAATTATTGGTTGTAGACATGAGTAATTAGAAAGCATGTGAGTGTTTTAGTGTGTGGTGGGCTTTTAATCCAACACCCTTGCACACACCTCCTCAGGTGGGGGCCTGCTCGGGTACGGGATCGTGCTTCAGGCTTCAGGCTTTAGGATATGGGAAATTTTCTCTTCCTGGCTCTGGGGCAAAAGGGCCCCCTATTCTTTTTACTGAAAAGTTCTTTGGAGTTTTTGGTCTTTTAATTAAGCCAAAAGATTTACTAGCCATTTTATCCATGAGTTGGGTTTGACTCAAACTTATGAGTCGCGATTTTAACTACGAATAAATCAGTCCCACTAACCGTTGTGGAGGACGTGTCTCCTCATTTTGTCTCTCACAATATATCTTTTTTGGCATATAAAAGAAACCCTTCCCTACAGTATTTTCCAGCACAAAACGCAATAGTTCTAAGTTTTCTCTCCATCTATCTTTGTTCATTCTAGTTTTTTAACAATTTTATGAATCTGAGTAATCATATAGAAGTGCAAAGAATCATAACGGTTTATTTCCCTAAAAAGAGAAACTGCAGCTGGTCGTAGCGCCAAATTATCCTAGGGGCGACGTGCTCTTTACCTACTTGTTTTGGGTCAGTTACACGAAATATCTTAAAAAGAGCAACCTAGTACGCGACTCGGCCGCTTCTTTCAGATCAGTTTCGGTTTGCTGCTACTACTTCTTCCGTGTTCCAATTAGCTGTAATCATTTCTCCTATTATCTGTTTTGGTTATTACATATTTCCGGAAATGAGGTAACCCATTTATATTTCCAACAGTCCCATACTAATTGACAGAGGACTTCACCTCCATTTATAGAATACATTTGCTTTTATTTGACCATCTTTTTGTAAAGGATGTCTCGGCTTCACCTGACCCAAATAAATCTTTGCCCTTGATTGAAGAATACCTCCCTTACATATAAAACCATATATTTAATTGCCTAATATATGTTTATAAGCATCTGTAGTAGCTAGGTGAAGGATGACATGGTAAAGTGAAAGCCATCCTTCACCTTATTTGATCATAAATCTACCCAGACTGCTAGGTGGCTCTGCTGACGTGTCCACCAAAAACCTACCTTGAGGGTGGTCTCACCATCCTTAGGGTAGATTTTGGGTGGATTGATGCCTCAAAGTTCTGAACTGCGCGTAGGTTATAAACCAATTACATGATGATACTTGTCAAGATTTAAGTGGCTCTCATACCCCGCAGTTTAGAACTACGGGGCATATATTCGCTTATGATAGAGACACATGGACGGCTGTGGTTTAAAGTATTTAAAATGGCTAGTTGATGGCCCGCAGTTCTGAACTGCGCGGCAAGTGCCTGCATGAAATCTTGTTGTTCCCCTCTCCATACTTAGTATTTTTTTGTGGTTTTCTTTTAGGAATTTCCTCAAACACTTTCCCTTGCCCAAAAATTATCATCACTTAGTTATTTTATGATCTCCTCTTTATTCTTGGTTTTTTGGGTGATCAAGCGTGGTTAAGTCCTCAACTACATCCTCAACAAGTTTTCCCAAAAATATAGCGGTTTTGATCACCAAGAAAATTAAGTACGAAGATGGGAACAAGAAGATTTGATGCAGGACCTAATCGCGCTTGATCACCAAAAAAACCAAGTATAATGAGGAGGTCATAAAACAACTAAGTGATGATAATTTTTTGGCAAGGGAAGGTATTTGAGGAAATGCCAAAAAGAAAACCATTAAAAAAACTAAGTATGTAGAGGGGAATAGCA